>JAPXFQ010000846.1:0-2400000 GCA_028564705.1 Apricaphanius iberus | reverse complement strand
GACTGACTCACAAGGATGTCAGGCCACAGTGTCCCTATTTCTCTGCTCGCTGCAGTTTGAGTTTTCAGCAACCTGCCACAGCTGTCAGCCTTTCACGTTTATTTTTCCATGAGGGAAGAGGTTCAGGGGGTTATTGTTGAAGAGGATTCACATTTTGATGTATAGATTCAACTAAATAAAAAATAATTAAAAAAACTTTACATTTCATTGCTTTCTTTATTGAAGATGCTGATTTTTCCTTCTGTTGAATACGGTCAGTATTGTTTGCTACAGCCATTTTGAGCCATGTATTTCTATGAATATCCATTCATGAGCAGATGTCTTTAATGTAGTTAATGAGTAAAGCAACTCAGACTTAATTTGGTTTATTGGCACAATTAAAGATTGCTTAAAATATGATCAGAGAAGAGAAGAGAATAAAGCTATAGACATACTAAAGACTTCTGGTAATAATGTTGGTATGCTGGGTTTATATATATATATATATATATATATATATATATATATATATATATATATGTATATAAATATATATATATATATATATTACCGCTATATTTTTCTTAGGAGTTGAAAGTAGGCCACAGGTTTAAGAAGAGCAGGAGTATCCAGAGCACTGTGTCTGTGGTCATCATTTCCTCTCTGTGTCCTACAGTCTTACAGGGTTACTGGTAACAGGCTGCACTGGACATTCCACTCAAATTACACTGGCAGAAGCATATTATTTCCCAAAGTCTGCCACAAAGATCAGGTGGCATTTAAGCCAACCAAAAACCTGGAGTGAGAAAGCCTGACCCACATGGCTGCTTGGGAGCGATAAGGTTATGTGGCAGGATCTGCTATCTGACACAATGAAGAAGAGGGATGGAGTATACCTCCTGTGGCTGAATGTATGGAACAATTCTCAATCATTAATTCACAATCCACCAGTCACAAGACAAATCCCTACCTCCTATTCTATCTATCTATCTATCTATCTATCTATCTATCTATCTATCTATCTATCTATCTATCTATCTATCTATCTATCTATCTATCTATCTATCTATCTATCTATCTATCTATCTATCTATCTATCTAGCTAGCTAGCTATCTAGTGGGGAGAACAAGTATTTGATACACTGCTGATTTTTGAAGTTTTCCCACTTACAAAGGATGTACAGATCTGTATTTTGTATCATATATGCTCTTCAACTATGAGGGACAGAATCTAAAACAAAAATGCAGAAAATCACAGCGGATGATTTTTAAATAATTTCCATTTTATTACATGATAGAAGAACTGGCTAGGCCACTCCAGGACCTTAAATTGCTTCCTACGGAGCCACTCCTTAGTTGCCCTGGCTGTGTTTTGAGTCATTGTCATGCTAGAAGACCCAGCCACGACCCATCTTTAATGCTCTTACCTAATGTCATTGACTTCATGCAATCTGCTGCAATTCCTTACATAGAAAACTTTGAACTGAATAGAATGTTTGTATAATTGTAATGAAATTACGTTTGTTGTAAAGTGCATTGAGATGACATCTGTTGTGAATTTGGGATAGATAAATACAATAGAATTGAATTGAATTTAAATTAATGCTCTTACTGAGGGAAGGATATTGTTGGCCATGATCTCCCGATACATGACCTCCTCCATCCTCCCCTCAATACAGTGCGGTCGTCGCGCCCTCTTTGCAAAAAGCATCCCCAAAGAATGATGTTTCCACCTCCATGCTTTACAGTTGGGATGGTGTTCTTGGGGTTGTACTCATCCATCTTCTTTCTCCAAACACAGCGAGGGGAGTTTAGGCCAAAAGCTCCGTTTTTGTCTCATCAGACCACTTGGGCTTCTCCTATTCCTTCTCTGGATCATCCATATGGTCATTGGCAAACTTCTGACGGGCCTTGAAATGCGCCGGCTTGAGCAGGGGGACCTTGCATGCACTGCAGGATTTTAATCTATGATGGCAGAGTGTGTTACTGATGGTTTTATTTGACACTGTAGTCCCAGCAATATTCAGGTCATTGACCAGGTCCTGTCGTTTAGTTCTGGGCTCATCTCTCACTGTCCTCATGATAATTGATCCCCCATAAGGATTTTTCTAATTTTCTAATTATTGGACCAATAGTTGTTGCCATCGCACCAAACAACTTGCCTATTGTCCTGTAGCCCTTCCCAGCCTTGTACAGCTCTACAATTTCATTCCTGATTTCCTTGCACAACTCTCTTTTCTTAGCCATTGTGGAGAGGTTGGAGTTTGTGGACAGGTGTTTTTTATACAGGTAATGATTTCAAATAGGTGCAGTTAATACAGGTAATGAGTAGAGAACAGGAGGCCTTCATAAAGAAGAACTAACAGGTCTGTGGGAGCCTAAATTTTTACTGGTTGATAGGCGATCAAATACTTATGTCATGCAATAAAATGGAAATTAATTATTTAAAAATCATCCACTCTTATTTTCTGCACTTTTGTTTTAGATTATGTCCCTCATATTTGAAGAGTACATTCAACACATATTGCAAACCTCAACATGCTTTGTAGGAATACTTCAAATATCAGCAATATATATATATATATATATATATATATATATATATATATATATATATATATATATATAAATATAACATGCATCTTAATTTACAGTAAAACTAATGTTAAACTCAAGTTTCTATAATTTAAATCAAGCCACATAAACCTGGGCTTACCTTTCTAAAAAATACATTGTATATTACCAGAAATGATTACTGTGATTGAACTGATAATTGTTTTGCTTTTCTACAGTTGAGACCAGTATTTATTTTTTTCTGTTTTCCTCCTCTTTTCCCTGTTATATTTATTACTAGTTAAAATTCTCTTAGGCTCTTCTATTGTTCTTCTTGTCAATCTGTTTCATCCTGGTTACCTTAGAGTTAGTTCTTACTTTTCTCATTTAGAATTATTTGCTGTCCAGTCTTCTGTTATGTTTTTGCCTTTGTTCCCCGAACCAAAGCTATTAAACAACAGTTATAATAGTTTCTTTATAAATCTGATTTTCAAATCACTTTAGCTGTAATGTAATGTGTAATAAAAAAAAATAAAGATACCCAAAAATCCTTCTAACTAATTCTCTTCATTTAAGTTATTCAAAATCACATTCAAAGGATTATTCACTAACAAATCAACCATAGAGCTCAATTATCTGTAAGGCACATAACAAGCATGATTTTATTGGTCTCAAGATAGAACATAAGATCAGGTTCTGCTGGTACAGTTGAGAGAATAAAAGCAAATCAGCTAAAGAATAACATTTTAACTGAGCAGAGTGGAATCCAGCTGAGTGATGAAAAGAAAACTTGGAGAGGAGAAGTGCACAAGCATTTGATTGATGGCTGCTGAGTATTTTCAATGCCTCTTTGCAGTAGATGCCTTTTACAAACAAAAACATAAAAAATAAAAAAGTGAAATTCAGTAACTGCTTTCCTGACAGCTCAGGGACATTTGTGCTCTGTGTGCACCAAGAGATGCTCCCTGCTGCACTGCACGGAGTGTTGTGCAGCAAATCACAGATAGGTCTTCTTTAGCCTGCTAATATGCCCCTGAATCCAAAAGGGACTGCAAAGTGAGCATGTGCTCACCTTGACATTCACTTGAATTTCCTCTGTCGGTAAAAGAAAATTAACTTCCCGTCAATTCTGGAAAACAGCCAGATATTAAAAATCTGGGTGGAAGTGATTCATTTTGTCTCACTGGATGATTTATTAACAATGGACATTTTCTGTGTAAAAAAAAAAGTGTTATTACTAAAGTATGCCATTATATAATGAATAAGTATGTAGTGAGAATTACATTTTAATTGGTTTACACTGATTGTCCCTCACAGTCATGCCAGGGGATCATGTGGTGAAAATTTGCAATGCAGATCTAGGTGTCTGGTGTTTTTCCTTAACTATCGGGGTCAGTCTCATGTTTACTGAGCAGATCTGTGCACCTGGGTAAATGCATATAAAAAAGGACTCTTTTAACTCATTGTACATGTATCCATTTAGACTACTGGGGCATAAATAAACAAATCATCTAATGCAGTGGTGCACATAAACCTAATGCACATACACTTGTGCAATACATCACAGCTCTTCTTCAGGTGACAGAGAATGTCGCAGCAGGATGGGATTAGACTGTCAGGAGAAACTCTGCATCCAATGGTATATTACGGAGGGGCTCCGGTGGATAATCCCCTCATTAAAACATAAATGCACATTCAAGAGTTCAGCTCCAAAACACTGGCTTCATTAACATTGATGTGTGAAAAAGGGACATGGTGAAATCAGTCAATATTAATTTTTTTTTCCTTCTTTCGGTAGCAACCAGCGTGTAAAACACAAATGCAACATTATGCCTTTTACCCTATTGTAATTAGATCAGGTAGCTCTAGGCTGTTTTATAAATATATTTGGTTTTATTGTTCAGGAGAAAGGTCTCAAATTGTAATGCAACAGGATTTTGTGAAGAACAAAAAATATTTAAGAGGTGGCCTTTATCATCTTAGAAAACATGATGTAAATGGTTATTTTTATAAAGGCTATTTCCAACAAGAGTGATTAGAAAAAGAAGATTTGTCATCATGATGCACTGTTCATGATCTACAAAGAATCTGCTGGAAATTATGGAACAAAATGTTGTACATATCATGATCAATTAAAAAATAAACATTTAAGAACAGTTATGACCTCTGTTGTCAAATTCCAAAAACATTACATTTTACAAAACTAATACAAAAGACTCCACGATGCTAATTTTACAAACAATTCAAACAGAGCAGAGGGAGTTGGTCCGCCTGGTTTACTTTTTGGGCCATGAATTATGTCAACCTATCGTGGGAGAGTGTTTGAATTTTTCTACTTTGTCTCTGTTATTGCACCTGGTCTAATTCTGGTCTAATTCTGGTCTAATTTGTCAGTTATGTATTGGATTGTGCCAGGCTAAGCACATACTGTAAATAGAACAGAATGAAATAGGTGTTCCATATTGATGACAAAAAGAAACAAACACAAAGACAAATTTAGCGCATTTTATATTTCATTGAGGCAGTCCCTTGCTTCATCTGAATAGCACATTAAAGAAAAGCAATTGCTTAATGGACAGAGTGCTTGGATTTTTTTAGTTTATGATGGAATAAAAAAGTAATGGTTATTTCAAAGATAGCTGTTTCTTTTACTATTTTTCCCTTAGTGGGTTATTAACCAAATTGGTATGTAATTACAACATAAATCTACTTGTTAAAGATCTCTCTTTAACCTTTAACCTGAGCCCAACTTGGATTTAATTCCTTCGTTAAAACACTCTAATAAGCAGGCAAAACTGTCACTAACCTCAGGATCTTTGATTTAACAAGGGATACCCAGTTATGTTCTCAGTGGTAAAAAATGACACACAAGAGTCTCCCTCTGATCTTTCATCATTAGTGTGTATGACCAAAATTATGGAGAACTTTAGTTTCTGTTACATATATTCAAAAGATATAAATATTTAACATGAATACGTGTGTTTATTACATCCTATTTATTTGTAAGATGGTAACTTTATTAAATTCAATAAAAGGCATCCAATGTTGTATTGGCATACTTTTATAACTGATACAATTTTCACAGAGGTTGCAGGATTGATGAGGCACTTGTAAGAGAAATCGAATCTCATGACTGAATTAATTCAAAAGCTAGTTTCAGAGATGTTACCTTCCCATACCTAAAACTTTGAAAGCCTGATCTCAGGAGCATTCTCATATACTACCTGTGAATCATATTTACAGCTGTCTAAATGTGAAAGACAGAAGTTTCGCTTTTAACCCAACAAAGTTTAAATACAAGAATTTGGGTTTCAGGAAAGAGGCTGACTAATGAAGAGGTAAAATCTTCTGCATGCTATCACACAGGTTTATCAATTGTTTTTTAGAAAGAACTTGGACAGAGAGATAAATTTTCTATACAGTCTTACTTGGTTTCTTCTGTTGTTGTTTTTTTGTTGTTTTTTTTACTAAATGAAAGGTGGCATTTAGTTACAACCCAATAAAGTGTGCCCTAAATCCCTGTCTTATCATCCTTCTGAAACTCACAACCTCTTATCCAAACATACACATTAACACACAAACAGGACATTGCAACAGAGGCATACAGCTCTGAAGATCAAAAAGACTATATCTGATGCCTCTGGAGCAAACTTCCACTTGTAACAACCTCTTGATGATTGCTCCCTCTTAAAGAAGGCACCCTTTAATATTTTTTTCACACTTCAGTAGCACACAACTATAAAACCAAGGGAATTATGTGCTCTGAACATTTTGTCTGAGTGTACTGCATCAATGTGACAGCTCCTTGGGATGCTGGGGGCTTGTGTGTGTGTCCTCTTTCCTTCCACTGTAAGCTCTTGGCCATCGAGAAAAGTCTTTTTATAATGGGCCATTTTCTGTTTGTTCTGAGGATTTGACTTGATGCTCTGTCAAACTACGTCCTATTTTATGCCCTGTGTAATAATCCAAAAAAATCCTATAAAGGGATCCCTGGAACCAGAGTGCTTTAAGGTATAAGAACAGATTGTTCTTTTATTTATTTACTTAAAAACATACTTTTAATATTGTGATTCAGTGCTGTAATTTAATGTGAGATGTGCATTTTGATATATGAGGGATGGGCAGTTTATGCTGAAATACTTGTTAGAATTGGGTTGCACAAGTAGCAGCAGTGTTGTCTTGCAGCAAGAAGGTCCGAGATTTGAATCCCAGGCCAGGGTGAAGTTGAAACATGTAGTTTGCATGTTTTCCCTGTGCATTTGTGGGTTCCCTCCAGGTACTCCAGCTTCCTCCCACAGTCCAAAAACATGAATGTTAGGTTAACTTGGTATTAAGTATAACGGCATTACTAACTGCGTTCCTTTTTAAGTAACAGAGTAATCTAATTCATTGCTTTTCCCACAGTAACAACACCATTATTGTTACTAGGGATGTAGTGCAGCATTACTACAAGGTGCTGAACGAAGCGCAGTGGCGTCAGGCTTTCTGAAGACAGATGGCGACGGCGGGGTGGGCGGATACAATTAGGGATCTCGCCGTCTCACTGTGTGCTGTAAAGGCAGCGGTGACTCTTCTCACCCTGGACACCGACTATTCTCCCTCCTCCCCTCAGGCAGGAGGCTACGGTCCATCCAGACCCACACCTCCCGCCACCTGAACAGTTTCTTCCCCTCCGCCATCAGACTCATGAACAATAACAAGACCCGATAGTTCAGTTAAAGACCCATGTAGGATAGAACCATCTGCACTACGTAACTTTATTTTACTGCACTGTGTGGTCTGACCACACTTAGATCTGCTGCTGTCATTCACCTGCACATCTGTGAATGGAACCCTGCTGCTGTTCTTATGTTAAAAGGATGTTTATCTCTTCATAGTTCTTTTATATTACATACAGATTATAATATTTATAAAGACTTTAGCCTTATGGCTCATTCTTTTTATTTTATTTATTTTTATTTTATTTTATTTTTACTTATGTTAAATGTTTTATGTGCACAACTGTACCGGAAAAAATTCCTAGTTTGTGAACTTGTTCTCAAACAATGGCAATAAAACCGATTCTGATTCTGATTCTGATTCTGAACTTAGTTTTAAGTTGGATATTCGTTGGACATTAGTTTCCTTAAAGCAGAGACCTGCTCCAACGTTTCAACCCTAATCTCCAATGTCTGCACTCCGCCCCGTTGTGCACTCTGTAGCTTTTCGCTCTGCGCTGATAAAGTCGATACATCGCCTCAAAAGGCTCGCTCCTGAAGGCGATGGTTGTGATTAAGGCTTGGTTTTCGATAAATCCCCATGCATCCCAGAAAATACTAGCTCTACTGATTGGTTCTAATCTAATGATTTCTTTTATTTTTAATTAACATATTGAATATTTTTTATTAATATGTTACAGTAAAATTTTATTTTTCTTCATTAGCTTCCAGTACAAGTGTCAACACATCAGTCTTAAAATGTCATACTACAGCCAGTTACATTTTGCTCTATTCAATGTGCAATATTACAGATGTATAGATTTGAAAAACTTAAACGACAGATGGTCCTCTGTTTCTTTTCACACAAATTTGTCTTAGTTTTGAACTTCAATGAAAAGTGTGTGATTATGTATGACCAATCTTTACTTTGTATATATTTTTTATTTTTCTTCATACAGTTTATCTTATTGGGTCAAGTTCAAATACCAAATATTCTAAAGTACTGTATATGGTGTTTTTTATTGGTCATTCAGTAATAAAAATATTTGATGTTATAGATATTATAAAACGTAACTGCATTATAGAACATAAAAATAAGGCCACAGTAACTTTGGTGAGTAACTAATTTTACAGTGTAGTAACTGAGTTACTAACTCAATTACGTTTTGGAAAAAGTCATTTTTAACTATAACTAATTACTTTTTTAATGTAAAAGGCCCAACACTGCTCACAGGAGAGACCAAACCAACTCGCAGAAGCTCTAGAATCATGTTTTAATAGCTTCCTAAAAACCTACTGGTCAAAACCATGGTAAAATAGATTGGAGGACCCAACCACTTGAGATAAACACATTCAGATGCAAGCCCCAATCACTCTCATGCCTGTCTTGAGAGAGAGCTATCTTAGTTCAGGTCAGATACCAGCAGACTTCCTGGATAATCCAAATAAATAAACAAATAAACAGAATGTGTAGACACATTCAGCAGGCAGTGATTTATGATGTGTCTCTGGAAAAAAAAGGGGTGACATGACTGTCAGTCAACCACACATAGTAGCCGTCCAGCTATTATGTCATGTTGTGTGTGTGTGTATGTTTAGGAGGAGTGTTCAACTGCAGGGACATGGCGAGTGGTTGCAGTTTAAGGAAAAATGAATGCAACCAAGTAAAGAGACAGCTAAAATAACAAAGGAGTGGCTTCTGAACAACTCTGTGACCTTTCCTGACTGGACCAGCCAGAACCCTGACCTGAAAATGGCTGTCCACCAACCTGATAGACGTGGAGAAGATCAGCAAGGAAGAATGGCAGAGGATCCCCAAATCCAGGTGTGGAAAAAAATGCATCTGGTGTTGTTTTGGCAGTCTGTTTTAATTTTAGTTTTAATCTAGTCTTTGTGTCAAGCTGTCATTTTAGTTTTTATTAGTTTTAGTCATGTTCATACTTGTTTTAGTAAAGTTTCAGTCAACGAAAACTCTGAGCATTTTAGTCTTATTTTATTCAGAATTATCCATGACTATTGTTGTAAAGTTTTAGTTGACGAAAACTGACTACATTTAGTCTAGTTTTAGTTAATGAACATTGTTTTTTAGTCTCTTTTAATTAATGCAATTCTATTAAACCCAGTCAATATAGTATAAATGCCTTGTAGTATGGACAAAACCAAAATGTTCTTTTAGCCAAATCTATTTTAAAGGGACTATATCATGCTATTTTACAGCTTTCAACTTCTGGGATAGACATATATATGCTAAAATATGTTAATACAGTGTTATTCTGTATTACTTTGTCCTATAAGTCCAAATGTAACTTGTATCCTGTAGTTTATGTTGGACCACGAAGTTAAACAGCTCATTTCTCGATAATCCTGTGTGCCGTGGGTGTTGTTTGCACCCGTTTACTGAACATTCTGAGAAGCTACAGATCAATTTAAAGAACACAAAATGCTGTTATAAGCTCACATAAGCAGCTTGATAAATGGCTAACCCACATTAGCATTTAGCTACTTACTTCCCTGTCCACCAGGCATCTTTGTTCTTTTATCTAGCTGCTGTTCTCTAGGAATGTAGAATAAAATCCTGTAATTAATGCAGCCAAACAGGTGTTTTCACATACTCAGACATGTGTGAATTAAGCCAAAAACCAATCTGGTGGGTTTTTTTTACGAGAAAATTACATTACCAGATTATTGAAAACTCCAAAAACTTGATTTTGAATGATATAGGCCCTAAGGTTCTTATTATATTGTTTTTACCTTAGTCTTGACTTACCTCAGTTTCTTTATGTAATGCCTTGAGATATCCCTTTAACTTTGTTGTGTTATTCCCTGCAACTTTGTGACCGCACGTCTCCCCATCATTCAGCAAAAGACATTCGGTTTTAATTTCCACTTCAATGTATTTAAAGTTTTTCCAAATTTCTTCTTCTTCTTACACCAAAGACCCCAGGTGTAATGCTGAGAATGGCATGCAGTCACATATAAAGTTACCGAAATACCCATCCCCCCTATTTTAAAGCCAAAAATCTTCCTACAGCGCTGGGATTCACACCAGTTGCTCAGAGGACAAATGGAATTATGTTCATAATAACGCATTATTCATATTTCTCTTTAAAAGTGGTGTCATCTTTTTCAGTGTTAAAAGAGGGATACACACAAACAAACAACCAGGCAGGAGTTTTTTGTACTCTATTGATAAATAAAATACTGCATCAGCCAAATGAACAAAAATTCCAGACCCCACACCTCCAACAAGAGTCTTTATGGAGACAGTTTTTAGATAAACCGATAACAAAATTGTGCACTCTGCCAGTACAAGCGGATTGAATGTTTTCTTTTTGCGCCCATATCATCCTTTAAGTTCCACTTCAAAAAGTTTAAATGTTATAAAATGCTTAAAGTATTATGCTATTAGTAGAAAAAAAGGGAGAATGTGACACATAAACAGCAGAACACCGAAAAATACATCTGAGACACACTGACATTAAAACAGTAACGTCAAATGTGTTTGGATAAAAGCCGGGATAAACAAAAAATTGTATACATTCATCTGCGATAACACATAACGTTATTTTACGGTGCACGTGCATAAGAAACATGGTAATATTACGAGTATATTTAAAAGTTGTCACGTTGCTGGTATTTTTTTATCCCTTTTCTCATCGTTATCAGTGAGTTTACAACGTTCCCGCAGCAGGGGATGCAATTTTTGTCAGGCATGCCGTTCTTAGCATAACACCTGTTATCATTACCTTTCTCTGTCATGCTACTCAGTACTCACAAAAAGGAAAACGTCGCCAGCAGAATGTGAAGTCAACCAGAAAGTGGCAAAAATTGCAAGTCCCCCCTCATCCGCTGGGAGCTGGCCCCAAGAAGGAGCAAATTCCCATTGACTCCCATGTTAAAAAGGCCAACTTTACAGCAAAATAAACATGTTTACCGCCTGGTTCAAAAAACATTTTATGTTAGACAGTTCATTTTTACCTTCATGACAACTCTGAACGGTGTGAATTTTTTTCTAACTCCTCCGTTTAGACGTAATTTAATCTTGAAATTATGAATAATTAGGGGTGTGTCCTTTTGATTTACAGGTCCGTCTAGGCTAACCCTGGTGGCTAATGGTGGCTAACAGGAGCTAATAGCTTGCACCGTAGTCTGCTTGTCCCCCCATTTATTAGGGAAAGGCCTTCACAACCTGGGACTAATGTTAAGACTTCAGCCATTTCGTCTTTCTGAACTCCACTATCAGTTGCCTCTGCACTTTTTATTCAGTTTTGTATGTTAATTTATACTTATTGAACAAAGATGGCTTGCTGTGGTATTGATTACTGTAACAGAGGGACCAAGAATTCTCTGCTTGTGGGAGGCTTTATACGGTGGGGGGGGGGTTCTTTCGGGTGGCCAAGAGGAATGGAGCTGTTATGTCTTTCTACACGTTGGTTGGAGCAGGCGACCGGTTGGGTAGAGGCAGAGCAGCAAAGTCGGCAGGACAGAGAAGCCACGGCATCAGAGAGCGGGAGTCGGCTAGATCAGGCTGGAAGACTACAGAGTATGAGTCTAGACTGACTGGATGATCGCTGGTTAGATCACTACTGGCATGAGGAACAGGCATGAATTAATGGATGTCTGAGAGATGTGAGGTGAGTTAAAGGTCTTTTAACTTTTGAGGGGATCTGAGTCATGACTGCTTTTTGCTGGAGGTTGTTGTTAAGCCAAGCCCGCCCATGTCCTCATCCTCCACTGATGTTAATGGAAATACAAACGTTTTAGGCTGTATTGACCCGACCCATTTGGGTCTTGTTATATCGATATGTCTTCCCCAATCGATATGTTTCTGGGTCTAAAGCCACCCTAGTATAACATTGGGCAAATCTCTCTGAACCGCGGTCTTCTGGTTGAAACCGGCTGAAGCCTAGGTTAGCTTTAATTAGCTCAAGACCAGCTTCTAACTAGCTTGTAGCTATGTCGGTTCGGAGCATCAACCTTTTGCCCCCAGCCTCACAGCGCCACTCTCTGCTCCACCTCTTTGCCCATTTTGGAATTTCTGAGAGTGACGAGGCAAGTGACACGGCATGCATGTGTTTTGGAATTTGATTGTGTTTTGACTCTAGGGGCCACTTCAGAAAGAGGCTCTGGACACAGGAAACCGAAAAACAACAAAATAATTATAATAACTAAACTAAACGAGACAAAAATAACTTTGTAACACTTCACCTCTCGTCTTGCTTTGGTCAACGAAAATGGAGAGACATTTTAGCATAGGTTTATTTTGTAAACCACATTTAGTCTCGTTTTTATTCGTCAACAATATTGCATTATGTATGTAATTATAGTCATTGTCGCATCAACCAGCATTTAATTACAACTCGTCTCGTTTTAGTCACGTGATAAAGGTTTGTTGACAACAATTTTTAGTCATAGTTTTCGTTGACGAAACACTAGTTGCATAATTCCCCAGAAGACTCATTGCTGTACTAGCTCAAAAGGGTGCTTCTAATCCATAGTCATTAAAAGGTCTGAATACTTATGACCATGTGATATTTCAGGAGGGGTTCAAAAAATGTGCAAAAAATGTCTTGTTTTTTTGTCTAGGTGGGTTGTTGAGTTTACATTGATGAGAAAATGTTTTATTTTTTTATTTTAGCAAATGACTGCAACGAAACAAAGAGTGTAGAATCATTTCTGCCATGTAAGGTTTGTTGTTGGCTTTTGTAGGCCTTTAAAGTCATTTTTCTCTTTAAGAAAATTGAAAAGAAAAAGTGCAATTTGCTTTTTGTTTTTTTGTTTTTGTCTGCTTTACAAAACACTGAGAATCTTTCACGATATTAAGGTTGTCTGGCTCTAAAATATAAAAATTTAAAAAGTTTTTTTTTTCTTGATAAAAAAAGAATGAATAGTTGCTTTTTTTACGTTTTACTTAGAAATAGGGTAATTTTGATTCATCTGATTATGTTGTTGTTTTCTTCCTTCCAATCAAAAAATTTTACTAACTATTTGAATTTGTATTGTAATTTCCACCTGCGTAAAAGAAAAGAACGGTTAGGATAATTAGACAAGACAAGGCAATTTTATTTGTTTAGCTCACTTTCAACACAAGGTAATTCACGGTGCTTTACATGATTAAGTGGTAAAGAAACCAAACATTTGATAAAAGCACAGAAAGTGAAAACATAGAAAAATATGACAAAATCATAGAAGACAAAAATGTATGAAAATTAAGAACAGCAATTCGGTGTTTGTGTTTTGAGTTTCAGTTGTTTTATTTCTTAATTCAGTGTATCTTATTTTTTGGTTTATTTCTCAGGGTTAGCTTCTGGTATATTTTAGTTTGGGATTATACTTTTGTGATGTTAGGTTCTATCCTCCTTCATTGTTATAACTTCATTTCTCCACTTAGATATTTAAACTTTTCTTCTATTGTTTGGGGATTGTATTGATCCTTCTTAGTTTTCTCCTTTTTCATAATTTTTCTCTGTCTTAGTTCTGTTTAATCTAATTTCTCTCTTTAATCAATCAATCAATCAACTTAATTTCCAGACTCATGGTCCAATAAATACACATAACAATAACAACAACAGCACATAGACCAACAACAGGACAGTTAAAAAAGGCACTGACACCAGTGTTTCCACATGAATGACTGGTATCGCACAGTACTAAAACCAGAGTTTGACAACAGCATAATGATAAGGTTACATGAACCATTCAGTCTGCAAATTATTTTGCACATTAGGTTTCTTAGCAGTGCATGGGATGTGTTGACTCCTACCCTACAAAATAATTCACTTGCACTGCTCCACCTGGGTTTTTTAAGCAGTATACGCAACCCATCAATATAGGCAATCTGGAGCTTCTGGATGCTAGACTTTGTAAACCTGGTCCATAAATGGGCAGTATATAGAGGAGTACAGTATGCTTTAAACAGGCTTATCTTAACTTGATCAGAGCACCTGGGAAATTTCCTAACCAGCATGTTAGCTTGTCCATATAACATGCGGCGTTGCCTATAGATGTCATCATCATTACACATTTGATCTGTGATGATGTGTCCTAGATATTTAGTTTTTTTACCTACGGTTAAAGCTTGCCCTACCAGGTGAAAGTTTGGAAAGATTAACTCCTTATCTCATTTTGTTTTGCAGATCAGAATAACACTCTTCTTACTATAATATTTAACATCAAATTTAACATCATACTCAGTACATATGTTCAGCATCTCTTGAAGCCCAGCACTGCTAGGAGAAAAAATAACCAAATCATCAGCATACAATAGGTAGTTTACCAGGGTGTTGCCAACCATGCATCCTGTTTTAATGGCTCTTAGCTGATCAGATAGATCATTCATATAGATATTAAAAAGAGCAGGTGAGAGTAAACCCCCCTGGCGAAATAATATAATTTTAAAATTAACTCAAAGGGTTGGAACCTTGCCTGCCAGCAGTCTTTCCTTGATAGGGCGGAGGCCTTCCTTTATGTTACTTGTGCTAGTTATTCATGAAATAAGTGTGCTATTTATTCAATTCATCACAGACTTAAGAAAAAGTTAGAGGTTAATGGCTGCCATCTTTCTGTTCCTTCTCATTGTATCAGCTGCAGAACTCCAGGCGGTGTCGGTTATCCTTTGCTAAAAAGGAATCCTGCTGATTTTGTGTTATGAGTTCAGGGAAAGTCTTGCCCCCCTTGCAGGCTCAGCAAGGTTTGATTTTCCTCATTACTGTGAAGGAAGCGCCCTTCTTTCTTGCGACCTACCTGCACTCATATTTGCGGAACTGTAGATCTAAATGTGAACGATACTCATTGTTAAAAAGATCAGTGGCAACACCTGTTTGTTCCACAATGCTGGGTATTTAATGTTTGTTTAAGGACATTAGTTGATGTTTGACAAGATGGAGGAAGAGAACATTTTATAAATGTGTTAAGACTTAAACTTATGCAGTATCAGTGAAAAGCTAAAAATACACTCATAACTGGCATGGATTACATGTTAAATATTTATTCAATTTCTTTTCAATTGAGAAATAAATTAGGTGACTATGTGATGTTCACATAGGGACAAATATTTTGCAAACAAAAAACATATATTAGGTTAATTAACTTGTGATCTTGATTAAATGGGTTTTACAGCCATATAAAAAACGATTAAATTATTTTTGCAGATATGCTAGAGGTCATCAATATTAGTTGGTTTCCTGGCAGAGACATAGCTTTTGAGGAAAGTCAACCAATTTCCAAATAACATAAGGTCCACAAAAGGTTATTTGGTCTCTCTGTCCTTAAGTATGATTTGGTGCATTGTTGTTTATTCTGTGTGTCTCTGTGTTGCCCCATAATGGACTGGCGACTTGTCGACAGTGTTCGCCACCTGTCGCCCAAAGATTGTTGGATGATTTACCGTGCGTAGGGTAACCGGAGTATATATAATAGATGGATGGACATTAATTTTATCAAACAGCCTACTGAAGATTTAATGATCCCCAAAAACAATGATTTCATTTGCTCTTTAAAAGTCCAACATTAATATTTCACTGATGCCCTATGATGTTTAGATCCACAAAGAAAAACAAATAACGACTTCATTTTTTTTATCAAGGGAAGTCTACACATAGACTTTGTCCCTTACACTGCTCTAATATATAATTGTATTTCCCTCAGCTCTAAAATGAGGCAAAGACATCATACAATACAGCAATAAAAATACTCTCAAGATCAGTAATTCATATACGGTACAGACCAAAAGTTTGGACACACTTTCTCATTCTGTGTGTTTTCTTTATTTTCATGACTATTTACATTGTAGATTCTCACTGAAGGCATTAAAACTATGAATTAACACATATGGAATTAGGTAGTACTTTTTCAAAAATTGTGAAATAATCTGGCCTCCAAAGTCAACAGACCTGCACAGAAATCGAGATGATTTGGGGTGAGCTGAACCGCAGAGTGAAGGCAAAAGGGACAACAAGTACTAAGCATCTCTGGGAACTCCTTCAAGACTGTTGGAAAACCATTTTGGGTGACTACCTCTTCAAGCTCAAAAGAATGCAAAGCAGTAATCAGAGCAAAGGGTGGCTACTTTGAGTAATCTAAAATATAACACATGTATTCAATTATTTCATCCATTTTGTTTAAGTACGTACAGTAATTCCAGACATCATGTGTTCATTCATAGTTTTGATGCCCTTAATTGAGAATCTACAATGTAGTCATGAAAATAAAGAAAATGCATTGAATGAGAAGGTGTGTCCAAACTTTTGGTCTGTACTGTAAAACTGTTGACCTTGAGATCTCCAGAGAAAGTAAAGATTTCTGTTTCCTTTTGATTTGTTTTACTCTACTCAATTCTGCAAAAATGTTTTACTTTGCTAAATTGAGTTTAATTTTTGTCCATGACGTTTTTATTGAATGGGTTCCAGGGTTGTAGTTCAGCTCATTTTACAGACAAAAGACTCCCAAAGCAGTTCAGGAGCTGCTTAGGTCAGCACATCTTCAGGGTTAAAAGAAAAGGGATTTATTATTATAGCCCTACAGGGACCAGTGGGACAGAATGAACTTCAGGAAAGGCAGCTCAGCTAAACTCTAAACGCTTAACAGTATGTAGTAAAGCCCAAAGTTATCCACAGTTGTATCTATGTGGCTGACATGTACAAAGCATGAAACCAGCTGTTGTAGAAATCAATTTCACTGCCCCTTCAGTGGTCCTAAAAACTTAATGGAACTAAAAGTACAGTTTAACATGAAATAAGGAACCTCCACTATTCATGCAGTTTGCTGATCCTCTCCTGACCAGTGCTTGAGAAGTGTAAAAATAAACTGTTCTTTTTAAATCTTAAATACGATAACCCTATAGATCATCCTGACTTTGTTTTTATACAGAGTGATCTCAGTTTTCAGCATTGGAGGAGGATCACTACAAAAGACCATGACTGTACATCAACTCGATCAATAAACAGCATGCAACAGAAAGACACACAAATAATCAAAACCAAGCTAATAAAGCTCTTAAAGCTACTAGAAGGAGTTTCTGTAAAACAGTGATTCTCAAATAGTGGGGCCCGGAGGGGTAGCCAGATAGGGGGGGCCAGAGCACCCCCCTGCCCCCACCTCCTTGTGCCTCTCAGTAGCCAAGGCTTTTATTCCTATTTTAACTTAAGCCTCCAGTCACTAGGTGCTCAAACTTATCAACAGGCTGCCTGTTCAGCCCATCAGAAGAAGTCTACACAGACAGCTGAGGGTGCTGTAAACCACGGTGTGGGAAAGGGAATTTAACAGCAAACCATGGATTACATAATTAAATGTTTCTTTAGTGATCTGGCGGCTCCCGCTCTTGTAAGGCTGCCTGTTTTTAATAGCCGTTTCAGCACCCCTCTCCATGCAAGCAGTCTCAACCTGCTAGTCAATCGCAGAAACACAGAACCACAGCACTGTTAGATTTGTGAAAATAGTTGTGAATAACAGTAAATGTGGATCTATTTGGTTATTTATTGGTCAATTGTTTTCAGGCACCATAATTAGTGTACATACTTTTTGACTACTACTTTATGACTACTACTTTATGACTAGAATGGAAAAAAAGTGGTATTCAGAAAATTGTAAATAAGGGAGCACGGTGGTGCAGCTGGTAGCGCAGCTCACCTCACAGCTAGAAGGTCCTGGGTTCGATTCCTGCCGGGGACGCTTTGGGCCCCCACACCCTGGGTGGGGTTGGTGAAAGGGCCTTTTTGTGTGGAGTTTGCATGTTCTCCCCATGTTCCCTTGGGTAGCTACCCACGAAAACATGCACTAGTTCTGGGCTGTACACTGCCCCCTCCTGGCTGACTGGGGCACCTGAGGGATTGGGGAGGATCTGGCTGGAATAACGCACTACATCCAGCTGGGGAATCCCCACCCCATCAGGTGAAAAGAAGGGTTCATCACTCCTCAAAGCATGAAGAACTACACTTAATGGCCAGTTTTTGTATTTGTTTTGCTATTTAAATCTAAACTATTATTTCTTGAAAATTAAATGCTTCAAACACAACCTTTCATAAACACATGCCACTGGTGATA
This sequence comes from Apricaphanius iberus, assembly GCA_028564705.1. NCBI lineage: Eukaryota > Metazoa > Chordata > Actinopteri > Cyprinodontiformes > Aphaniidae > Apricaphanius > Apricaphanius iberus. Next base: position 2,381,731 of record JAPXFQ010000846.1, on the reverse strand, counting down.
TCCTAGAGTACCTAATAATAGTTCTTCTGACTAGACACATTACCAAATTTATTTGCATTTGCATCTCTCTGGGTGAGGTTTATCATGCTTGACTTCAAGGTGTAACGGTTTTCATGCTCAAAAACTGCACGCAGTAGTTATATTGTTGTCCGGCTGGAAGTCAGAAGAAATTTGTAAGAATAGTGGCAAAGAGAGATTATCAGGAGGGGCACTGAAGTTCGGGACTCTCCCAGAAAAATCACGAGGGTTGGCAAGTATGGTTGCAGCGAAACATTTGAGCCATATGTGAGAACTTTGCATTGACTTCAGGAAAATTGTTCGAGAGCAACAGAAAAAGTTTTTTTTACCAAGAAGGTTCAGTAAACACTGAGTAAGAGTGCCACTAAGATGATTTTTGGGTTTGATCGTTCCTACACAAATACTACTTCTAATGAAAATATCGCCAGGCAGACAGCCTTATAACAAACCCCGGCCTTCCAGCTAGTATTGCCATTATTGCATCCTTTAATAATTATGATAATTTTCTATTTAGCGTTAATACAACAAGAAAATTACATCAGACCAATAATTAAAAAAAAGATTATTACAGAAATGTGGGTTTAAGGCTTAAAGGTTATTTATAAAAAGTATTTTAAATCTGATAAATGAGTCTCATCACAAAAACAGTCTAATTTACTGAATATAACTGTATGTATTGTTTTAAAATTTGCAGATGGTATGTTATTTTTTTGTGGAAAATCTGTATTTCTATATGCAAGGTTGTTGTTAGTTTGCATTTGCTAGAAAAAAAAGTATACACAGTAGAAAAAATATGACTGCCACACACATGTGTAGACATTCCTACAGTTATACACAGATTATTGGACAATTTGGGTTTGATGCCTTGCCCAGGGGCAAATTGACATGTGACAGGATCAAATCCACAATTTTCAGATTACAAGACAGCTGCTCTGTCCACTTAGTCACAGTCAATCATAATTAGTTGTGGATTGGATGTTGTTTTCCAATTTACAAATTATTTTTTTATAAATCAATTACATTTGACAGATTTTGTGACGGATTTATATTATTGCAACTAGTTGTGTGTGGTGGATGGATGGACTTAGCCATTGAACCTTGTCAATGAAGTATGAAACAAGATTGAACCAAAGATATCTGCTCATGGAACCAAACCTTTTATTCTGCAGAGCTGCAGAAGTAGCTGCAGAAGAAAAACATCTTGTTTGTTCTCAGCACAGTCTACATGGAAACTCATCAAGTGGCTTATATGCTAAGCAACTTTGTACCCCTACGTGAAACAGTTTTTGCTCAAACTATGTGTACAGGAAACTGTAATGAATTCATAAGCCATTCTGAAAGCATCCAAAGGATGCAATACAGTATGCACTCCACTGGAAAGGAAGTTTTATGAACGCAAAGAATTAAAGCAGAAGTTTCCAACAAAGCAGGAGTAAGTGAAGTGGCTGGTTCAACTAGGATTCTTAGTCACCTTCTATATCGTACCACATGTTATATCTCCAAACAGGAAGATAAAGTATGAAGTCATGAAGGATGTGGGAACACAGTTGGGTGTAAATACATGAATAGACAATAGGGGAAACAAGGGGCAGCTGGGAACAATAAGGGGCATGGAGACTGACAGACACAGGGAAAAATACCAAATCCTAGCACCCTGAATAAACCTGAGCTATTAAAAAAAACTCTTCAGATGTGCAAAGCAAGTACAGAAACAGCCAAACACTTTCAATAAGCAAATGAAGTTATACACAAGGTTGACTCAAGGAGGATTAATTCTAAAGGATACCCTTTTTTTATTATTTCTACTATATTTTGGCCTGCCTGACAAAATCCCAATAAAATATGTTAAAATGAATGTGAAAAAAAGTGCCATGGATACTTTTGCAAGGCACTGTATGATGTTTGTAATCCAAACAGAAATTAAAACCAGAGGCATGGGACCATTGCATAATTAAACAGATATGTGAAATGAAGCTAAGCATTACCATGACAGACCCAAGACATTGAAAAAAGCTAAATAAACTTGATATTTCCTGTCCTGAATTTAAAGGGAACTATGCAACATTGTAATTTTGTTCCACTTCATGTTGCTGAGGTTGGAGTAGCTTTTTCCAGAGTATCACTCAGCGAAAGGAGTACTCTATCACTCTCTTAATGCAAAAGGTAATATATGATGTCTTATTACTTGAGGACCAGGATATTTTTTTGATTAATTATATTCTCATTGCCTTATCCTTCAGATTCCTATCAAACCGTTTTAAATGCAGTCTTTGCTTTCGAGTGGGAAATTAAATTACACAAAGTTGTCAGCAAAACTGTCTGAGGTATCTGAGATATTGACCAAATACAAAACTCTTAAGTTCAGCGTGAGTGGAATGTTTCCTGTAATGCCTTGCTTCTTGTAATTCACTCATTTGCTAGTTTGGTTCCAAATTCAAAGACAGTGGGATGAATGATGGATGATTTTTTTATATTTCAAGAGTAGTGCTATAAAAGTGTAGTGCTCTATGAGTGGCAGAAGTAACAAAAAAATAGCTACAGGAACAATTGACATGCAAATCATATTCCTGGAGAAAAGCCATGCAAAATCTTTGAAGAAATGTAGGTGGATTTCTTGAACTCGGAACCTACGAAGCTTCTCAGAGGAAGTGTTTTCAGGAATCAAAAAGAACAGTCAGATCTATGCAGACCTTAAATTATTCTGCAATAATGTGTCCTTTAAATGCTGTTCTTTAAGAAATTAGTTTTGATTATGATAATTTTTTTCTCAAAACTCAGTTAATAGATTGCACAGAATCACCTCTATTTCATCCCATATGCATGCAATCAGATCACAGAAATTAAGTTTAAATCAAGTTTAAGTTTTTTTTTTTTTTTAAATGTAAAATTACACTTATGGCCCTCAGCAGCCATTCTGAAGACCTGCGAGCCACCAACAGCTTATTTTTTCATATGTCAATTAAAGACATCTATACACTTTGTGTTTTAGTTAAAGCTTTTAAATAATAACTACTTGTGTTCTATTGTTTAATTGTAATTCTAGATACAAATAATTTCAACTAACAGTACATTTTTTTCATGTTTTATTATTTTATTACCTCATGTTAATGGATTTTAAATGTTCTTTTTCTGTTTGATAATATTCTCATTTGGTATTGTTTTACATTTTAGCGCCAGTTCTGTGATGTTTAGATGTTTACAGGTTTTTATGTTTTGATAAGTTGCGTTCCTATAAAAAAATATTCTCTGTGCTTACTTAAGTTAGGGGTTGCTTTTCCTCAGGTACTCGTCTCCAAAATTAGCTATATTTATTTATTCCTTTTACTTAATTTAATCTATTAAAAATCAGTGTGTTTTCAAGGTTTTTTAATATCTGTTTTTACTCTTCGAAAAGTACATTGTGCTACTCTTGGCTTTATAAAATAGTGTTCTTTATATGGATTCATTTCATTTCGGGAAATAAATCTACAACAATTCTGATAGTAACTATATCAGATTATTAAGTTTTAGAGGTTGGCAATTCATCACATACTGAAATTGGCTATCTATTGGCAATTTTATTTTGTAACAAAAGTAATTAGAACTTAAATGATGTGATTGAATCTGCCACAGGAACAGGAGCATTTGAATTATAATTAGACTAAGGGTTATGTAATGCAAGAAAGAAAATTACCTGAAGATGCTTTTAACTTTCTAAAATTCAAAGAAGAATTAAAGCATATTTTATATATTCTCAACTTGAAGCATTATGTAGGTAGTTTCAAGCAGAGAAAGTGGCTTCAGAATGAAGCCAACAGAATTCATTTCAACATCCCTTAGACAATCTTTGCATCTATCGAATTATTTATATTTTTGTGTTTATATAACCCCAGTTTAATTGCTTTGATATCAGTTTTTCTTTTGTTGAAAATAAATACCATTCAGATAACTGCTGCCTAATTTTATTAGGAGGGAGACGATCCTGAAATTTCCCAAGTGATAAAATAACAAAACATTTTAATTAATTTTAATATCTTTCCCCTTCAACAAAATGCATCTCCATATAATCAGCCTGTCATTGTGTGCACCTTTTTTGTGCCTGCTGGATCAGGAAATTAACTCCTTGACCAGATTTGTTTACTAAGGGGATAGCTTTCCCTAGGAAATCATGGAAACTTATTTAGTTTTTAAATGAAGAGTCCTGTATTGTTACCTCGAAAATAATTTGCAAACAATCAGTTATTTATGCCATTTAAAAATATTGAAATGTTAAACAGAGGCACAGTGACACACCACTCCCAAATCTTTTAGGTTACTTTCAGTTTTAGAGAGGAATGGTGCCAGTAATGGCGCAGCAGGGAACCGCAGGGGAGGATGTATGGCAAGCCGAATTTAACATTTAATGGGTAGACTGGATATGAATTCTAGATATCTACGAATCAATTCTTAAATCAATATGTCTGAGTATAAATGAACATTACGGATATCCAAAACGTAATTCTTCCGAGGACAAATGATGACACATTTCCCATTGTGTGTGGGGTTTGCAGCGGCTCCTATCACAAATACATTATTCCTATCCAGAATTAACATTGTGGATTGGACAGACTGAATTCCTACACTAACATAACATAATATCTGACAGACAGACAGACAGACAGATATGTTTGTACCCGTAGGTAGATTTGGTTTGCCATGTAATCAGATACAGTGTCTGTCTTTCATGCATCAACAATAAAAACACATAAAAAACACAAATACATCATCAGCAAAAGCCCCTATAAAAATATAAAAATGGACTGTTAAAACCTTTTTTTTCCACGCTCTTCAATTAGAAAGATAGACGTAATCAGCAATGCAAACATGAAAATGTTATAGCCGCAGCAAAAATACATTAGACAGGAACATAGATAAAGGCTTTATAAGTCTAAAAAGTGTTCGGTAAAATATTACTTATTAAGTGGGTTATAGCTAAGGGAGTGAAACTGGATTTATACATGTATGTCCGGGACTTTGGCACAAGAAATTTCCAACCAGAGGGCAGAGGCACAAAGTGGCAGCTTAGTGCGTGGAATACATCCTTTACAATGAAGGAAACAATCCTCATCACCTGTCTGCTGTACAAAAGTGCCAGACCACTTTACAATCAGGTTTTTCTCCTGTTTCAAGCTTGCTTGACCAAACCATAATACCAATGAGAAGGACAGAATGCTTTCAATAAAGGAGCGATAAAACATGGTCATTATGGTCCTATCAACATAAAAAGAAGCCAGTTAGGGAGTGCAATCGCTGCTGACCCTTTTTACTCACTGCATAACTGTTTTCTACAAAATTCAACTCCTTATCAATGGTCATCCCAAGGTATATGTACGATTTCATCTGTTCAATGATTTGTCCTTTGATTAAAGATACATCCTGTTGATGAGGATGTCTTTCTGAAATCGATTATCATGTCTATCGTTTTTGCTACATTTAATTTAAGATAGGATTCTTCACACCAAGAGACAAAATTATCAAGAACTGGTCCATGGCTGTTTTCTCCCTCTACTAGAAGACTTACAATTACAGAATCATCAGAATATTTAATGATTTTCCTCCTTTCATGCTTGCTTTGACACATGTTTGTGTATAAAATATACAACAAAGGGGAGAAAAAAACACACCTCTGGGGTGACCCAGTCAACACCCACTTCTGATCGGATAGCTTGCCATTTACTTTAAGTCTTTGTGAAATATTTTGTAAAACATCACACAATCACAGACTAAGATAAGACTCTTTTACCAAAAAGAATACACAGTTCTTACCTGTGCAGGTTCCGATGGAGTCTTGTAAGTACGTTGAGCACAGAAGACGTGCAGTTGCACCAGGTGTTTGTGAATAGACAAGGTTACGAGCCGTTTCCGCTTTACTTCCTATATTCCTCCCTTATATGCAATCCACTTCCGTTCTGGCGGGCTGGGTTTGTTTTTTCCAGCTAGCTCCGTAGTGTGATACTGTAGTACTGATATCGTGGTGACAAAGAGGATATAATATAACAATTACAACATGAAGAAAAGGGGTTTGTGAACAACGTGTGCGGTAGTTGGTTGCAATAACCCGAGAAAGCACCTGAACGAGTGGTTAGATCGAGCGTGCTACGACCACAAACCAACTAAAAAGAGGCAATGTCCATGCGCGCCATTGTTTACATTTTTTCGCAAGCCTGATACCGACTCGGAATCGAGAGCCTGGCATTTAATCTAAAGAATCCACCCCGCAACCTTTTTGTTTGTTCTTATCACTTTATTGACAGCAAACCAACCAAGGATAATCCTTTCCCTGAGTTGTGCTTGGGATGTGATCGCCCAGCCCAAGAGGCGTCGACTCACCCAGCAGACCACTGCCTCCAACCCATTAGAGAAACGCAGACTTGAATCTGAGGGTAAATTTAGCAACTTTACCTATGAAGCTGACAATACTGTTAATTATGAATAAGTTGTCATACACTAACTAGGGTGGCTGTACTTCCTCTTTTGCCCAGACATGTTCTCCTTGTTGGCCACAAAATTATGTCCGGGGGGATTTTGTAAAATATCATAAAATGTCCGGATTAACCTCATACTGTTTCACTGACGGTCATTCAACACTTTAAACACAGCCACTGCCGACCAGCATTAATCTGAGATACCTGTCTTGATGACGTGAAAGACCTTGTAAAAACAAAACAAACGAGGAGCTGTGCTGCACTGCATGTGCTGTAATGTGCCACTTAAATGCTGAAACGTAAGTGTAGTTTCACAGACGAATTGCAGAAAAAATACCCAATGATCAAATTACGTATCAGTGGATGCTCAGGAATATAAAGATTCTACTGACAAATAAATCTTGTTCCCAAGCTATCATCAAAAATCGCTGTGTTTACACCGGCAGACGCTTCCGGCGGAAATGAAATGCATATGTGTATACTAATGGCAATGGGTTTAGGCGCGTAAACTTTATAGCTCGTGCTATTATTTTGCAGGAGTTGTGTGGGGGTTGTGGGGGAGGGATGCTCTGTAGGGGCGGAGGCTAGGCTAAGTACGTCAGGCTAGAGGAGGGGATCTGCGAAAAAGGAGGGGCATCGCAGGAACCAATGGCCGCTGGCTGCTCTGCTTTGTGACCGCATACCATGGAGGCCGCCATTGCTCCTCCATTGCTGTATTACCCCCATTTGGCCGCTAGGCCCCCATTGAAAAGCATTGCACTTTTAGACACGTTAAAAACAACTTTAATGCCTGGTGCCCATTTTTAAAAAACTTTCTATGGCTACATATTCTTCCTGAGATAATGCTGGGCTCGTCAAAAACATGGCTGGTTTTTGTAAGATAATTTTTTGAAATCTTGCATAATTAATGAGGGGGCCGGAATTTGATTGACAGGCCATTTCGTTGGACTTTAATTATAGTAACACTACATTTTAATAATTATTTCAAGTTACTAGTTCTTACCTTTTGAGGTTTGAGAAATACGAGAACCGTTGGAGGAGTGCAGATACGGCACATGTCAGGCATGGGGCTATTATCCTTTAGCTTAGTTAGCCAACTTTAGCATCAGAGCTAAAGATGCGGGAGTGGAATGGGCGCGATTATGACCAAACTACACGCCCCACGATGGCAGAGTCTACAGTGAAGATCCCGCCCCTATGCCCTTTTTAGGAACATGCTTCGTCAGAGCTGGGGAGGAGGAGTCTGTGAATCCGCCATGAATTCCCCCATGAAAGTGTGTCATTCTGGTAAACAGGGAGGAGTGAGGAGGCGCTGTCTATTCTTTTCTATAGTCTACGCAGGAACAGACAAAGCAGCACTGCCAATGGCTTCCGGCAGAAAATCATAGATTACTCAAACGTGAGTCAAAGCAATACTTCAGGCATTTCTTTGATGAGGGAATGTTATCAGGATGTAAAGCTTCAAAAACAAATTTTTCCATAGCCTCCACCCCCCACCCACCTTTACGGTTTGAGGCCTTGAACTTGGCAATTTTGACATAAAATTATTAATCTCATTAATAATTGCTATTAGGAATTATTTATAATTGTCCATAGTCAAAACCTACCGATTGTGACACAACAATGACACATTAATAACAATAATACATTTTATTTGAGAGTACCTTTCTCATCCCAAGGTCACCTTAAAGAGAAAAAGAAAAGTGAAAAATAATAATACATAGAAAATCAGAAAAACAATCAAATAGCAAATCAGTAGCCATGACAACAATTGAAATCAGTACCCAAAGTGAATAAACCCATTTAAATAGATGTGTTATGAACTGTGATTTAAATAGAGGAACAGAGTCAATATTACTGATGTTGAGAGGAAGTGAGTTTCAGAGCTGAGGAGCAGAGAGACTAAAAGCTCTGCTCCACAGGGTAACAAGACGCAAAAGGAACAAAATTATGAATACTTTTGAAAAGCAATTCAAGGACAAGTTGTTGTAATATTTTAGAGACACATTTTCCAATTTGAAATATTTTCTGAAAGTTATTTTTTTTCTTAGGTTTTCTTTTTTCTATGATTATTTTCTGAAAAACAAACAAATCTGTGTCACTGCTGATTACAGGTTAGGGTCAGATATGATTTTCTGACTGTGTTGTTTGTCTGAGGATTCCCAGTGCTTTGAATTTGCAGCAGGCTTTGGACTCTGCAGCTTTGCTACTTTATTGATAAATAACAAAAAAAATGTTTTTCCTATCTCCTATCTTCCTCAGCACTTCAACTCTGACAGGTCTGCAGGTAATCATAAAGCAGAAATTGGTGTCTGTTCAAAATGTCAGTTGTGTATTCCAGCTTTCTCAAACTAAATCTAGCTAATCAGAAAAGGTTTAACCTCTTTATCATACTCACTTTGTTTGCTTCAGTCATTTGCAACACCAGAAAATACCAGATGTTCCTTTCTGTGTATAATGTGAAAAATATGTATTATCTTTGCGCAAGTAGACAATAACATCACTGCTCCACTAGTTCATTAATGCAAGGTACATTTTTGCACCATTTTACATGTATTTGATAAGACAGAATACTCAGTTTTGCAAAGAAGCATTGACCTTTTGCCTCCCAACCTCCCACATCAGCAGTTTGAGGCTAACTTGAATATTTACATAGTAAACTCCTCTGAGTCTTCTTGGTTAACCGACCAGAGAGTTGATTGTTTGAACCCTGCCACCCAGCTGAAAGGTTTTAGGAGCATTTATGAAGATCTGTGAATTTCAGCTATGCTTTTGATGATGACGGTCTGCTCCTAATAAAAACAGAGATTTGGCTTAGGGGCTCTTCTTTTGGCAGCTCCATTATGAGCTTGTTGTGCCCTGAAGCACCTGCTTTCTCTTGTGCTCTTTGTGATGCTGTTCACCACAAGTGAGTCTTAGCCCTTTAACAACAGCTAGAAGTAAATATTGAGACAATCTAACAGTGTAAAACTGTGGGAATATATTAACAAGGCAAGTTACTTTTTGTATAGCACGCTTTCAACAACAAGGCAATTCAAGATGCTTTACATGATTAAAGGAGAACAACAACAAAAGCATAAAATACTGTGTTTCAGAAGTGATCTGGAATTTGTTAAGGTGAGCATAGAAACTGAAAGCTGCTTCTCCATGTTTTGTTCTAATTCTAAGGATGATTAGTAGGATAGATTTGAAAGACCTGAGTGATCTGGGTGGTTGGACAACAGATCTTCAATGTATTTAGATCTGAAGCCATTTAATGATTTACAAACTAGTAAAAGTATTTTGAAGTTCATCTCTGAGTGTAAGGACATCAGAACATGGATGATGTGCTCTACTTTCCTACTTTCTTTCTGGGCTCATTTGATTCAAAACAGTCAAATGTGCCAGGAAATACCTTTTTCTTTTTATTTATTGTGTTGTGAAAAGTTGTGGCTAGACTTCTACCTCATCTGTGTGTCCTTCTCTCGCTTAGAAAAGTGTATTTTGAGTGAGTAGACTATTAATGCAGATGACACAACTTCCCTAACAAAGACCTAATGTTTAATAAGAGCTATGTTGGTCATTAGCAGATTCTTTTGACAGTTGATATATTTGACATTTGGTTGAATATGTCAGTGGTTAATTTTGAGTTATAAGCACCTTTATATGTACCGGAATACTACTTCCAGGGTGCCCAGACACATCCTGGTGGATGATGGGTCTAAAGTTAATGTCTGGTTCCCCCTCTAAATCAGATCTCTGTCATTATCAGTGCTGGAAGAGGAGAACTACATCTAGTATCAGTTTTAGAGGCCTGGGACCAAATGTTATGTTAATTTATTTTTTCTAGATTGCCCGTCAGGTATGAGTGTGTGCATGCATGGTAGTTTGCCTCACCTCTCCTCACCTCACCTCTCGCCTGATGATTGCTGGAGATTTTCAACTGCTATCTTGAAGTAAATACATAAGGTGCAGGGAATTACATCTGCTGTGTTAGGCATAAGTTATGTCAGAGAGATGAAACTATCACACAATAGTTACTAATAAGGAGTGACATAAGCTGGCATGAATACCTTAATAGCAAGAAGTGAAAATTCAGCCTTGTTGTTATGTGTTAAAAGATCTCCATAAGGATTATCACTCTCCAGGGTAAAACATCTTAATGAAAAACAGCTAAAAATAACAAGCACTACAATTTACCTGTTGTTGCATTTAGTCAATGCTTTCTGAAGAGGTGAAAACTTGCAACTCAAGGATTCACCTTCTAATAAACTACAACAGACAGATTAAAACCCTGAAGACAGTTCTCTCTCCCGCAGTGACACAGACACAAAAATAATGATGAGAGCATCATTTACCAACATCCCTGCTCTCTATGGGTGCAACTTGGGCAGGGTTGGTGATGGTAGGGGGGGGCGGTGCACTCCAGTTTATGCCTGACTGACCTTGTACAGTGCAGCAAGGGCAGAGCAGCCAGGCAGCAAACCGTCAAATATTACCACCATGGAACCAGGAGGAGGGGGATCATCATACTGACGAGACAGTCGAGCTTATGAGGATGCTCCTCAAATACAGTATAGCTGCTCTTGCTGTAGCTACAGAAATTCATCAACTTTCAAAACCTCAGTCTTGCAACATCCGAAAGTCTACAACATCCACTGTAGGTCCACATTAATTTATTTATAAAAAGCATTTTGCATACTGAACAGTGTGGAAAATTCATCATATTGGGAATCTGTTTTAATTCTGAATATCACAAAGCACAGAGGTTAATATATAAAACTTTTGGGAAGAATCCAGCTGCAAACAGAGATGATAAGAGATAAGAGCTACACACATTATCACAATATCCCAAAACATATACTTTCTTTGGCACTGCAGAAAATATCAGCTTCTGAGAGTCTGCATACTGTTTCTATGAGCTTCAGATAAGAGCACAGGCTTGTAATATGCCAGAACATGCTCATGACATTATTTTACAATTTCCCAAAGCTCAGAGAAATCAATTGTAGCTTAACGTTTGAATTAACACAAGGGTAATGCTTTCTTGTGCAAAACTTTGTAAAAATATTTGTATTTCTGTTCCTAAATTTATTCCATGTTAAAATCTCAAAGATAATTTTTATTATTTGTGAAATTTATGTCATAGACCAAAACAAGTACGCTACATACTGAAGTGTAATTTAACAACATATCTGGTTAAATTTTTATAAATATGGAAATGCAGCACAGTGCATTTTGTAAGTTTGATTGTTTTACACTCATTGTTGCTGCTAGTTCTGTTGTTGTTGTTGTCTCTTCACTTTCCGAAGGAGGAGTGCCCAGGCTCCCAACACTTTGGCTTTTCCTGTCTGTTATTTACATGCAGAGAAATTCCATTTTCCAATCACATTATCTGGGTACCGTAGTCTATTTTCTCGAACTTTTGTTCAGTTTGACTTAAGTGAAGCTAAGATGTAAACATACATTTCAAAAGTCCAATTTCAGTTGGACTAACTTAATAATTCGATTTTTTTTGTCTCTATTGTGTTTTTTCCTGTTATCACTGTCACACTCTGTGGAGCTGGTTGGTATTAAGACTCTCTTGAATTGATCTAGTTTTATCTGTGTTGAGGCCTTTCTAAGTAATTTTACCACACACGCACAATAAAACACACATTTTCTGTTGGTATGCTTTATGCTTTGGGAACCTTTTGCGTTTCACAAAAACATTTTCTAAGGTCTACTATAGTTTTGCTTCATAGGGGCAATGACTACTTCTCTTCCTTTTACTTCCTTCTCAGTTTCTCTACCTAAATCTCAAAATCCTCTCTCTTGCTCTCTGTGTCAGATGTTTAGTTACTCCCCTGCCTCCTTTAGTGATAATGGTAAGTGGAATAAATATAGCATTTTTGGAGATGAGGGTATCGGCGTAAGAGGCCCTGCTCAGCTCTGTTGAGAATCATGTAGCTGAGGCCTGTTAGCCAGCACAGAGCCAACAAGGACAGAACCACCTAGAGGTCCTCAAACAAAACCCACGTAGCTGGGATCTCAGGCCAGACGGTATGTAGGGAACATAGTTCCAAAACCCAGCCCATGGGTCATCACCAACATTTCCACATTTTTGAACATCGAATCCTTAGTTTCCTCATCCAAGTTGCAACACATTATAACTGCTTTTGTTTGTGGTTTTGTGTTGTGCAGCCGGCCCTTTCTTTTAATTCTTGGAACAGATCTCTGATTTTTTAAAATCTGATTTAGTATTACATAACGATGATGTACTTGTAGCAGAAGATTTCAATAACCACCTGGACATTGAAAGTGACAGCTTAAATGCAGCCTTTAATGTTATCTCAGACCTCAGAATTGCGTACTTTAAAGCGTTGCATAGTACACACCTAGAGTATTCCTGTTTAACCTGAAAAAATAGTCTACTGCTGTATAAAAAGACCTTTAACTGGCTAAAACTGCATATTTTATGCATTATTTAATACATCTGGTGGTTTGTCAAACTTTTTCAAAGCAATCTTCCAGTTGCACTAAGTGACTGATTTACCTTTTTCCATTATGCTTGTTCCATAGCTTCAGGATGTCACAAAAAGAACAAGGAGCTAGTCAAAAAAATCTCAACCAGCCCCTTGGCTGAAATGATTAAATGTTTTTAGCCCCATAGCTGCTGCATCTACATGATACTCAAGTATTAAGTAACTGATCATATTTGATTACTGGTGGTCCAGAGGGCCCAGTGGCACTGATTGTTCGTGGAAACTCAGAGGATCTAGCTATAATTTGGCTTAGCAAAATCTGAATTGGTGAATAATTTAAACAACAAATATAAACCATCTTAACATCTTTATTTCTCAAAATTTAAAATACAAAAACACAGTCAAATGCACCCCAAATTATTTTAAAGGTATAGAGGAGGAGTTTTATGAATTTCAGGAAAGAACTATCCTCTACACTTTCAGGGAAAAAAAGCGCCATCAGTCACAACAATGAATCTTCCTGTTAAAGTCACCATATAGATGTAGATAACTTATTCTAGCAGTAATCTAAAATGCATACCTCTAAATGCCAAACATACTGTGGTGAAGTTAGTTGGATATTCAACACACATCCGTTTCATTACAGCGGAGACTCCCTCCGACAGCACCCTCAGAACTGCGCTCATGGAGCGGATACAATGCCGCAGAAGGCTTGCTCCTGAAGGTGGTGGTTTCGGTTAGGGACTGTCGCTAAATTTCCGCACATCACAGAAAATAAATCAATACCTATGTGATTTCCTGACAAAGAAACCCCAACCGGTGCTTTCGGCACACTTCATCATTGAAAAGAATTTGAAGAGCTCTTTTCCAAAACGCGATAAACGCCATTTAAAAAAAAAGAAGAGTTTTTCATGTTATTTTGCTGTATAATGAACATATTCACTGCTCTATCAACGTTTCTTGCCAAATCGCTATATTTCCTTAATAAAATGTAGGTACAAGATGCCGTTTTTTTACAAACCGCCATAAGCGCCGAACCTATATTTTGACTAAACGCGATATATCCTCTCAACTAATCAGAATTCGGTGAACGTTCTACGCTTTTTCCATAGTGTGTTAAAGCGGGCAAGCGGTGGGATGACCTGAAATCTGAGGTACTTCCGAAGCAGACCTCCGTTAAGGCTGCAAAAAAGAGAGATGTGCTGTCACTACTAGGAGCAATAGGTGTGTCTGATGCTGTATCTGATCCTACCCATTTTCTCAAAAATTTCAGTTCCGCTCCTGAACATCTCCCAGAGCCAACATTCTCCCGGATTTCTCCCGATATCTGACAGCGTCCCATTTCATGTACACTGCCTGTTTCTCATGCAAGAGGGATGGAGAATAAAATCTGTTACATTTTTATTTTGCCACGGAAGGTGCTATGAGGTACAGTTTCCTCATTTCATTCATGAAAATCCATCACCTCTTGGTGAAATTCACAGTTTTTAATCCAAAATAGGTGTATGTCTGATGAGGGAAACAATCGACTGTAATTAGTGATGCAACAGCGAGCTGCGAGTCTTAAGAACAGTCTTTATATGACTGACAAAAGCTGTAGTTTCAGTTAGTTTTTAAATCTTCTGAGATATTTAGGATTAAAAACTGTTTGAACCAACCTCAAGTCTAGTTTTCTTTCCTTTTGGATGCCTGATGATAACTTCAGAAGTAGATCAAGGCTTTTCCTTCCAGCTCTTTGAGCCCGATCATGCTTGTGTTTCGGCAGAAAAAAAGTTACAGCAAAATCAACAAACTCAATCCTGCGCTACTACCAAAGTAAGAAAAAAATTCATCTGCCGGCTCCCATGAGTTTTTAGAATGATTAATAAGCAACTATTCCTGCTGCTGAGAAGGGGCGTATCCAGGAGGTTAATAAAGAGGGGCTAAAAGGGGACCTGGGTAGGTCTGGGACTGTAGCCCCATGGCCCCTTTCCATTTCTCCCTAATTCTGAGGTCTCAAGGTTGGCAAGTATGCTGACAATGCAGGCCTGGGAGATGAAGAGTGATCCATCCTAGTGGATCTCTCTCTGTGGAAATGATAGCATTTTGGAAAAGAGCTCTTCATTTCCTAAATATACTCTGGTCTTGATTCTCACTTCTGAGCCATTTCTCTTCCTTTCATACACCTCAAAGACTCTTTTTTTGGTGACTCACAGCCATTATAAAACAATCTGGTGATAACTAAGAAGCAGAATAAATAGATTATGGCGGAGCGTGACAGATAAACAGTGACAGTGCGCATGCAGACTCTCAAGATAGTTGACAATTAGCAGGACCAATAGTCTAGGTGATCCACCAAGAAGAAAAAGATACTTAACAACACCTTTAACATGGGCTTGGTGGAACAGTCTCTATGTAACATGGGCTAAGGGAAAGTGGCATCAGGGGTCGATTTAGTCCTGGTTGGCTTCGGAGAGACTTCTCCACGTCTTTGTGGCACATGTTTCAGGTCATCTGGAGCAATAGTTCTAATGAATCCCCCGGTGGCCGTTAGATCTAATTCCATGGTGTCATTTGCACAAGTGAACAAAGACGGTTGATTAGTGTGTAATCTAAATTCCTTCAACAAGCTTCCAGTTTTGTAAGTAGAAATACATTCCCAATCAACTACAAGTAATGAATAAAAGGAACACTTTAAACTTGTTGCACTTTGAAGTAAAGCCTTAAAATAATTTCAGTGATTTTACAGGATGTAACACAATTTTGTATATAGAGAACATATAAATAATATCAGTTGAGTATGACAGACAATTCATCCTTTAGCCTGTAAGTGGCCTAGGAGAAAAAAGTTGAAAGTGCTGCTTTAATAGACAACAGAAAATGTTAGTAGTTACAGTGCATTTTCAATTTCAAGAGGGTTTAGCATTTTGTGCAATCACATTATTTTCAGATTGGCAGGCCTTAATTTTCTTACATTAGTCTACATGAAATATGGCCTTACCTTGATTGTTTTCTGTCCTGGCAGAATTCCATATAGATGAGGCTCCATCGGCATTTTTTAAATATTTTATTATGACCAGACCCTAATGCAAGAGCCCCTCTCTGGGCCACTCTTCTGTTCCAATTCTAACATGTCATTTCTGCCTTTCTGTGTGAGTTGCTAGAGCCTTATGTGTCAAAATGTTGTGTCTTTCTTGCAAACTTAACCAAAACACAAGGAGTCCCTTTGTGACAGTAGGTGAAAAGTCTCTTCACTGACTCCCAAGAATTATACCATATTCCATGGATACCTTTACTAATGATTACTAATTGAAAAATTGAAATCATTTTCCCATGAAAGCTTCTTAAAGATTTCATGTTCAATGTGCCCATGAGTGCATTAGTAAAGAGCCTAAAGAAAGAAAAAAAACAGATGCCATTTACTGTTATGATGTTACTCCGTCTTGGTCTGTGTCACTCCTGCCTCCCTGTTTCTCTGTACCCAATCCTACCCAATCTGTGTCAGTCCCAGTCTCTTCGTTTGTTTATTTGAAGTTAACTACTCCTTGTCTCTGTCCACAGCTGTTCATCGTCTCCAGTCACTCATCCCGGTATATACTGTATGTTTCCCTTTTCCTTCATGTCACATATCTCAGCTTCTACTTTTGTGGATTATTAATAAAATTAACCGCAAAAGCTGCAAACGCTGCTCTGCAACTGGGTGCTCCAAATATCTCACTTTGCATGTAATGATTCTACATCATATATTAATTAGCATTTTAAGGGGATCTACTGGTATAAATTAACTTTTGCATGAAATTTATTTTCAGGTTTCAGTTTCAGGTCTCCCCTGTAAATCAATTTTTTTAGCCTCTAAAAACTTTTGTTAATTATTCTGTTTATTTATTGTGAATTACTAAAGCCAGTGTGTTAACCTGAGTCCTAATTCTTTAAGTGTAGTTGTTAAAGCTTTCCAGATTGACTCCAAAAGTCAATTGAGACTGATCGTTGAACTTAGTTCTTTGTTCATACTGATCCTAATTAATTTTTTAAATAATGTAATGCTAATTAATAATTGTGTATGCACCACTAATAATTGCTGATAGCTACAGTAAGCCCTTATTATTCAGTAGGGATTTAAATACTTATCTAGCCAATGAAGAAAGGTACAATTGAATGTGAGAGGATGATAGATCATTCAATAGACCTCAGAAAAATGTGTACCTCTCACTTCTTTTAAATTTGGCTGAAAATAAATTGCAGAAGATTATAAACTATAAACTGCAGGGGAAAATGACAATTCAATTCAATTCAATTCAATTCAGTTTATTTATATAGCGCCATTTCACAACAGATGTCATCTCAAGGCACTTTACAAAAAGAGTTATTACAATACAATGTTTAGTGTAGAAATTACAGAACCACAGAAGATTGCGTCGTGGAATTCTCAGCAATCCCTCATACTGAGCAAGCATGCAGCGACAGTGGGAAGGAAAAACTCCCTTTTAACAGGAAGAAACCTCCGGCAGAACCAGGCTCAGCACAAGCAGTTATCTGCCGCAACCGTCTGTGGCTTGGAGAATACACAACAGAGACACAGAAAGAGCAACAGAACCGACAACAAGCATTTGAAAATTTAAAGACATTTCTCATGAAGTGTGTCATCGTGCTGTATTTTCTTTTACCAAGCAGGTAAAGAAAAGCTTTTTTCAATCATTCATATCCTGTTGACTGGGCAAGAAAGAATAGAATTACATAAACAAAGCTCATGAGGGTGCTGAAATAGAACATCACAGCATTGATCTGTAATTCCAGAGATATTTAGGCTATGACATAGGGTTACCATTATTTGATTTCCAAAAATGAAAACACTTGGCCCAGTTCTGAAACACTCTCAGGACTGCGCCGAGACTTTTGATTTGAAGATATTTAAAGTGTACATGTGTTTAAAATGAGCAGTTAACCTCTTAAGCTCGAGGCTGTTTTTCTTGCAAATTTGGCATACCTACACTCTGGAAGGCGTTTTACAGCTTGTAAAAGGTCTAAAATGTTCAAATGCTCTCATATAATAGGAAGGTCTATGGGGATACTGTGAATGTGAAAATTCTCAAAAAACTCATAGTGGGCATTAGTAATTGAGTTTGAAAGACAGGAAATATGAATATGAATTCCACCTAAAAAAAAACAACAACTTCACATTAGCACCTTGTTTTCATTGCAAAGAAGCAATCAAACATAAAAAGTAACTACTCACTCTTGGTTACTGTAATGACAAATAATTGAACGTTGAAAGTTAAATGTTACTCTAGGAGGCGTGCCCCCAAAAATGGGGGCTAGCGGGCTTAAGGGGATAAAAACACATTTCAGATAGGCTTTCACAATTCCAAAAATGACTTTAAAATCTCTGGAAATTATTTAATAATTAGCAAAAGTGAGACGGTCATTTGGGGGAAATATGCGCTGAAAAAGACACTACAGGTAGTTTTCATGCAACACCCTCATTATGGAAAATAGACAACGAAATGTAAATCCTTTTAAGTTAAAAGCAATCAAGCTTGCTGTCAAAGAAGACTATAGAGAAACTGCACATAAGCTCGGCATCAATGAATGCAGAAACAGCAGCCATTTAGATAGCATCCACTGTTCTAAATACTCAATACTCTACAAAGTGCAATAACGGAGTGGCAAAATTAACTTTGATTAACTGTGATTATTCTACATAACTTAATCAGGTGCTGCATTTGCCAGAGGGTATTTGTATTTTGAAATGTACTTTGGATCATGCTCCATGTTCATCTTCTGCTATGTTCCATCATCAGTATGTGTGGTTGATTATCATCCTTGTGGCAGATGTTGCAGTTCCCCATCTGATAGATCTAGTTGATCTGTTCACGCCTTTCCACTTTAATCCTATGGCATTGCCAAATTATCTGAAGTCCAATACAGGATTCTTAGCACATGATGCTCCTGTGCAATACTACTGAATAAATAAACTATCAAAATAAAAACCCAAATGTCCATAGTAACTAGTACCCAGCTGTTGGGACTGTAAAGTCCCTGACAATTTGCATGAAAAATAAGTTAGCTGATGTAAGAGTAAATATCCATTGATTAAGGGATCTACAATTAAAAAAAAGCAAAACAAATTCTAAAAATGTTCACATTTTCTGTTATACAGAGTGAGTTATATGTTACTCAAGTTTAAGTAATTTTCAGAAGTCTGGCCAGCTTCTTTATGGGTGGTCACAATTAAACACCCAGAAACAGCCTTCACACCCTCAGTTTATCATGAGGGTAAAGGCCACAATGACCTTTCATGGAGTCATGAATAGCTGTACGATACATTCTTGAAATGCATAAGAAAAAAAATTTGTTGCAAACAAACCAATTTTTATGGGTGGGGGGAGTTGGGTGGGGGGGTTGGGGGGAGAGGTCGTCAACCCTAAAAACACAGGTCTCGCTTTCATCCTTTCATCCCTCCCCAGGAAACTCAACAACTTAGCCTCTAATAAGAAAAACAACTGTGACTCCAACGACTGTCGTTATAACACAATAGGGCACTACTGAAGCCGAAACCTAACCTCCACCAATAGGCGACACGCCAACGACCGTCGTTAAGACATGGAGCACAAATGATCCAATGACATAATCATTCTTGTAAAAGCCCTCCAAGAGGTTAAATAGCTGAGTCTCCACACCAGTTAGTTGGACCAGTCCCAGCCTGGTCAGCGGCGAGCATGAACTGACGAAGCCTCTTGGATAAGAGGTGAAACGTCTTCCAAGACAAATTACCAAGTCCAGTTGCGTTCGATTGAAATTTCCTTGAAATAACCATGACCTGGATGAATGAGAATATTCACAGGCCTACAGTTCTCACTGTTAAACATGGTGGTGGGAGCATCATGCTGAGGGGATGTTTTGCTGCCTCAAGTACTAGGGACCTTGTACATGTTTTATGGTATCATGAAAACAAGAGCAGAATGTTTGCATTTTGAACACGATTTAATGAAATTGTCTGCAAGTCTCCAAGCTGGTCACAAACCTTGAAAAAAAAAACACCTCCTGGAGTATTTTTTATTTATTATTTTTTTTCTTCTTTTTTTCTTATTAGTGATTACTGAGGGTTCAATTTCCTGAAGTCATGGACACAAAACCGAGACAAGAAGGAAGAAAGGAAGAAGGTGAAAAAAAGAAACCGCACCAGCAGAGGCGCGAACTGACGACACAAGACAGGGAGGCAAACAAAGAACACAAGAAAAAATCCCAGTCCTCTGCCGGATTGCAGAGAAGCGGTAAAACAAGACAAACAAAAACAACAAACTGAACAAAACCACACCAATATTTCAGATCCAGTAATAAAAATTAAGAATTACACATTCACTACACACAAGCATGGATTAATAAACACAATACTAACGTTTCTGTTAAGCTCCTGGTAAAAGCTAACTAATGACAATAACCTCAGCTCAAGATAGGTCCGTCCACACCAATGTCCCCACACCTTTGTGTGTGTGCGAGCATGCAGGTCTGAATAAGGTTTCCCCATGCAAGTGATTGATAGCTGGTCAGAGGAACCGTCAATCCGTCCTACAGGAATCGACACAGACATCAAGGAGGCAGGAGATGCATGCATCCAGAGTCCCACAGAGCGCAGGAGCCGCAGGCGGACCAGCGCAGGTCCGATCACCCACCAAGAGAGGAACAGATGGAAGCCCCAGGGGAACACCAAGCAGCCGCAATGCTGGGGCCCCGAGAGATCGCAGGGACGAGCCCACGGGCTCCGCCGGAAACCGGCTACGCCAGGGCGGGCACGGAACAGGACCCGGAGGCCACGGGGATCAGGGGCACCCCACCCCCCAGCATGATGCCGATGAACCGACCAGGCAGTAGAACTCATGGAACTGGCAGGAGCTTGGGCGCCAGGTACGGTCCCCACCGATCCACCGGACGGCACCAACCTACTTTACAACCCCGGCACCCCCATAAGAGGTGCCCCAGTCAATCCAAGGAGGATGTCGGCCCGAAACAGCGGCTGCCCGATACACCGGCCCACCCAGGACCAGCCAGGCATGCACCAGGACCGAGCCGGGCTGCAACCGGGAGCCCCGGACCCAGGCATCGAGAGCCATCATCGACCAGCGGGCAGGACCATCCATCACCGACGGGGAGTGACAGAGGGGAAGAAGATGAACCATCTTTTTTGTTTTTGTAAGGATGTACTGTTTTCTTTATGGTAATTTCTGTGGCAATGTCAAGAGTTTCAGGTGAAATTATCCAGGGGTTTAATCATGTATAAATTAATTTAGATTGAACAAAAATGAACTTAGTAACTGGCAGAACACTGCCTACTCTAAATATGTATCTTTAAATGTTTGTTTATGGTTGATTACAATATAATACAGGCACAAAATATGAAAATTACATGATAACAAGAAAGCATCATTTCATATGGACATTTTTATGTACTAATAAAGTTAGTCACTAGAAACTTACACTGATCTGTTATCCTCTGTAAATTTCTAATGATTAGGTTTCATTTCAATATATTTATTTTTTCTAATTGATGTTGGTTGATGAAATGAGAGATTTTCAGCTTTAGTTCTGTTAGTTTTCTGCAAGACAGAAAACTGTGCTATGTAACATATCCGTCATGGATATTACACTTGTTTCATGGTATTCCACTCTATTATGAAGAATCACTGCAGGATATTGTCCATTTACCTCTAATAGGTATATTGTCCAAAGAATGTACGAGCTTGATTAAAAGAACATCTCTAGATGGAAAGATGGGATCTAAAGATTGCTTTTGTTCTTGACCTTTAGAAACATCAGATGGTGAATTGCCTCAGAAGAGTAAAAATCCTTTTTTTTAGGAAAAACCCATAATTTTTTTATGGCAAGTGTTGTACTTTACTTTTTTGGGGCTAATATCTTTAGTAAGAAGTCAGAGGTAAAAGTCTGTTTTTACCAATATTTTAATTGGGCACTTTTTGAGGAGCAGCAGAGGCCTTGGATAAATGGTGGGAGTATGTGTGACCTTTGAGGACCTCTGAGACAAAGAGTTTTATTGCAGGCTGTAAAAACAGGATGTCTGTAGAGTGGGAACCAAGGCCATAAAACCAGGATGTTTATAGATAAGGATGGAGGCCATAAAGCTGGGAGTTTTGCTTAGGAAGGATCATAAAACCATAAAACTCAGAATGAACTTTTGACTTGGATCCAGGAGAAGGACACGTCCCTCTTATGATGGACGGACCAGTCATTGTCAAGACACTTTTGAAAAATGTTCTGATTGGAGCAGATTAATCCTGGGAGGTTTTGGACGTTTATAAAAGTTATGACACGAAAACCATTCTTTGTCAGATCTCTTTGTCTGGCCCAGAGAAAAATGGGGATGTTTCTCTGTAAGCTGCAATTTGTTAATCTGTTTAAAAATAAAACTAAGAACTGGAGATTGGTTCCTTGTCTCTGTTTTGAACATGCACTGAAAATAACTTTAATAAAATAACTTTTAAAATGGCTTCTTGAAGGGTACTGAGGTATTGATTCAACCTGAGAAAAGTTTTCTGCCTTTGCAATATGCAGCTTTTCTCTCCATCTGAAGTATGGAGAAAAATAATCTGCCCATTAATTTATAAATAATAAATATAAATACTTACAAATCATGGATAGTCCATCAGCTACCAGCTGTTTGAGTGGTGCCAAGTATTATAATGCTCCACAGGGGCAGGGTATTCAATGTAGGTCAGACTGTCTGTTGGTTTTTGAGAGAGTAACACCATTCAGCTCCTGAAAAAAGTTTCTGATGCCACTGTGTCAGTGCACCATCTGTACAGCTGCTGATTGCAGCGGTCTAAAGAACAGAAGGTTAAAGTGGAGTGGTGCCATGTCCTCCCTTCCAGCCTCAGAAATAGACTGTCTGATTCTCAGTCACTGAAAGTCTTTAATTTATATTCTAACCCTAATCCCTAAATAAGTAGGTACTTTTTTTATCACCCACCTCTATACATACAGACACTTGGATCTGTGTTACATCTATCCAAAATGATTTACTTGTTCCAGACGAGCATTATTTGCATACTAGGGCACCATCTGACTGGAAGCTCTCACAGTTTTTACAGTGGATTATCTTTTGTCTACACACTAAATCCTTGCAAGATGCAACATTCCCAAAATGATAATGATTCAACAAGAAAATGTGTTGTTTTACAACCTCATCAAACACAATCTGTAGCTAGTCTTATTGAGTTTCGGTATCTGAGTGTACGCATACTACTGAGACACTTTTGACAACGACAAATATTTGTTTCACTGCAATGCACTCAAAAAAAAACTGTTTGGGTAAAAATAACCCAGTCATGGTTATTTTTCTAACCTAGTTCCTGCTCCTGATCCAAACCAGAGTTGATCTAACACAAGAGGGCTGGATTAAGGGTTTGACCCAGCCAACCAAATTAGATTTTAAACCGAAAAAAGGGGGTTAAAGTGACTAATATCTAATATTAAGGCTACCAAAGATGAAGCTGAAAAGAGTAATACATAGCCTGGGTTATTAAATTGTATTACCTGTCCGTCTGTCCATCTTAATTTAACATGCATATTTTTCTTACATATAGATGGCTCCAGAAAACTGTGCTGACGTTGGGTCAAGCGTCAGACCATTGCACTGTTACTATAAGGGATGCTATTTCCTACATTAGCCATGGTATATACAGTTGTTTTCTTTTGACATCTTTATTGATTCCAGTCATTACTAGTGCCATAAAGATAATTTATCATATTTAGACTTACATATAATTTTAGATGCATTATATTTTAAATGTATATTTTACTGAGGTCATTTGGAGTCCGGGAAGCACTGTTTAAGTCCTTCGATGAATCTGTGGTGGCATCCGTCATTTTTTACAGTGTTGGAGCAGCAGTTCATCAACAGCTGAGAGGAAGAGGTTGGATAAACTCATCAGGAAGGCCAGCTCTGTTCTAGGATGCACCCTGGATCTAGTGCACTTGGTGGGAGACAGAATGACTCTGGGCAAAATAACATCTCTGGTGGACAGTCTCCCACCCCATGCATGTAAATATTGCTGAACTACAGAGCTCCTTCAGTGACAGACTGTTGATTCCAAGATGCATGAAGGAGCGTTTCTTCAGGTCCTTCCTCCCTGCAGCTGTCAGATTGTACAATCAAACACAGCACAGCAAAAATCCCTACCTCCTATTCAAGTCTGTCTGTCTGTCTGTCTGTCTGTCTGTCTGTCTGTCTATCCATCCATCTATCTATCTATCATCAGCCCCACGCGACCCCTCGAGAATAAACTTGATAAATGATGGATGGATGGATGAACTGTTTGGCTTACTCAACTGAAATTTTGTCTGTTCCAAATGAGCCTCATTTTTTTAGCTTGCTCTGTGGAATAGCCCTCAGGTGTGAAAGTCTTTAAACAGAACAGCTTTTAGTCATGCACCCCACAAACCCCTTTACTACGGATGATTGTTAAAACGAAAGCCAATTTTGAAAAACAAAATGCTACAAGAAGCTCCAAGTCATGCAATGGACACATTAGACATATGGAAGTCTTACCTTAGTAAATACACACAGAACATTTTTGGACAAATGGAAAGCACTGTATACAGTATGAAAAAACAGTGTCACTACCATCACTAATAAAGTAACTTTCACATGGTGGTGCCACAATCTTGCTGGGGGAATGCTTTTCTTCAGCAGGGACAGAGAAGTTGATCAGAGCTGATAAAAAAAATAGAGGAAATAGAGAAAAAATAGAGGTTCCAGAAAATCAAGACTGGGGCGGAATACACTTCCCAGCAGGACATAAACACTACAGAGCCAGCTTAGTAAATATCTAGACTTAAATCAGTTTGAGGATGTGTGGGAAGACTCAGCTTGATGCTCACAGACTCTCTATCCAATCTGACAGAACTTGGGTTAACGTCTCCCACAGGATTTTTAGTTGGAATTGCAAGAAAAGGTGACACAAAAAATCCATACCTAACACTGAAGTTGGTGGTTCCTATAGGGAACATTTAGGAGAAAAAAAACATTCAAGACACTTCATACTTCTTTTTCTAGGGCAGGATACTTAAGTACAAACTTCCTTTGTTTTGGTGCATAAATAAGAGAGAAACACATTATACATCATTTAGTAGATCCACAATATGTTTTTACTTGTTACAACAGGGAAGAGCTTTGAAGCAGCCTAGGAAGGAGCAATAAACAAAACCTTTTAAAGAGCCAGTAAAGTGACAAAAGGGAAACTGTATGTGAACAGACGAGATTATTTAGAATACTAATGGCTATGTGTATTTTTAAAAGATTTATTTGATGGTTGAAGCTTTTCTTTTTCATGCAAGCTGTCTGTGGGGAGATTTCTAATGTGATTCCAGAATGAGACAAGGGGAAAAAAAATCCACATAATAAAGAAAATCAACGTTCGAGAGATGCTAATATAAGATTTTAAATGTTTAATCCTGTCAGATTAAAAGTGTATCTGTTAGGAACGAAACAGTCTCTTTGAGGTATTATAATTCAACTAAGAAAATAAACTATTGACTGTAAAGCAGAAACATGCAGGGGTCTTAGGCACCTGCCACTCTCCCCCATGATCTACAAGGTGCCCTATTTTAAATTTTTTTCCAACTGTGCATTCATGTGGAGGCCTGCCTGTGCCCCTCAACATCAACATTTAACTATTAAAAACAATTTAACTAAATTAAAATGATCTGGCTGCTTTCAGTCACAGGATTACCATTAATCAATACTTTGCCTCCACTCATCAGCTGCTTAGCTTAGCAACTGAGGCTCCTGTAGGGTATACTGTACATTGTAATGGCTAAAAGAATTTAGATTGCTTTATACCTTGTCTTCTTCCTGTGTCTTGTGGCAACCAAGCAGCAAACTTTGCTGGTCAGACTGATGCCAACCCAGTAGTGACAAAAATTGCAGTTCCGGCTTCAGAAAGGAGCAAGTTCCCATTGAGTCCCATTTTGAAAATGGCAACCTCGCATCAGAAATAAACATGTTTAAAGCCAGTTTAAAAAAACCTTTTCAGGTTTAATAGATAAAGTTTACTTTCATGACAACTATGGGGGAAGTTGATTTTTGTGTAGCTATAACGAAATCATGAAATTATTCATAATAAGGGGCATGTGCTTTTGATGGACCGTGGTAACTAGCTATATCAGCACAAAGTGCCAATCATTTGACCCCGGCCTCACAGCCACGCTCACACCTCCACTTGCTCTGATTCAGGCAGCCTCCATCACTTTCATATAAAAAAACCACACCGCGACTTTCACCTGAGGAACACGCCTCAAACCTTGTACCCATCGTCAGGTGCATCCTCACTGCTGCACAGCAGATCTGGGCTGGAGATGAGTGGCTGTGAATAAAATAAAACAACTGCTGTAGACCCTCAATCAGAAAGGTTTGATCCATAGCCTTTGTAGCTCCCATCTAAAAACCACATAAACAGCATACATTCTATATTTTTTTTTAAAAGTAAACAGTAGCCGAAAATAGCCAATTGTACATACAACTAGGACTGCATCAGGTATGGAAAGCTAGACATGTCAATTTGAAATGTTGAAATTTCGATAAAACTTGAAATCCTTCTTCAAATAAATTAATCTATTCTTACCCAAATATGTATTAACTTTATATTAAACTTTTAAATTTGTATTAATTGTGTTACCTCATTATGATGAACTTGATAAGCAGTTTAGATAATGGATGCTGTGTGCTGAAGATATCATAGATTTATCTTAGCTGATCTTTAAAGCTGCAAAAGTGATAGTGATTAATGACATAGCAGCAAGTTAAATTATTCCATAATGTACTTAATAACATTGCCTATTCATCTACTAGCTTTCCTATGGTCTTTTTAATGTGTGTGGGCTTTGATCAACAAAGCCCACCAGCAGTATCTCAAAAGCAACCTTGCTCCCTATCAGATAAAAAACGGACTAATTTTGCTTTGCATGGTTCCCATCTCATGATGTTGATATATTATCTAGCAATTCTCTATTAGATAATTGATTGATAGCAGTTGTTGTTAATCAGGATGGTGTTGTAAGCCATTTTAAAATCTTGCTCTATGTTCTCCTTTTAACTTTGAGCACCTGCCCTCTAAAGGTCTCTACACAGCCCTGCTGTAAAGTAGTTTTAAACATAACTGATATTTAATTGAATCTGTTCAGGTGGGATTGCAACAGAAGAAACTACTCAAATCATTGCTGTGACCTGTAAGTGTCACTGGAATAAAGCCTGCTGGAATAAAGCCTGAAGAGATGCTTTATAGCAGAGGAAAAAGAGAGACTGTTTTGTCAGATTGTATAAAATGAAAGTGAAAATATATTACATTTTTTAAAGATCATTTTTATAATTTAATAACATTTTATATATTAAAAAACTAGATGTTTTAAATTGAATTCATGCTTTTTTATCAATTAATAAATGAAACTGTCAATTAATTGTAAGCAGTTTCAAAACTAAAATTAAAAAATGACTTTTTATTGAACCTATTTCAAAATGTGCATATTTTAAATCAGGAGGGAGGCATGGGGATAACGGTTTCTGATAAATAAACCCACCCAACAGTTATGTGTAACCAATTTAACCCACTAATAGAATCTATTAAGAATATTTATGAGCACAGTAATTAAAGAAGCACAACATTATTCCACTGTGCATCACATTAAGCATACAGTATGGCATATTTTATTGCAGATCGACAGCATTATAATTACTTACCCCCACACACAGTAACTAATGCATCTGAGAAAAGTACTCTTCAAGAATGGGATGCTGGAACAGAGATAAGAGGGACAGCACCAATTATTATGCGGATCACTTCTGCCTAGTTGCCAGTGTGGGAAAAATGATTTGTGGGGCCAGCCCACTGGATATGATCTGGAAGTAAAATTAAAGTCATGATGGGCTAAAATTTCCCTTCCTCCCTTCTACAACTCAGAATATAAACTTAGCTGGCACGTGGCATCAACATGGGATAGGAGACACGCACATCTGTCCGCCTTTGTGGAAGTGAGAGTGTCAGCTCTAAAGCAAGCTACTTTAAAATGTTGACTACACCCTACTGCGGAGCAAACTGGGAATGCTAGCAAATGCCACGGTTGTCTGCTTCTGTTGAAATCAGCCCCTCTGCTGGCTCCTGCCATCTGGTGGGATGTAGCCTGAGCGCTTTTAAGAGCTGGAGACCCTCCAGAAAACGGTCTTATTTTTTTACATTCTCTGTGTTCCTCCTTGTTACTTGATGTCTTTATTGCAAAGTCAACTTCCTGTAGAAGGCTTTTCCACAGACACCCATCCGTCCAACCACAACATTCAATAAAGGCTATAACAAAAACAACCAAGTATTGATCATATGTGAACCCAAAAGTTCCCAAATCTTTTTGGTTTTAATTAGATCTACCAGATTAAAGAGTATTCAATGTTATAGTATACTATTTCATCTTATGAAAGCTGTTGAGATTCCCATATATTTTTCATCCATTTCTGAAATACTGTTTGTAGGTGTATCACATACAATCCCAAAACACAAAAGCACAGTTGTCACATAGTTTGATTTTTGAGAGGACCCAAATTCCTGCAGAAACTCCAAGTCAGACTAAAAGGTTTAAATGAACCTAAAATAATAATAATGAACTGGTATGAGATCACAGGAACAAAACATGGGTACATAGACAAAGAATCCAGCGAGGTATGACTGAGAGTGAAGCATTTAAATACTGAAGGTAACGGAGGAATGACAAAAGAACTAGTGTGAAACCTAATTAGGGTAAACCAGATGCAGTTGGGTGAGTGAGCAGGCAGCAAAGTTTAAGCTGCAGGAAGAGGAAGGCTGGCAGTAAGGAAACAGAGAAAGAAAACACAGAAGACTGGATAGAAAACTAACCTAAATGCATAAAGTAAAACTAACAGAGGGTTAACTAGGACCAATGTATTCTAATTGAATAAAAATAAGCACCAAGAAAATAAAAGTAAAAACCCTAATAGCAGGAAGGAGAGGAGAAAACATAACAGAAGGAACAAAGTGGAGACACATGGAATAAATGCAGAAAAGAAACAACTAACCCAAGTATATATAAGCACAATCTAAAAAGGAATAATCATAAGAAAACAGATCTAACAAAATAACCATCAGAATTCTCAAGTAATAAAGACTAAACCAAAACAGCCTTGTACCGTGACAACAGTACTTAGCAAAAGTTTCGAGCAGGTGTGAAATTATGCTGAACTAAAAATAATTATTTCAAAATTATGTCAGTTATTTATTTTTACCAATCAACAAATGCAGTGAATGAAAAAAATAGAAATCTGTTTCAAATTCATATTTAGTGTGACCACCCTTTGCCTTCAACACAGCATCAATCCTTGCACAGATTTTGAAGAAACTCAGATTGTTGCAAACAACTTTGAGAAGTAACCACAGATCTTCTGCGGATGTAAGCTTTCTCACATCCTTTTATCCCCTTATGTAATCCCATGACACACTTGATGATGTTGAGATCAGGGCTCTGTGGAGGACATATCATATATCAAGGACCTTTTTGTTAATCTTTAATCTGAAGATAATTCTTAATGATTTTGGCTGCAGCACCTGCTGTCATTTTTCTGCCCCATAGTTCCTAGTTGTTCATGCATGGTTGAGTTGCTTGGCCTTGTTTTCATATCAGATGTATGTTTTTTTCTGCTGTATATCTTCCATCAAAATCACTTCAGGCCAGAGTTATCTAGACAGTAGATGGGTACAACTAGGTCCCACTGGTTTCTGCCAGTTCTGAGCTGATGGCACTGCTGGATATCTTCTATTTTCGAAAGGTAATAAGCTTTATGCATCTTTCATCTGCTGCTCTATGTTTTCTTGACTGACCACTGCAGCTACGATCCTCAACATTGCCAGTTTCTTTGTGTGTCTTCCAAAGAGCTTGAAAAGCACACCCTGAAACCCCAGTTTGCTTTTATATCTTTGTCTAGGAGAGATCTTGCTGATGGAGTATTACTTCCTTGTGTCTTCTTGCTGTTCTCAATCTTCCCACGGCATCAAACTATTCCACAAACTCATATTGGTAGAGGAGTTTGGCTGTTCCTCACCCAGTTTCAAGCCTATTACACAGCTGTTTCTGTTTCAGTTAATGACTGTGTTTCAACCTATGTGTGACACTGATGATCATTAGCACCTGTTTGGTATAAATGGTTGATAATACAACTGACTATAATGCTACAAAACCCTGACTTTGTGCAAGTGTACCTATAAGAATTGATCCTGGTTTGAAGGCAAAAGGTAGTAACACCAAATATTAATTTGATTTAGATTTCTTTTTTTTTGCTCACTTGGAATTCTTAAATCAATGGAAATAAACAATAATTTGTGTTTCTGAAAAAAAATCTTTGTTTACAAAGATTTTTCACACTTGGCTAAGACTTTTGGTCAGTTCTGTTTATGAGGCTGCAATGTCACACAACAGGCTAATTGAGACCACACTATGACAGAATTGTAGTGAAAATACACAGCAAAATAAATATTTTTTAATCATGAAAAACTTTGCTTCCAAACTTCCAAACTGGAAAGAGGCTTTAAAAAAACAAATAATTGAATAGAAATAAATCATGTCATCACTTGCTATGTCAAAAGCTCCCTCAGGCTACTTTTGAAATAGTATTTCTACTTTGACACGGTGACAAACAACATGCATCCTCAACCCTGCTGATGAGGTTGTTTATCAATCTGTGCTAGCATTTCACTAAGATTTCTTACGGTGACATTTAAAACAGTAATCACTGTGTGTTCTTTGTCCCATACACATTTCTCTATCCATCCAACCATCCATCTATTATCTATACCGTCTGTCCTATGCAGGATTACGGGTGGCTGGTACCTATCTCCAGCAATCATCGGGCAAGAAACGGGCTACACCGTGGACAGGTCGCCAGTCCATCCCAGCTGTCTTTCTCTAAAATGTGTTTATATATTTATTAATTTGACATTATTCAGTGTTTTCTAATATTTATATGTATTTTTGCTAATGTGTGATGACAATGAGTTTAAATAAAAACCTTTAGCATTTAGATGTTCATTGTTCACTTGACATACATCTTGAACTTGTCAACATTTGTAAATTTCTTTATTTACTAGATTAATGAATCATTATCCAAAGATACTGTTGTGTAAAAAATAGTGGTTGACCTAGAAAGAATCACACACAAGGGTCGGAGAGAAATTGCAATCAATTGAGCTCTGCAGAGGGAGATAGGATACGTTTTTTGCAGCGGGAAACCAGGAGAATACTGTGGTTGAACGTGTCTGTCTGCTCTCCTCCTCTCAGCTTATCTCTTGGTCACTTAGGCTACGTCCACACTAAGCCGATAAGGTTATACGGGGAGTTAGATGCCTAATGTTATCCACTCAACGCCCCTTAATGTGACCTACGCCCCGTTTAAGGTCCCATGATTGCGCAATCCCTTACCGACCTGTGAAAATACTGGGCATGCGCGAAAAGACGCACGAAACATGCTTATAATCTACGTGACGTCAGCGCCTACATAATATATACAAGAAGCTCTACAGCACAGTACATATCTGCTTGTCCCGTTAACCGAAGAGAACAATAGCTGCTCAGAAGAAGAGAGAGTTTTTGGTGTGGACAGACGACGAGCTCGATTTATTACTCTTCGCTGTTGTGTTTCTCTGTAGTGTCTTATTGTTATTGACGCAGCATTCATTGACGCCACTTCCTTTCATTATCTGGGGAAGCTGTCCACACTAGCTCGTTTAGCCGTTGAATTAAGATTTACACGGCTCTCTTACACAGCTAATAGTTATCTGGCCACAGACCTTAAACGACGCCGGGTTAGTGTGGACGATAGGGGGGTGTAGACTAAATAATTATACGCTCAAGGCATTATCCGGCTTAGTGTGGTAGTGGCCTTGGTCTCTCCTGGCCTCAAAGGGACATGCCCTCTGCAGTCTCTCTTCATTTAGTCACAGTTCATTAACATATTAAAAGAACAGGATGTAATGCAAAGGAGCATATGACTGAAACCAAATGACATTTAAAAAGTACATTTGAACTATGTGATAAAGAAAGAAACCCTAAGAAAATAATAATACAACATTGTTATTTTACCTAACAGATACAGTCATCTGAAACAAACAAAATCTTACTATAAAAGAGATTTTATAATTTTGTTTGGTTGTTATAGTTTTGGGGTGGTGCAGAAAATGCATCGACTTCCAAAGTAGCCTCCATTTTCAGTTGTGCTCCAAATAATCATAATTTGTAACTGATCAGATTGATCACTATTTTAGATCTGAAATAAAGTGAAATTCTGTATTGAAAGTGAAACAAAAATTGAAATTGAAACATTAAAAAAACCTCAGAATCAAGTTTTCACACTTTCATCTGTTTTTACAATCCCATTTTTTTTCAGTGCCACTGATTTTCAGTGCAGCTACTGTTAAGCTTCACACCTCTGTCAGTGTTTTTGCAGCTGTGCATGAGGGGCTTCAGAGCTGCTGTCAGTTGTCAGTGAGCAAGCCGCTTTAGGACCTGTTTTCTAAACTGGCAAAGGAAGGTCATTTATACCTCTTTTATATATCTGTAATTCTAAGATTTCCCTGTATCACAGCGAAATCGACTTCTATAACTTTCAGTAATATTTAATTTGATATGATGTTAAAACAAGTTACTATTTGTTTATTTTCTTCACATTGACCATTCAAATATACAGGTAGACACACTTTACATCTGATTCAAGTGGTACTAAGGTTGGTTAAGAAACAATATCTGTCTGTCTGAGTTAATTTGCTCAAACCCATCTTGTTACACTTTCTGATTTGTATCTTTTTCTTTTGCTTAGTACACAAGTGTATTTTTGTTTTCTTCGTTATATTATTTTACCAAGATAATGTTATTATACTGAAATAGCTTATATTTGTGTAAATATACATATAAAAATTTGAAGTTAAATCAACATTTTACAGTGTAAAATCAGCATGTTTTCGAACCTGTAAAATCATTTCAAATATGGTGTGGTGATTAAGGGTGATAAAAATAAAGACTGTATTTAAACTAAGTAAAGCACACATTTAAGTACAGAGTTTAAGATGCTGCTGATGGAGCTCACAAAATGAAAAGTTTGTGCAGCCTGCTGGCTATCAGTCCAATGAAGGATTGGGACATCTGGTGGAACTTGTACAATTGCAAAAGGCTGATGGCTGAGATAATAGACTGCGCCAAGGTGGATTCAAACCCATAAATCTACACACAATGTTGTGTCTTAACCAACTGCTTGAGTCAGGTATAAAGAGTCCCTATCTGTGAGCAATGAATATGAAGAAAGGAAACAAATGGTAAGTAATTTGGATATATTAATTATTACAGGAAGTTTTTGAAGTGGATTGTGCTGTAATACAAATACATTTTATAATTACAAATATATAAAAGAACTACAAGTTACCTTCATTTGCCAGTTTAAAAACAGGTTCTAGAGCGACCGTTCACGGACAGCTGAAATCAATTAACATGCAGCTCTGAAACTAGGCCCCTTATCCACGTGCGCAGGTGCCAGAACATAGAGGATTGAAGTTGAAAAGCAGCAGCACTAAAAAACTGTGGCATTGAAAATTAAACATGGAAAAACTGGTGTGTGAAAATGTATTTCATGTAATGTATATATATGAAGTTTCATTAAAAAGGTTTTTCACTTTGAATTCAAACTTCAATGCCAATTTTAATATTTTTAGTTAGTTATATTTTTCACTGTCAACATGAATTTTTAGGTGCCAATATTTCCTTTCAGTTTAATTTACAACTGGCGTTGTTTTCTTGCCGTTTATTTCTAGGTGGAAAATAATTATCTTGTTGGTGTAGTGGAGTAATATCAAACCAAAAGATTCAATAGTCATGACGTGAATGCTGCCAATTCTGTCAGCGAATCAATAATTAAAGAAGCTCAATAAAGGAGGCCATTCATTCTTTGAACAAACAAGTGTCAGAAAGGTTAACCTTAATGATTGAAAAGACAGCAACCATTTTATATGATGGTTATAATTTTCCCTCTGAAAATCTGAGTAATGGGTTGTTTCAGAAATTGGTCAAAATAAAATTGTAAAGGGTTTTGACTCCCTGATGAAGGCTACATTGCTGAAATGCGTTGGAGTTAAAAAAAGGCTTAATGTGACCTACCCACTACAATAAAGGCGTTTTAACTTTTTCTATATGAGTGCCTTGGAGTTCCTCTTGCTTTTTCAAAAGAACATGAGTTTAAAAATATTTTTTTGATTGATTGACAAACATATAAATGATTCCAGAAAATTATACATTGTTTTGTTAAATTATCTCAAATTAAACCCCATAACTCTTAGTACATGGAAAAAAACAGAAAACATATGGATCATGTTGTCTGTTAGACAGCTGCAGTACATCCAGAATGCTGCTGCTCGAGTCCTGACAAGAACCAGGAAATACGACCATATTAGTCCAGTGCTCCGGTCTCTGCACTGGCTTCTTGTCCCTGAGAGAATAGAATTCAAAACAGCTCTGCTTGTGTACAAGTCTTTTCATGGTTTGGCACCAAAGTACATCTCTGAGATGTTAGAGACATATGAACCATCTCGGGCCCTGAGAACTTCAGGGAGGGGTCTCCTGGTGGTTCCCAGAGTCAACAATAAACACGGTGAGGCTGCATTTCAGTTTCAGGCGGTTAAAATATGGAACAGTCTTCATGAGTATGTGAGACAAGTCTCAACTCTAACAATGTTTAAATCCAGGTTGAAAAAAAATTTTTTTACCCGTGCACATGATATTTGAAAGTATTTTGTCTGCACTCTTGCTTTTTATTGTAATTAAATATTTTTTAAGTTGATGTTTTTTTTCTGTTTATCTGTTTTCTTAATTTATGCAACTGTGAAGCACTTTGAATTATCTTGTGTATGAATTGTGCTCTACAAATAAACTTGCCTTGCCTTGATGCTGAAAAGAAATGCCCTCGAAATTGATGTTTTTGACAAGACAGCCTGAACCAGTATAGGAGCAACATCTTTCCCTCAGACAACACAATTAAAGTTAAGCAGTGGCTCACTGAATCCCTGGACCTAATGGTCCAAATGAAAACTCATGGGGTGACATCAAACATGCTGATTATGAATTGTAATAACAGTAACAATAATACATTTTATTTGAGGGTGCCTTTCTGAAACTTGAGGTCACCTTGCCCAGAAGAGAAACTGGGAAAAGCATAATATATAGACAAACTATCAGCCAAACAATTAATAAAGTAGCAAATCAGTAGACAGGTCAACCAAGCATCTCAGTGTCTAAAGTTAATAAGCCCATTTAAACAGATGAGTTTTGAGGTGTGATTTAAATAAATCAACATAATCAATATTTCTGGGAATTTGATAGTAATGTACTAATTTATTCCAGCTTCAAGCCTTTTGACTACAGGGACAATAAGATTTCGCCCCATATCCACTTTGGATGACCTCATAAATCTTTAGCATTAAACACAACAGATAAGTTGTTCTATCTCATTTATTAAGATACAGAAAAAATACTGTAATACTGTAGCTTTCTTGAAAATCCCAGTCCTACAAAACATACAAACAGTAAAAAAAAGTCAGCTTCATTAAGTGAAATAATCCAATAGATATATAAAAACAACATTTTCTATCATGCCCTGCTTTTTATGTTATTAGAGCAGCTTTTTAACTTAGAGAGAGCTCTCCATTTTTGTGGAGTCTTGTGTTTTGCCGTTTTCCGGCTTCGTGGACAGGACCATTTCCATCTCCTGCCCAGGTGAAAGTACTGGAACTTTGTTGATTTTAGCAAAGCTCTGGCTGATGTCCACAAATGTTTTGTTTTTGGTCTCAGGGAGGACAGCAAAGAGGTAGATTGATCCCAACATGCAGACCACCACAAACACTAGGAAGGCAAATGTCTGCAACTTTTCCTGCAGAAACAGAAAGTGCATGGATGAGAAATATGGTTATAAGACTATTTGACCCATTAACATTTGCATAAGATCAGTTAAACTTAAGCTGAATCAATGTTTAAATTAAAGTGACACATGGTAAAGATTTTCTTTTGGCTTTTGTGTAAGAAGAAGTGTAAAAACATTTATTGTATTTTATAAATTTATTCCGTTTTTGAAATTTGAATGAGTATTGCATGCAGAACATTATTGATCTGTAAAGACTGGAGTTACTTTGGGGGACAGATTTGGGTCATAAAACATTACTGCCAGTATGTGCTGTGTGAATTGTATCTTGAGTGTGTTTTGTGACATCAAACTGACCACTCCTTCTGTCCTTGATGTAAGTAAAACCTTAATTTTATATATACTCTTGGCTCCTGGTTCTTCACGCTGTAAGGTATTATTGGTCAACAAAGGAACCAGAGATTTTATCTCTGACATTTTGTATTTCGTCCTTTAAATCATAACCCTTAATTAATGTACTTGATAAAACACCTTGTTGTGGAATTTGAAAGGATTCAAAAACCCTACCAATAGCAGGATTTGTCTTTGTGGATGAGGTGAATGGTAATTAAACGAAATTATAATCCACCCCATCCACAAAGACATTTACTGTAATTTGCAAGGCTTTTTATATCCTTTAGTTAATGATTCTGATGTTTTTAGCTTTAGAAGAACACATTTTTATCGCTAAAGTTGTTAAAGATTCATATTCAACTTCAATTTGAATTCAAATTTGATTTTTGAGGAATGCAGAAAAGCAAGAAGATGACAAGTGTCAATAATTCTGACTGCAAGATAGTAATTCAGGGTCTCCAAATCCATGCCTTAATGGCCAGTGCCCTGCCAGTGTCTTTGCTTCAACACAGCTGATTGGAATTTTACAACTTCCTCCTCAGCATGGCTGAGTTCAGCAGAGGCCTGATCACGAGCCATCATTTGATTCTGGTGTTTTGAACCAAGTAAAAAAAACAAAACATGCAGGATACTGGTCCTTGAGGTCTGGATTTGGAGATCCCTGGTGTATATTGTAATGAAATTCATACACAGGTGTTTTGCAGATCTGGAGAAGGCTTATGACCATGTCATGGAGGTATTTCAAATGGTAATTACTTTCCAGCCTGGGTTGGACTCCATCAGCGCTACTTCTTGTTTCAGATCTAGTTTGCAGTGCTTATTGACAGAATCTCAAGTTCTAGTGCTGAGAGAAGGATGTCTGGTTTGAGACTCTAAGGATACTGTTCTGCCACAATTAGGTTAAAAAGAATAATTCATAATTAAGTGGTAAAAAAATACTATATTTCATCTGTGATAATTTATGTAAAAATGTATATTAAAAAGAAAGCCATTAAGTTAAAAAGGACAAAGATTTTATACATCCAGCATTTGTTTATGGGTATCTTATTTTGAAGGCGAAGTCTGTGATGTATGTAGGAAGCAGAAGCTGCAGTCAGTTGATGGAGAGTATTGAACAGAAAGCTTACCTATTCAAGTTTAAACTTCACTTCCTGTGTTATTAATCTTCACATCTTCGAAAGCAATGGCTGTAAGTTTATTCAATGTTTTATTTAACCTTGTATGTTTTAAAAGAGCTGATTTAGAGAACGTTTTTGACTGTGTTTATTCCAGGAATTAGCCTTATCCCAGAAGCTAGCTTTGCTTAGAGCTCTGTTTAGAAGCATAACAATGGTGTGCTAACGATCTAATTTGCATATGATATAATCAATTATTAAAGAACCTGTTTATTATAAGTAGCAGCTAAGACTAACATTCTTGTATGGTTTCTAGCACTAGGAATTTTATGTGCATTTATTTTACATTTAAAGAGCTGAAGCATATTTTTATTTCTCTGTTTTTAGTTTCACTCTATTTTTTCATCGAGCTATTTGAGCTACAGTTGCAAAGAATTGTAAGCTGTCAAGAAGACTGTAATAAAGGAGCAAGACGCTCGGTTTCCTGGCTCATGAAAATTGAGTTTGGCTTGCTGTTGATCTGCGTTAACATACACAGTGTATCCAACACGTAGTGATAACAGTACAGTGAAAAGCCAGATAAGCAGTAGGTGGAAATTAAAACTTATGACACAGTGATGGACAACGCTCATAAAGAAAAGACAGAAGAAATGGAAAACTCAGAATCTGCAGCTCCATCAGAAGTTGGATCTAGCTCCAAACAGTCACCAGCAAATTCATCCAAAGCGAACTCTAGCCCCAAACGCTCATTGGCTAATTCATCTAAAGCTAGCTCCGGGTCCAAACGCTCATCTTCCAAGTTATCATCAAAGTCTAGTGTTTTGGAAGCAGCCATCTTTGCACGCGCCTCTGCTGAAGCAACAAATGCCAAAGCCTTATACAGTAAGAGACAATTGCAAATTAAAAAGCAGCAAGCAAATCTGGAACTGGATTTAAAAATGTTGGAGATAGAAAAAAAGGCTGCAGCCGCTAACGCTAAGGCAGAGGTTCTAGAAGCTGCTGCAGCTGTTGAACAAGAAAATGGAGAAAGCGCAAAAAGTTCAGTCTCACCCCAAGTTGTCAGACAGAGAACTATGGAGTACGTACAACATCAGACGCAGCTGAAATCACATCTGCCTGAAGTAGAAAATCCCCAAGTTGAACTGACAACAAAGACGCCATTCCTCACTCCAAATAAATCTGGACAAACTACCTCTCCTCCTGTACTCAAGAAAATGTACGTAAAGGATGAAGTCTTTGACACACCAGAAGACTATGTCAAGCCGGGCAGATACCAAATTCCCCAAAATAGTAACACGCCTATGGCTGACTTTGCTAGGTATTTCGCACGTAGAGAGTTAATTACAACAGGGCTCTTTAAGTTTGATGACACCCCTGAAAATTTTAGAGCATGGCAGTCTTCATTTTTAAATGCTACTGAAGACATTGATCTTACATGTAGCCAGGAGTTGGATCTCCTAGTAAAGTGGCTTGGTAAAGAGTCCTCAGAGCAGGTTAAAAGAATCAGAGCTGTTTATATCACAAACCCCAAAGCTGCCCTCCAGTTGTCATGGTACAGGCTGGAGGAGTGTTATGCTTCACCAGAAGTAGTAGAAAACGCCTTGTTTAAAAAATTAGACAGTTTTCCTCGTCTCACAAACCGAGACAATGTTAAACTTAGGGAACTAGGAGATTTGCTCCTAGAGCTGCATGTTGCCAAAGATGAAGCTTATCTCCCAGGTCTTGCTTACCTGGACACACCACGTGGGGTTAAACCCATAGTGGAAAAGTTGCCTCCAAGCCTACAAGATAAATGGCTTCACTCAGGTTCAAAATACAAACAAGAATATAAAGTGTCATTCCCTCCCTTCTCATATTTTGTGAAGTTTGTCCAAGAGGAGGCAAAAGCAAGAAACGATCCGTGTTTTGTGACATGCAGCAGCCAACCTGTCAACAAAGGTGAGAGACCACCTTTCAAACAAACCAACTACAAAACACCTCTAACGGTAAACAGAACAGAGGTCAATACAACTGTTCCTGCTAGCACTACAGAGGAGGATCTAGCACGTTACTGTCCAGTCCACAGAAAAACACATCCTCTAGCCAAATGTAGAGCTTTTCGGACCAAATCACTACAAGAAAGACGAAACATCCTCAAGGAACACAAACGATGTTTTCGGTGTTGTTCTCACACACACACTATAAAGGACTGCAACACGAAAATAAAGTGTGAGGAATGCCAAAGTGAAAAACATTGCTCTGCTATGCACTCTGACATGTGTCAAAAACCTCAGCCGGAAATCACGCCTGAACCAGAACCTCAGCCACAAGACAACACACCAACTGAAGTAACGTCACGGTGCACTGAGGTCTGCGGTGAAGGGTGTCCTCCACGTTCTTGCTCTAAGGTGTGTCTAGTTCGAGTATTCCCCAAAGGTCAACCAGAACGGTCTGTTAAGATGTACGCCATCCTTGACGACCAAAGCAACTGCTCACTAGCCCGTCCCGAATTCTTTGAACTATTCGACATCGAGGGAAGCCCTCTGACATACCATATGAGAACGTGTGCTGGTCTGACTCAAATGCTTGGCAGAAAAGCAGTGGGGTACCAAATTGAGCCAGTAGGTGGAGGCCCAAGTCTGGATCTCCCTCCTCTCATTGAATGCGACGAGATTGTATTTAATAGAGAAGAAATACCGACGCCTGAAGTGGCTCTTGCCCATGCTCACTTAAAACACCTCGCTCCTCTTATACCCAAGTATGAACCAGATGCCCAGATTGCAGTTTTACTCGGCAGAGACATCATACAAGTCCACAAGGCACGTCAACAAGTCAACGGACCCCACAAGGCTCCCTTTGCTCAACGCCTAGACTTGGGCTGGGTAATCGTGGGGGAAGTATGTCTTAATGCACATAAGCAAACGGTCAACGTTTACAAAACTCACATGCTCTCCAATGGACGTCCATCTCTTCTCACTCCTTGTCCTAACAGCATCAACATCAGAGAAAAACCCTGTTATGGTGGGGAGTACAACAATGTGGTCTTAAAACGCAGCTCAAAATCCAACGCAGCAGAAAAACGGCTTGGAGAGACTGTTTTTGAGCGCACAGAGCATGACAACCAGCATGCCCTGTCCTTTGAAGATGAGGCTTTCCTAAAGATAATGGAAAAGGAAGTCCACCAAGATGAAAATGGTAACTGGATTGCTCCTTTACCATTTAAGTTCCCTCGCTTGCCGCTCCCAAATAATAGAGACCAAGCACTGTCTAGACTCAACTCACTGAGACGCAACTTGGCAAGAAATCCCCAAACGAAAGAACAGTTTTCAGAGTTCATGGGCAAGCTGTTCAAGAACCATCATGCAGAGATCGCTCCACCCATCGACGGCAATACTGAGTGCTGGTACCTGCCCATTTTTGGCGTATATCATCCCCAGAAGCCAGATCAGATACGAGTAGTTTTTGACTCTAGTGCTAAGCAATCTGGTTTGTCTCTTAACTCAGTACTGTTAACGGGCCCTGATCTAAATAACACCCTCCTTGGTGTCCTGCTTCGATTTAGAAAAGAGCTCATTGCAACCACCGCGGACATCCAGCAAATGTTCTACGGGTTCTTAGTCAGGCCAGACCACAGAGATTATTTGAGGTTTCTGTGGCACAAGGACAATGACTTCACAAAGGAGGTGCAAGAGTACCGCATGCGGGTCCACGTTTTTGGTAATAGTCCGTCACCAGCGGTGGCGATCTACTGCCTACGGAGAGCCATCCAAGACGGCGAGACAAAATTTGGAACAGATACAAGACACTTTGTCGAGCGACACTTCTATGTCGATGACGGGCTGATTTCATTTCCCACGGAGTCTGAAGCCATTGATCTGCTCAAACGCACATGCGCATCCTTAGCTGAGTCTAATCTCAAGCTCCACAAAATTGCCTCAAATAGTGTCTCAGTCATGCAAGCCTTCAAGCCAGAAGACTATGCCTCGGGCATCAAAGACCTGAGTTTCGGCAATGATGCCTTACCGACTCAGAGAAGTCTAGGAATGTGCTGGGACATTAACGCTGACTCATTTACCTTCAAGGTAGCTGTTAATGACAAACCCTATACCCGCCGCGGAGTTCTGTCAGTAATTAACAGTATCTTTGACCCCTTGGGGCTGGCATCGCCAGTGACCATCAAAGGAAGACTGTTGTTACGTGAGATGTCAAACGGAGTCCACGATTGGGATGCTCCTCTTCCTCAGGACAAAGCAGACATATGGGAGACATGGAAGATGTCCCTCCAAGATCTGAGCAGCCTGAGGGTACAACGCTGCTATGTACCAGCCTCCCTTTCCAAGTCCACTTATACCGAACTGTGTGTCTTCTGTGACGCCTCAAGTTGGGCTATTGCAGTTGTCGCGTACTTGAAAACAGTCAATGCAGATGGACAATGTGAAGTCGGATTTGTGATGGGAAAATCAAAGCTTTCACCACAACCAGAACCCACAATACCCCGCCTTGAACTGTGCGGAGCCGTTTTAGCGGTGGAGATGATGGAGCTCATTTTGGAGGAACTTGATCACAAACCAAATGCTGTCAAATTCTACTGTGACAGTAGAGTGGTCCTGGGGTACATTACCAATGATTCAAAGCGCTTTTATGTTTACGTACATAATCGAGTTCATCGTATACGCCAGTCTACATCCCCTGAACAGTGGCATTATGTCATCTCAGAGCAAAACCCAGCTGATCTCGCAACCAGGTCAGTGCCTGCATCACAACTCATGGACACTATGTGGTTTAAGGGACCAGACTTCCTTTACAAGCTACCTGAACCGGAGACACATGAATCATTCGAGCTGATCAAACCTGAAGTGGATCCTGAAATCCGACAAGTTGCTGTCTTTACTGCACAGATTAGGAAGAATGGACTCACACCAAAACGCTTCCAACGTTTCTCGAA
Organism: Apricaphanius iberus; assembly: GCA_028564705.1. NCBI lineage: Eukaryota > Metazoa > Chordata > Actinopteri > Cyprinodontiformes > Aphaniidae > Apricaphanius > Apricaphanius iberus. Next base: position 2,339,462 of record JAPXFQ010000846.1, on the reverse strand, counting down.
CTGGACCTCACTGGTGCGTGCCATTGCATTCCTAATTCACCAAGCTCGTTCTCATTCTTCAAGCAACTTGGCAGATCCTTCATGCAAGGGTTGGCATAAATGCAGTAAACCACACACTCCAGAGGAGCTGGATGCCGCCATTTACCTCATTCTCCAGTCTGTTCAAAAGGATGCTTTTCCTGACGAGTATGCTGCTCTTCAAACCAATCAAACTGTCCACAGCTCTAGCTAAATTGTGGCTCTTGACCCCTATATGGAAAAAGGCCTCATCAAAGTTGGAGGTCGCCTCAAACATGCCTCAGTGGACAAAACGGTCAAGAATCCAAATGTTCTCCCAAGCAAGCATCATGTGTCGAAGTTGCTTGTCCTGCATTATCATGCCAAGGTGGTGCATCAAGGCAGGCAGTTCACCGAAAGTGCAGTTAGGCAAGCTGGAATGTGGATCGTAGGCTGCAAAAGACTGGTTTCATCCATTATCCACCGCTGTGTAACATGCAAGAAACTCAGAGGGAAATTGGAGACTCAAAAAATGGCAGATCTCCCACCTGAACGACTTGAAACCTGCCCTCCATTTACGTATGTCGGGCTGGACGTCTTTGGCCCATGGTCGGTGGTCACTCGACGCACACGAGGTGGAGCAGCGCAAAGTAAGAGGTGGGCAATACTCTTTACATGTATGACTACAAGAGCTGTACATATTGAAGTCATTGAATCCATGGACACATGCAGCTGCATAAATGCCATACGCAGATTTTTCGCAATAAGAGGCCCAGCAAAACAATTTCGATCAGACAGGGGCACCAACTTCATTGCAGCAAGTGTTGAGCTTGGCATGGCGCAACCAAACAAGAACCCTCCCAACATTGTCAACTATCTTCACGCCAATGGTTGTACGTGGGAGTTTAACCCTCCTCATGCTTCCCATATGGGGGGCATCTGGGAAAGGATGATCGGGGTAACTCGCAGAATACTGCAATCCATGCTCTTACAAAACAAGCACACTCGTGTAACACACGAAGTGCTCTGTACCCTAATGGCTGAGGTATCTGCTATAATCAATGCAAGGCCATTGGTTCCTATTTCAGCGGACCCTTCCTCACCATTTCTACTGTGTCCTGCAATGATATTGACACAAAAGCAGTATGTTCCCTCTCCACCCGGAGAGTTTTGTGGAAAAGACTTGCTCAAGAACCAATGGAAACAAGTGCAAGCACTTGCCAATGAATTCTGGAGTCGCTGGAGAAACGAATATCTCAACACCCTCCAATCAAGGCGCAAGTGGCATAAAACACAACGTAATCTTCAGCCAGGTGACATTGTGTTGTTGAAGCAAAATCAGACACCCAGAAATGAATGGACAATGGCCATCATCACAACCACCTTTCCAAGCAGCGACGGGAAAGTCAGAAAGGTCAAAGTTAGGACGTCATCTCGGGGAATCTCAAAGACTTATTTGCGTCCGATTTCTGATGTTGTTCTGCTCTTAGAAACTGAAGGGACTGATGAAAGTAGTAGTGGCATTAGTAATGCCAGGCGGGGAGTGTTCTGCCACAATTAGGTTAAAAAGAATAATTCATAATTAAGTGGTAAAAAAATACTATATGTCATCTGTGATAATTTATGTAAAAATGTATATTAAAAAGAAAGCCATTAAGTTAAAAAGGACAAAGATTTTATACATCCAGCATTTGTTTATGGGTATCTTATTTTGAAGGCGAAGTCTGTGATGTATGTAGGAAGCAGAAGCTGCAGTCAGTTGATGGAGAGTATTGAACAGAAAGCTTACCTATTCAAGTTTAAACTGCACTTCCTGTGTTATTAATCTTCACATCTTCGAAAGCAATGGCTGTAAGTTTATTCAATGTTTTATTTAACCTTGTATGTTTTAAAAGAGCTGATTTAGAGAACGTTTTTGACTGTGTTTATTCCAGGAATTAGCCTTATCCCAGAAGCTAGCTTTGCTTAGAGCTCTGTTTAGAAGCATAACAATGGTGTGCTAACGATCTAATTTGCATATGAAAAGAATGCTAAAACGACTGTTTATTATAAGTAGCAGCTAAGACTAACATTCTTGTATGGTTTCTAGCACTAGGAATTTTATGTGCATTTATTTTACATTTAAAGAGCTGAAGCATATTTTTATTTCTCTGTTTTTAGTTTCACTCTATTTTTTCATCGAGCTATTTGAGCTACAGTTGCAAAGAATTGTAAGCTGTCAAGAAGACTGTAATAAAGGAGCAAGACGCTCGGTTTCCTGGCTCATGAAAATTGAGTTTGGCTTGCTGTTGATCTGCGTTAACATACACAGTGTATCCAACACGTAGTGATAACAGTACAGATACCATCAAAGACACCTGCATATGATGTTGTTCTGCTGATGTTTTCAAATCATGGCCATTGTTGGGGAATGAAAATTCATGTGCACAGTAGAGTGTGATGTGGTTGAGATGACATTCAGGTTCTCATAGGAAGCGATGGATAACTCCATCTTAGTACGGAGTCTGTCTCATCCTCAAAGAGAGAAGTGTCTTCTTCACCAGTAATGGCAGAAAGAAGCGGAAAATGCAGATTTGGGCCAAAACTGTAGCAATGTGGGTACTGGTCCAAGCTGTTATGGTTGAAAAAGATATGAGATAGAAATCTAAGCTATTTATTGAGTTGTCCATCTATGTTCTGACCCTTACCCATGGTCATGAGATATAGGACATGACCTAAAGAATAAAATATTAGATACAACCAATGTTGGATGAGTGGTGGAGTTGGGGGAGGTGGGTAGTAGCCAAGAGCCTAAGCCAGTAGGGGTGAATGTATAAGATCCAAGGAGCACACAACGGTTTTTCCCGGGCTCTACTTCTCTCATGTCTCATTATAATGGGAATGGTTATCCTGAACTATCTCTGTAGTTATGTTGCTATAGACTAAAGCCTATTTTATGCTTCTCTGTCTGTGGATGTGCAAAGACATGCAACACCATTAAACATCCACGTAAGGGCTCTCAATTTGCTGTTATTTTGACTATTAACTTTGCTTTTTCACTGTATTTCTTCTTATAGAAGCTACACCTGGTTTGGCCTCATGCTCAACTGGTGTGCCTTGTTGGAGTGGGGCATTGCCTGGAAGATGCTCCCTATAATGAGCATCCTCCATATCCTGTTATCAACTTTACACTTTATTTAATATAAAAAGTACTCAATTCTATTGTTTTTTTCTGTGTCTCTGCTCTGTCTTCTCTTCTTCTGTCGTGGCAAATGGTCACTTGTTCAGTGCCATGTTCTGTTGGAGGTTCCTGTTAAAGGGTAGTTTTTCCTCTCCATGGTTGCTACATGCTTGACCACTATGAGAGATTACTTTGGTTTCAGTCTGCATACACAGGTCACAGCTGCATGCTAATGACTCAATGCAATCTGCAAGACTTCCATAAATAGAAAAACTTCAAAATGATTGGAATGATTGTATGATTGATTTGAAATAACTTTTCTTTTAAATTGCCTTGCGATGAGGTCTGTTACGAATTGGCACTATATAAATAAACTTAACTGAATAAAAAATTGAATAGAAATTTTACTGCATTGCAACCTTATGGTACGTTCACACCGCACACTTTGTCAGCATCAAGCAACGCTCACAACGCATCTAGTTTGATGCATATAGATCTTTAAGCTGCTGGATGTTTAAAACACTAGCGGATCGTGATTTGCTAGACAACGTCGACATCAGGCGACGTCACTACATTGAGACACTCTGATTGGTTGGGGCACTGTGTCAGGTGTGTCAAGTGCGTCAAAATTTCAGATAGCTGAACTTCTGTGTTGCTTGTGTTTGCTGCTTTGTCGCTTGAAACACAGGTAACGCTTGAAAAGTGTATGCAACCAATGCACACAAAGCGCCACACAGAGTTTGACAGACTTAACCATAGACCTAACATGTAATGTTGCCGCACTAGACACTGACGTTTGGGTTGGTATGAATGCACCATTAGATAAAGGATGAGGACATCCCGTGTGAAGCTTGAATTAGCTCCTTCTACATCATAAGGAATCCCTTCATATGGTTCAGGTATCTCATCAGAACGCTTTTTTGGAATCCCTGATTTGAACACTTTCCACACACTGGAAAGGAACCCTGGACTAGACGCAGAGCTCACTTGAGGCACTTTATGAAACTTCCGGCATGGGCGAGATGTTGGATAATCCAGAATGAACTGGAGAGTTGCTAAAGCAAGTGGAAGAAGATGTGTTGATAGATGAATCTCACAAAAGCTTCACATAGACAAACACACAAGAAATTGACTCTCTTGTTTTTTTTTTTTTTTCAATTCCTAATTTTTTTGTACAAATACATTATGAGGGCAGTTTTATTTGAAATAGTGTTTGCTTTCTTAGTTCTAAGCGTCTTTTTGATAGTAAAAAAAATATGGTGTATTTTCTTCTGCACGATTAGATAAATAAATAACCAAACTACAAAAGCTAGCCTTGCCCAGGAATGTTATCCTAATAACATAGATTAATTTAAATAGATTTAAAATTTACACAGTGACTAATTTAGATACTGGGAGATACTTTTGTATGTGGATATGAGTTTGTGCTTGGATTTGAGGGTTTTTTTGTAGTGGGGAGGGTTATATAACACAGGGACTTTGGATGAGACAGATCAACTTAACTGCCTCTCAGTAGTGTTTCATCAAGCTGTAATCCCTTTTCTCATACATTGATGGCCCTCAAATGGCGCAATCAACCTAATAACAGATATTCAATGTCCTCAGAACCATACGATTTACTTACTGCTTTCAAATTAATACAATTTATGTTAAGTTTTTAAGATGTTCAGTATATTTAATGGCAAAGAAGTAAATTCCAAAGGGCCTGATCCAGCTTTCTTCTAGGATGACTCATTGTGCAATCAGATCACTTTTGTGTCTACGATGATCATCACAATTTTACCAGACAGAGGAGAAAAAGGTAGATGTTTTGGGTAACCCTATATCTGATCCAGTGAAACAGCTAGGTTTAGTCTGGGGCACACACAAAATTATTAACCAAGAATGTAAAGATCCATCAGATGCTACACATGTGTAGGGATATGAGGATAAATGTGTTTCTTAAAGTGTAATTAGCAGTGGGGGGTTACATGATGAGGAGTTTCAACCTCTTTAATGATGCATTGTTAAGATAAGGCATTACAGCAGCTTTTAAATTGTCACAAGGACAAAAACTTTAACCTAACTGATGTCACTCTGTTAGATCAAAAGTTCCTTTGAACATTTTGCCATGACCTGCTTAAGAAAATGCAGCCATTTCATATAATAAGGCTACTAATGTAGCATCAACTTATCCACATGACATAACACAGAGGATAATCTTTTAAAAATGTTTATTAGTGACTTATTATTTATAGGTTATTAGCCTGTACCATCCGGAAGGGGGAAAACAATGTACTGGTAGGCTAAATCTGCTTTAAGATTAAGTTTGAGGAATAACCCGATCAAGTTTGATAGCTTTTGTTTATGTTATACAAAATGTACATCAATGCATAGTGTCTACTATAAAAAAGTACATAAAAAAGTAGAACAGCAGAACCAAGGTAATTTTCTGCAGAATAGGCTAATTTATTTCAGATCAGCATTATCTTCCAAAAGTATTAAGACCGCTGGACCTTTTTTCCAACATTTTGTCATACCAGAACAAATTTGAATACTCTTTCTGGGAAGGCATTCTGTCCCCCATTCATTTCCTCCGCATCCTCAGATGCCTCTGTCCACCAGCTCCATCACGGTCCTACTCATGTAGGGACTTGGGACGTGGGCACAGCATTGAGGTGCGGGGAAGGACTTTCATCTTCCGGTGGCGGCCTGGGTCCCAATTTGCAGTCTCACCTCTGGCGCTGGTGTCCACTGCTTAACTGCATTTAGACACTGAGGGCCCAGGGTGGGAAATGGGGGTGTCTGGAAGAATTCCCATGTCCTACCCCTCTGTTTTAACTACAGAATAGAACAAGAATGCAACAACAGCACATTCGAGCAGGGGAAGAGAGGCCAGGGGTCTTTAAACGCCCCTGTTTGCTGCCGTCCACCAGGGGTTGGGTTCCAGGTGCTGGGATATGTTGTCTAGTCCGGGGCCGGGGCTTTTTGGCTGCTCTTGCTACTGTGGAGCTTGTCTCCATCCTAGAGGGTAGGGGATACTTCTCCCAGGTACAGGGGCAGGCTTCTCTGCTGGGGCATCGGTCCCTGGTCCTGGACCGGGCCTACCCTGTCATAGCCGGTTGTAGGCGGAGTCCGTGGGCTCACCCCTGTGGCCTGCCGGGCCCCTGCATTGTAGCTGTTGGATGTTCCCCAGGGGCTTCCCTCTGTTCCTCGGTGCCTTGACTCTGGGGCCCTCTGGGCATCCGTGTCCCCGTCCACTTCTTGCTTGCATCAATTCCTGTTCGGCAGATTAGCAGCTCCTCACACCAGCTGACAGGGACTCGTTTGGGGAAATCTTGTATGCACTTGCATGCTCACACACGCACGGGTGTGGGGAGGTCGATGTTTGCAGATGCATTCTTGGGCTGGGGGTCTCATCAATGGTTGGTTGGTGCCAGGGGGTATTCAGGGCATTGTTGCTGTATTATTACACCAATTTTTATATGTTGTGGATGTGTAGTTTTTAGTTCATTTCATTGGATTTGTTTTGTTTTTGTTGCTCCATCTTAGTGATTGTTTATTCTACATTTTCTTTTTTCTTCTCTCTTATTTTTTCCCTCTTTGTGTCCATAACCCCAAGAAATTAAACCCACAGCAATCACTAATAAAGCATTTTCATACATATTTATTAGGTGGAGTACTATAGCAAAGGCGTAGTGCTTTGCTTGAGAAAGTAAATAAGTTGGGCTTATACTTGGTACTCAGATACCAATTCTGACTACCACATTGCCAGATAGGACACATTAACAAAAAAGAAAGAATACCTTTTTTTAGAATTTGTTTTGACAGATACCATATTTAGGGAAAAGGTAAAATATTGTACGGTGGCCAGTAAAGTAGTTATCATGAGCAGATGCGTTTTCAAATAGGGGGGGCATACAATCAATTTTTTTCCTCACATTTCCAAAATCTTATATCACTTTCACAAAACTTTTAGTTTTTTTCTTCCAACACTAACTTATCTCATCTTATCAGACTCTAACTGATGGTAGTCTGACTGCAGCGCAATGCCTTCTCCAGCCCATCCCAAAGATTCTCAATGGGGTTAAGGTCTGGACCAATCCATGTGTGAAAATAATTTGTCATGCTCCCGAAACCACTCTTTCAAAATTTGAGCCTAATGAATCCTGGCATTGTCATCTTGGCATATGCCTGTGCCATCAGGGAAGAAAAAAAAACATTGATGGAATAACCTGGTCATTCAGTATATTCAAACAGTCAGCTGACCTCATTCCTGGATCATATACTGTTGCTGAACCTAGACCTGACCAACTGCAGCAACTCCAGATCATGGTACTGCCTCCACAGTATTGTACTGTGGTACAAGACTGTCTTGTTGTGGTTTTCTTGTGGATACATAGGTGTTCAGATCCAATCCCTTGACTTCTCTTTCACATAGTGTTTGTGTGGAAATGCTCTAATTGTCACTAATAAACATAGTCCTGAGTTCTACTGTACTGTAGTTTTTTTTTTTTTCAATTTGATTTCACCAATGGTTTAAGCGATCGCAGATTGCGATCATTCAGGATTTTTTTATGGCCACATTTCTTCCGTGAACACGATGTATCCTCACTATCCTTCCACTTTTTAATAATGTATTGGGCAGTTCTTCACCCTATATTAGTAGTTTCTGACAATGATTTGACTCTTCACAAACACAGTAGCATCTTTTCCACAACCAGGAGATGTGTCGTTCGACATGCTTGTTTATGAAATGAGAAGCATCTCTTTGCACCTGTTGAGGTAAAATTAGTTGCTACCAGCTAAAAGATAATCGCCCATGCAGTAATTATCCAATAGGAGGCTCATACCTATTTGCGACTTTTTTTTTTGGGTCAGGTAGTGCAAAAATATCATCCTGAAATAAGGCCTGATTGCATCAATCCAAGTTTACAGTCTGCTGATTCGTTAATTTCCAACTTAGATAAACTCATTTAGGCTGCATTATTTCCAAGATCTCACTGTTATCGTAGTGGTCTGAATCTCAATTTCTCATTTAAGCTATGATTTCAGCCATGATGTATGATTATTTTTGAAGTAATTCTTTAAAAATCATACAATGTTATTTTTCTGAATGTCGCTTGCAAAACATACTGCTATTGATTAACGCAGTAGGGAACAGCAGGGTGCTAAATACTTGTCTGACTGGCGGGCGTGTGGCGTATCGAAGAGCGTAGCTCTGGTGCTGGAGTCCTCCTGTGGCCAGTCACGCTGCATAAATTGGGAGGTAAACTCCATCTAAATACCGGCACAATTTTTGTCTCAAGTTACTGATTTTAGAAAACAGAGACAGTGTAAGAGCTGTGTTGCAGTTACCCAATCAGAGGAGAGAAACCTGCATGTCATTAATCTTAATGAGCAAGCCCACAAATCTTGAGTCTCCATGCCCTCTCCCACACTGAACAGGAATAAACTGAAATAGACTGGATTTTTTTTTAAAGAAACTGACTCAGATGGCATTCTCTCATACCAGAAAACACTGAAAAATTTATAAAAACACCAGTAAATGAGGCCTTTAAAATCATTACCTGCAAACTATATTGTTCATTGGTTACTTCACATAAACTTTGGAACGGTTGTGATGAGATTGATGATCAGGGTGGCCAGATAAGATACTGAAAACTTTGCAATGCTGCAATAGATAAATTATTACAGAATGCAACTAAACAATAAAGTGTATTCATTGGATCCTACAGTTTACAAACGGTAAAATGTGTTCTTAATCCTAACAAAACAATGTTGAAATATATTTTAAATGGGAGACAGAAGTGATGTAAACTTAACTCTCTCTGACGTCAAATGTTTTACTCCATTAGTTCCAGATCTACCCAATACCTGGTAATTCACAGGACATCAAATAATACAACTGATGAGTCAGAGTAACATGAAAAAGTACAGATTATGTCTTTAATCCACTAAGTGTAATAAAACATCTGCTTTTAAAAGTATTTTGGAAGATATCTGATTTATAGGCGAGAACACACACAAAAAAATTAGGAAAGGACATAAAAGAAATAGCTAGAATAACAAAATAAATCAAATAAGTAAGGAGCGTGAGGAGAATAAGTGTTTGTATTAGAACAGGAAAGGACAGAACTTAAATCTTCACTATAGACATCCATCTAATGATGACATTTAAAAATGACCTTGTCTACTATGTGTCCATGCTTGGAAATTTACAGTCACAGTCACAGGTTTCTGGGGCAACAGTGAGTCATCCTTGGTGGATGGAATCTCGGTGCTGCATTGGAGGACAGAAAAGAGTCGTATGTTTTTGGCTGGGTGGGTGTTTGAATGGATCTTTTTGTGCCTGGGTGTGTGTGGGGGGTCTCTTGTCTGTTTTTATCCATAGTTCTCAACATTGTATTGGATAAATAGATTACAAGGACACATAAAACATTAAAATGCCAGTATCCAGAAAGGACAATGTAGCAGTTTCATGGATTATTATCAGCTAATTATTTTACATTGCATTCATGACAACATGATAGTACAACTCATCCTAAAGTGAGATAATCCTTACTTCTCACAAACATATAAATCTTATGGAATATTCACAACCCTTGAACTGTTTCTAAGTATTTAAAACTGTCACACAGACCATGTTATTAATATGGCTTTTAGAAAAATGAACAAGTCCAGCTTTTTCCAAATGTGTTCCTATGCTCTCCAAATTGTTATTCCAATCTTGTGTTTCTATGAAACCCAACTGCAGTTACATGGGACTCTCAAATCACCATCTTTTTTCCTGTTATTAAAATAACTCAGAAATAATCATAGGTTTACTCTTGAGTCGTAATTATACTGTACTTAAAATGCTCAAGGCGAGGCTGATTACATATGTTAAACATTTTAAATGGGCAAAGGTGAGTGTTTCCTTAAGTGAAAAAGCAAAATATTTTTTCAACTTGAATCAGTGAAATAATCTTGTGTATTGAAAAAGTGAAAAACTCTTTCTAGTTGGTCATTACAGCTCTTGGTTTTGCCCAATGTTTATAATAACATTGAATCACTCTCACATTAGCTAAAAAAAACTGTTTCGGATAGGCTGAAACACCAATCGTGCTTATGTCCCCAACAGCAAAAATCTTTTGGAACAAAGCCCACAAAAGCTCTGGCCATGATCCACATAACAACCAGGCTCCGTGTCTTTTGGCACAATGGGCCAATACTGGTGTGGATCTGTTATGCTTTCTGTACACCTAGAGACTTAATAAATATTGAGAAAAGACTCTAAAAGATTATCAGCTCACATCTAAAGACTTGGGTTAATAGACTAAAGAATTTATAAACACTGAATCTTGTAGTGACAATATTTACAAGCCTACACAGAGACTATTTAAGCTTCCTGCCAAATTCTTCCCATTATTCTCATTGTAGCATTCTTTGCCGAAATTTATACGTCCAATAAAGACTTGCATTCAAGGTGGGAACTGTATTGACAAGTAACTGGTTAACCCATATCTTTTTAATGCAAGGTCTTTATGCTGTACATACACTTGCTCCATGCAGATGCCAAGACAGTGCTGGTTGATGCCTGTATTGTAGGGGGCAAGTTTGGCATACACTTTGTAATTTATGGCCCATTTATAGGACGTTTTTTAGCCATGCAACACAAGTATTGCATTTGTTGTGTTTAGAATCTGTCAGGCTCTATAGGTGGCTACAAAAAAGTTATTTTCCAAAACATGAAACCTATGTTTATAGCCTACTTTCCCGCAGGAACAAAAAAAAAAAAGATGTGTGGCCAGTTACAAAGCAATGTCATAAGCAGGATTTGAACCCATCACCCTTGTGGTGGCAATCCCACAAACTAACCACTGTGCTATAGCAACAAAGAATAGCCTCTAACATGGTCACACAGTTGAATAAAAGGGGGTAACAGATTACGACTCCGTGCGCACGGTTTAGCGGAACGGATTCTTACCCCTCAAAAACAAAATTCTGCACCTGGCCCCTGCCGGGCTTTGAAGCTTTGTGCTCCACCTGTGTGAGAACGGCTTTATTGGTTGTTGGTTGTCTTACGTCACTATGACTACACTAGGACTTTTGATAATATCAAATATTGTCTGATTCAAAAGACTAGAGAAAGACTGGCATAAATCCGGTCGGCAACTGCAGATTATCGCCTTACATTTAACAATCAAGACGACGGGAGCGCGCTGAGACACCAGCAAGAAAGACTGCCAGTCTTTAGTCTGAGACTGTGAAAATCCTTTGCTATACGCCCAGCATTACTGGGCCAAACTGGACTGGCCTTGGGCCAGATGTGGATTAAGTTGTGATCCAGCACCTCTCCAAACCAATCCAGGGAAACTGACATGTTCTTGCCTCCTGAAGCCAACATCCTGGCCAGCTTCTTGTGGTAGTCATAAATTGGATAAGACATTGCTCACATTATATGCACCTGATTTGACATGCTTGCAAATATGTTTTTCCAGTTTGAATGGGAATACATTTGGGCCTGTCTTAATTTAATCCTTCCCAGAAATTACATTTTTATTACCTTTTACAGAATACTTTCGAAATTGTCTTCAACTGTTTTTTTTACCAGTTATTTCAAATACTGAGTTCTTCCGTATTAAAATGTATCTCTAATAATAATTTGTCCAACTACATCATAATTAAAAAACATAGGCTGTCGTTGGGTGTCCTAATTTGTTTGCTTGACCGTATATCACAAAGCGAATTGCTTCACAATCACCTATATTTTTATTGCATGGAAAAGTAGTGGTCATATCACACACTGCAAAGAGTATAAGCAGTTTATATGAAGACAAAAATAAGGTTACTGCTGTCATGATTTTTCATTTTATTAATGTATTGCTGTTCTTTGCAGTTCTTACAAAGCAGCATGGTTCATTGTAAGATGTTTCTGTAATGTCAACCAGTTAAATCTCATGATTGTTGCCTGCCACCTGTGCACTGGACTATAATTTGTAATGCTTTCAAAGTCACACATTTAGTTATTTTCTAATCCAGTAATCCACCACTGCATGTGAAAGGGGCCATCACTTCAATCTTGAGGAAAAAAATAAAAGTATCGCTGCCTTCCTAGTGTTCATATTCAAATCGATATGTCTGCAGAAATTTCTCAATTGCTTCAAACCTCTTTCTTCCAAATGCATATTTATGTCTGCAAAATGAAACAAAGAGGCCTGATGAAAGAAAGAAATGGGAAAGGCCAAAGATCTCTGTGGGAGCTTAAAATTAAACTTTCAGTGTGACAAAATGCGCTGAGTTGCTTTGTGCAATATCAAAACCTGGCTCAATGAGCAGGAAAGAAGTTTTGCTGCTGCACTGCTGTGGATATTGTCGCTTTATCTCAAAGGAAATTGTTAAAAGGGTACTAAAACATTACATTATTTTAACGTTGGATTAAAATGCAACACATTTAGAATTTAGAATAATCCCCTTGTGGTGATTATGGAAGTCTTGCCTAACTGTGTTTGCATTTATTCAATTTACATAAAGGGATAGCCAGTTTCTTAAAACCTAAGTAAGGCACTACAGGTGAAAAGATTCTTTTTTTTTTTTTGATCATTAATTATTTTCTTTAAAGATGTACAATTAAAGCAATACTGTATAAACCATTTTTATCCTTTTTCTTAGAACAAGCATTGGGTGAAAATAAAAATCCACTTCAGCCCAATGAAAAAGTATCTACTCCCTCACATATTTCTATTTTTGCCCTTTGTCCAAATATATACAATGCATGATTTTAAGTGTATTAACAACAAACATTGATGATAACTAGCAGGGAGACTTTCACATCCCTGGATTCATCATACTGTAGAGTTGTAAAGCATAAATAGTCTGTTTAAGGTCACAGCACAGTATTTAATTTGGATATAAGTCTGAACTTTGAGAAAATTTAGAGGATAATTTACGGGTGTACTTTGGATCAATGTCCTGCTTAACCAAAGTGCTCCCGAGTTTAATGATACAAACTAAATGCCTGCTATTCTCCTTCTAAAGAAGAAAAGCAGCACCTTGACACTGCCACTATCATGTTTGTCTGGAGGTGGAATACTCTGTTTTCTGAAATGTTCCATTAATTTTATGCCAGCTGCAATGGGACATACACCTTCCTTAAAATTTCATTTCAAATCAATCAATCAAAAAACTGTGGGAGATAAAAAAAATGTTTTTCACAAATTTTTGAAATCAGTGATTTCTGCCTTGGAACTCTCCAGTAGATTACAGTATTACCCAGTCCCTTTCTCATTGTTAAATCATGAACTCAACTGATCCAAATGAGGTGTGCAGTGCTTTAGGTTTAGTGTTCTTTTGTGGCCCTCCTAGATGAGTAATTGAGACAATTTTGGAATAATTGCGGTATCCATTTGAAGGATAATGACTCGTTGTGGTTCACTGGGGTCCTCAATTACTCAATTAGTGCTAAAATTCAGCAAGAGAAAGTAAAATTATTATCTCAGTCCAACTGAAATCAGACTTTTGAAATGCATGCAAACACCTTAGTTCGACTTGAATCGAACCAAACTGGATTTTCACAAATCTGACTATTCTACCCAGATAATGGGGAATCACACTTCTCTGCGACCAACCCCCTGCCCCCACCCATATTTGGGTGGGGGCAGGGGGTTGGTCGGGAAGTGAAGAGACGCGGAAGTGTGAATCCACAACAACACAGTAGTAATACATAAAGAATATGGCGCCTAAGACAAATGCAAGCAGACAATTAGAGCAATTTTGGAATGACAAAGAAGTGGTACATTGTGATTGTTAATATCCTGCTTTGACTCCATCTGCTTCACTCCCACTGGCCAGTTTACTGCCAGTGTGCTGCTCCAGGCTAACTGGTATAAGGCTACCATGCAGGGGAGCATGTTGCCATCTATCGTTGTGGAGTCAAACTTACTTCATTTAATAATTTGATTTTCTTAGTGACATGTAAACTAAAACTCAGCTCTCAACAGGGGGCAAGCCCTTAGTCTGATTACTTTAAAAAGCTTGATTTACATTTGCATGTAAATGTACTGAATGTTGTAAAATGGGTCTTACTAAAGTAATTTCCTTATCTATGGAATCTATAAAACTATGACACTTTGAGAGGAAATTCTCAAGATGTCATAAGTCTATGAAATTGAGCTTGATAGAAAAAAAAGACTAATTTTTATCATAATGTCTAACCTGTGACATGTGAAGCATGCTACTTCTGATGAAACAAAAGAAAATGATTGAATACATCTTTGAGGAACCAATAAAGAAGGCAATAAGCTTAGTTAATAAATGCATAAGCAAATCATTTTTGCCAGAGGCTCCGAGATGAGGACAAGGGCGCCCTTCATATAACGTTCAACAGCCTCACCACATCGCAGAGAAAAAAAAATAGATATTTGCACTCATTTTTTAAAGAAGAAAATCCAGAAAAGGCAAGTAGAAGTTTAAACTTATTTCTATACAACAAAAACAATTAAAAAAACCAAGAACATGTCAAGTTCAATATAAATGTAAAAAAAGAAAAAAAACAATCTGATTGTCACTCATGTGTCTGCTGAGTTTACTAAATACTTAATAGATATTTTATTTCATCCCTGATTTAAACTTTTCAACGTTTCCCTTGAAGAAACCCAAGTGACACTTTTGTGGCTTTCTGTCATGTCAGTATAAAGATGTGTTGGTGCAAGAGCATGTTGTCTGAACAGGGGTCAGAGCTGGTTTCAGGTGCAAGTCAGGACCAGTGAGTCACTGCTGTGATCTGGATGCCCGCTCCGTGCCTCGGAGTAAGCGGGTCCTGAATAAGTCAGACAGCAAACGAATACTGAAACAACAGTGACACAGGCGGCCTAAAAATAACCCTCTGTCGCTTCTTGTCTCTCACCCTTATCCACACCTCCTCACCCACTTTGGTCAGCATTATCTCCTGAAGTCCTCTTTGCCTCTATGACTTTATAATTACAGGTCTCTACTTACAAACATATTAAATCAGAAGGTTACCTGGAACAAATAAAAGGACACAACAATTATTTATATTTGCTAAATGCCAGAAAACCGATCAAGAACAATTTGTAGAGATTATTTGTAACTTTCTCCAAACTTTGTTCAGAAGTATCTTTTGACAGTGACAAAATATGTGTATTTGTCTTCTTACTTGCTGTGTATAAACTTCTGGTTTCAACTGGATCAAACACGTAAACCTACTGAACGACTATCAAAGTCAAAGCCTTATTATTTGTTTCTCTCAGCAGAAATTTGACTAGGAAAGAGGATTTACACAGCACAAAAACATTGAACTCTATAACAACTTAAAAAATGGTTCAATGATTTTTACAAACAGGATTGCAATGCATACATTTAAATAAGTAATTTATTTTAAATAACACAGGGTCCAAATTATTGATTTAATAAAGAGCTTCTGGTATACTGTAATTATGGTTGGATATTTAACCACAATATAATCAGAAATCAGAATTAGAATAAACTTTTTTTTGTGTTGATTCCACTTCAGCTCCACTTTGCTCCCAATCAAGACGTTTTAAATATAAAAAGGAAAATAAAATATGTTATTTTTTTATATACATTTTGTGATTTCCTTGCACAGCTAATAAAATGCCATTATTTTTCCACAGAGTTATGTTCTGGGCTTTGGGGAAATCATTCCAGAAAGCTAATGATTATTGATTTATACATTACAATGTTTGACGTGTGTTCAGAATATTTCTCTGAACATCTGATCTTAGGTGAACTTGTAGGAATGGGAGTTAGTCTTCCATTTTCCTTTTACTATCCATCTCCCCCAATGTCTTGGTATCACTGCTAGTGAAGCAGTCCCAAACCATGATGCTGCCACTACCAGACTTGAACGTTTGTACAGTGCTTCTAGGTTTGAAGGCCTCACCTGAGTTCTCTAAACAGACTCTTTGATATCACGGCAAAATGTCTCAAGCTATATCTGTAAAATTCTTCCGGTAAACATTTGGCTTTTTCATGTGTTCATGTACAAACAGTGAATAATGCCTGTAGCCAGGTGTCAGTTTTTGGATCCAGACAAATACTCAAGTTCACTGACCATTGCAGTTGAAAGGATGTTTGCTAAAATGCACCAAGCACAGCTATGATTAACATTTTCTGTGTGTTTGGTATGCATTTTGTTCAGTAAACTGGAACCTAAGACATCAGGACGTTTTAGAAAATACAAAATTGCTTTCAAGAAAAAAAGGGGAAAACGTATCACAACCTGAATGCATGTAATTACTATAGCTGAAAAGCATAGTTATGTGTTGTTGTTGAAGGTTTGATAGCTTCTCTCTTCAATTTTAACAGTCTTTTGAAAATCAAAAAGACTGAACAAATTTTTTAAAAATCTGAAGGAACTGTCTTTTCTAAGAGCCCAGAATCTGAATTTGTGATTCAGAGGTGGTTTTCAGCTATTTTAGGCTGAGTTCACTCTTTGCCTCCAACACATGGCACTCATTGCTAAGGGAAAAGACAAAATTAGGTTAATCAGGAGGGTCTGAAGAGAAAATAGGCAGATAGCCTTTGACAGTAGGTCAAAGCAATGTCGCTACAATGTCCACCATGCCCTAAGGAAAGTTTCACTCTTATCTTCGAGTTCTGCTCTGACTTTTATTCAACACTTTGTTTCTACTAATACACGCTCTCAGTTACAGGAGGCAAACCTTTTGTTAGTGGGAGTTTATGTTTGAGTATAAAATGATTTTGTACTGCAAAACACAATGTGCTTAACTATTTAACTTGGTATAAAAATGTTTAATTTTCTGAACAGCTACATCAGATTTACTGCTAATCAAAGCTCAGTGGCAAATAACTAAATGGTATAGTCTCTATGTTTGTTTCTATAAGTGTGTTTGTTTTGTTTTTTTCTGGCTTCAGTGCTTCTGTTGTTTGTGGTTTACCTCATTTTGGTACAAACTGAATCCATATGGCTGAGGGCTTTGGGCCAAATACCTGAAGTAAAATACTTCACATTGAAGTCACATCCATTCTTGCATTCATCCGTTTTACAATGTGTTTAATATTCTCTTCAATGTAACACAGAAGGGACATGTAGCACCCTCACACTGTTATGTAAAACTATAATCAGTCTTGTTTTTGTACTCTTTTTGCTCTTTCTACTTCCCTTCAGTGATGTCTCTGGTGCTGTTGTTAATGATCGCCTGACACTGTTGTCAACTGTCAACTTTGATAGGGAACAATACCTCATCCTTCTGTGCTGGCATTTCCCATTCTCCAGCCCTGGCTGCTGGAACTCCATCTAGTGTCCAAACTACTTAAGCCCTACTTGGTCCTTGCAGTTCCTGGAGGAGAAGAGGAAAAGGAGCTGGGGTCCAGGTAAAGCTCAGACTGTTCTGGAAGCATGGAGGTACCAGTAAGCGTTGTGCGATTGGCTCTCCGCAAACGTTAACCTAGGGTGGGAGCATTTCATCTGCATCCTGGCATGGATATGCAGGGCTTGGATTTCTAAGACCATGCAAACTAATATGTGTACCCCAAAATTCCTCAGTCACTCAGTGTTTCTTCCCCATGCTGCATGGATTATCTGACAGTTGGGGATCATATCCTGAGCTCCTGCATCCGCTGACTCGGGCCATCGGCGCAAAATTTTGGGCCTATGCCCCTTCGAGCATGGCTGCTTTTAACTCCTGATCTGTGGCTAATAAAAACTGTTAAACTACTTTATTGTCTATAAATATCTGGATTTCATGCTACTTATGGAAACTTGGCAGCATGCTTCAGACAACTCATTTCTCGTTAATCTGTGTCCATCTGCTTACGGTTTCATCTGTCAGCCTTGGCCGGCTGGCTGAAACAGAGGTGTCCTGCAGTCTTCATGTCACTCAGTAAAAGTTGACCATTTTCAATTATTTGAACTATAGCTGATTAAAGTTGATGATGGAACCCTTTCAAGAGTGCTGTTCACCCAACCCAAAATGATTATTCTTAATTGAGTTTAGTGACTTTTTATCTTCTACCATGAAGTTATCCAGTCTGATTATAGCTGGAGAGTTTAATATACATATTGATGATGATTGTAACCTTTTTGCCAGGAGTTTTATTAGTGTCATGGATTCTTTTAATTTCATTCATTACGTATCTGGGCCTACACATTCTAAAGGTCACACACTATACCTTGTTTTTACTGTATGCTTGAATATCGACTGCCTTTCTTTTGAGGATATTGTTTCATCTCGGATCCTCATTGTATTTATCTTAACTTGTCCCTCCCTGTTGGAGTTTTATCTGCTTGCAGGGTGAGCCGCTCTCACATCCTAAATTCATCTTTTGCTGGTGTTTACTGATGATTTTCAACTAGTCTTATCCCCCTTAAATGATAACATAAATTCTCTAGTTAATAATTTTAATGATAACTGTGCTTTCATTTTAAGACAAGTAATTAATTGGACAAAGATAATTAATGTGTCCCTGCTGTCTGGCCAAGTTCCTGAACATTTTAAAAAAGCTTTTATCCGTCCCCTTCTATAGAAAACTTAACTCTATCCTTCTCTTTGCAGCTACAGCCCTTTTTTTAAAATTATTACTATATACAGACGTGGACAAAATTGTTGGTACCCTTCATTAAATCAAAGAAAAACTCATAATGGTCACAGAAATAACTTTAATCTGACAAAAGTAATAATAAATAAAAATTATATAAATGTTGACCAATGAAAGTCAGACATTGCTTTTCATCCATGCTTCAACAGAATTATTTAAAAAATAAATGCATGAAACAGGCCTGGACAAAAATGATGGTACCCACAACTTAATATTTGGTTGCACAACCTTTTGAGGCAATCACTGCAATCAAATGATTCCTGTAACTGTCAATGAGACTTCTGCACCTCTCAGCAGGTATTTTGGCCCACTCCTCATGAGCAAACTGTTCTAGTTGTTTCCGGTTTGAAGGGCGCCTTTTCCAGACAGCACGTTTCAGCTCCTTCCAAAGATGCTCAATAGGATTGAGATCAGGGCTCATAGAAGGCCAGTGTTTTCCTCTTAGCCCTTCTTGGGTGTTTTTAGCTGTGTGTTTTGGGTCATTTTCCTGTTGTAAGACCCGTGACCTGCGACTGAGACCATGCTTTCTGACACTGGCCAGCACATTTCTCTCTAGAATCCCCTGATAGTCTTGAGATTTCATTGTACCCTGCACAGATTCAAGACACCCTGTGTCAGATGCAGCAAATCAGCCCCAGAACATAACCGAGCCTCCCCCATGTTTCACAGTAGGGACCGTGTTCTTTTCTAGATATGCTTCATTTTTCCGTCTGTGAACATAGAGCTGATGTGCCTTGGCAAAAAGTTACATTTTTGTCTCATCTGTCCACAGGACATTCTCCCAGAAGCTTTGTGGCTCGTCAGCATGTAGTTTGGCATACTCCAGTCTGTTGTTTTTTTTAATGATTTGTCCTCTGGCTCAAACAGCGAAGGATGTTCCGATCTGACACTGATGTTCCTTGAGCATAAAGTTCAGCTTGGATCTATTTTGAAGTCTTTCTAGGCTCTTTTGTTACCATTTGGATTATCCGTCTCTTTGATCTGTCATCAATTTTCCTCCTGCAGCCACGTCCAGGGAGGTTGGCTACAGTCCCATGGATCGTACATTACTGAATGACATGTGCAGCTGTAGTCACAGAAACATCTAGCTGCTTGGAGATGGTCTTATAGCCTTTACAATTAACATGCTTGTCTATGATTTTCTTTCTCATCTCCTGAGACAACGCTTTCCTTTGCTTCCTCTGGTTTATATTGAGTGTGGTACACACCACGTCACCAAACAACACAGTGACTACCTGGGAGTGACTTTAAATTGGATGCACATGTTATTACGCTGGTCCGTTCCTGTTTTTACAATTGAGGAATATTGTCAAGATGAGCCATGTTGTTTCACGATTTGAGTTAGGGATGGTGATCAATGCTTTTATTTCATCACGTCTCAATTATTGCAACTCACATTTTCCATTTCTAACTGAAAAAAAAGTCAATGGTCCACCTCCAGACTTTCCAGAACGCTGCAGCAAAGCTTTTAACATGATCTTCCAAGTACTCTTACATCATCCCTTTATTGTTTCCGCTACACTGGCTCCCCATTCAATATAGAATGTATTTTAAAATCTTGGTTTTAACATATAAAGCTTTAAATAATCTTGCACCGGTTTTTCATCTGCCAGCATTTGCAGGCTTATATACCCAGCAGGTCCTTAAGATCCTGTGTTCAGCATCTGCTGGTTGTGACGAAGACACCATTAAAAACAAAAGGTGATGGGACCTTTACAATTATTGCTCCCTCCCTCTGGAACATCCTTCCTCTCAGCCTGAGAGTTGCTGATTCACATATTTCCTTTAAAAGCATCTTAAAATGGCTTTTGTTTAGTTTTACACTTACTTTCTAATTTAACATCTTCTCTGATCATTGCCACGGTTTTACTGTAAAGCACTTTAGGGTTATTTCAAGAAAGGTGCTACATAAATGAAGTTTTACTTACTTTACCTACTTTGTAATCCCATGGTCATTAAACCAGGTTTTTGTACATTTGGCACTGTGGGTAGGTGCCAAAGTCCTGATAGAAAATTAAGCTACATCTCCTTTTTTGTATTTGAAAATATATTGTGTTGTGGTGTATCAACTAAAGTTTAATCTTAACAACTGAAGTAACTGAGTAAAATAGTACAAAGAATAATTTTTATGGTTGTTTTTTATTTCATATTAACTGAATAAAATGATTAAGCCACTCTTTGCACAATTAAACTGAAATAATGTAGCTCTGTTCCATTATCAAATCTGTTGTATAGGAAATTTTTACTGCTGCAAATTTCCACAAACATTTTATTCAGCGATTTTTAAATTGAAGTTTAAATATTGAAGTATTCTGGCAAAGTATTTATGTGGGAAATGTGACACTTTGTATCTGTAGTTTTGTCCTTTTCACTGAAACAGACCAAACACTGCAAAATATAATAATACAAAATGAAAGACATAAAACTCAGCTAGAAATTAGTTTCCACAGGAAGATTTAAGGCAAGTTCACAGATGCCAGTTAAGAATTTCAATCAGTCTAAAATTTCTGCAAACTGACTGATAAAGCTGGCTTTGGGTTTGATTTTCAGCCAAACACAATAGACAAACTTCAATCAACTTAAAGGTCTCATTTATTGGTGTGTTATTAATCTTTTTAGTGTTCTCTGTTATAAAAGAATGTCGTCTGAGTCTGCTTGTGTGAAAAAAATCCTTCCACTCCTTGTTCTCAGTGTATTCGAGTCTAGCGTGGCATTGGGGAGGACGGTGCAATTTTGAGGCTTGCTCATTAAGATTAATCACATGCAAGTTTCTGTCCTCTGACTGGCAAACTGCAACAAAACTCTTACACTATCTCATAGTTGCCAACCTTGAGACCTCAGAATTAGGGAGACATGCAAAAGAGCTGGGGGGGTTAAAAAAGAAAAATTAAATACTTGAAATTTAACCAGAATTGTACAGTATTTATTTATGTACTTTACAAAATAACAGTCCACAGCAATAACGTAAGTTAACAAACTAAACATTCCATACACTTTTTTTGTGAAAAAGCTTTTGTGAAAAGTTGCTATGTTTTTTTATTTTCAATTTTCAACAATCAATTTTTTTTAAAGCAAGCAGAGTTTGAGACTACATAGTCATATAAACCTTAGAAAAATAAAATGACTTTTAATGTCCTTTTAACAGTTGAAAACTCTAAAATTTAACCAGCTCAGTTTGGGTCCCCACTAGAAGAACATCTTTGCTTTTATTTTGGTGCTACAGTCCCAGGCCACGTCCACGCTAAGAGGGATAACGCCTTAAACGTATAAGTATTTAGTCTACACCCCCCTATCGTCCACACTAAGGCGGCTTTGTTTGTGGTCTGTGGCCGGATAAGTATTAGCCGGGTAAGAGAGCCTTCTAACTGTTATGTCAACGGCTAAATGAGCACGTCTGGATGCAACTTATCCGGTCCCCGGCTAAATCAGAGCAGCGACATTAATCAAATGCTGCGTCCTAAGTTAATGACGACAACAACGCGACACCAGATAATTACAACAGCAAAGATGGAGACGAGTCTCGCTATGCTACTGCTTCTTTTGCAAATTCAGACGTTTGCAAAGTTAACCCTAACCTACTTGCGGATGAGAAGGCGACACAGGAGGTGATCCAGGAGGCGCAGACAGTGACGTCAATCTGTGTTCTTTTTGTTTTTACCCGCGCATGCCCAGTACATGCATAGGTCGGCATTGGATTGTGCAATCATGGGACCTTAAACGGGGCGTAAATGCTCGTGTTGAGCGGATAACATTAGGCGTCTAACTCCCCGTATAACCTTATCCAGCTTAGTGTGGACGTAGCCCCAGACCCACCCTGGGCCCTTTTAGCCCCTCTTTATTCACCTCCTTGATAATTCCCCCTGCTCAGCAGCACTAAACATTACGGAATAGTCGCTAATCGTTTTAAAAACTCACAGGAGTCTCTGTGTCAGGAGAGTGAGAAAGTATTTTTTATTACATTCGTTGCAGTGCAATGGACCAAAAGCCTGACCAACTGTGCTCTCGGAAAAAGATCCTTTATATGCTGGTGAAGGTACCATCACAAAGCCAAAATAAAAGGATACTAGACTTGAGATCGGTTGAAACATTTTTTGAATTCTAAATAAAATGGCCTGCATTTGTATAGCGCTTTACTCAGTCCCTACAGACCCCAAAGCGCTTTACACTACATTCAGTCATCCACCCATTCATGCACACATTCACACACTGATGATGGCAAGCTACGTTGTAGCCACAGCTGCCCTGGGGCACACTGACAGAGCGCGAGGCTGCCGGACAATGGCGCCACCGGGCCCTCTGACCACCACCAGTAGGCAACGGGTGAAGTGTCTTGCCCAAGGACACAACGACTGAGACCGTCAGAGCCGGGGCTTGAACTGGCAACCTTCCGATTACAAGGCAAACACCCAACTCCTGAGCCACAGTCGCTCCCGTAAATAACTTGGAGGATTTAAAGAGTAATTGAAACTACAGCTCCTGTCAGTCAAATAAAGACTGTAGAAAACTAGGATGGAGACAAGCAGACCGCCAAAGCCTCCATTGTCGCAAAGTAGCCCACCAGCCCAGGTCCCAGACCAGAAAGCCTATTCACCTCCCAGAGCCCAACCCCTGATGATTGGTAGCGAACAGGGGCCCCTAGCTCCCTCCTCCTGTCCGAATGTGGTGTTGATGCATGTTGTTATAATGTGCATTTAAAAAAGAGGGGTGGAACATGGGAAGGCTGAAAGACACCCCCATCCCCACCCTGAGTGCCTAAATGCAGTTAAACAGTGGGCACCGGCACCATAGGTGAGGCTCATTGAAGGGCTCCTAATCTGGAGCTGAAAAGAGTACGTATGTGTCTCATGAAAATGTAAGTGAGAGTGTCTAGGCTGTAAATTAAAATTGCAATCCAAGCAGCCACAGGATAGCTAAGATGAAAACCCCTTCATGCACCCCAGTGACGTGCCCACGGCCCAAGCAGGAGCAGTTGGCCAGGCGTCTGGGTATGGGGAGAAAATGACTGTGAGACTAAAAAAAACCTTCTCAGGGAGCAAGCTCCCCTACTGACTCTAATAGGCACCCCCATTCAACACTATCCACCAGGGGAGGGAGGCCTTGGCACATCCAACTCAGGGCCCACAGTCATAGCACCACCAAGCCCCATGGAGCCCAGGTCTGTCCCCTCGGTTCTATCCCAGAAGGAAACCTAAACCCAACCTGACATTATGACTTCTATCACAACAAGACATTAGAAACCCAAGGTGAGTACAGCCTCTTCTCCTCCCGACCCGCAGAGCGCAAAAACCAAGACCCAGGAGCTATGTCCAGTACCAAAAAGACTGACCGGGCCCAGAAATGCCACCCACCCACTGCAGCCACCAGTCAAACACCCCAACGTGCAAACTAGTTGAGGCGCCATCCAGGAGCTGGCGATGAGAGAAAGAAAAAAGCAAAAGCACATGCCGGCGACCGTCCAACCCCGCCCAATCGGCACCGGCAGCAGAGGCCCCCACACCGGCCTAGAATTTGGTGCAACACCCTTGAGCGTTAATATATTATCGTAACAAATACCGAACGTGTTCTGCGGTGTTGTAGAGTTGCTAATTGTTATCTTCTTGTAGCTACAGCTCTGCTCTGCTTCCTGGCCAAAACAATCAAGTGTTCACGTGGGAAGTCTCAAGCCAGATGACATTCAAAGGACAGGCATTTTTAGACTTGGCTGTTTTCTGTTCTATTTTCTTTCTGTAATTAATGCAGGGAATTGAGTTTGGAGAAAATATTCACATGCAGCATGCTTATACAACTTAGACTGATTGTATAGGGGAAAAAGCACTTTTTCATGATTTTCAATGAAGGAGATATTTAAGAAAACAGGATGAATCAATGCTATTCAGATAAAGGTCTAGTCTTTTGAAAGTAATACACTTGCAAGAATGTGAAATATGAAGAACAAGTTTCACGTAAGTCAAAATACTAACTACCTTATTATTACTGGATTTACTTTACCTCGGAGAATAGTTATGTTAAACAGAAAGGGGAAGAGGAGTGGTAAAGGAGGACGACACAAAGTTATTTTAATTACTGCTTGAAAATGTAAAAGAGGTTAAGGGAGTAGGACACCATTGAATCTACTTAATGAAAAGCTCCCTGGGAGAAGAAATGTCAGTCTATAGTGGAACAAAAGGTAGAGGTTATGAAATCAAGCTGGAGGAGGAATGAGAAGAGGCTCACTAATAAGTATGTAAGCTGTGGAGTGAATAATTATGTTTGGTTTTAAAATGAAATGACCTAATTCATTGTGTTGTTCAACTCAACATCCTTGATGCATGTCTCATTTTGCATTTACATTCATAAGTAGTTGTGGTGTTCTTTAGCAGGCTCTTCATGGGTCAAAGAATTTATGGAAAGGATAATATGTAGCACATTAAGAGACAATTTATCAGGCAGTTTAGTTTCAGATTATCTGTTAAGATACAGAACCTTTATTTATAGCCTTTTCCCTGAGATCAAGCAGACATGACACCAATACATAAAAGATGATTAATGCAGCTTCAAAGAGTGTCATAGCGATCTGGATCCAGCTTGTGAACTCATGATGAAGAACATACTCACTCAGCACCCCTGGCCAAACATTAAAGATCACTTCAAAACATCAAAGGTAAACAGGAAGGAAGAAAGAGACCAAAAGCTCACTATATGCACAAATATAGTTAAAAAGCTTTGACTTTTCTACAGAATCCTAACCTATTCTATTTGAGATTAGATCCTTACAACATATTTTGAATGCAGATCAGGGGCAGTAGATTTTCCAGGCTGCTAGATACTAATCATATCTTGTCTTTGGGGTTCCATACTCACGGTCTCAAAAGAAGCATGTTGTACAAGAAGCCGCTAAAGAGATTTATTTTTGTTTGATTCTCTCCATATGTATATATATATATATATATATATATATATATATATATATATATATATATATATATATATATGGAGAGAATCAAACAAAAATAAATCTCTTTAGCGGCTTCTTCACATAATTATCACATAATTTTTCCCATAAGTTCAATAATTGAAATATATCTAATTTATGATATTTAATCAATGGAACAAAAGTAATATCTGTGATTTGATGAAATGAATGGAGGATCTAGCACCTTAAAATTTTATGGCTAAAAATGCATCATGTACATGTTTTAAAATGGGTGTCAAACTTGATCTCACAAACACATAATTCCAAAATAGGGCTCTCCAAAATTATGTTGGGTCCAGAGGGCTTACATTTCATTGCAACTGTAAACCAAAACACAATTTTCTGCTCTATAGTAAGGCTGTAGTTTCTACAAGCTTATTGCAACAACTATTCAACCAAACAATACAGGTAAAACCCAGATCAGAAAAGAACTAAAAATATTAGGTCCAGAAGACTTGTAGCTTTATTTTCTATGACTTTGATCACTTTGAAATTGTCCCATTACACAACTGAGGTGCTGTAATCAGCCTCTTCAGGGGAAGTATTCAAACACCTTGGGGGTATGAGCCAGGTTTTGCAGAGCCAATGTATGTCACAGCGATAGCTTTATTTTTTCCTTTTACAGCGTTGCATAACAGAAAACTATGCACGGGTAGTACATCAATAGGCATCCATCCAACCCTCACTGCTGTTTCTGCACTCACACCCCCCAAGGATTAATTCCTCTCAGCTGCAACTGTAATACTGCTGGAAGCTTCCCAACCCCTGTTGCATTAAGCAGCATCCACTCATACAGTGCAGAATCTTTGTATACCACAAACAAAGAAAAAACTTAAATTCCCTGTCAGGGTAGTGAGCCCTGTGTCTGGCGTAAAAGGGACAAAAACCAAGACACTAGTATTATTCTTCATGCTTGTCGTTTGAAGCTTGGATTTAGTGCAACAGGAGGGAAATCATCTCCTCGAAGTGCTGCTGTTCTGATTTTCTTTTCCCTGTTACACAATAAGCTATCGTGGCGGCATATAGATTAACCCTTTGCTACTAAGGCCATGTACATGAAAAAAAAAAAAAAAAGATCCACACACTTATACATCCACACATAAAAGGATAAATGCGTTTTAAACACATTCATTGAAATGGCAAACATGTAGGGGGCAGTAGTTCTCCCATATCCTATCCGCTCAGAGTAACTTTCTACCCTCTAACTTCAGCATACAGCAGCGACAGAGCTGGTAAAAACAAGCAAGCAAAAAATACTTTGATAATTGCTAATGCCAACACAGCTCTGAGGGCACAAATGCTCAATGACAGCTTCATTGGTTTTGTACTATGAACTAAATTAAAACTTTTTCAGTTTTTATTATGAAGTAATTATGTCAATATGCATAACATATTGTTCATTTTAAATGGGGGAAATTGAAACGATACATGAATTATTACACGTTTGATTAATTGAAACATGCATTTTGATTTAAAACATCATTGTTCAAGCTTTATCAGGTTTTCTACTGATAGCAAAATGCTTCCTTGATCACAAACCATGTTGAGATTTTTGTCATAAAGTAAAAGTAAATTATGCAGCCAGACATGTAATTTCTAACCATAGCCACTACCCAGAGCACTACTGCAACAGAGTTGAATAAAACACAGAAGCGAAGCAGTTCTGTCAGAGTGTATCTGAGCCAGATGAGGAATGGTAATTCGTGTATAAACGTGAATATTCATGTTTTTCCAATGTAATTAATACTCATAGATTGTCCTGGACTTACATGTTGTTTGCACTGTGAAACATATTTGCACAGATAATGCCATTTGTAAAAACCTGTGTTAGTAAATGACAGGATATAAGTAAATCATGGGCTGTTTTTTAATGCAAATCATTCAGCTAAAACAGTTCTATATATGTGTCTGTATAAACCCCATTCTAGATGCTGAAAAGAAATTCACTTTCTAAACAAATATTTTACAATTTTAACTTTAAAATCTATTAACCATTTAGAGATTTTTTTTAGATGCATTTGCAATTACCAAAAATACTCACTGTATTGCTTCCCCACTCTCCAAGTTTGCAATATTGTTGAAATTGAAAATGTCTCCCACACAATCCATCAATAAATTTCAGAGATGATGTGTGGTTCAAGACTTGAAAATATTCCATCTTCTTAGATTCAGAATAACACAGTAAAGTAGACGAAAGCCTTTCATTCATTGATATGCCTTGGTTACACCCTCAAACACTGTATCATGGTCACACACCCGAGCTTGCTGCTATTGACACCAGATAAAGAAATATCTTCTCATTTGTAAATGTATCACCTTTTGTTTGTATAAATTTATCAAGGAGTTTTTTCATGCCTGTAAGACTCCTGTTGTGTGTGAGTGTGTTTATTTTTTATGTTTATGATTGATTTTGTAAGAGAAAAAAAGAGAGTAAAAGAAAGAATGTCCCATCATTGCACACATATGGGGAGCCTAAAGTGAGAAAGCACACCATCTCATTCCACTACACTTGTAGAGCTGTTTGAGGTGTGACCAATACCTAAATCTGTCTAAATCCTGTGGATTGTATTTAATTTGATCTGGGCATGTCAATACAGCTTATGGATAACCATTTTATTCTCTATTTTCTTCTGAGGATAAATTGTAAAATGAAGTGTGTGTCCAAAATTCTCGCTTTTCCTCCAGTGATGGTCTGGAATTAAAAAGGCTTAGCTGTTATTTGAGACTCACCCGTGGACTTCTGGATGATATTGATTTGGATTAAAAGGTTAAATGTTCACTGCGGCCACGGATTCAATTATACGTAGGATCCTGCTGTGTGACAGGCCTCACTCAGGGGAATGTCTGTTCAGGACATTTGACTCCACAAACTCAGAGAAGATTACAAAGAGTATCTACTCTCTTTACAGCTGTCTGTCCTGGATCTGAGAGGAAGAAACACAGCAGCTGAGCTTATCTCTACAGACGATGAATGAGCTGAGAAATAAATCTAATTTCCACAGCCCAGGCGTTGTCTAAATCTGCTTGTTTTATTCTTCACATGTTGTGGAATCTGCTAAGAGATAAGAGTGAAAGTCAGCAAGAAATAAACTGCAAAATACTGTAGCTAAAGCAATTTGCTATGTCTTGTGATAAGAAAGCTAAACTATGTAAGGGCTATTTTGCAGTAGAGTTATGTTCTATGTTGTTTAGAACAAATTGAACAGTTTTTAGCAACTTAGTGGATGGAAATCAGCAGCTCTCTTCGTTTTTTTGTGGGTAGTAATGGCTAAAACTAAAGGGCTGAATGAAGACCTGTGGCTGAGCACTGCTGCTATTCACAACTCAGCACTGAAGGGCATGCTGTATCTACAAGCTCCAGAGGCCACAGTACAAAGTATTATTAAAAATACAAGATGTTCCACACCGTGGAAAATCACAGAGAACAAAAGTGAACCCTTCCCTGGAAGTTTCTTTTTTTTCGTGGGTCAGAAAAAACAGAATCGTAAATATTTGGGTTCAATGATGCAGGTCACATTCGGTGAAACAAGGAGAAATATTTGAGACCAAGAACACCTACAGGCAAGCATAGAGATGGAAATGTAGTACCTAAAATAGAACTATGGTGTTTTTCAGTAAGTGGGACAAAAAAACCCATAATCAAATTAAATAGTGTCATGAAAAATGACGACTGCATTAAGCGTTTTTGTTTTGGCGGTTTCCTGGTCCCATCCTGCTGTGAGGAGACCACAGGGAAGACCTAATACATAGTGGTATCCAAACTACACATGTGATTATGGAATATTATCTTGTTTTTAAAAGTAAAAACAGTTTATATTCCAAAATGTTTATGCTCTACATGCTCTGTAAAAAAAAAAAAAAACTTTTGTTTACATTAAAGAATGTTGGCTTGTAGTTTCAAACTGAATTAATGAAAGCACCATAGGTTATAGAAATAAGGCTAATATTAGAGATGGGCTATAGACGTTTAGATTAGTATCAATAAAGAAGCTCTAAAGCAGACTAAAGAATCATTAGCAGCAAAGTTAGCCAATGACTGTATTCTCAGAAAGCACGCTTACATGGATATCTAAATCGAGCTTTTGGCAAACATCCCACTGATAGCTCAACTAGAATAGAACCTTTTATCCCACATTACATGTCACTAAGAAAATGGAATTAACGAATAAAGAGAGAGTAGGTGGAAACGTGCCTTTTCCTGGTGGCATAGTGAGTCACACATATAGTAAACAAATGCTGGCAGCAGTGAAACAGATGGAGTAAAAGCAGGACATGCACAATGAGTGAAGAAATATGTGACAACAATGTTTCAGCACAGTACATTTGATAAGTAGTGTACTGTTTTGTTGTGTTAAACTCATTCCTGCTCGTTCCATTATTGTTATTCCTGCCTCTATGGTGCTGTCACTTTCTGAAGGCGGAGTGCCCAAGCTGCTAATAGCTCGGTGACGCTTTTTTAGTGTTTACATGCTGAAAAAATTTGGTTTTCTAATCACATTATCTGGACGTGTTAGTCCAATTAGGAGTGCACCAATTTGCTTGAGTTCAACCGGACTATGGTGTATATTTCAAGTCTGAATTCAGTCAGACTAAGGCAACAATTTGCTTTTTACTTATTTCATGTAAACATTGCATGTTGTGAGATTATTTATAAATGGCTTGTCACAGTTTCTTTTTTCTGATACTCAAAATGATGCCAAATAAATAATCTTAAAGACATACAGTAGAGGCTTCTTCAGTGCTTCAGTAAATGTTGTGATCCAAGCCACATGGAAAGTCTTTATCAGCCAACTCTTCCAACACAGCAGGGCAAACCAAAACAGAGTGTACTTACCTTCATATCTACATCATACACACTTAATAAGCAGAAGCAAAAACTTAGTCCTTCAAAAATGTTAACTTTAATGAAAATTGTGGCACATACATACTACAAGACAAACAAAATGCAGAAACGCATTTTGTTCTTTTTATATATTATATATATATATAATCATTGGTATGATGTAGTGTTCTGATTTCTTAGAAATTAAATGTTGGGTTTTATTAACTGTAAAGAAATAATCATTGCACTTAACAGAAATTAAGTTTTGAAAATATCAGTCTGTG
Organism: Apricaphanius iberus; assembly: GCA_028564705.1. NCBI lineage: Eukaryota > Metazoa > Chordata > Actinopteri > Cyprinodontiformes > Aphaniidae > Apricaphanius > Apricaphanius iberus. Next base: position 2,308,686 of record JAPXFQ010000846.1, on the reverse strand, counting down.
TGCAATTAATCTTTATAACTTGCTTCAATTATTGATGAAGTTATTGAAATAGATAAAGTATACAATAACACTCAAATTGATTGACTCCAAATGATTCAATAATGGCCCTTGGCAGGTTTTTGTTTAATCTAGCTTCGTGGGATATCAAATCACAGTCTCGTACACATTATTAATCTCTGACATAACAACTCACAAAGGTCTAGTTCAAATAAATATTTTGTGGAGTATAACATGTTAAGTGTTGATATACATCTTATTGACCAAGATCATAAATCTTAGGGAAAGTAGTGGGAACAATGAGATGATCAGTAACAGAGTATTTAGGAAAATGTGAGTACATGTTAATTTAAAGCATGCTGTTTTCTTTAAAATTGTAGAAATGTAATTACATGTAGTTTTTTGTCTTACTTATATGTTTTTGCTGTTTTTACTTTCTATGCTTTTATTATATGTTTGTACCTTTACCACCGAATCATGTAAAGCACCTTGAATTAACTTGTGTTGAAAGTGTGCCATACAAATAAAATTGCCTTGCCTTTATATATTCCAACTCAAGGCAAGCTCATTTTTCCTGACTGGAACATTAATATTTTCCCTCTATTGAGGCAGCTAAAGATTGAAATGATGTCAAGGAGACTTTCTAGCCTCATAAAGGTGTCCATTGGTATTTTTAAAGCAAAGCCTAAAATAGCTATTTTTAGTTTAACAAATACAAACTCTATTTCTGTCTGAAGAGTAAGCATAGTTTTTTTGTGTATAAGCATTTATCATCCTGTTATGTATCATCTTTCACCTATTCCCCTTATGAACAAAAAGTCCACTGACAAAACAGCATGTCAGTAACATAGACCACTACAGCAGTGTCTTCATTTAGTTGTTTCGGCCAACATATATTTTTACACCCCACTGGAAAAAATTTATACTGTGAATAATGTGGGGGAAAAAGTCACAGAAATCACCATTGTTGAAAATAATATTCACCAGTAAACATTAAGTAAGCCAAAAGTAAACAAATATCAGCATTTGTGATTTAGTTCAACAAACTGTTTTCTGCATTTGTACAGATTAAAAGCCCATTTTATGGCATATCCTAAACTCCTCTAACACCTTATTTTAATATGTTATTATCTTCCCCACATCTAACATTTATAAATAGCTTTTTATTTCAGCACTAATTGTGCTAATTATAGTACCATCTTCTATGTAATGTGGGGCCTCTGATGTTTTCTCATTAACAAGGCAAATAAAAGTTTGTCCCTTAATGCTCGCTGAGTAATAAAAGCAATGCCTCACTGAACACCCAAGCATTTTTTTACTTTATCCAAAAGCTTTATTCAAAAGATGGCAATCACTATAGTCTTATGAATAGGAAGTAAGTTTTTGTCTTTTTATGAGGTATGGCTAGGTCTAACATCAAAAAGCAAGAAATATAAAGTTTTAACTGTTGTTAAAGCCGCTGTGTGGAGTTTTTCAGGAATGGAGAGATTTTTTGAATCCCGCCATCAAGGCTCCTCCTAAAACATTCCTCCACATTCCCCTCCTACTCCCTCTAGCCGTATGTCAACAATTGTACACTCGCACTATCTGTGTTGTGACACCGGGTCAAAGAGGAAAGCAGCCAGCACTCACGAGCCTTACCCAGTTGTATTTTGTTACAGACATTTCAGAGGCAAGCAACTTCTCCATTACTGATGCTCTTTTCCAATATGGCAACTGGAAAGGGCTGTAAAGAGCAGGCTGTGTGTGCAGCCCAATCCTCACAGCTTCGCACAATTTGCATGCAAGTTGTTTGACAACCAACAAGACAGAAGCCCAAATTGTATTGGCGAAAAAATGTGGCGGTCAGTGTCAAATGCATAGAGAGTATATGGGAGGAAGGGTGGAATGTAGGAAAATAACAAATGCTTTCGAGCACTAGCCTTTTATCATAGTACTGAACTGGATATAGAAAACGTTGATACATAAATAAATCATCCAGACTGCAGCTTTTTTCCCAAGAAGACATATTTCAGTAATTGTACTAATCCTATTAAATTCAGTGTCACTAAATGTCCTATTTTTGGATTGTTGTACTTTGGCATAATGCTGAGAACATCTACAATGATGTCCTGTCAGATATCTCGTTGATGGCCTGTTATAATTTGTTGAACGGAAATCAGGGTGCAGTAGTAAAATCCTGGCTGTCAGTAAAATGGCATCACATTCTATGCAGATAAAATGAAGAACTGAAAGGAATCAATGATACTTGGCCCTATTTGAACACATGTATCTGTTTTATTGTATACTGTCGGCAATGTTACCTCAAAGCAATATAACTTACTGCTTCTAATAGCTCAACATTAAACTTGTAACCATAGATAAGCTATCTATCTATCTATCTATCTATCTATCTATCTATCTATCTATCTATCTATCTATCCATCCATCCATCCATCCATCCATCCATCCATCCATCCATCCATCCATCCATCTATCTTAGATCTGAATATGATTTTTTTTAAATAGGCAATCAAATGACTGCCCCAATGCAGGTGGTCCCTTACAGAGCAATTAGGGTTGAATGCAATGTCCAAAAAAGTGCAAAGCTTTTGTGTGCAGCATCATTCATAGATGTCTCATGCAGCCAAACTCTTTACAATAATAATGTTGAGGGACCTCAATGACATTTTGAAGCACAGGCAGGAGCAAGCTTCAATAAACTGATTTATTTCTAATTACAATCTTGGAGATAGGGATGCAAGTTTCACCAGCACTTCCAAACAGCAACTTCTGTGTGTATTCTCCAGAGAATATAGATCCATATTTTCACTTCAATATTTTCAATAAGCTGTCAAACTTAGAATGTTTTTTAAATAAATCAAAGACTGGTGCAGACTGTTCAATACCAGACAGATGTACTTTTTTGTATTCGCTTTGTGCAATTCCCACCTACATTTAGCCTTCCTGTTATCTGCTGAAAGTCTTGTTCTCTTTCTTATTTATGTCCAGCTGAAGGAACCATAGAGATGTTAGAACATTTACTTTTAATTAGCTTACACCTTCTGGGGGTTTTCTGCATTACCTAAACAATTTACTAAACTAAAAAAGAAAAGCTAACTTTTGGTGCACATTTGTAACAACTTTCACATCAAAAAGGTGTTGTCAGCACTATCTAATGGTGACTAGTTATGGTGTTTATTGATCAGTGAAATATTAGATTTTTAGAATTCTTTATTTAACTTAAAATTGGATCCACATATGGGGACAAGATGAGTACAGTAAGATGAGTTAGAGGAGCACTGTTTTATATTCAATATCTTAAATGTGATTGATATTGTTATCTGACTTTAAAATACAACTAATTTGAGATAACACCTGATATCCTTTCATCAATACACAAAAGAGACCCTCTAACTTTTATTGAGAAGTATAAATAAAAATGTAATATTCGGTGTATATTATTTAAGTTACATTTAGGGATGCACCGATACCGATACTGGTATTGGGTATCAGGCCCGATACCATTCTTATGTACGACATCGCTTAAAGTTAACCCAAACCATGAACCAATACTTAAAAATGTGTAAACTATGCAATAATTTCACAGAAAATGTTTATTTTTCACTGGAAATTTTAGGTTTTTGGCAATTTTTTATTATTAAAAAAATGTTCTAATTCATCATTTGTTGCAACAAGCAAGAATAAAATAAAACAAGTCTTCCAATTCACAGAACTTTTTTTGTGTGGTAGAAGTACTGGTATTGGTACTCAGTATCGGCAAGTACTCAAATCCAAGTATAGGTGTTGTATCGGTTTGAAAAAAGTGGTATCATTGCATCTCTAGTTACATGTTAGGTTTACTTTAGTATATAAAGTTCATCCTCTTGTTAAGATAATTTTAGTATTATTTGCAGCTCTGCCAAAACCAGAGAGTTAATAAAAAGTAGATATGTTTTTACTTAGAAAACAGAACTTACTTGAATAAAGGGGAATAAGAGCCCCACAGCAAAGTTGGACAACCAGTTTACAATACCAGCAATCATGAAAGCAGCAGGTCTATAGGACTGTTCAAACAGTTCCCCAGTCAGGATAAATGGGATGCCACCTGAAAGAGAAAAAAAAAGATATATGAACCATTATTTAAAACGAAGTGCTGACAGCAACTAACAGAAACAAATGGCTTTTGTTGAAAAAACAAACAAAACCGTTTATGTGCTTCATATTGTTTTATTGCTAGCGCCGGCTACAGATGGAAGAATGAGGACTGCTGCAGATTGTGAATTAGTTTTTTAAATTGTAGACATTGTAAAGGTTATTCAGAGCCTTAAACAACATGACAGAATTCTTTAATCTACAATAAATCACTTTCCTTGATTTTCCTGACTTTATATCCAACTATATCTTTTTATACATCAAACTCAGTGAAACAAATTGTTGGAATACTTAATTTTTTTACAAATAACAGCAGATAATTATGAAAACTCCCCTTAAAATTAGGGTAACAACTGTCCTCTTTTTCCCTGGACATGTCTGCTCACTTCACATGCTGTCTGGGGCGTGTGGAGGAGATTTCATAAGCTTTCAGATAGACGTTCTGGAATATTCACAGACAATTCTATCCGGTCTTTAACCGGAATTGTCTTTTCAAATACACCACTTTTTTTTTACCAGAACATTGCCTTTCGGCTACTTTCACACTGCAAGAAATGTACCGGAGGATCCTAATGAAAGTCTTGGGGGATTGTATCCAGATACGGCATAAACAGTGCGGCGGGCAGACATATGTCCCTTCCCCAGACAAAGTCATTTTTGTAAAGCGGGCTGATGAAACGGCATAACTCCTCACAGTACTCGTCTTTTGTGTGCAATTCTGCGCACATAGGACCTGATTTATCAAGATTCCTGATAATGACAGCAAAATTGCGTGCGGCACTAAAAAATTGCGAGAGTAGGTTGTCCTTAATTTGCTGGAAATCTACTAAGATTGTGTGATTAATTATAACAGGCGCAGAGAGCAGTATTCCAATAAGGAGAATGCGGCCGCTACTGTAAAGTGCACCATGGCTAGAGTGAGGACGAATATGGGCATGATGTGTCTTTGGCAAAAACAAAAAAGGGGGGGTGGGGGGGGGGGCATACATATCAATTATATGGCTGTTATACAATTAATTACAATTAGGCTAGAATGTTGTGAATTATGCTTTTCGTTTGTCAGTAATAAATGTAATGCAAGTGAGGTACATGAGCAGTGAGGTACATGTATTGCAGAGTCAGACTGATTACAGCTCCAGCATATCCAGAACAACATAGCAAAAATGTCCATATTCTACTAATGTTATTGAAATGCACAGTACTTTGTCATGCCCTCTATTGAATGTCAAGTTGTAGTAGAACAAAATGTAATCTTGAAAATATGTAATCTGAAATGTATGAATTTTTAAAAAAATACTTTATGTATATATATATATATATATATATAATATATATATATATATATATATATATATATATATATACACCAAATGTTCTAAAATAATGTATACTGTGTTTTTTCGGTCATTTAGTAATAAAAATGTTACAGATATTTTAAAATGTAACTGCATTATAGAATATAAAAATAGCGCCACAATTACTTTGATGAGTAACTAATTACTTTTACAGCATACTAACTGAGTTACTAACTCAATTGGTTTTTGGAAACAGTAATTTGTAACTATAACTAATTACTTTTTTAATGTAAGATGCCCAACACTGGTTATTTGTCTGTTCTCCTTCCAATATTCTGCATCTTTTTACAGAAACATCCATATTGCATATTCAGATTAGGGAAAAGTCCTGAATGGATTGCGTGTGTCTTGCTCTGGCTTTGACAGGCATAACTCTCTCTGCCTCATGTACGTAAATTAGATACAGCCTGTTTTTGCGAAACTGTGCAGTTTGGGCCGGTTTTAACAAGTGCACACCGTTGATAAATCTGGCCCATAAGATTAATAGACGAAGCCAAATGGAAAACAGAAGTGAAACAAAAGGAGTGAGAGAGTGTGTGAAGCCGCCTTTAACAAAGGAGTATAAAAGTCATCAGTATGTGTGTGCTTGCAGCTTTCCCTGCCCCGCACACCCCCCTCCAGCTTTTCCAGAATTTTACCTGATAATCTTAACGCAAACAATCGCAATAAAGTCAGCTCTTGTTACTAGGTCTTCAGGCAATAATATACCTGTAAAGGTTATCCATATTAAGCAAAACAGATAACGTCTGGGAAAGTAAAATTTTTCATGGCCTATTTGAATAGGGCTTTATATTGATGAAAATGTCCCGGTTTTCACTGTCTTTAAGGGTACTAATAAGCATTCTTAAATTGACTGGTGCGATGTACTGTATGCAACACAACAGCCTTTCTCTCATCTGATATCCTCACCGAGCTGCTGCCTAGTCAATGGTTCTGATCTGTTCAGACCGAGCAGACAGCAGGCTATGAAGCGCTGTACCACATTGCAACTACTATCAAAGCGGAAGTGTAGCTTCACAGACGAACAGAGCTGGCATACCTGGATTATATGTTTCCTTGTGTGTCGAAAGTGGCAATGATCCTGTAGGTCAACATGCACACAAAAACTAACAATGCTGTGCAAAGTGAGAGTTACTCTAGAAATTGTTTAAGAAGGAGGAAGTCGAAATCTTAAGACCAGAGTAGGCATTATTGTCTTTTTGACTGCTGCTTTTACTTTTATTATTACATTATTTATTTTGTACGCTCAACATGCAGAATATGGTATATGGTAAATGGACTGAACTTATATAGCCCTTTTCTAGTCACTACTGACCACTCAAAGCGCTATACATTGAGTCCACATTTACCCATTCACACTCACTTTCATTCACCGATAGCCAACATGGCTCGGTAGGACGATGTACAATTTTTTATATCTCCACAATGAATTAACATACGTTGACATTTGTAACGTTTCACCATTTATTTTTGTGATTATTTTTTGGGGGGAAAAAAGTGTCTGAAACGCTCCAGATTATGTTATGTTGTCTGCCGGTGAAGGATTTTCACGGTTCCATATCAAAGACAGAGGCAGGTAAACGTAAATGCAAATAAGCACGAAGGTCAAATTAATATATAGATAAAACCAGATTCTAACTCAGATCGATTCAGAAACATAGAGCTCAACTTGCATATCTCACACAGAATTGATGGGAGTGCCAAGTTAATGTGCTTTGAAATAGGGTGCTTAATTAATTTTGAAAGTCTAGCGTGTTTCGTGGTATTTTTTTTTTCTTTCTATGCTTACCTCAGGTCTGAACTCGCTCTCTTAACATTTGAGAAGGATCTTATATCATCTCTTAATTTCAATAAAATTCTTGTTTATTTAAATCCAATCTCATAGATGGCAACTTTATTCATGGGATGATTAGAATTTGTCAAACTCACTTGAATGCATTTCATTGTCTTTTTTTAATGATTTTATCCTGTGTTTGCATTATCTGAAGTGCTATTGTTAGGCCAAGCAAAGCCCATATTTTCTCTTCCATAATGATTCAATTCTTTTCCTATTATGAATGGTTTTTAAGTCTACAAGTGTTAGTGGTTTCACTTTTCATAATAGTTCGGTTTTCCATGAAGCTTTTTGATGTGTGAACAGTTTTTGTGTGCAACATGTGTAAACTTTTCAGAATACAAATGCAGGTGCTGTCTATCAGATTTTTCTAATTAAACTAAAGTAAAAGACCAAAAAAAGTAAACAATGTTGAAAAGGATCTATTTCTTTGTTTTATTTTTTCCCACTTAGTATACCTTACAAATTCCATATCCGATTTAACGGGGCAGTTGAGTTTAATAGTTTCTCTAGCTTTAATTTAACAACAATCTTCACAAGAACGCAACAAAGTTAAAATTTAGTATTTTTCTGTATCTGCTCGCATTTATTTATATTGATATAAATTTGTTTTAGGCCCATCCAAAAATTAAAACCTGCCACAGCGCCTAATCTGAATGAATCTGAATTTCAAGTTAGAACTGCTATACTCAGATATATAGTATCAGCACTGAATATTTGATGCTTACTCATAATAAATAATAAACATTTGGTATAAAAGCAGAGTTACCCTAGTAACAGAACAAACAAGATAATGTTTCAATATACCAAACCAAAGATTGATACAAAAATTAAAGTATGGGACTAAATCTTTTCTTTAAAAAAATAAAATACTAATATGAGGCAATGTAGTTGGCTCTTAATTTTAATGTTAGCTAGATAATCCATCTTTAACACTGCAAACAATCATAAACCAAAACACTGCAATACTATTTTTACCATCACAACTCCAATGTGTTACAAATTTATAGACTGTTACAGGGTGTTTTGGTATGAGTATGGGGTCGGGAATTTACCCTAATTGGGCCATTTATAGTATTAAGTCAGCATATGTTTGTGGAGAGAACATGTGCTGATTCATCACCAAAATAAACAGGTTTGCCCTTTAGGCAAACACCACAACTCTTAGTCACTGAATATTAAACAGTGCATCCAAAAAGAGAGCATCTTTACATGAAAACTAGTTTAAAAAGCTCACATTGTTATACTAGTATTTGGTTTTACCCCTTTTGTTAAAGCTATCCCAAAGAGCCCACTGTCCTGCACAAAAGCTTTTTGAAAGACATGTCTTGCTAATATATGGCATATTTTTGAATTAAAAAGTACTTATCCTTGCAACGATAAAAAAGTTTTTTTTTTTATGCCAGTGGAACTAACATCTGTAAAGTTCAAACTGGACGACACCAGACCATTCAATGCATTTAAAATCTGTAGTTGCTGAGAGTTACAACTAAAACAGAGCTAAACAGGGAAATGTTCTAGACATTTTTAATAATTGACAAGAAAGGATCAATTTAGATATATGCATTGTATGAAACCAACATTTTTCTTGTTTATTACGACAAAAGGAAAAATATATACAGTGTGGAGAACAAGTATTTGATACAATGCTGACTTTTGAAGTTTTCCCACTTACAACGCATGTGGAGGTCTGTTATTTGTATCAAAGGTAATGCAGAAAATCAGTGGATTTTTTTAAAGGGGGGGTGGAATGTAAAATCCACTTTTTATAGCTTTTTATCACATTATTATGCTATTCCCTCCTTAAAATCATGCCTAAAGTCTTTCTTAGGTTACTATATGTATGTTTGAGTAATCTTTTAAAACTCTCGCAGCCGCCATGTTGAGCTCTGAACGCCTCCTAGCTACGCCCTCACCTCCCAGCAAAGCCCCTACATTTCGATTACCGCCCATATCTCTCCACAGCCCTCCTTGCCCCGCTCCCTGAGCACAAAAGCAGAATATCTTCGACAGCAATCAGCTATCGCCGGTGGAAATTAGTATATACCTAGTTATTTTTCCCAGGCAAAGCTTGGACTGATGCGGGACACCGGCGGCTCCTCAAAAAGGGCTTGACAATGCAGCAAGGGGCGGGTGTTTACAGATCCCTCCAATTCCCCGCTGTAGCAGTCCCAGCTCTGACTGAGGCCAGGCCGAACACGTAATGCGATCAGCTCAAAGACTAGCAGAGCCCACCAGCAGCCGCGCTTCACATGCTTGGCTTGAGACGGTGTTCTGAGAATGTTGTGATGACGTTGAAGACAGTGAGTTGAAGGGGGGAATGTCCAAGGCTCTTAAAGAGACATGCAGCTAATTTCAATGAATTCAGTTAGGACATGTTAAAAGTGCAATATTTCAAATAGGTAGTATATATCATTTATTGAACTTACAGATCGATTTAGGGTATTATAGTTGTACTGTACTATAGAACTGTGATGGACTGGCGACCTGTCCAGGGTGTACCCCGCCTTTCGCCCGTTGACAGCTGGAGGTAGGCACCAGCCCCCCCGCGACCCCTGGAGGACTAAGCGGTTCAGAAAATGGATGGATAGATGCATGACGTAAGTATTGGATAAATAAAATAAACAGAACTCAATATTTGGTACAGAAATCATTGTTTGCAATTACAGAGATCAGATCTTTTCTGTAGTTCTTCATCAGGTTTGCACACACTGCAGTTGGGATTTTGTCCCACTCCTCCATACAGATCTTCTCCAGAGCGTTCAGGTTTCAGGGCAACAAAGACTTTAAGCTTTCTTTAACGCTTTCTTTAACACTTTCTATTGGATTCAGGTCTGGAAACTGGCTAGGCCTCTCCAGGACATTGAGATGCTTCCTACGGAGCCACTCCTAAGTTGTCCTGGCTGTGTTTCGGGTAGTTGTCATGCTGAAAGATTCAGCCTTGACCCATTTTCATTGCTCTTACTGGGGGCAGGAGGTTGTTGGCCATGATCTCCCAATACATGACATCATCCATCCTCCCCTCAATACAGTGCAGTCGCCCTGTCCCTTTTGCATAAAAGCATTCCCAAAGAATGATGTTTCCACCTCCATGCATCACAGTTGGGATTGGTGCTCTTGGGGTTGTAATCATCCTTCTGTCTCCAAACATGGCGAGCAGAGTTTAGACGAAAAAGCTCCACTTTTGTCTAATCAGACTACATGACCATCTCCCATTCCTTCTCGGATCATCCAGGGCCTTGACATACGCTGGCTTGAACAGGGGGATCTTACATCCACTGCAGGATTTGAATCCATCACGGCAGAGTGTGTTACTGATGGTTTTCTTTGAGACTGTAGTCGCAGATCTATTCAGGTCATTGACCAGGTCCAGCTATGTAGTTCTGGGCTGATCCCTCGCAGTCCCCATGATCATTGATGCCCCACGAGGAGAGATCTGCATGGCGCTCCAGACCGAGGGCGATTGACCGTCGTCTTGAATTTCTTCTATTTTCTAATTATTGCACCAACAGTTGTTACCTTCTAATCAAGCTGCTTGACTATTGTCCCGTATACCATCCCAACCTTGTGCAGCTCTACAATTTTATCCCTGATGTTCTTGCATAGCTCTCTGGTCTTAGCTATTGTGGAGATATTGGAGTTTCTTGAGTGTGTGGAGAGGTGTCTTTTATACAGGAAACAAAGTTCAAACAGGTGTCATTAATACAGGTAATGAGTGGAAAACAGGAGGGCTTCTTAAAGAAAAACTAAACGGTCTGTGGGTGCCTAAATTCTTACTGGTTGATAGGTTATCAAATGCTTACTGTATGTCATGCATTAAAATGGAAATTCCTTATTGAACAACCATCCACTGTGATGTTCTGCATATTTTGTTTTATGTTTTTTCCTTTACAGTTGAAGAGTAAAGTTGATATAAATTACAGACCTCTACAGGCTTTTTAAGTGGGAAAGCTTCAAAAATCAGCAGTTTTTTTTTAATACAAATTAATACTAAAAACTAAGAACTGCTGCTTCCCTGCAGCTCTCCCTCAAAGTTTTAGTCTAGTCACAACAACCACATTTCAAATGCAAATTGTATCCCTGTCTCCAGAATACAAAAACTTATGATTACAAATATTTATCAAAGCTTTACTAGTAAATAAGTTTAATCTTATTGCCTGTAATTCCACTTCAACCTTTCCTTTTATTAATGTTACTATTTTGGAAATTCAAAAAGCTTCAGAATATTTCATTATAAGGAGCTTTAAATACTAATTAATAGATTACGTTCTAAAACTGAATCTGTCCTTTTTCTTCAATAGAATAATATCATTTGTAGGTTTGAATGTGAAAGAAACACTGATTATGTATGATTATTTAAATACTCTGGAGGTTTTTTGAGATACTCAATCTTTGTTTAGTCTAAACAATATTGTGTATAACTACTAATCTAACCATTTTTTCTTTCCAGTGTATTGTAAAATAGCTCACACATTATCCAAAGACTGCTTCTGATTGGCTGTGGTGATTCTGCTTCTGGAACAGCTGGTTGTTAAGAGCTGTGCTGTGTTTGGAGACAGTCAAGCAGAGTAATACAGAATTGGAGGCCCCTGCAAGAAGCCTTGCCCCACCGGGTCAGAGCCTGAGCTGAGTAGTGTGAAAGAGAACACTGATGAAAAACCTCATAAAGATCGAGGACCACAGAAAATAGATAAGGGTCACAGTTTGTGGCTAGGTTTATAGGATGTTCGGTTTAAAGATATTCTGCACTAAATGTTTTTTGTCCGCATTCAACAAAACACAATGTTCATCTGTTTTTGTAAGAAGCTGAGAAAAATTCCAAATTTAGCTGGACCTGGGTTACGTTTTCACTTATGTCTATTTTTTTTAATTTTCCCTCCAAACTGTTTAAAAGTCTAAAGTGTGAACCGTCTAAGTAATCCCATAATCTGGGCCTGAACAAGTCGCTGCCAGTCTGAAAGTAACTATTTGGCCAGAAACAACTGGTAGTGTCAAGCTTTCTCCATCAGTCAAATTGATAAACAGTAGTGTGGATAAACAGACCTGAGTGACTCATTAAATCCCAGAGGGAATTAGCAGCCCAATATTTTAACGCAGTGGAAAATGGTTTCTGTGAAATAAAAGTTCTGGTGTTGATACCTGACAGATTTTATAATTCTTATCCCTTTTTCCTGTTGTTTACAGAATTAAACACTCAAATCCATAGGCCTTAAGCAAAACTTTTAGCTTTAGTAGTAGTTTATTGAGTAAAAATGGGTAAAAATTCTTTAAATGTATTTGAGTCTCTGTTTAGCTTAAGGGTGCCCAAACTCAGTCCTGAGGGGCCATTATCCTACACGTTTTACTTCTTTCCCTGTTTCATTGCACCTGAATCAAATGATGGCTTATTAGCAGGCCCCTGCAGAACTTTGCCATGCTAAGAAAGTAGCTGGAACATTTGAATCAGCTGTGTTGGAGCCGAGAGACAACTAAAACTGCCAGGACACCGGCCCTTGAGGACTGGAGCTGGACAACCCTCAGCTTAATCACATACATTTTATATTTACCTACTAAATGACTTTTACTTTGAGCAATACTATGCAAAAAATAAAACAACGTATTTCTGGTTTTGGGTGTCTTTTTAATACTGAACATATTATTCTTACTTACCAGAAGTGTAAAGAAATTCACTCACTTCTTAAAAAATGTCATATTTTATTATTTTTTAGACTGACAACTTTTTTTTATATACTGTAGATTATACAAAAATAGGTAATTCATCCTGACACAGTTTAGACAATAATAGAGTTTAAAGTAGCACTATAATGGTTGTTCAAAGGAGGACACACATGCAGCAAGCAGTGAAGATGGGTGTGGTGAAATAAATGAATAAACAATGAAACATACAAAATAATGCTAGAAGACATGATGATAAACAGATGGATTGCTGAATAACTGAGCTATTGTGAAGGGTATCAGAGGATAGAGTGGAAGACAAGGAATATGGACAGGAAACCAGCATGGAATTAAGAAACAACTAAGTTTAGATACATACACTGAGAAGGAATGAGGAGTGACACTGAAAACCTGAGAACCAATTAGCAGACGCGGGTGCGTCATATTGGAGATATCTTGCAGCTGGGCAGGGAAGCAGAATGGCAGGTAGGAAACAGAAGAAGAAAAAGGTATAATTATAAAACAGAAGAAAAAGTTGAGAGATAAAAAATATTAAATACATACAAGAACAACACAGAAGAGAAACTAAGAATTATGACATCTAAGTAAATAAAAAAAATAAAGAAGCATAACAGAAACTCAAAGTAAAAGCAATAATGGATGTAACAGGAAGGAAAGGAGAAAAGTATAAACACTTGGTAGAAAGAAACTGTAATCAGAGAAGAAAATATCCTAATGAGACAAATAGGGTAAAACAGAACCAATATAGATTACAATTATATAATGAGAAAAAAAACCTAATAAAATCAAAACTACAAAAAAATAATGGAAAAAAAAGTAGAAAAATATAAGGATCATAACAAGCACATCAAAACTGCAGATCCCTATCCATTGTGGTCTGCACATAAAAACAGCTGTACAAAGAAATTATCAAAGTAAAAGGAATAAGAGTTGGTAACAAAGAATACATATTTTCCAACGTAAACCCCACCTCTACAAGCCGTAACAGCACTAAAACTGACAGTACCTAGAAATTATATGCGTGACAGGTTTTTCTCTATTGCCTTCTGTTTCAGCTTGACCTCAGACACCACATTTTATGACTGCTGGTCACACTTCAACAGCGCCAAAACCTTAATTTGTTCTGCCTCAAGCCAGGACTTGCAGACACTTGGAGAGCAACAATGATGGGATGAGTAACTGAGGTTTTGTTTTTTCCTTATCTGCAATTGGTTCTGACACAGGCTTTTACCAGTTCATTGATATAATTCAGCAATGCACCAGAAATTCTACATTCTTCCAACGAGAAAGCTGTTTTAATATGGCTTAGTAGATATAACACAAATACATCAAATACTGGAAAATTTCTAACAGTAACAAATGATGAGCCTGAATAATTGATCTTATTGTTTTCCGTTTATCCTTTCCTAAAATCATACGATTTGTTCCAGATTTGTTTTTCTGGAATTATCTCACAACCAAATATACACTCACTACAAATACACACTAATTACATAATAGACTAGTCATCACAGCTGAACATCCCTTTTAATATAATACTTTAAATAACTCTGCACATAAATGGGAGATTCGGCAGTGTGAGAAACATCTGGACACTACAGAAACTAGATGTATGCTGATACACATTAAGTGTGCCATAGTTGTCTGCTTGTTTGGATTAAAATAAACTCTTGTAGAATAAAAACCAGAGTGAAGTCATGCCTTGGTTAGTTATAAGTTGATTAATACATTGCTTCTCTGCCTTGACAATCTTACAGGTAAAATAAAGCAGTGTTGAGAAAACCCCTACTCATTGTTTTGTTATTAAAGGTTCCCGTGGCTTTGCAATCACTCTATATTTTAATATAGAGTGATTTTCGCTACATGCTTGCTCAGTATGAGGGATTGCTGAGGAATTGCTGTGGTTGAAGTCTGTATGAACCAGGCACAACCTCATGTTAATGACTCATCGCAATCTGTTGGGATTCCTTACATATAAAACTTTTAACTGATTGGAATGTTTGTATAATTGTATTGAAATGACTTTTTTTTGTAAAGTGCCTTGAGATTACACTTGTTGTGAATTTGCGCAATATAAATAAAAGTGAATTGAAAATTGAATTGAATTAAAATGCACTTTTGTATGTAATTTTAGATATAGAATCCAAGTAAGACAAGATACAACAGAAGCGTAAGCATTGCCTTACAGACATCACACTCATATAATCCTGAGGAACCTGTTTTTTTTAAGTGTGTGACAGAAATTATCTATAAGAATTTTTTATTAGTTTTGGTACATTAAGGTCACTGCTAGAACTCCGTTACATTTCTTTCTGTTACATGGCTAAGACAGTGCTCTGGAAAGTTTTATGGATTTTTTTTTAAGACTCAAAATGGCTTACACATACACCTACACCTTTGCTTCATATAATATGCAAGGATCTATGAATATCAAATCACTTGCTGCTATCTACTGCTATCTAGTTTGCCAAAGCTGCCCACCTTCAAGTGTTCTTGAACAGTGTAAAATGACCCTATGCTAGAGAATTGTAGTGGAAAATGTTGTAATATTGACATCAATTCATATGCTTAATGTAAAGAGTGAAGTAGACGCAATCTGTGCAAAGTCTCCAAGGTAAAGAAAACCACAATGTGATTTATACAAAAAAATAACATGAGTATTATGTGTGAATATAGAGAGCAGTGCAAATATTTTAGGCAGGTGTTAGAAAATCTGTAAACAAAGAAGGCTTTCAAAAAGGGAAGTGTTGATCATGTATTTTCATCAATCAATAAACTGAAGTGAAAAAAAACAACAAAAACAATAGGCTTCCTTGCATCCTTCTGTCTCTTCATGTAATCCCAGACACAGTTGATGATGTTGGGATCAGAGGACAGTCGAAGCTTTTTCATTACTTCGAGGAGTACTTGTTCTTTATGCTGAAATTAGTTCTTGAAATTAGTTATGTTTTGGGTTTCTGTACTTCTACAGAAGAAATTTGGTGTCTCATGCGCCTCCCTGATGGTACTGCATCATGGTTAAGTAACAAGAAAATCTAAACAAATCAATGTTTGGTGTTTTATAGACCCACTTGCATAAAGTCAAGCGATTTTTTTTAGGATTATAACGAAGGGTATGATCACCCAATTATACCAAACAGGTACTAATGGTCATTAATATCACATGTAAGTTGAAAACCATAATTAATTGAAACAGTAAAAGCTGTGTAGGAGGCTTAAAACTGGGTGGGGAACAGCCACACTGCCACAAAGATGAGGTTGTGGAAGATAGTTTCATGTCATTGTTTCAGTTTGATCTACTCCCGGCTCCGCAGCACAGCAGAGCAAAGCAAATCGCGGGGGGCAGGAGGCGGGTTTATAAAGAAACGAGCCGTTTCACTTCTAACATTAACGACAGGATACAAGTTAAATTTCAGGACAAATTAATAGTGTATAACACTAACGGTAACTTTTTATCATATACATTTCTATCCCAGAACTTGAAAGTTGTAGTCCCTTTACAAGCTACATCATATGCATTTCTTTGTTTTCCATATTGAGGGTTTGTGCATGAAAACTTGGTTTTTGCAAACTTTCTCGCTCCTGTAATGTCTTTCTGTTCCACTTTTGCTTTCATTATTTGCACTAACTCTCACTCTTTTCCCGTCTCCAGCATTTTCTGCTGGAGACAGCTTCTTAAAAGCAAGCATACCTTAAAGGTGAAGGACGTGAGCTGTACAATCCTTAGATCGAGGAGGTCCTCTAATGGCCGTCAGCTGTAGAAATCCTTAAGCAAGCCACGCCATTGTATGGGCCGCATGGTTATACAATGCATGGGAAAAAAGTAGTGGCTTATAGTCCGGAAATTACTGTAGGTCACCCACACAAAAAAGGAAAACACCCTCTGCACAATTTTTTTTCCAGCATACACATTTTTACCATCTTTATTTTGAATATTGATAAATCAGGCCCAAGATATTCTTTTTAAATTTATGTATCAAATATTTACATGGAAATGCATGTTGAAGTGAAGCAATTGAAAAATGGTTAAACATATTACAATCTGCTTTTGAATGTTTTGGTCTGAGTCATTATCTTTGATTAAGACGTAATTTCCATCCGGACAATGAGAGGTTCAGCTTGATTTGATAAACAATAACAGTGTCCTTTTCATCACTGGAGAATGAGTGTCTATAGTGTCTGCCTAAGCTACTTTTTAGTAATCAGCTCCTGGCAGCATCTCACTGGTCCACATAAAAGAATACAATTTACATTTTATCACAAAAATAATAATCAAAGGAAAAAATAAACAGGTGGGCTTATTTGGTGTGCTATCCTGAGTAAATACTTGGTTTTATGTGGGTAAATATTTAAAACTGAGTGGATAGTTGAAAAGAAAACATGACTAGGAAAGGCTCAGGTGGACTCTTAACAAATTGTCTCTCAAACCTTGTGGTCCATTCATCTGGCAAACATGGCATTGAACTATTTAGTCAGAGGCAACTGAAGCTTAATCAAAAGGTTGATCTACAAATGAAGCACAAAATTTTGTGCTCCGATAACCACGGTTACTACTGTCATCTTCACCTTCCAAGCCTTCTCTAGCTCCTCTCTGAGCCCTTGGTATTTCTAAAGTTTCTTGTATTCTTTATTCTTGATGTTATCATCACTTGGTATTGCCACATTCATCACAACGGCTTTCCTCTGCTCTTTGTCAACCACCACAATGTCCGGTTGGTTCGCCATTACCATCCTGTCTGTGTGGATCTGGAAGTTCTGCAGGATCTTTGCTCAGTCATTCTCCACCACCTTTGGAGATGTTTCCCACTTTGACCTTGGGGTTTCAGCCCATACTCCGCACAGATCTTTCTGTACACCATGCCCGTCACTTGGTTATGACGTTCCATGTATGCTTTCCCTGCCAGCATTTTACACCCTGCTGTTATGTGCTGGATTGTCTCAGATGACTCTTTGCACAGCCTATACCGTGGGTCTTATCTGGTGTGGTAGATCTGAGCCACACACATTTTCTTCGGGTTCTGTTGTTCTCAGTTCCTGTGAATTGTTTCTGAAAAAATATCATACTCTAGAAATTAAAATGTACCAAGTTGTAAATGAGACTCCAAAATGCAAAAGGAAGATGAGCTTAACATTAAAAACTAAAACTGGCAATGTAAACTGCAATTAAAATCAAACAAGGTGTTCATCAACTTTAAAACTTTAACATAAAAGCTCACTAAACAGAATGTAACAAAAAGGACTCAGGTGTGATCTTACTGATCATAAAGATAATCTTTCATCTTAGTTTTGTCTAAAAGGCTCAGGGACCATGGCTCAATGTGACTTCATACATGTCATCATTTGTGTGGAACAAAAATCTTTTCTTTTCTTTTTTTTAAACCTTCCATGCCATACATGGGAAAATTATTTTGATTGAATTTAAATCAACACTGCTACTGTCTCTCAGTTTAACACATTAACACTGGCTGAACTTTACACTGAGCTTCAGGGGTCACAGGCATCAAATGAACTCAATATAATTTACCGGTAATTGCTATTTTCATGACAACACTGTTTGTGCATACTGTAAGTCTGTTTTCCTCATAATACTGCTAGGTCCTCTGCTGTCTGAACACAGGTAACCAGCACATTATCTCTCATGCTTGTAATTTCCTTCCACTAAAGAAATTTAGCACATAGACCTTCCAGTAGGGATTTGTAAGGATAAAAAAGCAAGTAATCTTTATTTTAAATAGGCAATGTTTTGTACATTCAGACATTATATCCTTAAGGAGTTAAATAATAAAAAAGCTAATCACAACAGAACAAATTTTATGTCAATGCTGTTGTTGTAACTAAAACTAGCAGAGTTTATCATAGAGTGCTCTTCTTGTTGTTCCACATACAGGTAAAACTTGGCAAGTGAATTTACCTCAGTCATAAAATATCTCATCTATCAGTGGAAAGAACTAAAATGAAAACATTTTTAAAAAATCCAAATAAGAATCTGAAATGAACTGCATGCATGGACCAGAACATGCATATTTTTTAACACATAACATAGGGATAAAACATATGGTTGAAGTGTTTTATTGCTACAAGTACTTAGCACAAAATTAAAATGTAAATCTTACTGTTTCCTGAACTGAAAAAATAATGCCATCAAATCAGATGCAACCTCGTATGAACAATAAAAAAGTTCCTGATTAAAAATCAAGTCTGATACCCTTTTAGTTAGACTCCTTACACGAGATATCCACCCCTAATATTGCGAAAACACACACAAACAGAATGTTTGTGTGTGTTTAAAAGATGAAAACCTTACTAACATGTTGTAAGAGTGTGATATACGGTTTAACAGCCACATTGGAAGAGTCTAATATTCTCTGCTGTTCCCTGAGAATAAGACTCCGCACCACTGCACGATTTTCATCAAAGAAAATAAATTTCAGGGATCATACAGAGTGTGATGTGAAAGGAAGAATAGGCTGAATATGGATTGTGACTATAGAGGTTATTATGTTTCAGTCCCAGTTCTGCTGTATGTAACCTCCCCTTGAATCAAAAATGGCCAAATAAGATTTAGCAGCCAAGGAAGTTAGAATTTGTATTAGGGATGAAAGCTCCTTTTTTTATTGCTTTCTATTATAGTGAGATTGGGGATATCTGCGATCTTACTTCTGTTTGGTATTCAATATACAGTCAGGTCCATAAATATTGGGACATCGACACAATGCTAACATTTTTGGCTCTATACACCACCACAATGGATATCAAATGAAACGACAAGATGTGCTTTAACTGCAGACTGTCAGCTTTTATTTGAGGGTATTTACATCCAAATCATGTGAATGGTGTAGGAATTACAACAGTTTGCATATGTGCCTCCCACTTGTTAAGGGACCAAAAGTAATGGGACAATTGGCTTCCCAGCTGTTCCATGGCCAGGTGTGTGTTAATCCCTCATTATCCCAATTACAATGAGCAGATAAAAGGTCCAGAGTTCATTTCAAGTGTGCTATTTGCATTTGGAATCTGTTGCTCTCAACTGTCAAGATGAGATCCAAAGAGCTGTCACTATCAGTGAAGCAAGCCATCATTAGGCTGAAAAAACAAAAGAAACATATCAGAGAGATAGCAAAAACATTAGGCGTGGCCAAAACAACAGTTTGGAACATTCTCAAAAAGAAGGAACGCACCGGTGAGCTCAGCAACACCAAAAGACCCGGAAGACCACGGAAAACAACTGTGGTGGATGACCGAAGAATCCTTTCCCTGTTGAAGAAAACACCCTTCACAACAGTTGGCCAGATCACGAACACTCTCCAGGAGGTAGGTGTATCTGTGTCAAAGTCAACAATCAAGAGAAGACTCCACCAGTTTGAATACAGAGGGTTCACCACAAGATGTAAACCATTGGTGAGCCCCAAAAACAGAAAGGCCAGATTAGAGTTTGACTGTAAAGGACTTGCAACCAAGTATTGAAGTGTATAAGTTTCATTTATGGTTCTTATTCTGTCCCATTACTTTTGGTCCCTTAACAAGTGGGAGGCACATATGCAAACTGTTGTAATTCCTACACCGTTCACCTGATTTGGATGTAAATACCCTCAAATAAAAGCTGACAGGCTGCAGTTAAAGCACATCTTGTTCGTTTCATTTGATATCCATTGTGGTGGTGTACTGAGCGAAAACCTTTAGCATTGTGTCGATGTCCCAATATTTATGGACCTGACTGTATTTTCCTTGAGTGGGTGAGAGACTGCAGCTAAAAATGCGACAAGCCCAGTGTTATTCAGAACTGTCCAAAAGCATCAACCTTCTTAGTTAATAGTGTAATAGTTGCTGTGTTCTTTAGGTACAATAATTTGAGTTATATAGGCCTTGGGATCGTGTCGTCATCACCTGGCGCAGCTGACATTTTGGTAGCGTATTTAAAACAGTGTGCTGTTTACAGACCTATTCATTCTGTCTTGTGGCTTAATTTCATCCATTATTCACTAGATCTACTATTATCATTACTCAAGCACGGTAAATAGTTGCTGTGTTGTGGGGTGGAACAGTGCAACTCATTATCGCCAGGGAAAAGGGTGAAAAATAGGGCTAACTTTTTGTCGTTTTCCTGCTCTGAGGGATTATCATTATTACATTATCATTGTCACTATTATTATCAATGTTATTATTATTATTATTATTATTATTATTATTATTATTATTATTACGGGCTATCCGAAATAAAGTGTTGTCGCTCACTTGGATCTCAGATATAAGGTGGCCAGACATAATCTTCAAGAGTAACTTGTGGTCGATGAGAGCATGTTCCTGGCATTTTCATTCTGGCAAGTTATAGATTGCATACATATTTTTATACATAGGTAATTTAAATAATCGGGACATGAAAACCAAAACATAGGCTACCACCAGTAGGCTAATGCAGATGCACTGAAATATAACAGAACTTCTGATAGACTTCTTCTATGCGATGACAATTTTGAATGTTACTAGGAAAACCAGCAAAATAAATGTATACCTCTTATCTGGATTGGGATATGAGAAACTCATCGTTTTTGACAGGTTGGCTACACTTCCCGCCTCACGGTATGTAAATAACATGTATATATACGACAGTAGCGTATAACATCTAAGTACTTTATAAACATTTAGTTTACCTGTGTCTGGATTACTACGTTCTCAGAGTTTGCTCTGTTTAAAACAGCACTTGAGCTCCAACACGATTAGCTTCAGAACTGAAAAGTGTAAACGCTCACACCACAAACAAGGCTGCCAAAAATATCGGTGATGCACAACTGCTGCAACAACTTGTCAGTGCTCTAGTCTTTATTAGGTGTTTCATATGGATCCAAATAATTTTTAATGCAGACTTTGTCGGTCCCTGGTTTCCATTTTTAGTGTATTCACGCATGTTCCAGATCCTTTTCGAGATTTTAACATGTTTTATATTACTTTCTTTCTCCCAACTCCGCTTCTGCTCTGCAGTGTATTGTGTTTCTATAGTGAATCTATGGTTTGTTTACATTTGTTCCACTCCTAAAATGTCCGCCAACTCCCAGAATCCAAACGTAATCCCAAGACCTACAGACTCCTCATCCGCAGGACAGTTTAATTTTGAGCTTCTATTGATCTTGTTAAACTCGATCTGTGGTATGAATGCAAAGGAAACAACTGCAATGAATGCCCTTAGTTGTAGATATAATTATCACATGCTTTTTTAGCCTTAACTAAGCTTCTGAGATAATTCGAGATAGGTTTGAACACATTGACCACCAATTTAACCACTCTTCCTATCAGGGTGAGTAGAGCTAATTTAACTTCTCTGGCACAGGACTATCTTTTCAAGCTATTTCACAAATTTCAATAGTGTTGAGGTCAGAGGTACTTCAGCAGCTTAAGGTAACCCCGATTTGTCAACTCCAAAACCAGTTTGTATGTGCATGTGAGATCATTGTCTAGTTTGAGAACCCCAATGTGTCAAAATTTCAATTATATTGCTGTTGATTTAAGGGGAAATTACAGAATCTGGTCGTAGTTCTCCAGCTACATAACTCAATCGCTTTACTATATGCAATGCATCACAACCAACCCTCAGTATAACATCCCCACTCTTATATTTGACAATTAGCACTGTGTTAGTGGTGTTTGTTTGTCTTTTAAAGATCTCTTCTTCTCTCTTACGAACAGCCCAGATTTGACCATTGATCTGCATGTGTAACCCGACCTTCCGGGCTAGATGGCAAAAAAATCCTGTTGCCTACTCAAGAAAAAGCCTTGATCCTTAATAGAATCGGGGAAATATCAGGGCTACCATGGCTCGATTCCTTTGAGCCCACAAATCTCCATCTTTCTCTAAAAATATGGCACAGGATAACCTCTCAAAAAAGGCTAAAGGAAGCTATTGCTATATTAAAATGTCACCCTATTGACGAAAAATTAACCCTCAATAAACTGGATGTAAAGTTTAAGGAATGGTTCGAGTAGGGTTTTTGTTCCTAGAGCCAACTAATACATTAGGGCTCTTTGAGAGACTTTCAATCACTCAAAACAGAGTATGGCTTGAAGAATAAAGACCTATTTAGATTCCTGCAAATTAGAGAGTATACCCGAAAATTGCTTAACCAAAATAGGAACGAAATACAAAATAACCAAATTATCTAAATCTTCATTGATGCATATAAAGCTAAACCAATATGCAAAATAATCTCTGGAATTTACCACGGCTGTATATCAATCCTATCAAAATACCAACTATTTAAAGGAAAAATGGGAACAGGAAAACAAAATGTCGATAACTGATTCTGAATGGCAAGATTACTGCAAGGAAGTTTGGAAGATCTCCTCTTCTACTTGGAGAGAGTTCAGTTGGAAGGTTTTGATGTGTTTCTTTAAAACACCAATACAAACAAAGCATCACTTCAATGTATCTTTTCGTTGTAGATTGTGCGGCACGGTAGAGGCTGGACACCTTCATATTTTTGGTCCTGTCCAAAGCTCCTCCCTTTCTCAAATTTGCCTCTCCAAGTAGGCCTTTTCCTTTTCAGGGGACTTGCGAAGGAGAAAACTATGAAAGGGCACTGTTATAATTTTCGTATTCTATGTGAGGCGGGGAAAAAAGGCTATATATAGACGCTGGTTCCAGGCTGGAGCCCCAGGTATTGAAGACTGGTATAATATAATTTATAACATCTTTAAACTGGAACTGGTTTGAAACTGGAAACTCCACAATTAGATTCCAAAAGGCCATCTTTCATAAGTGATGGCCCCAATGGATAGAAAATATGTCTCTAAAGTAAGATTTGATTGGATGTAGACCCCCTCCAAAACCCTTATCCCCTCCCTTTTTTATGTATGTCTATGTGTTATATATATATATCCCTTTTGTATAATTTATCGTTTGAAAGTTCTGTGAATTTGGTTTCGATATCTTTTACGTTGGAAAACCTAAAATAAAACATCTAAAAAAAACAGAATGCTGCTGCCTGACTTTTATCTGGGACCCACAAAGGGTAGCATATTTTTCCAGTGTTGCCATCTCTTCACTAGCTCGCAATCCATTTTAGAATAGATTTTAAAATTCTTTTATATGTATTTAAATGTCTTCACAGCCTTGCTCTACCATATCTGTCTGACATTCTGAGGCCGTGTGCTCCGTCACATTCTTTGAGATCTGTGGATGAGTAATTGTGATCTATTCCTAAAATGAATAGGGAGACAATAGGGGACCTTGTCTGTTCCATTGTCATCCCAAAGCTTTGGAATGCTTTGCCCCTCCAGATTAGGCAGGCACACGCGTATCCGGTTTTTAAAATATTTTTTAAGACCTATTTCTTTTCTCAAACTTTTAATTCCGATTGATGCATTGCGATTTTACTTTCATTTCTTTTTTTAATTATATTTCTATCCTATTTTATTGTTATTGTGATTTTTGTTGTGTCTGTACAGCAGTCTGGTCAAATGTGTTGTGTTAAAGTGCTATATAAATAAAGGTGGATTGGATTGGATTGGTAGTAGCTTTGATTAAGCTGGAATGCCATGTACATGCTTCACCCACATTATCTAGGAAGCTTAGCTAAATAAATAGTAGGCCAGTTCACTAAGACTTCAGCTAGACTAAGTTGTGTACATGCATTTTAAAAATCCGAATTCAGTTGTACTAAGTCAATTATTCTGTTTACTCTTCCTGAATGTAAACGCACTGGATGTAGTGAAATAGGAAGTTAAGTTAGTTGATGTGAGGTTAAGGGATGCAGAGAACAGATTACATGGAGTCAAATGTTTTGCTGTGGTGATACCTGAAGAAAAAGCATTGAAAATAATTCTATGAAAAGAATTATATTCAATGTATAAGATATATTTATATGATTGAATGCACATTCCGGTTTCCCATTATTTTCTATATGAAATATGGTGACGTTGAAATAATTTACAAATACATTATATAATCTGTATAAATAACTACAGCATTTTTAATGCATATAAAATTAGACTGAGCATTCACACACTTCCCATGTTTCACAGCATCACACCTCCAACACACTCTCTTTGTGTGCATTTACATATTTCTTTCTGTTGTGCTTTTTTCTGTATGAGGAGAAGATAAGGGAAATCTGATATATTTATTATAGTAATTCATGATTTTGATCAACCAAAATCAAATGCAATGGTAATCCAGCAACTGCTTGGTCTTAGAGGAACCTTGAGTCACGATATGGCAGTCTGATTATTCAAGAGCAAACAAGTTAAAATGGCTATTTTAAGAAAGATGACTCCAAGACTGCAGCCCTGCAAACAAAATCAGTCCAATAGAGTCAAACAATCAAGCTATCCCATGGTGAGGAATGTGAGGATTTTTCTAAATATTCCAAAAATTGTTTGCATTAAAACATGCCCTCAAAATTGTTCAGTTATTATTATTAGTAAAAGTAAAAAAGTTAGTAAAAAACAAAAACTGATCTTACTTTAAGTCCAACTGAAGAAATGTAACTGTAAGTGACATTAAAGAATGTGACACATATCTCAGTAAAACATCATGTCATTTGTGCCTTACAGTAACTTGGCCTCTGCAGAGAGCTGCAACATTTCTACAATTCTAAAACCAACAGGAGGTTTGAAGAAAACAGAAAGGTGCTGGAGTCAGCTGCTGTGTGGCCTGAAGAAAGAGTGAAAACCTCAGCATGCCCTATGGCTAATGTCTTTTGACACCTGAATACTTGGAAGTGCACAGGTTTTCACGGCATCAGTGTGTCTATTCTTAGGTAGTGAGGGACCAGCATACTGTGCCAGTCCAATCCCCCGCATTCATTAGAGACAACAGGTAACTCTTACAGTTAGCAGAAATTCACAAATTATATCAATAACAATTATAGAATAACAATAATTTCCGTCTGTAGCAGTCTATTTAGGGTGGGAATGAATCAAATTTGTTGAGGTATAACTAAGAGCACAGCATTCTGCAATAGATACTACTGTTCCGCTCACACTTTTATCATAGGCATTCAATATCCCTAAGCCATATCTATATTCAGAATGGCTTAGTGTCTCTTCAAAAAGATGAATTGGAGAGGATGTATATTTAGTCAACAATAGGTGGTTAAGATCAGTAGCGCATATATTTTACAGTTCTGGTCCCTGTAGGTGCTGTGGTTACTTCCAGTGAGTTTTCCAATTAGAGGAATTGGTCATTATAAATAGGTTAGTGAGTACGAGAGCTAATCAGGTCCACTTGACAGCTTACTCGATGGTAGTTTGTTGGAAGCAAATTACATCATCCCTTCTCTATATAAAATCCTGCTAATCACTCTCGAGTCAAATTTTGGTGACTACACCGAATGTTTGGATGAAACTTAAAAACAACTATTTTACAGGTCGGGCAAATAAACATTAATCATGTTTATTTTACAAATTAATCAACCTGTATTAAATCATTCATTTTGACAGCCCTAAGTTATGTAAAAGAGTTGTGTTGGTCTCATCTGACCACATAACATTCTTCCAATCCTTTTCTGGATCACCCAGATGGTCTCTGTTTTCATTAGCAGCGATAACTCCCAGTTTACTCAGAGTTTACTCTGCAACACCCAATGACCGCAAAGCGCCGATACCACCACTCCTTCTCCACCACTCTTTCTCCACCACCATGTTTTATGTTGGCACCAGCATGGATCAAGCCTAAAAAAGATCAGGTTTGTGAAAAATCCTAATAATTATGGTAATCATAATAACGACATTTAAAAGATTAACAGACGAGCTGATCCTGATGCTAATGCGTCTTTAGCACTCTCTCTGCCTCCCTCCTTTTCACCTCTCCTCCTACTCACCGCTGTTTGTGTTACATGCATATCTTAGTTAATGGATATAAGGTGTATGGATTGGTTTTGTTAGGAAAAGTGCTGATTCCTGTGATACAGGGGGTGACAGAGATATTTCTGGGATCTCCTGGATCCACCGGCCGGCCCATACTGGGGGACAATGTAGACAGAAGAGCATCATAAAAATAAATTCATGGAATGCAGCACAAAAGTATCCACTGTTAAAGTGCTGCTATACAGCAAGAACAATAAAAGAGGCCAAATGTAAATATATTTTCCCTATCAGAATGCAAGCTGTCATCTTGCTTATCCTGCAGAATGCAAAAACGGGGCAGCGGCATGGTTTTCTTGTCTCCCATCTTGTTAGTTTGTTGTATGAGGTCTTATTAGCTTTCATGTACAGACCAGGTATACTGGTTGTAGGACAGCTTGGGGAGGTGATGTTTTCCCCAATATTTGTATTGTTTTGACAACAGGGAAAAACTCCACAAGAGTGACAGCTAGAGAATGGGCTATTTAATTAGATGACTGTGTCAGACCGCAAAAGGATGAAAAGAAAAAATATTTCTAAGCAAAACACTATAAATAGAAAAAAGAAAATGCATGAATTCATCCATCCACCCTGGACAAGTTGCCAGTACATCGTAGAACAAGAAATTATCTGCTCAACAATTTATCTCTGTAAACAAAAATAATTCAGTTTTCTCCACCACTTCTGTGGCAATACTCTCAAGAATTAAAACAGTGATTCTCAGATGCAGCCAAGGGCAATTTAGGATCCAATTAACTTTGGCCTGATAAATCTGTCAAATAAGTAAATGCCTCAACGGACAACAGTTTTACTTGTCAATTATCTGACTCCTAAAATCTAAAATTCAGTTTAGTACAAGAAACATAGGTTATAACATATGTATAAACAGCTCTGAAGTGAGCCCTATGAGCTTTCAAAAGTATTTTGAAGGGGGCAAGCCAGCTTGGGCTGAAGAGTTTCAGGAATGCATGGGATTACAATATCAGTTAATATTTACCCTCCCTTTTAGGACCTTTTTGTTTTTTTACATGTCACCATCACTCTCGAGCCCTTTAACATCTCAACCACAAAAGAAATATACGCATTGACATTCAGTGAAGTTGGAACACATCAAAGTTCACACAAGATTAATAAATATATAAAACCTATCATAACCAATACCAAGAAAACTCAATTGACATAAACTCTGAATTCAAAAAGTATTATAAAACATCATATGAAATAGAGCAGGGTATTAAAACTGGCACAAACAAAACAGATATCAACTAAACATACAGAAATTCAATTCAACATATACCACAGAACATACTTTACACCATATAGGCTGAGTAACTTAGGAAATGGGATCACTGATAAGTGCCAAAGATGTACAGACGTGGACAAAATTGTTGGTACCCTTCATTAAATAAAAGAAAAACTCATAATGGTCACAGAAATAACTTTAATCTGACAAAAGTAATAATAAATAAAAATTATATAAATGTTGACCAATGAAAGTCAGACATTGCTTTTCATCCATGCTTCAACAGAATTATTTAAAAAATAAATGCATGAAACAGGCCTGGACAAAAATGATGGTACCCCTAGAAAAGAATGAAAATAATGTGACCAAAGGGACATGTTAATCCAAGGTATGTCCACTAATCAGCATCCTAGGTGTCTACAATCCTGTAATCACTCAGTGGGCCTATATATAGGACTCCAGGTAGTCACTGTGTTGTTTGGTGACGTGGTGTGTACCACACTCAATATAAACCAGAGGAAGCAAAGGAAAGAGTTGTCTCAGGAGATGAGAAAGAAAATCATAGACAAGCATGTTAACTGTAAAGGCTATAAGACCATCTCCAAGCAGCTAGATGTTTCTGTGACTACAGCTGCACATGTCATTCAGTAATGTACGATCCATGGGACTGTAGCCAACCTCCCTGGACGTGGCTGCAGGAGGAAAATTGATGACAGATCAAAGAGACGGATAATCCAAATGGTAACAAAAGAGCCTAGAAAGACTTCAAAATAGATCCAAGCTGAACTTTATGCTCAAGGAACATCAGTGTCAGATCGGAACATCCTTCGCTGTTTGAGCCAGAGGACAAATCATTAAAAAAAACAGACTGGAGTATGCCAAACTACATGCTGACGAGCCACAAAGCTTCTGGGAGAATGTCCTGTGGACAGATGAGACAAAAATTTAACTTTTTGCCAAGGCACATCAGCTCTATGTTCACAGACGGAAAAATGAAGCATATCTAGAAAAGAACACGGTCCCTACTGTGAAACATGGGGGAGGCTCGGTTATGTTCTGGGGCTGATTTGCTGCATCTGACACAGGTTGTCTTGAATCTGTGCAGGGTACAATGAAATCTCAAGACTATCAGGGGATTCTAGAGAGAAATGTGCTGGCCAGTGTCAGAAAGCATGGTCTCAGTCGCAGGTCACGGGTCTTACAACAGAAAAATGACCCAAAACACACAGCTAAAAACACCCAAGAATTGCTAAGAGGAAAACACTGGCCTTCTATGAGCCCTGATCTCAATCCTATTGAGCATCTTTGGAAGGAGCTGAAACGTGCTGTCTGGAAAAGGCGCCCTTCAAACCGGAAACAACTAGAACAGTTTGATCATGAGGAGTGGGCCAAAATACCTGCTGAGAGGTGCAGAAATCTCATTGACAGTTACAGGAATCATTTGATTGCAGTGGTTGCCTCAAAAGGTTGTGCAACCAAATATTAAGTTGTGGGTACCATCATTTTTGTCCAGGCCTGTTTCATGCATTTATTTTTTAAATAATTCCGTTGAAGCATGGATGAAAAGCAATGTCTGACTTTCATTGGTCAACATTTATATAATTTTTATTTATTATTACTTTTGTCAGATTAAAGTTATTTCTGTGACCATTATGAGTTTTCCTTTGATTTAATGAAGGGTACCAACAATTTTGTCCATGTCTGTACTATCTCTGCTAGATCTCTTGTTCACATGCTGTGGAGTTGCGCCCGTCTAAAGCCATAATGGACTCATATAATTATATTGACTTGGCCACTCAGGGACATTACTTTACTTCATATAAACTCTAATAAGAAACACTTTGTGTTACTGGTAGCAACAGCTGCGAAGAAGTGCATCCTGAAGGAGTGGAAGAATACTGACCCCCCCCAAACAAAAACACTGGACTGATGATTGCATACCAGAAGCAAATTTGGCATTTTCTATGTGGAAAACTAAACACATTTGAACTAACTTGGACTCCTTTATACTCCTCTTCTCCTCTATGACTCCATTATAACTGATCTTGACATGACCACTGACTAGTTGTAAACCTGTCTTTACTGTCCTTTGTCATATTTATCACCATGTTGTGAGTTTACCTTTGTATCTGTAGATAGTTTTTTTACTCTGTGTTTTTTTAACAAATGCAAAATGATAAATAAAATATTTTAAAAAGTTCCTACTAGATATGTTAAAGATATACAAAGCTTGTACTGCTGACTCCTAAAATACAGGGCCCAACCAAATCTTTCTCATTAACAGTCTCTTGCAATGTTGTAAAAATTGGTATTGCAACAAAAATTTTGATTCAATATATTGTGCGAATCCAATGTCAACAATATCAAAACAATGCACAGATACTGTACAAATTGTTTTGTTTGTTTTTTACAAAGGGGATGTGTTCAGTTTGAGCAGTGTTACTACTATTTAAAACTGATGAAAAATTACAATAGTAGCTAGAGTTGTGAAAACTATTTGTCCCCTTACAGATGACCTCTGTTTTTGCCTGTAAGTCAAAGTAAACTGTTTTGCACCACAAGTAGTAAAAGTTGTGATATATGACGCATCTAAGGCAGGGATGTCTACATCCCTCAGATTAGAGAATATTTTTAAATAGTTTGGTAAGATTTAGAATAGATTATTACTAAAATATTTGTGTAACATTGTTATACTCATTGAAGGCTGCTTCCCTTTCTCCAGAATATGAAGTCTTTAAATTAAATATTCTCATGACGTCTGAGTGTCATTTTGTTCCAAGTCTTTTTGCACATCTGAGTAAATCTGTCTTTTCTTCGGTGAGCAATTCTTTAGGCTTTTAAATTCCAGCACTAGTTCTTCTTTGCAATTCTTTCTTTGAAACAAATTGTGCCTTCAAATAGGTCAATTTTGGCCTAATACACCATGTCTTCCTGGCCCCTAATGTATTTGCCCTGTCTTACAAATGGTAGATGCTTATATGAAACGTCTCTTAGTACACCTTGTGATATTGTTTTTAATGTGTCTTTGAAAAGAAAAGGTGTTATGTCTTCTTGCTGCAGAATACCTAAAACAACATAATATGTACACATTTACTTTATGTAGTTTAAGTTCAGAACACCCGAGTGCAGAATAAAGTAAATTGAAGTACTCATAAAGCTAGATGTCGTCCCTTTTGGCATCAGACCTATTAAAGAAAAGATTAAAGAAAAAAAGCCACAAAGAAACTCCCACAGGGATCTCAGTTTTTAGGGCAATTCAGCAAACACAAACTTTTACAGTGTCAGCACAACATCCGCTACTCACATCAATGGTGATGCAGCACTGCATTACAAGACACAGAGGACCACAACAACCCAACACCACACATGTTTTTTATTATTACTTGAAAAGCAGTGTTTAAAAGTGATGCTGAAATAACATTCAGTTTGAGATATTTAATTTTCCCAGTTTGTTTGGAGATTTTTAAATTAAGTATTGATATTTATTAAGCTATGCAAACTAACTAGGCCCTATGTTAAAAAGTAATTTCCACTCTAAACTTAATAACTCGTTCCAGAGTTTCCTGGCCATCACCGCAGGGGCAATTCGGCCAACTCTTTAGCCTTCTTGTAACTCACTTTTACCTAATGCAATATAGAAAATCAACAGGAAAAGGTAAAGCACACTTTTAAGTAGAATAATTTCAATAGCTTTTTAAACATAGTAATAAAGAACTTTGTTCATTGAAAACATCTCAGGCAAGGCGGACGCAATTTGTGCATTGTTCACTAACTGGTCTATGCTCTGTAACATTTATGCAAACCGCATGAAGGAAATTTATACTTACTCCATATTACCAATTCCAACAAAACTAAAGCAGGGAAGAAATGTAAAGACTAGTTCAAAAAACTCCATATGTGGTATAATGCAGCCGTAAATCCCCAAAGAGATTGAAGAGGGTTGTAGAAGAGGGATGAGCTCATTACTAAATAGCAACTTTTAAAAAGATTTCTAAAAATCATTCGAAGAGAGCTTGAAACAGAGATATGTAGGTTTAGATGAGAACTTAAAGAAATGCTGAGGCCATACCCTTAATTGTATTTAACAAAAAAATCTCTGCATTTTCTTATAGTAAGAAGCTAACTTTTTGTTTTAGAGCATTACTGAAAAATCTGGGACACAGTTCCCACGTTGAGGCCAATTCATATGTAAGGATGGCTCCTCATTTATCCACTCAAACGCTCATACCACAACTGGGGCTGTCCCCTTTGTGAATACTTTTCCTTTCTGCTGAGAAGTTTCATTCATTTCAAGGGTGTATAAATTATCTGTGCGTTGCTAAACAGTCTTTCTAAATGATCACCACAGTACTGCACCTTAGCAAAGCTCTGATGACCATACAGTTTTTGAGTATGGTCTTGTGGTGTCTTCAGCTAAAGGTTTTTCATGATTGTTTTAGATTTTTAGGTTTCCTTTCTTCCTCTCATTTTACTAAAAGACATGATCTAATGAGATTAACCTTCAAATCCATATGTGATGAATGAGAACAATCTCATCCCATCCTTCAAGAAATGTTATGCAGTGCTAGTGAATGTTACCAGGAGACATGAATATAACAGTTAGGGGTCATCTAGACACAAAATGTCAACTTCTCACTAAGACCCACGCCCTCACATTCTTGTATCTGCAGCAATTTTGCATATAGAGCGCTGTATAGGTCCTGATTAGTATGCAAATACAGGACATCATATTTCACTTTGGCATACTAGTTTCCTGAATATTCAAGACAACAGATGGGCAAGCCACATTGATTAACAAACAGCACTAAACAACTAAAGACAAATTTAAATTAGCCCATCCATTCATATCTGCACAATATTTATACAGTTTATGTAAGAACAGTTTGAAGGAAAGTGGGGGTTTTACCTGGTCCTGAGCAAAAGCCTGCGATAACAGCCAGTATGCAGATGTAACTAAGGTATGGCATCCATGAGACATTGTCCTGGAAGGGCACAATGCAAATGCTTAATTTTCAACAATGTAAAAATATTTTCTGAGAACTCTATAATAGATCTTTCGAACATGCAGAAACCTTACCTTTGATCACATACAAATCAGTTAATCATCATAACTACCTTGATATACACTATGCCATATATAGTGCATCAGAAAATCATTGATAAGCCTTAAACCCTTTCCCATACTGTG
Source organism: Apricaphanius iberus (assembly GCA_028564705.1). Classification (NCBI taxonomy): domain Eukaryota; kingdom Metazoa; phylum Chordata; class Actinopteri; order Cyprinodontiformes; family Aphaniidae; genus Apricaphanius; species Apricaphanius iberus. The sequence continues at coordinate 2,275,426 of JAPXFQ010000846.1, read as the reverse complement.
GCATTTAAAACTATATTGAATTACGTTATGGAAAAATATGAAAACATGTTATTCTCCAGCTGTGCAAAGTTGGTAGAGACATACCCTAAAATAATTAATGCAAAAGGAGGTACTAAAAATATTGATTCAGTGGGGCTAAGTCCAACATCACTTTTAAACTCTGATTATTTGGATGGCTATAGTGTTTCTATATTGTAACCTAATTCTGCTTTACGCTTTATTTTGCCATTGTCCTGTCTGGTGTCTGTCTTGGTTTTGATGATACTGTTTGTTAGTCATAAGTACTTTCTAAATGACTTCTAAGGCATTCTATTCACTCATTAGATCACTTCTGAAAGGTGCAAAATATTTTTTTCAGGGGTATCAGGGCAAAAGGGACTAGATACAACTGCATAGCATACTTTCAAGATTAATTTTTTAATTTTTTTTAAAGATTGCATATCATTTTCCTTCCATCTACCTTATATGGTTAACACATAAAATGCCAACAAAAACCTCCCACAGAAGTTGTGGCTCTAACGTGACTAAAATTGAATTTTCTTAATGAAAAAAATATTTTTTTGTAAGGAACTGTACAATCTCTTTTTCATCTCTCTCCTTATTTCACTTTTGTAGCAAAGAAAAAACTTTAGCCTCTCATCGACCATCAGAATAGTGTTAAGACTGCGATACGTGCATGTGTGTGTGTGTTTGTGCGTGTGTGTCTGTGTGAGAGAGGACCGTGATTATAATTCAGATTTGGTTTTAGAATAGGAAAAAAGGCTTACCTGGAAGTTCAGGAAAACCGTAAGCAGGCTGAAGAATACAGCCATGGAGGAGAAACCAAATATAAGGAGAGGTCTTCTCCCAATTCGCTCGATCACCAGACCCTGAGGATGAGACATATACAAAGTTTGAATCTGGAACTATTACTTTTTAATCTGAAATTTAAAGCCCAGGCACAGCTATTTTAAATCCTTGAAAGATAGGTCGTTAATCTTACAATTTGTTTTAAAATGCTCTTTTTAAAAAGGAAGTCTGTAATTTTAGAGATGCTGCCCAAAGTAAAACTGAAAATCAATTTAAGCACATGTAAATTTACACTCTATAAAATGTATCTTGTTCATTTGTTGTTTATCGCACCAGCTTTTCCATTCTGTGCACCAAACTCTGAGTCTTCAAAATAGGCATTAATGTACAGATCTGAGTCTTGATAGATACAGTATGTGTAATGCACTTGAGATGCTATCATTTAGTTTTTCTCTTTTTTATTCACATTAGCATTTCACTGGGTATATTTTCATTCTGTACAGTTGCAGAACAAGTCTGAACCACGTGTTGAGAACAGCCAATTTCCAATGAAGCAAAAATGAAAGACAGATGGGAGCAGATTATGATAAGGACCAGAGGTGGACTGGAATGGACAGATTTTATTCTAATTCACCAATCATATATACTGCCAGGAGCGTGAAAACAACCACATCATCTGCCACAACTGCCAAGAATGATCAACAAGCAGTCTAACATTGGGTCCATCCAAACCATCTAGCTGTAACACTTTAATAATAATCAAGATATGTTTTTCTTGCAAGGTGAAGAGCAAGGTGTGCTGTAGCAAGCCAATTATCCAATTCAGCTATACACAAGTCATAAAATCATGTCATCTGCTTGATGAATGTACATTGTAGAGTTTAAATAAGAGTGTGTCTTCTGTATGGTAGTTGTGCCAAAATGTCATATAATTGAGGCAAGGTAGTAGGCAATGTAGTTAATGAGTGGCGGACATATGAGGAATCAAATCAAGTGAAGAAGATAAAAATGGATTTGAAATTAATTAGGACCAATTTAAATTCTGAAGATGAGAATTATCTTCATTACCACTTATTTCAGTCCCTGCATACCATGACGTTGTACACCTTTTGTTTAGGGATGCACTGATACCGATAGTGGTATCGGGTATCGGGTACCGATACCATAAACCGATACTCAAAATGTGGAATAATCTGCAATAAATTCACAACTAAAAATAATTTTTGACTTGAAATTTACCTTTGTGGTAATTTTATTTTTTACATCTTTTATTTTATATTAGTTATGTTTAATTAGTAAAGTCTGGTGCCTTTAGTCTCTTCAAGAAAGGTGGAAGTTATACAGTTTTTTAATTCAACTAAAGTATTGGATTGTATAAGGTATTTTTTGTGTATACAGATACACAAAATTCAGGTATTGGTATCGGTATCAGGACTGAAAATGTCAGATCGGTGCACCCTTACTTTTGTTTATAGAACAGTTGACTCAAAAATGTAAAGGTTAAGGCTGTCTAGAGGAATAATTTTCTTTGCCAAAGTGGTATTCTTCAAGTAAAAAAAAAAACAAAAAAAAAACATCTGACTGACTGAATTAAAAGGTTTTGGAATCCACATAAGAGGTCACTAAGTTAGCATACTGTTCATTAACTGCAGCAAACCAGCCTGAACTCAAAACTATGTTTCCATCTTCCTTGGTAACAATTAGAGTAGCCATCTGCAGCCAAACCTCATGACACTCAGTCACTTTGGGTGACCTGGATGTTTACTACAAAGAAATATTTCTGTTGCATCAACATGGCAGCCTCAGATGGGGGGCGGTGCACCCTCTGTATCTATAAACAACGTATTCTAAGACACGGGAACGCTTTCATGCTAATGCGATTGTGATTAGACTTCTGTAAAATACGTATTTATGAAAGCAGTACTTGATTTTTATTTATAAAATTTGTTACATACTGGGCCTTAAAGTTAAAGTTTTATGTGTTTTTCTTTAGTACAAGGAGGGACTTATTCTTACATCACACTTTCTCCGTCTCATCAATAATTCTGGGGCCACTTCAGTCATCACCTGGGCTCCTCTCAAGATTTGAGATCAACATCAACCAGTGGGCATGAAATCGAGGCTTTAGCAAAGCAGAGGCTAAAGCTTCTGGCCGTGTTTCATTTCTGCTTCTGAGACTTTAAGAATTTATAGCGCCGCTGAACCAGAGGGATTTCATGAGATTGAAGGGAAAAGAAAAATCATTGCTCTTTGTATACAATGTATCCTCATTCCACTGGGATGGATCAATTTGAGTGGAGTTTATTTGTATTCATTTTTTTCAGCAGGGGGCATTACAAATTAATTTAGTTTTGGTTTTCCATCACTTTTTTTGCTGGAATGCCCCAGACTGAGCCTCTGCTCAATATGGACTTCCAGTACATGTGTTGGATTTACTCAGTATCCTGAACGTGTATGTGCGTATCCAAGCACGTCCCAGTGGCTACTGTCTCCCAGACACTACCCACACTGCAACACCATGCCTTCTCACACACACATCAACTAGAAGCTAACGCATTGCTCATTAGGGGTCCCAGAAGATTTGCAAGAATGGATATTTATGAGGCTGAACACGTGTATGTCTGTGAAGACAGAGAATTTGATAGGGTAGGCAAAATAAGTTTGTCTGTTGTACACCTGAATAATTTATAAAGAGCATCGTAACAGTACAGGGAAGATTTAAACAGAGTCATCATGTAATTTTTCTTTATTTAGCACTCAGTCCCGTAGACATGAGGCAAATTGAACATATGAGATTTTTGTTAGAGTGTGTAACCATTAATTAGTGTGCTTCCTAAAAGCTCTGTGACAGAATAGGCTCCCTCAACAACTAAACCACAAATGGAGAGATGAAAAATGCAATGTGCTTTAAGATCTGCTATATATTACCAACAAAAATAGGATGATTACAGACACACTTATAACCGGGACTGTGTGGTTTAGGCATATCCCTGCTCCTTCCCAGTTGATTCAATGGCCACATTACCCTGTAAGTAGAAATATGCCGGTATGAGTTTCTAATCCCATGATAACTTTTGTTTTAAAATATCATAGTGTGGTCTCTCTTTCCCAGTGTCTGTATCCTTGATTGTCCCCAGCTGCCCTGAGTTTCTCTGACTGTCTCGCTTATTAACTTCCCTGTGCATTTATAAAATTCTGTGTTCCTATGTCTTTGTCAATTCATCATTGTTTCTCTGTCAGCACGTCATGCTAAGCGTCATAGTAGTTGTCGCTCACCTTGTTCCTAAGCCAGCTGTTTATGAATTTACTGCATAGTCTTTATTATACATTAAGTTCTTCACTTACAAACGCCTCTCTGCATCTTGGTCTTATACAAAAACCATGACAGAAAGAACCAACCAAGTGGACCCACCACAGTGTCACAGGACAGAGGAGCAATTTTTAACTTTATAAGAGTGATGCAACATTCAAGCTACGATAGACACATCTTATGCAGGCACACCAGGCTGGCGGTATGTTCCCCTTGGAGTCGGCCCGCTGAACCATGAGGTGATTTAGCACTCAATCCCACATACCTCCTTTCATTATTATTGTAGACGTTGGGCCACTCCTACTCTTCTCCAGGGGGGCTATATCAACGTCCTTACAGGTCCTTGGACGACAGCAGAGCCTGCTCCTTGTCACGGCAGCAGAGTCGGCACCATTCTAAAGCCCTTTCCCAGCTTCCTGCCAAGTCACCCAAGTTTCTGTCGAGGCTCCTCTTCCTCAGTTCCAGGTCCCAAATCCTTCCGAGGGATCAGGGCTGATCCTTCTCACCTCCTGACATCAGCTCCTTCTGAGGGGGCTAAGGCCGGTCTGCTTCAGGTCCAAGCTTCCACTTCCTCTGATGGATTCCCAACGTTTTTTCATGGGCTCCTACGGGACCCCGGCTCTTCTTTGTGTACTTATTTGCTGTAGCTCTCCTGCTCTTCTACGTGAGTAGAAGACCACGTGGACACATCTGCATGTGTGTGCTCACACCCGTTTGGTGTGAACACGGTTTGTTCACACCAAACAGGTTTGAAGTGTCATTGGCATCAGGTTTACAAATAAGGTCAATGGAGAAGCGCGCTGATGTGTGTCAGGGGGTCCCACGTCAACTCAGAAGCAGATTTGCATTGCAAAAATGCTTTTCTGGCTGATTCGGCATCAGATTAGCACAAGTGAGACATTTTACGAACGTCAGAAAATATGCATGTCAGAAAATATGTCATTTTATGTGGTGCATTTTGTGCATTTGCTTGTGAACAGCATTTATACGTCAGTCTGCGAAGTTAAAAAATCCGAACTTCAGCGTCAATTCGTGTCGAGTCAACCAATCAGGACCTTGGTGACGTGGGGTTAGTGGTGTGTTGACTGACATAAAGTCAGAGCATCAGCATGACATGGAGTGAATAAAGATAAACACTGTAGCTAATCACTCCGAGCTATATGACACCAGTTGTTTTCTGGCTCTCACATATTATATACTTTTACAAACCACAGACAGATGAACAGCCACTCAATTTAGTAGTCCACAAGCCTTATCTCTAACAATGTTTAAATCCAGGCTGAAAACAGTTATCTTTACTCGTGCAAATGACAATTGAAAGTATTTTATCTGCACTCTTGCTTTTTATTGTAATTATTTACAGTTGATTTTTTTCTGTAAATCTGTTTTCATAATTTATGGAACTGTGAAGCACTTTGAATTGCCTTGTGTATGAATTGTGCTCTACAAATAAACTTGCCTTGCCTTGCCTTGCCTAGTTGGTGTCATGACAGGCGACGCTTGGACCTACGCGTGACAACAGCAAGCGGCCAGGTAGTGTATTGATCCACTATCACTTAACAGGGTCTTTACCTCCCTGAGCCCCCACTGGAGCAGGCCCAGCTCTGCAGAGACCTGGCCAAACAAGAACGCGGTCAGCTCAGAGACCAGATTCCTTGGCCACCATAGGAGATCATTAGCTGGTTAACATTCATATAACAGAAAAAAGGATGGTAGATGGTATGTAAGACCTCTACTCTTGATTTCTTTCCAACTGCTTTAGCCGCTTTTGACCCTGTATACCTACAGATGATCATATAGCCCTCTACACTCACCCCTACTGGTTACTCGCAATGGCATTTGTAAAAGATATGCCGTTTGGTTCATGTCTGACCTTTTAAAGCCAATAAATTTGTTCTAAATTTGAAATATTCACAGTCTCAGATAATGTTTTATTTTTCTTTTCTTTAAGTACGTCCATATTTTAAAAAACTGAGTGTTTCATAAAGTATGTTATAGTGTTTAGGGAGGGTTGTGGTTTTGATAAAACTGAGGCCAAAAGGTGACAGGGAGAATTGACATTGATACCTGCTGCAGCTTGGGCATCTGGGACATCGGAAAACATTTGGTGATGGCAGAGTTCTATCAGGTCGGAAAGAGGAATAGAGCTGTGGTCGGGGCTGTTATCACCTTCCACATGTGGGCTTGAGGAGGCTCTGGTCAGGTTGCAGTGGAGCAGCGAAGTCGGCATGTGACACAGCGGAAAAGCCGCAGTGAGCCTGTGGTGTTGGGGAGGAAGAAGACTGATAGCCGGTGGTAGCAGCAGAGAAGCAGGAGGTCTCTGCGGTGATGAGAGAACATGAGCAAGAGTCAGCTAAATCGGACTGGAATGCAGCAGAGTAGGAAGAGATACCAGTCGTAGCTATGTAAGCAGTGGGGGAGAGAGAGATGCTGGCTGCAGCTTCGGCATATGGGACATCAGAAAAGTATGAATGTAGGATTTTTTTCAGCCGCCAAGAGGAATGGAGCTGCGATCGGCGCTCTTATCTTCTTCCACACGCTGGTTGGAACAGGCTTCCATCGGGTAGCAGTGTAGCAGGAGAAGCAACAGCAAGTCTGCAGAGTTGGTGAGTAAAAAGCCAGTATAGCAACAGAGAAGCAGTAGGTCTCCGCGGTGAATACAGAGCGGGAGTCGGATAGATCGGGCTGGCAGGCTGCAGAATCGGAGTCTCAACAGACTGGATGATTCCTGGTTACATCAGAACTGGCATGAGAAACACAAATCAGGAGCTCGAGGCATAAACGGATCGATGTCTAAGTATGTGAGGTGGGTCAAAAAACGTTTAACTTTTGAGAGGGTCTGTGTTGTCATGATGATTCGTGACTGCTGTTTGCTGGAGCTTTTGTTAAGCTAAACCCGCCAATATCCTCGCACACTGCCGTTCTTCTAAGATATTAATAGAAACATAACCATCCCATTCTAGGCCATACTGTACTGACCTGTTCGGGGCTAAAGCGACCCCAGTGGAAAAGGGGCATAAGTTCAAAACTTTACTTTTCACACTGTGGTGAAAACGTGTAGCATTGAAATTGGTCCTCACTGGAACATTTCCTTACATCAACCATTCCGGACGTTGTCTGAGCTTTTCACCGGTTTACCAGCATGTTAAAAATGCATATCATAGTGAAAATAAATACCGGTTTTCGATATGAACCGGTATAACACCCAGACCTACCCTCAGCCCTTCTCTGATGGATCTTCAGCCACAGAGCTCCAGTTCTCTGTTGTGGGCCCCTTCACCACCATACCTGCATAATTTTCCTGGGGCTCTTCCAGCCAGACAGTTGACCCCCAGACCTGTGTTTGGGGTCTCTTCAGCCACATGGCTGAATTATATATGGACATTTTGTTTGCTTTCGGACATAATGATTCTTTGTTTTCTGGACATTTTAGACAGATTTTACAGATATTTTTCCCTTGGTTTTTTCTGACAGTTCATTGTCGTTCCCCTGTCTGCTCATTGTGCTAACCGTCAAAGTAGTTGTCGCTGTCCTTGTTCCTTAGCCCATTATTTATGAATTCTACACCTACAAAAGCATCTCTGGATCTGGGTCCTTTACCAAAACCATGACAAAAATAGCGCTATGGTTTGCCCAAAAAATCTATAACAAAAATGTCAAACATGATCTCAATACTTCTTCAACTGCAAAAGAAACAATTACTTCATCAATGCTGGTATAATAATATAAAGATTATTACAGTCCTAAAAATGTAAACATTTATTTGATGGTATTTTGATACATAAAACACATATATAAAGAGTTATATATTGGAAGGGCTTAAGGAGACTCACTATTTAAAATCTGAGTCAGCAGATTCATATATACAGGATAGATACCTAATTTTTTTCAGCAAAAGATATTTGAAAATATAAGTATTCATTGCAACTTCGGTTAGTGATTTAATATCATCCACAGCTAAAATGGCAAAAGATAAATAGAAAAGATGAATAGGAGGGTCCAAAACCAAGAAGTGTATATTAGAAAGGAAATGAAACAGGCACTATCTAAAGATAATAAAACACTCTTAAATAAAAAATTGTATTTACATATATTACAAAAGCATTTTTTAAATAATTTATACCCTTTGGTTTTGAGGTTGAAAGACCTCCTTCCCATCACCCGTCTTTAATGCACGCCTCAGGAAGACATTCGGAGAAACTATCTCCATCAAAGAACCGGCAGACTTTATCATTTCTATGGTCAAATTGGTTACATTAAAAATTGGTCAACCCAAAAAAAAAATATTATACCAGTAGCTCTTGTGGTGTAGTCCTTTAAAAGAAGAAATTGACCAAAGCAAGATTAAAGCAGGTTAAACTTCAGTGAGAACTATAAAGAAATCCCTGATAGAAGACTGATTGGTGTATCTCAACTCACAAATTAACGCTCTATCCTACTCCTTGACAGACAGTTTGGTGAGTTCAGGGCTCACAGTTGGAAGGATTAAAATGTGTAGTCACAATCCATCACATCAGGAAGTAGATGAGTAATCTTAGATAACTGGCTACAGTTTTAGGGAGATTCAGCCTTCAATTTACTCAAAAATCTGCCCCATTAGGATTTCAGAGAAAACCCCCACAAAATGATAACAACAGTCCAGTTGTAGCCATTTTTACACTCAAGTTGTGTTGCAGGCAAATGTATAACTACAGTATGTACTGTACTTTACCTTCTTATTTTATTGTCATGTGAAGCAGTTTGCTATTGTCTTCGTTGTTGTTTCATGTCCCACTAGTCCCTGTAGTGTAGCAGCACAACAGATCATTGAAAAACTTGCTTTCCTTCAAAAGGAAGCATACTATTATCCTATTCTTCTCTCATTGCCTTTCCAATCAACACAACTGAGAATATTTTAATAAAACCTTTTCAATTTGAAACCATTTGGTTTTTAAATAGCCTATGTCTATTTCTGCCACATAATGTGCCTCATTACCATAACAAGATCAGTTTTCACACTCAATGATCTCTTGTTTGTGTTTAAAGTCTAACTTGCCAAAGGGCGGCAGATTGTGACGCTATGGCCAGATGTGTGTGAATTAATGTGGAGTGGCACAAAATCCTATACTCTGGTTTGTTATCCAGCCGAACAGTGACAAGCGTGGTGCACAGAAAGGCTTTTGCCCAGTGGGGTACTAGAAAAGAGAGCAGGAGGTCAGTGGATTACATGTTGCATTTAAAAGTTCATAACTGTCTTAGTGTTTTTTTTTCTTGCTTTACTCTGCTGTCTCATAATACAGTGCTTTGCAAAAGTACACAAAAACATTTTTTTCAACATAAGTGATTTGGGTTTAGCAATAATTTTGTTGAGTGAACTAAATGGGTCAACCTAATACATTTAGCTTGCTATAAGGCACAAAATTAAACAGCAGGGGATGGACTCAAACTCAGAAAAGGGCCTCTATTTTCTGAGCATCTGCACTAACCACTTTGCTACACAATAACTCAAAAATGTTGTATATAATATTATACATATTACTTCATTTCCAGTGTTAACTAAAAAATATTATAATATTATTAATACCTGCCAATTCCCTTTTTTTCCATGGAAAAAGTGAAGGAATTGTATTGCTGAAACCATTGTAATAATTTTTAGTTAACACTGGAAATGAAGTTGTGCCTTACAACCTGAATGTACTAGGTTGACCCAACATGTTTACATTTAGTTCACTCAACAAAATTCATTATTGCTAAATCAACCTAAGTCAGTTTATTCACTCAACAAAATTAATTATTGCTAAATAAACCCAAATAAGTTTAGTTCACGCAAAAACAAAAATATCAAGAACCCAAAGCATATTTGTATTAATTGGAATTGGTTGTTTGACCAACATAAATAAATAATTACAACAGTTCTGAAATTAAAATAAAGAATTTTTGATTTTGTTTTTTTTCAAATTAAAATCAGAAAAAGTGTTGTGTTGAATTGTATTCAGGCCCCTTGAGTTAATTATTTGTACTCAGCTATTTTGAATTAATTAAAATATGCAATCTGTTTGGGGTAGTTCTGTTCTGTTTCCCACATAGAGACTAGAATTCTGCCTGTTGTTTTTGCCACAGATTCTGCATTGGATTTAGTTTTAGACTGACAAAGGACCCCTCATATACATGAATATGTTTTATTTATATCCTTCCTGAATGCTTAGGTTCACTGTCATGCTGTGAGGTTGAGCTCTGTCTTTGGAAGACCCGAACATCACCATGTTTTAGTGCTAGTTTATTTTGAACAACACAGAGCATTTTGTATGTAGACAATATATTACAACTTTGGCACTTTCTTTAATAAGGTCCTTGTGAGAAAATGTTACCATGGGCCTTTATCATTACTTTCCCCCCCAAGGCCAGTCAGTTCATGTGGAAGTTTTTTTTAGATGATGGATTGAACAGTGGAATGTGAGATGTTCAAAGCTAGGTGTTATTTTATAACCCAGACTGGCTTTAAACTTTCCAACAACTTTATCCCTGAGCTGTCTGCTGTGTCTTCCTGCTCCTTATTCATTTCAATTCTCTGAGAAAACTCTTCAGATTTTCCAGAACAGCTTGATTTATGCTGAGATTAAAATACACACATGTGGAGTGTTACTCTTACTTGAGTAGCAACCTTAAATGCAAATGGTTACATATGTAGCGTATTAGCGTATGGAAGAGATTACAAATATAGTAGAACTTTAAATTTTTTTAAATCCGTTTATCCTTTCCCTTTACAACTGTGCACCACTTTAAGCTGATCTATCAGAAAATCACCGTTATTAAATACATTATCATTTGTGGTTATAAAATGGCAAGATTGGAAAAGGTTTAAGCATACACATGAATATTTTAAAGAAGAGCAAACTATAATATTGAACAATATGTGACAAATTACATTAACTTGATGTGTGAGATTGGAAGAATATACATTGAACAAAGCAAGCTAAATATTAAACTATAGACGAGTCTATTCAAAGAGACTTTCATATTTTAGGTTTTTTTTAAGCATAATCTTTATTATTCACATCCCAATGTCGACAGGTGTTCCATTTTTAAATTAAAAAGGAGAAAGGCTGATTCTTCTTTTTTAAAAAAGGAGCCCAAAAGCTGAGTTATTGTCCTAAAATCATCAAAAGCCGCTAAATATTTCAGGAAATTCTTAGTTTCTTCTGTGGTCCTTCTGACAGATGGATGTGCTTGAAAAACTAATGTTTCACCTAATTTTTTCTTCCAAGCAGAACATGTTCAAATCATTAGAGAGTTGAGGAATACAGCAGGCAAAGCCCAATTCAAAGAACACATTTCTTTTTTAGCGATGAATAACACTTCCCTCGGCACATAGGATGGTAACAAGATAAATATGTGTCCTCAATAAGCCTAGAGCCAGTGGCTAAAAGATGTAGCTCTCTATGTTATGATATATCTATATCCCAAGGATACTGGGTGTAATGGATTACTAATATGGGATTCCTAGACTCTCAGATCAGCTTCGGAATTAAATAATGTATCTTAAAATGCTTGTTAGATTTATTTAGGGGAAGATTGTTGTGCGCACCAAAGATTGTGACAAAAAGTATTTCCTAACAGGGAATAGTTTTTTTCCCAAGTAAAAACAACTTACTCAGTTGCAAAGGTTAGATTTTACCTGTTTTATGTTCGTTTGTTTGTTTTGTTTTCTTTTGTTAAGTTTTTTAGTTTGGGTTTATTACAAGTTATTTTAAATCTGTATTGGGGACGCAAACACATTTCTTCATATCTATTCAAACATTTTCATATCTTGAGAAATGGATTAATAGAAACTAAAGAAATAAAAGCTTCTTTAATCTCGTTTTCACAATTTAAAAAAACATCTCTAACAAAAATCTTAGATTGATGACATTTAGGTGCATAACAGACAAACAAATACCTTTGTAACAGAAAGTTTAGTCACTCAAGGAGATATTTGGTATATTTGGTTAGTTGAAAACCCAAGGAACAACAGCTTGGAGGGAAAAAAAAACATGTGGTGTATTTCTGGCAGAAGGACAACCATTGTATACTGTGGTAATATTTCTACATATGTTTTAAACTATTATTCAGAAGGTAAAAGTTTGTTTGATATAGTTTGCATGGTTGTAAAAAATATATTGTCTGTCAGTATTTGTTATTGGGATAAGCTTTTAAGTCATAAAACTCTTGGGTAAGTTTTATTGCAGGCTGTAAAAACAGGATGTCTGTATAGATAAGGATGGAGGCCATAAATTAGGTCAGGAGGAAACCTTGGGACTAACGTGTGGTCTGATAAAGTTCTGGTGGGAGTATGTGTGACCTGTGAGGATCTCTGAGACAAAGAGTTTTGCTTAAGAAGGACCATAAACCATAAAACTCAGAATGCTCATCTTATGACTGTATAATTCTCTGACAGCCAATAATGGTTAAGACACTGTATGGAAATGTTCTGATTGGAGGGAGAAGAAACGCCTAGAGTCCTGGCGAGGCCCGGTGTCTATAAAGTTGTGAAATGAAGATCATTCTTGTCAGATCTCTTTAAATCTGGCCCAGAGAAACTAGGGCATCTTTCTCTGTAAACTGCAATTTGTTAATCTGTTCAAAATAAATGTTAAGAACTGGAAATTGGCTCCATTTTGTCTCTGCTTGAACATGCACTGAATTAATTTTGAATAATATTTAATTCAACAAATGGTGACCTCGACTGTGTGCAGAGTTTTGGACCAGGATCCAGTTATTTTTTTAAGTTAATTAACGGACATGTATTTGCTCTATTGACAATTTGCGCAGAGTTGCGTGGTTTTTTAATTCTATTGATTGGTTAATCTAACATTGGGTAATGTTGTCATGCAAGTTACATATGTTTTTTGTTTTGAGCAGATTGACTGTGGCGGGCCCGTGGTCGGGGGGTGCTCCTGCGTCTGTCACTCTGTTGCGACCTTCTTTACGCTCCGCAGAGAAACACCGGTGCCTGCTGAGTTTGTTACTCTGCGGGCCCAGGAGGGCTGGTCTTTCTCCGGAGGACAGTGGAGCAGATGGAGCGCTCCCTTCAACGACTCAAAATCGGAACCAAAGTGCGGATCGGGGCTTGAGAATTGGCATTCTCAATTTCGAAAGGACGCTTTCGGAAGATTCTTCAGGGCTGGCAAGCGGAAAACTTTGCGGAGAGCCTGTGTGCCCTCCGTAATATGTACGGATTACCTTGATGAAGCCGGCGTTCCCCAAACGCGCAAATGAGCCAAGCAAATTGGGTTGTGAGTGATGGTCCGGCATATTGGCGTGGTCCGATGAGGTTAGTGTTTTGATTTCTGCTTGTACAAAAATTGTGTCTGTATGTGTGTGTGAGATGGTTTTTTACGCAGGCGCTTTGCGAGACGTGCTGGTGATGTTGCGTTTGTGTTAAAATGTTATAGTATAAATAATGAACTCGAGTATAATAAATAAATTAAAATAGATAAATGAATATATAACTGAATATGATGGATAACTGAAATTAAAAATCTATAGAAATTAGTTGTGAACATTTACAACAGGCCATCAGAGCGGACACCAAGCTAGGTGCTGACATGGCGGAGCTGATTCTGTGTGATTTTCTGCTTAATAGCACGGCTAACATACGACAGCTTTGACTATATGTTTTGATAAATAAATTAGTGGTAATAGGCGGTTTTCTGCCATCTGTTCGAGTCTTTTGAGTGGTTTTCTGGAGGCCGGTGCCGGGAAATTTCTCAAAGCGGACTATGGAACTTGTAACAGATTGGTCTAAACCTCCGCAATAAAATAATTAATAAGGTCTAAAAGTCACCGCTTATAATGTTGTGTTTTTTGTTAATGGTTTTGGGCTGTAACGGACGTAGTAGAATCGGTGTTTTCTGTGCGGAACGGCTGTTAGGAAACATATGTTTCAGTCCGCGTGGGAAGAACAGGAGATTTGTTTTGTTCATGCCGAATTAAAGTTTGGTAAAGTGGTATAAATTGTGCGGATAAAGTCCTGGTATTGCGGTAAGTCATCTTCTAAAGTGTGTTTTGCGATTTTCTTGAGTGTTTTCGCCGTACGTTTTGTACTGTTTTAGGTTTCGTTGCAAAAAGAAAGCTAACGGCTGTAGGCTGCTGTGCTAAGCTAGCGGTTTTTTGCTTTTGTGTGTCAATATGTTTTGTGGTTGAAACTAACTGCATGTTCTATGTGTTGCAAGCTAAAAGTTGATTTTGGATAGAAAGTGATTACAGACTCCTGCAGACGATTGCCTTGTTAAGACTTAAACTTATTTGGATTTTTGTTAACTTTTTCTGGTTGATTAGGATGTAAAACGGCCTCAAGATAACTGTTCAGATAAATTTTGATTGCAACTCTTTTTCGGCAATGTTTTAGCACATTTTCTACGAAGGGCAATTTAAGGTGTTTCACATTTAACTGACCTGTTACGGTACGGAGATTAAAGATTAAGAAGTACATGCTGAATTTAGTTAACTGGTTTTGCCGGAGACGGCTCGATTTATCACAGGAGGGGAGCATGTACAGTTATTGGGATAATTATGCATGTTATAATTAAACGCAAATGACTGAGAACAGTTACTTATGAGTCGATTCTGACTTGGTGAAGTTTTAATTTTTGATTTCATCTTTAAAATTAAAAAGAGGGGAGTTTATAGGCAAAAAATAAAAGTTGCATTTTTTGAATCTTTAAGTAGGTGGATTTTTTGCTTTTGGATTGATCTAAGCAGGATTTGATTAAGTTGGCCTAAATAAAGATAAAGCTATAAGTAGTAATTATAAGAATTTAACGAAAAGCAAACGGTGTTAATTGGAAAGCAACAAACTGGTTTAAATTATTTTTTTTTAAGCACCGTGTTGAATGGTACAGAGAATGAATTCTTTCTGTGATTTAAATAAGTATCATTTATGCTAAAATTATGTTTGGCTTATTACTGATGGCTCTATAGACTTTAGAAATATAGCTTGGTCTCTGAATAAATGATCTAAAGGAGACTGATGTTAAATTATTTAAACAATTGAACATTCTTAAGGATTTTTCTGGATACTAAGTGCTTATTGGATTTATCAAATTTCAACTGGGGCTCAAGGAGTAACCCAGCATATTTCAATTCCGTTATAAATTGAATGTTTTTACCATGCAAAACAATACTTATCATAGTGATATTTTCTAACCTAGTGGGATTTGAATGTTTGAGTTTGAAGAAAAAAAAAGAAAACATTGAAACACAGAGTCATCTTTAAGGAATCAGTTTGTTTTTAAACAGGCTGGGGATGAATTTGGAATTGGTCTAAGGATTGAAAGTAATGAATATCGGCGGTGATCGAAAATGGTGGTTTAATTTAGAAGTAAGAAGTAAATTCTAAATTCATTTATTCTGATCGTGTAGAGGCAAAATGTGATTGGACCAGTTACATTGAAATCATTTTTACCATATATTTGAATGCACATTTTGTTTTGAAAAATAAGAATTGGTTTTAGTTTTAAAGTTTAAGATTAATCTTTCAGATGTTATTTATTGATTGTTAGCTAGTCCACTTGATGCTGAGAGTAAATTTACAGGTCCTAAAACATTTTGGAACAGTTCTGATAATAGAATAATGGCATAATATATCATTTGATTAGTGGGGACTCTGTAACTGACAATTTATTTAGTTTTTTTGATTTTATTTTCTTTATTTTTTCTTATTTTTTGTTCTTTCTTTTTCTCTCTCAACCTTTATATATTTGGTTCGACTTGGATTCTGACCCAGATTTTTGAACTGCGGTCTGCTTATTAATTAGAACTTTGGAAAAATGTTAATTTGAGAAGCTGGATTAAAGAAAACATGATTCAGTGGTAATTTATTTGACATTTCTAGAAGCTTCAATTCAATTTGGTGTTTATCATTGGAGAAAAGAAAAAAAGAAGCTTGAGAGGATAATTGGGATACTGAAAAAATGCTAGTTTTGTTTTTGTTTTTTTTTTAATGCTACTAGTTTGTGTTTAGAGAAATCTTATCTCTTGAACCTCTTTTATTGAATTTTTTTGTTTTTTTGTTCTACTGCTAAGGGGAATTAGACTACTGTGTATCCTACAAAAATTTAAGAGGAGTTTTAGTTGCAAAAATCAGTTTGACTATGTTTGATTCACTTCACAGAATCGGACAGATGTTTTTGAAGTATGAAATGTTTTCATTAATTACAATCAGAATATTTGGGCAAGTGAGCACATTTGTGTTTGTTTAAAGAGGAATCATATAAGCAAAAGTACTTTGAATTTATATTGGATTGTGTTAAAAAAAGTACTTTAGGTTTGGCAATTTCTAACAATAAGCAACCACCTGGTTACTTTCACATCAATTTGATCAGGGAATGAGACGTGCATGTTTTGCACTACGGTTTTAAAGTCCCACAGAAATATTTATAGGGAAGCTGTTTTGTCAGTGATTTAAATCTTGGATGTTTCTTTAGAAATATGGATAGAATTTGAAGTATAGCAAACTGAAGACTGTTTTTGTAAACTATGTTGTGTTTATCAGTTAGTACTGTTCTCTGATTTTGTTTTAAACATTTGCTGTTTTTAATTTTGATATTTTTTTTTTGTCTGAGCCAGCTTGATAGAGATCCAGTACACTTAAGTGATGGGGAGTTTGGAGACTGGATCGTTATTGGTAATTGCTCAGATGGGAGGAGTTTCACAGGTAACCTTGATAACACCAACAACAGTTATAATTGGAGGGGAACCTAGTTGGACATCTTTATCTCACTGTAAGTAGCATACTGATATTAGCAGAAATTATTAATTGATTGAAGGGACAGAGTCTGGGAAAAGTGGTGTGAAGTCTGAATTTCAAAGGGGTTTAGTTCAATATGAGCTATTCGTCTCAATTTCAGTGAAGCGGAACCAGGAGAGCCACTTTTCCATAGAGACTGTTTATAATAGGGACAGAAAAAAAGGGGATAGAACCTTTGCAGATGGTTATTGACTTTATTTTTGTTATTGCAATGTTTTAGTGGTGCTTTAGCAATATCTAACAGAAAAACCCAGCCTTTTTGTTTGTTTCTTTTTTAATTTAATTTAATTTTTCTAAGAACTAAGTGTGTTGATAAAATATTGCGATGGTCAATCTTTGTAAATATTTAATTTACACATGAGATGGAAGAGACATTTATCAAATTGACAAAATAGAGAAAGGCATTGCATTGATAAAGTATAGAATATAAATTGGATGAAAAAATGAAGGAAGCATTCATTAAAATAAGCAGGGGAAGAATTAGAACAACAGTTTAATTAGACATATAAGGATTAATTATCATTCCTGTTGGAGAGAGCAAACCTATTAATTAGTATATTTTTACCTGAATTAATACTGAAGAAATTATTACTAGTATAACTGATTAAAGTAAAATTAAAATAGAGCCCACATAGGCAGTCTGAGTGTGGAAGATATTTAAATTCAGCATTCGAGGAAGGAGACTAATGAATATGAAAATAAAAAGTTTAAATAAAACTTGATTTGAAAAGGCTGAGAGGATCGACTCTCTGTCTGTCTTTTTCTTCCTCTAATTATATATTTTTTTCTCTTTTTCCCATCCCGCAACAGAGACCCCTCAGATAACATTCTTGAGATGTAATTTATGTTCCTGGGGAGATACGATTGGTGGGGGTGCGTGGGCTGATGACGGATAGTGCCAGGCGCCCGCCATAACTGCCATAGAAAGAAAGATCTATACACCAGCGCAGAATTTCGTCTCTCTTGTGCTCTGCTCCCAAAACAAGGGGGGCACCAGTGACTGTATATTTTCAGGGGTGAACTGGAGGACACCCTAGGGGGGAGCACGTTTCCTCATGCTGAGCTGAACTGTCAAGGACAATATGTGTGAATCCACTTGGCTGGCGTGAAATGGACAGTTTCTGCTGAAGAAGTGATGATCAAAGACTGCTGATTCAATGTCAATGTTGCTGAACTAACCACAAGAGTTTCTGTTTGTCTGATCGAAGGTGGCCGAGGTTCCTCGAACTCTGATAACCCCGTGCCTTCCCCAGGATTATCTCCAGGTAAAATACCACCATTTACCGGGAACAAAATTTGGTAGGAAAAACTGGGCCGATAGCAGGGGGTTGCTGGCTGGTGAGAGAGAAAAATTTTTTTCTTATTTTTACGTTTCATCCACAGGGATGTACAAAATTTAAGAAAGGATATATTGTAATGGAACAGCTAAATCAAACGTAAGTCAGAATTTTATTTGATTTCTAACAGAAAGAATGAATCAAAGTGCTTAACGGTTTAAGATAATTAAAAAGTTGAAATGGATAATAGAATAATCGATAACATTTAAAAGGAGGCATAGTAAAACAGACATAAGTGTCTTAAACTTGATAAATAGAATAAGTAAATAAAAGAATCAATTTGGGTGAACAAGCAAATGGATAGTAATCAGTTGAACTGTAGACAAAAAAGTAAACTCTTGAGCCTGCTCTTGCTTTTAAATCCATTAATGAGGGAGGTGTTTTGGTTTAGTTTTCAGGAATAATAACGGTGTTGCACCACAAAAAGATGGATTTGCTCTTTCCCCAGGGATTACTTTTTAATTAGATGGGTGAAATAATTTCTCAGCACAATACAGTTGGATTAGATTGAAAAGGAGTGATCACAAGACCGGATCAAAAACTGTCATTTTTTAGATGTTTACAAGCTTATGCCCCCAGGATTCAGCAGCACGTGAGGAGCACACAGTCTCCTCTGGTCACAGCTGACTACAGCTGCTGAAGGGGTCCAAGGTACAGCTCCAGGTCGAAGGCGTGAGGAGTCCAAGTGGTTCAGCCAGTTCCAGATGACAGCTGGGAACACACACAAAGTGCAGCTCCACGCCATCGACGAACCTGGTCGAGGATCAGCAGGAATCTACCTAAAGAGGGTCAAGAAGGTTTTGACCAAGCTGAATCGGAAGCTGAAGCCACAGGCGGCGGGGCATAGCTCACCCAGAAGGTTGTTTGGGTGGTGATATTAATCATCCAGTGTGATCTATGTGCCAATGAATGAGATGGGCAAATTGAAATTGCCATCTCAAAGAGGGATATACAGAAGAAGATCACAACTCATCAATCAGCTTCACAGCAGGTTTTGACCACCCCACATCGGTGGGGTAAGCTATTGGAAGAGGGACCAGCTGTGCATTTGTGTATATTGGGGGAAATGCTCAATTAATGAAGTAATTGGCATTTCAGAGAGTGGTTATCTGCATATATGGGAGTAAAACTGGAACACTAAAAAATAGGAGCCCTCCACACTGATCAGCTCTGTACATCGCTCTCCAGCTGCCAGGTGCCATTGGGGGGTTAACAACGAGAGTGAAGAAAGAAGAACAGAATACAAATATAAAGACTGAACATTTATTAATAATTTTTTGCATTTTACAGGTTGTTTAACTATTTGTTTAACTATTTTATTCACAAGTGCAGATTAACACTGTCTAAGAGGGTTTCTTAAAGAATTTTAATCAGTTAATTTTCAAGATTTCTTAATTTCCAGTTGTCTTTAAGGTTGTATTAAGGTTTGCATTAATAAAGAAAGAGGGTCTACTAGATAGAAAGATAGAATAGCTGAGCAGAATTAGGGAAAGGAAAGACTAAATAGACTCGAGGATTACATTTTAAAGGGTTCTTAATACCTTCTATTTCACAGGTTTCTTAACACTTTAAGTTTGATTTATTTCAGAATATAACATAGTAAGAATGTATATGTTCATGGATTTTCTAAGCTTCTTCCACAAGTATTAACATGTATCAAGTCAGATTTAATTATCTCTTCACATGTAAGACATTCTTATACATTTTTGGGTTTTGAATTTAGTTTGTGGGAATTGTTAAAATAAATTTTTTGGTTAATGCCAAAAGAGGGTGAATTTATAATTAACAGATTTACATTTTTTTAATGGGAGTTAAGGTTAAAGGTACTTTAACAGTTTGTGTTTTGAATTTTAATCTGGAAGTCTTGTTGTGGTATCATATGAAAGACTTCATGTTTTAAACTGATGAAATTTCTTGGATTTGAGTTTTTTGCATTCTCAAAATGCTTTACAGGTTTTGATCTTAAGTTCTAAACACTAACCCTGAAGGAGAGTACAGAGAAGATATCAATCTATTTTCAAAAAAAAGAGATTGAAAAGAGGGAGTTGTGGTAATATTTCTACATATGTTTTGAACTATTATTCAGAAGGTAAAAGTCTGTTTTATATAGTTTGCATGGTTGTAAAAAATATATTGTCTGTCAGTATTTGTTATTGGGATAAGCTTTTAAGTCATAAAACTCTTGGGTAAGTTTTATTGCAGGCTGTAAAAACAGGATGTCTGTATAGATAAGGATGGAGGCCATAAATTAGGTCAGGAGGAAACCTTGGGACTAACGTGTGGTCTGATAAAGTTCTGGTGGGAGTATGTGTGACCTGTGAGGATCTCTGAGACAAAGAGTTTTGCTTAAGAAGGACCATAAACCATAAAACTCAGAATGCTCATCTTATGACTGTATAATTCTCTGACAGCCAATAATGGTTAAGACACTGTATGGAAATGTTCTGATTGGAGGGAGAAGAAACGCCTAGAGTCCTGGCGAGGCCCGGTGTCTATAAAGTTGTGAAATGAAGATCATTCAATTGTCAGATCTCTTTAAATCTGGCCCAGAGAAACTAGGGCATCTTTCTCTGTAAACTGAAATTTGTTAATCTGTTCAAAATAAATGTTAAGAACTGGAAATTGGCTCCATTTTGTCTCTGCTTGAACATGCACTGAATTAATTTTGAATAATATTTAATTCAACAATACTCATAGCTTAATAATAGCTCTGTTTCAAAAAGTTTGTTTTTTAATCAACCTTCCCATGAACCAAATCTTATGACACATTTATTTTCTCTAGTATGCTTTGTATTGCTGTTAATAACGGTGGAAAAAACTGATCGGAATCCATAAATAAGAACAACATAAATGAAAACACAATCTAAACGCAATGTAGAGATTCAAAGCCTCTGCTTCTGTGCATCAAAACTCTCAGTGTAGCAAATATAATGTTAATAGGAGGGCAAAAGACAACTGAAAAACAACAATAGCTTTGCAATTAAACCTCATACAAAGACTCAAGAATAAAGTATATGAGATACACACTGCAGCTAAAAGGCTTTGGTCTAATTTCAAAGACAGTCTGTTGGAGAACAAAAGAAAGCAGCCATATATTATTGTACATGATGGGGAATACCAAAAAAAGATGGTGTGTTCTGGGTCAGCCCATATGGAGCTGGAGTATTCCCAAATCTCATTAAATTCAAACTGGAGGACGCCAACAGACTGTTCGTGTTTCCTTACAGATATTTGGCACTGTCTTATAAGGGCCAAATTAAGTCACCTGCCTCAGGAATGTGGTTTTTATTACAATGCATCCAATTTTTATCTAAAAATATGTAAAATGTGAGAAAGAAGTGTTTATTGTGTATTTTGGAAGGTCTCTGTTATGGAAAGTTGGCGATATCACCGAGGAATATCGCTGCTATTCATAACAAAATATGGTTAAATGAACACGTTTTGGGGCAGATAATGCCTTATTAAATACGTCGAACTCCTGCCATTGACTCCCATTATATGGATACACGTAGGGCTGCATCGGTTCATCGAGTAACTTGATTTACTCGATTCCAAAATTGCTCGAGGCAAAAAGTGTGCCTCGAAGCCTCGTTAAATTCCTATGACGCACACTATATGTGCAGAGATGCGCAGAAATCTGATCTTTCCACAAGGACCATTGTTTTGGACGAACCTGTGCAGAGCTAAACAGTAGCGCCTGATGCATTTTTAAATTAGTTGACGCGATGCCGGAGAATAAAGATGCCCATAAACGGCAGAAAATGTGTAAAGTTTGGGATCATTACATTGTAAAAAAAATAGAGAACAAAGTCCAGTGTATTTACTGCAAAGTAGACCTGGTGTACCGCCGCAGTACGAGCTCAATAATCCATACATTTTTGTTCGCTAATTTTAATACTGTATTTGTAGCGATGCATTGATGCGGTTTGACTAGA
Source organism: Apricaphanius iberus (assembly GCA_028564705.1). Lineage (NCBI taxonomy): Eukaryota > Metazoa > Chordata > Actinopteri > Cyprinodontiformes > Aphaniidae > Apricaphanius > Apricaphanius iberus. The sequence continues at coordinate 2,253,289 of JAPXFQ010000846.1, read as the reverse complement.
TATGATGTTTCACGTTTGATAGTCACGTTCAATTGCAAGAGCCTTGTCCACACGTAACTGGCTATCTCACAAAACTGAGATATTTTCTACGTTCATCCACACGTAAATGCAGATTTTCGGCACAAAAAACAAATCCTTTAAAACCAACAGACTTAATGCTGCGCTGCGACCAACGTAAGAAAAAAAAAATTCTCACTCTCTCTGAGACACAGAGACTCCTGTGAGTTTTAGAATGATTAACGAGGGACCATTAGCAGCGGCGTATCTAGGTGGTGAATAAAAAGGGGCTAAAAGGGGCCCAGGATGGGTTTGGGACTGTAGCAACAAAATAAAAGCAGCAATGTTCTTCTAGTGGGGACCCAATCTGAGCTGGTCACATTTTAGAGTTAAAAGGACATTTAAAGTTGTTTGTTTTGCTAAGGTTTATCTGACAATGTCGTTTCAAACTTTGCTTTCTTTTCAAACAATTTAAGTGATTGGCGAAAAATAACAATCACTAAAACATTGCAACTTTTCACAAAAAAGTGGATGGACTGTTTCGTTTATTAACTTATTTTATTGCAGTTGACTGTTATTTTGTCAAATAAACAAATAAATCTGTAAATAGGCTTAGTTTTGGAGTCAAATGTTGGAGTTGGAGTTCTCTGTTCATTTAAGAGATAAAAGGAAAATGCTTGATCATTTTACAGCCACAAAATTTTCATTATGCATGATTTGTTTTGGTTGTTTAAAATCATAAAAAATATATATGATTAATCGATTAATCGAATCGTTAAAGTGCTAGCTTAATCGATTACAAACAGAATTGATAGCTGCAGCCCTAGATATACGCTGAACGCGACTCGATATAAACTCTTCCTGAAAGGCCCTGCGTAGCTCCAAACTTTTCTGCATGAGTAAATGAATGTCAAATTTGCTAAAAATAAGGTCCAGGTTGAAAAAAAAATAACTTTCCCTTTAAACTCATATAAATGTATTTAGGGGGAAAAAAATTAGTAATACTACTCCTACACCTTTCACAAAGCATATTTAACAAAAGTAAAATAATGACCCAAAAGGCTTTTTTTAATTAAGTCAGATCAAGAGTTTATTTATTTATTTTTTAAATCATGGTCTTAAATATTATGTGCAAGTAGGGCTGGGCGATAATTCCATAGCAATATATATCGATGATAGATATGTGGTGCGATAGAAAAAAAAGGGGGGTCGACAAAAAAGTTTGATAGATAAAAAAAGTTCCCCCTCTTTTTTTCATTACGCCCTATCAGGCAGCTTAATACAACAATCATTACTTACTCCAAACAAATCATTAACAATGGCCCACGCAGCTCTGTCAGACACCCTCTCTCCTTTCAAACCACAAAAAGGATGAAATTATTTGAGCTGAAACAGAATTTAACCGTAGCTTCGGCGCGCTCAGACGTAACAACAAAGAAGCAGCAGAGGACGTTGTCCCGGATAAATGTTTCAGTGTTTCCGGTAAAGGTTACGTCCCATTTTGAACCGATCCTCGATGCACTAAAACACTAATGAACGAAATATAAAACTACGGTCAGCTGTTTTAAGCAGGACTTCCCTCTTCACCTCGCTACGACTCTCTTACAGAGACACAGGAAACGTACCCAGGTCGCGTCGCGTTGCTAACATCTGTTGCTTTTAAAATCTCCCCTCGGTTCTGCTCCCGGTCCTCAGAAGCGAAAAAACGCTTAAAAAAACACAACAGGGGTTGGATAGACCTGCTGGCTTCAGCTCTCAGTGACTGAGCTGCAGTGTTGGAGCCCATCAACACTGGTGAGTAGCTAGTTAGCTTTAGCCTACAGCTGAAGAGAATTTGACTAAACTTTATTGACAAACTACTTTAAGGGTTTCATCCATTAATATTATAAAGTGTCATAAATGTTTAAAAGATTAAAAAGAATAAAAATAAGCCTTTAATTTAAATTACTAACATGATTAAAAAAAATATATATATATATATATATATATATATATATATATATATATATAATGGTTAATAATATTACGTTTCTTTGTATTAACTGATGTTACTTAGGTCTGTTGGTTTGTTTCTGTCTTACAAACTTATGATAAAAAGAAGTGAATTTAATTAATTTAATTCTTAGTTAAAATTAGTTCAATGAAGAATAACAAAATGACTGGGCACTTAAAATATAGTTTTTGCATTATGTGATTTTTTTTTTGTAGATAATTATCGATATCGATCAATATGATATAAGCTTTTTTTCTATATTGCCCAGCCCTATGTGCAAGTGAAAAAAAAGTGGGACAAAGTTATATTTTTTTCATTTTTCTTACTATTTACAGAAGATTTTTCTTTACTTAAATAAAAAAATGATCAAAAAGTTATTATCTTGACCAATTTTCCACTTTATGTTTTTTACATACTTTTTTGCTCCTGAAGGAAGCAATTTTTCATTTAGCCAAGAGTATGTCATAATTAAGAGTAAAATAATGTAAATAACATTTAAAGTAGCAATGGATGTTGCTGTATTAATAATGTAATTTTCAGAAACATTGTTTTGAAAAACCCACTAATTTACTTTACTTTGAATTTGGAATAACCTGAGTTTAAACCCTCCATGAACGGTCTTTTTTAGAGCAACTACAATAAAGCCAGCTAAACTAGCTATTTAAAAAACTCTTGCTTTGACTGACATACATAGATAGACGCGTGTTGGAGGGTTGGATTTCTGGAAATACTGCTTCATAGTTTAATGAACACAAGATTGTTAAATAAATTAATAACTGAATAAAAATTTATAAAATTCATGTAATGTGGTTTTTTCCCATAAGTTAAAGCAAAATAACATGTCAAGTCTGACTTCTGGGAAGTCTTGCATTTCTTGCACTTAAAACCACAAGTGATGATAAAATGCATTGAAATTATTTTAAACTATTGGATAATCATTTCCAACAACATAATTAATCAAAGGTCAGTCTACCTGCCCTTGAAACCAAGTAGGAATGAATGACTCAGTTCAGTTCTGATCTTCCAAAGATCAAAGGTTGTCTTGAATGTGCCTCATGTTCACAAGTCTCAAAGAAATTCTAAGGATCCCATATGATGAATAAGTATAGCTGTTTAATGAGGAGAGATGACAGGGAACATTTCCCACGGTTTTTTGTAAAGCGCTCCTGTTTGAAAAAGAAACACTTTAACTATACCACAATTTAGGGTAACTCAAATGCCTTGGAAATAATTTTGCCAAAAGAAATCTGTCATGAAAAGAAGAAGCAATCTGAGTCACATAGAAAATGAACGAATAACTAATGTAAAGGATCTGATTTACTTTCATTATGTCTAGTTGAAATAAGAAAATATGTTGATTTAATTTACTATTAAGTGAGTGTAAAATAAAAACTAAGCCTATTTTTTTAAACTAAGCCTAATCCTTGGTAAAATATGTTAAATCTTTTTCATATAAGATCTTTTAGTAAAGAACAGAATGTGCTCCAGGTTCTTTGGACTTACGAAAAGAGAGTGAGGTAATTTAGTCTCTGATCTACTGCTTTAAGATCCTAAACGCTGCTGATTCGTCAGAGAAAACAATAATTTTTTAGAATTTACTACTGTGTCTTTCTATCTGCACACTAACATAATTCATTGGGTTTTGTTTTTTTTTGTTATTTGTCGGTTCAATATAAAATACTTGGTAACTCAATGATATCTTATGGATATCTGATCTTATACAAAAACAAGTGTAACAAAGAATGTTTTTTGCTTAACTAACAGTGTTTACATGGTATAGCTTTTAATATTTTTGAGGAAACACAGAACTTAACGAGGTTGTTATTTATGCTCAGAAGTCAAATCTTGGACGAAGGAATAATGCAAACCCCAGAGCAGAGACTGCTTAAATTGAAAGTCATAAAATCAATGGGGGCGGGGGGTATTTTTCTCCATTGTTATGGATGCAACAAAAAAGTAGCATGTTTACAGATACATATTTTAGAGAAGACTTGATGTCAATGTATGTAGTAGACTATATACAATAAATTTTTATATAAAATTTAATTAATTTTTAAAAATTTTTACAATAGTTTTTTTTTTAATATTTGCCCATGCGTTGTCATAGTTGGTTACACTATCTACAAAGAATTGGAGACATGCAAATACTGCTAAGTAATGATGCAACCTTTTAAATCATTAACTAGCGGCGTCTCAAGCCTTTAAGGAGAACCTGGCCCAGACAAGATGTGATATATATTTTTTAAAGTGTTACAATTAGGAATGCACCAATAACAATATTGGTATTGGGTATCAGGCCATCATTTTTCTAATGTACTTATATCGGTATTGGTTAAAGTTAATTAATATCATGACCCGATACTTAAAATTTGGAAGATCTTCAATAATATCACAGAAAATGCTAGTTCTTTTGTTTGAAATTCTACTAATATTTTATTTTTGATCTAATACATCATCATTTGTTGTAACAAGCAGAGAAGAAAGTAAAACTTGCCTTCCAATTCATTGCATTATTTTTGTGTGGTAGAGGTATTGGGATTGGTACTTGGTATCGACAATTATACCATGGTTTGGGTGAATACTCTATTCTGATTGGCTGGAGGGTGTACGTTAAAAAGTGATGATGTAACCTCAAATCGATGACTCATCACAATGCTGGGATTCCTTACATAGAAAACTTTTAACTGATTGGAATGTTTGTATAATTGTATTGAAATGACTTTTGTTGTAATGTACACCTAGAAAAAGGCGTCCCATCAAATTGCCGGATGACAGTTCTAAATTATTGAGCTGGCAACCGAGACTCACCGTTATTTCACGATCATCGCAAAGTTTTGCATCAACCTCAGGAAACACACAAGCACTAAGTAGTGTACTGGCCTTCTGAAATGATACTTTGTGTCACGTAACGTAAGGTAAAGCCATAATGTCACTTTCCATCACTGATAAACTCCTGTGGTCGGCTGGCTGTGGCCATGTTGCTTGGGAAGGCCTGTATACGGGGGATATTAAATAGTGCGCTCGACTTATAAAAAAAAAAAAAAACTAAGATTTTAACTCCAAAACACACAAAGTATTATTAATTGATTAAATATTTCTTTCTTTCGTAAGTGACCATAGTATAAGCGGGATAATGCCCTTCGAGGTGTCCTTTATCAGAAAATAATGGACTTCATGGAATTATAATATGATAATATAAACAGTATAATATGTACTGTAATATACAATGGCTTATAATGTTCAGTTTAATGTTTAATGTTTTGTATTTTGAAAAAATTACATCTGAAAACTGCTAAACCAGACTTGTTCAGTCAATCTTTCTTCATTTGCTTCTGTTGGTCTCCCCTTTATCTGCCTTACATTTCCCTTACTTTTTCTCTTTTTTTTACTTTTTCTGTCTTTCTCCTTCCACCAGTGAACTCTCATAACCTTTTACATTTACAGTAAGACTGTCAACAAAAACGGCACAGATACTATCACTCATACACTATTCCCCCATTGCTGTATCTCTCCAGTGTTATTATCGTTAACAAAAATAAACTAAATAATGAAAACTAGAAGTAACTGTTTACTGAAATAAAAATAAAAACGAGAATTTGAAACAAAACGAAAACGACCTGAAACTGTAATGAGTGTTCACAAAACTAAGTAAATTTATTGGCTTTACATTTATTGAGAAAATGTGCTTAGTTTTTGTTTCATAATGTGTCTCATAATATCTAGAATAATTATTTCTATGTCGCTCCCTGCCTTCGCGCTGTCACCAGAAACAGATGCGATCATCTGTGTTGTGCCTTTTTAGTTGCACAAATCGCTTTGATAAAAATTACAGAACGGGAAAGTTGGATACAATCCAATCTACTCGCTCCCTTTCAAGGAAATAAAAGACGTTTATAAATTGCAAACTGTCAGAAGAAACGATTGAGACGATGATTAAACAATCTGCAGCAAAAACTTCATAACAGGTGAGCTTCTGCAGCTAACAAACAAGCTGACACTGCGACTGCAAGCAATATAAATGGGCTCTGGTGTTACACCGGAACTGTGTAGCTAGTATAGTTTGTGTCTGTATCCGCTGTGTTGGTGGATAAATAATCCCTCTCTAGTTTCTGGTTGTTGGTGGCTTTTCCAGGCTGTACTGCATTATCCCAACAAGTCAGTCAAGTCGTCTGTTTTGCTGTGGTCCCCCTACATCATGTCAGCAAAGGTTTAGAGAGAGTGCAAATGTGCAAAATGGTCAAAAGGATCATAGTACTTAAGATGTTTTGGCTTTTGTCTTGTTATGTCGCCATTCAGTGTCTTTATAGAACTGTAGCACCTGCATTAATTGTTGGGCTTTTTATTGCACAGGTGCTGTTATTGTGTTTAAAGAACTTTGACCGTTACTCTACCATTTATCTTTGATACTTGCCTGATTTGTATGGTTGTTAATCTGGCCCATGTCAATACATTTTTAAAAAAGCATAATCATTTTTTTAGATTTTGTACTAAGCTTTTATACTAAGCATTTTCAAAAACTAAAATTAAACTGCCTAAAACTGGTAAAAACTCACTAAAACTAAATAGAATTTGAAATCTTAAGTCAAAACTAAATAAAAACTAATACTAATGAACATTTTAAAACTATTATAAACCTGTCTCTCTCTGTTCCTTATTTCTTACTGCTGTCTCTCCTCTTCTCTCTCTCATCACTTGGTCTCTCTCATTATTAGTATTGTCATGGTCAGCCTATTCGTCTCAGTCAATAATTTCATAATGGTGAATGATGATACAAAGGATGTAAAGGAAGAAATACTTTTTCCATTCATTATGTCCTCAATGATGTACTGTTACTGACACATTTTGAATTAGGTTCTAATCTAATCTAATAGGTCAGAGCAATAGTATAACTATCCTTTTTTTAATTAACAGTAAAGAACAAAAAACAATAATAATAGTCAACATAACTAGTGTTTCCCACATCAAGTTTGCTATGATTTTCTTTGGGACTCTCTTGTGTTAGTAATTGTTTGTTCAGTTCCTTAGTTAATGTGCTTACTAAGGATAATGAGTTTGCCTCCAGCAGGACAGCTGAAGAAAATGATGCATGTTTTCCTTTGTGAATCACTCCATTTTACAAAGATAAATTCTTAACCTTGGCCTCTCTGTAGAAAAAAAAGTTATACCAGTTTCTTTTTCCTATTTTTTTCTATGATCCATTGATTTCGGTTACACTTAGAAAGGTAGCTTGTAGTAATATTTCTTTTGGTTTGCGTTTTGCAGTTTTCTGCGCATGTATTTGCACAGAGCGGCCTCCTTAGGATAGGGGAGGGGCCGTGTGTCCATGGTAGCGACTGACTACGGAAAGCCATAAGATTGCAAGGGTTTAACATACACCATGGATGTTATTAGCGCACTTTAATGAAGCATTAACATATGCCTTACTTTTGCTACTGATGGCTTGCCATAACTGGCTGTAACCTGACACCAAGTTATATCAGTAGCAGTGCTGATCAGAGGTAAGCACAACCAACCCTATTCTGAGTGAGTGAGAGGGGTACGGAACGCTTTAAGTGGGGAATGACACGTTCTCGTGTGCAGCGACTCGGACGCCCGACAAATGGAATGCAGCAGAAGCATATCGGTGGTGAGAGAAACAACAGACTTAAACATCCTGGGCTTAACTGAAAAAATTTGGAGCTGAAGCCCCAACAAAATCGGCTGACGATGCCACTGTGATTAACAATATATCACTTCTTTGGATTAATTTACCCAATAAATCTATTCTCTTTGTAACTGTAAGTCTAATTCGATATGTAATTGTGCACCATGCATGGGGTGAACCACAAAAAGGAAATATTTAAACATGTTTAAACTGTGTGGTCAATTCTGGAGGTTTTTTTTTTTGTTTCTTTTGTTTTTGGAAAAGTGAGCTTAGAAAACTCAGTGGACTAATGAAAACCTAAACATGTTCATTAAAAAGAATGGTAAATGGGGTGTACTTTTATAGTACTTTCATTAGTCCTGAGGACCCCAAAGTGCTTCTTACTACATTCAGTCTTTCACCCATTCATGCACACATTCACACACTGGTGATAGTAAGCTACATTGTAGCCACAGCTGCCCTGGTGCACACTATTTAGACTAGGCCTCCAAACACTGGCGCCAACGGGCCCTCTGACCACCAACAGCAGGCAAATGGAAAATAGATCATTTTCAGCTAATTATAGCACAAAGCTAGCATGTTGGTGCTAACTTTTTCCATTTTTATTATTGCTTTACTATTAGCATTATTTTGAAACATATCACACAGCAATGATAACATACCACAGCATGTGGTTTTGCATAGAGGCATGTTTAAATAAAAGTTTATTTATGTGTGGTAAAGAGTTTTTGTATGGTAGCAAATATAAGTTTTCCTTTAATTAAATTACTGTATCTATTTGACAAACTGTGCAAGGATTAGTATACTAGAAATCTGAGTTGTCTGTAAGTATATGATTATATATCTTGAGGGCTACTATTTCTAATAAAAATATCCAAATCACTATTTACTCCTTAATTGTGATATCTTTAATATTCAATTTATGAACCTCAATATGTTATTATTGTCTAACCAGGGCACAGATAATACGAGAACGAAATCTCATCAGAGTCTATAGTAACCACGACATTAATTTAGGGATTCAAACTGAATGGTACGGACAATATGGACAGTTGATTCTGGTAAAAGAATCAAACTGGAGGTAGCCTCAGCAGGCTTATTAGTGCCAACTACAGGCTCATTAACTGGAGTACAAACAGCAAACACAGCGGTAAGCGGGATAAATGTCCCTCCCAAACTAGGCATGGGTTGAAAAACGGAACGAAACATTGGTTCCACCTCATGGAGTATTAGTTCCACCACATTCTTTCGGACAGAGTCTGCTTCTCGGTTTGCTCCCTCATTCATAGCTCCTCAGGGAGCTTTCATGTTCTGGCCCCTACAGTTTACCAGTCGAGACAAATTTCAGCTGCGTATTTGGCATTGTTTTACACTAATGACTGGAGTATAATATATCTTACAGAGTTTTTGCTAATCTGGTTACCTGGATTAAAACCAAACTGCAATATTTGACTCAGTATACCAAAACAATATTTTAAAGAGATCAGGACAGACTAAGAAACTGTTGAGTGATGCCTGGAAGAATTGTGTATTAGCTTATTATGCTGAAGCTGAATCTTTTTTGTTTGAATGTTGGCCTGAAACATGTCTAGTACATGAATACAACATTGATGAAGTGTTTGTATCTAACAGTTACGTATCTAACAGTATCAGTGTCTTTTTGCACCATGTGCATATATACAATGAAGATCAAAACCATTTACCACCATAAAAGGGAACATTTTGAGTTTAAACAAGTAACGGCATCAGGCATACTCACTGAGATGATGGCAGCCAGAGTCTCTGTAGCCCCCGTGCTCAGTGTGATGTAGGGGAGTAAGTGCTCTGCAAAGCCTGCATCCCGTAGGATCCCATTAGTGTAGTACCAGATCTGCAAGAAAACAAATCAAGTTTTACTCATAGTTTTATTTATTCATTAATAAGCTGTTTAATTTTTTTTAATCCTAATGAGATTTGCTACAATAGTCTCTGTCATGCCTTTGGTCTTAGAGCAGAGAGAATTATTCTCTCTTATCATTTTTATCATTTTTGAACTAAGTGAGAAGAACATTGTATAAAAACAGGACAATGAAATTGCATGTTGCAAGGGCAGATTACTAAATTGAAGACTTTAACATCAAAGAAGTCAGTAGCGCTTAGATCAATGTCGTTAGAAACTTTGATAAGATGTCTAAGAAGTGTAAAGCTCAAGACCAAAGATCAAGTTCAACTGTTGTACTGTGAAAAGGTATTTCCCAACATAATATACTTTTGCTTTTTTTATTCACATTTGAATAATTAGGAACATTAAAAGATTTTATTATCAGACGAAGGTAGCCAACGTAAATTCAAAGAGCATTTTTCAAAATGCAATTTCCTTTATGAAGGTAAAAAAAGCCATTCAAGCACTGATCTCTTTATGTGCTAGGTTTTTGCCCCATCAACTAATCAAGTGGTGTTTGAGCCAATCAGTGTTGGACTTGCTAGTTTACTTTAAATCATGTTTTGAATGCATAATCCAAGTGCACTTGAGCCTAACCTCATGAACTGACAGCCAGAATATTTTTAAAGACATAGGAAATGTTTGGAGTTTTTTTGGCAAATGTAAAAAAAAAAATTTTTTTTTTAGCAGATTTAGATTCTGGGTTCTTTCACGACTTGTTTAATTAATTGTTGATGCGCTCCAGGAGTAGTTTGCAGGCATCATACAAATATTCTATTTGAATATTACATTCTTCTTTTTCTAACATTTCTTAGCTTTTCTAAATGCTTCTGTAATGTTTTGATCATTTGAGAAGAATCTGTAACCCAGTTAAACCACAGCTTTGTCATCTGGTATTCATTGATTTTTGTCAATACCACCTTTAGCACTGACAGAGATGGAGACTGGAGAATTTACAGAAGAGAAAAATCTGATTAATTATAATTGTAATTAAAAGTATTTAGACTTTCATTGCTTTTGGTCATAAATACATGTATTTAGATGCAGATTTTGGATCGAATAAAAATCCCATACAATTAAAGGACAGATGCTTTGATACAGAACTGGAAATAATGTTGTAATTCTTTCATTTTCAGATACGTACATTCAGTAGTGCTCACACAACTAAAGTGACTGCTGGCTATTTTTTTTTTTTGGTATTTAAAGCAAGTCCTTTTTTTATTAGAAATGGTAACATGTATGGCTCTATACTCAGTTAACTTTTTTCTACACTTATCCAGGGTTTTAAAATAATACATTCAAATTCCAAACTTTTCCAGGCTGTGCAGGGACTCAAATCTTTTCTCTTAGTGAAAGCATCGTTTGAATTACATATTTAAAGATTTTCAGAATATCTTTGTTAGACACTGAAAATAGTTAAGTAAAACTTAAAGAAAATACATATTACTGTCCTCTATAACGCCCTAAGGAATTTGTCCCTGCATAGCATAAGCAGCCAACATTACAAATCATTTAGGTAATCTTTTGAAATTAGACGCACCAACAGGATCAAATAGTAATATTATGGAGAAGAGGGCATTACTGTAGAGCATATTAAGTAGCTGGGACATATTTAAATTATTTCGTTCCACGGAATTACTGTGGAAATACTGATGCTGAGAAATTTATGAATAAGGTATGCTGTTTCTAATAAAACCTCCCTCAGGAATCTGAATTAAATTTGCATGTATATTAGGTCATCTTCATATCCTTGACTATTTTAATCAGTTTCTCAACTTCTTGCTAAAATGGAGAATACTGAAATTTCCACCACCATATTTAATACAGAAATTTGATTCTGAAATATTCAGTTAAGTACCTTCATTTTCCATTCCCACTGATATTCATGCTGCTAACAATTTAAACAGATTCACCCTTGATGATAACTTTTTAGGAAGACACAATGAAGAACTAGAACGCACAAAGTGAACCTGATCTTACCTTGCTGCGTAGGAGTACAGATCATCCTTTTATTAGCAGGTTTAGTAATGTTTTTGATCTTTAATTGTATCCATATAGAGTGGAGAGCAAATGTTGTGCTTTGTCATACTTTGTTATGGTCAACTGTAAACTGCAGTGTATTTTATTTGTATTTTATTTATCAGACCAACATAAGGTAATCGATAAGTTCAAAGTGGAAGAAAATGTCCACATTTATGCTTTTACAGTTAAACACCTAAGAACAGTGATATATGCATTTTATTTAATCTATTTTACTCTAAAACCATAAATAAAATTCAGAGTCACTAAATGGCTTTAGAAATTGGCCAATACACGTAAGTAAAATAGGATCATGAAGTTGAAGGAACACAAACAACAGGTCAGGTAAGATATTGTTGAGAAACTTAAAGTGGAGCTAGGTTTATAAAGCCCTATACAAAGCTTTGAACATACAGTATAGGGTAGCACTGCTCAGGCCATTACTTGAAAAGTGCAAAATTACTCTTGGCCTTAGACCTAGCCTGTTAGTAACACTAACATATAGCTTATTGTGCAGAGAAAAAAACAAGTGCCCATTATAACTCTAAAGGAAAATCCATGAATATGTTGACAGTGATAATATTAGTAGTACACTCTGGTTTTCTGGCGGTTATGGTAGCGTGTCACGCAGAAAGTCAGTCAAAGTGTTGGAAGGCAATTTAGAAACATCAACAAAGATGCAGATGAAGATACTCTGGTAAGGCAAGACCATCAAACTCCACATCCTCCGCAACATATAACTTTCAGTCTAAGAAATTATGTGGTTGAGCTATTTTACAAACAAATGTCAGTCTATCAAACACAGCAGAAACATAGTCCAAAAGATTGCCAGATGTAATAAAAATGCTAATCATATTTTAATTTTTTCATAATGTGAAAACCATGTATCCATTTCTTTCACATCAAAAATAGGCAACTCTTTAACTTGGTCTGTTACACACAGTGCAATACAAACAAATGTGTCATTGTAACATGAGGAAAAGTGCAAATGTTTGAGGGGGATGGAAACTTTTACAGGGGAGTCTAATTACCCTAAATGATCTCATACACCACAGTATCCTGGATGAAAGTCTCAGAATTGTAATCAAGTATTCATGCGCTGTTTGAGTTTTAAAATCTCATGCTTTGATATTCTAAATCTCAAATAGCGCACTCTGCAGCTGTGCATTTCCAGATGATTATGTTGTTTTGGGAGTCAGCCACACTCTGTACATTCTACTGCTTAGCTTAGACAGCAACTGCTGGTGTAACACATTCCAATTTCTGTGTCTTAAAAAAAATGTCCACACATTTTGAATGTGCAATAACCCGTTATCAATGTGATAAGCAAGTACTAGACCTTCAGCTGGCTAAACCTTTATGTATTTTTCCTGAAGAAGGTCTGGTGCTGAAATGCTGCAGCAATAAATGGCCATTACCAATGTGTGGGAGTTTACTTTGCTTCTGTATTTGCCTTGAATTCTGATTCATAATGAATACAAACCTATAAAGAGTATTTGCTCTAGTTAGATCAAGAAGCTTAGCTGAAGTTCTGTATATTTTACCTTTTCATTAAAAGGAGGCAAACAATTCTTTCTAAAATATAGATTTATATTTTAATTTCTTTCTAAAATAAAAATATGTTTTAATATTTCTTTATTCAACTTTCTGTTCTCCACAAAATGTAATCAGATTGGGTTTGCCTTTTTTGCACAAATGTGTGTCTTCCAGATACACATTTAAAGAAAAACCCCAAACTATCATCTATTTTATATTTGGCTCTTATCTTCGGGATAGAGCAGAAAAGGAGTATGTTTTGAACAAAATCTCTCATATATAGTCACAACTGTGAATGCCCAATTCCCAAGGGAAGGGATGAAAATGCTGTGTGTTGCAACACCTGATCCACCCCCAGACAAAAGGTTTTGATGTTTTTGTCACTTCTAGGACTTAAATTGGGCAGCATGTCTGAGCGGCTGTGTAAAAAAAATCAAGCTGGGACATTCTTTTTGTCCAATACAGCATTTGTCAGGTGAATTCTTAAGCTGTTTGGAATATTTATAAAATATATATGCAGGTGCCTTTGTTTTTACAAAGGAGTATTGTAATTCAGATGTGAGATGGTCACAAAACTTCTACTGCCATTAGCTTAAAACATTCAAACTTGAATTTCTACTTCCTCTAATTACCTCAAGAACATTGTTTAGAGACCTGTATTGAATTGGTCATTATGGCCAAGCAGCTGCTTTCAAGTTTCACATCACCAGATGCATGCCATCACTGGACTACCAAGCAGAGGAAACATGTTGATGGGAGTGACAAATAATGCTAGTTACCAGGGCGACAACACCTACAAGACTGTGTTGTGTCAGTGTGTAAAGAGACTTAACGTTTCAGCACACGAAACATTTCAGAAAAGTACCTGCTCTTAACTTTGTGGAAGCAAATTAGGGATGCCCCCTACCTGTTCTAATGTATATTTATGGTAGCTTATACATGTGTAGTCCTTATACATGTGTATATAGTAGTATCTTATACTAGTTTATACTTCTCCATCAGCAAGTTTGCACTGACACACACACGTCTGGCTGGAGACATTTTTCATTTCAGAATTATCTGTTCCCTGAGGAGTATTGCAAAGAAATCCACCGCTGGGACAACAAGGAGTGCTTTTCTGGGGAGGTCCTGCCACTGTTGCAGGTCTCTTGTCAACAACTGTATTTTGTTTTGTTTTTTACTAAAACTCTTAATTCGAACAACTTTTGCAGAAATTTAAAATAGGCTTAGGACTTCTCATACACCAGTGTGTGATCCTAAAACTAGTGGAAAATCTTTTCAGAGGATCTGAAGCTGTAGCTGCAGACGAATGGCTGACATCACACTATATTCTACGGAACAGAATTAGTATTATTTCCCTCAAATTCTTGTGTGCAGAGGCAGATAAATGAATACTTTTGGCAATACAATGAATCTTTTCTCTTGTCATCCTCTCAATCGTCTGATGTTCAATCCTTCCTACATTTCTTAGTCGATTTTACAAATATGTTACTGATCTTTTTAAATAGCATGTAACACATTAATAAAAATCAAATGCAAAACGAGTGCCACAACTTACAGCATTGAGGCCGCAGAGCTGATAACAGGCCATGGTGATGATTATAGTGATAAGCTGCCAGCGAACAGCTGGGCTCCTCAGCAGCTGTAACACAGAGACAGTGTTCAGGTTGTCCTGAGCTCGTGCCTCCGCATGGACCTCTTCCAGCTCCTGGGACACATCCGTCTTCCCCAAAAACCTCTGAAAAGCTGACACACACACACATAAAAGCACAGTTTCATAAATATTAAGTGAGGAAGAACCATCAAAAACAAACATCACGCAGGGATTAAAGATAATGGGGAATGAGTTCCACAGCAAGTGAGAACATCATATATTCTCAAAAACTGAGCTATTTGTTAAAGCTTCAACATTTAATTGAAATACATCAAATATAAATGTGTCTACTGCGGATTCACTGGGCTCAAAGTTTATTGTATCAACAATTAACATTCAAATATAAAATCCAATGTTTAATAAACACATTTTTAAGCTTCTTTTAACATAATAATGATCAAGGAGATTGATTATGCTTTTTTATAGCCATTGGATTTTACAACTGAAAGGCTGGAACAGGTTGTGTTGTTGTTTAGAAGCAGAGAATTGTGCAAATGTGTAGCATTCATGTAACACAGTTTTTTCACTTGAATCTATAAATGTATTCCTCAGATATCCATCCCAAAATTTTTGTTAACTGATGTGTGAATAATTAGATGAAATTAGACTAAATTGATTTTTGAATTTTTCAATGACTCAATTTAAAAAGTGAGATTATTATATGATATAGACTCATTGGATGCAGAGTGAGATATTTCAAGCCTTTATTTTTTATAATGTTGGTTATTATAACTTAGAGCTTATGAAAACCTGTGAAAAGGATTAGTATGTAATGCTCAAAGTGTCAAAGTCTAAACAGTAAATAACTTATAGGGTCAAATTAGATAACTGAACCTACACGACGAAAGAAATCATCAACCTCATAAAAACTCTGTCCTAAAAGTCTAACTCTATCTTACTTTGTTTTTTTTCTCTGACATATAAATCATTATGATGTGAGACATGTATGTGAAAACAAGGGAAAATTCAAGATATCTGTAAAAAGGAAACATTGTGCATCGTATGTCTGTGACAACAAAATGGATTCTGAGCTCAGGATTGGCCTTGTACTGCCAAATTTCCATTCAAAAATTCCCAATTTACAATATAAATTAAATTCCATCCTGTTCTTAGAGGTCGACTGTATTTCTTAAGTGCAGATTTCTATTTCTATCCTCCATATAATTACAAATGTTCAACATTTATCTGTAGGATCTGAAAAGATAAGCTGAAGGCAAAGTTCTTCCTCTTTAGTCTTCTTTAAACTTTGAATAGTATCTTCTTTTAACATAGCTGGAGCTAAGCTTGTCCCAGAAGTTAGAGATATATCATTAGTCCCTCTTCAACTGCATTGAGGCAACAAGCACATCTTCTATGAGCCCCATACCAAACCACCATGCACCCTGCTGGAGTTTGACCTGAGTTTGAATCATTCAGCATGACACTGTCTTCTAAGGAATATTTTGTTCCACATCCATCCATTCACTAAAAAAAGTTAGTCTTTTTACAATTTTTCAAAAAAAAAAAAAATGTTTTCAGGCATTAGTGTTGATTTTGTTTCACTATTATTTGTTTACGTTTGCCATGTACATCTGCAAAATAATCATAAATAAATCCAAAAAATATTTTATTAAATGAAATGACTTTATGGAGGGCTTTGATACTCATCAATATGGTCATATAGTCCATCCACTACTTCTCTATGTTTTACATAGAATCACTGGCTGGTAAGCATTCGGAGGAAAAGCAGGATTTAGTCCCGTATCTAAGGACATTTCACCAGGTGAACCAGGGGGGCAGGGAATAAACCCAGTGATCAATCAAAAGACCACCACCCTTCCTCCTGATCAATAGCCTGATAAAATGTATGCAGGAATAAGGTTAGAGTACCTGATGTTCAAGCAAACAATGTAAATACAAGGTTAATTTATCATCTTTAACTGAGTGGATATTGTTTATTCAGTTTCTGTTTGTTACCTTTGTCATTTCCTGACTGACACCGTGGTTTACCTTTAGATGTGATACATATGTATGAGTGCTACTAACAGAGTTGATGTTTACTGTAAGCAGTTGTGCCATTGTGTGACTTGCATCCTCCCCACTAGGCTAAAAACATGCTGCGTTTTACCTTGGTCATGTGAAACAGCAGAAAAATATGACATGAACCAATATATACTGTTTTTGCAGAAAACACAGTTTAAACTTTTTTATGACATCCTGCATGGTTTTTAAATGTATCAATAGGGGGTTATTTTGTCAGGAACATACTTTGATTCTTTAGCAAAACAAATAGATTAAGCTAAAAGAAACAAAGTTGTTTTGGTGGGTAAGTGTGTATCTATAAATACAACCGTGAAATAAAATAGTTTTTATATCAAAATGCAGGGGTATCAACCCAAAGGCATCAAGGAATCTGTGTCCTGCAATATATAAATGAATATAAAGAGTGAGTAACCTCTTCCACATACAGCTATTCGACAGGGTCCTACTAACTACCTAATTAATTTATTCAGATATGGTTAAGATTGCATAAGTTTGTGTTAAAAAAAAAGTATGCCCTTGATGTCTTCAAAGGATTTATGTATGTTTGTTTCCTGGTCTGGAGCATGCAAAAGCAAATGAGTACCAAGACTGAAAGACACCAGCAAATATTTTCAAGAGTGTGAGGGGTTCTCGTTGAATATTGTGAAAGAATGTAAAGAGAAACCAGTGTTCTAACCAGAAAATTGCGAATTCAATTTTAGTTTCCGTCTGTGTCTCACATTGGTTTGGGTGGAATACTAAACACCAAGTTGCTTACTGATCTGCACATCATGTGGTTCAGATAGGTGTTTGTCTGTCCGATATTATTAGCCTAAAGTCATTATCGGCCGATATTGGCATTAAAATGTAATATCGGAAATTATTGGTATTGGTTTTTATTTTTTTAATAAGATGAGTTTTTCAGACCATACACATATGATACATCAAACTCTTCAGCTACTTCTTTTCTCTCTCAGAATTTAAAAATATGACAGATTTGAGGCTTAGTTTTTGAGATATTATATGTTTGAGACAACTTTCAATATATCAAAAGGTAGGTTAATTATTGGCCCTGCTTAAATGTTTGCTGTTTTTTTAATTTTTTATTCTTGTTTCAGTTGTTTCCAATTTACCTCACTGCTATAAAGGTATAATGTTGTTTACATTTTCTAAAATTAGAAATTTGTCCTGAGCGGTGGGCCTTTGTCAGTATTCTCTGTGTGAGAAAATTTTCCAGCTACTTTCGAAGACAAAATAAAACTGGCACCTTTTTCAATTACCTAGCTAAAATTCTAGTACTTATTACATTTTCTAAATTTTTAAAGTTCAAGTATGCATGATACAAGATATTTCATTGTGGTTACCTAAAAGGGTTCAGTAGGTTTTTTTGTTTTTTTTTATGAGGGAGGGTCAGACATATCGGTATTGGTTTATATCGGCATTGGAAATTATAAGTTAGGCTGTACCGGTATATCGGATATCGGTAAAAAAGCCAATATCGAACATCCCTAATTAATAATGTCAAAGTTGAAGCAGTAGATGGTGGATTATTGTGTAAATACATAAAAACCCAGCAGGGTTTCTTTAGTGTGAATATCTCAGTGCTGTCATGATCTATGGTGGAACGGCTCCTATAAAATAGAGAAATCCTCAGCACTATATTAGGCTTTACTGTGGTGGAAATGACTCGGTACACTGCCTGCAGCAATGAGAGAAATTTAAATGGTGGGTCATGTTGCAATCTTAGCTCAATGAAAGGAAACCTGATATTTTCGCATTGGTCAAATCACAAATTTAAGTAGCTCAGATCATCAGTGGGAGCGCTCCTTTTTGGAGGATGTAGTTGGAATATAATATCCAACTACTGTAAAATACATTATCACACCCTTCTTGTCGAAGGAATAAGCACAAGAAAAAGCTATAAATCCATTATCGGTTGTAAATTGTCCACTCCAAATCGAAATCCATCAGGATATTTTTTAACCAGTCTATACATAATGATTTTACAATTGATGCACACAGATTTCTGAATTGAATTGGGAATGGCTTCTTCCTTTACAGTACAGGGAAAGGGTAATTTAAACAGTGACGGTAAAAGGTGAGATTTAATGCTATATTGTTGCCCACTGTACCCTTAAGTCTATTTAAAATATATACTTGATACTGATAGTATGGCAATCCTAAAAATGTCCCTAAGTCATATCCAAATCCCTTGGTTAAAATTATACGATTTACAAATAAGTGGGCTCAGAATACCAATCCACCAGTATACTGTTAAAACAGAAAATTCAAATTTATCAGTTAAGGTTTTTTTTCCCACAGTAGGTCTTTAGTGACTCTATTGGTTATTGACCGACACTATATGCCCACCCATTTAAACACACAACAAATTTCCTGCGATTGTAACCTAGATGAAAACTGATATATGATATAAGATATTTCAAACCTGCATTTGTTATAATTAAAATGAATATGGCTTACAGCTTATCAAAAATAACATATTATATAAAATATCATAAAATTAGAATATGTTAAAAGGTTAAATATTTTAACCACAAAGGGTCACATTCTGATCAGCTAATTGATTTAAAACACCTGGAAAAGGTACCTGAGCCTTTAAAATGGTCTCTCAGTCTGGTTCAGTAGGAATCACAATCACAGGGTAGACTGCTGACCTGACAGTTGGGTAGAAAACCATCATTGAAACCCTCCATATGGAGGAAAAGTGCTGTATCAAAGCACCTTAATATAAAGGTATGTGGAAGGGAAAGGTGTGTAAGAAACAGGTGCACCAGCAGCAGGGATAACCACAGCCAGGAGAGGATTATCAGTAAAAGGTCATTCAAGTGTTGGTGATCTTCACAAGGAGTGGACTGAGGCTGGAGTTAGTGCATCAAGAGCCACCACACACTGACAGATCCTGGACATGGCCTTCAAATGTCCTATTCATCTTGTCAAACCATTCCTGAACGACAAACATCAAGAGGGTCTTACCTGGCCTAAAGAAAAAAGAACTGGTCTGTTGCTCAGTGGTTCATGGTCCTCTTTTCCAATGAGGGCAAATGTTGAATCTTAGCAACCGAGGTCACAGAGTCTCGACGTAGAATGGAGAAGCACACAATCCAAGATGCTTGAAGTCCAGTGGGAAGTTGACATAGCTTGTTTTGATTTGGGAAGCCATGTCATCTGCTGTTGTTGGTCCACTTTGCTTTATTAAGCCCAGAGTCAACGCAGCCGTCTACCATGACATTTTGGAACACTTCTGTTGTAGGAATTATTATTGTAGTTATATGCATTTTTATTTATTACTCACAGTACCTAGTTAAAACATTACTTAACTGAACATTGCTTTTTTTATGCTGAGTTTTTCTGTAGCATTTATAAGTTTGATTCTGTTATTCAGTGTACAGATAAAATATGGCTGTTCTGGTTTGATACATGTACTGCAAGAAGCTAGATATCTCATATGACACATCCTGTGTTGCCTCATGACAGATCTTGTGTTTTACCTGCTGACATATCCCATATTGCTCTGTGACTGATCTTGTGATTATCCACTGATGCATAGAACAGAGTGTTTATCTTCCCATAACCATAATATGTGTTTTTTTTCTCCCAGATTTCAGTAATGAATCAGTCAGAGTCTGATCCAATAGGGTGTGGTTAAATTAGTGTATATATACCTGTGACTTTGTAAAGAACCTCAGAGCTCCCTATGAACTCTCCATGCACATGTAAAATAAACTTTTGTAAAGAAGACCGCTGATCCTCTTTTGTCTCATCCGAGGCTCTCAGACACCATCTTTTCTATCACAACTTCATGCTTCCTTTTTCAGACAAGCTTTATGGAGATGCTTCATTTTCCAGTAGGACTCGGCACCTACCCAGACTGCTAAAAGTACCAAAACCTGGTTAATTGACCATGGGGTTACTGTGCTTGACTGGCCAGCAAACTGGCCTGACCTGAACCCCAAAGAGAATATATGTAGCATTGCTAAGAAAAAGCTGAGAAAAACAAGACCGAACAATGCAGAAGAGCTGAAGGCCACTATTGAAGCTTCCTTGTCTTCCAAAACACCTCAGTAGTGCCACAGACAGATAGCATCCATGCCATGCTGTAGTAGTGATGCAAAAGGAGCCCAAACAAAGTACTGAGTACAGATGCAGGATTAGGCATATACTTTTCAGACGTCTTACATTTTTCTATTTAAAATCACAGTTTTGTTAATTTTATGTAATATTCAAATTTCTGTGATTTTTGAATTTGCCATTTTTATAAGTTGTAAGCCTTAATCATCAACAATTTAACAAATACAAGCTTGAGATTTCTCACTTTACATGTAATGAGTCTATATCATATATAAATTTAATCTGGTTGAATTACTGAAATAAATCAATTTTTGCACAATATTTAATTTTGTTGAGTTTTATCTGCAAAAATATGCCTAGGGCTTAAGTACTCGGGGCTTAAGTGAAGTACTGCCAGGGAATATTTCAGGGGGGAAAATTCTCAATTTGATTTTTCTCTTCACTTATATACAGCAGAATTGTACTCAAAAATCCATAAATCCAAAAATCCATAAATTCACATTAAAAGCTGTTTATAGCTGTCCTTTTTCTAACCTCAGAAAATTTAAAAAAGAAATACATATTTTTTTCTAGTTTAAGCCAAGCTGACCGGGTTTCTGGCAGCAATTTTCATACCAACACTAGAGGAACAAGGAGTGTATAAAGGCACCTCTCCATGCATTTTGATCCTTTCACTCCTAAAGGTGAATCCCTAAGGCTATGGGAAACACAAGTGGATGAAGATTAAGGACACAACCCAGAATAGAAACTCTTTGAGAATAGAGGGGGCCAAAAGCAGGTCATATGGATATGACTGTTTGATTGCAGACTGTGTAGACCCTGAACACACAAGATAGAAAGCTGCCAACATGAATCCAGGTTCAGGCTCTCCTGGGACATATGGTCCAGTAATTGTAAGTACAAGGACAATGTTACTGTGCTTGGTATCTCACTGAATGCACCAGAATACAGAATGATGAAAAGAAAAAGAAAGAAACAACTTATATTTGTGATGATAAAACTATGTATTTTACAGGATGTTTATGACCACATAAATATCCAAAAAATGTCCACTGAAAGATAATAAATCTATGTGTTTTGTTTTGTTGTTTTCCTACTAATTGATTAGCGGCATGTATTTTTATTCAGCTCCTCCTACAGTAAGATACCTCAAAATAACGTCCAAGTCAATCGATTGTCTTAAGGGGCATCTAATTATTCCACCAGTATACAATTTAATATCAGTATAATTTCAGCTGTTCTGCAAAGTTACAAGAAGTTTATTTTTACAACATTAGTGATTAAACTATCATAAGGAAAGAGGATCACACAAGCAAGTCGGGGAGAAAGTTGTAAAGAATTTTAAAGCAAAATTATTTTCTTAAACAATATCCCAAGATTTGGACATCTCCCAGACTGCTTTTTAATATGGTAAAACTGCAGACAAGTAAAACTATGTACATAAACAGACAAGCAGAGCATTAATCAGAGATACAGTCAAGTGGCAGTCAAATGGTAACATTGGACGAGCTGTAATGATCGAGAACTGAAGTTGCATGATCTGTTGACATCCTTTGTGCGAAGTATCAGTCAGACACTTCATGAATCTTGCCGTTGCTGAAGAGTGGCAAGAAGAAAGCTACTGTTAAAGAAAGTCATAAGAAGTACAAAGTTTGTCACAAGCCATATAGCGGACAACACAAAAACAGGATGTAGTGCTTTGATCAGATAGGACCATGGTTGAATCTTTTAATCTACAAATGCTTTGTGTGTCCAGCTTGAGAAACCAAAGCTGCATATTATCCAGAACAAACCATCCTTACAGAGATGATTAAATGGTGAAAGCCAATTAGGTTCACCTTCTGTTATGTTGCCAGTAAATATACTTCCAGACCTACATTGGAAAGATTTAAAGCATGGCTTATCTATGTGCCAGAATGGCTCAATAGTTTTCAATATTTCCCATTTCGGATTTTCCAGCTTCTTTTTTCAGTACTGAGTTGCATTATTGCTAAACATTCTGATATTATAAATGTTTAAAAATATTATTTTACACACTTAAATACAGTTCACAGAAATTCTCCATTCTACTATGAAAAAAATCTATGGAGGAAATCAACCCTCAGACACCATTCTTTTAAAGGAGAGTTTTAACTTAATGTTCTTTGATGAGTGACAAAACACGGAGTTGTGGAAAATGTTTCTTCAATATGATTATAATCTTCCAAATACAGATTTAATTGCCTTTCCTTGCTGATAGAAAATATGCTAAGTTTTTAAAATCCACAGTCATGCTGGGGCAGTCCATGTCAATGACATATTGATCTTTGTAGTACACAGTTTTTTTGCTGTTTTTTTTTCCCTCACAGGACAGCCAGACTCAACACTGTATCTGAGAGCCACCAGAATAATGATTTTCACTCAACAAAGACGAGAAAATAATCCTGCCTAATGACCACCTAATTTTCCAGGATGATTTTAAAAAGCCATACTGAGAAGCAGGTGAACAATTCAGTTAATTAAGAAATCCGGTGTTAAGGAGGTGGCACTTTTATTTAAGTATGTTGGTTGATGTTAAAGAGGAAATAAGTGGGATGCAGAGGTTTACTGTTGTTACTGCAGTGATACTAGGTCAGATATCAAATGCTTGTTTTCATAAATTATGCATATCTTCTGATTAACTTAGGCACGCTTAGTCCCCTATCAGCACCCGTAATTGGTTATATTAATGATAATCTTCAACTGCTTTGGGAAACGGCATTTTTTCTTTCAATCGGTATGTTACAAACAGGTATTTTACTATGGTTGCAAACATAGATATTGACAATAATTCAGAAAACCGACAAATACCTTGAATCTTTGCCCTATAACATTTGTTTAAATAGCAGAAATATGCAAGGTATTAGATTTTTTTTAAATACTATAAGGAATAAACAACTAGGAATGTAAATAAGTATGGTAAGTTTGATTTTTTCTCTTTTTCCCCAGAGAAAGGTGAATTGGCCATCACCCAAGAAAGAAAGAAAGACAGGAAAGCCAACTTAGCAACATTGTGAATTTCAAATCAAACTATGTTAAACATTCGTATAGTGCATAAAAGTCTAATACAAGCAAAAATGTCAGAAGTGGCACAACTGAAAAATAGTTTGTATGTGTTTCAACATAAACCTATTTCTTGCTTTTATCTGTTACAATAATATGTGAAGGGAAACAACACTGCACATTTAATTTTCTTTATTTGAGAGCAAATAAATTAAGAAAATACTGGTATATATGACAACATATGTACATACTTTTATTCTACTGGTGAAAAAGAATTGAGCTGTACAGAGAATTGACAACAAGACACTTTCTCTGTTTCAATAAATATGTTGAATTTGTTTACATTGGAGGTTAAACCTTGATTGTTAGGCATGCAATTCTAATTTTGTATCAGAACTAATACAGTCTCGAGCGAAAGGTCCTCTGTGACCGAGTTGCTAAGATAATGCAGCCTTGAAAGAATATCTCAGAGGCAGATTAGAAACCTAAGTTTTTGCTATGCAAAAATCAAATATTAAATCATAAGAAACAAAAAAAAAACATAATTGCTACTTCTGAAAAAAGTTCTGGACTTTGCCCAGGTTATAGTGTGTGAACGTGGGGCTCATTTAGTAATGTAGTATTATTATTTTAGAAGTTTTATTTTGCTTTTCCTTTTCTGCTTAAATGTCTCTTCTAAAACATTCATACAGATAGTTAAAATAAATAAAGACGAAATATATAATTACTTTAGCCTAGGCATCCATACAACATTTAAACATTTGTATGTACAGTATTTTTACCCAACATTTTGTAACTTCAGTCCATTACGGTTATTGGCATTATTTTTTTGTTGTTGGTGACATTATGTCATACAGCTTGAGTCATTTTATTTTTTACCTTTTTTGGGGTTTTTTTAGTAAAACAATTTATGTTGTGTTCACTATGTTGAGAAAGTGCTCTAAAAATAAACACTAATTGACAATTGTGTTATAAAAAGGTGACAATTTCTGCATTTGAAAAACTAGACAGACACACAAATGGGAAAAAAGTCCAAGCGATGTGGAAATAACTGGGAAAAGCAGTGCAGTCAATTTTCTTGACAGTCTTTAACATAGATTTGTGCTCATGTTTAAACTCTGAAACCTTTACTCAGTGGCCAGGACCACTGCAGCTAAGCACCATGACAGGAAACAAGTTGGACAGCAAGATAACATGCTGTTCCTGTCTAGCACTCTGTGATGATAATGGGACACCACGGAATCTGTCAACAGGATCTGTGAGCATTGACAACAAGTCTCTCTACCACAGCACAGTAAACACGTCAACCCCAGCGTGGGAATTCTGCAATGTGCACGCTTGTGCCAGCAAAATGTTGGCCAATAGGCCTTAAGGGTTGTCAAACTAGATGTCCTTAAAGTATAAAAAGAGGGGTTGTTTACTAATCAGCAAACATGAAATAAAAGGGCATTCTAAAAATAATAAAAGTAGGTTAAAAGAAGTTCATGCTGAATTTCTAAATAAATGAAACAAAGTGGGGGGTTTTCCCTTTTTAATGACTACGTGAACACCGGTTTAATCATATCTTTTTAATGTCCAGTTATTTATTATATGTTGCACTACATATGGGGAAAGTCGGTAATTAAATTCTTGCTTAATTGAAAATAGTTCCATAAATATTTTCTAAACTAAGTTCTAACCTACGACATAATAAATGAGGCAAAATGAACAAAGTAAATAAATGTTGTACTTCTACATGAATGGTACAGGAAGTGCTTTTATTTTGATACTGTCAGCTGGACGTGTCCTTGTATATTCACAGATATCCTAACAGCACAAAATGTCAAATATGCGTTAAGTTTATTTGTTTCCCTAAATGAGCCAAAGTCATTTAATTCAGCTTTTAGTTGGATAAACATTCAATCAATTTCTCGACAAACATATATTGTGAAGTTACAGCTAACATGAACAGAATATTGTAAGACAATAATTACCCATAATCCTGGAACATCACTCTATAATAATTAAGATGACCCTTTCACTGTAAAACATCAGCTGTCAGAGCTGTGATCTGTAGCTCACCTACCAGCTTCCTTATACTCTTAATTACAGATAAAAACAGTTACTGAGATTTGAGTCTCAGACCAGATGTCCAGGTCCAGTCTCAAGTCTCTTTAGGGCATAAGTCTATAGCCTGTTTCAAAAAACAATGGTGCCATTTTGCTACAAAGCAGAGGCGGCATCAGGAAGTCTTTGTTCATTCAGAAGTGGACAAGTTCAGTGTTGCAGTAATATCACTATCAAGTTTAGCAACACGAATGGCACAATGTTCTCGCCTTTGCCATTCCACCATGACGCATTAAAAGTACACACCGTGACAGCAGTATTACTCTGATATGGTATGGTGACATGATGTGTCTTTCTAAACAGGCTAAATATCGAGTCCGAAGTCTTTTAATTTATGCAAACTACGTGTGAGTCTACTTAGTGTCACAGACTCGACTTCCTTATCTCTCTCCGTAAATTGAAAACAGAAAAAGATACACTATGTATCAACCATCAGGTATATTAAATGTGAATAAACATTTTTCTGTAAATATCCACTTTTCCAGAATTATTGATTCCTTTAACTTTTTCACCTTTTGTTAAAACATAGCAAATAAGTGAAAGAAGGTGCTTGGGTCTGATAGGCCCATTATCACACTTTTTGGACTACACACATTATGTTATGTGGGTACATACTATATCCATTTTTATTGTTCAGATGCATCAGTTTTGTTTTCCTTAATTTCTTTCATCTTCATAGTCTTAATGTAGTAGGGACAAATAGTTAATAGCTTCAACAATTAACATGCAACCAACATCAGTTTGTTAGCTTTAGAGTTTTAAAATTGAATTATCATTAAAGTAATAATCTGTGATGATGATACTAATGAAAGTATCTTCTTAAAATAAAAACAGAAATCTGAATGCTGTTTTGTGTTTTCAGACTGCAGACCTAACTCCAACTGAGAATTAAAGTAAAGACTTTAAGACTGATGTTCACAGACACGCTCTCATTCCAGTTTGACAGGCCTTAAGCTATTGCAAAAAAAAGAATTAGAAAACTAGGGCTGGGCGTCATGACTTAAAATCAATATCAGGGTATATTGAGCAGTTCACCTCAATAAAAGTAAGTGGAGGATAACAAGGACCCCCCTCCCCCTTATGTATTCAAGTTACAGTAGTGGCTTAATTTACATGAAGTGCTTGAAAACGTAATGGGTTCTTGCTATTAAACAGCTTCAAAGTGCCTTTATAATTTAGGGGTTGATTCCCACTCCTTTCTGTATTTCTTAGAGTCCAGTTTAGACTCAGAAATGATCACAGAGACCAGATGAGGAAGTGACGAAGGCTTTAAATGAAAACTGTGATTTTAGTGTGCAGTCATATTTTAGACAAAATACTTTGCATTTACATCGGAGCATAGGATCAGCCAGCGGGGGCTTCATGCGGTGTATCAACATTCTTGAATCAATATATATCTCCTACGACTAGCAGGGCCAGTGTGGGCGGAGCTACAGCTTGCTGGGCTCGGAGCGCTCCAGGTCGACTGCATCCCTGCTCCTCAGTGAACACAGTAACGTGCCCCATCAATAGAGTCTCAAAGCATCCAAAAACACCATAAAATGTCACTATATTTGTAGCTTGTCACTTCTTTGAAAAAGAGTAGCTGAAAAAGTCTAAACACTCGCTAAACATATAACACAGCTGATAGGTGGTAGCGCTGTTCGCAATCTGGAGAGATGAAGTCACATTACTGTAATCATTTCTCGAAGGGGCATGAGCACCTCTAAACTAGAACACATGTTTTCATTTTTTTAAATTACCAAATTTACTGGCACAGGCAAAATTACATCTGTAAAAGTCATACATTTCGGTATCTGTACATTTTATATGTGCCACTCAGCCCTAGTCAAAACGTTCCGTCTCAAGCTACAAAAGCAGGTAGAGTTACACAACAAAAAACAACAGGTGCAAATTGCTCAGTAAAGTTTTCATTTTGGTAAAAAAAAAAAATAAATAAATATGATGTTGCCATCCTTGTCCTTCCACTGTACAATCACATTCACCTTTCTCTAGGATTATCACACAGATTCTTAATCAAGCACTAAACGTGGTTTTATAATGTGAAACAATGTGAAAAGATTCATACACACATTCATTCATATCTTTACTACATCCATAATGTTGCTGTGTTTTGAATGTATTTATATGATTTTTAATTAGCTTTGCAGTAATTGCTGGACCTACCTAGTTAGTGAAATAATTTAACTCACTATATTTGTTTCTATTATTTATTTCTATGCTCCACCTTCAGGATAGATTTTCTCTCACTGGGATCTTACTCAGCTTTTGTACAAAATTATGTTCAAATGACACAACCATGACATTCAAAGTTACAAAGAGCATGGATTATCCGTCAGAATATACATTTAAAATGTATTGACATGGACATCAAAGAAGGCAAATAACCCAGGAGACAAAACTGATCAAAGTCCTCTCTTCTGTATGCTTCTTGAGCACATGTACTGTCAGATGAGGCTGACCATGTGATTGCGTCTTTTCAGCACTTTGATGAGAACACATTAAGAAATATGGACTCTACTGAAAAAGAAAAATATTTAATTTTTGACTTTCAGAACAAAATAAAAAATATTTATAAAAAAAGCAGATTTGAAGTGCTTAAAAGTAAGCAGAAGTTTCATTAGAAGGTCACTTGTGAACATTTAACATGTTTCTGGCAAGGTTTTAGTAAAGAAACAAAACACTGATTTTGATTTAAAAAATCATCTGGATGTGGATGTAACTTAATTTAGTATAATATATATAAAAAAATATATATAATTACCACAGTTGGAAAATAATTAATGTATGATTTGATGTGTGAGTTGCAGGAGGAGCAGGCAGGCGAGCAGGTGAGCAGAGAGCAGACAACCCGGCAGAGGATGTGGTGCAGAGGCTGATCGTGACGACTTCTCTAAGGAAGGCTTGTGAGTTCCATTCAACGAGGGAGTATATCCAAACCACGGACTTGATGAGGAACAAACTACGAGGGGGGGAACCCAGGAGAACGAGGAGGGAATGGACTCAGGATCTGGAGGAAGACAGGTAAGTCACGAACGGAAAAGGTAATCTTGAAGTTTCAGGTTTCAAACTTTCAGGATTAATTAAGCAGGGAGATCTGGCTTAGTTACCACGCAGAACGCAAGAATCATCGGGCATCAGTCTGCAGGACCGCTCCTCTTTTGTAGCTGGAGGTAGATTGGCTTCAACAAGCTGCACCTGTGATCAACAGCCTGCCAGAGTAAACAGAGGAAAACACAACAAACACAAAACCTACAGCACTCAAACCCAGGATCCCAATGCAATGAGCTGGTGGCGACAGCTTTGACGTGTGAAACATAAAAGACTGGTTGGATACAGAGATGAGAAGGAACCTTGAGCTTGACTGCAGTGGGACTGGTGACCTTCTTGATAGGAAATGGACAGAGGAACCAAGGAGCAAGTTTTCTGGGTTGTGATTGAGTGGAAAGTCTTTAGCAGATAGCAATACCTTCTGTCTGGGTGAGTATGTGGGTGCTAGTCGCCGCCAAACGATTATTTTGGGCCGATGTATATTGGAGTGGGTTATGGGCTTGTTTCTAGATGCGGTGGATGTTGTGGATGCGAGCACAGACCGATGATGTCACTGGGGGAAAAGATGCTGGGGGAAGTGGAGGTTGATACCCGAGGGAGATTTCAAATGGGGATAAACTGGTTGCAGATGAAATGGGTGAATTATGTGAATACTCCACCCAAGGGAGATGGACAGACCAGGTGAGTGGGTTTTGACTGCAGAGACAATGGAGGGTATTTTCTTTTCTTGGTTGAGTCATTCACATTTTCCATTAGTTTGGGGATGATAGCCGGAAGAAAGGTTGGATGTGGCTCCCAGGGCGGAGTGGAACTGTTTCCATACTTTGAAGGTGAACAGAGGCCTACGGTCGGATGTGATTTCGGTAGGAATTCCATGTAGGCAAAAAACGTGGGAGATGAGGAGCTGTACAATGCCTGCAGCGGAGGGGAGCTTGGGAAGAGCAACACGATGACAAGCCTTAGAAAATCAATCAATAATGGAGAGTATGACTGTTTTACCTTTAGAGGATGGTAGACCAGTGATGAAATCGAGGGAAATATGTGACCAGGGACGGGAAGGAACGGAGAGAGGTTGAAGATGACCTGCAGGAAATTGATGAGATGGTTTATTTCTGTTACAGATGTGACAGGTTGAAACATATTCAATGACATCTTTATTGAGGGATGGCCACCAAAAATAACAGCGCAGGAGGGCTATGGTATGGCTGGTTCCGGGATGACATGACAACTTAGAGGAAGGAATCCAGTGAATGGTCCGTGCTCAAACTGCTCAGGGAACATACAATCGGTCGGGAGGTCCCCCAATTAGGTCAGGTTCAGTTTTCTGGGCATCCTGAATGGACTTCTCAATATCCCAGGTGAGGAACCCCAAAAAACAGAAGCATGGTAATATGGGGTCTTCTTCTGAAGGTGTTTCGTCGGACAGGTGGACTCTTGAGAGTGCGTCTGGTTTCTTATTTTTGGAGCCGCGAAAGTAGGAAATATTGAGGTTGAATCTTGAAGAGAAGAGGGAGCAGCGGGCTTGTCTTGGATTCAGACGTTCTTGACAAATTCTTATGATCAGTCCAGACGATGACAGGAATCACAGTACTAATCTCCAGCCAATGTCTCCACTCCTCCAGGGCGAGCTTGATTACGAGGATTTCTCGATCCCTGATGTCATCATGTCTTTCAGCTGAAGAAAACCTTTGAGAAAAAAATGCACTGGGGTGAATCTTGTGGTCAATAGATCTTTAGGATAGAATTGCTCCAACTGCTGAGTCTGCGTGCACCTCAAGGATTAATTGTAAATTGGGGTCAGGCTGGTGAAGGTTGGGAGCTTGGACGAAGACATCCTTTAGCTGTAAGAAAGCTTTATCTGCCTCTGGAGTCCATTTGAAAACTTTCTTGGTGGAAGTAAGAGCGTTGAAAGGTTCTGCAATTTTACTGAAGTGGTGCATAAACCTTCGGTAAAAGTTGGAGAAACCAATAAATCATTGTAGCTGTTGTCAGGTATGGGCCAGTCTTTAATGACCTGTATCTTGGCTGGGTCTGCTCTAATCTGCCCGTCCTCCAGAAAGAACCCCAGGAAGGTGATGGACCGAACATGGAACTCGCATTTCTCAGCTTTGATGTACAAACGGTTTCCCATCAACCTTTGGAGGATCTGGAGGACATGGATCTTGTGCTGTTGAAGAGACTTTGAACATATGAGGATGTCGTCGAGATACACAAAAGCAAATTTAATGAGGAAGTCCCGGAGTACATCATTAACCAGGTTCTGAAACATAGCGGAGGCATTGGTGAGTCCATATGGCATAACTAGGTACTCAAAATGACCTATGGGAGTTTTGAAGGATGTCTTCCATTCATCTCCCTCACGGATGCGAATGAGGTGGTAGGCGTTGCGTAGATCCATTTTTGAGAAAATGGAAGCTTGGCTGACCAGTTCCAAAGCAGATGATAGAAGAGGAGGTATTTGTTTTTAACTGTTATTTGCTTGAGGCCACGTTAATCGATGCAGAGACAAAGGGAACCATCTTTTTTTAGAAACAAAGAAGAAACCGGCCCCCAGGGGAGAAGATGAGGGTCGAATAATCTCGGCCTCGATCGATTCTCGAATGTATTTCTCCATCCACTATGGAAAGATTGTATAAATGAGCAGAGGGGAGTGGCACACCAGGGTGTAAATCAATGGAGTAATCATAAGGCCGATGGGGGGCAAAGACAGTGCTAGATCCTTCCTGAAGACTTGACGGAGATCATGTTATTCTTGAAGCACATTAGTCAAATCTGGGTCAGGAGTAGAGACAGATTCGAGACTTGGACCGGTGGGTAAAGCCAATTTTAAACAGGTGTTTGAGCAGGCTTAACTCCAAGAATCTATAGGATGCTGGTCCCAGTTGATTTGGGGATTATGTGCAGTGAGCCAGGGGAAACCAAGAACTAATGAATTGTCTTTATTGGGAAACAAAAAGAACAGAATTTCTTCCTGATGATTTCCGGAAATGATTAATGAAACTGGCTGAGTTTGATGCGTAATGGTGATCATCTCACTTCCATGTAGGGCTGAAACGCTGATGGGGTTTTTGAGTTCGAAGGTATGTTGAGTCTTTCAATGATATTTGGGTGGATAAGGCTTTGATCAGAACCAGGGTCCCGAGCAGTTCAGTCTTAATATCATAAGATTGTAAGGTTGCAGCTTGAGATCTGTTGGTTTCTAGTTGCTCTGTGCTGCCACTAATTACTCTCATCAGACTCACCTGCTTTCAATAAGTACCTGCTGCCTCTCACTCATGTCTCCACCTTTATAAGATTCTTCCAGCCGGAAGCTCCTGACCAGATTATCTTGAGCTCTGAGCTGTAGATGGCTACCATTTTGTTCCTGGTTAATTTTATTATGCCTAGATCTACTGTTCAAGACCCTTGTCTGCTTCTGGACCCAGCATTAGAAAAACGGATTGGATACCTCTGCTCTTCCTGGCCTTGATTTGTCGCTGACTTGGATCGGTCAAGATAAAAGAACTGTTGGATTTTCTCCTACTGAGTGTGACCCTCTGCCTTCTCCCACTGAAACCAAATCAGGAGGAGCTTGGATCGCTTTCTCTTGAGAAGTTAGTGGCTGCTTGATCAAACATCTCTCCTGCTATCTGCTCAGCCACAAACCTTCTCCATTCCCTCTCAGATAACTTCATTCCAGAAAAACCCCTTTTGCCATCCAACTCCAGAGTAACAATAAATTGTCTACAGATATTATTTGTGTGGTTGAATTATCGGGTCTCCTGATCTGCTTCTTTACAAAGATATGGTCTTTAATAGGCATGCACATCACTATATGACATGTTTGGGGAGAAAATTGGGTCCCCAAGGTTTTTAATTGAAATAAAAGGTTTCCAATAAAAGGTCACTTTTATCTAAATGGTTCCACATAATACATAATATTGGTTTGTGATTGCAAACTGCACAGTGTCGCAAAAAACTGCTGTAGCTGATTTTCTCAAATGGCGCAGAGACCATTGCGCCTGTTAAACCAAGAACAAAACACATGGAATCCATTTAGTGCTTTTTGGCATGCTGAATATGCCATCTGAGCATTTCTGTCAGAAGAAACAAAATATTGGGAGGAGAATGGGCAAATAGGAAGAAGTTTCAGGTGAAGTGTGATTTACTAAACCTCAAAATGTATGCAGTGGCTATTTTAGCGTCGATTATGCCTTCTGAAATGCATATTTTAACTTTCCACCACATTTACCATAAGATTAGTGACAAACGGAAAATGTCATTCACACACAAATAACTTAATAGTATCTAACACTCTAATGCCCATGAACTTGACAGTTATGTAGATATTTCTCTTTTTTTTTCCCAAAGACCCATCATGACACTCTGCGCATCTGCATCTGCTGAGGATGCGCTGAGCACACTGTGAGTTGCAATCTTCATGGATCCTAATTAGTCTCCAACGGAGTGGCTAATCTTCCTGGGTTCCATTTAATTAAATGTAGTAATCATGTACAGCATCACAAGAACAATCAGGCTACATTTAACAAAATAAGATTACATATTTTCAAGATTTAAAAAAAATCTACTGCAACTTGACATTTAATAGAGGCCATGATAAAGTGTGGTACATTTCATCATGTCATAAGCAATATTGGTAAATCAGGCCCATAGATCTTCAAAGACACATGAACAAAACTCCCACATTAATACTAGACTGTAAGAGTCACCCAAAGCTGCATTAGAAAAATGCATAATTCAATGCAGTCATCAATTCCTCTTTCTTAAATTTTGAAAGCAAGACTGAGAAATTATAATTTTAGTACATTAAAACATTGATAACTTGAGATTGTGAGTTGCTTCCCTTAATATAATGCCTCTTGTGCATCATGCAATTCTACTTGTCAGAGTGTTCTGCATAATACCTCTTTCTGCTCCTGCCTCATCCCTTTTCTCCATCAGCAGGTAGCGGGGACTTTCAGGAAGGAAGGGTAGGACACACAGCTGTAGCACTGCTGGAAAAGCCAGGAAAGAAAACAGGTAGTTCCACCTGGAATCCTGCAGTCAAAACATGAACAGAACAGCTATCTCACATCCTTTAACAGGGAAGAGCTACAATATATTAAACAAGAATGTGTTGCAGAACAGCTGTATACCATAGCTGCTATATAACACTCCACTGAATGAGTGCATGCATGGGGGGCTTTGATTAAAGGATGAAGTCAGTCACTGCATTGCTAAAGCATTTGTCCTTTAAAATATGTGAAAACTGGTTGCAAAAATCAATGTACTTAAAATGTATGCATTTGCAGAGTACATGCAAAAAGTGAGTGTGGGTTGAATGATTTCTACTTTTCTAATTAAGGACAGCTTTTTAGAAGTAGAAGGCCACTAATAAAAGCCTGCATTTAAATGGAAAAAAAATATCTAGCAAATAAAAGGGATAATTAATAGAATTAAATACCTAAACAACCCATGGCTAAAATGTTCCCCACTGGAAACAACTCCAGTGTCATCTGTCAGTTAAAAAGAAATCCTAAATGAGACTGACATGAATCAGGATGGCTCAATATCAAAATACTAGGGAAACTTCCAATGTTTATAATTGCCAATTATCTACACATGTCTACCTAAAGGCAATTAGAGATTAACATTCTGAGTATTGCTCATTTTAGTTCCAAGGTTACAGAATAAAGTTTAGCATGTATATACACATCTCAGAAGACTGAGCATCAGATATCAAATACAACGCTATGTGCTTTAGTTAGTGACCTCAGGTACTTTTACGAACATAAGCATGTAATTGCAATAAAAACAAGGTAAACGAAATTACACACAGCAGGAACTTTTTACCCCTTATTTCTATTCATTCTGATTTTTTTTGTTTACAGTTAATAAAAACGTAACATTTAAGAATAGAACACCAGATCGACACCAGATCAATAGAAAATATGTTTTTACTACAGAAATCTGAGCTTAGTCAAAAGTATGTTCAAAGAACACAAAAAGGTTATTTTGAAAAGGTAATTGTAATATCTCAAACAAAACCCATCAAAATGAATATTCTAATTTATAATAGGGCTCTATAATAACCAAACACTTTAAATATATGAGACAAACTCTCCATGTCTACTTCTCCACATTGAGGATTATTAACCGAAAGGATAAAGGTTAAAGGTTAGGAATGAAAAAAAAACAAATCATTTGCTTGGTCTTTGGTAACTATTTTGGCTTGTATTTAATTACTCTTGTACACATTGGTGCACGTTAGATTCTTCACTAGTCGTTGCAAAACTACGCAACGGACCAGCTTGTTATCTTATACAGCCATTAATTATGTTCCTTAATGATGCCCATCTGAAATACTTGATGTAATATAAAAAAGGTACTTTTTTTGTAACTCACTAAGAAAGTTGGACTATCTCCACTGATAATACTACTGTACTTCTTCCAACAGTTATTTTATGCACTTAACTATTGGTGGATGGTATTTATGTCAACAGAATAGAGAAGTGCTTCAGATGCTGAGGAATAAACCATCTTCTGCCAGCAGGAGTTTGGGTTGCTCATTAAATTCAACATTTGATGCCCTGCAAGCATGGATTTCTGCGTTCAGTTTTTGTCACTTATTTCTGTGTTGAATTTCTATCTTTCGCATATTTGGCACAGCTCAGGGTACACTGCACTTTATGATTAAAGCAATGCTTTTTAGTATCTCTCAATGGCGCCTTTTAACAGGAGCAGTTTTTATCTGTACACTTAATGGTTATCAACTCTAACGAAAAAGTATTCTCCATTAATACTCACCTGGGATTTGGAGGGCTGATCGTTTTGCAGTATAATTAGTTCTGGTGTTTTTCTAAGAAATGTGCAATTTTAAAATTGTAAAAAAATGGCAAGATTAGGACAATTAGGATTCAAGGCCTTACACGGTCACTGCTATCTTTAGAAAAAATGAACTGACAGACAAATGATTTTTCACAATCCTAACTCCTGTTACAAGAATTTAAAACTCAGCACCAGTTTGCTTTGACAGAGCTAATGAATCCGTCAGGTGTAAAACATCTGCTGCGTATCCAATTATTTTAGCTAAAGCATGTTTTTCCTTTGTGCTGGGTCAATCTTAATTTAATTACCATTGCAGTTTCTAACTGCGTAATGAGTCTGCTTGGTGAGACTCTTCAAAAGTTTACCCCACAGCACTAAGATGAAGATTTCCAATGCCCATTTCAGTAGATGCACATCACTGCACAAGTCCATTCCTTCTGTGTAATAAAAGTAAAAAAATAATGATCGTCTTTACGTTGTATTTCATATATGAAAAGTAAAAACATGGTTTGACAAGTATATAGATGCGTTCACCTGATTTCCCTTAAGCCTGTCTATGTAGGTCCAATTAACATACATGATACCTGGCAGATAAACTTTTCTCTGGAGCTATGCTTCTTTAATAGAGGCTGGAGAGCACAATACTAAGGAATGTCTACAAATAAGAGCGTGGTAAGTAAATGCCTTTGGATGATTTTATGTGGGCATCTGCTAGGATCAGAAGAAAAGCCTATCATCTATTTGCCTGCAGCTGTTTGTGATGAATGTCACCTTCTCCATAAGCCTATTTTGCTGATGGTCTGTCAGAGGAGCAAACCGACAGCTGGACCTTGCAGATGTTTGATGCAGTACCATACTTAGAAAAATAAAAGTACAATATATATTGGGTGGCAATTATGCCAGGATTCACACCTTATAGTAGGGAAAGATATTGAGTCTTCCACCCTGTTATCATTAATTACAGAGATGATCTGTGTTGGAATTTATATTGTTTTTGTCATCTGGAACATGTCTGGTAAAAACAAAGTCCTTATCAGCAGCATGAAGAGTAGAAACAAGGGGAACATGCAAAGTCTGACTGGTTTTGTCAAAGCTGGTGTACAGTTATGGTGTTTTTAGTGTAGGTTTGGCAATATTTGTCAGTGCCATCACGGTTTCTTGTACCTGGTTTACTCATGGTCCACACATAGACCAATAACCAATCCGGGCTCCCAAAAGCACTTTGCAAAGTCTTCATTAAGTACAAAAACCATCTGTCATAACCGGTCTCAGCTAGGGAATGGAGAAGTAACAGAACCATATACAAGGATGGTAGCTAGGAGGAACAAAGAAAAAAGAGCAACCCAAAACTATTCAGAACAGAAATAGGATATATAATGAACCAACAATGATCAATGAAGGTAGTAGGGGATTCTGAACAAAACAAGATGCCTAAAACATATGCAAACGCAAGCTGTAAATAAAAATAGGGTACAATGAAAATAACTATAAAACTAATAAACTAAGTTAAAGGGATATTCCACCCTTAAAGCCGCATTCTGAATTATTTAGGGGAGTGAGTTTTTTTTAACCAATGTACGAAGACCCCTCCCAAAACATCCCTTCCCCCCCGGAGCTTTCTGCTCCTTTTACACCCCCAAAACAAATGGGCACGGGCATCTCCTGTGATTTCACAGCATGTCCTCGTGTGCTTTATCAATACAATATTATATTGATTTGCTTTACTGAATATATGACTGTCTTACTTGTTCAGCAGAAATGTGTCTAAAGCTGTGTCAGTTTGAAGCGTTTTAAGATGTGATGTAGCCTATCTCCATGTTGAAAAGCATCTTTGATGTAAATCAAAGGGGAGACGCATATCGATGTAACACCCTACTCAGGTCTCTAAGGCATTTTTCGAGTTTGTAGATGTATTTCCCTTTGTTTTTTGTTTTTTTCTGAAGTTGATGTAGCTGGCGAATGCCTAACTATTTAGTAGAAGTTTGCTGAGACTTCTCTATGACCGCTCTCTGCCATTATGGTGACTGAAAAGGAAGACACGGAGCGGCCTGTCTGCGCGCCCTCATTTCCACAGGTTTGTGCCATGCGCATGCACTTTGATTGACAGGCGACACAGTAGAAAGTTGAATTCTATTTGATAAAAAAATTTGGCGCTCAGTCTGAATTGCATAGGGGTTTATGGGAGGAAGGAGGTGACTTAAAGTGTCAGTGTGTAGTTTTTGCAGTACATCTTTGAAAATAGCCATTAAAATATTATGTAATACTAATTACGTAAAGCACATTAATTGCAACATATTGGCGATACTGTAAAATATGACTTTATAAATCAGTTTTAAAATACTTAGGCGCGGGTCCTCGTTTCATATTAGACAGCCATATTAGATGACGTCTTTACTTCTACAAGAGCCCGGACGGACAAACGCACGGAACACCCCCGCTATTAAAACATTGATTTCCCCTCAAAATGCAAAAAAAGTTTTGCCATAAATACATTTTTACGTCTTCGCTAGTTCCAAGCGATGAAAGAGAGACTGATGTGCTCGTCATGTTGCTGCAAATAGACAATTCTCAGGGAATTGAGCGTTTGAAAACAGCACTAGTTGGACCTCCGTTGTTGGGTTTCTTACTCGAAGACACAGATACCGCATGCTTGTGATAATTTAGGTATACACTGCCCCCTACTGGCCGAAAAATTACACACTGTGCCTTTAAGAAAAATAACAAATGTTGTGGAGCTCTAGCTTTTATCATAGTAATGAACCCCACATCATATTAAACCTATATAAAACTTTAATACATAAATAAATTATCCGGAATGCAGCTTTAAGTAAAAATGTGTCTGCATGCTAGTAGTTCCCATTCACTTACATTGGTTTAAGCTAAGATAAAGCAAATGGATATGAGCGAGATCAGGGGAATTATAGGGCTGGTTACAAAAGGCTTTTTTTAGTGCAGCATGAAGTCTGTAACTTTGTTTTCTGCCGGATCAGCACAATAGCTGTGCTCTTGGGCCATCGCGCAGCCGAAATAAAAGGAAACTAGACGCAAGGTCAGTTGAAACATGGTTTAATCCTTAATAATTGGGAGGATGTAAAAGGTAAATGAAACTGCAGCTTCTGTCAGTCACATAAAGGACTGTTCTGAAAACTTGAGGCTGGCTTGCGAATCACGTAGGTGACCTATTTTGGATTCAAAACGGCAAACTTCGCCAATAAGTGATGAGTTTTCATT
The DNA here is from genome assembly GCA_028564705.1 of Apricaphanius iberus. Classification (NCBI taxonomy): domain Eukaryota; kingdom Metazoa; phylum Chordata; class Actinopteri; order Cyprinodontiformes; family Aphaniidae; genus Apricaphanius; species Apricaphanius iberus. Next base: position 2,214,219 of record JAPXFQ010000846.1, on the reverse strand, counting down.
ACTGGAATGAGGAAACTGTAACCCATAGCACCTTCCTTGGCAAAATGCAAATGTAACATGTTTTATTCTCCTCTCATAAGAAACAGGGAGTGTTTATGAAAAGCGACACCATCAGATATCAGGAGAAATTCGGGAGTATATTAGCTCCGTGACGTACACACAGTCAGCTAGCCAATCAGAATTTGTATTCAATCCGAGCACAGATATTGACTCGTATTACTCGTATGATACTCGTACTCTTCAAAAATGCTATAATTGACCGGATACTCGTTTCAGCCTAGTATCCGGCTCAACTCTAATACACATATAAGAAAATGTATCTAAAGATATGAATAAAACAAAATATAAATGATGTATACTTCTTAATGTAATAATTGTGTACCACTGTTAAATTATTTTACACAATTTTAAGGTGTCACTGATAGTATTGTTTAAGTGCTTTACTAACAGAGTGGTAACATTTTATCCAGAGATAGCAATGAGGAGGACAGTACTGCAAAGCAGTTACCAGAGTCCAACATCATCCACCTCCTTCATCCGCCACCATCATCTGCCACCTGGCCCGAGTGGGCCAGTCTGGCATTAAATTCTTGGTCGACTTTTTTGTCCCATTTTACCCGTCTGCAGCAGCAGTTGTCCGCATCTTAGCAATCCATCTCCACAGACACAATGTGGTTTTAACCAGAAATGAGAATCATCAGAAAATGTAGCTTAGCAAAGGCCTTGTTCCATGTTCAGCACAAGCCATACTTTCACATCGAAATTAACGTTTAGTCACACAATGAATATCATGCTGTTCAATGTTCATTGATCCCATGTGTAATAACAAGGGTTGTGACCATCAAACATAAGAACAACAATAAAATGTCTCCTATAAAACAATCCATTAACCTTTTTGTCAATTTGTGTAACTCTCTAAAGCTATACACTGATGTAATGGAGAACACAGAGTATAAATATAGTTAATTAAGGCTGCCAAACTGAACCTTTGTCTTTGTCTGAGGCATGCTGATGGCCTCAGAATCCCATGGGTGATTAGTGACAGCCTGGGTAGAGGCCTCGTCCTGCAAAACCTAAATAAACATGATTCTCTACTGGGAAAAGGTCAGACACTGAGCACCAAGGTTACATTAATTATCATTTGTCACAGCTTATCACAATTTTGCAGTCGACAACAAATGACATCTTGGACCAGCTCCCATTAACAGAAGCTGTCATCGAGAGGAGCCTTATGGAGTCCACGTTCAGAGGCCAGCATGGCATCTAAATGCATTTAACACACATCATCTCTCGCATCAGTCTGAAATGACATGGGGGAAAAAACATGTCGCAGAATATGTAATATCAGCTTCAGAGAGACACATGACGTCCCTACTATATTTATGAAGATGGCTGTGGTTTAAAATTAGACAAGGCAAAAATCAATACATGCAGATTAAAATTAGACTGTAATGCTTGTTTGTTTATTTCCTGGTTATGTCTTTGCTTCTGCCCTCTACATTTTGTTATTCTACATTGCTCCTCTCATACTCTACATTTATCACTGCTTTCTGGGGAAAAAGCATGCCAATACCTGCCTTCTTATTTCTGCCTTCCTTTTATGTTTTTGCCTTTTGAATATTTTTTTAAGTAATTTAAGTGCACAGGTAAAACATGCTAGAACTTTCCCTTTGAGACTAACACTCACACTTTCAGAAGCTAAAGAGCTGATTCCTCATCTAAGAGTTGCTCCTGAATCTATGTTTGACCTATATGTTGCTACCTCCAAATCCTGATTTCTAATGGAAATTTTAAAACAAATCTGTGGTTCTTGGTTGAGTTATTGGGTTCCCAGAACCAGAAAGTAGAGTGTTTCTTTTGTAAATTAGACAAAAATTTAATCTGTAAATGTAAGGTTAGAATACAAGTAGAGGAAAGCAAGAGATTAAAATTTGCTTGACTAAAACTGTTCACATTCCTTATTATTTAAACTCATTGTATACATAAGAAAAGTGGGTTGAATAGTAGCGCATTGTTGCCTTGCAACAAAAAGAACCTGTATTTGGCTTTGGGTTTTTCTGAATGCATAGGTTATTTTCACCTACTCTGAATTTATCTCAGTCCCAATGCATAACTGGTAGGTTAACTGCCCTCTCACTTCTCTCACTTCTGCCATGATAAGAAGGTAAAGACAGTGGATGGATTACATTTTAAAAGGCAGAAATCAAACTACATAATTTTATGAGAAAAATACTATTTAAAAAACATCCTCTGGCAAAAATGTGGCAGCTATTTTATTCTCAGAAAATGATCCACAGCAAAATATATATATATATAAAAAATCATGTTCTGCTGAATGCCATGGAAGATATGAATATTGAAACATGATAATTCACAACCATCAGCCTTCTACATGGGCACTGGTCCATTGACATAATGTAAAAATAAGTTGCATCCAGGATTCACTGGCTGGAAAAGGTGTTTGTCATTACCATTTTAAATGCTGGAGTGAGTTCAAATGCCCAGCTGGAGGTATGGATTACCACAATGCGGCGTAGCCATAAAAACATTATGCAGTCAGAGGCTTTAAAATCATTGACTTGTGCCACAGCTTAAAATTTTCATTAAAAAATGCATGAATGCTACATAAAATACTTCAACTTAAGCTTCGAGGAAATGACAAAACCACAAACATCAGATGTCTAAATGTTTGTTCAGAATCTTAATGGCAACAATATTTTTGATGAGACAGTTTACATCATGTCATGAAAGTTATGTTAATGTACAATTAAGGATTTAATTAGATTAAAACCAGGCAAGGAGATCTTCTTAAGTAAGAAATAAATGAGACAATAATATTCAACACACTTCCTCAAATTAATACATTTAAGTTAGCCAGTCTTAAATAATACAGGTACTTCTCAGTAAATTTCTTTCAATGAGGCTCTGTTGGCAGAAAAAAAGTAGAAAACTACCATTAAGCAGATATTACATTTTACATATTGATCACCCCCCCACACACACACACACACACACACACACACACACACATTCCCATTACAGATCACCTTGTGCCTTCAGACCATACAAGGCAAACCATAGGGACCATAGGACTTGGGAACATTCAACCCGTTTTGCCGGGATTGCGGAATCAAAGAAGCAGGGCATAGAACTAGCAGGTCTCACTGGGGGATTTCTCTTGAGAACTTTGCCAGGTCTGAGGTTTTTCCTCACAGTCTGCCTAAATTCATTCAGTGAGTCAAATACAAGCAAAGTAACTGCTCTCCATCCTCCCACACATTATTATCTGCATCATATTTGTTTGATCAAGATATTTCTCATATAAGACAATGTAATATTGCGTAATGTCTTTGTTGTTTATGCACCCCTAATTTATTGGTCTCTGCACCTTCCAAATTGTACTTCTGGTCATTAGTGCGAGATCCAATTTGAGGTATAACACACGTGGCTGGAACGAGCTTCCATTATGAGATGATTGGGCTTTGCATTAGAATTAGGATGAGTAGCTCTGTCAAAAGGGGAAGTTTTCAGTAGAGATGATACTGAGGAAGTTAAGGAATCTGATCATGATTCCTCCAGGACCCTTCATTTTGAATGCCCTCTACCAAGGGAAAACCTTGAGCCACAGAGCAATGTCTAGATTCCCCTCCTGGGCTTGTTACTCCTGCAAACTGATCTTGGATAAGGTAAAGGGATGGACACGCGGACAGATGGACCAGATTCCAACGGGGCCAAAAACTTTTTAAAATATTTGGTTAAATAACCTTCAGTAAGTTGGACCTTGATCACAAGCTTTTTGCAGTCATAACATGGTCTTAAGCAAAGTTTTTGCTGGATTCTTTACTCTCCTCTTGGCTCAATCAGTAGAGCCCATCGGAAAGGGGTTAGTTTTCTAGCAGATTTTCGGTACTATTGAGGAAAAGGTGTTACAAAAGTTTCATATTATTCTATGTTCTCTGTTCTAAAACTTGTGTTTTGTTGCTTTACGGCCATAGTCTTATCGGAACATCCATCTGTAGGCCCAGAATATTCATAATAAGGTTTAAACCACTCAGCTGCTGATTTACTGCGAAGTTAAAATACTTTGTCCAATACAAGAGCAAAGCTGTCCCAAAAGTATGATGTTGCAACCAACATTTATGAAAGTTACATTTTTCTGAAGTTTGAGATTCTCACCTTGACACCTAAAATATAGTTCTTGTTACTAGGACCAAATAGAAACATTTTTGTCTTCAATAACCATTAAGCTTTCTCCTAAAAGGTATTTGGCTTATGTAACCCATGTCTCCAAAACACATGCACCTCCCATCTCCCTTGCCTTGATTCACCCTGCCACTAGGGGCACTATATAAGAAGAGATGCTGCCCAGGTCACTTCCTGGCACCAGTTCCTGTTCCCTGCTCCCGGCTTGGACTGTGTTTGGCATGTGCTACAAACCTGAAAGTTATCCCTTCATAACTTCTCTGACACGGTCAGGTTTTTTTCCCCTGCCCTGAACCACCAGATTCCTCTGCTAAAGAGGTGGTAAGCTGATCCCTGGTGGGACCTTCTATTTTTCTGATTTTTTTCCCCATTTTGAGGACACCTTATGTTGGATTCTTGCCCTATTTTTTTCCCTCCTCCCTCCTTTTTTTTTCCCTCTTAAACAAGAACTGAAGAAACTGAACTGTGGTGTTTTCCAAAACAAAAACCCAAAAGGATAATTAAAATGGAAAACTGAACTCTTTGTATTTCCCAAAAAAAAAAAAGATACAACTTGCACAGCACGAAGAAACCGGAAGCATATCTGTTTTGTTTGTGTCCAAAGGTTTTTCTTCCCCTTTGTTGTTTTTCCCCATGTGTCGTAATTGTCAATTGTAAATAATTTTGTCTGCTTTGTCTTTTGCTTTGATTATTAATTGAATACAATCTACTTTAAACCCAAATTCTTTTGTCTCCTACTTTTCATTCACTCCAAGCTCCCATAACGAAAATAGGTTCTTCTGTTTCTGTTATTTCATAACCATTCCATTGCCATACTTAGTTCTAACATCGTGGTTATGTAAATTAAAGTAGCATACGTGTTACATTTGGCGAGCTAGCCAGGAGCTTGGTAAGTGTATGAAAATTTGGTTTCATATTGAAAATGGTGATCTGAGGGAATATTAACATTCTTGCGTTTTTGGTCCGGAATAATGGATTTTTTTGACAAATCAGGGGTTGATATTACAAGAAGTGTAATTGTTTCTGGTGTTACTCACACAAGCAAAGATAGTGATATTTTTGATATTTTAAAACAATATGGTCGATTTAAAAAAATCGTAGTTGATGATGAAACTTGCCCTTTATATAAAAACCTGATCGTCGAATATAAATGTGGCTCTGCGGTTGTGGAGCTCACTAAAATTTTGCCATATACTCATGTTTCAGAGCATGACCCGGATTTAAAATTTTGCATTACGCTTCCGCAAGTGGCAAGCACAGTCCCAGTCGGGAACCCTTCCCCCAACTACATGAATGAACTGAAATTACTTGCCAGACGGAGTGGACAACAGTTTGAAAATGTATTGCAAGATGTGCTTCTTGAGATAAATCAGCACTTGAAATCTTTGGAAGGGGAGCCAACTAGTGGTTTTGAAGGGAGGAGTGACTTTTCAATACCTAATGTGGACGATGCGATTCCTCTGCCTGGCCAGCAGGGGGAACCAGAGGGTGCAACAGCTCAACCATTCAGTCCTACAGGTCATTCCTTATTTGACCAACAGAGGCCGCTGTTTCCACCTCAGAGACATTCTCTCTCTCAAGCTGATTTAAATCCCCCAGAAATACAAAAGGTTGTGGTGGAGCACATAGTGAGGACTGAAGAGCTCACATCTCACTCAATACCAAACCTGAGGCTCCGTTCATTCTCCGGCAAAGTACCGAAGCCTGCGAATGAAACTGATTATGAGACATGGAGATCACACATTGAATTACTATTAGCTGATGTAAACTTACCTCCAGCGCACATCACACGAAAACTAATTGAAAGTCTGCTGTCTCCTGCTGCTGATGTTGTGAAGGGACTGAAGCCCGACAGCCTGCCATCAGTGTATCTACAGGTGTTGGACTCTGCTTATTCCACTGTGCAAGATGGAGAGGAACTGTTTGCCCAGTTCTTAAACACGCTCCAGAACCTTGGTGAAAAGCCCTCCAGTTACCTTCAGCGTCTCCTTTTAACAGTGAATACTGTCGTTAAGAGGGGCGGAGTCGCAGCAGCAGATATTGATAAGCATCTATTGAAACAGTTCTGCAGAGGGTGCTGGGATAATGACATCATCACCAAGCTACAATTGGAACAAAAACGAGACAACCCACCTGCATTTGCGGATCTGCTACTTCTTTTACGGACTGAAGAAGATCGACATCTGGCAAAGGAGAGCTTAATGAAAAGACATATCGGCTCCTCCAAGCAACGTGCTATTCTCAATGCACAGACCTATTCCCGCAGTCATACCAATGAAACGTCTCCAATCAATGAGCTGAGAAGACAAGTAGAGAAGCTGCAACAACAAATGTCAGCACTGCTTGCACAGACTACCCACACCTCTGCGAAGACCAACCAAAACAAGTCGACAAGCGGTAAGACACAGAGCATAAGACCCAGAGCTGGTTTCTGCTTCAAATGCGGAGAAGATCACCATATTGCCACTACCTGCACCCAGCCAGCCAACCCAGCCCTGGTGAAACAGAAAAAATCAAGTCTCCAAAAACGACAGGAACAATGGGATGGAACCAACAATCAGAAGCAGTCAAACTAGAACCAGCCTCTCCTGCGGGACAAGCGGAGGCTGTCATAACCCAGTGTCCCAAGTACAGAACACAGAAGCACTTTAACTCACTGCCGAAAGGACTCATCGGGACTAAATGCACTGCTCAAATTTTCATCAGAGGAACACCAATCAATTGTCTGCTGGATACAGGATCACAAGTCACCACCATTCCAGAATCATTTTACAACACTTATCTGTCGGATCACGTACTGAAACCTTTGGAAGACCTCCTTGAAGTTGAGGGAGCAAACGGCCAAGCAGTTCCCTACCTGGGCTATATACATCTGGACATCACGTTTCCTCCTGACTTCCTTGGAATTCCACTAGATGTTGCCACCTTGGCTTTGGTGGTGCCTGATGTCAAGGATCGTCAGTCATTCATCCTCGTAGGGACTAACACGCTTGACACTGTATACTCCTTTTCCAATGAACGGAAAGAAAACTTTCAACCGGTTCCATATGGTTATCGTGCTGTCCATCGAATACTGGAACACAGACACAAAATGAGAAATGAAGAACACCATGGACTTGTTAGATTTCACAGCACAAGTCCACAGACTATTCCAGCTGGCAAAACAGTCCTCCTAGATGGCATTATAGTCTCTCATTCTCTGCATGCAGAGAAAGCAGTGGTGATTGAACATCCAACCTCCTTTCACTTACCTGGAGGTTTGATGGTCCATTCCTGCCTGGTTGATTTTCCTGCTCATTATCCAGCATTACTGCCTGTTCCTGTTAAAAACGAATCTGACCACGATGTGATTCTCCCTCCTCGAGCTATGCTTTCTGAAATAAGTGCCTTTCAATGTGTGTCATGCGCTAATCAGGCTGCTTCAGACCACACTTCAGCCACCTCTTCAGAACCATTGTTTGATTACAACTTCGAAAACTCACCACTCACACCTGAATGGAAAAACAGAATCATCATGAAATTGAACAGCATTCAAGGGGTTTTTGCAAAGCATGATCTAGACTTCGGCAGAACAGACAGAGTGAAGCATCAAATAAAACTTCTTAATCCAACACCTTTCAAACAGAGGCCTCGACCCATACATCCACAGGATCTCGACGCCGTGAGGAAACATCTCCAAGAGCTGTTTGATTCTGGAGTAATCAGAGAGTCCGACTCACCTTTCGCCTCGCCCATAGTGGTCGTTAGGAAGAAAAATGGCAGTGTCAGGCTCTGTATTGACTACAGAAAACTAAATTTACAAACTATCAAGGATGCATACGCTCTGCCTAAACTTGAAGACACATTTACAGCACTCACAGGATCTAAATGGTTTTCAGTCCTGGACTTAAAATCCGGCTACTACCAAATCGAAATGGAGGAACAAGATAAAGGTAAAACAGCCTTTGTGTGTCCCCTTGGGTTTTGGGAGTTTAATCGGATGCCCCAAGGGATCACCAATGCGCCATCCACCTTTCAACGCCTGATGGAAAAGTGTGTCGGAAGTATGAATCTGAAAGAAGTGCTAGTATTCATTGACGACCTCATTGTCTTCGCACCCACACTGGAAGAACATGAGGAGAGACTTATGAGAGTCCTAAATCGCCTCAAGGAATTCGGGTTGAAACTCTCTGTAGAGAAGTGCACTTTCTTCCAGACCTCTGTACGTTACCTGGGACACATTGTGTCAAAGAGCGGCGTTGAAACAGATCCAAATAAAATCGAAGCCTTGAGGTCCTGGCCGGTGCCCAATATGTTGAAAGAGCTCAGATCATTTCTCGGATTCGCTGGGTATTACCGGAGATTTGTCCAGGGGTACTCTACCATCGTGAAACCTCTCCATGAACTTACCTCCGGCTACCCACCATCACAGAAGAAGTTGAGGCCCTTGGTCAAATCACAACAATATCTCAATCCACAAGAACCATTTAGGGGTCGTTGGACATATGCGTGCCAAACGGCGTTTGACGCTATTAAGGAGAAGCTTACCTCTGCTCCAGTGCTCGCTTTTGCCAATCCTCAGAAGCCTTACCTGTTACACACTGATGCTAGCTCCACTGGGCTCGGTGCTGTCCTATACCAGGAACAAGAAGGGCAGAAAAGAGTGATAGCTTATGCCAGCAGAGGCTTGTCAAGAAGTGAGGCGAGGTACCCAGCTCACAAGCTGGAGTTCTTAGCCTTGAAATGGGCTGTAACAGAAAAGTTCAGTGATTACCTGTACGGGACCACTTTTACCGTCATGACCGACAGTAATCCATTAACCTACCTTCTCATTTCAGCCAAACTTGATGCCACAAGCTATCGCTGGTTGTCTGCACTCTCCACCTACACCTTCAAAATTGTTTACCGAGCTGGCAAACAGAATGCGGATGCAGATGGTCTCTCACGTCGACCCCATGGTGACCTTCCCACTGACATGATGTCGCAGAAAGAGAAGGAACGAATTCTCCGATTCACCGAACAACACCTCCACAGTCCCGACGTCATAAGTATTGATCAACACATAGTTCAAGCTCTCAGTGATCGGCAATTAACCTGTAGTGCTCCTGACCATGCTCTCGTTCACTCGTTGTCCATGTACGCTGACAGTCTACCGGATAGTTATGCTGCTGACGAGCAGTTTACTTTTTCGGTGGTCCATCAGTTGAAGTCGCCTGATATCGCTGACAGGCAACGAGCTGACCCTGTTCTCAGACACGTGATAGCACAGCTGGAGAGTGGTGAATCACTTCCACCCACACTGAGAGAAGAATTGCCAGAGCTGCCACTCCTTCTACGAGAATTAAATCGTTTGGAGCTCCAGAACAACATTCTCGTACGGAGAAGGCAACTTGGGCCCCAGCTCCAATACCAACTGGTGCTACCACATGATTGTCGTGCTGAAGTACTGTCAAGCTTGCACGATCAAATGGGCCATATGGGCATTGAACGCACCTTGGATCTAGTCCGGAACCGCTTTTACTGGCCAAGGATGGCCAGTGATGTCCAGACCAAGGTGAAGACTTGTGAGAGATGTGTAAAACGAAAAGCACTACCAGAGAAAGCCGCACCCTTGGTGAACATCAGAACAACACATCCACTCGAGCTTGTCTGTATGGACTTTTTGACGTTGGAGCCAGACAAAAGCAAAACAAAGGACATCTTGGTCATAACCGATCACTTTACCAAATATGCTGTTGCCATACCTACCTCGAACCAAAGGGCCAAAACCGTTGCAAAGTGTCTCTGGGAAAACTTCTTTGTACACTACGGAATACCTCAGAAACTCCATAGCGACCAAGGTCCAGATTTTGAATCCAGAACAATAAAAGAACTCTGTGCATTGGCAGGTATCCATAAAATCAGAACAACACCATATCATCCAAGAGGAAATCCGGTTGAAAGATTTAACAGAACATTGTTGGACATGCTTGGTACACTGGCAGAACAAGAAAAATCACACTGGAAAGACTTTGTCAAACCACTCGTACACGCCTATAACTGCACACGAAACGACACCACTGGATTCACCCCATACGAGCTGATGTTCGGTCGCCAACCACGTCTCCCTATCGATCTGGCTTTTGGTCTTCCTTTGTGCCAACCCAGCCAGAGTCATTCTGACTACGTCCAGAAGCTGAGGTCACATCTGGAAAAGAGTTACCAGCTTGCCTCTGACAACGCAGAAAAGAGCATGCTGAAGAACAAGTCTCGGTTTGATAGACATATCACTGCATCAGAGTTGGAAGTGGGTGATCGTGTGCTTGTCCGCAATGTCAGACTAAGAGGGAAACATAAAATTGCTGACAAATGGGAACCTCACATCTATGTGGTGGTCAAGAAAGCTAACAACTTACCTGTGTACACCGTTAGACCTGAGCATGTTGAGAAGCCATTGAGAACCTTGCATCGAGACCTACTACTGCCTTGCGGATACTTACCTGCTACGTCACAAATCCAGCCTGCACCTGCAAAACGACCTGCAAAGACAAACTTACCTGCCATAGAACCTGAAAATGAACTATCTGATGATGAAATTCTGCCAATAAATTGGTATGACCCACCTTCCCTTGATCCAGTCCGATTCACTACAACTGTAAACATTCCAAAACCACAGCCAAACTTGCCCGATCCAACGTCTGTACCACTTACTATAAAATCCACAGTTCTTGAACCCGAAGGCAATGAGCAAGAATTTGAGCCACATACACAGCCTGAGCCTTTTGAACCTGAAACTACTAATTCAGAGTCTGAACCGGCTGAACTTACCTCAGACCTCAACTCCTCAGTTGACACACTCTATCCGGAACCACACTTACCCGTCTCCGAAGCCGAACACTCGCCCGTCCCTAATACCAACTCACCTCCTGTTCCAGATACATTTGCCTCCGATGGTGACCAGCCTATAAGAAGCTCAACTCGAGACAGACGTCCACCACAGAGACTCCAATATACCAAGTTGGGGCACCCACTGCTGAAGAGTATGCAGTCACTTTTCCATGGACTGGGAAAAGTTTTTAAACTAGCCATTAAGGATGATGGGAGTTCCGGTGTCTCTGGTCAGCCGTCAACCTGCTGCCAGTCTAACCCATGTACAGGGACGTACATGAGGTCAGGGGGGGACCCTGTAACCCATGTCTCCAAAACACATGCACCTCCCATCTCCCTTGCCTTGATTCACCCTGCCACTAGGGGCACTATATAAGAAGAGATGCTGCCCAGGTCACTTCCTGGCACCAGTTCCTGTTCCCTGCTCCCGGCTTGGACTGTGTTTGGCATGTGCTACAAACCTGAAAGTTATCCCTTCATAACTTCTCTGACACGGTCAGGTTTTTTTCCCCTGCCCTGAACCACCAGATTCCTCTGCTAAAGAGGTGGTAAGCTGAGATACCCTGGTAGGACCTTCTTATTTTTCTGATTTTTTCTATCCTCATTTGAAGGACACCTTATTTGGATTCTTGTCCCCTATTTTTTTTCCCTCCTCCCACCTATTATTTTATTTCCCTCTTAAACACGAACGAAGAAACTGAAAACTGTGGTGTTTCAACAAAACCCAAAACAGGAAATTAAATTCAGGAAAACTAACTCTTTCGATTCCCAAAAAAAAAAAGATACAACTACACCACAGCACAAAGAAACCGGAAGCATATCTGTTTTGTTTGTGTCCAAAGGTTTTTCGTCCCCTTTGTTGTTTTTCCCCATGTGTCGTAATTGTCAATTGTAAATAATTTTGTCTGCTTTGTCTTTTGCTTTGATTATTAATTGAATACAATCTACTTTAAACCCAAATTCTTTTGTCTCCTACTTTTCATTCACTCCAAGCTCCCATAACGAAAATAGGTTCTTCTGTTTCTGTTATTTCATAACCATTCCATTGCCATACTTAGTTCTAACATCGTGGTTATGTAAATTAAAGTAGCATACGTGTTACACTTACCTATGAGGGCAGAATTAAAATTTCAGTCAAGCTTGATTGTGTCATGTATTTTAGTTAGCAGCATCAAAGTCATTGGCAATCTTTTGTGTTACTGCCAGTCTTGAGGATGGACTGATCATCATTCTAACTTGCGGCGGTGCTGGAGAAGGTCTCAAAACCCTCCCAAAAAAGCCTTGACCCCCATTTGACCCCCCACTCATGGCCATAACGGCAGCCGGTTACGTGTGGGACCTGTCCCCTGCACTTTCCGTGTCAGTGCCCTCTGTTCTCCGCACTTTTTTAAGCTGTTACTGCCATCTAATGTGCGGTAACATATTTTTACGAGCCGTTTTTAAACGCACCTTAAGTGCACACACACGCTAACGCATGGCATCTGGATCACAAACAGGTGCTGCAGATCAGCTTATTAAGCAAACCTGCCAGTCGGAGCAAAAGGCTACAAACTTTGCAGGAATTTTTCCAAACAAGCTGCAGTTTGAGTTTTGCTGATGGATGCAGGTAATCTTAGATAAATGATAGCAAGTTAATACATGCAATTATATTATTTTAAGTTAGTTAACAATACTAGTGTTAATTAGTTTTACTTTACAAGTACTTTTTATAACTTGCTAGTTAATGCTTGGAGTAAACCCAGTCCGTGTAGATTATGTGCTCACTATTGCTGTCCACATATTTGAGAGAAATTACTGTCTTTTTTAATAGAAAGATCATAGAGAAGACATGAGGCCAGCAGCTGCAGCTGGGAGGATTATGCAGGGTCTTCAGGTAAGGCCGGGCGTACACTGTGCGATGTTGGACCGTTTTTGAGCCGATTTGTCACTCGTGTGACTTTTGTCTAGATCGTGCCGACTTTTGGCTTAATGGTGCGTGTTTCATCGTGTAGTGTACATTGGGTAACGACAGGCAATTTTACACATCACGACCAGCTTCCGAGTGGTCGCAAGAAAATCAAACCTGTTTGAAATCCTAGTCGCCCCTCGTGAATGACTCGCACTGTGGAAGCAATGCTACGAGCTATTTCTCATAATGCGCATGCGTGTCACCATCGTTACCACGGAAGTAATTCTGGTCTTTGACATAAACAAACGGTTTTTCCTCACAAAAAACGGCACAGATTGCCAGGGCAGCGCGTTTGTCTTTTGAGCGCCTCCTCACAATTCTCAGGCGCACATCTTCACTCCACTGTTTTTCTTCTGCTTCTTCAGTTCCGGGTCAGGTGGGCATCTACTCCTGTGTTTTTCTTCTGCTTCCGGGTCTGTCGTGTCGTGCTGTGAGAGCAGTTAGGTCGCATCCGAACAGCGGTTCGTACAGTGTGAGCACATGAGTCGTGAGCTGTGAACTTTTAACCCCTGCAATTCACTCATACAGTGTGAGCCGGAGCTTAAGACCCGTGACTGAAAAATCGCACAGTGTACGCCTGGCTTAAGGAGAGAAAGAGATCAGTTGCTGAAACCAGGCAGGTATCAGGACATAGTTATAATTGCTATTTCAGAATTATTCTCAGTCACAGTCCGAAATTGATGCACAGGTGAAACTTGAAAATTTTGAAATTGTGCAAAAGTTCATTAATTTTAGTATTCCAGTGTAAAAGATTAACCTAACATGATATAGACTCATTAGAAGCAAAGTGAGATATATCAAGCCACTATTGATTATTTGGTGATTATGGCTTACAGAGTATGGAAATCCTAAAATCAAAATCTCCTAAAATGTAAATATTACATGAAATCAACAGAACAAGGACTTTAAATAGAGAAACTTTGGAACTTTGAACAGTCTAATCAAGCATACGTACTCAGTATGTAGTTAGTTTGGGCCTCTTTTGCATCACTTCCTGCCTCAGTGAGGCAGGAAGTGATGCGGTAGCATGCAGTATCTGTGTCAGCCTGTAGCTCTGCTGGGGTGTAATGGAAGACCAGGATGATGGTTTAACTGGTATTAGCTGATTAGAGCATGACACTTTAAACCTAAAATGTAGCACATTTTCACAATATTCAAATTTTCTGATATTTTGAATTTGAAGTTTTCAAAAGCTGTAAGCCATAATCATAATTTTAACAAATAAAGACTTGAAATATCTCGCTTTGCATGTGATGAGTTTGTATCATCTTTTAGTTTCACCTTTTAAGTTGAATTAATGAAGCAAATGAACTTTTGTTCAATATTCAAAATCTTCAAGTTTCACCTGTAAATCAGCCTGTACAAAAGTTTTATTCTAAAGAGTTTATCAGCATGATTGTGTTTTTTAATGCGATTTGTTGAAGCCAGTGCGTAAACTTGGAGCGTCTTTCTTTAATCTGTAGTTAAATTTTTCCAGATTGACCTTAAAGTCACTTGAGACTGATGTCAGGAGGAGACTGAAAAGTAATAGGAGCAAAGAAGAAGACAGGAGGAGATTGGACAAAAAAGGAGCAGAGAGGATGCCAGGGGGAAACAGGACAGAAGTAGGGCAATCAAAAGGTGGTGAGAGTATGAGAATAGACTATTTTGTAAATATGTTTTCTGTCATGGGAGTGGCTATGGCAATTAAAGTTCAAGGATATTATCTGCATACTGCAATTGATGAATTAATTACAACAAAGTAGTTGATAGACCATGTTGTTTTTGTTTTCATGAGACCCCCTTTGAAATAGCCAAGACCGCCCCCCCACCCCCCCAAATCAAAAATGTCTGGAGCCGCTACTAATTCTAACCAAGTGATCTCAATTAAAAACTTGTTATGGGATATATTAAGGAGGCTAACATTAAGATTTTAATAAGGTTTGGCATCAAACCACAATTTGGTAACTTGAACTAAAGAGAAAAGAATCACAGAAGTTTAAGTGGCCCCTACCAACCATTTCAAGAAGAGGATAGGTAGATACCTTAATTCCGTCTTTGAAGTATCTTTTACTTTAAATTAATACTAAGAATTAGGGTAAATGAAAGCCTTTTAACATTTTAGTATGTTCACTTCAATTTTCAGTTTTATTGCATTTATCTTGCCATCATAACCCAAATAGACAACTGAACCTCAACAAGTGCAAGAGATATGAATGCATGCTATAAATAACGGTAATTCATTTCAAAACACATATTACATAATTCATTTTTTATTACAGTGCCAAAAGTAATTGTTCATCTAAAGTCTACAAAATTTGCCAAGAGGGAAGCTGTTGATATTATTAGCACTCTATAAAAACTGTTTATATGACATAACAGATTGCCTTTAAAACCGCATGTGCCTTAAGCTCATCTCTGTTTCTGGGCTTAAAAGATAAACTAAGAATGCAGCATGCGAATAAATTAGCACGGATATGATGGATGCCTGTCATGACAATCTGTCAGCGGCAAGCTGAAGCAACACCAACCATATCCCATGTTTTTGTTGTAATGGCCAATAAGGTGTGAAGGGACAGAGTGGTAAACACTTCCTCTGGGTTAACAAGGTGTGAAGGACAATTCCTGGTGTTATCTAAACAAAATAAGATGGACAGATAGACCAAGACACGCTGTGAAGGGTAAAAGTTTTCTGACTGATGGGCATTATTGGCAGCTAGCCTAAGAAAGTGAAAAAAGAATTAAGAGTGAGCAGAGATGGACTTTCTCTCTTCCTCTTTCTCTAGTGCCAAAGTACTTGAATGTCAAACCAAACTGGAATGATCTGCTGAGAGGCAGTGGAGTTAAAAAACTTGGTGCAGAGCTGTGAGACCTCATCAGGTAAAAACACATTGGCATTTAGACCTTGGTGGCCAACTCTTACATTAATGTCACAAGGAAGATGTGGAGGGTAGAAGACTGACACAACAGTGCAGATCATTAAAGTTGTAGGGTCGTGCTTATGAGGTAACTCATTAAAAGCCCTTTAAATAAATGAATAGCAGCTAAATATAAAACTGATTTATCAATAGTTTGCACTTGTTAAAACCGGTGCAAACGCCACCAATTTGGGGCCTTTCCCTAATCTGAATATGCAATATAGGCATTTCTGTAAAAACACGCAAAATATTGGGAGGAGAATAGGCAAATAAGTAGGCATTCCAGGTGTAGTGTGATTTACTAAGAATCTAAATGCATGCAGCGGCTATTTTAGCATCTATTTTTACCTTCTCTGAAAGGCATGTATTAACTTTGCGCCACCACATTTAACAGAAGTTTATTAATGACAAACGAAAAATGTAATTCACACACAATATAACCTAATAGTATTTAACGCGCTAATGGCCATAAAACCTGATAGTTATGTAGCTATTTACCTGTTTTTTCCCCCCAAAGACACGTCATGACTCACTGCGCTCTCAGCGCGTCTCCAGTTGGTGAAGACGCGCTGAGCACACAGTAAGATATGATCCTCATGGATCCTCATTAGTTTCCACTGGAGAGGTTATAATCATCCAGTTAATGGATTGTAGTATCATGTACAATACCACAATAATAATCAGGCTACATACACTCACCTTAAGGATTATTAGGAACACCATACTAATACGGTGGTTGACCCCCTTTTGCCTTCAGAACTGCCTTAGTTCTACGTGGAATTGATTCAACAAGGTGCTGAAAGCCCATATTGATACCATTGAGCCCATATGGACCCATATGGGCCAATATGTTATGTTGGCCCATATTGATAGGATAGTATCTTGCAGTTGATGGATATTTGTGGGATGCACATCCAGGGCACGAAACTCCCATTCCACCACATCCCAAAGATGCTCTATCGGGTTGTGACTGTGGGGGCAATTGTAGTACAGTGAACTCATTGTCATGTTCAACAAACCAATTTGAAATGATTCAAGCTTTATGACATGGTGCATTATCCTACTGAAAGTAAGCATCAGAGGATGGGTTCATGGTGGTCATGAAGGGATGGACATGGTCAGGAACAATGTTCAGGTAGCCAGTGGCATTTAAACGATGCCCAATTGGCACTAAGGGGCCTAAAGTGTGCCAAGAAAACATCCCCCACACCATTACACCACCACCACCAGCCTGCACAGTGGTAACAAGGCATGATGGATCCATGTTCTCATTCTGTTTATGCCAAATTCTGACTCTACCATCTACTCATGCAAATTGTAGCCTCTTTTTCCTTTTTGTAGTGAGGATGAGTGGTACCCGGTGGGGTCTTCTGCAATTGTAGCCCATCTGCCTCAAAGTTGTGCGTGTTGTGGCTTCACAAATGCTTTGCTGTATTCCTCGGTTGTAACGACTGGTTATTTTAGTCCAAGTTGCTCTTCTATCAGCTTGAATCAGTCGGCCCATTCTCCTCTGACCTCTAGCATCAACAAGGCATCTTCGCCCACAGGACTGCCGCATGCTAGTTGCTTTTCCCTTTTCACGCCATTCTTTGTAAACCCTAAAAATGGTTCTGCGTGAAAATCCCAGTAACAGAGCAGATTGTGAAATACTCAGACGGGCCCGTCTGGCACCAACAACAATGCCACGCTCAAAATTGCTTAAATCACCTTTCTTTCCCATTCTGACATTCAGTTTGGAGTTCAGGAGATTGTCTTGACCAGGACCAAACCCCTAAATGCATTGAAGCAACTGCCATGTGATTGGTTGATTAGATAATTGCATTAAGGAAAAATTGAACAGGTGTTTCTAAAAATCCTTTAGGTGAGTGTATATGACATTATGAAAACAAAAGTCAGATTTCCGATTACATATTTACAACATGAAAATTTGTTTTACTGCAATTTGACATTTAATAGAGTCCATAATAAAGTGTGGTAAATTTCAACAGAATTAGTGTAATATGAACATCAGTGACCTTGTTGCTGGACATGCTGCAGCTTAAATAAGTCTGACTCTGGAGTAATCTGTGAACATTGAGCACAGAGCAGTGCATTTACACCACATGTATTAGATCTATTTCTGACAAAGAACATGATCCACAATATTCTAGTCTAATAGTAATTAATGCGATAACAGCCATAGAATTCATACATATGTTGGTTGTCCCATCCCTCCCACCTATCTTTTTTGTTTATTTTGCCAAAGACGCATCATGAATCCATGCACATATTCCTCCTCTCTTAAGCCATAGCACAGCTCACATTAGCAGCCACAAAGTAATCATTTGAATACTACTTCTTGTGCCTGTTATGAATTGCTCACGCAATCTTAGTAAACCACCCGGAAAATTAAGGACAACCCACTCGTGCAAATTTTTAGCGCCACACGCAATTTTGTGTCATTATCAGGAATCTTGATAAATCAGGCCCATTATTTTTCTCTACTTTAAAAAATCATTTTGTCGCCTGTAATTGTAGATAGCATTTTTAACAGAGAATAATGCAAACATGAATCCATTACCATATACTTTATACATGAAATTGAATAATGTAATTTCCCTAAGTTAAATTGTCATTCCATCATTAATCGATTGCATGTTCGGTAATAGCATAAAATAAAACAGTGATTTCATTCTGATTTTGTCAGATTGAAACAAAATTATTTGTATTTCAGTAGTAGTTTTTTGTGACAGTTAAACACAAAGCAGTGTTTTAAAAAAAAGTAAAATAAAAAAGCAGCACTACAAGCGATATAACAAATAACAATAGATATAAAGTTTGAATTATATGATTATTTAGTGTAGTGAAAATGATATGGGAATAAAAGCTAATTAAAACAAATAAAAACTAAATTACATTAGTATGTAATACGTTTTACCATTCGTAAGTTTTAAAAGCCTAACAGAAAAGGTGCATTTTGAGATTAGTTTAAAAAGTATTGTCTGTGCAAAAGAGGTAAATTGGGGATCACAGATGTGGCATCACAAATAAACAGAAGACTAGCGAGGGGCACAACATTGTTGCAGCGGTGTGGCAGACATAAAAAAGAAAGTGGAGGCAAAGAGGTACGTGGCATGCCACGGCCAGAGAGTGTCAGCCACAGGTGGAGACGACCCAAGAAATCATCAGCTGCAGGGGCGCTGGGATGCTTGGATTCGGTGGGTCAGTCGGTCTAACACTGGGTCCAGCTAAGCACCAAGATCTATTAGGATTGCTCTGGGGAATCTAAATCGCCTGATCAGCCAGTCATCATCATGGGTCAGGAAATCTCCAAAAACTCCTTCCATCTGGATGTTTTGATTGACAGGAGTGGCAATGCAATATTTATATTTCTACTCAGTAATCACACCTATAGCTACACACCTTATCATACACATGTACATATTGTAAGCTAACTCTTAGATTCTCAATTTTTAGCTCGTTGTTCAGAAACGAATGTGGGAGGTGACTGCTGATTTGTGTGTGTGCGTGTGTGTGTGAGTGACGGTCTACAAGTCTGAAAACGTGGCCTAGTTTCACCATTTTGGCATCTTACCGGCTGCTCGGCCAGTTTCACCATGTTCAAAATGTGCATAAGTAAGGGTCATACTTTGCTAAAAGTTGTCCACCTTTTTCTGACAAGTTTTTTTTCTATAAATCATGAAGTTCGAATAGAAAGTGACATGCAATTTTGGGAGCCCAATATTTTGCCAAAAGCAAGCTTTGTAAATGAGCCTTCAGTATGGATGTACTCCAGGACTTTGTGATAGCTAATATAATAAACTAACTTTTTTTGTTCACAAGCTGCTATGGAACTAATCTGGGGGTACGATTTGGGTCAACATTAATTTCAAAGACCCAGTTGTGGCCAGACTTGAACTACAGCAACAAATACACGTGAACTTCTGTTTCATCAGACCACAGGACATGTCTCTGAAAAAGTATTTATTAAGTGTTGTAGTGTGCAAAATTTGATCATATGTGTTAAATGTCATGTATGATGGCATATTGAAAATCGCACGATTACAGGATGTGAAGGCTGGATAATTGGGCACCTTTTGAGGAACATCAAAGCCCTTGTATATGTTGGAAGTATGTGTGACCTTTTGAGGACCTCTGAGACAAAGAGTTTTATTGCAGGCCATAAAACTAGGAGGTTTGCTTGAGAGGACCCGGGACTATAAAACCATAAAATTCAGGATGGACTCACAGGCCAGACCTCGGATCTTTTGATGTAGGAGCAGGACAATGGTCAATACACTAACCAGCTTTTGTTTAGGACTGTGTCAATAAAGCCTGGGAGAATGAACTTTTGACCTGGAGCCAGGAAATGGCAGTTGTAAAAGCAAAGAGGACACTTCCAGCTCATGAATGCATAATTCTTGACTGACCAGTCGGTGTCGAGATACTTTTTAAAAACGTTCTGATTGGAGCAGATTCCGAGGGAGAAGAGACGCCCAGATCCTGGGAAGTTTTGGATGTCTATAAAAGTTATGGCATGAAAACCATTCGTGGTCACATGTCTTTAATCTGGCCCAGAGAAAATGGGCATGTTTCTCTGTAAACTGCATATATTAATCTGTTTAAAATAAAACTGAGAACTGTAAATTGGCCCCTTTGTCTCTGCTTGAACATGCACTGAATTATTTTAAAAAAAATTTAATTCTACAGTGTGTTTACAAATATGTATCACCATTTTTTTACATAGCTTTTGGAGTAATGATGACTTCACTTTGAATAATGAAACTCTCTCCATTTGATGGCACTATTTTCACAAGGTCTTTTGCATAGAAACATGCTGTTCTCTGAAACCGATACCATAGCTGGACATTTTTGAATGTAATTCCTTGAGAAGATGAATGTGGCACTTCAGTTATATGAATACTGTAACCAAAGATATGTCAGACTTGAGGAGATCCAATTCTCCTTTTAATATCTTTTCCGATTTCATGATATTTTTCCATGATGTCATCGAAGGAAAAAGAGTATTTGAGATGTTGCCTTATAATACATCCACAAATGCCTCCAATTCATTCAAAGCATTGATGCCAAATCCTTTAAAGGTACCACAATATTTCTTTCTGTAAACTTTTTTTTTTATTGATTAGTTTATTATTTTGGGATCGGGCAAACATAAAAAAATTGTGCCATCCCAACTGACATTAAACAGGAAAAATGTTGTCTGATTCTGTTTCATGCAGTATATGCTAGTCTGGTTTCACAGGTGAGTGGAGAGTGGTCATGCATAAAATTAATTATTCGGGCATTTTGAAAAAACCCTGCAGGATGATGCACAATTCATGACTGGTGCACTTTCCCTGCCGCAATTCATTACATGAGATTGAGAAGGCAAGCAAAGCAATTCCAAACAAAGGAAAGGAGTAAAGGTGGATTTCTAGCTGAGCAGATATTCTAGTCCGCACCGAAGCCACTTATTAAAGGAGATATATCATGCTTTTAAATCCTTCCTTTTCACATGTAAATCATTCACTTGTGGTATATGTAAAGTAGAACCACAGTGGTTTGGTCTGAATTCCATGTTATTGTAGCCACACAGACCCTCCTTATACCGTTCTGAGGAGCATCTTTAGAGCAACTCATTTTGGTACGGTCCCTTTAAATGTAAACAAAACATTTAATGCCCCGCCCCCTCCAGGTTACAGAGCGTTCTGCTCCACCCCATTCGGACATTTTTGTAGTCTGATAGCAGCGATTCGATTACTACCGGCAGATAAACTTTTTATTGCGAAGCAATCGTCGCTAAATTCCTGTACATCATGTGTACCCCACGACAAAACCGGCAAAAAAAGCCCAATCATTTTTTATTCAAAGCATGCAGTACAGTTATATCCTCAGCTAAAAGCTAGCACACATCGCTAACAGAAGCAGAATTTACAATGCTACAACTATCAAAACAATCGCCCGTACGACATATCAACACACAACATTCATGTCTAAAATAAAGTTTACTGTAATTTTAGTGTTATTTGAAGCTTACCGCTGCTCCACGGAAACGACGGACTGCTTTGTCCCTCGTTTTCGTGGAGAGAAGGAACTGACCCCTCAATCAGACGAAGTCTTTTTGGCAAATCCCTCCTGATACCGAGGTTGCTGAAGCACTCATCCTCGAAGTGCTTCGCGCAAACAAGGAGAACTTTCCCCACAGATGTCGGTATGTTTCCACTAAAAATAAACCAGGCACTTCTCAGAGCCTCTGATGCTGGGGGTCGATGTAGGGATTTGTGTGGGTTAATACACCCAATAACTGAACATTTTGACTTGCTTTCTTGTAATTTCAACATGACTGACCTTGGACTACAAAATCGCTGTGGGGGAGAAAAAATGGCGGCTTCACGAAATTGGTTAGCCGGAAGTCCATGACCTTATTTGGCAGTTCAATAACAAATGCTGTGACGTAATAGACAAGAAAACGTAATAACGAATAGAGAAAACTAAACAGACTGAAAAATAGGACCAAAAAAGAATGTAAAGATATAAACACAGCACCAGAAGAGGATAAATGTAAGTTGTCTGCACTCCTAAACACCCAAAATACACATTTACATGCATTTAAGGGCTAAAGAAAGTGGATTTTCCATGATATGTCTCCTTTAAATACAATGCTATTAGGACTGCTTTATTTCCCAAACTGGACATGTTAGACTTCACTGGAAAAATGCTTTTAACTGTGATAAATGTTCGGTTTCAATGTCTTCAGCCATACAGGGAACCCTGTCCATGCTTACTAGCAAACAAGTGGTCTTTTAAGTTTACAGTGATGTAAAAGGAAATTGTTTCACTTAAAGATGTTTTGAGTTCGATTATGTTGCGACACTTAAATACTACAGAACATTTTTTAGCTCAAACAAATTTTTGTATCAGACAAAGATGACATGATTTAATTTATTGTCGTGGGACAACAGTAGCTTAGTGGCAAAAGCAGTCATCTTGGAATCCAAAAAGTTGTACGGTCAATGCCATCTTCGTCCCGTAACATCTTGATGTGCGAATTTAACTCTTAAGCCTAGTTTAGGGGTGGGCAATATGGCAAAAATAGAATATCACGATTTTTCAATTATGTTATCCTGATTTCGATTTTTTTTTTAAATGATGACCAACATAAATTAAATTACATATGTAATTTAAGTTATGTTGACAATCATTTTCAAATAACTTCATTGAAAAATATATAAAAATCATAAACGTCTTTGAATGCAATTATATAGAAATTTTAATCTTGACTTGTCTAATAAAACAAAAAGCAGGGAGCACACATGAACTTACTTTAGTTTAAAAATATAATATTGAGCAAATAGAATGAAACTTGAAATCTTTTAAAATTAAAAAACTAATATGCAGCTTCAAATATAGTGCAAGATGTATTGTGCTATCTATATTACGCCAATATAATAATACTCGTAAACGGTGGTAAATACAGCTTTAACTTGCTCAATGTTTTTTGCTGAATGCTGATGTTATAAACAGGCACACATACAGCTGCCTAATGAAAATGTGATAACAAAGTAGTGTAAAAACACAACGGGATACAAAGTGCTGCTACTATAAAAGTTAATGAAGGTCGAGTGCAGTGTAAGCGGTTCTAATTATTCTTCCATCCATCGAAACGTATTCTTAATATTCCCTGCAACTCTCTGTGCATATAGCATACATGCGTGGAATGGCAGTATTTGGAGAAAAAAAACATTGCAGCTGGGGAACTCATAGCGCGGATTGTTTGCTGTCTGTGTCATAGTGAATACGTTTTATGATTGTTTTTGCTGTGTGGAAGAAACACTAGCAACCTCTGCAGCTGCAGCAGTTGGCTTTATAGCTTTAGCTGGCAGTTGGCTCTCATTGTATTATCTGGGATGCCTTCTTTTAAAGTAATTAAACCAGTTTGTGGTGCTGCGATCACTTGTCTTGATACTTTGCAAATTATGTTTTTTTGTTCTTTGTCGTCTAGTAAAACACCAAACCAGCTACATACAATGGACAAAGACTTTCACTTCAGAAAGAAATCCATTTAGGTTCTCGGTCATACCGACGCCATGATTGTTGCACACACGGGGGGGTGGAATTTGCCTAGAGCAGGGAGAGAGCGGAGGCTTCCATTCACATACAGAGGCAGAAATACAGCAGCAGAACAGTGAGTTGTGATAAAACGATCTCTCTAAAATGATAGATCAAAAAAGATGATCAGATGATAGATCAGAGTTCAGCCAACTCTGTCAAAATGTTTTAATTCAGTAACATGGAATGGTTTCTGAGCTCGAGTATAACTCTTGGTGATCCTTTACTTCTGCTTGAGTGTTTTTGAGATTTTTTTTTGTCCATGAATGAGTGAACTGTTCTTCACTGACCTAACTGCAGAGGTCACTAGACCACTGAATTAGTCTAAAGATAGCTTGTGATGGTTGGTCATATTTGCCAATTGTTAGTGTTGAATGTTAGCTGTTTCAGACTACGATTTGGATTTTATATTACAGTGTGTTTTATTTCTTAGAGGCCACCAAAACATCTCTTCACCCATGTATAATCCTTTCAACTTAAAACAGGTAAGAGATATGGAGCAAATGGCAAAATTATGAACGTTTCACATTTTGCTGTTGTTTTATACACAAAATTTGCAACTCACAGTAACTGAAAGTTTGCTGAAATTTATTTTCACGTGAACATAGGACTATACCTCAAAGTTTAAATATTTTATTTTTTAAAACCTTGTAGATCCCCTTTTTGAAGATCAATTGTGTCACCAGCAGCCCTCAGCACTATATTCTTCTTGATTTGTTCAACAGACTTCAAAGTAAGTTCTTCAGTCTCTAGAGCATAAACTCAAGAATGCAGTAACATTTTTAAGAAGAACTGTCAAAGCATTCCTAGAAATTATACAAATCAAAACAACAAATTTTAAATGATCAGACTAAAGAAATTATTTCTCACAAACCATAGAGTGGACGTGACTATGATTGTAATGTTTTTTCCCTTATTTTTCATGTTTTAGGCCATCCTGCAGGGAAATTAATTTAAAAGGAGAAACAGCCAAGGGAAAAAGTATATCTGTCAGAGCAATCAAGGTTCATTGTGTTATTAATTGTTGAAAAGCTTAACCCCTTAAGCCTGCATTTTTGGGGCCACGTCTCCTAGAGTAACATTTAACTTTCAACTTTCAATTATTATTTATTACAGACACCAATACTTGGTCTGTTGGTGTTTGTCTATAATAGACCTTATTATATGAGAGCAATTTGAACATTTTAGACCTTTTACAAGCTGTAAAAACACTTCCAGAGTGTAGGTATGCCAAATTCGGGGAAAAAAAGCCACTGGCTTAAGAGGTTAATGTAATAAAGTGAGAAAATGCAGCTGTTATACCATAACATGATACTGAAGCGGACCAAGTGAAAACGGCTTCATCTTGCTTTGAACCTTAAATCAGCTCCTTGGGCATTCGCAGAACACCACCATCATATTTATCACGGGGTACCTTAAGGCTTGTGATTTATCCGCTTTGTTTTCAATTTTCCATCTTAATCAAAACAGTGGTAATCACTCATCAATCACAAATTCTAAATCCTACTGTGTACACATGGAAACATATTGTATGTGTTTGCTCACTGACCTGACCCAAGAGCTCAGGCAGACCCAGCACTTGCCCAGCAAACACTCCCAAGCAGATCAGGATGGAGTTAAACTGGCCAATGGAACCTCTGATATGTTTTGGGGAAATTTCTCCGAGGTACATGGGGAGGGCACTAAGTGATATACCTGAAAAAACAAGGGTTGCATAATAGATTCAAGTTAACAAATCAGTAAAAGCAAGTAAGAAAACTGGTGGCTACCGTAAATAAAGAATTCATACTAGAGAATTTCGCAATAGCATACTGCTATCTATTGTCTTTAGTAGCCTCAATAAAACTCTGTTCTTAGCCTTATAGGAACTTGGAAGGGCGTTGGCTAAAGAGCTAAAGCTGTATTGGCACCAGACTGGTACCAACAGTAAGATTTGTTTCTCTCTGAATCATTATGGCCTGATCAGATTTGATCTGATGTTATTTAGAATTTTTTAATTTTGTCGAAGTCTGTTTGGTCTGAGTCAGTTTGTTCTTGTGGTATTTGGTCCGATGATGTTTAGTATTTCATTCAGGCGGAGTCTATTTTGTCTAAATCTGTTTGGTCTTAGTACATGTCATCTGAATCACTTGTCTGAGTGTGTTTGATCTCATGCTGTTTGATCTGGGTCCCTTTATTCTCATGCTGTTTTAGTTGACTGTTTAAATTATGATTGTCTGCTTAAGTAATAAAGCTTATTTTTGTATTCTGATTGTTTAATTTTTATGTCTGCTTGAAGCTTTGTGTTGTTATTAATGCATCTGAGTACAGTTCCTATACTTTGGTTACTACAAACATGTAATAAATGACCATTGCCAAGAGTGTACTGAAGCCATCCTCTGATTAAGAGCTGTTTTTACAATTTTCGTCTGGGGTTTGGGTGCAGCTATCAGAACAGAAGGCAATTAGAGCTTCACTGCTCTGATTACCACTGAATTCATATTTGATATGCACATATTTTTTTCTCATCTGCCAAACGTTATTATTTTTGCTTCCGGATGAAGTTGCATCCAAATGGTTTATTTACTTAATTTATATCTTAATTTCTTCATTTTGTATTTTGTCTGTGCTGAAACAACTACCATTAGTATTTGTAGAGTTCTAATTATAAACCTGGATCATATTTCAGGTTGCAGCATTTTGTAAGAAAGGGAAAAGTGATTCTCTGTAGATATGTTTGATCTCTCAGGTTTTACAATCTGTTGGATCTATTTACTTGTGATAAAAGGCTCAGGTGTTAGGTATTAATCATCTTTTGGGTTGTATCTCATATGTTACAAAATTAATTTTACTTTTGCTCTGTTTTAATAAAATACTTATAGTACCAGCATGTTTTGTACACTAAGTTTAATCAAACATGTTTCCTTTAAATGCACACTGACCTGAATTCACACCCATAATGATCCGACCGATGATGAGCATCTCAAAAGATTTTGACATCTCACCCAGCGACAGCAACAAAGCAGCCATCACAGCAAAGCTGTTATTCAGCAGCAAGGTTCCCTTTCTGAAAAATAGAAACACCATATAGACTTGACTCTATATGACAAAAGAAAGACCTGACGGCAATGAAATCTGAATAGATTTATAATACACTTATTCAAGCACTCTGTTGTATCATCTGCAGTGCTTTAATTGTGATAAAAGTCAGAGAACAGCAAGCATGTCTGAGTTTTGTCAAACTGTTTCTGCGAGGCACTCCAAAGCAAAAGAAAATCAGGGGTGACATTTGAGACAGCCTTTGTGAAAAGATAAAAGATTAATTTGACTTTTTTGTGGTTTTAAAAGCATGAAAACCAGATAAAAACCATTGGATCTGAAAGATTCTTCAAGGGCAGCAAAGCAGAAAAAAAATTGTTCATATCAGAGGCCCCTCATGTCAACTGGATGAATAACAATTGATGGAGAATCCATTCAAAACGATTTTCCCACTTACTGCCACATAAACATACTAAAGTCAAACCATTCCTCACTGAACAGAGGCTTACAAATGTCGGCATGGATAGAAATCAGAAATGACCTGATCATAAGACTGTTGGCCGAATGTATCACCAGTTTATTAATGGTGTGAGTACAATGTTACCCCCTTTCTAAAAAGCTCAGTGTTTGAATTTTTTTTCCCACCAATCATTCTGCAAAGAGATTTCCCCAAGCAGCTTTTGCAGACATGTCACAAACTCCACTTCATCAAAGACTTTTTAAGCTAAAAGGACCAACACATTTTAAAACTACAGAATATCAGACAATCTTTTCACAGTTAACTTCACTTTGCATGTACTTTAGAGCAAACCCAGACTGATTATCACATTTATTCACCTTTCACACCCGTAATGAAATCCAAATTTCCCATTGAAACATCCCAAAGACTTATAAAATTCACACTAACAGGTTAATCATTTTGCCTCTTTAAGGCTTGACATCATTATTGAGAAATGTTGGGCTAAATCATCCTAAACAATTTGTATTTTTACACTTTCATCTGTCAGCAAACATGGACATAAATTATTTCTGTCATGACTGAGAAAAGCTCAAAGTCATATTTTCTGATTGTGAATTATGTTTGATACATTGGACAAAAAAATAAATCAGAACATCTTTAGATAAACATATTTGTGCCACTGTAAGGCATATTATCATCCTTAAATAGAAACATATTTGAGAAATGTTTCTCACACTTAGTTCAGTCCAGGCCAAGAATAATTATTGTGGGGAAAGGGTCAAACTTCTACTAACAAGACGTACCAGACAGTTATGATCAGGGATGCAACGATACCACTTTTTTCCAAACGATACTTGGATCTGATTACTTGTCAATACCGAATACCAATACTTCTACCATACAAAAAAATTACAAATGAATTGGAAGACAGGTTTTATTTTTTTTCTCTACTTGTTCCAACAAATGATAGATAACAAAATAAATATAAATAAAACTGACGACAAAAAGGAAAATTTCAAGTGCAAAATAAATATTTTCAGTCAAATTATAGCAGAGTTTCCACATTTTACGTATCAGTTCATGGTATTGTTTAAATAATTGATACCGATGCGAGTACATTAGGTATAGACCCTTATACCCGATACCACTATCAGTGCATCCCTAGTTATGTTCACAATATTTAATAGGCTCATTTGACAGATTAAAAGTATATTTCAAAAATAAGAAGCTTTCAGCGGGTATTAAACACACTTTTTATAGATCTGATGTAATATTCTAAATGCCATGTTTTCATTACTTTAAATGAAAATGATCATTAATAACAGAAATAAAGATTTGAAAAATCAGTGTACAGGCGACTGCTAGGTTTTGTTTTTGTCCAGCTCGATTGTGACACTGCTAAACCAAGCTGAACAGACCAGCAGTACTGGCAAGTAATATCCTCCCATCCAAATCACAGAGTAGCTGATCTGCTGCAAAACATCTATCCTGATACCGTGATGAATATCTCTGTTAATGCTATTGCTAAATACTAACTGAAGTATATGAGGCTAACATTACCCAATGATTAGTGCAACACCTGGTTACCATGGAGAAGGTACACAGACTGGTGGAAAGACATTGATTAAAGGCACAGTGTGTAATTTTCGGCCAGTAGGGGGCAGTGCATACTTAAATTATCAAAAGCATGCGGTATTTGTGGCTTCGAGTAAGAGACTCAACAACGGAGGTCCAACTAGTGCTGTTTTCAAACGCTCAATTCCATGAGAATTATCTATTTGCACCAACATGACAAGCACATCAGTCTCTCTTTAATGGCTTGGAACTAGCGAAGAGGTAAAAATGTATTTATGGCTAAACTTTTTTGCACTTTGAGGGGAAATCAATGTTTTAATAGCGCTTTGTCCGTCCAGGCTCTTGTAGAAGTAAAGACGTCATCTAATATGGCTGTCTCATATGAAACGAGCAACCGCGCCTATGTATTTTAAAACTGATTTTTAAAGTCATAGTTTACAATATCGTCAATATTTTGCAATTAGTGTGCTTTACTTAATTATTATTACATAATATTTTAATGGCTATTTTCAAAGATGTACTGCAAAACCTACACACTGTCACTTTAAGAAGCATTTGCACAAATTTCTTAGGCAGGTCAGCCTCCTCCTTACAAGATGTTTTAGGTGCTGCTCCAATTAGAATGCTGCTTGATACACTAATACACTAAAATCCTACTTCATCGACAACTCTGAGCCATTAGAAACAAATATTTGTT
The DNA here is from genome assembly GCA_028564705.1 of Apricaphanius iberus. Lineage (NCBI taxonomy): Eukaryota > Metazoa > Chordata > Actinopteri > Cyprinodontiformes > Aphaniidae > Apricaphanius > Apricaphanius iberus. Next base: position 2,184,487 of record JAPXFQ010000846.1, on the reverse strand, counting down.
TCATTGAATGAGGACTGACAATATATGTTTGTTTTTCATTGGTGCTTTACCAGATTCTTTCTTTCGACAAATTGTTCAAAACCTTTGGATGGTAAAAGAAAAAAACATGTAAAAGAGATATTCCCCTTATGTAATTCAATTTTGAAAGTCTAGCAATATTTATAAATGTAAACTGTTGTTTTCCTGACTTCATCTCCAGTTAACTGACATCTGTATACAACAAACTCAATCATAATCTTCCTCTATATATATTAAAGATTTAGCCAAAAAGTTTATTTACAATTCATAACCTCATTTATAAAAAATTGCAATCAGAAAAAGAAAATAAAAAAGGGTTTTCTTTAAAATGCCCTCTGAGAACAACTTTATCCATCCGTTATCTATACCACTTATCCTTGAAGGGTCGGGGTGTGGGGGCTGGTGCCTGTCCCCAGCGGTTAACGGGCAAAAGGCTGGGTATAAATGTCAACAAAATCAAACGAGCTCCATAGATACTTATTTGCATGCACATAAACCTGTTTTGAATTGAAATTATCATTTTTGAATAAAAAATTCAAACAGAGTTTTAGATGAGTCTAAACAGGCTGAAAGACAAATTGAAACAAACAAGTATGTTGCGGATTAAAGACGGCCTTTTCACACCCTAATGTCGTAGGTCAAAGGAGTAGATACTCATCTTCACTGCTGCTATAGAAATGCACATTTTCTCATGGGCAGCCTCATTTACATGATATCAGATTTGCAAAACAAATAACTTGCAAAGCTGTCTTCGAATCATGTCTCCATTATGACAAAAAGTATAAAAACTCCATTAACCTTAGCACTCCTTGAAAACTTTTAATGAACTCTTGGTCACCTTTTTAGAGTTGCTGTTTTTAATCACTGCATGTGTGTTCCTTTGTTTTATAAATTCACTCTGACATTTTACTTTCAGCCTCTCCAAGATAACCAGCTGGGACAAAGATGCCTAGCAGATAATACAAATGAAAAATGAATTCCTTCAATTGACTCATGAGAAAGCCAGAGAAAAAAAAACTCAAGGTGAATCTTAGGCTGTCGTAATTGCCTCAAAAAGAATAGGAGTCAAAGTATGAGAGTTACAATACATCTTCTGCTCTGACAATGATGTTAGTAATTACTGGTTATTAGATTCTTATGAAAATTGTTTTTGAAGGAAAGGAGGTGATTATGTCTAGCCTGAGTCAGTTCCTGGCCACACACCTTAGCACACAAAGGACATCTGACAAACTACCTGACTAGCCTGAACCCTGAGAAACTCATTAAACTAGCTGTGAGACTGGATCTCAGTGGGCAGAAAAAGTTGTCAAAACACTACTAATAGATCAAAAGTAACTTTCTTTTTCTATCGCCATCCCTAAAGTTAAGTAGTAGATCTCTGGGGGGATAATAAATCACCTAAAAAATTATGTTCACATAACTGTACTCTTGGGTTGAAGACAACAGAGAGAACACAAGTGTGGGTATAACGGCTTCTTGGCAACCAACGTTTAATCGTACAAGCTGTCTGTTCAACTGAATGTTCATGGGAAACAAGGAGATAAAACTCACCACTGTAGCAGTGTAGGTGGCAAGAAATGTGCAGTTTATTTTAGTTTTTTCTACCTTTACGGTACAATGCCATTCTAAATATTTTTTTAAAGTGGAAATTTTGCTCTGCTGAACCTAAATCATAGACAAGTAAATATCAGTGGATTTGTGTAAAAAGAAATGGAAAACAGAGATTTAAACATTGCCTAAAAAGCAAGACAAAGCAAAAACACAACTGCAAAAAAATACTGACAGCAATTGAAGTTTAATACCAACTGGCGAGAAATTAAACATCTATCTGAACTATGTCAATATAAAATATGAAGGAGGATGGATAAAGGTTAATCTGAAACTCATGATTCAATGAAGTAAAACTTTGAAAAAGTCTAAAAATGAAGCTGTGAATTTAACATGAAGGATTTGACAGGTCAAAAAAAGGTCATGCTGAGGGGCTAATTTCAGCTCTCAGCCACATTCAGCTTTAATGTAAAATTATTTCTAAAAATGTGTAAGAAAGAAAAAGTTTACTATAGTGCACACTTTAGTTACTAGAAACTAGTCCTTCAGCAATACTGATTGTTTTTTTAACCTTAACTATAAAGACAAGCTTTTTTTTTTTTTGCAAATGATTAGAAACGTGCTCTTGAATATTGCTACATGCCACCATGTTTGGGTTTTTTGTATTTAACTGTGTATTGCTGCTCAGGTGCAGGCTGCCTGATTTTCACCTGCTTGGACCCCCCCTCTAATCTTCCTATAGGTCCATTGAGCTACCCTACAAACCAATTACGTTCAGGGACTGGCTTTAAAAGGCACACACCCAGATGTGATGAGGAGAGAGCCAGAGCAGAGTAGTTTTGCAGAGCAGATTTCCAACAAAACACAGAGTGCAAGAGTGCCATGCATAGTTTCTCCCTCTTTGTTCATTCAGCATTTGGCTGAATTGGTGGCAGGTATGTGGTGGGATTTGATGTGGACAAGGTAAGATCGGGGTACCCTCTTCATTTCATCACCTAGGTTTATTTTTTGTCTAAATACAATTAGGGGGAATTCCACAAACCAAGCTCAACAAATTGAGGCTTCTGTGAAATATCCCTGTTTGAATTAGCGTAACAGTTAATTCCATGGCTTATTCAATTCCACCGACAAAGCTCATGTGAATTTGGTCCGTGTTGACTCAAGCGAGGCTTAACAAGCAAGGCTCGTGTGTCAACACTACATCAAAGGCAGCCCCTGTCAATCAATGCTAGACAAGGGAGAATAGAATGAAAGGATAGGGCCACATTCTTTTCCCCGTCTGGGAAAGACTTATTAATGCAGCCTATGAGCATCACAATTCAATCAAAACCAATAAGGAAACACCTGCTGCATATAAAAGCTACTCAGGCCAAATTGTGTTATAAAGTGTATTACTTGATGTTCCTTACGGACGGTTTAGAGTGTGACACTGCGCTCCTAACTGTAAACTTCTAAATTCACATTAATAATTCTTATTACCTAGTTGGGTAGGGCAAGACAATCTGGAGCAGTGCTGGTAAACTCGTTTCTTTTTACTGACTTGAGTTTGAATGGCTTTTTTGATTTATTTGAGACATGGAGTCAGTTGCCCGAAGAGTGCAAAAAAATCTACATTTCCAATCAAACTTAATTTGCTCCTCTTTCCTTGTAAATCCTAACGCTAAGATGAGTGAATGAAAAGAAAACTATCCATGTTATATTACAAAACAACAGAACATCAATGATTTTTTTTGAAGAAAAAAAAGAAAATCAATATAATAAGAATCCAAATTATAAATAAAGAAGTTTAGTAAAATGTTGAATTTCTGAGTTTTTCCTTACATTATTGCAGCAGCAAAAAAAGGAGTCAGACACCGGATTTATTTATCTTTAAATAAAAATAGTGGTGGAACTAATATGTTTTCTTTATTCTGGTTATTATCTTTGCAAAAAAAAAGTGTAGGCTATGGCGGACCACCAGGGGACTCCACTCACACCCAGACAACTGGATTTAAAAAAATATATGCTTTTTCATTACTATATCTGGCTTCCCGTTATTCTGTTCAGCATTTGTAGTTGGGTGAAAAAGGTGATTGAACTTAGCTCCTGTGTTGTCCATTTATACCATCTATGACTCTGTGGTGTCATCCGCCATTTTTTACAGTGTTGTATGTTGGAGCAGCAGTTTATCAACAGCTGAGAGGAAGAGGTTGGATAAACTCATCAGGAAGGCCAACTCTGTTCTAGGATGCACCCTGGATCTAGTTTAAGTGGTGGGAGACAGAAGGACTCTGGCCAAAATAACATCACTGATGGACAGAGTCTCCCACCCCATGCATGGAAATGTTGCTAAACTACAGAGCTCCTTCAGTGACAGAATGCTGCATCCTAGATGCATGAAGGAGCATTTCTGCAGATCCTTCCTCCTTCCAGCAGTCAGTTTGTACAATCAGAAATGCTCCCAACAAAAATAGATGTTTACATCCGTGCTGTAATTTGCCCTAATAACAACACCACTACCATTATAACTTGCACATTATCTTTCACAGACTATATATACAGACTTATTGGAAGTTACACGTTTATGTTTTAATGCACAGTACAATGCACAATCTGTACCTTTCTAAATTTTCAAAATATTCTAATTATTTAAAGGTCTGTCAGTATCCTGCTCTGCTTGCACACTACAGACACTGAGAAAAGAAAACACTTTTATACTTTTATTTATTTATTACATTTTATCTTTCATACACTGACATCTGATGCAACTCTGCAACATGCAGTATGTTGTAAGTACTCGGCAATCATTTGATCCGCTCTGATGAATGGTAATTCTGTCTAATCAGTTACACAATTAATTATTTCACATACTTGGTTTTGCAAACTCTTTGACCAATCTACAATCTGACCCTGGGATGAACTTACTTGGAAGTCTACTCCAGGAAATATTGTTTTCAATTTGTTTTCAGCATGTTGCTTGACTTATAACTAACTTATAACTTATCATCCTAACCCCTATGAAAGCCTTAGGGACGCATAATATTTTTCATGTCAAATTCAATTACTGAGCCCACAACCATGCCCTAAAATTTAAAACTTTAAACTAAAAGAAGCTGCACTTTTCAGTATGACTTAATTTTACTCACCGTCCAACTACTTTAATAATCAAAGAGACTGACAGCGTTCCAAGAAGGCCTCCAATGGCAAATATGGACACAGTTATGGACCACAGAAGAGTGGATGTCTCCTGAGGAATGGGTTCCCCATATCGCTCAATCCAGGTTTTATTGTAGAAAGCTTTAATGTACTGCAAAACACAAAAGGAGTGCACATTCAGCTGTATAATATATCATAAATCCCTAAACTGATTAATGAATTCATCTAAAAGTTTAAATTAAAAAAAAAAATAATAAAAACAAAAGACAGTAACACTGCTAACACTGTAAACTGAACATGTTCTATATTTAGCAGTTACATAATTTGTGTTCACACTTTATAATCTATATTTAGTTTTTTTTTTGTGCCCATCTCCAGTGATCACTGGGAGGAGCCTGAGTGCCTCTATGAAACGTCAAAAGCCCATGACAGGGTAACACAGAAACACAGAGCAAATAACCAATGCTCAAACCTGAGGAGCATTTAGATAGACCACATAACTTAGAATGTATGTTTTTGGACTGTGGAAGGAAGCCAGAGTACTCAGAAAGAACCATGTATGCATGAAACGAAAAACATGCAAACTCAAATCTGAAAGACCCCATGCAACACGGTGGCAGTGCTACCATCTGCATCCCTCTTTCTAAATGAATCTGTGAATAAAATAATAAAATAAGTTTATCCATATATTATTTCAAAAGGTTTCGCAAACATCCACAATATCACCTAAATTACCAGATCAGCTGATAGTAAATCCACCAGACCAATAACTAACTGATTTGGAAAGCACATGAACCTCCATCTTGGATGCTTTTGCACAACTGACAATCTGATGTAAAACAACAAAGATTACTCCCTTCAGAGCAAGAGCTGGGCTGAGGAGTTGTGGTGGCCAGATCTCATTAGGAAAAATGAAATAGGTTGAATCTGTTTTGTCAAAATCATGGAGCTGTTTGCAAATAGTCCTGACAAATTCCCAATCAGCTGATTGGGCAGGTTGATACAACATCGGCATCATGGAATCTCACTTGAGACATCTAGCATTAAAAACATTATTTTAAGTTCAAAACTACTTAGATCAGTATCAGGGACCAAAAAAAGACTTCTTGACATTTCTATTTGCATACTTTGGCTTTACATATGCTTGCAAAAAAACACCAAATCATTTTTGTGGCATCAAAGTCACAAATGGAAAAATTGTAAATCGGAAATTATAGGAGGATCGTTTGTGACGTCAATGTTTATGTTTTCTCGCAATGCATCATGATAGTTGGCAGGATAAGTGGCAGGAAACAGGGTATTTTAACTATAACTTGATTGTTGTCTGTTTAATCAGTCCTGATTAAACAGAACAGAACAGAACCTGGGTCCTTCGTCCTTCGTCCTCCTTACAGCACATAGCCATGACACTTGGTAATCATTCACAGGTGATGCAAATCACACTTTGTTTCTGCTTGACTAGGTCTGACCTCCGCTAATTGGCACAAACACGGCTTTTTGTTTCAAAGAGATCGGCCCAACTCTCCCTGATAAAACATAATCTCAGGCATCCAGACTTTAGAAAGCCGTAAACCTTTTATGAGTGAAGGGTTGGCTTAAAGAATATCAATAAATGTCTTCCACGTTGATTTGTGGCCTAGACACCGACAAATTAAGGTTAACGTTTTTCACATATCTAAAAGGGGCTTCAAATAACTTCGATTTCACCGTCAAAAAAGATTTTAAGTTTCTCTCTAAAGCTCTCCCTGTCTTCAGACGTTAAAGTGGTTATTTGTTGGGAATTTCACCCATTTACTCTCTTGGAAGTGTTCGATGCGTCTCTATAGCCCTTCATTTTGTTTGTTTTCTGCCCCCCGACCACTCGCGCATGCGCACAAAGATGTCAACAAAGATCCTCCTATTGACTTGTGAGCTGTCCAGAAAAATAAATTAAAGAAATTATCCAGAAAAATACTCAATTAGACCATCCGAACTTAATTATTCTGACTTACAGGTAGAGTTATGTTCCCTATGCAGACCATGGTTTAGACTTTCACCAAATAAGACAGTAGTGTACAAAGGACAGACTGTAATGTGAGAAATTGTTTTTTATTAGGTTTTTATGCGCTGGTGGTCATGCCCCAGGTAATTGATTAAAACCATTCCTCCGAACATCTCAGCATTTTCCTTGAAAGATTTACAATGATTTAAAAGGAAACATGTTTACTTAGATTTGTACCACTGACATAAACTCCCAACTCTATCTAATGTTCAAGGTAGGTCCTTTCAATCTAATTCACTGCTCAGAGCAATAAAAAAAAAACCATGTGATTACCCGAAGCAGTTCAGGCCAAGAAGATGGAAACTAATTACATATTTAGTTTGAGATATCTTCACAGCATATTTCTGCATTTTTCAACTCTTTATATACAATTCCTTCACTTATTTTAAAAAGACCAGCTGCTGGAGATGGACCTGCTGTGCATGAAAACAACTGAAAGTTGGTTTATGCATGCATGATGTGGTCTGACATGCTGTTTAAGGAGGCTATTGTTGCTTTGGTTGATAGCTACTAAAGAGGCTGATTAGGGCCCTTTGTGTAACGGCCTGGTTTGGTGTAAATGCACAGAGATGCTCTCTGTTATGATCTTTCCATTGTAATAAATTCCTTTTTCTGTCCCTTCTTTCCTGCTGTGAAATGGATAAGAACAGAGAGTAAGCTCCTCTGTGAATGACAGAACCTGGAGTGATGGGACAACATACACGAAAAACAGGGCTTCATGTATTTTTAATTAATTTTGTCAAAACGGTGGAAGTAGCAATGGTCCCCTGCAGTGGTCGACAGAAGTTAGCGATACATTAATAATCAGCCCTGGTTCCTAGTGTGCAGAGACTATAAAGAAAGATAAACAAAGAGGAAATGCATGAGAAGTTAACAAAATTGAGAACTTTTTTATCCACTGAAGAGCAGAAGCCTTTTCGGAGGAATAGTTCAGCCTGTTTGAGAGCAAAGAGCAAATTGAATAATACAAAGAATAGTTACTATACAATGAAAATGGTATGTTTTTTAAATAATATTTTCAGCTGCTTCCTAAATTAGACTAATCTATTGAGACACCATAAAGGGAGAAAAGCTTGTTCCATAGCTAAAGTGAAACAGTCTGAATAAGTGATTCCCCAAAGCCATTTACCTGGTCCTTGAATATATTAGTAGACCTAGTTGTGAGCATAAACACACCCATAAGAAAAAAACATCATCCTGTAATGCAGAATATACATTTTTGAGACATGAATATCAATTGGGGAGATTCTAATACAAAAAGGAATAATAAATATGGGAGATCAGATCTTAGCTTGATGGTGGTATGCTGAGAAACTCATCACTAGGTTGGTGACCGGGACAAAGTTGGAGTGATAGCATTATAGAAAACTGATTACTGTTTCCATCTAGATTCTTTTAAATTGCCTTATTGGAAAACAGGTGCAGCAGGTGTGGGTTTACTGGTGCAGTTTGCAGCTCTGAATCCTTGTTCCAAGAAGATTCAAGGTTCATATAGTGGCGTGTACCATTCTGCATGCTCTTCAGACAGATTTTGTTCCTCCCAAGGCACGCTTCCTCTATCGTAACTTTACCGTGATTTAACCCTCACAATTGGCTCTTCAAGGAATCAGCTTAGACATCTGCCTATCACGACTCTCTGCAACGAGTAGCATCGCTGATCAGCACAAAAAGGCGGCCAGAGCAGCAGAAATAAGAGCTTGAAAAGACAGCACTTGTTACTACACTTTTTGCTGTTCTTATAAACTGCTTTGCCAGCAACTCTTATTTTTACAAAGCCAGTTGTTTGTCAATGTCTGCTCATTTCCCTCTAAATTACAATCAATCAGCGTGATTTAGGGTGGGCAATATGGCTTAAAAAGGAAATCTCCAATTTTTTTCATACCAACTGCAATTTATGATTTTAATCGTTTTTCTCTACCTGTGTTTTCTTAAAAACAAGTTGCAAATGATAAAAACTATTTTTAAAAATGTGCTGTTATTTTAATCACCCCATCCCAGAGCTGTAAAAAAAACTGTAACGTAATCTTGTAAAACAAAACAGCAGGTCCTGGGTAGGTTGACGTCACTCTGAGCTATGGATGAATGTACATGTATTGCTGGTAGGGCTCTGCAATATGACAAAATATATCGTCAGGACTAGGGATGCTCCGATACCGATACTGGTATCGGATAATGGCCCCGAAACTGCCTAATGTACTGGTATTGGTATCGGTTAAGATACCATGAACCGATACTCAAAATGGGGAAAATCTGCAACAAATTCACAAAAAAAGATTAATTTTTCACTTGAAATTTTATTTTTGTGGAAATTTTATATTTTACATCTGTTATTTTGTCTCAGTTATGTTTAGTTTGTAAAGTCTGGTGCCTTTAGTCTCTTCAAGAAAGGCACCAGAAGTTATACAGTTTATTAATTCAACAATATGTGGCAAGGTACACAACGAGGGCCCAGACGAGATTCGATCCCATGACTTCCAGGTGAAGGTCAGGTGCGTTAACCAGTCAGCCAAAGGGATATCCCTGTGGCCAAGCAGCCAGGGCACACGATCTATCGGAGCCATAGTGGCAGGACCTCCACACTGTCACAAATAGTATCGGATCGGTATCGGGTATCGACAGATACACAAAATCCAGCCATTGGTATCGGTATCGGGACTGAAAAAAGTCGGATCGGTGCATCCCTAGTCAGGATGATAGAAAACGTCTATCGTTTTATATGGATCTCAATCGTTTAAGCCACAATAGGGTTTTTGCGGCAGAAAATTTCGTCAAGATCCACCTTATGGCATTCCTGTGCATGCTGCAATAAATGAAAAAAAAAACAGGGAGCAAGACGGTAATCAACACGTTTGAGACCAGGGATCTAAACAAGATAATCAGACAACCCGAGGTTGATCTCCCTGCGTGTCTCACCTCCCCTCCCGACGTGCAGCTTGAACAGAAAAAAAAGCGTCTCAGAGAGAACGACACCGGCTCTAAAAGCCGTTTCGTTCGCTAGCAAAACATCAATGGTGTAATACACCGTCTGTATCTGGAGTTTATCAGAGTTTACGCCTCGACTCGACAGTTCATTTGCTTATTGATTCTCTGTATTAATTGTCGTGGTTCTAATAAAATAAATGTGTTGGAGCCCGTTGGTCAGACCAGGAGCTGGTAAGCAACTGCTGTCTGATCTGCATCGGTCTTCTTATATCCAAACGGGATCAATAACCATATCTTGACTATTTTCCTAATCCTACTATTCAGGAACCAGTGCTTAAACCCAACATGATCCATCTGTTTTAACATTTAAGAGCAGCAGCCACCTCGTGTGTGCTTGGAGTCGGAACACATCTTGAGGGGGAAACACATATCGACATGACACCCCTATTTTACATAGGAGACATGCAGATAGTGAAATAAATAAAAATGTGAGGTTGCAAGAAGACAGAGAGAAAAAAACACTACTGCTACAGAAAATGAGTGACAGCAGATATCGCGGCAAAGTGTGGATGCTTTTTAAAATAATGTGTTTAGTTCAAAGGCAGAGTGTAGAGCTGAGCCGCTCTTCTAAAAGATTACTGATATCCATAGCTCCTGCAGATGGAATGAGATCATTACATGATGAGTCTGGTTGGTGTTACTGTCATCTATCATTTAAAAGTGCATTTCTATGTTGTACATTTTTATAAACTATTCATGAAATAAATTAACAGACAAATTGCTATATCGTGAAGTATATTGTTATCAGGATATAAAAATTTTGCCATATCGTGCCTTAATTGCTTTTGTACAGTGATGTATGGCGAGCTGTCTAAGTTTGTAATAGCCTTGTACTAACGATCAAAGAGATAGGCACTGACAACCACCCCATTTGTCCCTTACTACATATACTGTTTAGCCAACCTGTTGCCAATGTTGAGGCAAGGCAGTTTTTGAAGTAATAAAATCCTCAGGCAAATAACCAACATTATCTTCCAACAGGAAAGTTCTTGAAGGCTATTATTTTAAGGGGCGCTATTTTTATTGGCAACTTTTTGTATGGGAGACTATGCTGATGAAGAGCTGCACATATTAAAGTAATGCTGTCTAAAAAAAGAAGACATTCATGTCAAGAACATCTCCTTTTTATAGCAATCAGTCTGCTAATTCGATTGATTAGTGGGTTCAGGTTTTCACTTTTTCACCTTCCCTTGTGACTTTGATGGTAATTAATCTCTTAAAAATCCCCATATGCATCTAAACACTCTGTATTATCTAAAACTGTGTCAACTGCTACCAGAAATTCTTTGAAAGTAAATCACTTGCAAAGCAAAGCATTTGTGTTGAGAAATAAGCATAAGTTTTTGCCATGACGCAATGTTTCACCACCTCTCTATACATTCTTATCTATATTTCTTTTTGCTATATTTCTTATCTTGCTATTTTGTTATGCTTATGACTTCTGTTTCATTTTTCTTTACCTAAGTTTTTAATAATGCTACTGATGAATAATTTATAACAAAACAACCAAGGTAAAATAAGCTATTGTTTCTACTATTCAGGTTATTTCCTCCAAGTTTCAGTTACTTTTTTTAACTTTTCCTTAGTTTGACTTCATGCTGTCATGTTAAGAAAGTATGTACAGTAGTTGGTCTCACTTTTCTCTTTGATCTCTTTCATGTGCCAATAGATTTTTGAACAATTGGTGCAGAGGGCAGAATGAAAGTACAGTGAACTATTGAACTATTTTGATTTGTTAGAATTATCGGCCGATATTGGCATAAAAATGTAATATCGGAAATGATCGGTATCGGTTTTTATTTTTTTAATAAGATGAGTTTTTCACACAATACACATATTATATATCAAACTCTTCAGCTACTTATTTTCTCTCTCAGAATGTAAAAATATGACAGATTTTAGGTTTAGTTTTTGAGATATTATTTGTTTGAGATAACTTTCAATATATCAAAAGGCTTCTTCTGGGCCAACCTTGACCGTCTATCGGGCGCACTTGGTGACGTCATCAGCCACAAAGGTATAATGTTGTTTACATTTTCTAAATGTAGAAATTTGTCCTGAGTGGTGGGCCTTTGTCAGTATTCTCTGTGTGAGCAAATGTTCCAGCTAATTTTAAAGACAAAATAAAAATGGCACCTTTTTCACTTGCCTAACTAAAATTCTAGTACTGATTACATTTTGTAAATTTTTAAAACTCTAGTATGCATGATACAAGATATTTCATTGTGGTTACCTAAAAGGGTTTAGTAGTTTTTGTTTTTTATGAGGGAGGGTCCCCACTTTTCAGTATCGGTTTATATCAGTATCGGAAATTATGAGTTAGGCTATATCGGTATATCGGATATCGGTAGAAAAGCCAATATCGAACACCCCTAGTTAGAAGTTCAAGTTTGATATTAGTAACTGGGGCAAATGTGACACAAACTCTGAGTACACCATAAAGTCACAGCATAGATTCTTGAGATTAAACCTTATAAGACTCTATACATGGTGGGTAGTTTTTTTTTCCTTTTTTAAATTAAGTCCCCACAACCCTCTTCATTACTTTCCTCAATCCATCAATCAAAGTTTACATGATAATAAGTAGTTTGATTATCTTATACAGATAAGATCTAATTAAATGAACATCACTCTTCAGTGAACACAGAGTTCATTTAAGACTCCATTGAAAAGCTTATTTAAGCTAATTTAAGACTCCATTGAAGACCAATGGGTAAAAACACAACCTCTAATTCAGGAGATGAACTAAGCATGTACAGTAAGGTAACAATCTAAATCCCTAAAATATGTACTATAATGGAAATGGGAAAGTGTATGGATTTGCACAGAGCAGAAATTACATAATGACCAAAAGTGTGTTTCCCCTGTTATGTTAAAAAAAACAACCCAGACCTGTCGAGGCTTGGACTCAAAGGTGTATTGTAGTATCTGGCACCAATATATCAGCAGCACATTATTTAGATTATATACGTTTTTAATATGGGAAATCAGGTTTGTTGGTCTATCCCATAACACCCACGCTTGATTGGCTTCAGGTGGATTTAATGGTCAAGCTAACATCTTAAACCCATTGTTTTGCTCCTTAAACCAATTTCTGAATCATTCTTGCTTTTGGTAGGCTGTATGTCCAGCTGTGACAGGCTACAACTATCAAATTAAAACATTTCTGTGAAAGGGTCTATGTGGTCTGTAAGAATACTTAAGGAGATGGTACATGTCAAAATAAAAAATAAATAGATATCAATCTATGTTTCTCAGCAGAACATTGGCAGAGCCCAAATGCTGTCAACTTTTGAGGCTAGATCCTGCTAACGGGTGCAAGCTACCCAGCCTCCCAGATCATGTAAAAATTATTTTTGATTTATCATACCATGTCACCTTCTACCTTCACTCCCGTGCACCGCCGTCTTTAGGGTGGTGCACAGACAAACACCGCCAAACACTGACAACAACAGAAATCAAAATATTACAAAAGAACACGACTACATTTGGAACACAAACTATATTGTAAAATGGAGAACTTCTACAATTAACACGGACACATTAACCATAAGTCTTTGTGCCATAAAACCTTCCCCCGCGCAGCCTGCACACATAGATCATATGACAGTCAATCGACTATAGAAAGATTCGACGACACATTACCCATAATTGTGCCATAAAACCTTCCCCAGCGCAGCCTGCACACGTAGATCATTTGACAGTCGATCGACTATAGAAAGATTCGACTGTTCTAATTCAAATGTGTAAATCCTTAGTCCGGAACACCCCTAGTGCTGATATTAAAGTACAACAGCACTGGTGTGATTATCTGTGGCACGTTGTCTGCGGCCTCCTGCCTACGACCGAATCACAGCAGTGCTGACATTTGGCACAACATCACTCCCTCTCTTGTGATATTGCTTAAATAATTATCCATCCCCATATGCAACAAACAGTGATCCATGGTGTATTCTCACACCTTTCTATAGCTCCGTTTACATGTGTAAAATGTCTTTAATCTGATCATTGATCAGATTAGAATTTGACTGTGTACATGGCCCTGAAAACATCCATCTGATTATGACAAGTGTTTACATCCGCCACACGTTCAATCGGACTAAATCATTTTGACATGGGCAGAACTATCTGAAATACCGGACACAGCCTTAGAAGAAGAATCAGCAGACTTTCATTGTAAACAAACGTGGCTAGAATCATTTAAAATGGAGCGATACAATCTTTTTCTTAGCGTGCTTTTATTTTTTTCTGGAAACAATTTTACATTTACAAGCCAAACAGTATAAACTTTTTCAGTTTTGTTTCACGCCCACCATGCTATCATCCAGCTTCCGTCAACGCCAAAATAAGGTACGTCAACGCATGACGTAACAGACATTCACAATAATGACGTTCAATTGGAATAAGAGTTTACATGTGCCGCAATCGGATTAACTATCAACCTAAGCCACCTGTCTTTTATTCTTATCAGGTTTTTTATTCTGATCAGGTTTTTAATCCGATTACCTGTGTCCATGTAAATACAGTTTATGAGAACCAGCATTAACTTCTTGAGCAGTTCGAGCAACAGTAACTTTCTTTCTGTTAAAGTGAATTTCACATTACAGCTCCCTAGGTGCATCAATGAGCCTTGGCTGCTGTTTCTGACTCTTTCCTTAGACCACTTTGAATTGGCCACTGCTGTCTGTGGGCATCCCACAAGAACTATAGTTTTGGAGATGCTCTCATCTAAAAGTCTCTACATTAACATATGCCTTTATCAATCTCACATCATTATATTCCTGTAACATTCTATATCAGCTTTTCATTTTAAATGTGTGGCAAAATATACTGTAGTACATAATAACATAAATAACAAGCATTTTGACCATTATAGCATAGCAGTTTCATCAACAGATGATTGATTGTCAATAATCCCGCACCACAGCTGTCCTAAGATGTTATGAAGAAACTTTACATACCTCTGCATGCTAGATGTTTGAAACTTAAAGTAAAATTGATGCCATGAACTACTTTCTGATTCATATTGCTAAAAATGATCTGACCATTTAAGAGAACCATGTATATCATTGAAACTATTGGACCGTTGACTTATGATGAAATATAAATGTGATATAATTGATTGGGGTATTTTACTTTCAGTGTAAAGACTTTATGTACAGTCTTGTGTGTTTGTTTTCAGATCTTCCTATATCATAATTTGTACTTTCAGTAGAGGTCGCCAGTCCATTGCAAGGCATCAGAGAGACACATAGGACAAACAACTTTGCATCTGACACTTATACCTAAGTATATATTTGTCTTTTGAAAGACAAACTAACCTAAAAGACATGCCTTGGAACTATGGGAGGAAGCGAGAGTACATATAGAAAGACCTCACGCCAGAGTTCCAACCCAGGACATTCTTGCTGCAAGGCAAAACTGCTACCAACTGCAGCATATGCAGCCCGAAAAAAGATGAGATACATATAAATTCTATAGCCTTTCTTGTGCACAAAAATGCTTCCTGACTATGTATATTTTAAATTAGGACATTAGTTTTCAAAAGACACATCGTGGCAGCATCTTATCTAATCACTAGGAATGGGTATTGTGTACGTTTTATACGATCCCAGGGCCGAACCGGTATTTTTGAAATGATGGCAGTGCTTAAGTGACCTATATCATGCAAAATCAAGTTTTTGGAGTTTTCAACCATTTGGTTGTGCAATTTTCTTATAACAAACTGCCAGAAAATGCAATTGGAAATGGCATTTCTCTGTAACCAAAACCCCCGCCCATACTCGCGCACCCCCTCAGGAAGTGACGAGATGCGGAAGGGTGAATCAGCAGCAAAACAGTAGTAATATAAGAAGAATATGTAGGCTAAGACAAATGTTAGGTTAGGTTCAAAGTTTAAAGCTTTTTTTTGTCATATACACAGTAAGAAAACAAGTTTCCCAGGATAAGGAAATTCATACATTGCTGCCTGCCCTACATGCCAAAGAACTATAAAATAAATAAATAAAAATTGCAGTAATTCAAGTGTATTCCAGGATGCAGTAAAAATATCATATTTGACCCTAATGGGGACCTCTAAGATCAGTTTATTAAAAGTCTATTAAGTCCTATCTATCTTATCTAGTATTAAGCCTAGTAAGAGTCTAAAATAAATTGAGTTTAAATGGTAAGTAAGCGTCTACAAGTATCTGTAAGCAGCCGATACGTACATTTTTGGAATGACAAAGAGGCGGTACAATGTGATCGTGGATACCCTGATTTTACTCCGTCGGCTTCACTCCCACCAGCCTCTGTTTACTGCCTGTGTGCTGCTCCAGGCTAAGCAGGAGAATGCTAACACGAAGGGACGCGTGTCGCAAACCTGTCGTCGCAGAGTCGAACGCACTTCAATTAACAATTCGATTTTCTAAGTTACATGTAAACTGGAACTTGGCTCTCAACGGGGAGCAAACCTTTATTCCAATTACTCCAAAAAGATCAATTTAGATGTGCATTTAAACGTACTGAGTGAGACAGCAGAGACAACGTGCTTTAGTTCTGACTGTAGTACTGTAGTTATAACAGCCTGAACAGCCACAGCTGAGGGTTTACACAATTATGTGTCACAGCTGGGGTTCTGCAAGGCACAGAAAATCACAAGGTAATTTTTGAGTTGTGAGCAGCCCTGGGCAGCCGCATAGTTGGTAGCTGTAATCTCTGATTGCTAATTAAATGACCTGTAGGGAATCTAATTACCTTTGAACAAACAAATTAGAAAGTCTAACCTCTGAAAATGCAGGGTTTGTTTCTATTTGTTGGACTGAAACACATAATATGCTGAAAACTGGATTCACCAAACCTAAAAAGACTGAAAATATTTTTCTACTATAGGCATTTGTAAATTTACTCATAAATCACTGCATGAAAGGTACCAACCCTAAATTGAAAAAGTCAATTTGGGGTAAATAGAAAATTTTAGGCATTTTATTTTTTTTGGCAAATTTTGCCAAATGTCATGATAAGGTTATTTTTTAAGGGTCTTGTACGGTAAAAAAAAACAACAACAAAAAACCAAAAAAAACCCCTTCATTATGGGTATTTTTACTTCCAGTCTGTATAGCATGTTAAGAGCATAGATCCACTATATTAAAAGCACTTTATCACTGCACTTTAAGTAGAGATTTGCATGACAAAAAACAGCATTTGAAACTGTTTGTCCTCCACAGCTGTGCTGCATTAAGGAGTGTGATGACTACTTATGGGCAGAGAGAATTATCATCTGGAGAAAATAGCTTACTGATGGTAAAATGTATTGGCAAATGTGATGGTAAATCTAAATGTAAAACTGAGTGCAAAGAAGTCGTGAAGTTACATTATAACTTTTTTTTAAAAACAGTAAACTATATATTTGCATTTATTAGAGAGGGGTTTTTTTTGTAGATGAGTGGAAGAGGTAAACTGTTAAATTCTCCTGTGAGCTCAAGATGGTTTTACCTATGATGGACTGGCGACCTGTCCAAGGTGTACCCCACCTCCCGCCCGTTGATAGCTGGAGATAGGCACCAGCAACCCCCACGACCCCTTGAGGATTAAGCGGTTTAGAATATGGATGGATGGATGGATGGATGGATTTTGCATCTTTTTTGGGAATCATATGCATTTTGGGATTCATGTGTTATTTGGAATTGTAGGTACTTTGTCTCTAGGGGCCACCATTGTCTTAGGCCCCGTCCACACTACTGCGTTTTTGTTTAAAAACGGAGACCTTTTGCTACGTTTGCACCTCCCATCCACACTAAAACGGCAAAAACGGAGACCCAAAACGGAGAAGTTTAGAAACGCTGCCGACCCCGTTTTTCGTTTTGAAACTCCGGAGGGCGTTTTGGTGTGGACGTCTCAAAACTGGGAACTTTAGAAACGATGACGCAGCAGATCACACTCAGCGCTATGATTGGGTGTCATCGGTCATGGCGTATCCTTCCCTGATTCGTAAGCCACCCATCACATGACCCGTCCCCGGAAGATAACATACAAAAACAGCCTGGAGTACATTACGTTAGAAACTGCAACATGGATAACGAATTACAAGCATTACTGGCTTTGATGTCTTTGCTAGCAGCTGAGGAATGGTCAATCTGTTTCCTGTTTATACCGGTGCGCGCATGCCCAGTCTTGGAGAATGGTCACGTGATCCACGTTTTCAGTCGTTTTAATGTGGATGGAGATCAATTCTAATACGCAGGGAAAACGCTAGTGTGGACGGAGATAGTTTTCGTTTTAACTCACCGTTTCTAAACAAAAACGCAGTAGTGTGGACGTGGCCTTAGTCAGAGTGAAAAGCACAGAAAAAGTTAGATCACGGAGCAACTGAATCGCAACGCTCATCTTGATCTAAACACAGCTTTCATTAGAACAATTAGGCACTGAGTAAGAGCTAATCTTTGGACACAGATGAACAAAATTCCATCTGTTTAGCTGTGCACTGCAAATGGTGTTCAGCACATAATACAGAAAAAAACTGGGGATCTGTGTTTGGGCTAAGTATAGTCAGTTTGTATAGGTAATTCTGTAATAAACATATAAATCTCTTTTTTTTGTCAGCACCAAATTAATCTTCATTCAGCTGTAGCGAAGCCTGGTTCTGAATCTAAAGCTACATCTAGATTAACATTTACTGATTTCTACCCGTGCTTACATGAAACGGAATGAGTAAACGAGACAAACTGATTTTGTCTCCCAATATTAGGATTTCCAAAGGCACATTAATAGTTCAATTTGACTTACCAAGGCAGGTGCATTGACGACAGAGAGGTTATAGCCATAAAGAAAAGATGAACCTAGAGCCCCAAAGAAGGCTGCGCTGAACAGGCAGGCTGTGAGAGGCTGCTGCTGTGAGAGAAGACAAAAGATCAAATTTCAATTTCAATGAAAGTCAAACAGATCAAAAGGTTTTATCAGAAAAAGTCAAGTCAATGTCAAGGCTAAACTCACTTCAGGAAGAGTTTTCAGACAATCAGAAATTCAGGTAAGAAAGTTGGGTTTCAGGCCTTCAACTGTTTCAGTTATGTACAACTAATAACTTCAGTGACGTTTTTTGAGATTTTTATGAATAGACAAAGAAAAAGTGGTGCAGATTGTAAAGTTGATGGATCATGATACATTTCTTTTTTTTTTTGCAAAAAAATCTAAAAACTGCCACTTGCATCTCTATTTATCCCCCTTCATACCCCTAAAAAAATTACAGTGCAACCAATGACATTCAATTCAGTTTATTTATACATGCCAATTCACAACAGGTCATCTAAAGACACTAACAGAAAATTCATTTCAATTCAATCATACATAATTTGCTATGTATTCTTCAATTCATTATTTCAATCAGTTAAAAAGTTTTATATCTAAAGAAACCCAGCAGATTCCAACGAGTCATTGAAAAGTAAACATATACTAGTTAATACCTAAAAGTATTTCCTGTACAACCTCTCATTTCACTGCCATCTTCAATATTCTCACAGTTGAAAGCAAAAATGCCAGCCTACTTTCACAACACCGCGCTCCCTCTTCCACCATGTCATTATTGATGTGTTTCGCAGGGTTTACAGCTGTAAGCTTATAAGCGAATTTTAAAACCTATGTTACCCGTGTGATTTAAGGAAACAGACGGCAAGATTATTTGTGGCAAAAATCTGTGTCTTGTGTGTATCCTATTTACAGGGAAAGAAATAACCAATACTCTTCTAAAGTCCCCTGATTAATAAATAGAGTCTATGTCAGGTGTTACGAAGGCCTCTTTTTTTTTTTTTTTTTTGATAATATCACATACAGCATCATAAAGAAATGGAACACACAAGTATTGTCAAGGAAAAAGTTGGGGAGAAGTTTGAAGGAGTTTTACGTTATGAAACAACATTCTAAGCACACCGTCTTTTAGGGAAATGTTCAATCAGTCTGATTACAACTGCAGGTCAAATCCAAACCAACAAAGACATGGCTCTACACCTAAATACAGCTGACAGTTTAGGCACAAGGCATGCAGAGGACAAAAAAAAAACAAAGGAAGTTATATAATCCAATTGTTCCCCATTTGTTTTGGCCCACATAAAAAACAATGTGAGTGGTGGAAAACTAACACTGCACAAAATGCTGAAAACACCATTCTGCCCATAAGGCATGTTAGTGGCTACATCATGCTGTGGGGATACTTTTCTTCAGCACCAGCAGGAAAGGTCACATATGAGGATGGATTTAAATGTGGGTCAATCCTGGAATTAAATCAGTTAGTGGGCACAAAAAAATTCAGACTTCATCAGAAGTTCAGTTGTTTTCTGTGACTTAATGCTCAACATATCAAATATGTTGTCAACTGAAGTCTGTTTTAATAAAGTCTTAACATGATAAGTAACAAAGGACAGAAATATACTTTTGTAAGGAACCATTTTAGTTTTGATCTTCCTGTGTCTTCTATGCAAGCCTATTCCAGATGTCAAGAAAAACAAGAACAGTAAACATGCTATAAACTACTGGCCCTGAATTTCTGGTGAGAACAGGATGTGACATTAGATGACTTATGTTTCAGTTTTAGAAGTGTAAATGAACTCTTTTTAGGCACAAGCGTAATAATGTACTTTATATTTTACATATACCTCTCAATGGTTATGCAGAGAACCTCAATGTTCAGTCAAGTGTCAATCTTAAACATCTTTCTATTTATTTTGCATATCTAAAAGTTAGAAACCATGTAAAATAAAAATACAATCCCACTCAGACAGTCAGACACGAAGGGGGTAAAAATTCTAATGTTTCTCCTAATGGAGGGTGCAAGAGAAAATGCCACAGCATCATTAGGCCATTTTTCTCTGGAGAATATGAATGTGTTGAGCAGATTCATGATACATTTATATTATCACATATTCAGAATGCAAGAATGGCATTTAGGAAATAAGACTGTGAAGATGGTGAAGAGTATTAATGAGCATAATATGTCATACTTTGGGTAACACGGATGTGTTAGTTGAAACATATTGTAATGGCAAGAAAATGCTTAAGGAATTAAATCAAATTATTTAAATCATCCAGGAACTTTCTCTGAAAAGTAGTATATCTTGGTTGATAGTGTTGAGAACACCACTACCAGTCTTTACCAGTACTGGCCTACCTGCCTCAGCCACAGAGCCAGTGCGGCTGCCGGTGCCAACACAATCAAATGCCTTTGGCACTAATGCCAAGATCGCAAGCCCCAAACCGCCATCAGCACTAAGAGAAATATTTAATTATTGAAGACTAGGTCAACTCATATCCATTCTGTTGATTTTTCTTGTTAGCAGTCATTCTCTACTTAGAGAAGAATTTCTAACACATTTTTAAAAATATCATATGCAATTTCTTTCCGCTCTCCCAGTTATCAGTTATGTTTTTCTTTCCAATGCTTTGAACTTTATAAAAAATGTGAGATTTATTTACTGTGATGGACTGGCGACCTGTCCAGCGTGTACCCCGACTCTCGCCCGTTGACAGCTGGAGATAGGCACCAGCCCCCCCGCGACCCCTGGAGGACTAAGCTGTTCAGAAAATGGATGGATGGATGGATGGAGATTTATTTAGTTTCATATCAACATTAGTAAAGCCACCAAGTAGGCAGAGTGAGGGGCACAATGGGACTTTCTAATATAGGCATGCCCATTGTACTTATTCGCTCTTTGCTAAAATTTATAGACAAAACTATGATTGTTCTTCTAGACACTATAGTTTGGGATCCCAGTTGGAATATTGTTCTGAGATGTGCTTGCATCCCATTTTCTCCTCCAAATGTAAAAAACTGTCAAACTCTCTTTCTGTTTTGTCATCTGGATATATTGTAAAAGAAACAGAAAACTTTACTTCATTTAAAATAAATTTTCACTGGATTCTGAGCTGAAAATTGTACCCAGTATTCCAGAATATATATATATATATATATATATATATATATATATATATATATATATATATATATATATATATAGTATAAGCAATAAAGGAAAAGAGTTAACACTATTAGTATTGACTTTTCAAATAAATGTGAATTATTTCTTATTTAAAGAGATGGAGATGCACAAAGTGTTTTCATTGTCCTTATATAAATCGCAGAAAATGAAAAAAATAGCTACAAACAACACTTACTGCAGATCCCTTCAGCCAGGATTGTTCAGCATCAATGAGAGGCCTATGGTACAACTGCAATTTGCTTTTGACACGCATCTTTTGAGGTGGTGCAGCTGTATACCATTCCACTCCTTACTCCGTGCCAAATTTATTTCCCTCTAAATATTTTCACAATATCCATACATGTTGGCAAATTTCTGTCTACTAAATTGCAGACTGAAACATGGTTTCATCTGGACATTTTTCATCAGAGGGGGTCAGGAATCTAAATGACAAAGAAGAAGTTGATGGCATGCAATTTTCCTTAAAGCCAATTGTCTGGAAACAGAGACTTCTATTTGCATAGTCAGACTCGGTGGCATGGCAGAAGAAATTATATGTTTTTAAGAGGAAGATTGACCAAGGAACTCGCTGTGTGTTGTGCTGCTTTAGAGGAACAGCTGTTTAACACACATCCCACATTTTTTATTCTTCAGACAATCCTTTACATGAGCCGTTGTGCAGATGTTCCATATGATGTGGTATGTGTCCAGACAGGGCAGTTTCTAGATTAATCTTGTTGAGTTAAATAGAAAATTTTATTTTATATCCCTCTTGTAAAGAACTGCACCCTCGGTATAATTAAAAGGTTATTGGGTTCTTACTGATATTAAAGGAGGGGTCTGAATTCTGCACAGACAGACCAAAGACATAGTGAAACTGAGCTTGATATAGAAGGTATAGTTTGGTAATTACAGATTTAGCAATCTTTCCACGCTGTACAGCAAATAACACAATAACATACTCTATGCACCGTTGGCCACTAAAAATAAATTAAGCAGATTAGCACATGTGCAAATTTAGGGACACAAAATGTTACACTGGTTGAATTAAAAAAAATGACTTATGGTGAGTTGGACACAAAAACTACTTATATTTCAATTTAAAATGTAATTAAATTACCTATATAAAGTAAAATTTACTATTTTTTCTATTTATTTAATCAGACCAGGTTTGATAAATAAGGCATCATATGTTGTACGTTGTACATGTTACATTGCTTTTTACCACTTTTGTGTCCTCATTATCGCTAGCTCCAATTCTTCCCTACCTCTGGCATCCTCAGATGCTCAGATGGGACATAATATAATGAGCAGCATGAGAACCCTGACTAGTTAGCACCAATGCACCCAGATAAACAGTAAATTGTTTTGCACTGCGTTTTCCGACACCTTAAAGCCAACATTAGAGGTCAGCCGTGATTTCTGCTATTTGCCTTTCTATTCTGCCTTCTCTTTGTTCCCCACATGCATCAATGAACCTTGGTCTCACATGACTCTCGTATAATCTACGTGACGCCAGCGCCTACATAATATATACAAGGAGCTCTACAACACAGTACATATCTGCTTGTCCCGTTAACCGAAGAGAACAATAGCTGCTCAGAAGAAGAGAGAGTTTTTGGTGTGGACAGACGACGGGATCGATTTATTACTGTTCGCTGTTGTCTTTGTCTGTAGTGTCGTATTGTTATTGACGCAGCATTCATTGACCCCTCTTCCTTTCATTATCCGGGGAAGCTGTCCACACTGGCTCGTTTAGCCGTCGAATTAAGATTTACACGGCTCTCTTACCTGGCTAATAGTTATCCGGCCACAGACCTTAAACGACGCCGGGTTAGTGTGGATGATAGGGGGGTGTAGACTAAATAATTATACGTTTAAAGGCATTACCCGGCTTAGTGTGGACGTGGCCTAAGATCCTCCTCCTCACGTATAAAGCCCTCACTAATCAAACTCCATCAAACATCAGAGATCTGATTGTTGAATATTTTCCTAACAGAGCACTTTGTTCTCAGACTGCAGATTTACTGGTACTTCCTAGGATTTCTAAAAGTACAATGGGAAGCAGATCTTTTAGTTATCAGGCCCCCCTCCTGTGGAAATAGCTCCCAGTTTTAGTCCATGAGGCAGATACCCTGTCTATTTTTAAGACTAGGCTTAAAACCATCCTTTTTGATAAAGCTTAAAGTTAGAATGGTTTAGGTCTGGTGTCCTGCTCAGCTATAATGCCCTGCTGGATGGGGATCATTGGTTCGGATGATGCTTCCAGTGACCGAGCATCCTCAATGTCCTGTTGTCAACTTTTTTTATTTTTTTAATATATAAAGTACTCTTACATCAGTTCTTTTGTTTTTTGTTTTTTTTCTCTGTCTTCTCAAACCCCCAGACGATGACATGGCAGATGACCGCTTGTACTGAGCCAACTTCTGCCGGAGGTTTCTTCCTTTTAAAGAGGCGTTTTTCCTTTTTCACGTCAATGACTCAACACAATCTGATTGGATTCTTTATATAGAAAACTTGTTTTTACAATTGTATTGAAATAACTTCTCTTGTAAAGTGCCTTGCAATGGCACTATATAAATAAAAGTGAATTAAATTGAATTGAATTCCATCCCACCCTCCAACAGGTACTATCAAGAAGAGAGGATTATTGTTTATCCCTTTGTATGCAGTGGTCATTATATTATCCCAGGCTTGTGTATTTATTTATAATTTCCATTTATCAAATGCATCATCCATTTCCCTGTTATGCTGACTGTGTCCCTGTTGTTCCTATGTTATTTTCTGCGTTAACTGGTTACATGCTGGACTCAGTATGTAAGTTTTTTTTTTTTTTTTTTTTTAGGTTGTTTATCTTGCTTCCGTTCTGCCAGTTTGTACTTGGTTCCTCACCACGTCATAGCAATCACTGGTATTTAACAATCTGCATATCCTTCTTTATTTTAACCATTTACCTTCTCTGTGGGCTTAATTTTTGCCTCCTCCCTTCCAGCTCCATCTTCTGAATCCTTTCTCCTTTATATCCCCAAGCACTCATCTGCACATGTACAAGCAATCTTTGCACTAACTGTGTTTCTAAACAGCTCAATCTCACCCTTTACAGTGATATGGGTATTTCTGATCCAGTTTATTTTATAATTGACCAGTAATTATTGACCATCTTCCTCATTTTCTTTTTGTTAGCACCACCACCTTGAAATTCTACATGGACTCAGAAAAAAAACAAAAAACTTCCCTTTAACTTTTCCAGTTATTATTCTGTCAACCTCGAGGCATGTCTCTTTATATTCCACCCTGCCTGTCCTCTGCTTTTCTTCTTCAAGTCTATTATGCACTGCTCATTTCTTTGAAAGTTTAACCCCAGGACTTTAAATTTGTCCACTTTCACCTATTTCCCTTTCACTAGCACACATGGAATGCTTCTACTTAAAATTGGTCATCTTATCTCCAGAGGTTATAGATCCACCTCTCCACATTGTATTCAAACTGCTTCCTACTTTTAGCTACAGATCACAAAGTCATTCTGCTCAAAACTTTACAAGCTACTAAAGTACTTCTAGATTCAGGAGTATATATAAAACAATCATTATGAGAAAAAAAAATTCAGATAATTTGTAGATAGCTAGATAAAAAAAAACATAGAAGTGAAATATTTGTAAACTTCTAACACATATTCTTCAGATGATTTGCACAAGACAAATAACATATCGAAGTTCTGAATTTATCTTGGTCTAATTTTTTTATGTTACAAAAATATGACAATTTAACATAGTTGGGCAGATTTTTTTATATCCACTGGAGCTTAAAAGCTCCAATCAGAGATGTCCTTTGGAGGAATTTATGACAGAAGGGATTGAAGCTGTAAATTTAAAAAAAGCACAGGAACTGCAGCTAGATCAAAGCTTTAAAATTTATATCTGTCACAAATAGTGGGGGCTAAGATGAAGAGAGACCTTATGAATAGTTATATTATTAATGAAGAGATGCAGATGCTCATGAAGAGAATAATAAACATCTTGGAAGTCTGATTTAATGTGCTTGAAGTATAACTTTTTACCATGTACTTAACCACTATATCATCTTGTTTTTGATTATTAATTCAAACATTTAGCATGATCATTTTTTTAGGAGTGTAGGAGAAAACAGAAACAGGACTTTAAAAAATAGGCTAAAATGTATACCCAAAATACCATATGTAGGTAAACATTAACTACAACCTATAGCCTACAGAGTGTGTTATAGAGTAACCTACAGAGTGTGTCAGAATATGACATACCAGAAAGATAACATTAGCAACTGTGACCTAGACAGCACTATAGGTATCAATCAATAAATGAGCAGTCAAATATTTAAGTATTATTTAATTCGATAATTCCTTGAAAAAGAAATTGTCCTTTTAGGTCATTTGACCTTTGATTAAAAGATAAAGTCCTGCGGTATCGGGCTCACCTTTTCAGAGGTTTTCTCTGAGTTGACTATTTTATCGTCAATCTGACCGTCCCTTTTGTCCATGTTGGAGCTTCAGCAACCTAAAAGGAGAAGGTCACAATAAATCATATGAGAAACGTCACTGCTACATTCGAATGAGCACATTGGTCATTTCACAACAATATTTGGAGAAGTACTTTTGTTTCATGCAAGTTAATGTGAGAAACATCTGCTGCAAAGGAAATGACTGTGCATGCAGAAGCGTAGAGAAAATAACTGAGGATTAAGGAATCCCGACGTAGTGCTCTTAAAGTAAAGTTTCAAACATACTAAATTATTTGAGTTAACATCCCAATCAGACTACAGCATGAAGTACTGCCTGTTTCTAACCTTCAAAAGAGAGGAAAATAAAGATTTCTTATGCAGCATAGCGTGGAAATTCCACGGATGTCCAAGGCATCAGATATCGGACTGACTGTGCCCCCTAGTGGTTTTAGATGCGACAACACTCTAACGCTGAACAGTGAAAACTGGTCTGACAGCAATTAGTTTTTCTAATTTGCTAAAATAGGTTGTCTTGAAAAATCAAACTATCCCCTCAAAATTTGTCGTGTGCCCAAAAGCACTGCGTTCACTTAATAAACACAGCAGGTAAAAACATTCACCACAGAGCATTTGTAAGACACTTCATCAAATAATTGATTACACGGCATCCATCTAGTTTACAGAAATTATCTTTGAAAAGCAAACCAGATTCACAATCGTTGCCCAAATTTAATCAGTAGTTACTGTTTTTGGTTGTCCCCCTTCCTCCTCTGCCTCTCTATCTATTTTAGATGTATTTGTACTACCCTTGAACTGATTTTCTATCCTTCCAATTAATCTGTTCCTATCACCAGATACATGTGGGTTGAACTGTGAGTTGCTGTTGTTAAAAGATGATAGCTGTTTTAGTTGTGTTCACGTGTTGCTGCCAGTGTTTAAACTTTTGCTATATAGGTATGAAATGTGTTTATTGACGGAGAATGTGTTTAAAGTTTTGAAAAGAAAAGTGTGGATGAGTTTTGCAAATTGTGTCCGAATACCTGAACAGTGTTTACGGTCTGGCCATAAGAGTTTTATTCAAAAATTTTGTTTAGACCACTGAGAATTTTATTCAGAGATTGGAGTTTAGTGTTTTACAATTCAGAAAAACTGTAAAGACACACAATTCAAATTGGATCTCAGATATGCACTGATTTATTTCCAATACTGAAACTGTTATACAATTTAGATGTATTACATATAGGCCCTGATTTATCAATGGTTTACATCTCAACAACTTTAGTAAAATATGGACATCTTAGCAATCTTGTTCTGGATAGGCTGCAGCTTTAATCATTCTTGGAATATGCTATCTGCATGAAGCAGGGAGAAGTACATGTACAATGCACGTGTTAAATTTATTACTTACAAATGAGAAATATAATTTACAACATTGTAGCCGAATAGTAATTAACTCCGTAACAGCCATAGACTTAATATGTATGTCGTTTTTTCCCCCTGTATTTTGCCAAAGTCGCATCATGAATCCATGCACATTTTCCTCCTCTCTAGCAGTGTAGCAGCTCACAGTTGCGGCGGAAACTCCTCATTCAAATATTGCTCCTTGCGGCAGTTATGAATTGCTCATGCAATCTTATTAGATCACCCACAAATGAAGGACAACTCACTGGCACAAATTTCTAGCGCCGCATGCAATTCTGCTCTCATTATCAGGAATCTTGATCAAAATAAGGCCCATAGAGTAATATATTTCGATCATTTATTTCTGTTCATTTTTATTGTTTTGGCTTGCTTTTCGTGAAAAACCAAAATTTGGTTTCTCAGAATATTACATAAGACCGATTAAAAAATAAATAGATTTTTCAAAGAGAAATGCTGACCTAGAAAACAATTTGGTTCATGTGCTTTACAGAAAAATCCTTTGGATGGGGCTTACTTTCAATGAATTACTGCATCGATGTTGTGTGGCATTGGCTCAGCCTGTGGCTTAGCTGAGGTTTAAAAAAAAAACAGGCTTGTATCCCTATGTGACAGCATGGATCTTGGTAGTGTTTATTTAATACTCTTATGCATAAATAAATTAAATAAACACTGTCATACCAATTGGCCTTTTTGTGTCAACCTTGGCTGCCCTGTACCTCCTGCCAGAGGGCTTCAGCTCAAAAAGGTTGTGGTCTAGGTGATATTTGTCTGATAAAATAGTCTGTCTTTGAAATCGGATGGAGCTCACACAAGAATAAGTGAATTGCAGCCCATTTCCTAGATATGTCTGTGTGTCGCTTTTGAAAAAATATATTTTTTCTTGTATTTGTCCTTATTCTGGATTTCTGATAAAGAAAGTTTTGAGTTTTCTAGCTGAAGAATCTTATCCAGCATGAAGTCAACAAGGACAGAACTCCCTATCTGGCCTTCAACAAAACCCACTTAGCCTCAGGCTGGCTGGGTGACGATTCCCTAAGAAGCATAGCCCCAGAACCCAGTCCATGGGTCACCGTCAACCTGTGTTGTGATCATAATGTTTTAAATCAACCAAATTATTCTAAGGTAAAACCTATCAAAGAATATTCTAAGTATAGTTCCTGTCGGGAGTTTAAGTAGGCATTAAAATCATTTTTGTGTTGGGCTTGTATTAAATTACCAAAACTGTTCTTTTGGTTTGTGGGGAATGACTAAACAGGCAACTTCAGCCCTCACAGAAGACCAAAATTACTCATACAAACTCTAGGATATACAAATACAACCACCCTAGTTATTGGTGGCCTGTCCAGGGTGTACCCCGCCTCTCGCCTGTTGACAGCTGGAGATAAGCACCAGCCCCCCTGCGACCCCTTGAGGATTAGGCGGGTTAGAAAATGGATGGGTGGATGGATGGAACCACCATAGGTTAGGATAACAAAAAGATCCCTGAGCAAGTTGCCATTAACAAGGTCGGGCATAAATCTGACTAGATACTTTCCCATAATTTCTACCGAAGTTTGTAAGATCAATCAAATATGAATGGATTCTCTTACACAAGTTATTAGTGTACCCCATACATTGTCTTGTTAGAAAATTTAATTGTATCCAAGCTTAATCCTTCTGACCCCAATGGGTTAGGGTGTCAAGAACACCCCAGTAATAAAACAAAACTCAAGCCAATCAGAAACTGTTTAACAATAGAGTAATTAATTCATAATGAAGGCAGTTTTACTCCCCAAAGGACTATGAGCTAAACAGTCAAAAAAGAAGCAGCCAAAAATTAAATCAAAGACAGTGAAAGCTGCAAAACAGGCAGACTGTGAGAAGCTGAGTGGATACAAAGATTAAGATTTGCTATGTTTTTTTGCACAAATTAGAAATGCAATAAGATGCGGTGGGTAAATTTACCTGTATACAGACAGTTCAGCCAGACCAGCAATTGAAAGAACTGTACTGTGGTTACCTATAAAAGTGATGACACTGATGAATCATTAACTTTGAGGAAGTCCATCGCTTTTTTGTGAGGTCTAACAACAGTCAAGTTTGTTGCATGCCTGAAAGGAAAATTATTAACAACAGCATTTCCAGTCTCGGGAAAAACAAGGTGATTTCCAGCTGTTTACTGTCTATGAACAAAATTGTATCTCATCTAATATAAAGGGCCCTATAATATGACTTGCAAGTTCTAACAGAGCCAAGTAATGGATTTTTTTAAAGATACATTTGAAATGTTCCAGTCCTTGGTGTATCCTGACCATTGATCATACAAAACTAATTTCTCATGATGAACCCATTTATTCAGAGTACAGAGTGGTTCCTGTTAGAACTTCAGTGAATAGAAATGCTGTTCAGTCCTTGTTTATATGTTTTTTTAAGTTTGCTGAGATGAAAAAGATTAAAGTTCAACTCACCCACAAATCAACTTTATTTGCTGATAAAGTTTATAAATGAATGTCTGATAATGCTATCATGACTGAACATTACTTATTTTAGTATTTTTTGCCTATTTTAGATATTTTTTGCCTATTTTTCTACCAAAAACCATCCGTGAAGTGCCCTCTTAAGTTTAAAACTTTACATTGCACCTGAATTTAAATCAGCCATTTCAACTGGTAGGCTTTTACTGCTGATGTCAGTCATGCTGCCATTGTGGCATATAAAATAAGCCCAGTCTCAGCCACACCTCCACAACGAGCCGTTGACGCTGCCCTCGCTCCCCGTGCATACGTCAGTCTGCCAGGCAACTCCTCAGTTTGCCACATTTTTCAAACTGGAATTGTAGCTGGCAGAAAACTCTGTGAAGGGGGAGAGGAGTTGATTTTTAGCTTGTTTTTTAAATGCTGATATTTGAATGTCTTTGCTGTGAATCAGCAACATCTAAAGAAATGTCAAGCAAGTTTACAGGAAGTTTGTGTGCGCGTGTGTGTGTGGTTGTTTAAGTGCCTGCCAGTTCACTAGTTTGTATATAAAAATGTGTGAAAAACATGTTATTATGAAAAGAAGACAGCAACAGTGTAGTATAGCTTAAGTTTGAGGTCCAAATAGAAACAGAAATGGAGACTGTGGGCTTAGTTAAATGCTATGTTATTTTTTCATATACATAATCACAGACACATTTTTATGCTTGGACCTTGCATTTTAACATGATGATTTTTGTTTTCTTGCCGACATTAAGCCACAATACAGCATACTAAAAAGATAAATGCAATGCGCATTTATATTCATCCCAACTGAGTCCATATTTTGTAAAACCAACTTATGCTGCAGTTACAGATCTTTTGCCGTGTCTCTCTGCCAGTTTTGCACATTTACAGATAGATTGATATGTTAGCCATTCTTCATTGGAAAATAGCGAAAGCTCAGTCAAACTGCATGGCGTGTGTGTGTGAACATCAGTTTTAAACTTGTGCCAGATTGTCAGATTCGGTTGGTCAGACTAAGATCCAGAATACATCCAGGGAATACAGGATGAGGAACCACACTAGGGGAGGTTAGATGAGAAACTAGCGATGGGAGTGAGACACAAAGGGGTATATAAAAGGCAGGACCACACAGGGAGAACTGATTAGACAATGAGCGACAGCTGACTTAGATTAAACAAAAGAGGACACAGGCTGACAGACACAACTGAGGAGAAACAAACAGGGAGGAATGAGTGACATGGACAGAGACGGATCATAACACAGGTTCTCCTTTGCATTTTAGATATGGACTTTATATCTGCCTTTTGTAACACGTGAATAATATCTGATCTAAGATCCAGTCTTTCAGACCTGGTTACTTGGAGCAGGCTGTCTTAGTTTAAAGACAAAACAACAATAACAAAATAGTTATTTATGCAGGACATCAAGCCTTGAGTACTGACTTTGGACATAATTTACACCAGACTATACTGTATATTTAACTTTGTTGTCCTGGTGGAAGGTAAAATTGCTTTTGTAACCTCTAACTAGGCCCCAACTATCTTCCAGTTAATGAGCAGCTGAAGTAAAGAGCCAAGCCACATGGTAGTTTTGGAGGAGCTTCAGAGATTCACAGCTCAGGTGGGAGAATTTAATAACAAGAAAGCCAATACTGAAAGAAAGATGTAAGAAGTTCAATTTGTAGTTGGTCACAGGCCATTTAGGTGTCACAACAAGCATGGGAAAGAGGTTGCTCTGATCAGATGAGACCTTATTGAACTACAGTACATATTGAGGAAAACTAAGTTGTGCAACACCCTGAACACACCACCGATGCAGTAAATCATGGTGGTTGTTGTATTATGCTGTGAGTAGAGTCATACTCCAAAAATACTTGCAGAAATTGTATTTGCAGTGAACTGTAGTTCTAAAAATATGGACTTAGGAAACTGAATACAAGTGCACACCACACTTTTCAAGTTAAGATTTGTCAACAATTTTGAAAACCCTTTATCCTTTTCTTTTCACTTCACCATTAAGCCCTTTTTCCCCATAAACCAGATTAAAGCTCGGTGTTATAATATGACAAAATTATGTGCACAATGTTATTGCGGTATGAGGCCTGAGGAAGGGAACTTTTCGAAAACTGTGATCTAATGTCCTGTCAGTTATGAACCAACTATCCAGAAAGCACTTCATTTTCTGTCTCTGACATGTTGCTGCCCAGCTACTTATCAGCTTGAAGACTCGACCAGAATGACATTGCTTCACAAAGCAGATAAGCAGACCAGCATAACAATAACAATCTGGTTTTAGCGTCACTAGGTGGGAGGTGTTGAGGATGGTACTTTTCCTTTACTAGATACTAGATCTGTTTTAAAAGTTGCTAAATTCAAGTAATTAAACAAAGGCAACAATATGGAAAATATAAGTATGTTCACACTTTGCTTGCAAGTGATACTAAGACCAGAGTATCAGAGTACTTTGGACTCAGACTTGCAGAAAAAGATTATAATATTTATTTAGTACATGCAAACACTGCAGAATCAAAAGTCACTGTAAACTAGTCGTAGTGCAGATGTTGCCAGTCCCTTACGGTGTAAGAAATGTGCGAAGAGCATTCTGTCACAGAGAAGACACATTCAGAGCCTGAAATATAGCCTAACAAATGCCATGCTTGTAGAAAGGCTCCTTTTTTGCCTGCAGGAATACTAAAGTTTTCCATTTAGCTCAGTCATTGCATCAGAAGCATGAGGAACGGCCCCTTCATTAACAGCCAAAGTCCAGAGAAGCACCCAGGATGGATGTATTGCAGGTCAACCTAATTCTACCTAAACATGTCAGAGGCGGATTTTCAATGAAAGCCCAGGCCAGAGTACTCCTACTGCAGAATAACCTGTCTCTGCAAGTGAAGCTGTTAAAGCAGTGAGCAGCTCAACAACAAAAAGTAACATCACTTGTTCTTTAGTCCCCCAAAAAGTTTCTCCTCGGGCAGATTTTCATTGATCAGTGCTTGCTTTCTTCCTCTTCTATCCCACAAAGATTACATTCTCTGAACAACAGCCTGGTACTCAGCAAGAACACAAACACGTAAACTACAATTCTACATTGTGACCCCAGCCTGAGAGAAAAAGGTCAGTATCATGACTTGTTGCTCTAGGTTCTAATTCTTTGTTGTTGCTCCAGTGAAAAGCTCTGTAATGAGACACAGCTTGGTGAGCTCCTGTGGGACGTCTCTTCTCAGCCTTGGAGTCTATGTAACACAAATCTCGAGTTACACAGTGTGTGGGCACGCCTTTGGGCTACAAGACAACTGAAATGAACTAATTCAGCTTTATTTTATGTACAGTCTTGAGAAAGTATTCACACCCCTTTAACTTCATTCACATTTTGTCATGCTAATACATCAAATGTCAGTGTGTTTTAAAGGTACAGTTAGATCAGCTTCAAGTAGCTGCTAAATGCTAAATGGAAGGAAGAAACAGTTTGACTGACTTAAAGTCCATTGCAACAACATGGCTTCACATATCAAGGCATAGTCATTCGCATACATCAGAGAAGCTTCCCAGAGATTTAGAGTGACTGAATTAGCCACAGCTCAGG
The DNA here is from genome assembly GCA_028564705.1 of Apricaphanius iberus. Taxonomy (NCBI): domain Eukaryota; kingdom Metazoa; phylum Chordata; class Actinopteri; order Cyprinodontiformes; family Aphaniidae; genus Apricaphanius; species Apricaphanius iberus. The sequence goes on along the minus strand of JAPXFQ010000846.1, from coordinate 2,150,885 downwards.
TTGAAGAATATGTTGTGTTATATAAAAATTCTGTTTTATCCTTTTTTCTATGAATCTAATTATTCATTTACATTCTTAAAAAAGGGTTATGTTTGCAGTTTCACACAGGTAAGTAACAGCAAATATTTGGAAGAAGGTAAGATGCCTTTCCAACATAATCCTGAAAGAAAACCTTTTAGATGCTGAAGAAATTGCTGTAATCTTGCTGCAGGCCAACAACCCTACAGATGAAGCTAGAGATGCAAGGGTAAGGTTTAATTCAAAGCATTTTAATGTGTTAAAATGGTCTCTTGAAAGTCCAGTTATAAATCTAATCACTAATCTATGGTAAGACTTTCAATTAGTTAACAGACGCGCTGCATGCAATGTGACTTAGCTTGTGCTAGTTTTCAAATGTTCAAAGCTGGTAGAGACATTCCCGAAAAGATCTGTCGCTGTAATTGTACCTGTTGCTAAAAGTACTGTTGCAGCATGGACTCAGGAGGGCTAAATTCAAATGCAACACTTTTACGAGGGATGCAGTAAATAAGCAAATGCAGCAAATACACTGAAACGTGTGATAATTTACAAATGTTAAAATATTAACGTTGTTTGAGCCCTTGTGCTAAGCACTGTATCTGTGTGTTCACAGCAATAACTAAATAAAGCTGTTTTAAGCATGAAGCAACATGCTGCTGAAGCATTAACCAGTATCTACTAAATGTATTTTGTTTACATTATCTTTTGTCCCTGAATGTTTTGCTTGAATACTGCCAACACTACAAAGTTCTTTCCACAGCCCCTGTCCAAAACATCATTGATCTCAGAGATCATTCTGAGAGCGCCTGTGAAAGCAAATGTGGTGTTAAACATTGACTTTACGTGTACAGCCAATGTAGCCCTGACTTATAAACGAGATATAGAACAAACTCTGAACCTAAGATGAAGGTATTAAACAAAATACTAACTGACTTAGGAGCAGAACTACACTTGAATAAATGATCATATTAAAAAACTTAGGAACAACATGAAAATTAAGCTTACCTTCTGCTCTTTGGACTCTTCCTGCCGTGCTGAAACCCAAACAAAGCCACAGTAGGCATCTAATTAAGAAGGAAGCATTATCACATGATAACTTGCTGGCTAACTTAATTTCCTGACTCTGGATTTGAACCTAATGCGACTGCAGACAGTGTAACCAGAGTGCAGCTAAGGGAGCCAATTTTTGAAACATTTAGACCAATCCTTCGCCCAGGTAGACTGCATTATGCCGGTTGCTACTGCCACTGGATCATGGAAAATTACTGAAGAATAATGATTGTCTAATTCATGATATGATTTTACAAGTAAGCATATGTCTCCTGTAAAGGCTTACTTTAACCTATGTCTAAAAATAACAATTATTTATGACTTGTGGTTGTAGATATAATTTCTCCAGCATACAGTAAGCAAACTTCAAAGCAAATATTAATATTTTACTTGCCTTTTATATGGTTACTTTGCAGGATGCTAGAGCAATCCTAGCCTGGCATCGTCTGAACACACAACTCTAGTGTTCAAGTCGAGCAGTGAAATGCTGTCTCTATTTCAATGAGCTGTGAGCCATCAGAGCATCAAGGTTTGAATACCCAGAAATGATCAGGTGCTGAAATTCATAAATTTGTTTTACTGGGTCCTCTGATAGCAAACTGTGCATAAATATTATTAAAAGAAATACAACCCTTTTGGCAAACTCGCAGTTGTTTTCCACCTTGAGCGAAAATATACCAACTGCGAAAGAAGAAAAGTCAACAGGGTGGCATTCATGTGTTTTCTTTTTTTTTATCAAAAGGTCAAGTACCAGGAATCTCTGTTACTATGAAACACCAAGTAAGAGATAAGATTTTTTTGTGGTCATAATGTAGTATTGATATATTTTTTTAGATATTTTAACAGTTTATTTTGGAGACTTTTAGTCATATTAAAATTAAATCCTTCTGCCATGCGTCACTTTTTACATGTGCACCAATTTCCAATTGTTTATATTTAGGATTTAGGATTATTTCCTTGCAACAAGGAGTTCCTATAGCTTCAAATACCTGCCTGGGGTCTTTCTAGATAGAGCTTGCATGTTTTCCCAAAGAATGAATGAGTTTGCTCTGCGTACTCCAGCTTACTCCCACAGTCCAAAAGCATGACTGCTAGGTTAATTGGCCTCTCTAAACTGCCCTTAGGTGTGTGTGGTTATCTGAACTCATCTTTTTGCCTTGTGATAGACTGATGACCTCTCCAGTGTGTATTTGTCTTATCCAACTTCACAATGCAGGAAAAGATTTCTCATGATTATATACTTGCATTATATATTGAAAAGTGGTCAATGAAATCATCGTGAAACCATTGGTAGTATTAGAAAAATACTGTTTTTATTTACTTACAACTAAGTAAAAAATTACGCATAGCCCTGGTATATTTAGGTTAAAACAAAGGATTTAATGGTAATAGAATGTTTCTTCAAAAATGTAAATTAACGATTTGGATACAGAGTCCTGAGTGTGCTGGTTTTAATAAACCCAAATAGGAAATTTGTCAACATTTATATATTTTTTATCCTATAAACAACATATTTATTTCCCTTCACTGACATTTTTGGTTGAACTGAAATTAGTCTAGATCAAAATCTTTTGAACTCTCAACTGTTCTCCCTTATTCCTGGCTGCAAGGGCGTAACCATAATCTTAGAAGTGAGAGGGACAACTTTCTCACAGGACTTCTGACTTGTTTACTATCCTCGTTCATGATTCAATCACAACATTCCTTAATGGCTAAAGCACCATTTAATCACTGTTGCACACTGAGTGCACTGGCTTATTTATTAGCAACATTAATAGTTTAAAAAGAATTATTACTATTGATAAAATGAATGCTTAAAAGTACCTCATGCTCAGGAAAAAATAACTAAGCTCAAATGTCAGTCTCATTTGACCTTTGGAGTCATTCTGGAAAGTTTTAACAACTATAGGTCACATCGACTTTTCTTTTTTATAGTTTATCAAATAGAATTAAATCAAACTTGGGTTACCTATTGAAATACAGACAAGATATATTTTGGAGTGGGAATAAGAGTAATTCTGAAAGATCAGTTAACCCTATCCTGATGCCTGGTTTTCCAAGGAATCTCTCCATACGTGTGAAGACCCTGTCATCTTCCTCACTGCTGGTCTTTATTGCTATTCCAGCAATAAAGATGAGAATGTGAAAAGCAAAATTCTGAAATAGAATTAGGATAAGTAGCAGTGAAATTACTGTAGAAGTGAGCCTCAAAGTCCCTTTTGTGTCAAATATATTTTTCTCAGACACTTAAACTCTGCTCTGTCTTTTTTGTCAATGAATATTTCTTTCAAATATGTGGAAAGCAATAACAAGAGCAAATCCTGCACAGGAATGCAAGGCAGTTGGTTTTATTCTGAGCATGAACTGACTAGTAAGGAATGTCAAATAGGCAACACTAGTACCGTTCACTAATGTATTCACTATTTAGCTAACATTTTCTACATGCAAAAGCACAGCTCAATTTACAGCTTGAAGTTTTTATGGTGCGTTCACATCGGCCAGCACGTCCAGGCAGCAGGGCAGCTAGATTACATGCAAAGTGCAATTGTACCTACACAGCAAGGGGGCATCAAGCTGTGGCAATTTGGCACACAGCAAGATGTGCTCGTCAGCGCAGCGGGAATCAGCGCGTCCACGCAGCTGCTGCTCGGATGGTCCGTCAAGGCGTCCAAGCTGCTGCGTGAAGTTAGGAAATTTCTACATTTGGGCAGTAACCAATCGGCAACGAGATTGCGGCTGGAGCTACTCAATGCAGGGGAGACTGAGGACCAGATTACAATGAGTAATGAAAAGGGCCAAACTCAAGGGGCGTAACCAAGCATGCACTTGAAACTCTCACTGCACGCATTTGGATAACGGCACAACCAATCACAACAACACATGGTGTGACGTATCCAGAGCAAGCTAACAGCGGAGCTAACTGGTAGATTAAACTTTTGCCAGTCGGTAAAACAGAGCAAAGGAACAATTTGAACGTGGTTTTCTGTTCAAACTCGTTCACTGTAGCGGCCAAAGCAGTTTCAAACAATTCGTGTTCATTTATAGCCATCTTTCAAGGTTTCCGGACGTCGCAGCTGTCATCATCAGCTGAGCTCGTCTCTGGTCCGCCTTGTTACACGTTTAGCCCTGGTTAGAGGGGGCGGGGGCAGTAGTGAGTTGAGTATGTGGAGTAGAAGAAGAATGGTAAATGGACTGAACTTATATAGTGCTTTTCTAGTCTTACTGACCACTCAAAGCGTTTTATTCTGAGCATGGCCAAATTCACCCATTCACGCTCGCATTCATACACCGATAGCCAACATGGCTCGGTAGGATGATGTAGAATTTAGGGGTTAAGTGCCTTGCCCAGGGGCACCCCGACATGTGACTGGAGGAAGCTGGAATCGAACCTATGACCCTCCGATTGCAAGCCAACTACTCTACCACTGAGCCACAGTCGCCTTAGAAGAAGAAGACTGTTTTATGTGTGTCTGTGTGTGTCTGTGTGTGAGAGAGCTCAAAAAGGGAAGAAAAGCTAATTCAGGAGGCTAACTGTTCTGAGGCTACGCAGAAAAGGAATAAAGCTCATGAACGTTCCCCTGCCTCCTCGTCCTTGCTTCCCCAGCATGAGTGGGACCTAACACAAATAATAGGTTACCAGTAACAAGCTAAATAGCCACTTGCCCGTACAACTGCCGTTTATGGAGACGCTACCGGCTCTGAAGCTAAGAAGGTAACAGCCTACATCAGATACACTGATTTGATTGGTTCCCCAAGCTGCTCACGTAATGCAGTAACAGTATCATTGCTTGATGCCAGAACATCTTGCAGAGACAATTGAAATCGTGCTCTCGCGAGACCGCTGGATTTCCAGGGTACTGCTGCCTACGATAGTGTGTATGCTCAACATGCTTTTTGTGGTAGAGATCTGAAGTGTCTGACAGGCTTTGGATGAGGGAATAAAACAAAAGTGTCAGCCATATTCGTAAATAGTTTATTTTATGTGCACAGAGGGACTCCTGATGAGAACCCTAAAGCTTCAGCACAGATGCATGGGTTTATATAGTAGTCAGCCACACCCTATTGAATCAGCTTCTGTCCGATCATTACATCATACAGTTATGGTAGGATAACTAACACTCTGTTCTATGCATAAGAGGATATTCACAAGACATTTCACAGAACAACATGAAATAGGTAAACACAGGATCTGTCATGAGGCAATAATGGATGTTTCACTTCAGTAGTCAGCAGTAAACAATCAGGAGATAGTTTCACTGGACAATCAGAATATAGATAACAATAAGGGACACTTAGTATAATGCTGAGAAAGACATTCACGTGATCTGTCATAAGTGTAACACCAGATAATAACAAGATTTGTCATAAATCAAGATGAGATGTTTACATACAATATGTTCTTGTTTGTACTTTATCATATCAGTATAACATTTTACGTAGACATGAGTAACACAGTCAGAATTTAAAAGGCATCAGCCCTAATTCAAATAAGAACTATGTAATAAAAAAATGCTTACAATAAAGATTACAACTACATCATTAACACTAATTCACATAACAATTAACTTTATCTAAGACGTAAGAGAAGGCAATACATTTTACCACTACACTTTTAAAGATATCTTGGAAAATTAAGGTAACCACGTATTGACAGATGTAATGCCTGAAAATAGTGCAGGCGACGGCGGGTACCGTCGGAAAGTGTCACATGTCCCACGCCTGTTCCTGCGGTTGGCTGCATATTTTTTCCCTTACTGCTGAATACTGGGACAAAGTTATATTTGTCTGAATATTTCTTAAAGCTTACACCATCTTTTCCTGACAGTTCCTGGTTACATTCCATGAGCAGAAATTCAATGATACACAGATCATTATGATCTTGTTTAAAAAAATAAAGTCTTCAATAAAAAAATAAAATGTATATGCATTTCTGTCTACAATTAAAGATTTAAGATCTTTCAATATTACTTTGATCCTGTTTTTACACATATTTAAAGGTATAAATCTTGAATGAAAATAATTACCCCACAGTTTATAGAGAGCAGTTGTGTTGAAAAAAAAATTCAAATCAACAAACTTATCACAGATCATTGTAAACTTGAGACCTGGGTGGGACTTGTGACACATTTGTCTACAGTCCACCTTTAATTTGCTTACTATTGCTTTTACAATGTGAACTCCTGCCAACATGTAATGAGCACTGACCAGGCTAAATTTTAATCAAGGTGCTGTAAATGTGAGATAACCATTATTACCATATTTGGTCATTTGGTTTGGGCGGAGTAATATGGCTAATCTTACCCCACCCAAACCAAAATGTGGAATCAGCCCTCAATTTAGTAGTAGTTCTAGCCAACACAACAGACTGAAAAATGACAAAAGCATAACGACATAATATTCTGGCAATGCAAATCATACATGAAAGACTGGAAGTTGCTATTTTCTTAAAACCAGGGTTCGAATTAGGAGCTGAAGTGAGCCCAGCTGCTCTGACAGGGAGATGGGCTCACCTAAAATCCCACAACTAAGAGACCAAGGGGAGCTCTAAAAAGTTTAGTTTCTATTTAGTGAAGTTTTTTTTTACCCACAAGAAGCCTAATGTCTTTCAAATTAAAATGAAATCATAATTTGTCCACACTGTGTGTTACATTTCTGTCATAAAATTTTCCAAAAACTGACGTCTTAAAATATTTTCACCTAATTCCTTCTGTGACCATCACTGTGTGGTGGCGTTTTTTTGCTAATCAAGGACTTTTGGAAAGGAACTGCGTGGGATTAGATTTGGCAAAGTTCTACTCAGGTTTTGGACATGTCTAAAAGTAAACTGGATAATTTCGGTTTTATACACCCAAAAAATGAGCAGTGAAGTGTGCATAAATCAGACCACACTTGTACTGAAATAATAGAGCATATCACCAATCCAATCAGAGCTAGGTTTGTGAAAATTATTAAAGAAATTGGGTCACAAATCGGTCTTGTTGCACCTGTCATTAGGGATAATATACCCTATTGGGCTGATACTAGTTTTTTGTTTAGCAATTATTTTGGTTTTAATGGTGGTGATGATTAGCATTGTTATAATGGTGTTTATGATCTAAGTTGCTCCATGATTTTCTTGAATGGCTGTAAGGCAGAAAATGCTAGACTGCATGTGGATCACTTGTCGTTTTTTGTTTGTTCAGAACCTGTTAAACTACCAAAATTTGTTTTTGACCATTGTGACACAAATATGTGTGTACATGCAAATTTAAAAATCACAGTGCATGATGAAAAAAATGACTCCCCCAAAACTTTTGGGTAATTCGAACCCTGATTAAAACAAATCTAGCATACGTTAATGGAGACGTTAATTTCCTGCTGCATCTGGCTGATTGACATGAAGCAAACACAAGGACTAGTCTGTTTAAACAGCAGCAGAGCAGCAAAATATGCTGGGCGTTCCCTGTCAGCTAGGTCTAAAATTTGGAGGTACCACTCGATTTCAAATATTGTAGAATTTTTTTGGTAAATTACATACTGATATATTATACAGCAATACATTTCAAGAGCTTAGTGCTAATTTTGATTATGGCTTACAGCTCAGGTAAAGTAGATAACCTAAAACATAGGATATTTATGTCCTACATAATCTGGGGGAAAACTGCTGACTTGACTTCCATCAAGATGTTCTATAAACCATAGTAAATAAAGATGCTAGGGAGTTCATAATGGAAATTTTTGCAAGGAAAAAAAACTGCTCATAATATGTCAGCAGGAATAACTGCAGCTTTTAGATAACTCAAAACCAAACCCTATTCAAGACATGCACTGCAGCTGCAATCAATGCTTTAAGGGCCACCCCACGCAAGTATCAAGGAAATTTGCTAAAAATCCCTTTTGTTAAGACACTTTTGAATTACTCTGCATTATCCTGCTTCCCTTTTTGAAAAAAAAAAACAGCTGGAAAGGATGATCATCTGCAAATCGTGAAAATCCATAAAGGGAGGAATACAAGTGTATGTTGTCTGCATGAATGTGTTTAGAGTAATGCATGAATCGATGAATGCATGAAGTTATTTTATTAATGAATCAGTTCCACTGTGGAAGTTGATCAGAAGACAAAAAAAAAGCCAAAACATTAACAAGACCTAACAGAAAAGACAGCATTCTGATTGTAATCTTTCCCAGTCCCACAGAAGAATCTAAATGAAACAAAAGAGGGAGGAGAAAAAATGAAAACACCACAAACACTAAAATAAGACTTACTGCTGCTGGGACCAATTGATTTCAGGAATGTAACCAAGAGTTTTTATTTAATTGAAACATGTTCTGCTCTGGTAAAAAGGTTGTTCCTCTTTAAAGGACAGATGTACAGATCCTGACCACAGAAAATGATTTTAGTAAACTATGGAATGATTACAATGTTTACAAACATTTGAGTTCATGAAGAGGTGTAAAAGAATTCATGGTTACATTTTATAATTCATTTCATCTGTGCCGACTTGCGTTAAACAGTTTTCTGGTTTGCCAACATAACCATTTACATTTCAAACGTTACAGACAAAAGATCAAAGTTTTGATGCTCAACAGTACATTAAGGGGAATAATAAAAAAAGCTTGAGTTCTACAGTAGTCCTTGTCCCTGGAGATGTGAGAATGTTTGATTGCAGCTCAGTAAGTAATTGTCCACTGCTTGACAGAGGCGTCGTGGGAGGTGGTGACTAGAGTGTGCGCATCTTTCCAGGCCAAGCTGCTGACATGGTGCAAACGATGAGCATCTGTAGACAAAGACCGGAAAAAAAAGAAAGAAATAAAAATAAATTAAATCACAAAAATGGCTCTGCAAAGAAGAAAAAGAACAAGACCAAGAATTGTTTGTACACTAGGCTTTTGATTCAATTTCTGCTCAGTCATGTGCGACAATCATTTAATCAGCTATACCGCATTATTTTTGCCATCTTTGAAAAAAAAAAAAAAAAAAAAATAAAAAATAAAAAAAAACTTTCCACAGGATTAATGTAGGTAAATATTGGCATGATTGTAAAGGACTTGGATATATTTTTTTTAATTTATGGTTTTATTTTTTTTATTTGTACTTGATTCAAATATTTTCTTAGTCCCTTTCAAAACAGGCCATCAAAATTTTTTATTTCCCAGACTTTGTCTACTTTAGTTTAGAGTCTGAAAGCAAACTTATGGCTGAAATGTACCAGTTTATTTTCACCTGACCAAGTAACAAGAGTGGACATATCGCGGTACTGCGTTTGCATTCAGAATGTCGGGATAAGTTCCAGATGGGGTGGGGGACAAGGAAAGCTGTGAGTGCACAGTGCTTATTCTCGTTCAGTTCAGCTTCTTCATCTCAGCGTATCCATGTGCGCAGATTTGCAAACATCACAGTTGAGCACTGAGAAGCTCTGCTGTTTCGTCGGCAATCATTGCAAGAATGACTGTTGGGGAAATTACATGTGTACGCCCGCCACACTAGGTTTATGTCATATGAAACAACCCCCACAAAAATTCTTGAGGATCCATTCCGGTACATTTCTTTCCTTGTGAAAGCAGCTGAAAGGCAATGTTTTGGTAAAAATGTGGACAACTATGGTTAAAACTCAAATGGAATGGTCCGCGAATATTCCAGGAAGGCCATCTGAAAACTGCTTTAGAGTTAGCCTGACCTTGGATCACATACAACTGGTATAAAATACAGGGGCATTTTTTTAAACTGGTACCAAAAAACAACAAAAACATCTTTTAATCTGACCGAGTGAATCTTTTTATACTTAAGCTCTGTGCTATTGTAGATTTGGTTATTTAGTACACATTGGTCAGACTTGTTTTCAAGATGCCTTCTAAAAAAAATAAAAGGTAAAAAAAAAAAGTGGTGCAAGCCAAACTGCAAATGTTGATCTGATAAAAAGTTACTTTTAATGCTGTGCCAGTTTCTATAAACCATTACAACTTCATAAAAGCATGGAGTAATGAGTGGGCTTACAGAATTTACTTTGCAGGCAATTTTGCTCACCACACACCCTTTTCACAGACTGAAATCACAGAACACCAAACTAATATGGGGCCATGTTATCATTTGTCATGGCAAGACATTCATGAGACTAGTTCAGTCTAGGCAAAAAAAAAAAAAAAAAAAAAAAAAAAAAGATTGAGTGAACCGATTTGAATATTTTGTTGCACGAGATAAGAAAAAAAAAAAAAATAACAGTGTAATGCCATATTTTTGGCTCCCTCGGGCTTCTGTAGAAGAATTTGAATGGGTTTGCTGCAACAGACAAGGAGCAAGAGACTCCACACTGTTACATTTGCCTAAAGCCAATTGCAGTCAAAGGCAGCAGCACCACAAACCTATTCCAACAACTGAAACAGAGGCATCAAGCAATATGAAACATGCCAGTCTCTCCGAGGCGAACAAAACTGCAGCAACCAACAAAATGTACCTAAAAAACAGCTGACTGTAGCTGAATCCTTTGCTCAAGTGAACTGTCATTTGTACTTTTCTTAAGTGGTGGGGGAGAATCGAAAAAAATAAATTGTAAATTTGACTTTAAAAAAAAATGAGATTTTACTTTTAGGCCATAATCACTAGTTCAGTCAGCGAGGATGCACAGTTTGATGTTAGCAATAACTAAAACAAGAGTTGGGATTTTTATTTTTTTAATGCACCAAATCTGAATATAATTTTGCTATTAAAGCAAGGTTTAAGAAAGGTACTAAGGTAGCATAGCTAAATCATTTAAGCACAGCTTTTACAGAGTACAACACATATGATCTGTGTAAAATTTTTAACTGCTGTTAAAAAAAAGTGGTTCTGTCAAGGGAGCTGCTCCTTTAGTCCTTCGCTGCAAAGTTAACCAGAAAATGTTTCCAACAGTGTGCAAATAACTAGAAAAGCCTAAATATTGCTGTGGCCTCATGCATGCAAGAATGACATGTTTAGAAATGCGAAGTGTGCACTTTTAGTGCCAACCTGGAAGTTTGATCCTCTTGTCTGCGTCACCAATCGTCCAGATGTACACCATCATGTCCATCCCACCAGTTGCAAAGTGCTCGTTATCAGGTGACCAGGCCAGACTCACTGGTTTTGCATGATGTCCATAAAATTCGTTTTTCACCTGGAGGTGGAAAAAATAAAGCATCAAACTGAATTCCCCATAATGAAAGACCAACTCAGCTTTGCAGGATAAGGCCAGTTTTACCGAGTAGCCATCTGCCACAGAGTATGCTGTAGCAACTTTCTTTTCATCAATGACAGCTAAAAAGGCGCCATCGCTGGAGTAGGCAATGTCAGTTATGGGCCCTTTAGCCTCCAAAGTTTTACCCTCATCCTTTAAGGTGTTGCCTTGAATGGAGTAGAGGTGAATTTTTCCATCCTACGAACAGACAGGAAGCACATTAAATGCAATGGTAATCCATTAAAGCAAAGCATTCTCAAAAGCAAAACAAAAAAAGCTTCATTTTCAACATTTCGAAGAGGAGGATTTCAGATTTTTACTCACATTTCCACCGACAGCAGCAGTGGTGCCACCAGGATGGATAACCCCGACCTCTGCTTCATAGCCAAGATTGTCTAATGTGAAGACTTTCTTCTTATCCTTCAGCAAGACCAACTAAGTAGGAAAAAAATGAAATAAAAAAAACTTGCAAGGGCTAAACGTAGCTAAAATAATTACTTTAAAAGTAACCACAACCAAAAGCAGGGGACATTACCTGACCAATGCACACAGCCAGAGTGAACCCTCCTGATGCAGAGATGCTTTTAGGCTGAGAGTCCATCTTCACCACATCAGAGGCACTGCAAAGCCATCAGAATGTTGTATTGAGGGAAAGCAGCTCTGACAGCTAGAACCAACATTAACGCATGAACACGATCCAAACAAGAGACGCAGAACACTTCATGTGCACTACTGTCCAAACAAACAGCACTGTGACCAAATTGTTAACGATTGCAGCTCACACATTAAAACTTCTGTATGCTACATGGAATGTCAGATTATCCATATTGATGCAGCATTCGCTTTAGATAAAACAGTCCGTACCTGTACTCTTTCTTGTTGAGGTTTATGTAGCGGACCGTATCATCCATGCTGCACGTCACCAGGTCATTGGCTTCATCTGCCTGCATCTTGCTCACCTGGTTACTGTGGCCTTTCCCTGAGAAACAGTCATTTTCACCAGTGTCTGCATCCCAGTAATGTGAAACAGGAGTTAAAGAAAACACCAAGCATCTTTAGCTCTGATATTTGACCCCTTTCTAAATCTCTTGTACCAATTTTGACAAACAGTATGAACCTTTTCAAAAGTTACTTGATTTGTAATTCATATCAATATTGCATGCAAGAACTATAAAATCCAGCTGTTAAAGTCAATCATAACAGAAAAAAAACATCCGCTCAAAGTGCTGTATTAAAGGGAGCTCAGTTGATACTTCCCGTGTTGTGCAGGAAAGAATCGGGTTCAAATTTATTATACTCCTTTGGGGGAAAAAAAAAAATGTTTTTCATCAAAACTGTTTGCAGCATCTGCCTCTCTAAAGCATCTTTGGTTACTAAACATTTATATAAAATCCATCTAAGAGACTTAAAACTCTCCTAAAAGAAATCCAACAACTCAAACCGGAGGTTTGTGGACATATTGTAGATGCAAACCAGTTTTTGCAATTAAATCTCATAGCACATAGGATATTAGAATTAGAAACATTGGAAAGCGACCACATAAATGATGGAATGCAATATAAACAGTTAAGATGGAAAACTACAGGTGTGAACATTTGACCGTTTCTAATGGGGGGGGGGGGGGGGGGGGGGGGCATGAGCCAACATTCAAGAGCAATGTTGCAGGAAAGCTTTGAGACCGTACAAAGGGACATGTACGGAAAATTACCACAGAGCAACAAGTACCTTTAAACTCACCACAAGACCTGATCCTGTACATTTCCATTTCAGTCAAGAATAATGTTCATATTGTCAACTTTAATCCTAATGATGGATCTTTGAGTGATTACATTTCATCTGTGTCGCTAGCTAATAATTCATCTTTGTCTTAAATTATCAACCATTTAGGTGTTCATGAAATTCAGATTGCTAAGGACCTGAACAGAGAAGATACAAGACTTAAAAGTACAATTTGACAGTTTTAAGACATGTCTTTCAACAACTTCTCACTAATGATCAAAAAACTTGTTCAGTTCATGTAAAACTACAAGAATCTCGGTGGAATTTCTCAAACTCACTGAAGAATCAAAGATACTTCCAACTTGACCTTAAGAGGATGAATTTCTCCAGCTACAGAGGCCCAGCTTGTTGTTTTTTTGTTTTTAAATCACGTCACTTTCACATCAACATACTGTAAAAGGATATTGATGTGTCCATCATGACTCCCAGAGTAGATGTACGATCGACCGTCGCCTTTATGAACTGTAAGACACTGGATGGACTTTGTGTGACCCTGCGGGACAGACAAATGTATCTTTTAGAATACACAAGGTTTACCAAATTAACGTTGCACAAAATTACTCTAGAGGGTCATTTCAGAGTTGATGACAGACATTTTTTTCTGAAAGCCATGCAATCATTTCAGTTGCTTGCATATTGTGTAATACTGCTGACTGGATCAGCCTGCTAAATGCTTAGTTTACATTACTTTAATAAGTTTTAACTGCTCTGTACTACAGATACGAGTTGGATCAAGAGATCGATTAAAACAACCTAAAGACTGCATACATGGAGTTCATACTTAAAGGGCAAAATCAAGTTTTTCGAGTTTTCAACCATCTATTCTCATTAAAAAAATAAAAAATGCACCCACCAGAGTGTTTTTTGGCTTAATTCACTCATGTCTGAGTAATCCTTCTGAATTCTGCTCTCTGAGCAGCTGCCCCTCCCTATCCTAGAAATCGACTGAGTGTTCAACTAGTGACATCACTGGTTGAAAACAAGGGAGTGCTAGAGGTGTCTCCACCGCCCCTGCAGGCAGAGCGGCTTACCTCTGCTAGAGTTCAAACACACCCTCCTCCTTCTCAAAGCTAATGGCTGCTTTGGTTTTTGGCAACACTTTTTTGTTGGATTTTTTTTACTTTCTCTGTGAAAACCCCCGTTTGGCTGCATGATTTAAAGGATTTTATTCTACATTCCTAAAGAACAGCAGCTAGATCAAAGAACACCGATGCCTAATGGACAGAGAAGTGGCTACATGCTATTGTGTGTTTGCCATTTATCAAGCTGCTTATGTGATCTTATAACAGCATTGTGTGGTTAATTGATCTGTAGCATCTCAGAATGTCCAGTAAACGGATGCAAACAACACCCGCGGCATTTTTATATACTGGACTGAAAGATCTTAGTGGACTCAACTTTGTTATTTTGGGCTCTGTCTAAAGCCTGGAGATTTTTCAACTGAAATAGGCTTTGATTGCATTTTATTTATTTATTTTTATTACAAAAAATAAACCAAAACGTCTGAACCCTTAATATATCACAGTTTCATTGTGGTACTTGTTGATTTTCAAATTCTTTGTCAGAATACTGTTTGAGATTAAGTTCAGCACTGTTTGTCTCAGTGTGATCTGCTCCCGGCTGTGCAGGGGAGCGGAGCGGGGGAGCGGAGCATTGCAGGAGGCGGATTTCACTTCATGTTAAATAAGTTAAATTTAAGGACAAATTAATACTGTATAACAACCAACATTTTATCATTTTTTATACATATATGTATATATATCCATCCGAGAAGTTGAAAGCTGTAAAAAAAAGGGGGCTAAGCCTCCTTGCTACCAATAACTCATTCGGCATTTTCAGATGTTCTTTAAAGAACCTCGCCATCTAGACATAGCAGTCAGACTCTGTAGACAAACCTTGACTGTGCGAATGGGTCTGTCAGGGTTATTCTTGTCCAGATAGTTGATGTATCCTGACAAAGAGATGCTGAGGAGGTGGTCTTTCTGCCACAGGCAGCCCAGCTGCTGGTCGCTCACATCAGAGCCCATATTGAAGGTGGTGACAGCCGTACCTGCTCCAACATCCCAGAGCTTCACGGTCTTATCCCCTGAGGCAGAGATCAGCTGGGAGCCATCAGGGCTCCAGCTGACCTGAACAAAAGGAAACAGGGCTCATTAAAAAGGAGAATTTTAATAAATCTGTAAAATATATATAAATTGATATACATTTGAACAGAATATTAAGTGGTCTTTAAATAGTCACTAGGTAAACAGATTTAGCAAAAAAAAAAAAAACATCTACTCTGAAGACAAAGGGGGGCCGTTTCAGGAAACATGTCCATAATTTGACTAAGAAATTAGCCATTTCTGTTTCAAACACTTCGCATGCAGTATGGCAGGTCTGGATCACAGGCTCCTGCAAAGAAACCCTACACATCTAACCAAATAATGCAAGTCGGTGACAAGCTCAAAGTATAAACATGTCTTTCACTTTACCACAGCATGTTGTTTGAAAGACCCAAGTACTTACAGCGTAGATTCCTCCTTTGTGAGCCTTCTCTCCACCCACTGAGCCAACACGTTCACCAGTTGTTCCATCATAGATGAATATCTGCAGAACAAGAAGTCAAAAGAACCTTTTAAAAAATTTTTATGGATTAGTCGCTAAATAACAGCAATCTAAATAAGCTAAAACTTGAAACGTTAACCTTAGTTGATTGTATCAGACTATTTATCTTTTAGCAACTAAACCATTTAGCATTAACAGTCATGTCTGAATGCAGATAATGGCTAAATGGTGCACCACTGCAATTTTATCTGCTTCAGAGCAACTGAAATGTCCCAATAGGTAAACGTGTTAAAAACACACAAACAGCAGGGGTTACCCCAAAAAGTTTCTAGCCACCGGTGATGAAACCTGGAGCTTAACCTTTTATGAAGCAAGCTTTGTCAGACTGTTTATCCATAACAGTGGCAGATTAGTCCTCAGCTTCCAATTGCAGCAGAATTGCTTTTTAAATTATGAAGGAATCTTCCTGATGCCCGTACCACTCGAGTCATTTTAGAAAACTTCTTTTGCTTGAAACTTACAGCTCTAACCACTTCTTTAAAAACTTCTAAACTTCCTTCCTCAGTGTCATTTTTAGAATCATAATTTTGTATTTTAACTTTAGCTTCGAAATGATTTAAATTATTTCCACAATTTATCATTGCACATGGGTTTCAGTATTCAACTTTGCACAATGAAGCAATCTTGTTTAAACTAATTTCCTTCAGAAACCTTGATAAAATAGCTATACTTTAACCTTGATTGGATTGACTGCAATACTCTGCCTGAACATTATCTACATAATAGGGGAAATAAAACATTTTGTAAATTGATGGATTGCTAATCTGATTTTTAGTTTAAATGCAGCCTGCATTTACAACCAACCTGGCCATCAGCTCCAGCTGTGACTAATCGACTTCCATCTGGAGAGAAACGAATGCAGTTGACAAACTGGCTGTGGTCCTGTAGCAGTCACAGGGGAGAGCAGAGGGGGAATATAAAAAAAAAGTAAATAAACAAAATCCATTATTACTTAATGCACACAAAAATATTTACTTTAAAAGATAAACACAAATAATTCAAAATTCTAACAATTGTGCTTTTTAACCAAGGATATACTATTTTGCTCTAATGCATTTACACTAGTTAATACTTCATCTTACAACCACAGACAGGGGTTCATGGGAAATAAATTCTCACCTGCACTTTGTGTCAAACTGGCAGAAGTCAAATGAAGGGACTAAAAAACGTTTGCTCTCAATTCCCCTTTACAAAAAGCTTTTGACAATGTCTGAAATTAGACATTAAGCTTTTGTCATGACCAATAACTAGATTATGGGCAATGCTTGCAAACTATTGTGTTGTTGCCATCTCTGATGGAAGAAAACTGGTATTTTTAGAATCAACGAGCAGTTTCAAATTAAGTTGGTGGAAGCATGGGTACAGTTTTTTAAAAAGGAACCCTTCTCCATCAAAGACAAGTCTGCTTTTTATTCCGGCTGCAAAGGGGGCGAATGAAAGCTAAAATTTAAATCACAAGCCCAAAATTGACTTCCCACATAATTACTCCGCATTATTCTTCAGAGCATGGGTTTAAAAGTCCTAAAGAGCTACTATCCTGCATCTTTTAGAAACCACCCTTCTCCAAAACACATAAGTCAAATGAATGGCTTGTTGCTAGGCCTCTACAGAGCTTAACGACTGCTGCTAAAGAAAGGCTGACATTTTATTTACTTGCCAGATGCATACAACAGTTGCAGGAAAGTATCCATCGAGGACTGAACTTACAATAGATGGTAAGGCTCAACATGCTCTAGAATATACAAGTAGGACACTTTTTGTAATGCTCACACCATCTGTATTATATTTTTATGACTGTTAACAGGAAATATTCTGATCAGTATATGAAAAGTCCTGGAGGTTGCATCCACTTCACAGCAGGATGTGTTGGTGATGCTTTCCCTCGACCAAATACTCCAGGGAGGTGTGAAGAAAGAGAAATGTAGTAGAAATTGCCATATCTTCTTGTAAATGTATTATACATTGCAGCTCTATTTTTTTTAAATCTGTATACAGTTATAATAAACTATAATGTGTTCTGAGAGTAAGTTAAAATTGACCTTTAAGCAGGAATTAAAACACTTTATTAAGAGCTATCTAGTAGAAATGTTTTAATGTCAATTGTAATATACTAGTATATAATTAGCTGTAAACAGGAAAATCATTACAAAAAAAAGGGCTGGGAAACCGTAATCTGTTTTATTGGTGCATCAAGTTACTAGGATAAACTTTTCAATAATGTAGTTATTTAGTGAATATGAATCAATACTATAATTATTAATTGCCGTGCGAGGTCTGTGAGAAAGAATGCAATATTTAATCAGGACTAAACAACAAAAACTATGATCACAGCAATTAACATGGACACATGCTGCTAGTAATTCGTATAATTTATGGCTACTGATATTAAAGCAGTTGCACCATAGTTAGGAACATTTTTTTGCAAAAAGTTGGGAACAGAAATACATTTTCATATCCAGTCCCCAGCAGTTATTTATGGAAAAATGTCAATGCATGTACGAAAATGCACGTGCGTGTGAAGTCTTTGTCACTATTAAAAGGAAGTCTGTTCTTCCTCATTTTAGTCCACGGGCATGGGTGAAAACTGAGGATTCATATGACAAAAAAATACTGAGATCAAAGTGAAACTATTGCAGAGGAAGACCATCCCCGATCCAAAGTAGTTTCCTGTAGCTGATGCTTAGAGCGATAAGAACTCAGTACAGTTAAAGCAATTAAAAATATTCAATATGGGAATTT
Source organism: Apricaphanius iberus (assembly GCA_028564705.1). Taxonomy (NCBI): domain Eukaryota; kingdom Metazoa; phylum Chordata; class Actinopteri; order Cyprinodontiformes; family Aphaniidae; genus Apricaphanius; species Apricaphanius iberus. The sequence continues at coordinate 2,132,526 of JAPXFQ010000846.1, read as the reverse complement.
AGGTTGCATATTTAACATTGGAAATATTTATTCTAGGAAGCGAGTACATGGATTAAAAAAAATAAAAAATGGCATTCATGAATTGGGCTCCAACTCGCCAAGCATTTGTGGGATGGTTATATAATGTGTAAGCGGCGGCACTGTTAACTACATCCAGGGTGCAACAGCTTTGAGCTGAATAAGAAGCATGAAAGGCCAGCAGCTTAAAGTTACTGAAAGTATAAAGCAAAGTTAACACTTATGTTAGCAGATTCATACTTTACTAACAATGAGAATGCACAATCATAACTGAGCAGATCTCTGGAGTTTACTCTAGTGTAGAAAAATGGCTTCCTTGATTAGCACAGTTAATTGTTTCCAAAAATGAATACAGATCATGAAGATTTAAAGGGGAAAACAAAACAAAAACATACCCTTAGTGTGAATTTGAACTTGAAGGGAGGTCCCTCAAAGAAAGAGCCGCAGCAGTCGTCGCTGGCAGTAGCAAGGCGGTAGGGGCGTTTCTGTCTTATGTCTACACTGTTGATTAATTTTGCATGGCCAGAAATCTCTCCCACTGATGAGCCAGAGTCCCACAAGAACACTGCACCAAACCTACAATGAGAGACATACACTCAGACGTTCTGGTTTGAGAGTTTGTCAGTAGCTTGTTGTATAGCCTTTGGCTTGACGAGTTCCATATTTTATACAACAGCATAATTAACTTTTATGTTTAAATCACATTAATCCACAGGTATAAACTGAAACGTTGACTTACTTTTCTCGGCCTTCACCTACAACTGCAACCCTCTTGCTGTCCTCTGTCCACGCAATGTCCTTGACTTTCCCTGAAATAGGAGTGTACTCATACTTGAGCATGTGTTCCTTCTGGGTGGTGTCCCAGATACGGATCTTCCCTGATACATCTGAAAAGCCAAAAAGTTAAAATAATATACAGAAACATCATACTCCAAAACCAATCAAGTTTTTCAGAAGTGTTCAAAAGGACTGTACCTCCAGATGCAATGTAGAAACCACTGGGGGCATACTTGGCGACAGTAACTTGATGAGCATGCTCAGTGTAAATGTCCGCAATTGCTGGATTCTTGAACAGGCGAACAAAATAATCAGTTATTAGCTTGACAGACAATACTTTTAGACAAAAGTAGAATAATGAAAACTATACAAGTTTAACTTCCTATAATAAATGTGGTTTGATGAATAGAGGAAATTGGCATTTTTGCTCAACCCTCAGGTTGAACATTTGCTGTACTCTGTTCAAAACATTCTGCAGTCACTCTAAAGCAAAGCTAAGTCAAAACCCAAATTACATGTAATTTAGCTGAACCGGTGTTCCAGAGAGAGATCTTAAACATAGGAAGTCACTGGATTAGTGAGATTTTAGAGGGAACTGCAAATATAACACCGTGTTGTAGAGGAACAAACCAAACTTGGTAAGGAGTACTTCACAACCCACCGTTACAACTGATGAAAAGATAATACAGATCCAAAAGTGCACAAACATTTGTTAGCAAAGCTTAACGAGAAAATTATTACCTCGATGTTCCTTATGATGACACATTTGCCGTTGGTGTAGAGGAAGTTGTTTCCTTTGGGATCGCCACCAATTACCTTTGCAACTCCCCTCTCCATCTGGGGGAGGCTAGCAAAAACATGCTCTGAAAAAGAAAAAAATGTTAACATGAGTTGGAATTATCTCAACGAATTTACAAGACATTTGTTGCCAATTAGTTGATATCAGCTGTGAAGTGCCAATCAGCAACTAGAAATGTCCTTTTTACTGATCATTATCTTGGAATGTTTAGCTGCTAAATTGGAAAACAGCCAGAAGTCTTCCGTAAATCCTGGAATTCATGGAGATGTGTACGGATCTACAATATCAAGGGAACACATGCAAAGGCTGATGTTTTAGTATTGCCGTAGAGGTTAAATCTGGAATTGAGAATCATTTTTACTATATCAGTATATTCACTCTCGTCACTAAGAGGAGGAGAAAGCATGTCTCAGTTGGAAGAGTAGTCGTTTGATTCCAAATTGTTAGTGTGTCTCTGGGCAAGGCACTTAACCACAAATTGCCTACAGTCAGTGGATGAATAGGTGAGTGATTGTGACTGAAGCTGTAGTGTCAAGTGTTTTGATTGGACTGTATGACCAAATAAGCAATATATAAATTCAGTCCATTTGAAGTTTCAAATACTATTAAAATGTCTGTTTCATTTTAAGATCCAAGGCCAAAATGGACTCGCATTACACTTTAGTGACCTACCAAATCAGTTCTTGAAAATATAGTCAAGTTCATGCAGCATATTTTATTAAAAGAAAAGGCAATTTTATTTGTATAACATACTTTGAACAACAGCGCAATTCAAGGTGCACAAAAGTACTTCTGTGATTCCTTGGAGGCCATTATACCAAAGCAAACTATAAGAAATAGGCCACACAAAAAAAGCTTTCAGGGTAAGAATGAAAAATATTAAAATCGTCATTCTTTACCGCAATATGCATGACCAAACATCTATACAAAAGGATTTGGATACTAGAGGCGAATAAAACTTATTGTGTGAAGACTAGATTCCTTCATCGCAGAAAAAACTAAGGATGTGTAAAGGCAAAAATCTGGAGATATGCATCATATCAAATCATGATACAGGGAGACAATACGATATGTTACAATATGAGACTGACTTTTAAAGGTAATTTTAACTGTAGCAAAACTGTTTCATCATTCTAAAAACCAATCGGTTTCATACCTCCAGTTTTATTACTAGATTTAGTTGAGCCACTGGAACAAAGCTGTGGCCACACCTATTTTATTGATTTTGTTTACAATAATTAGGCTACTATCAATGATTCAATTAAAATTCTTAAAACAAAAATGTATACTTTGCTTTTAAATACCAATACAGTAGCGTGACAAAAAAAATGTTATATATTGGAAGATCAATATTTTCTTACATCCCAAGAAAACAACATGCAAAATTGAAAGCATTTGGATGGATTATATTCAATGGAATGAGGATAATATATCAATATATACGTAATATAACGTTACTACTGTAAAAGAAAAGAAATTGTAGAAACTATTGGACTAAAGTCAATTGCTTGTTTCAATTAAGCACATGGTTGGACCACAATACAAAAAAAAAAATTAAAAAAAAAAATCCCACACACCGCATCATATTTGTATTTAAGTATGAGGAAAAACCTGCCACCCTCATTCTAAAATAGAAATATGATTTCTGAACAAGAAATATGGCAATCAATAAAACCGGATTCATTTCTCATCACTTCCTAGCTGCTGTAGTTGAAAAGCTCGCAAAGTCAGATCAATAATGACAGCGCCAGAACCAGGATTATCGGATGTCAGCAACTGAGAACAGCTTGGTGCATTACATGGGTTTTCCACAAGTCAGCTGAAAAATAAATCACAATGACAGTTTTAGAGGAATCCGTTTCAGTTTACACAAGTAAAGTGTGACATTTGTGTGAGAAACTGCGTGTGTTTAGGCAGCCATGTCTCGTCTGACAGCCCCCGTCTGGACATGTCACAACAATACGACGTGAGCTGAACTATTTCCTCTGTGTTGCGTTAAAGCTTAGCTAGCTAACGCTAACTTACAAAAAAACAAATTAAAAACAGACTGCATGAAGAATCGGGATATATCTCCAAGAAACAACATTTTTCAAACATACGTTTGACTTTAACTAGTCAGGGTTGCGATGTGGGGAAAAACTTCAGTGCCATAAAGAAAACACAGAGGAATGGGCGAGGCTAGCTAGCTGTGGTCTACCTGAACAACTAGACGCACGTTACATTTTGCTCCAAAAGAGTTTTTTTTTTCCTTTGCTCTGGTCAACTCAGCTTCTGCCGTAAAGAAACGCAGACTTACTCAGTTCAAACGGCATTATTCCTGCTGGCCTTCAGTTTATCGTTAGTATTTCAAATGAATGAATCTGTGGAGACAGAGACGCTCCTACGGTTGTGTGAACTGCCCTGCCTAATCACACAAACACGGAAGCGGCTCTGGCTCTCGGTCTGCCTGGCTTTGCCCATATATGGTAAACTCAGATCATGCGCTGCAGCTGTCAGCCAGTAGCGGCGCGCTGTAGCGATTTGGATAAATTTCACCTAAATATGGTCTTTAAGGCTCCAGGGTAATTTGTGTCGTCCCAATAGATCCAAAGCAAAGTTGAAAGTTTATTCTCAATAAAAGCTTCCTGTTACCTAATTGTTGTTCGTATAGCGTGTTTTCTATAGAACACACACACTTCACATACACAGCAAACAACGACAGCAACTACTCCAAGAATCTAAGATAATAGAAAAAACACCAATAAATACAAATAATCCGATTAAATCCATTTAAAATATATTGAGATACGATGTTTAACCGTCGAAGTTATTTCCTTTGAGTCTTAACTGAGGGAAAATTGACATTGGATCAGTATGTAATGATTTTTGGCCTAGTAAAATTCCGTAATATGAATAACCAAATCAATTATCTAAATATGCAAATAAGAATAAGAAGCGTTTAAAACTTGCCTGCGATTTGAATGCCTCAACTACACTTTCACGCTGGTGTTTTTAAAAGTCTTGTGTCATTCTGTCAGAAGAAAGTATCACCCAACCTGAAATAGGACTGGTAATCCCCCCGACCATTTTAGGTTATTGTAATTTCAGATACTGACCATCAACGGAAGCAAATATATTTTTACATTGATCTAAAATTTGAAGACATTTTCCTTCTAAAAGTTAGGATATTCTAAACAACCTACAAAAGTTGAGTTTCTGTCAGTCATCAAGGTCAATTTGAAAAAAAAAATAATAATAAATACATTTTTTTTCATCTCAGCTTTTTCAGTTGGTCAAAAACGTGGGGAAATGTGCTCTAAACCTGAACGTTTTGGTTTGCTTACAAAACTGTGTGGTTCAACCTGTGATTAGAAAAAAATGGTACACTTCACATGGGTCTGAGCAGAAATGTTTAAGAGTGTGGAAATCTTATTTAAATATTCTTTAATTATTTTTTTCTTTTTCCACAAAACTCAGTGAGGTAGAAAACTTAATTTATAGAGAACTTTACACATCACAAGGAGGCCCAAGTGCTGTACAGATCAGTCAGCAAAAAACACTTTCTAAGAATCAATAAAAGACAAAGTGACAAAAAAGACTGTATAATGATGAGAGAATAAACAACATAAAATAAACAGTTGCACATAACTCTGAACTCCATTCCCACAAAGAAAAAGGTGAAGGCTAACCTTGCTGTGAAGATGATTTTATTAAATGTAAGTTAGCAACTTGATGAGATGATGGAAGAAGCTAATCATGCCTCCTCCTTTCTGTTTGAGTCATCAGCAAAATACTTAAGACTTGGGCCATTGATATTCCAGCAGGAAAATGGCCCCAAACAGACAACATCTCATTATATTTTAACTGCAGCTCTTTCCCTTTCTACAGTAAATGAAACCAATCTACAATGTATACATTGTAGATTGGTTTCATTTACTGCTCTTTCCCTTTCTACAGTAAATGAAACCAATCTACAATGTATACATTGTAGATTGGTTTCATTTACTGTAGAAAGGGAAAGAGCTGCAGTTAAAATATAATGAGATGTTGTCTGTTTGGGGCCATTTTCCTGCTGGAATATCAATGGCCCAAGTCTTAAGTATTTTGCTGATGACTCAAACAGAAAGGAGGATGCATGATTAGCTTCTTCCATCATCTCATCAAGTTGCTAACTATAGATAAACCTGAACAAACATGCACATGCATACACCCATAACAAGCAATGCATACCAGCTATGTGTAAACATAAGAACAGTAAAATGCATACACATCTAATATGCCATGCTACAGTAACAAGAACACACATAGCAAGCTGCAGGCTAATATTAGGGGAAGGCTATAATAACAGAAGCTTACCACACAGACAAACTCAAACTGTAGCCAGAGACGAGGATATTTACTAGATTTGATTTTTAAAACAAAAATATTTAAAAGTATTAGTGTTAGGCATACATATAAATAAATGCTAAATAATTAAATTAAAATTACAATAATTTTAAATTAATAATTTAACTACATAATAATAATAATAATAATAATAATAATAATAATAATAATAATAATAAATGTTCACATTTAAGATTGTATATTGTTGCAAATAACTTACAAAGCATGTGGTCAGTATTGAGCATACTAGTAAAATCAAAACCAAATCAGGTTTGTAAAGCAGTAAATTCACACAAGCACAGTGTAATGGTACTGCACTCTTCCTTAAACCAGAACAGTTCTCGTCAAGATAATATATTGACATTATTTGTTGAGAATATCTTGTTGAGAAATTGCAAATATTGCAAAAAAAAAAAATATGGTCAATCAAGTGCTTATTTTCACAGTTAAATCCACACAAGTTGTCCAGAGCAATGATGCTACATGAGGGAAAATGCAGGTGCGTAAAAAAATGCTTAGTCCGTTAGCAAGTGACTGCCTATGTTACAGGAAATAACAAGTAAATAATAATAATAATTTTTACATGATGTCCTTATCATAAAATACGTTATTCTGTATGTGTCCTGCTGGGGGCAGAGTTTCCGTTGGTTTGTAGCATTGCACCAGTAATCTGCCACAGAAGAAGTCATCCAGCTTCTCCAGCAACCATGGCGGCCGCCTTGAGAGGAATGGTTGTAACATTGGCCAAGGTGAGTGCAGAGAGGATGCTGACAGGATAACAGGTTATAGGATGGAAAATAGATGTTTTTTAAACTTAAGCAAGGCGTTTAATTCAGCTGCCAACGTAGCAGATCGGAACATCGACATGTGTGTCTGAAGTTCTAGCTGACCAGGAGCCCCCCATCGAAGCTTTGACAGAGACACACAGGCGAAAGTTTTACAACAGACAGGATTCATGTAGTTTTGTCCATAGAGCAAAGCAGAGCAGAGGGTAGCTAACTCTAGAGTAGGGCTAGTATCTACCTGCATTGTGTTTCCAAGCAATTTAAAGTATCTCAGCTATTCGGGTTATTTGCTAGCTGCTGTCATTTAACCGGGCTAAGACCAAAGTAACATGCTTGAAAGCAGCATTTCTCAGTTTAGTGTTCGGCAATCAAAGGTTTCATACCTGTTTCAGGCTCGGACCTTAAAGTCACACACATGACCACACCCTTCATTCACCTAGCATATAGCTCCAGCAGTGGCTTGGGAGGAACATATTTTCGTTTTATGGTATCCCACAGGCATCACTGTATTATTAATTTTATTACTTCATTAGTTTTTCAAATTTGGTGACATCCTAAAAATAACTCAAAACAGTAAGGGCCTAACTGTGTTTGCACAATTATTTAAATATGATTGGCCATGATCGTGTGTACAATAAAAGGAGGAAACTAACTTTGGTTTCACATGCTCAGAATATATCTAAACTTTAAATATATAATCTTTAAAGTGACAGTGTGTAGTTTTTGCAGTAAATCTTTGAAAATAGCCAATAAAATATTATGTAATAATAATTACATAAAGCACATTAATTGCAAAATATTGCAGATATTGTAAAATATGACTTTAAAAATCTGTTTTAAAATACATAGGCGCGGGTCCTCTTTTCAGAGTAAAGCCATATTAGATGACGTCATTACTTCTATAAGAGGACGGACAAAGCGCCTGGAACAAGCCGCTATTAAAACATTGATTTCTCCTCAAAATGCAAAAAAAGTTTCGCCATAAATACATTTTACCTCTTCGCTAGTTCCAAGCGATGAAAGAGAGACTGATGTGCTCGTCATGTTGCTGCAAATAGATAATTCTCAGGGAATTGAGCGTTTGAAAACAGCACTAGTTGGACCTGCATTGTTGAGTTTCTTACTCGAAGACACAGATACTGCATGCTTGTGATAATTTAGGTATGCACCACCCCTACTGGCCGAAAATTACACACTGTGCCTTTAAATAAATAAAGATATGTCCATATATCTGAATTTAAGTCAATATTTTACCTTTAAAAAAGCAGGCAGGTTATGATGATGAGGTTACGGAAGCTTATTTTGTTTCACATAGAGCAGACCTGATTGTTTGTCGCAGTTATCCTGTTTTGTAGATCAGCTGAACCACACTGCGACACATTTGCAGAGGGCAGAGTGAATAATGGCTGTGTAAAGGTAGACCTGCAGCTCCTGTGGAAGATTGTACTTCTAGTGTTGCCAGAGGAAGTACACTCTCTGCTGAGCCGTCTTTCAAACTAGGGCTGGGTACCTATTCAAATTTCAAGAATCGATTCAGATTCTCAAGAGTTACAATCGATTATCCCAATTCGATCCGATTCAATCTGATCTAGTTTGGTATGAAATGGGTCTTTATTATGTGCCTGTAATTCAAATATGCAACACTGAGTGAGTAAAAATTCACTGGGGGAAACTGTATTAACCCTATTAAGACCTAAAAACTGGTCTTTTTCTTTCTATTTAGCTGTAAAAAGGGCAAAATATTTTTAAAAATAAAATAGATTTGTGAGTCTATTCGATTTCTATACGCATTGTTCTTAGGGATGGTAAGGATCAGAGGCTTGGGGTGGTGTTTTCTGGAAGGACATTGTCATCGCCACAGTCTCAAGGTCCAGATAGATTTAACAGTTCAGAAAGGGACGTCCCTTTTTTCTTTTCTTTTTTTTGCAAATGTAACAGTGGAAAAATTCAATCTGCTTTCATTTGCTGCTGTACATCTCTCAGGGCCTTGGAGGCACCCGTTTGCATCAGCTGGCCTCTAGACCTCTAACTGTTTCAGCAAGTCTTTGTGGACCTGAAAGCCCACCAGCCCGCGCTGATGCTATCTTCAAAGTCACTATGGTTCCAGGGGATGGAGTAGGACCTGAGCTGATGACTGCAGTCAAGGATATATTTAAGGTACCTTTTAAAAGAAACAGGTTGGAGACAAAAAATCCACAGTTTTCCAAGTTTGTATTACTATTCATTTGATTACATATTTATTTCTGGTCATATTTCTCGTCTTAAGGCAGGTGACATCCCTGTTGAATTTGAAGAGTTCCATCTCAGTGAGGTCCAAAACATGGCAACTGAAGAGAAATTAGAGCAAGTATTGACCTCAATGAAAAACAACAGAGTGGCAATTAAAGGTACAGTCACCTTTTTTGGCTTTTGCAGTTATTAAAAAGATAAGCTAAAGTGTGTCTACATTTTACTTCCTATCCAGTTTAAAAGTTCTATCCATCCACCTTCTCCACGATTTAACCCTGGATACTCAGTCGGGGAAAGTCTGCAGTCAGTCAGCAGGGCAAATCAGGGGGTGTGGAAACCTGTTAGTATGAGAGGAGGTGAAGACTGAAGACTTGACACTCTCTGACTTCACCTCCAACCCGATCCAACTTCATTCAAATTCAAACAACATGTTTGCGTGAGTTGGTAGCTGACTCAGCCACAAATGCATGTTGCTGGTGCCCTGCGAAAAAGAGATACTTGAACACACAAATAAACAACTGCTAGAAGATTATTTTTTTAACTCTATTTGAAATTATACAACATTATAAACTTAAACACATACCAGTATTGGATAGAATACAAACTATCATCCAACTTATCACAATCAGATTTTTCTAAGAAAACAAACAAACAGAAAAACAATTGAGATGCTTCAACATTCAAGACTAAAACACAGTGAAAAATGAAGAGTTTAATTGAAATAAACCGAACAATTCACATATTCCCCATAATGGTAATGGGACTTAATTGAAAAAATTCTGATATTTGGATGGAAACTTTTGCCTGCAGCATATTCATCTTAAATCTTTAACGCTTATTTGCACAATTCAGACCTGACCTGACATTAAAGTAGAAATAACTGGTTTAGATTACAGCCGCTTTTAAAGTTATTCCAAACTCCACAACCTCACAAACAAATAAAAGTCCCAAACTCTCACCGTAAATATAAAGAGTAAAAAAACATTTAAATCATATTCACCTGTCTGTTACATTCTACATATGTTCTGTTTCTGGCAACTGAGGTAATTTGTTTCTTTAAAGTCTCGCCTTAGCGACTTTACAAGAGAGTTTGGTGCTCTCAGTTGGCCTTGAAAACCTTGTAGTCTGTCATCCAGCAGCAGGCGCTGTTGTTCAGTGTGTGATCTTCAGTCCTGTCGTCGTGAAACACCAACCAGGCTGTTAGTCTGACACTTTGTCTTTGCAAAACCAGTGACAACTGTCAAAGTAGTGTAGTTTGTTATGATCTTAAATGTTGTTTTTGTTCTACTTCATAAAAAAACTGGTTACCTGTTTTAATAATGTTAAATTGTTATTAATTTAGCTTAGAATAAAACTATATTTAAAGATAACTCTTTTAAAAAACAACTGACATTGTTACTCTTCAGACATCTTGTAGGTGACTTGATCAAAAGGCAAGGATATTTAAACCAAAGCGTTCTCCTAAAGCTACTACTGCATTGCCCAGTGACATATGACTAGTTAGTTATTTAACATTTTAGCTGCATGTTTTCACTTTTCACAACAGTCTGGATGGTATGAATAACTGGTTACTAGCTCATCAGATTAAATAAACTACTAGCATTGTATATGTGGCTCTGATTACACACTGCAGGGCAGCCAAAACAGTGACACATTAGAAGCATTATCTTGGTATGAAATGCTCTGAACTTCAAACTGCATAAACTTAATTTAAGCCTCTCTGTTCTACAACAAAACTATCCCAATACTGGTTGATTAATTTGAACACAGTAATCATGATTTCAAATTGTTCATATTATCGCCATACATTAGATTTCAAAAGTTAACTTTAGCTGAATGTTAGTATTCAAGTTAATAATTAAGATACATGATTTTGAGTTCAAACTCATCTATAAACTGTTGTTCATGTCGTATCCATCCATTCCTCTGAGGTGTGACCTTTTTGCACAAATATCTGCTGTAACTTAAAATGCACAACAAACTTTAGTGTTAACGCTTTTTTTTTTTTGTCAACTAGGAAAGATTCACACCCCAATGGAGTACAAAGGGGAGTTGGCATCGTTTGAAATGAAACTAAGGTATATATAAAAAAAATAAAGAGAAAAATGGGTATCCGTTATGTTTAAAACTAATTTTATCTCCTTTTTTATCCCCAGGCGTAAACTAGACCTTTTTGCTAATGTGGTCCATGTGAACAGCCTGCCTGGCTACAGCACTCGCCACAACAACCTGGATCTCGTCATCATTCGTGAGCAGACAGAGGGGGAGTACAGCTCTCTGGAGCATGAGGTAAACCATTCCCGAAAGGATTACTGTCACTGGGGAATTTGTAAAATTCTAATAGAAGTACTGAATGTAGCATTTGTCATACACATGTTTCCTCCCATTGCATCTTTTGGTCCTTTTTTTAATTATTCATTCTCCAAATCAAATCATCACTGTGGAACTGCTCTTAGAGTCTGCCCCAGGGCAGCTGTGGCTGCAATCGTAGCTTGCTTTCACCTCTGTGTGAATGTCAAAGTGAATGGCTAATGGAATTTGTAAAGCGTCTTTGAGTGTCCAAAAAAACGCAATATAAGTTTGATGCATTATTATTAAAATTATTATTATTATTATTATTAGAGTGTGCCGGGGGTGATCGAATGTTTGAAGATCATCACCAGAGAGAAGTCCCGGCGCATCGCCAAGTTTGCCTTTGACTACGCCACTAAGAAAGGTCGAAACAAGGTCACAGCAGTTCACAAAGCAAATATCATGTGAGTGCATCTTTAGGACAAATTCTTCCTCTCCTACTCAAATTGTTGAATTCATTTTTCAGTTAACTATTAAAACTTTATCCTGTTTTAATAGTATTAAGCACAATTACAGCAATGTCCATCCTTATCTATTATAACATTCCAGGAAATTAGGGGATGGCCTGTTTCTGCAGAGTTGCGCAGAGATCGCAGAACTGTACCCCAAGATCAAATATGAGAACATAATCATCGACAACTGTTGCATGCAGGTATTTATAACCCTAACTGTCTTTTTGTGAGTTGTTTTTCCATCGCCATGTTCTTAATGTTTTTAAAGTTTGTCTTTATTTCACCTTTAATCTAGTCATTGCTCGTGTTTCGTTGCAGCTGGTCCAAAACCCCTACCAGTTTGACGTATTGGTCATGCCCAACCTTTATGGGAATATCATCGATAACCTGGCAGCAGGACTGGTTGGAGGAGCTGGAGTTGTTCCAGGGGAAAGTTACAGTGCAGAATATGCTGTTTTTGAAACTGTGAGTTTCTTTAACATATCTGAGTCTTCTCCTAATAAAGTTCAGTCAGTTTGTCAGTGTATACACTGTACAAGCAGAAACTAACAATTTATTAGTTAAAATAACAAATTAACCTTTGTTGTTATTGGATTGATAAAAGGGAGTAAAACCACTAAAATGTACCATCAACACAGAAGTAATATGCAGGAAACTCACAAAATACTATGTGGCTTTGTTTTGTTTTTTTTAAGAAAGCGATCCACATTATTTTCTCATTATTTTGTAAATGTTAGCACAGGAGTTACCTGATTTTACTGTAATGTGTTACTGTCCTCCTGTATGATCAATTCAAATCATATTAAAACCTCCAAACGTTTAAAGGAATCTCTCTAATTTTATTAAGAGTATAAATCCGACTACAGTATCACAGAGCTAAAGGAAATGAAAGGTATAAAATGTACATGTGCTCCAATTACAGACCAATCAGTTTTCCAAGATCTTGAAAAATGTTGTAGCAAAATGCAGTTAACTGCAAGAATGTGTTAAAATCATACCATTTCACATAAATGGCAATAGCTTGTTTTCCATAGCGAAATATACAGCCAATGCAATGGATAAGAGTGAATTTACTGTGGGAGTTTTTATCGACTTAAAAAAATCCTTTGACACTATAGACCAAAAACTGGGGAGATTGTTTTGAACAGCATTGCACATTCATATATATATATATATATAATTAAAAAAAAGAACTTTCCACTAATTTACATTGGTTCTTCAAATGTTAGTATTAATAATTGAATAAAAATAAGCATGAACACATTTTTCTTTTATTTATAGGACAAAATTGGTCTAATGCTGCAGAAAATAACATCACGAACAGTTCTTAATCACTGCATATTTGTTGGGTTCTTCATTTCCTGCTTCTTTTTCCTCCAGGGAGCTCGCCACCCTTTTGCACAAGCAGTGGGAAGGAACATTGCCAACCCTACAGCCATGCTTCTCAGTGCTGCTAACATGCTGAGGCACCTCAAGTGAGTTTCTTAATCTGTTTATTAATAGCTCCAGAACAGTTTGTTTCCTTTTGGGAGATATCCCCGGCTGCCTATTAACTTTCATCGTATTCTGCTTCAGTCTGGAGTACCACTCTCAAATGGTATCAGAAGCTGTCAAGAGGGTCATCAAACAGGGCAAGGTAACATATCTGCATGTGGTACTTGTTGAGTTTGAATGCTTTATGCTTTACACATAATTTATATAGAGACGATGGTTAAAAGTTTGACATATGGGGGGTTGGGGTTGCTGGAGGGGGTTAACAAGTGGATGCAACCAGATCTTGTCATTTCACATTCATATTCTTTATATAACATGCCCTTGTTTGCTGGTCACTACCTGAAAATGTTAACCTTACCATGCAGCCACTGCATAAAATCGCATGTGCTACGAAAATCAATTACAAGTTTTATGTTTTCGAGTGAGCCTGAACAGCCTAGCTTAGTGCTTTCTCTGATCAGTTTGAAGTGTAACATTAGCCGTCCTTGGCCGATAATTTTATTAACCTGACTGATGACCTGCATGTTGGAGAGCCTTTGATTAATTAACATTAAGACTGCATCTGTACCAGGCTGGTTGCATTTCTATTCTGCCTTGTTTTATTTTTGTGTTAATATTTACAAGTCATATTAATTTTAATTTTTTTTTGGAAAAGGGATTGCTACTAACTTTTTTTTTTACTCTGTGCTGTCATTAACATAACAGCATCTTCCAAATCATACTCTTATTTGATGTATAAAAATACAGTAAAATCAAAACACTCGGTAACCAACCATGCAAAACAAAGTAATTCATAATAAAGCACATACTAATTCAAATCAACTTTGACGCTAATAATGCTAATAATTCATGCCTGCATAGTTTCTTTCTGAAAGTGCTTCCATCTGAATTTAAAACATACTTTTTCAAGTTTGCTAATTTGTCAGTTTATCTTTAATCACAAATCATTAATGTTAATCTCATGTCGTGGAAAAAAACATTGACCTTCTTTTCCTTTAGTAGACTCCAAATATTGTGACAGTTGTGTTGAAACAGAAGCAAAGTCCTTACCAGATGCTCCTTCATTTCTTCTCCTTTTATTCCCTTCTCTTCCTGTTCCCTGCTGACCTGTGTGTATGTGTTTGTGTTAATGTTTGTTTGCGTACATATGTTTTGTGCACATCCCAGGTTCGAACGCGAGACCTTGGCGGGTACTCTACTACTGGCGACTTTGTGCATGCAGTTGTGGAGAACCTTCGTCACCGACCCCTCCAATAAGATCCCTTCTGCCACACCCCTTCCTCATGTTGCCCTTTATGTGGACCTTAATCCTAACATGACATGAGGGCATGTTAAGACTGAAACCCTCCCACCCTTTCATGTTGTATACCATATGTGTTACGCTGCTTTAACATTAGTGGCCTCATTTATGTATTTGTGATTAATGTAAAAGCAGTGATTTGTGACATACTTTGTGAAAAAAATACACGGTTTGTGCTGATTACCATCCCATTTTTCTGGTCTTCTGTTTCCACTCCCTGTCTGCAGTCCATTTGCCTCCACAATCACTGTATCTTTTTTTTTGTCTACGTTTTAAATAGATAATCAAGATTAGCATTTCAGTGGGGATGGGTATCAAATCAAATTTCAACAATGAATTCGATTCAGATCCTCAAGAGTTAGAATCGATTATCATGATCTGATCTGATTCCATTTGATCCAGATTTGATATAGGTATGGGTCAGTGATATTAAGATATATATCTTTTGAGCTATCTTAATTATATGCCTATAATTCAATAACTTAACACTGGATGAGTAACAGTATACCAGGAAATATTTTAACACTTTCAGAACTAAGCCTTAAAGCGGCTGTCTGGATTGTTTTATTCCTATTTTAGCTGTAAAAAAGGGCCTATTATGTTAAACAATTAAACCGATTTTTATGTGTGAATCGATTTGATTCGATTGTAAGAAATGTTATAAAAAAAACAATTCAGAATAGATTTTTTATTTTTTTATTATTTTGAATTGTACTAATAGGTGAATTCTGGTAAAAGTTGTTCCAAATAGAGTCAACATTATTTTGCAGTTTGGAATAGTTCATATCTCAGTCAGTTATTTACTGTTTTCCTCTCTGGACATAATCTAAGCTGCTAGATGAAGGTTGTCTAGTTTTGAGAAGATGTACACAATTTGCTTTTGTTTGGAGTTTGGTTTAGAAAAGTGTTTTCATTTCCAGACTTTTCCCATTTATAAAGGACTAAAATCAAGTACACTTTTGCTACATCATAACTAGATTTTTTCTTTACTCTCAGTATAATGGTTTTGAGTTACTGTTTGAGAATCCACACAAAAAACATACTGTATTTAAGATAGAACTGAATAATCAGAGTTTAGTCCATATGTTTTAACAAAACTACCCTGACCAGAGGTGAGAATTTTCAGTTTTGAAATGAAATAGATCTACTTTAGCTCAGATGGAAACAAAAGGACATTCAACATCTGGTAAATGTCTTTGTTTTTCCAATTTTTTATTTATTTAAATGTGTTCACTATGTTTCGAATAAGAAAGTCAAAATTTCCAGTCAGTCATGAGGGACAATAAACTTTGGGAAAAGCAGCAACCAAATAAAGTAGTATTTGATGCAAAGTAGATGTACCTTTTTTTTTTTAACTGCTATGACTTTGATGTATTAATACGTATTATTTTAGTGTTTGCTGTTTTAGCAGTGTAAATACAAAACACCGCTGACTTAACAGTTAAACAGCAGAGTCATAGAAACAACACCATGGGTAAGTCACAAAAGTCCTTTGATAAAGCTGTTTGCTATTCATTGTCAGCTGTTTCCAACTATGGCAATGGACAGTTGAGTGGAAGGAAAAAAAGAGAGTTGCAACAACATTCCATGGTAAACCACTCCACAACCAGAGACGACATGCATCCTTGTGCTGAGGGGCAAGTTCCTGGGCTATTGATTAGTGGTCCAAATGCCCTTAATATTTCAGATGAAAATAACCCTAACAAGTAATTTGGAAATAAAGGCCTCAACGTGTGAAGGAGGAATGGGGAAGAATAGATTGTATGCAGTATAAGGTTTCCACTTGTAGTGATGATTTAGGGAGCCATGTCATCACAGGGCGTCGCCATGCTGCACTGATACAGTTCAAACAAAAGTAGTTCAAATCTAGGAGCCGTAACACATAAACATCTAAGAGAAACAGTTGAGAGACCTCACTCTGTTTTATGGCTCTTGTAGGTTTTCCAACTTATCATGAAAATGAAGAACTGACATTTTCCCTTACAGCGACATCACTCACTCACCCTGCCAAGCTTGTTCTGTGAGTTCAGTTACTGTATCAAAGGCTCTTTAATATGCAGGTCATAACACTGTAGTGGGCATGTGCTGCAGCAGCTGTGCATATGGTAACTCGCTGTCCTTATGTTTGCAACAGGTGCGCACCGGAGACCTGGGGGGCTACGCGACAAGCGCCGAATTCACCCGGGCCGTCATTGCTAACCTGCCCGTCTGAGCCTTGTAACTGCGAATCTGTCAGCTGCTGAGGCTCACACATTATTACTTTTTTCATTGCTTGCTGACTGTGCAATGCTTCACCAATGTATTCCTACAATAACTAACACAGTTAGTTGCACATACAACCTACACTAATGCTTACACAATATGGTTTAATATTGACATTGATGGAACAAAATAATAGTAACCTGCATCATTTTAATCATCTCAGTTTCAATCAAGCAGCTTCGAGGAACGCCAACCTTTGCTTTCTTGATTCTGTAAAATTCTGCCTAATGGCTTTATTTTAGGTCACCGAGCTGCAGTCAAAACATGATGAATGTATATTTCTGATTATTCATTAACTTTAGGTTTAACCATACCGCTTAATTTAAAATGAGATGTGAATAAGAAATTAGATATAACTGAGAGTGTGAAGCAGTTGGATGACTCTTAATGGTAGCCTGATGCAGTATTCAGTGGTATTAAAGGTTTATCACAGCTGTGGGTGGCTTTAGTCTGCATGTGTTTCCTCAGAGCAAG
This sequence comes from Apricaphanius iberus, assembly GCA_028564705.1. Lineage (NCBI taxonomy): Eukaryota > Metazoa > Chordata > Actinopteri > Cyprinodontiformes > Aphaniidae > Apricaphanius > Apricaphanius iberus. The sequence goes on along the minus strand of JAPXFQ010000846.1, from coordinate 2,115,219 downwards.
AGCCACTAGAACTTACTTATTCCTTATATCCAGACAATTGCAACTGAGGAGGAACTGGAAAGTTTGCTATGTAGGCGTCATATGAGAATATTTGCATAGTCACATGTAAAGTGTGGGTGGTGTTACAGTAGCCGTGCAGGATCACAAAAGCATTTCACCAGATAAGAGCTGGAGAAATCCCCGTGGCTTAGATTTTGCTGTATTCCACCGTTCCAACACATTCTGTTTTCCTGAATGTGTTAAATAATTTCTTCAAACTTTTTACCAACTGAATTTAAAAAAATGTTACTTTCAAAACCAAATTTATATGCAAGACTAGGGATGCACAGATACCGATACTGGGAGCGGGCATCGGGGCCAATACCATTCTAATGTGCTTGTTTTGGTATCAGTTACCTGATAACATGAACCCATACTTAAAATGTGGAAACTCTGCAGTAATTTCACAAAATGTATTTCTCGATAGATTTTTTTTGTTTTTTGGTCATTTTTTAACATATTTTATTTTGTATCTAATTTATTATCATTTGTTGTAACAACCAGAGAAGAAAATAAAACATGTCTTACAATTCATTGCATTTTTTTGTGTGGTAGAAGTATCGGCATTGCTACTTGTTATCGGCAAGTACGCAGATCCAAATATCGGTATTGTATTTGGTGTGAAAAAAGTGGTATTGTTTCATCCCTACTGAAGACTATCCCAATCTTTTACAGAGCTCTGCTTTAAATACAACATTTAAGCATAGTTACACAATTAAAAGTCCTGCTCTTAAACATAATGTATCTAAAAGCCTTTACTTTAAAATGTTTGAAAAAAAACATTTTTTAGCTATTAAAATAGTTAAAAATTTTAAATAAAAAAACTCTGAACATTCAAGGGGAGTTTAGAAAAGTTACCAACCCCCATAAACTAAAAAAATTGTGATTTACAAAGCATTTCAAGTGTACACACCCTTGTTCCAAGGATAGGGTTCTGTGGGATAGATAGATGTGTTTGTTTTTGTACGAAAAATTTCTGATTGGGTCTCATCCCGTCCAGACATATGGAGAATAAAGTAGCTTGTTGTCACAACAGACAAAGTTGCATCAATGACTGTAACCTCGGCATATAGTCTGCCTTCTCCACCACTGAACCATGTGACACCCAGATTGGTGCTCTTTACTGTAATACATGACTGAAGTTTAGAGAAACACGACCTTGGCTGTTTAATAGTTTTATTCATTCAACAGACAAGGCCCTAAAAGGTGCAAGAGACAACCACAACCACAACAGCCTGACACCACTTCCTCATACTGGTCACCATCTTAATCACACACTGCAGAGAGATAGCATCCAACTATTCAACCAACATTTGTAGCAAGTCAAAACTGCGGTTGTGTTGGTCAAACTGGCATCAACAGCAAACCAAATCTGATCCCACAAGTGCTCATTGGGGTTGAGGTCAGGACTGGAAGCACACCAGCCCATCCATCCTCTCCACTCCAAATTTCTGGACGTACGTATTCCCTGAATTGCTCCAGAAAAATCATAGCAATATTGGAGGATATGGTTCAGTGCCTAAGAATGGAGATATGTGTTTGCTATGGTTTCACAACCCCTCGTGTTATCACTCCACACCGAGATTACCTCCAGTGATGGCACGCCTTGGTTTTCCAGTAAAGCGTAGTATTATACTTCTCCGTTTTGACAGAGACGGATTGACGCAGCCCCAATATCTGTCGACGGAAGGACTCTGCGTCACCTATGCAAGGACGGACAGAGTAGAGCCCCATTTTCTAACTATCCGTCTCCGTTAATGGAGAGCGAATGCTTGTGATTGGTCAGCTCAACAACAGCCAGAGATCATTTTGCCAGAATGGTTCTCTACAGTCAGTGTAGTCAGTAGTCAATGCAGCATTTGTGCACTACATGCTTTATATTGAGATGCCACCCCCACACCATGATACTGACTCCAACAAAAGCTTTGGTAAAAGTATTCAACACACATACTCACCTCTGCTACTGAACCCACTAACACATTTTCCTCACAAGAGTGTGAATAAACAGGATACAATAATGCATGATTCCTTTGGATGAAGCCTTGTTATGACAAGGAAGTAATCAACCAAACAAGTCCCCCTAAACTCCTTCATAGATGATCCTATTTATGCTGTCTTTTTTTCAGACTCAGTCGGATACAAATTAGAAATGAATGGTTTTTCTATCAATTCTTACAGTCCAGCGATTGTTAAACGTCTAGAATACTTTGTTGAAAGAAATACGGAAGAAACTCTTGCTGGATGTGCAATAAATGTTCGGGACATCCCCCTGCTGAGCTCTGCAGTACGCTGGGTGCACAATAAAACTCTACCGGTTGGGGGCGCTGCCTTATATGGCAAATCAGATTGGAGGGTAGCAGAGTCGAGGCTGGGCCTGGGATTTTTTTCTTCTCTCTCCTTCCCATTCTTCCTATGCAGACAGACACACAACATGGCGGACTAGAATAGTTGGCCGACGCGCCCGGATACAGCAGATAAACTGTGGGGGTTTTGGAGGCAAACAAAGGACCCTCCGAGCGGACATCACTAACGGGAGAATTGATGTATTTTTCAAGGGGAGCCATTTTTTATCTGGATTTAGGCAGGAAAAACTGACTGCGAAGTGTCGGCAGTGTGTCCCAGGTTGCGCTTCTCTCTCTCTCCCCCCCAACCCCGCTCACACTCCTGTCTGTTCCCGGGGTGTGGAGACAGGGGCCGGGTTGGAAAAACGTGGAAGAGAAGGAGCGGATAAAATCCCCCCCATCCCCACCCGCTTTTGCTTTGGCCATCTTTTCTCCCGGAAAGGGTTCCCATCTGTGCGCCGCTGGAGTTGTGGTGAGTTTACTTGTTTTTGTTGCGCAAAAACCCGAATCCCCACTTGTTACAATGTCGCTGTGTGCCAGCATGTTTCCTCTCGCTGTAACACTGTATCACCCTCAAACAAGCACTTTGTGCCCACCCCCCTCCCCTTCCTCCCCCTTTTAGTCTCACAGAGAGCCCCTTATATGTCAGTGGAAATGGACAAGAAGCGGGCTTGAGTTTAATGCTTGCAAACCGTGAACATTTCAGAAGTAGCTCGGAGGCAGGGAGGGATTTTTATTTTTTTTTTTAAAGCGAAGGGGGCTCTCAGAAAGGGGGGCTTAACACTCTTGAGTGCGACAAGGATAGGAAAAGAGAGGCAGAAGTGGGGCTGTTGTGCCAACACGGATGCGGTTGCGATGGCAGGGGAACAAAGAGGAGGAGGGGGTGGGTTAGGGGGGGTCTCTGGACTGGCTCACTGGAAAGTACGCTGTATTGATCAATGCTTTGTTATTACACATTTAGAAAGAGAGGGAGGGGAGCCTAGCCGAGTCCGTGGGTGGAGGAACAGTGGGTCCTCATCGCGGGCTAGGTCGTTACTAACATTAAAATGTGTTCTCCATCAAATCACTGCTGCTTCTTCCGAATGCTCGCTAAAGACATCCCTCCCCTGCTCCACCTCCCTGTTACAGCCTCTCCCAAACTTTTTGGTAATGATTAATTCCCTCTTCCCTGTCACAGTATTGGGTGTAATCAGGCAAATCATATCAGTTTTATGAATCACTTTGTTTTGAGTTCGCAGAAGCTCAGAGCACATTGTTAGGAGGGAAAAATATAGGCAAGTGCAACTTTTTATTTATTTACATGTTTTGGCACATTAAGAACACACTTCATTGCATTTTCTTTAGATTTTATGCGATAGTCTAATATAAAATAGCACAAATTAGGAGCTCTGAAGAATTTTCCTGCAACTGTACTCAGCTTTTCAGTGAAGGCCTTTGAGGTTTGAACATCCGTGAATAAACCCTTGAAGACCAAGGAGCACAGCAGACAGCTCAGGTAGAAAGTCGTCGAGATCTGAAAGCAGCGACTACAACCCTAGCGACACCTTGGCATCCATTTAAACTGACCAGACAGGGAGAGCTTTTAACTGGGAAGCGTACAAGAGGCCTTCTGGAGAAGATGCGGTGATACACATCTCAGGTGGAGAGAAAATGTCGACAGGAAAACTGTCAGCAGTGGTGGCAGCATTATGCTTTGTGTGTTCTTTTTCCTCAGAAGTTACACTAAAATTTTTCATGAATGGAAGTCTGTTTGTGGCTACAAGAAATTTGAGAGAGAGACTGAGGTTTAACTTACAGCGGGGCAATAAATCTAAACTTAAACCCAGAGCTCCAGTTCAATGACTATCGCAAAAATATCCATATATTGGAATGGTTCAGTCAAAGACCAGACCCTAAAACTAGTTTAGGAATCTGTGACAGGACTGGACAAGAATTTCAGTCCGCAGAAGTGAAAAGCTTGTAGAGACATATCTAAAAGGACATGCAGCTGCAATTAAATCAAGATGCGGTTCCAGAAAGTATTCACCAAGGGGTCTGAATACAGATGCATGGAACTATTTTCAGATTTTTTGTGTGTGTGTGTGTGTTTTCCTTACACGTCCCCTGGAAATATGCTCTACTTTTTTGTGTTTTAATCATATTAGTAAAGCAGATGGAAGTAGTTGTTGTATCATGAGTAAATCTAAAGTTCCTAGCAGAATCGTGCATTATTATCAAGAGGAATCACTGACTCGTCATATCTGCTGCTTGGATCTCAACCTCTTAACGTCTGGTTCGATTCAGCGGACCAAAGCTCCTTGATGTGATTCCTAACTCTGCCTGCTTCTCCGCACCAGCTTCACGGAGGTCGTGTCATGTTTGCGGTATCCAAGTGTAAAACTACTGCCGACCTGTGACTCCACGTTTTTTCCCAGACCTATATCTTGGCCTGAACGCGTTCAGTGCTTTTCTAAAGAAGCTGTTGCCCCATCGCCGCCTGTCACACATCACCTTGTGATTAACGCTAAATTGCACAAGGGAGAAAAGTGCGGTTTGCCCATATGACAGAGGAAAACAGTGCTGTCATCTTCTACTCGGCATGTCAAACAAGCTATTTTAGGAAAACAGAGTTATTTCTGACTTAGGAAGTTGAAAGCCTTTTAGCAGAGGACTGACTGATACTCGCATCACACTTTTTTCAATTGTCCTACTTTCTAAAAGAAATATATCTTGAAAATTGCCTCATGGGGATTCGGCAGGAGATTGCAGTGGTAGATTACTTCAGTGTTGTGAAATTTTACAATTTCAGTTCTGTGGCATAATATTATGAGCTGGCTCTTTGGGTGGGGATGTTTTTTTTTCCACCTGTAGGCCAACAGGTTATTTAGTATGGATGAGCACTTTACTTCATCTTTTTTATAGCGGTGCAGGAAATGAATGTGTGCTCATTAGTGATTCATCTACAGAATCAAGTTTCTTAGCTAAGTGGAAGGAATTTATCCAGGGTTATTGAACTACACATCGTCCAGCATGAGTATTCTGTAATTCCTTCAAATGATTAAGCAAACCTTCGCTCTACGTCCTTTTGATATTCCAAGAGTTTAATGTGATCTAGTTAAAGTTTTGCTGTTTAACAATCGACAAAATCTGATTTTCATCTTTTTTTTTCCTTGGGGCTCTGTTTAGAGATTTTTACAAAATATTGTCTTTAAAAGAAAAATAGTTTTGTTACTCCTCGCCTCTTAACCCAAACTCTTTTCCAAGCAGTTCCCTCACAGTTAATTTGAGAGACATTGTTGAAAATATCAGCACAAGTGTTGCATCAGTGTTACCTTACAAAAAAAAAAATAGTCCAATAATGAGCATGTACTGTAATGGAGCTTTCTGTTTTTTAAGTCCCCATTTATAAGTAGGAGAGGCAAGGTTATGTGTTGCTTTGCGGACATTTTTCTGAAGTTGAGCTTCTGATGCTTGTCTTTTTGATGAGTTTTTCTTATCTTTCTGAGGAAAAGGAGGGCATGCAAGCAGCTGGATAGTTACATATGACATCATAGCTGTCACTTTGGGTGATTATCCTTTTTATCCAAATGCGAACGACTGCAGCAAGGTTAAATCTTAAATAGCTTGTTCTGCTTTCTGTTTAGCTGTCACTTAAAATATTTACTGATTACATTTGCAAATCCTAACACTGAATCATGTGTTTTGAGTCTTCTACAAAGCATTTTCTTTCCTTTTTATTGCAGCAGTATGTAGCTTTTAATTCCTTTTAAAAAAAGATCTCACTTGGGAGAACAACGGCAGGAATCAGGCCCAAATTATGAATGGGAGGTTGACTGAACTCGAATCATTGTTTTTAATGATCCCCTTTGGGATCTGCTGAAGGAGACTTAGTACAGCAGTCTATACAACGGCTAAAAATGTAAATACATCCCTGCAAAGGAATAAATGTTTAGAGCAATGTAAACTTTAAGCTTTGTGTCATTATACCATGGCCAATGTGTGTCATCTTATACACTGATATTTATTTATATGATAGGGATGGGCCTATCAAGAATTTCCAAATAACTGAAATTTGAATCCATGACTAAACTGAAGTCTTAAAACCCTATTTTAGTCTATGTTCTGTGATTCTATGTCCACTCCAGCCAAGCAAGCCTTCCAGGTGCAATCTATGTGGTCAGTTAAATGGATTAAGAGAATGAATGAAACCCACAATTCTTTTTTATTACAATCTAAAGTTCATGTTTGTACCACAATCAAAAGTGGCCTAAATCTGACTTTCCTGGCCATGTGTGACCCATTTTATCCAACTTTTCTGTCATTGTGTGTGACGGAGACCCCACTTTACGTTGGAGAAGGCAGGAAGTGACATTATCAAATGTAAACAGTGAATAAACGTGGCAGACCATGGGACTGCTTATCTATTTATTGATTTCAAACAACAGAGCGTACAAGTTTCTAGTTACTAGTTACATCAGGAGTAGGGTGGCAGTCGTATTGAAATCAAAATTAGCTGTCTGTTTGATTTGCATGAGTAAGTGGAACCTCATCATAATATACTGTCAGTCAAATCATTAATGAGTCATATCTAAACAGAGACGAAATTCGTTACATGGCTGTTCTGAGGAAACCTTTGTTGAGCAATATCTTCATGTAGGAAACATAGGTAATATTTTTCTAAATTTCCATGAAGAGAAGGGTCTTCTGACATTTGACAGGGGCACCTGTTAGTAATGCAACCAGTGCTAAATAGGCTAATGTTACTTAACATTTGTTTAAAATTCTTAAGATCGTGTAAAACATGAACTCTGTGTATTCATGTTTGCTGTGAAATATGGAAATCCTGTCCAACAGTGTTGCTGCATTATGATTTTTTTTTGCTCTGACATCACATTTTGTGTTACGCCTCTGGTTTCTTCCTTGACATGCTTTGTAAGATTCCTTTCTATTTAAAATAAAAGAAGGAATGATTTGACAACCCAAAACGTCTCAGTTAATCAGAGCCTTACAACAGGTATTACTTTTAATTTTAATAGATCCTGTAGACAAAAAAAAAATATGTTGACTTTTACTACATTTGAATTGGTTAGAGCTGGTTATTGATTCAAGACTCAATTTATTTCCGATTCTCAAGTGTTAGAACCGATTATCATAATCTGATCTGTTCCGATTCAATTCAATCTTTTCCAATTCTACATTGATATGGGTCTGTGCTGTTCAAAAAGTTGTTTGGTTTTTTGAGCTATTACATTAATTTTATGGCTGTAATTCAATAACACAACACTGGGTGAGTAACAGTACACCGGGGGGAAATATTAACCCTTTCAGACACAATCCTCAAAATGGCCGTCTTGACCTTTCCTTCCAGTTTTAGCTGTTAAAAGGGTTAACAATGTTCACTGTTTTTACTGTATTTGTAGACAGATCTGTAACAATGTGCTAGCCTGACGTAGCCATACTCAATTCTAATCAGAATGTGAGTCTGATACTGTTCCATTGAGCTGTGATTATGGGCCGTGTTTTAACCGAACCAGGAAAAAAATGCCTCTGCACTCAATTGGATAGACTTATAACCAATCAGAGCAACGGAAGTGTGTGACGTTGCTCTGCAGAGCAGTGGACGTTATCTTTTCCTATCTTAACATTTCTTTTTTTAAATCAATGCGCTGTCGATATCTTCTAGAACAGACTCGATTGCAGAATTTACACACGTCAGTTCTACAGTGGCGGCCGTCGTTGTTGTAAACAAATTCAACCCAGGCGCTCTTTGGTGACGTGGTTGATTACGTTACTGTTGTTCACCTGTCAATCATTGTAAACCTGCGTTGATCGGTCCAAACAGTTCTTGTTCGGGCATAGTTGCTCCTCATTGGAGGAATGCCAGACCGAACTTCCAGACCATTTTGTGGGTTGGTCTTCGGCTGGCAACCAGGCTAACAATATGCTGTTTTGGTAAGGAAACGTCTTACATTTTCTATCAAGATTTTATTGTTAGAGACCAAATTTCATTTAATCAAGAAAATAGAAAAACGTATTTTGATATTTATATTTCTGAAAGTGAAATATAACATTTGTTTGGCGTATCAAAGCTTTACAAAATCAGATGTCAAAGGTAAACTACAAATTTTTTATCAGTGCATTTCAAGTAGTTTCTAAAATTACCACGTACGTTTAAAGTTGTCTATAAATACCAGTAAGAACTGCTTGTAAATTTCAAAAATGGATTGAATTAATATTGAGATCGTCAACTTCCTCCACAGAAAAGAAGCACAAATGATAAGCGAGCCTAGAGTTGGCATATAGTGATTGCATTTAGAGCTTTGGGGTTTCTGAACTCACACATTTTATTGTTGTATGAAGTAAAATGAGATCTGACATCCGATTTTAGCTGCATCTAGAAATCAGTTATGGTGCTTGAGTTTCAAAAGGCGGAGGTGATTGTGAATCAAGTTTCATTATGGCCCTAGAGCCATCCTTTTGGCTTCGAAACCCAGTTGAAGGTCACAGTGGCTTTTGTGGGGAGGCCATGGGTTTGCGCCTTTAGATCCTCTCTGTGTCCAATGTGGGAAAGCTCGAGAGGCCCCTGGCATCTCCTGTGAGAAACCCCACAAAGCAGCCGACACAGAGCAGAGCTTCAATGACTCACCAGTCTTGCTCATTAAAACAAGTGAGTTTTCTTGATCCATCCATTCACCCTGATGGGCCAGAATCATCATTACAGGCTTAATAAGAGACACCACGGTCACTCTTGCTCTTGTAATTAGCCGGAATAGTAACCTCACGCTTTTCGTCATTTAAAAAAAATAAAACATTTGTATCAACTCCGCCAGCTCATGAATGAAGCCAGTGGGAGCACAAACCACATCAGCAGGGAGTAGTATCCCTCAGAAAAGGAAGTCCAGAGGATTGTGGCTGTTGTATGTGGCACCAGGGACGTATAATCTGTGGTCTGTTTGAGAGCAAGAGTCCTAGCAGCTCTGAGTTAGGCGCATGTCGGTCTCCCGTGAAGAGAAGCATTCACAGTGATCCTGTTGCCTTAGACTCCCCTCTCACTGAAGACATAGAAACAGTATTAATATGCCATGAATGGAGACAGACAGACAGGCATTATCCAGCGCTGCAGCTACTAGTGGAGCAGGATGCCTTGTGAGAAAGCCAGAGGAAATATTTCTCTGCATGAATGGTAAAGTCCCTTTGATAAGAACTGCTTGTGTCATCAGTGAAGTCTGGAGGTCCTGTGTCTGTCCAGCCTACTACTTTTGACTTTTTTCTTCAAAGTACTCTAAATGTAGATTACCTGCAATTTCCAAACTCAGGATTTTGTAAAGCTTTGACTTACCAATACTGATGTTTTATTTCTGTTTGAGTACTGTTACATATCAATAAATAAGGAAACTCCTAAAAATGATCTTGTTGACTTCTGCTGTGAGCTGTAATATCAAATCGCTTTCAACAGTAATACACTGATTTAAAGTAAATATTTTAAACTGTATTTTGCAGTGTGAATATGTGTTTTCTAGTGATATGTGGATCTTTACCTGAAATATTTCTAAAAAGTGATCAACATCTCCAGATCGACCATCTGTATTGACAAAAAGAGGTAAAAACTTCAGGATACATCAAAGCAACTTCTCTGTACTCTTGTTAGCCTTCCTGTTATCTTATAAAAGTCTTCATCTCTATAACAGAAGACATCGCTCAAAGTGTCTGAAAATATGGTTTCTGTTTAAATAGCTTCTTTCCTTTTTGCACTTCATCTTTAAATTTGTTTTCTGAACTGTAGTAGACTAAAATAAATCGGAGTCTGCTTTCTTCTGTAACAACTTCCACAGTTAAAAAGTGTTTTTCTGCAGCATGTAGAGTATGGTGTGCTGTATTAAATGATTGGGGGACAGACTAGTGGTATTGGACTAAATCTGGTTTAAAACATGCCTGGGAGTAATCATAAATAATAAAAGGTTCTTGTGTTTAGATTAATAAAATACTTTAGCACCCCAAGCCTTTTAATTATGACTTTTACCCTAACTTTTCTGTGCATTGAAAAGTTTTTTTTTTTTATTGTTATGGGGTCTAAGGTCACAATTACACCCAAGGTAATCAAAACCAGACCATTTTGAGTTCAGTCGCCATATCGAACAAGCACCCTTCACTGATCCTATGTCCTGTCCTTTTAGTTGTCATGGAGATGTAATTGGACTTCCTTTATAATCCTCTTTAAGTGTTCCTTTTACTGTGAATGAAATGGGCTGGGAAGAGCCAAGCCCTTTCACAACTGTGTGATTGCACTCCAAAGAGCCAGAGGAGGATTTTCATTAGCCAGCGGAGATCATTAAGCACAAATAACCCAGAGCGGTGTGAACCTGCCACACACAATTTTCAGTATTGCAGTTGTAATTACCATGATACAGAAAAAAAACTTTTATGATTTTTAAAAAAAACTTTTTTGCAAGACCGGAGAAACTGTATTATCTCATATGGATCATATACATAAACATGAGTTCATATGAAATCTTTCAGAAAAATGCATATTTTGGATAAATAAAGCATTAATAAGAGGTTTCTTTCGGATCCCCATGCAGTAAATTTTGCTGTTACAGCGACACAAACATGAACAGATTCCAGTTCAAAAAATAAACTGTGGATTATTGCAGTACAATTAACTATAGAAGTACAAATTGGCAATAATCCCAGGATGGTTACAGTGGAACTGGTATCAGCATCAGTGTTGCTGTAAAGTACAAGGGAACTCTTTACTTTATCTGACCAACATAAATTCGTGCACAGCAGAGAAGTAAAAGAAAAAAGATGTAGTCTTTTTTTTTTTTATAAAGAAAATTCTCTACAGCATAAATATGTAGCCTTTCCACTTTCATTTGATACCTTTAGATAACATCCAGAGCAATAAGACCCATTCAGAAGTCACCTTCTTAATTATTTACAATTTTGGTCAGTCACATAAAATCTCAGTTAGAAGCACTTACCGCTGTGGTTGCATGTGTGCAATAATATGAAAAAATAAAAAAATCAGGATAGTGTAATTACTACTGATTTGTAAAAATGTTGATTAAAAGTTAGGCAGCTTTACATGTTATCTACTAAATTTGAAATTAGTTTTAAAGGATAAAAGGGCGAACTGACACGTGGACATAGCAGTATAAAGAAAACCTTGTTGCAGCAATCACCTGTTTTCTGACTGATGGGCAGTGGTAGAATTAGTTTCAGGAGGAGGATCACAGAAAGAAGTTAAGGATGTTAAGGTTTTTCTCCGATTCCCTAAATGTATGTTGGACTATTAAGCTACATCTCCCAACATTTCTGGAGCTACATTTCAAGCCTATACCCAGCTGCCTCATTCATCTGAAGAAAAAATGTTTCAACCCATTCTTATACTGCTAATTCATGAGATATACCATGAATAAAGTAAAAGATCTTCAACTCTTTTGCCATGTGTTCCCATTAAACTACAGAAAGTGTAACAGAAGCTATTGAAAATTAGAAAAACAATGATTGGTCCCTGCTTGCTGGATGATAAACAATGATTTGTTTTAATTTTTGTGAACAATTGGGTGTGAGCCAATAGTACTCCCTTTAACAGATCTCTAAAATTAATAATGCTGATGGCAGGGGTGGAGAAAACCGCATCTCTTTTTACACTAGTTTAAGTTCAAAATACATCCCAAGTGCAGAAATGTTAGCTCTCCTGAGGCGAAACCTTTGCCCTACATTAGACTACCAGCTAACAGCTCACTATTATGTTGTCTGAATTCCTCATCTGTAATTGTGAGTTATAATGTTAATGTTTTATCTCCTATGCAGCTATGAATATTGATGCAGTGGAATTTGTTAAAATGAAAACAAAACCATCGTCATTCTTTCAGTCAATCTCTGTCTCAGGATGAATTTTAAACACCACGCTTCTTTTGAAAGGTTACCCTATTGACCCGAATATAGGACTACCTGGATTATAAAGCGTCCCTCTTTCCAAGACTAATCCTCAGAAAAATACTAAAGTCACTTTTAAATTTTGAGAAAGTAATTTAAATAGTAATTATAGACCGCTTTAATATTTACCTATTAATGCAATCACAGAGACCTGTAGTGCATATTCTAGTGTGTGTTCGGATCTGTCAGGAAAGATAGTAGCGATAATGAACAAAACTGTACAACCCCCCCCCCCCCCCCAAAAAATACCATTATAATCCAAATTGTCATAACTTTGTTCATGATATTTCAAATCAAAAGTCACATGACTCATCAAAAGTCTGTATATGGCATTTATTCATAGACTTTGTTTGCCTCTGTGTTCACTGTCATGCTGCGTTCTTGTTTGTTCTCACAGAACATCATGTTCTCTACCATTTGACATGCAGCTCTTTTAACAGCCATTGATGATGCTCTCTGGTGTTACTTCGTCTCATACCTGGAGGATCCATTTACGAAGCCGACATACAGACGTTTTTTAGTAATTTTTCCAGATGGTGTGAGTGCGTGATCACTGGACAGAAGCCACTCTGGTGCCCTCTGCTGTTGCAGTCAACTGTCAGGATGTGTCCGTGGTTAGACCCCGATTATAAGACAACCCCACATTTTTACGTTGTTTTCAATTGAAAAAAAACTTGTTTTCTATTCAGGTCAATAAGGCCTATCCGATCTATTGAAAATCACATGGCCGGACCTGAATTCTGATCACGTGATTTGATCAGGACATTGCTAATCTGTAGTATATAAAAGAAAGAAACCCATCTGATTTACTGCACTGCATTAAACTGTTAAATCATTCATTAATCTAAAATTACTCTACAAACGCCTTTGCAATACTTGCTACAATCAGTTTCTCCCATGTCAACCTTTTTAGGATTACCATAACCAGGATTTTTCTCTACAAGTAAGTTCTGTGACACTATTAGACGTTTCAAAAGGTTGTCTATCCTTGGAGGGTCGCGGGGAAGGTGGTGTCTATCTCCAGCAGTCATCGGGCGAGAAGCGGGGTACATCCTGAATAGGTCACCAGTCCGTTGCAGGTCGACAAAGAGACAAACATGACAAACAATCATGCACACAAACACTCACACCCAAATAGACCAAATAACCGAAGAGTCATGTTTTTGCTCCGTTGGAGGAAGCGGGAGTACCAGGAGGGAACCCATGCATACACAGGAGAACATGCAAACTCCATGCTGAAGGACCCTGGGCCGGTATTCAAACACAGGACCTTCTTGCTGCAAGGCAACGGTGCTACCCACTGCTGCACTGTGCAGCCCTTTATGATAACACATTGTTTTATAAAGGGGCAACCTAAAAAAGTAGTCAACATGCATCAGTAGAAATGTCTGCCTCCTTTTTAGAAGTTTCTTGCAGTGTTGTTTTTCTTTTGTTTCCTCTTCCACTTTTAAACACTCCACTGATACTGAAAACATCTGACTGGGTTTTTTGCCTAAGCAGATTCAGGACAAAATTACATTACTGTCAGCACGGCCTGTTAGCGTTCATGTATGATGTGCTCACTGATCGGAAAAAATGATTTGATTTGTAGTTTATGACAGGCCGATCACCAATCAGAGCCAGTCATTGATAAAATCAACCAATTCCACTCCGTAGGTGATATCTGTGCATGTGTCTCATTTCAGCTTTTGAAGCACAGAGCTACACTCCGTCAAATATCACATTTTTAAATGAAACACATTCCCAGTAAGATTGAAGGATGCAAAGCTGCATCTTTTAAAATATGAAACTTTTTTTCTGCTGGCTATCACAGTTTCTGGTGTATTTGGCCAGAATTAACTGGAAAGACTTAAATATGTATGTAAAAATAAACATTTGAGATTATAGCTCCAGAATATCCTAAGAAATACAGTTTTTATTTTTAAATACACATTTTTCATTTGATTAAAAAAAGATAACCCTTTAAATGCATGACGATTTCAGATTAATGAGTAACAGAAAAGGTTAGGAATATATCATTCTATGCATAAATGACTTTAATCCTTTTTCTCCTTTCTGTTATGTAGGCTAGTCCCTAGCAATTGAAATTCAGAATTGAAAATATTAGCAGGTCAGACCTCAAGCCAATTTAAAATCGGCTTCAGAAGTCTCCCTATATTGTTTATTTTCACGTTAGTAAAAAAAATACAAAATACACCATCAATTTAACAGAAATGGTAAAAATTTATAAAATTTCTGATTTACAGTCTTTTGTTTGTAAAGCTGCAAAAAAATGGAAATTGGTGTAATTGGGGTATCTCTTGAAATTACCGTATTCACCGTTAGAGAAATATTGAAGTAATAAAATTAGGACAGTAGCCTAGAGAAATACACCGGTATTGGTTTACTAATCATTTGAACCTATTTGACATATTGAGAAAAAGCGCTGGACAGTTGTATGGATCTGATATGGGTAAATAAATGCAGTCAGTGTAGCTATACCAAAATATTTGCCCTTTGTTCTTATGTTTCTAGTGTCTATGTTATTTTTGCTAAACCTAACTATGGTTTAAAGAGATTATCTCAGTAAAAGTATTAAAACATCTATTTAATCAGCTATTTTATTCTGCGTTCCTCTGGCAGCCGTCTCCTTGTCATCCCCAAAGTCTGGACACGGACTCATGGTGAGGCATCTTTCCATTATTATGGCCCTCACCTCTGAAACAGGCTGCCAGAGGATCTCAGGGCCGCAGAGAACGTTCATGTTTTTAAGAGCAGGCTCAAGACTCATCTTTTTAGCTTAGCCTTAACTAATTATTATTTATTAATATATTTTTAACCGCTCAGCATGTTTTACCTGATTTAATTTTTAGTTTAGCTTTAAACATTTTTATCTTGATCTATCTTATCGTTGTTTTACACTTATTGTTTTATACCTTATACACTTTATATTTGATAAACTTTATATTTTAACGTATTTTAATCTTTCTTGCCAGTGTTTCCTCTCTGGGGGCCCCCTGCATCGGGGGCTGTGGTCGGCTGTGGCTGCCCTGGTGCCCCCCAGGTAGCGCTTGGGTGGAAGTGGGAGTACCAGCCCCCCCTCCTCTGGGCGACCTGGGTTGGAGCCTTGGCTGCTGCTGTTGATCTGCTGCTGCCGATGCAGATGGATCCCACGATGGCATTTCCTGGCTCATCTGTACTCAGCCCGCTTTTTGTAGCTTTTAAGTGTGTGTGTGTGAGTATGGCTGATGGGTTGGGTTAGGAGGGGGATGTATTTGCGTTGATGATTTTATTTTTGAAGGGGGGGGGGTTGTGGGGTTATTTTAAATCTGTAAAGCACTTTGGGTAACTTTGTTTGAAAAGTGCTTTATAAATAAAGTTTGATTGAAGTTTGATTGAATGGTTACTAGGGATGTAAGAGAGTATCGATGTATGTATAGCAATTTTTTATGTCACAATATTGTGTCGGTATTCAAAAGCATTGTATTGATTTTTATTATTTAGAACTTGAATGGAACCAGTAATGATGACAGTAGTTTTTGTAAGTAAGATGAAAAGTATGAATTGTAGTTGGTAGCTGTTTTCGCCTTCGTTCCAGTGAAACAACTAGATTTAGTAATAATACTGAATGTGTTAAGTATGAAACCGGGTGGAGTGAATGTTGTGACAGTTTTTCTGTGGTTAAATTAAGTTTGAAATATCACAAAATATTCTTACTCATAGTATCGCAATACATCCCATCGTCCCCTTTGTATTGTGATACATGTTTTATCACCAGATTCTTGCCAATGCACATCCCTATGGTCACCCTCATTTGGAATTGCACAAGTGCCGAGACCGTACCGAACTTAAGGATGTCCCAGATAGAAGCTCTTTCCCAATGCCTAATAAATAAAAGATGTCCTCCAAACAACGTATAAGTCAGCTGAAAATAAAAGATACTCACACAAACTAGAGTATGGTATGTTCTAAAGAGCTAAAAGCACATTAGGATGCATCTCTGGGGAGTTGTACTCTACCTGCTGCACAGCTTCTTGATGAAAAAACAAAACAAAAAAAAACCACTCTTGGGTCCAGCCTGCATCTGGGATATAGAAGTTTGCAACATGACTGGCGCATACCTTTTTACACCAACGCATCTTTCAGCCTTGGGGCATTGCACATCAGAAACAATGAGTCAGGGTCCCTTTATGAAAAGGTGACTGGAAAACAGCTTGCTGATGACAGCACCCATCAATGAGCTTTGTCCATGAGATTGATTTTATCTTTACACTCCATAATACTAATTTGATGAGAGGACAGTTTGTAGAGATAGGCGGTTAGGGGAGAAGTTTAGAAAGCCTGTCACAATGTTTGTTTTATTTTATAAGAAAAGTTGTGAAGTTTAATGTTAGGTTGCTCTTAAATGTTGAACATACAATAGCATTTTACAATAGATTTGCAGTGGCAATGCTCTGATTTATTATTTTCAGTTTATGTGTGTGTTCAGTGTTCAGTCCAGTTTATGATGTCAAATGTAGTGGACTTGTTGACTAAATACTATTTCTATAGAGCTGTGTGACCATGACTTAAACATTAGAAACAACAATCAAACTAATCTTGGGGAAATCTCAAAATTTAACCTACAGATGTATTGGCTCCCATGTTAAACATAATAAAAGGCAATAAAATAAATCTTTTATTGAGGTAGTATAAATTCAAACTGAAAATGTTGCCTTTAATTTGAGGACCTGCATTCAGTGGAGGGGTAAAAACATGAATGTTTGTGTTTAGAAAAATTGTTGCCACAATTATGGAAACTCTTAAACATTTCAGTAGAATATAGATTAAACTAGTTTAAATGATTACTGTAATACAAGTTTGTATGGATTTTAGTAATGCCTTAAAATGAAAATACTACTTAAACTATGTGATAACCACAAATAATAAAAAAAAGTTTTATTTGGACTGAATTTCTCAAAAGCTGTTTATGTTTTAACCAGAAGCATCACATATTTCAGCCAGAGCACAAAGTGTCAAACCTAGGTAACTGTGCAATTATGATTATTTTCTTTCTAATAAATGTTCTTGTCTTCACCTAATTTTCACCTGTTCATTAAATACCATACATATTTTGCACTCTGATGTCCGGAAAATATTTTCAGAAAACTACCGTTATAGTATCTATCTAGTTAGCTTTTTTTACTTGTTAAAAACACACAAAGCTGGGCGTTGGTCTGACCTTTCTCGGCGGAGGTTTGCGGTTTACTAGTGCTTTTGGAGTGACAGTACTGTCTTTTTTTAATTATTCATATCATTTGGGCCATTTCACCAACAGTTTGTTTCCAATATCTCACAGATGTGTCACCCCTATAAGTATTATCAACTACATTGTTTGTCTACATCTGTCTGGGGTTTTTTTTATTCTATTTTTTTATCTAATAAAAGCTTTCATTATAAAAAAAATACCCCTAAAAAACCTTTCATTATAAGGAATAAGACCCACCCTCCCAAACTGCTGTCTACGAGAGGTTGAATTGTTTTCTGGATGCAGACCGTTGTCAGCTAATTGGAGGCATGAGTTAGTGATGGGGAATTGGAGAACAGCAATTGAATTTGTAGGTTAATAGCATCCTCATTGACCACATAACTTGCTCAGCAGGCCCAATTGGTATATCCAAACAGAGGGGGGAAAACAAAACCAAGCGTAAGCACCACCACGAATGAGCTCTGTTCCAAACAGAAACTGGCAGCATTAGCGTATAAAGCGGCTAGTTCATCCTCTGCCCAAAGATGCCATAATCCTGGATGTAAAGCATCAGTTTGCTTGTGTGTGGGAGCTCTGCTGTGTTTGGCTCAGTTCAGTGTTGAAAGCTGTTTTTAAATAACACTGTAAACAACGATGGGCAGACAGAATTATTCCAAGGTCAAGACCATTGGATTAAATCCAGTGATTATTGCAGTGCAGTTAGCCTGTGGGATAAAAAAAAGACTTTACAGTTTGCTAAACTGACGACCCAGCTTTTGTTTAGCTCTTTTAGAGTCTCTCCGTCCCTGCTAGCTCAACTGCATGTGAGTTTGAATGGTCGAATAGAGCCTCTGTTATAGCATGTACTTTAGTGTGACACTAATTCTGTTTTGTGGAACTCTGTTTTTGGGACAATAATGCTCAGCCTTGGGAAAATATTAACAGGGGAATGATGGGACAAACAAATCTGGACATTAGCTGGAAATAAGATCACAACAATGTTTCTTTTAGATATTTCAATTCTAGTAGTTTGAAGGTTATGGTTTTTGACAAAGGGTAACTTAATAAATAAACAAATAATAAATAAAAGTGTATGCCTTGTCTTTTGTTTCTTTTTCCAGGACCAACTTGAGCGAATGAGTGACTGATGCTAACCTCGCTTCTTCAGGTAAACTGAAGTTAATGTAACAAACTCGTATATTTTTAATTTCCTTTCTGAAAAAAATCTTGATTTGGATTTATATGAAAGATGCATGTGAAATATTTCCTTTTCAAAATTTGTGAATAATTTTTTATTTTTCTTATTATTTTTTGAAAGATTCAGTAATCAGAGGTTTGTGGTTAATTTATAAATATTAGTTCTTAGTGGATTTTTTTAAAACACTGATCATTATATTTTAAGGGTTTTACTAATATTTGAAAATGAAGACAAAGTAATAATTACCGAGCTTATGTATTATTAATTTAAACTCTTGACATTTGTAACATTAAACAGTAGGGGTGTCACAATTGGTAAGAGGTTCATGAAGTCTGCTATAATAATCGATTGATATTAATATTTTTAGTTAACAAATTATTTTATGAATTTAGTGTGTGCAGCAACCACATTCTGATTGCTTTGCCTGAGCTACTGTTTGAAAACAATAGGGTGGTAAAAACAAACCCATCTCAATTACTGTCAAAAAAGTTTGTCAGAGGTCAAAGTGATCCAGATGGTTATAGCAGCCCAGCTTTACTTGTCAGACCAGTACTATGTCCATATATTGTGCATCTCTGATCTAATTTATACCGTAGGTGCTAATTATTTAATGTTAATGTAGAAAATTAATGTAAACGTTTATTATTAAAATGTTTTGTTTGAAGAAAAAAAATATTGGTTGAAAAATTGGTTTATAGATTTATTGAAAAAAATCTAGTTGTACACTCTGTATATATTCCTTTAGGATGTAGATAATTGACTTGGGTCTGGGATTTTCAAAAGGCTGCCATACCTTCCAATTCAGGCATGTTTCATATGACAAAGGTTGAAAGCCGAAAAAAGATAAAGCAGAGCAACTTTGTTCTAATATGTTGAGCCTTCCTATTAATCCTTGAAGTTATCTCTATTAGAAGGCAGTGCCTTGAACAGCTAAGATATAATTTTCCTTTTCCTGTACTACTTCCCTTCTCTTTTACTGTAGCTTTTTAAACTTTCCCTATTCTCAGTTTAAAAACACTTAAACACCACAGTCCACACTAGGGATGGTTATTGGCAAGAATGTGGTGATACAATATGTATCACAGTAACTGTGGATGATGAGATATATTGTGAAACAATGAATAAGACTATATAATTGGATTTTTAAAGTTCTCCTTCACTGGTGTTTTTATACATTTTTCCGTGTTCTCTGGTGTGAAAGAATGCCATCTGAGTCCTAGTCTATTTTAGTTTATGCCAGTACAGTGTAGGAGTGGGCATGAAAACTCAACAAGATGTGGGGTGCTTGCTCAGTAAGATTAATGATATGCAAGTTTATGTCCTCTTATTGGCTAACTGCAACAATACTCTTACACTGTCTCTGTTTACTAAAATCGGTAACATGAGACAAAAATGGTGCCAGTATTTAGCCTTAGACGAAGTTTACCACCCAGTTTAGGCAGCATTACCAAACAAGAATCAGACTCCGACGTGCTACTGGCCACAGGAGGACTCCTAACCGGGGCTAGAGTCTTTAGGACGCCCCAGGCAGACAGGTGCGACGGTCTCCCTCTTTGCTACTGAGTTACTCCTTGATCATTTATTCTCCTCCGCTTAGCAGTATGCTTAAATCCAGCGAGTAGTCTCATCTGATTTGAGCTAATAGTCTGTTTGGAACGAGCGCCGCTGCCGGCGCACCCCACCACACTAGGGCATTATGACGTATGGTAGTGGGGCTTCTTCAAACTCTGGTGTTTTCTGGTCTCTTTTCTTCATGTAACTGATTCAAGGATTGGAGTTTGTATAAAATTTTCATCTGCAGCATGCGTTTAGAATACAGAGTGACTGATTTTAATTAAGAAAACTCACTTTTTCAAAATTTTCAGTGAAGGAGAACTTTAAAGCTGAATTTAGCTGTAGAGAAATTGTTACAGCATTCCAGTCTGTTTTATACTTAACACATCCAGCTTTATTACCAGATCTGGTTGATTTACTGGAACAAAGGAGGTGAAAATAGCCACCAACCAACGGTCATACCTTTAATTTTACTACAAAAATGACTGTCATCATTTATGGTTCCATTAAAATTAAACCAAATAAAATATATAAATAAAACTTGATACATTGCTTTTGAATATCGATACAATATTGCAACATAAAATATTTTAATATATCAGCGTATCGATACCTTCTTACATCCCTACTCCACAGTGTAGTGCAATAATCAAGTATGTTATTTTTAAGCTGGAAACCGATGCATATTGGTCATCACCTGATTTTTCACTGCTTCTGTTGATTTATTTATTGATTAATATCCCTTCCGTGTCTCTTTGTTGCGTGACCTCCCTACAGGGCAGGATGGGTGTGTGTCCCCTGCTCCTGCTTCTTGCTCTAGCCCTCGGGGCCACAGCTGGGGATCAAGACCCCAGCATAAGTATGAACGGCATCCACCAAAAGCACATTTATATAGCGACTTGTTTAAATGTCAGATGGTTCACACTTACACACCTCTTATTTTTTTTAAATCATGTTTTGTTAACAAGGTCCATCAAATGTTCCTACCAAATCAACTGACCCACCCGCCCAACCCACCCCTGAACATGCAACAACCTCCCAAGACTCATCCTCTACTACTGTCATGCCACCAACAACACCAATGACAACAAATGAAACCACACAACCTACATCACCAGGAAGTTCAGGTGGTGCTAATGATTCCTCTTCAACAAGCCCACCCTCAGCGGTTTCTCCTAATTTTACGGTGACGGATAGTTTCCAGAATGCCTCTAATTCCACCACACAGACCCCGACCCCAACTCCTACATTCACAACGTCAACGAGCTCAGCAGGAGATGCCACAAATGGTAAGTGCTTGTGACTTGCTGTTGATATTGTTTCTGTTGGTTGCTTTTCTTCCCATTTATTTTATTCAAACACATCCAAACAAATTTTTCCCTTTTTGCTGAATTAAACCTCTGTCACAAAACGATTCAGCTGTGTATATGTCAATTTATATCAGTGTTTCCCAACTTTGTGGTTTAAGGGTAGGACGTAAGGATGACTAGCAATGGGCGATATGAATGTAAGATATCAGTTGATATTTTAAAGGTGTTATTCTCATGTAGTTTAAAGACCCACTCCGTAACTTTTACACCTTAAAAACACGTGTTTTCGAAAAGTTTTGCAACACTACACAGTTCAGGATCTTTATTTTCGGAGCCGTCACTAAATGAAAGGGTTACGCTGCTGTTTGCCGGACTCTAGAAATATTCACCCACGGACCGCTTCCCCGGATGTACTGACTGAGTTTTGCTTTACAGCAGTATAATACGTGCAACCTAATGATGTAAACAAACCTGTGGTTTTGAGACTTGTGCCAAGTATAAATAAAATGTTCTTATGGAATACACTAGATGTTGTTTGAAAGCAACATTTTTTGACGCTTTAATTAAAGCAGGAGTGGGAAGTGAATCAAACAGCCCAAGTGAAGATCCGACTCACCCAAGAATCAGCTTTAGTGGTTTTAAAGCATTAGTCATTACTTTTTTTTCTTTTGCTGCTATATATGATCAAATATTTTTTTGAGTTATCCAAAGGAATTGATTCAAGTCAAGAAATCTACTGTGACTGTGGTGTGACATTTCAAGTGCATCAATTCTCATTCTTATCTTAAACTGAGCAGGGCGCTCTGAAGGGACATGTAAGAAAACCTATAATTGGATTGACAAGGCAATTTTATTTATATAGAACGCTTTAAACAACAGGGTAATTCAAGGTGCTTTACATGATTTGATTATAAACAAACAAAACATGATATACATCCATCCATCCATTTTCTAAACCACTTATTCCTCAAGGGGTCGCGGGGGGCTGGTGCCTACCTCCAGCTGTCAATGGGCGAGAGGCGGGGTACACCCTGGACAGGTCGCCAGTCCATCACAGACATGATATACAATAAAGCATAAATACAACATTAGATAACGTAAATATGGCAATAAAACATGAAATGCATGCATATGACATTAATCGCTTACTGAAAGGCAGCTCTTAACAGATCGGTTTTGATTTGAAGCAGCTAAGTGTTTCAGCTGTTTTGCAGTTGTAAGGAAGTTTGTTCCAGATAAGGGGAGCATAGGAACTGAATGCTTCTTCTCCTTGGTTGGTTCTGAGTCTAGGCAGGATTATTAGACTAGAGTTTGAAGACCTGAGTGGTCTGGGGTTGGTATATAGACAACATGTGTTCAACATATTTTAGTGCTAATCCATTCAATGATTCCTAAATTAGTAGGAATATTTTTTTTTTCACATCATGAAGTGGTTGGTGATTCTGGTGTCCACACTTTTTTAAATAATAGAAATGTTCTATTTTTGTTCTCTTCATCACAGCATGTGTGTGTTAACTTTGAACAGCAGATTTCTAACACATTCTATGGTCTTGAGAGTTTAAATGAAGGCAACTGAAGAAGACAAGAAGAAAAGTCCAGTTGCCTTCATTTAGGCCGTTTTCACATGTGTGGCCGTGCTAGAATATGGCCAGACAAAATGCAAATTTCTTCTGTTCAGATGGCACGTATTTGACACGTACTGGAATCCAGTGTTTTACTACACCTAAACAGCAGGTGGCGGTATACAAATAAGTCTGTAGTTCTCCAACAAACAAGGGAGTGAGAAATACCGACGTCATAAAACGAGCGACAGCCTAGAATGTAAATAAACTGGTCTACTGGTCAACTGCTACCTGAAGCCATCTACAGGGTGAGCGTTGTAGTAAACCCGCCGTTTTGTAATCTGCTGTGTTGCTGTGGGATGCTTGAATCGCGTTATTTTGGTATTTGTATGGTCGCGAGGTGATTCTGTAATTTCGGCCGGCGGTGTAGTCATTTCCGTGTGGAGTGCGTCTATTGTCTTTGGTACGGGCAGAGTATGGATTGTCTTCACATGATTTGTGGCCGCTCGTACCTGGACTCGGATACTACCTCCAAGGCAGGTCTCTCTGGCCGTATCCTGGCACGGTCCAGTCTGTGTTCACATGGTACAAAATATGTGGATTGTGACCACATACAGTATCCGAGTATGGACTCCAGTACCATGTGAAAACGCCCTTAAACTCAAGACTATCATGCCCTGGATGACTGTGAGTCTACATTAACATAACACATTTTATGCATAGTGCTCTATCAACCCTCTTGAGAGCCTCTGTTGCCTCCTGTGGTTCTGTAACCGCTGCTTAATTTGTGGAAGTTCACATGTGCATTTAAGTCTAATCAACTGGAATGATGATTTAAGATTGACTGGAGGCAGTTTAAAGATGGACTCGTTGCGGCTTTGTGATAGAGCTGTTATGTGATGGATACTTTAAATAAGTCTTTAAGTAGCCCATCTGTCTGAAATGGCACAAACAAAGATCTGCATGTTACAGACTTTATGCTGAGACTAGGGCTGCAGCAAACCATTATTTGGATAATCAATTAATAGGAGAGAGACTCGACTAATCGAATTAGCGGGAACATTTTAAAAAGTGCTATGGAAAATTTTTTCTCTCCTTCGCTTTATTTAAAAACAGAATATTATTAGAAAACAGTTCAATAGCTCCCAAAAGAACATGCTATCACCTCAAATGTCTTACAGCTGTTAAAATATGAAACAATAACCAATAAATGAAAAATTGTTTTAAATGGATATGCTTCATCAAAGTGCTGTCAGGACAAATGTGCAATATTACCAACATAAAGAGGTATTTTTGTTTTCTTAAAAGCTACCTGAGCTGTTAAAAATATAACAAATTACATTAAAATATAAATCAAAACATTCACAACATGCTCTGACCTCAGATATCCTACAGCTGTTGAAATATCAAATAATGAATAAAAATAGTTTTAAATGGCTTTGAGCCTGTGAATATTCTCATTCATCCAGGTCATGGTTATCTCAAGGAAATTTCAATCAAACGCAACTGGACTTGGTAATTTGTCTTGGAAGACGTTTCACCTCTTATCCAAGAGGCTTCATCAGTTCATGCTCGCCGCTGACCAGGCTGGGACTGGTCCAACTAACTGGTGTGGAGACTCAGCTATTTAACCTCTTGAACAAGAAGACCGTCGTTAAGACATGGAGCACAAAGGATCCAATGACATAATGATTCTTGTTCAAGATGTTAAATAGCTGAGGCCGTTTTCACATGTGTGGCCGTACCAGAAAACGGCCAGAGAAAATGCTAATTTTTTCTGTTCACATGTCACGGATCTCTGCCCGTATTGGGATCCAGTCTTTTACTACAAATAAACAGCAGGTGGCGGCATACAAATAAGTCTTAGTTCTCCAACAAACAAGGGAGTGAGAAGTACCGACGTCATAAAACGAGCGACAGCCTAGAATGTAAACAAACTGGTCTACTGGTCAGCTGCTACCTGAAGCCATCTACAGGGTGAGTGTTGTAGTAAACCCGCCGTTTTGTAACCTGCTGTGTTGCTGTGGGATGCTTGAATCGCGTTGTTTTGGTATTTGTATGGTCGCGAGGTGATTCTGTAATTTCGGCCGGCGGTGTCGTCATTTCCGCATGGAGCGTGTCTATTGTCTTGAGTACGGCCAGAGTACGGGTTGTGTTCACATGATACGTGGCCGCTCGTACCTGGACTCGGATACTACCTCCAAGGCTGGTCTCTCTGGCCGTATTCTGGCACGGTACAGTCTGTGTTCACATGGTACGAAATAAGTGGATTTTGACCAAATACCGTACCCGAGTACGGACTCCCGTACCATGTGAAAGCGCCCGTCTCCACACCAGTTAGTTGGACCAGTCCCAGCCTGGTCAGCGGCGAGCATGAACTGATGAAGCCTCTTGGATAAGAGGTGAAACGTCTTCCAAGACAAATTACCAAGTCCAGTTGCGTTTGATTGGAATTTCCTTGAGTTAAATGGCTTTGCTTTATCAAAGTTCTGTAAGGACAAATTTAGCATAAATCAACATAAAAACAAGTAGCACGATAGGCCTAAACATATTCTCCACTGTCATGTATAACAAATACAAATACATGTATATATAATTAAAATATATAATCTTAGCTTAGCTTGCAAGTGCAACTGCTAAAATAAACAGCAACAACTTCTGTACTGTCAATCAGTGTAGTTAATGCATGTTGCTCACTGTTTGTCTAACTATGCATGATGACCTGGATGGCAAGTATAAGTGCACCAAACTCTTACAGACGTCTCTTGCCGAAACGCTACGATTCATTACTTAAAAAGTAACATAGTTTTTCGCAACTTACACAGACACTGAGCTCTCCCCTTCCTCACTTATGACTCCGACATGATTGCGTGTATGATTCTGCATCATCACCATTGTACTCCCATGTCATGGAAGGTTGGACTTATACATTTTGCCGGTAACAAACGTCTTTGCATTGTGTAAGATAAAATACTCCCAAACATTTGAAGTTTTTATTGTCTTAGGTCTACCTGCTCCTGCAATACTCTGATTTTATTGATTCGTTGTTGCAGCCCTAGTTGCGACTGAACTGTTTGATTTATGAGAAAAATATTTATTTATTGTTACATAGAAATCAGACCAACTGATTGATTAAATCTGGGTTGTTGAATTGTGCCTTTATCTTAATAAGCATGGGACACATAGGTCACCAGCTTTGGTCTTAAAAGTTTATTCTGTTTTTATTGAATTTAGTTGAAGATCCTGATAAATCTTTTAGTTTTTAATACCTTTAATTATTTACGTTGTGTTTATATTGCCCAGATACTTTTTAATGTCTGAAAGCTTTCCCCAAAAAGGTTTTTACAGACAGAGCAAGTTAGAGAAATTTCATATAAGACCCTAAGTGGTTTCTGTGTTATTCATGTGGTATGGCACTGCCAAAAGCACACAAGAGCAAGTGAGTGAGGAAAGCAAGCTCTGTGGTCAAGAGACAATCTTTAATATTTTAGATAGGTGAACATTTTTCTGCTTTTAGCGTCCGTTGTTGCCATTCCGGAAATATCCTTACATGATATTGCTTCATTTGATCATTCATCTACAGAAATACCACATTAACAGAGCCCTCCACCATCCCTACTCACACCCAAAGAAAGGCACATGCAGCTACAGCTCTACAGATCTTTGTTGTTTTTTTTCTGTGTGCCATGGCAACATAAATTAGTACATTACTGCGAAGTGGAAGGAAAATATATGCATCTTTCTGTATCTAAATGCAAAAAGCAGATGGAGACCTCCCTAAAAACATACAGGTGCAATTACAATAGGCGAGCTAATCCAAACTGTCCTTTTCATTCCACTTTACATGTATTCAATACTTTTATTTGTTTTGTTACAGAAAATCCAAATAAAAAAAGCAAAATGTCAAGGTTTTAATGTAAAACCATGTAACATTTTCAAAATTAGGCTCATCATTACTGGCTGTGAGATATTTTGACAGTGCTGACAAACACTTGTGCCTAAATGTGTCACGTCAACATCATTTACACTCAACTCCAAACTGTCTTCAGTCATTTAAACCTGAATAAACTATGTAAATGTTTTTTAGTGACAGTCCTTTATATAAGATATGACTTGCCCACCCTTTACATTAATTAGTAATGCTTGATCTATGAAAAATTCCCAAATCATCTGATTGTTTCAGGGAATATGGAACCCACTGGGATTTGAATACTTTTGTAAATGAAATGTTTATGCTGCTTTGACTCTGAGAATGTATCCGAGTATTTGTAAACGTTAGGCATCAACCAATTGGCAATCGCAGTTTAATTTGAATAAGACATATGTGTCTCGACTATATAATACCTCTATTGTATAACATGATAACTTTCCATTCTTATTGGTATTATGTAATTGCTCCATTGTCTCTCTCTGGACATCCTTGACCCTAGAGTGGAGCGCTGCGAGCAGCTCCAAATGGCATTAGATCCGTCGAGGCTGTGTCAGTTCCACATGACACTTGCAGCCCTTTGTTCTCACACTCTTGTCAATGCACATATTGTCTGAAGGAGGATGCTAAAAAGTCCTGTGAATTGTGCGTAAAAATGCAACATCACTGCTGCTGCTGTTCCTAAATGCTTCTTCCAGAAAGAGCATGAAGTCAAATGATGATTTCTGTTAGGCCCCGCGCTCGAGTGCAAAGAACTTTCTCGAAATCAGCTGAAAGGGAGGAAGTAACCTTTATTTATATATATATATATATATATATATATATATATATAAGCTTGGTTCTGATTCTAGGGATGCTGAGTAGATTGAAATTAGAAAATCTGAGTGGTCTGGGTGGTTGATAAAGTGACAGCAGATCATCAACATACTTTGGCCCTAGACCATTCAGTGATTTATAAACTACTCTGAGTATTTCGAAGTCTATTTTCTAAACAACAGGGAGCAAGTGTAAAGACATTACAAACTTTAGGTTACTGCCGTGACCTCGGTTGTCTAAGTAACATGAGTGAGATGTCTGACTATGGGATACGCCCCTCTGTGGATTCCTCAGGAGCACTTATCTCATTACGCCGATCCTGATTGGCTGGTGATCGGGG
Organism: Apricaphanius iberus; assembly: GCA_028564705.1. Taxonomy (NCBI): domain Eukaryota; kingdom Metazoa; phylum Chordata; class Actinopteri; order Cyprinodontiformes; family Aphaniidae; genus Apricaphanius; species Apricaphanius iberus. The sequence goes on along the minus strand of JAPXFQ010000846.1, from coordinate 2,087,003 downwards.
CGTCCACGTCACATGGCTCTAAGAGGCCTGTGTGCCTATGCAGAGCCAATTAAGATAAACACCCTTTTCTTGCTTAGCCCAGCAAGAAGGGTTTCCTGGTGAGACATCTGAACTGGATTTACGACAGTAACCTAAAGTTCTGTTTCATAACATTTGTTTAGATGTCTCACTATGGGATATCGAGACCCTGTACTGCCAGGCAGCTTATCCAGCGACCAGCAACACTCACATGGAGACGTCCTGACCCCCTGAGGACCCCACACCCAAAATGGCAGGCCCAGGATGGAGACAGGCCCCGAGTGGAATGGACCCTAAGCCCAACCGGCGCATGCAGGCCCTGGCAGGAATACGCTAACCTTATAGCATCTACAATCCAGTGTGAAGGCCGCTGCTTTGTGATGGGAGTGCCCTTACAGGGTCCGCCCCACGACACACAAGAGCGGGTGACTCCTGCGAAAGCCCCTCGTCCTGTCCACATATGCCCTGAGGGCATGGACTGGACACAGTCTGTGAAGCCGCTCCCCCTCAAGTGAGGGGAAAGGCAGTGGTGAGGAAGCTGTGAGAACAACAGGAGAAAAGTGGACATCCTCATATCTCCTGGTGAAAATTGCATACAGGATGGGTGCACAGACAGCGCCTGCATATCGCTGACCCGTTTGGCTGACGCCAAAGCCAGGAGCAACACCACCTTAAATGAAAGAGTTTTAAGGTCATTGTCATCCACTGGTTCGAACGGAGGCCTTGAAAAGCCCTTTAGAACCACGGACAGATCTCAAGAGGGCACCAAGGATCGTGACAAAGGGATTCATAAACCTGCAGATCAGGGGGTGTTGGCTTGGCAGCCTTTACCCAAAGCCCACATGGCAGGCAGAAATGGCAGCCAGGTACACCTTAATTGTGGACAGCACCTTATTTTTTGTCCAGCAGCTCTTGTAAGAAGGACAAAATGGCGTCCACCGGGCACTGGAAAGACAGAATATCTCTGTTCTGGCACCAGGCCTCAAACATCCTCCACTTAGAGTCACGTATTGACAAGAACAGAGGGCACTGAGCATTCTACCTGGAGGCAAAGAGATCCACCCCTGCCCGAACAAAATGGATCGCCTATAGCTGGATGCAGAGTCCAGTCGCCGTACAGGGGTGTCCCCCTGGACAGCAAGTCCACTCCCCGATTAAGGACACCCGGAAGGTGGGTGGCTCTGATCAAGAGAAAACGTCTGCTTCACCACAAGATCAGTCTGCGTGCCAACATGTGTAACCGCCTGGAGCACAGTCCCCCCTGATATGTTTAGCCGGGGGACGGGGTTGCGTGCCGAGAAAAAAGGACAGAAGGACCAGGACCAGAAGGACCAGAAGGACCTGGCTCCGGTCCGTGAACAGTTAAGCTTGCTAGCTAGTGGCCGATAAGCTACTTCTAGAGCAAAAAGAGGTGATTGAATGGGTCTGCGTAGACATGCATGCCTCTTATAGAGGCATGTAACGTGGACGATCACCAGCCAATCAGGATTGGCATAATGAGATAAGTGCTTCTGAGGAATCCGCTGAGGGGCGCATCCCATAGTGAGACAGTGTGATGTGCTCTACTTTCCAGGTTCTAGTGAGGACACAAGTGGAAAAGTTCTGGATCAGCTGCAGCTGTCTAATTGACTTTTTAGGTAGAACTGTCAGGACGCTGTAGCAGTAATCAGTCCAACTAAAGATAAATGCATGGATGAGTTTTTCAAGGTCCCGTTGCAATATTAGTCCTTTAATCCAAGAAATGTTCCTCAGGTGACAGAAGGCTGACGTTGTTGCACTTATGTTCCCCTGGAGGTTTAGGTCTGAGTTCATTATTACACCAAGATTTCAGTCCTGAACAGTATTTTCTAGCTGTATTAACTGAAGCTGTGTGCTGACTCTATATCGTTCCTCTTTAGGTCCAAAATGAATTACTTCAGTTTTGTTTCCATTCAGCTGGAGAAAATTATGGCACATCCATCCACCGATTTGCTTGATGCATATATTTAGGATTTGGATGGGTTCAGAGTCCCCTGGTGACCTTGTAATGTAAAGCTGTTTATCATAGTCATGGTAGCTAAATTTACTTATTTCTATAATCTGTGCTAGTAGGAACATGTAGATATTAAATAGAAGGGGCCCCAACATAGAGCCCTAGGGCTTCGTTTTGATTAAATGTTTCCTATTGAAACAAAGAAGTCCCTGTATCATTCCACCTACATGTTTGCTAGAAAGATCTGTTCTATTGTTGCATCCCTCTTAGTGAATCACCAACAGCACACAAAAACCAGGTGGGTTTTGTACAGTGAACTCATTTCTTGTTATAATCATAGCAGAGAAAGGTCACCAGGAAGAACACAGATCTGCCTTCAGCTCTTGTACACGATGAAAATGTGTTCAAATAGGTGATCCATTGTAATCTCCATGAGGAGTAAAACGAAGGATACCTAATTTGGTTGCTGTAATTTCTCATTTGTAATTGTTTGCATCAGTCACAATGGGATGGTTTCTTGATTTTGATATGGTGAAAGGCTTTTGTGTCTAAATTTTAAAATAAATAAAATTATATTCACAGCAAACATTCTGAATGTTTTTCCATGCATCTGCTGTCATGCTGGATATGGATTGTTACTGAAGTGAATGGTTTACCTTTTCAGTTAAAATGTGATTTTTTTTTTTTCTTCTTTTTCTGTTGACTCTGGGAGAAAGCCGGTCATTTTTCTACTTGTTTGGTGTATTCTTTTGTCTAAAGCCAGTAATGTATAATGTATTGGCTGATCAATTATTTTTGTGTCAAAGATGCCAATTATAGCCATCTGCATTTACAGAAACCAAATCCTAGTCAAATACTTTATCAGTATACACTCGATAACATTTCATCAGTATTACATGGACTTTATTGTTGTCCTGATTAACTCATCAATGAAATTTTATGTTTTTTGACAGCAACAGTTATTTTCTTCAAGCTGCAGTTTTTGTATTAATATTCTTCCTCCAACCAAGGGTTTGGAGCAGTTAAGAAACGGACTGATGTTCAAACAACGTGACACCTAACACTGCTGTTACTTTATTCGTTTTCAATAAACTCCTTTAATAAATCTCCTTTTCCTGCTACTTATTGCTTTGAGTGTGAGCTGTTTGTTGAAGTCTTCGGCTTATGTTTGCAGGTTTCCTCTATCTTTGAATATGGTTGAATATTCAATCTTGTAATACTGTTTATTGCAGGTCCAATAAATCTTATATGAACAAAACTAAGAAAAACGACTTATCTTGGTAATACTTTATTTTTATTTAGAAGAGTTTAACATTTCAGGTCTATGAGCAGCTTTCAGTAACGCTGAGGGTAAGGTTTAGAGATCATCATGTGACACAAATGGACAGGAAGCAACTACTGTTTGTCACTTTCATCATTAATCTATACATTATATTAATACAATTATACATATTTTTTGTGGGGTTTGGTCATATTGATATAGCTGACATAATCAGTGACAGTAAAGTGGCAACATGTTTTAGGAAATAAGTTTTGTCAAGAATGCTGATACCAGTCAATTAAAAATGATCTGGACCAAAGCTGACATCTGGAATTGGATTGGGACATGCTTAATTGACATCAACACTAGGAATGGAGTAGAAGGATACAGGCCAGCCTTGTAAAGGGTGGGTAGAATATCATAGACTTGCAATTTCATAAGGAAGTCTTTTGAATATTTTGAAAGCCAAAAGTAAAAGGATGGTTGCAAGAATTCAATCTCTGTCACTGGACAGAACAGTAAAGTCACAATCCGAAAACTTACTGAACTCAACATGCTGAAATAAATATTAACTACATCACAGTAACATCTCAGGCTTTTTAGTTAATTTTTTTTTACTTTTAGAGATGTTCATTGACATGAAATATAGGCAGGACAAAGACAGTTAATATATTTCTTATTGCTGTGAGAAGACATGGCCCACATGAGATTCTATATGATAACCGTAGAAATGTTACCATTTTATCACAGTATTTACATCGAAATTTTGGATTAAACAGCCATTTAATGTAATCATTTTCAAGTACTTAATGATTATATCTTAGGTTTTTGCCATAGGCCTCCCTGTAGATGAACACGAATATAAATAATTTATAATACATTATTAAGAAGTCAACTGTAATTTGCAGCTAAACAGTCATTCCCCTTATAGTTTGCTAAACTGTCTCAAAACAGTGCTACAGTTGAAACCAGATGATTGCATACACTTCAGAAAAAAAACACATCTTCTTTACAGTCAACCATCAAGTCAGAGTCAACTTTTTGTTTTGTTTGTTTTAGATTGGTAAATATTAACATGGGTTTTGTATTTGTAAAATGTCAGAATAAAAGAAGAGGAAATTATCATGCCTCCTTTTTATTACCCTCATCAATGTAAAACTATACATACACTGGGTTTATTGTTTATTATTTTTAAAGAAAAAGAAAACTAACTATTTTACAACAGACATTTGTGTGTCTTCCAAATAAGACAAAAATGTAGTAGCTAACTAATCTGTAATCTAATCTGTAGCCCTATGCCCAAATTATGAGTCAGTAAATGCAGCAACAATATAAACAGTGAAATTGTGTAATCATAATCAGTGTGTAAACTCTTAATATGTTAGATTGCAAAAATACAGGACTTTGAAGTGGTCTGTGTACTAATGGTTTCCAAGTCCAGTCCTTGAGAGTTGCTGTCCTGTAGCTTTTAGATGCATTGCATCTTCAAATGAATGGCTCAATTCCAAACCACTGCAGAGCTGAATGACATTCTGATTAGGGAATTTCACTATTTGATCCAGATGTCTCGAAGCAGGAATGCATCTTCAAATTGCAGGATATTAGCTCTTGAGTGGGCACCACTGCTGTAGACCGCTGGCCTCTTTTAGGAAGGAGTTTCCTTCTTCTTCCCAGATCTAGTACTGTGGAACTAATATAACATGACTTTGCTTTTAAAGTATTTTTTTCCCATTCAGTAGAAGGCATTGATGCAACTTAATACCTAACGGAATGTCGTTTTTTTTTGTCTTCTATCCTGATCCACATTTCCCCCCCACACACTAATGTAGATGAGTCTGACTCTGGAGACATGCCAATAATCGCTGTGATGGTGGCCCTGTCCTCGCTGCTGGTCATTATCTTCATCATCATTATCCTTTACATGCTCAGGTCAGTGAAAGTCTGTTGGATTTTTCAGACAGCCAAAACCTCTGTTATCAGCTGAGCATGCCACTGCTGGCATGGCAGTGACTGACTAACATGTTGATACTGATTCAGACAAAAGTTTTTATATGTAAATATATTTTAATGCTGTTGAATCTAATTGATTAGGTGCTTTGATTTCGACAGATTTAAGAAGTACAAGCAAGCAGGAACCCATTCCAATGCCTTCAGATTGACCAATGGCAGATCAGATGATACAGGTAAATCATCCGCATGAATTCACAGCCCAGGTGTGCCAAGGTACGCTTCTTGTTTGTCTGCTTTTATGAAAGTTAAATGTAACTGCCACATATTTACCAGCTGCCAAATCAAAGTTGTTGACCTTCTTTTTTGTTTGTTTTTTCTTATGACACTCGATTGATTATTTTATTTCCTCAACTGATAATGCGTTCTGTTTTTAAGAGGCTTTTGTTTGCTGAGAATACCTAATCAACCTGGCTACCATATGCTCCTTTTTTGTTGTGTTATTGAATCACATCGCCCTCTGCTGGGCCTTTTACAAACTACATATGAATGATGAAGTGGGGTTTCCATGTTGGCTGTTACATTCTCGTGTTCTTACACTGTATCTCATGTGTTTATCTCCTGTCCCCCTCCTTCCCCCTCCTCTTCTCTCTCTTACCTCATCCCTTCCTGGTCCTTGGAGCAGAACTCCAGAGTGTGCCACTATTGGCTCGGTCGCCCAGCACAAACAGGAAGTACCCACCCATTCCCGTAGACAAACTTGAGGAAGAAATGAACCGTCGCATGGCTGATGACAACAAGCTCTTCAGGGAGGAGTTTAATGTACGGCACACTCAAGCAAACATCCCCTTATAACACACTGCTGTCTGTGGCTTGAAGTAGCTACTCATAACTAATAGCTTGTACAGTTTTTCTGCTGCTCCTTATGGAATTATAAAAGTTCTGTAGAAAACAAACCATATGCTTGTTATTAATCAAAAACAATTTGTTTCCTGGATATAAGTAGAAATCTTCAAAAAGCCATTGTTGCTACACATTAATATGTAAACTGTGATAAACAGCTGGAATCCATCATCCTGCAAGTAGAAAGATTATTCAGTTTGCGAGGTTAAACACTGCGGCCAAACCTACCAGAAACTGATGTCCCAACTTGTTTGCTGCAAGCTGAGACCTACTGTTCAGACTTACTTAACATAGTGCTTATATAACATCTAACTACAGCACAATTAGGAAAAATGACTAAATAAGTATGGCTTCTGTCGAGGTGTTTGCTAAAAAAAACAATCATGCTCTCTAAAACCAAGATGGCAGTATTGCATCGCAAAAACTACAAAACATTTGAACAGATGAGTCTTTCATAAACATACTGGCCATTTTTACTAACTGGGCAGAATATGTTAAATCTTAGTGAACAGAAATTCCTAGCCCTACATTTTAAGTACATTTCTACTCAAACTAAACATTTTTTTGTCATAAACTTGATGAACTGAAGGTATTTAAAAGATTTTAGGAGATTGTGGATATATGCCGCCTATTAACTGATACATATATAATGTTTACAGGAATGTTGAGGCTCGGACACCAAGATATGAGAGATTTTTCAGAATGGGCTTATATGCATGATGTTTTTGTTTTGTTTTTTTAGGCACTGCCAGTCTGTCCCATTCAGGCATCATGTGATGCAGCTTCCAAAGAGGAGAATAAAGAAAAAAACAGATACGTCAACATCCTCCCATGTAAGGGATCACTGAATGCTAAGTCAAGCTTCTACAAGTATTATTAGCACATTTATACTAAACCACAATTAGGATTTAAAGTTGGTTTGAGGTTGCTGACCAAGGGTTAGAAATGTTTCGGAGCATCTTGAATTAACTTCCAGAATTAAGGAGTATTTTATTTCCACTTTTCCATGACTTCTCTCTCTGTTTTAGATGATCACTCCAGGGTGCATCTCTCATCTCTGGAAGGAGTCCCCGACTCTGACTTTATCAACGCTTCTTTTATAAATGTTTGTATCTATTCAACTTTTTAACTCCATATGAAACAATTTCACATTCATTACATATTTCACCACTTGCAATTAATTCCCCATTTTCTGTTTTTTGTCTCTTTCCGTTGCAGGGGTACCAGGAGAAGAATAAGTTTATTGCAGCTCAAGGTGGGTTTGGCAGTAGAAACTGTGCAGTAGTGCATTGATAAACTCTGTGATTCTGCTGTGCTGAATGTTGTCTTGTCTGATCTGATAGGGCCAAAAGAGGAAACAGTAAATGACTTTTGGAGGATGATTTGGGAGCAGAATACCGCCACTATTGTCATGGTGACCAATCTGAAGGAGAGAAAAGAGGTAGGAGAGGAAGAGCTTCATAAGTGTCTCTCTTTAAAATTATAGAATTGAAATAATTAAACTTTTTCAATATACAAAAACAATGCAGAGACTGATAAGGAGAATATTTGAATCATTTTAAAATGTGAAGTAATGGTAGAGAAAATAAACACCCTCAAATCATGACATTTTAATAATCCTGTTTTGTTTCTTTATGGAGTAAATTCTTTCTTTACAGCTTCACCGCTTTGTATATGTTTGATTGTAAACCTTTCTTTCTTTTGTTCTTTTGCTCTTTTTTTAAGTGTAAATGTGCGCAGTACTGGCCGGACCAGGGCTGCTGGACATACGGGAACATTCGCGTATCTGTAGAGGATGCAGTGGTTCTGGTGGACTACACTGTCCGCAAATTCTGCATTCAACAGGTATCTCAACAAACTTTAATGAGACTGTGGGGCATTCAGGGTTAAAGTGGTTTCCATCAGATTTGGAAAACTTTATCTTAAGTCTGTTGCTCTGTATCTCTAATATCAGTAATACTTCATCTATGTTGGATATTTTATTTACATGTTTGGGTTTAAGTTAATCACATTTTGGTTTAAACTTATTTAGAAATTCAGTATATTTATCGGTCTAAATATTTTTGACATCTTATTCAAAGATTGGTTGCATTGAAGTCATTAAAAATTAACAACGGGCATATGTAATAATTTTTCAGCTTTTCCTTTGCGATAGAGTTCAGGATTTTAGCTCAAGACTTATATAGCCATTTGCATGTCTTAAATGGAGAAATATAGAAATTTTCTTACAAGCAGAATCTGGCTATAATTTATCACAGTGGTGATTAAGCACTAATTGGAAAATTGTAACTTGAAAGACTTAACCATTCAGATAGATGTTGTAATTGCTGCTCTGGTTCTGACCAGCATTATGCTGACGGTTATGGTGTCCACCCCTTTATTTCTCCTTACAACTGTGTCACCAGGAAACTTCACTTTAGGGAGCCATGAACTTGTTGTGTAACACATTGTAGCAGTGAATGGAAGCAGTTGAAAGTCACACGCTTCAGCACATAGTTCCTTGTTTAAGTTTGAGGATTTACATGCACTCAGCGATTTATATGTCCACATTTTATTCATTGGACAAAGTCTGTCATGCCACAAAAACTGTAGAATTTATTTTATGGTAGGTTTTCTCACTATTTATTTGTGCCCAAAAGTGGTTGGAAGACTAGTCAAAATACTGATCCACAATCTGTTGATCATTTAGTTAAAACTCTGAGGAAATAATGAACCATATTTATATCCAGTTTTTCCTGGATAAACATGCAGGGGTAAAGCCAGAGATCAAATATTGAAGTAATTTCATAGCATGTTCACTGGATGATACTGGAAATACTGGTGCATTCTTCTCTATAGTTACCATACTGGTAGTCATCTGCATGTACTTTGTTGTGTCCCACCCTTCATTTTTGGCTTCTGCCTTCCAAAGACACCAAGATCCTAATTGTTTCATAATTTTGAACCTCATCCATCTTTCCTGGATTATATCTATTGTAGAAAGTAAACAAGCTCCCTCCTTCATTTTTTGTGTTGCCACTATACATCCATTTGACATATTTTGGCTAAAGACGTATTTTTATACAGAAAACAATTTGTTGTCCGTTTCCAACAATGGACTCTGCAGTGCCAGAGGATGCATCAAATAATAGCATGCTCTAAAAATGGAAAGGCTGGTTGTGATTTTAGTTTAGATTTTTTCATGGCTTTAAGGTGTTGACTCAAATATATATTTGCTCTTTATTTATTATGAACTTTGGTTTGAATTAATGTTTCACTAATTTCAGTGCATATCAAATATATAAAACAAAACAAAAACACTACAAGGTCTTAAGTTTGTAGTCTGTTCTTTGATATGAAAATGTCTGTGCCTTAGGTGGGTGACGTGTCAGGGAAGAAGCCTCAGAGGCTCGTCACTCAATTCCACTTCACCAGCTGGCCGGATTTCGGGGTGCCTTTCACTCCGATTGGCATGCTCAAGTTCCTCAAGAAAGTCAAGAACTGCAACCCTCATTATGCAGGCCCTATTGTTGTTCACTGCAGGTACGTGTATGAGTTTTGCATTTGTTTTTTATTTCTCTAAAACGAATCATTAGACTGATACATATCACTTACAACATGGTATGCCTATCTGACAGTGCGGGTGTAGGAAGGACAGGTACCTTTATAGTGATTGATGCCATGTTGGACATGATGAATGCAGAGAGGAAGGTGGACGTGTTCGGTTTCGTCACCAGAATAAGAGCCCAGCGCTGTCAGATGGTTCAGACTGATGTAAGTTCAATGTTAACGCATGCCTCATGAAACACATGGAGACACAAAGCAGCATTAACCATTAGACATCTCTTTTTCTCTTATTTCCACAGATGCAGTACGTTTTCATCTTCCAAGCATTGTTAGAGCACTATCTGTACGGAGACACAGAGCTAGAGGTGACCTCGCTAGAGTGTCACTTAGCTAAACTTGGTGCCAACTCTCTTGGAGCTGGCTGCAGTGGTCTGGAGGCTGAGTTTAAGGTCTGCAATAATGATGGCAATCATTTGAATTACATTTCTGAGTTAAAAATAAAATAAGTTGTCCTATAATTACTATTTCTACAATATCCAGAAACTAACATCCATCAAGATTCAGAATGACAAGATGAGAACAGGCAACCTGCCTGTGAACATGAAGAAGAACAGAGTGCTGCAGATCATTCCATGTGAGTTAAGCAGCTTCTCCTTTGTAGTGAGGGGGAATTTTTAATGCAATTTGTGCCTAAGTTCATTGATGAAGTCTTTCAGTTTTCTTTTTTTATATAATTCAGGATAAATTACACCTGTGCTCTTTTAACAGATGAGTTTAACAGAGTAATCATTCCAGTCAAGCGGGGAGAGGAAAACACGGACTACGTTAACGCCTCCTTCATTGATGTGAGTATTCAAAAAAAGTTTGTTTTACATTTTCAGAATCTGAACACACCCTACCAACTCGGGAAATTATTTCCTTTCTTTTCTCTGGTGGGTCACAGGGCTACCGTCAGAAAGATGCATATATAGCGAGTCAAGGGCCACTGCTGCACACCATAGAAGACTTCTGGAGGATGATCTGGGAGTGGAAGAGCTGCTCCATTGTCATGCTCACTGAACTGGAAGAGAGAGGACAGGTGTGTGTGCGTGTCTGTAAAAGCTGCAGGACAAATCTGGTTATTAACTGACATTTTTCAGAGGATAATGTCAGAATGGTTCAGGAATATAAATATCTTTGAGGTGTTGACTTGGCCTATAAATCTATTTGAAATGACTGTCAGTGGGAACTGTTGGACAAAGTCTGTGGATGTGCAACCATGAAACTTCGAGGAATTAAAGGACCTGCTGGTAAGATGTTGGTGCCAAATGCCACTAAATGCCCTCATAAGTCTAGTGCAGTCTATATCCCAAGAGGCCAGGACTGCTCCAGCCACAGAAAGGGCTAAAACAACTGTTTGGCAGGTGGTCATAATGTTACGGCTGATCAGTGCATGTCTCAGGTTTGGTTACTATTTAAGCTTCCAGAGTTGGTCTGGATTTATACACTGCAAAAAAATGTGTTAAAAATGACACATGTCCTGAGTGTGATCAGGGACTACACATGTTGAGTTTATTTTAACACAATGTATGTGTGACACAAACAAATAATTTCTCCCATTAAACAGTTAATTTATTTGTATGCACATATTGATATGCATCCTTTTTGTTGCTTAATGTCTATCTGATTTTTCTGTTTATTTTATTTAGTTTTAAAATCTTAAAATTTCCTGTGCTATTTCTTCATGCACAGAAGATAACACTTTCCCCGGGCTCAATCAATTGATTGGAAGATTACACACTGTGTCCTACAATCTACACAACATATGTAGTCCCTGATCACGCTCAGGACATATGTCATTTTTGACTAATCTGTTTTTGCAGTGTACAACTGAAATTACTACATATAAAATGATGCTAAACTTTTGAATTACCAGGAAGTTGTAGGGAATTTCAGGATTCTTTTGCATCGTTTTTGTGTCCTTTAGGAGAAGTGTGCTCAGTACTGGCCCAGCGATGGAGTGGTGTCCCATGGGGACATCATCATAGAGCTTAAAAGGGAGGAGGAGAATGAGAGCTACACGGTGCGTGACCTGCTGGTCACCAACAACAGAGTAAGAAAGCAGTTTTACTAAAAGGCTAAAAATAACACTTCTTCCGCCGAACCTTTCAAAGAGCAGCCTCTTTGTAATGCAGCATGTGAGAAAATTTTTGTCAGTCAGTTTTCTTGCTAATATCCAGGAGAGCAAGGCTCGACTTGTGCGGCAGTTTCATTTCCACGGCTGGCCAGAGGTGGGCATCCCTACAGACGGTAAAGGAATGATCAACATAATTGCTGCGGTGCAGAAACAGCAGCAGCAGTCTGGCAACCATCCCATCACTGTGCACTGCAGGTAACAATTTAAAACAGACAGACATATTTATTTCTCATTTGTCTTTCTCTAGAAACTTTCGAGACATTTTTCAGAATTTTAGATAATACTTTTGTTCAAAATATTTGTATGAAACACTTGAATAATAATTAAATAAAGATAAAAATTAACCATTTTATGTTGTTTGAACCGCTGGCAGCATAATTCTTTGTGCCACAACAAAGCCCCTAGTTTTAGAGATAATACTTTGTTGCTTACTATGAGGAGACTAGTAAACTAATATATTTTACTCGTGTTTGTATGCAGTGCCGGTGCTGGCCGGACAGGGACTTTCTGTGCTCTCAGTACAGTTCTGGAGAGGGTGAAGGCAGAGGGCATCCTGGATGTCTTCCAGACGGTGAAGAGCCTCAGACTACAGAGACCGCACATGGTGCAGACACTGGTAGGAACCTCAGAAATATTTGTATTTATATTTCACACCTTGTAACTTATCAATAACTTTCTTTTTACATCAAACAAGAGAGTAAAACTGCAGTTCAAATCCCTCATCCAGGGTTTTACGGAAGTAAAGTTAAAAGACCCTCTTCTTACCAGTTGACATGAAACCTACTTTAATGCAACTTGTGTGGGAAGATTTGTGACTAGACAGTTGTCCGGCACACGGTGCCACATCCAAGTATATTATTGGTAAACTAAGTGCAAGGAAAACATGTGACAGCCTTGTGAATTAAATCCCATTTAGGAATTTGGGGAATAATTCACAAGCTATGTACTGCAGTAGGAGTCAAAGCCTCAAGACTAACCACACACACGTTATCCAGGACATGCAGTAGTGTGTTGTGTTGAGCCGCTACTGAATCACAGACACCAGAAACATCTTAAATGCTCTTACGAGAAAGAAAAAGAAAACTGACTGGAGTGTTGCTCAGTTGTCCAAAGTTATCTTTTTAGATGAAAGCAAATTCTGGGTTTAATTTGATTATCAAGATCCCAGACGATTGAGGAGTGGACAGAATCCAAATCATTTCTGGTCCAGTTTGAAATTTCCAAAGTGGGTGATCTGGGGAACCATACCACCTGCTCGTGTTGGACAGCTGTGTTTAACTAAGGAAAAAGTATTTGCAGCGCTGCACCAGAAAGCACTTCATGCTTCCTTCTGCTGATTAGCACCAGCCCCTGCTTTAATGAATTCGATCACTTACTTGATTGGTCAGTAAACTTATGGGTTGATCCCACAGAGAATCTACAAAGAGTGCCGTCAAGAGGAAGATGAGAGACACCAGACTATGAAAGAAGAGGATCTGAACACTGCCATTAAAGCAACCTGGCATTCTTTAGCAGAGAAGCAGACTTATCACCTTAAGGCTTCTTTACTTTTAGTGCTTATGTAGTGTAAGATCTTTTTCTTTTTAAGTCTTCTGTCCATTCAACTAAGGCTGGGCAATTAATCGAGTTTTAATCGAAATCGTGATATGAAAGAAAAAAAAATCGCAATAAAGTAAGGAGAAATTTAATCCTTATGCCAACTGGCCAATCAAATCGTGGAAAAAACGAAAAGCAGGAGGCCCAAAACGAAAGTGCGTTATCAAGAGTTTACAGCTCATGAAGAATTTTTAAGGAAAATGGACAACAGGGAAGACAATAAAGATGACCAAATTACATTGTGGAAAGAAGTGGCATTGTCAGCTCAGTAGTTTGGAAATTGTTTGGATATTTCAGAGAGGACAGCAGTCAGACTAAATCCATCTGTACAATCTGCTGACACGCCATTTCAACAAAGCTAGGTAATACAACCAATCTATTTAGTCACCTGAAGTCCTATCATCCGTCGGAGGACAAAGAGATACACACAGTTTTGAAGTGAAGTTAGCAATACAACAGTAGCAGGATAAACGCTCTATATGTGACATTGATAGTGAAGGCGATATTAAATTTTTTATTATTATTTTGATAAGACAAGAATTAATTGAAAATCAAGATAATTCAATACAGTGAAAATAGCTGTGATTATTTTAATTTCATAATCGCCCAGCCCTACATTCAACAATCCATCTATTGTCCTTGTATATCCTTATATTATTTTAATTTTCTGAAATACAGATTTTGGGGTTTTCCTTTCCTGTAAGTCATACCCATTAAAATGAAAATACTCGATTTTTTTTTTCCCTCTGTGATGAATCTATATGAAAGTTTATATTTGAATCTCTTAAATAAATTCACTTTTTTTAAAGGGTTAATTGTAAACTCTTTTACATGACAGTGAATCATGTCGTAGCTAATGTTTTTTTCTCCCATCCTCTCCGCAGGAGCAGTATGAGTTCTGCTACAAAGTGGTCCAGGAATATATTGATGCATTTTCTGACTACGCCAACTTCAAGTAGGGCCATTGCGACGGATGGACGGACGGATTGATGGATGGATGGATGGATGGACATCCATATACACTTATACAACTATAAGCGTGAACCAGAACACACATAATATCTTGCAGCATCTGCATATTCCCAATCTAGTGGATGATGATGAAAAAAGACTGATTATGCAATCAGTGGATTGAAATGAATACCCAGTGGAAAAGGGAGCAGATGCCTTTGCCTGGAGGACAGGGCAGTGCAGATGGACACAGAAAAATTACTGAGATGCCTTCTTGAATATTTTGTAAGGATGTTAATAACAAACCATCACCATTTTCTTTACACTTCACACCCAACCAACATGTAGATATATACTTACTGTGTTGCATTTTATCACTTTGTTTTCAGACACAGTTTTGAGTTTGGCTGCATTTTTCAAGTGGCACCTGTAATGTATTTTATTGGTATATACAGATATATAAAATATAAATATATATGAATACAAACCAAATGTTTTGGTGGCTAATGTGCAACATCAAGCATCAAGATACTGATGTTTGGATTTTTTTTTTTTTTTTTTGTTAGGGACAGAGACTTAAAACATTTTTGACTTCGCCTGAGCCTCATTGTAGCGACACATTTCATGTAGCAGTACACCCTGAACAGTTTTTCACGCCCATGTGTTCCTACACAAACACACGGAGTAAAAGTTGTTTCTCTACACCTGTCTACACAATCTAATTTGGCAAAAAAACATTACGACTTTCCAATTACTTTTTTTGTTTTTCAGGGGTGTGAAGATGATTCACAATTACAGATCTGAGTCTCTTTGAGGTAGCTCATAATCTCAGGTTGTCACACACACAAACACACCCATTAGCTATCGAGATAATTTGGGTGTGTTTCTGTGTCTAAGCTGAAGTATAAGCTAGCAGAACGGATCCACTGTGTTTTCCCATTAGTGTCTGCGGTCTGCTATTTGCCAAAGTTTTGGCACACAGCTTTGCTCATGTAGCTTTGAAGTCTGAGAAAATCTCCAACTTCCTTAGATATTCAGAGCAAACTATCCAGTGGTGGAAATGCATCCATCAGAATTGATTGCTGATCGCTGCTTATTGCAAAGCTCTGACCAGCCGATACGAATTTGACCTGATTCTGATATTTCTTCAAGAACTGTGACATAAGTATAGCATTGAAATTATTTTTTGTAGTCTTCCTGCAATAAGCAGTCAATAAAAGAAAAGAAGCAGAGATGACGTTACACTCATGGAAGAGCAGTTACTGTAAAACTGGGTGTTACTATTTCAAAATAAAGGCAAATTAATTACAGAATTAACATTTAAACGGTTTAGCATCTCACACTAGAGATTAGAGTCTTGCTACGAGAACAGCACTCTGTCTCAAAACTTCAAAGAAAATAAAGGTTCCTATCAAATCATTTCTCACAACTTTTGTGCATCTTCTGACTTCACTGTAGCTAAAAATAACCAACCTAAATTCTTCTTTCCTCACATAAAATGTGTACAACAAAGACTGCTGTTACCACTGCCTGGTAGCTTTTAGGTATGATGCGTACACCAATCAAGAAAAGATTAGATTTTTTTCATCACCAACCCCCTAATCACCCAGGGCTGATCAAGCTGTAGTCACCACATTGATTCTGGGTGTGTCTCTAATCAATCGGTTAACAAGTGAAAAGACACAAAGCTTCTAAAATCCTTTGAATTACATTTTAAGATCTGTTACTCCATCAGCACCTTGCTTGTGAATGAGCCAAACTCGTCAAATTCTAAATATTCAGCCTACTTTCTTTTGTTTGCAGACATGCAGACTGTGCTTATCACTTCTTTAAAGGACAATGCCCATTTACAATCTACCAGAAGAGGCGTACCCTGCAAAATTCGCTCAGATTTTAATATTCCTTTTTTTAAATTAGTCTTATTACAGTTATTTTACAAAAAACAAGGCCACTTTTGAGGCTTCGCCCTTTGTGATTGTAATGCAAGGCAAATGTATTTAAGTTTTTTTTTTTTTATCTGCCTGATAGATAAACCAAACACAGCCATTCTTGTTCACAATCTACATAACATTAACCCCTCTCATATTTAATCACCTTTATGAAAGGAATGAGCACAATCAAATGATCTTTCTTCTATTAGAAAGTTTATGCTGAATTTTGAGAAAGGGTGAATGCACCATGTAGATTGTTTGAGCACTCATGCAGTATTTGCACTAAAAGTAAAGCCCTTAAATCAATAAATCAAACCAGAGGTAAAGGCAGAAAATACAGTCTTGCATTTAGAAGATGGAGGCCATCTTTACAGTTTTCAAAAGCTCCTTCAGGTGTCATCCTCTAAGAGCCATATATGGATCCAAAAGTAGCAGATAGTCTGACCATTCACTGAAACTCTGCATCCTTATCTTTTCTTCAAAGGTGTGAAAAGTGCCCGCACTTATCGCTAAGTGCCGTGGTCCTACTTAATTTTTGCTGCCATTTACAGGGGGTGTTATTCGATAGAAAAGTAGGTGCTCAGTGTTTCTATCTGTGCTTAAATAAACAGGCTTGTTGCATAGTTTGGAATTGCTTGACCGCATTGGAGTTTGGAAGCCAATCATGACACTGTGCCAACCCACGAGATGTTCTATTATTAAAACAAAAATAAAAAGTGCCTCGGTCGTAGTTTTTTTATTTTTTTTATGAGTTGCATCTCCAGGCTTCACTCTTAAGAGGTAGTTGAGGCAATGATTTTTCCCAACAACATGCATCTCCCAAGCCATCAGCTGATCAACCAATGGGGAATCCTTTGTGAGGCATATCGAAGGGGAGCCAAAATCCAAGACTGTGTCGATTATTCTTAGTTTCACATTCTCTTTAGTTGCATCCTCTGAATGAATAGATTAAACTAACATTTAGTTGTGTTTGTCATTCAATTACTTTTAATTTTCTGGCTTCCTTTCCATATCTGTTGAATATGGGTCCATGACAGCTAATCAGTTGTGGGTTTGTATGAGTAAATATGTATATTCTTTCCCCCTCCTACAAGAAATACGGTTGTTGCATCTTTTATCACAATGAAAACTTTTTTTCCTCATACCCTTTATTTTCTAAGATATGTCTGATGTTGACATTTTGGGCACCTCGATAAAATCAAAGAGAAACAGCTCAGAGCTAGATTATAAAATCCATCTTGTCACCTTCACGTGTCTCTTATCTAACTATTCCCCTCTGATCCACCTATTGCTTCAATTTTGTCCTTAGGACAGCTTATATGGTCCACTTTCGCCCTTCTTTTTGTACATAATGTAAGGTTATTTATATGTCATTGTTGTCTGCTGCCTCACTTATTTGATTTTTCTTCCTCCTTTCATGTTTTTTAAAGGTGTTAACTGAACTGTATCGGGACCATTTTGTAATTATAAATGTTTTGGCCATTTTTGATTTGGTTTAAATGTCTTAAGCAAATCTTTTTTTTTATTATTTCCCTGAGTTTGTTTCTATTATTATTTTTTTTCATATATGTATATATAATTATATATATGATAAAATTATATATAATTATATAATGCCACATGGCCTTTATAAACAAGATACTGTTCAAACCTAATAAAGTGCTTGAAATTTTAACATTTGTGATGAATTTATTGCAGTGCAAGTGGTATTTACACCTTTTTCAATTAATGTGCTGGCAGATTAATGTGCTGGCAGATTACAAATCACATCTGTCTTCAGATGTGATTTATTAAGACTATCTTCCTGGAGTAAGGAATTGGGTAGTAAGCATATTCCATCTGTGTCTCGCTAAAATCTTCCTAATCTTGTGGGAGAATGTGGAGCAGCACTAAAAGAAGACAATACCACATTGATACATGGTGGTGGCTAGGGTTATGTTTTTAGAAGCAGCTTGTCTTTTCTTTGTCAACATAGAAAAAAAAATAAGAAATAATTATAGATACATTTTTAAAGAACTTTAAGCTGTTTGCAGAAAAGCTGAAGACGAAGCTGGATTCAACGAGCCACAAAGTATTCAGAGCATCTTACTAGAGCCTAAAGCTAAATCTGTCAAAATCTGTGGGGTGACCTTTATTAAAGAGATGCCCTAACAATCTTGGCAAGGTAGGGTGCAGCAAGACTTTTATCCATTAATAATGCAGTACAATCAAATGGAGCTTCACCACAGATTTTTAATAAGTGTAAAAACACTTACCCAACCAGGTGATTTGTTTGTTTGTTTGTTTATTTGAACTGTACATGTATAGTCTTATTTTACCTCACAAATATTTTACCTCACAAAAAGCAACATTTTTTTATTCACTGTCGCTAGATACAATGTTTTTTTTTTTTGTAGAACAGTTGTTTTTCTTTTTTCAATTAAGATTTTTGAGTTAAAGATGCTCTTTTGTTCTTGTCCAAAATTTTATTGGCTATCGTCAGTGTATGCTAGTATAATTTCAGCTCCATCTGAGTCGCATGACTTCTATGTAAATCTTCATTATTACAGGTTATAGCCACTAGATGTCAGGATGGGACATGAAATCGGACTTAAGTTCAACTATTCTCTTTTTCTAGCTATTTTTGGCTTTTGTGAACATGTTTTTAAACTTGTAAAAGGTAATATTTTTCTTGCAAATACTTGAAGTGACAGAGGAAGGCAAGGTTGAATTAGAGCGAATAACTGTGGTATCAGTCTAGGAACTCTGTTGTTTATCAAAGAATATGTGACAGCTGATGTCTTTGGAAATGGCGCTCAGTAGTGCCGAACCTTTAAACAGTTTGGATCCAGGATGTGTGTGGTCCGCTACCATGTTTGTTACCTTCTTCCTGGATTGAGTGAAGGTCAGCCCTACATGTTCATTGCATAAGGGACCTGTCATGTTTTGTGAATGAACCAAATCTCTCAGTAATGGATGTTCAGAGGAAAGACAGAATAATGGCTGTGTAGATGATGATCAGCAGCTCCTGTGTTGATGCAAAAAGTACAGTTGTGCCAGGTCTTTTTCTGAACAATGTCTATATGTGAACACTATTTCAATCACAATAAATCATATGATAGATTCAAATGAGCTCAATATTTTTTTCCAGCAACCAGAATTTCCGTTTGCATGCTTCTTTTTTTCCTCCGATGTCTCCCTCTTTCTACCAAAAAGACTGGATGAAAAAGGCATACATGGAAAAAAATGTATTGTTTTATTCAAACCGTTTTTGTTGTTTGTTTGTTAGTAGCACCTTTAATGAACAAACCCCTGGTAGTTTTACTGTTTGTTTTTTTTGTTTTGTTTTTTGGCTTAGCCAAGTGATTAATATTTTCTGAAGAGCAATCTTGTTTACAGAGTTGATCCATATTTTTTTATTGGTTTTAGGTTGTTTTGTCAGTTTATATTGGGTACTAAAAATGTCTGCCAGTTGCAGTGCTAAATACTCATAAGAAATAAAAGTTTATTGATCATTAAGAATGTGTACATGCATTATTACATTAGTTAGTCTCAAAATGACAAAATTGTGGTTTACAACAATAACTTCTGGTGCAATCCATTATCCAGGAAAATGTGTTACTGTGACAGACCTAGTGAGTACCATCGTATGTCCAAAGAAAGGGTGGATCCTGTCTCAGGACCTGAAAAAGTAACCAGCTATTGGTGGTGGTGGTGGGGTGGGGGCTGTGGTTAGTGTTCTCTGGTTATTCACTGTCATCTCCACAGTGTTGAGCAGATTACGCTCCAGGTGGTTTTGAAGGCACCAGAAAACCGGCCGATGCATCTTCATCATCACTGCTGTGGATCAGACCAATGATAGTGGTGTCATCTGTGAACTCATGAGTTTCATAGATGGTTTCAATGAGGTGAGAAAAAGGCAGGAGATGAGAAAGCGCCCCAGGGAATTGCCCACTGCTGATGGTTCTTGTGCAGGAGAAGATACACCCTGGCCTCGTGCATCTGCTCGGTTTGTCATGAAGTGGATACTTTGCTAGTGGAGCCGACATTGTGAGAAGGAGGAGCTTCTGGTGTAGGATATCTGGGTTGATGGTGTTGAAGGCCAAGGTGAAGTCCACACACAGGTTCCTGAAACCAATAAGTAGTCAATTTTACGAAGGGGCCCCATCTGGGAGGCCTGTAATATCCTACAGATTGCTCAAAAGACTTCATGATCCCAGACATCAGGACAACAGGCCTGTAGTCATTTATTCCTGTGATATCTTTGTTGAAGACCAGGAAAACATATTCTTTTGAATGAGTGCATGGTAAATCACGGCATGAACTGTTTTATAATGTTAAAGAGGAAAATGTACATTTTGACAAGAGATATACAACATTAAGGTAACAATACAGGAAACCAAAAAGAAACTTGAATGGTTTTATCTAAACGTCCTTTTGAAGATGCAGAAAAGAGCTCAGGCTAATTATGTTACATAAAAAAAGAAACAAAGTATAAGGAAGCTTTGTCCATGTTTCTGTTATGTTATTTATTAGTAAACTAAATACCAGGTATTCTACTTGACCATTTACCTTCACTCAACATACATCATTATACAAAGCGCAACATCAAATCACTCACATTAAGAGCCTGAAGTCATTCCGCTTTTAAAATTATAAAAAGTAAACATGAATCCTCCTCTTACATGCAACCTGGGGGGGAAATCAATCTGGTTTCTTCCTCTTGTCATCTGATAGCTCTGACTTTGTCATCACTGAGAGGTCAGCAGGGTCATGGAGATAATGTGTGATGAGGCTTTGAGGGGAATAAAAGAGAGTAAACATTTTAGATGCTGCCTGGCTGTTAATCCTCAAAGGATGTGCTTTGATGACATTGTATTTCCTCTTTTAGAAATATTAAGCTGAAACAATGTTAATGTTCATGAACCAATCAGTAAATCTTAAGGATTATTCCTAAAGTTCCAAGGAGCAATAACAATTAGCGCCAGGAATTTGTATTATATTTATCAAGTTATTTATTTAAATGAGTGCTAAAATAAAAACGTTAACTACAGATTTTTTTTTGTTGTAATTTGGAGACACAGTAATCAATGGAATCAAGAACTGTTTTGTTTTTTTAATTAACCAAATATCTTCTCACAAATGTTTATGTGAAATAAACACTGAACAGAAACTAACAAAGATTATATAACAGTTAGTTCCGACCAATAAATTTGATTGGACAATAGTCTCCACTATATGAGAGCTCTAATGTTTGTATTTGAAATGTTTGTATGTAGGAAAGGTTTGTGTTGCCTGGAAACAGCCTTTTCTCCCTTCTAGTTGGAACTAAATAAATGATTAAACAAACAATCAAATCATAAGAAGCTGTTGCTATTTTTAAGTAGTAAAATGTGCTTGTAGAACTGTTGTATAAAAGAGTGTGATTATCTGTGGCCTCGTGCCTACGACAGAATCACACCAGCGCTGATATTCGCCCCAATAGCACTCCCCGTCATGTGATATTGCTTAATTAACACCAGGAAAATATGAATAAAAAGGAATATTTATGTTGGAATGAAAGTTGAAATAACTGTGATCTAAACTGACTAAAAATTAATCTAAAATTGCTCAGTTTCTCAGAAGCCTAAATAAGAATGTTTTCCAGACTTCATTCAAGTTTTAACACTTTAATTTGAAAGGTGAATGGAAAAGGGAGATGAAATCAAAATGTGGATCTCTTAGTTTTTTTCAACACCATAGCTGTCATTATACCTAAAGAGTGCCTGATGGTCAAGGTTACTTTATTTGGTTGCATAGGCAGGAGGCTTCCAGGAGAGGAGTCATTGCAAGTGATCAATCAATCAATAAATCAGATCCAAATAAGGGGTAATGTAAAACCAATGCTACATCCGTTCATCCATCCATCCATCCATTCATCGTGGAAAACACAAGAATAAACAAGATTATGAACTTCAGTGAGACTTTTTTTCAGTCCCAATTAAGTGGAACATTTACAGGTGCTGCCTGGCATTTCAGATAAACAACTTCATTGTGGCAACCTAGCAAAGTCATACGCTTCTTAGCACAGGCCGCCACTTACACGAATGACGAATTATTTTAACCACACTTATCATTCTAAGAGGACTTAAGAAGTGACCTCAAAAAGAACTGTTACATTTTTCAAAGTCAAATCTAATTTCTATACTACATTTTATACTGCAATACTAAATACATATTGAAAGATAGATAGATAGATAGATAGATAGATAGATAGATAGATAGATAGATAGATAGATAGATAGATAGATAGATAGATAGATAGATAGATGGATGGATGGATGGATGGATGGATGGATGGATGGATGGATGGATGGATGGATGGATGGATGGATGGATGGATGGATGGATGGATGGATGGATGGATGGATGGATGGATAGATAGATAGATAGATAGATAGATAGATAGATAGATAGATAGATAGATAGATAGATAGATAGATAGATAGATAGATAGATAGATAGATAGATAGATAGATAGATAGATAGAATCTGACATTGTATGGGTAAAATTTGTGTGATTCACATCCTCAGATGATCACCATAGCAGAGAGATCAGAGATGTTTGCAGAAGATAATTGGAATTGGTCAGGTCTTGTGGACGTACTCTCCACAAGGAACCTTCATTTGTAGGCCAGGCCAAAGGGTCAGTAATGGGCGCTGTAAGTCTTTTGGAAATGGGGTATAAATACTAAGGAGGAGGAAGAAGCTGGAGAGAATCATAAAAATACCTGGGAAATTGTGGGATACTGTGAATCAAAGCTGCTGATTAGCTTCAGAGCAACGTTAGTCCCTGTGACGAACTATAGCAGCATTAAAGAACATCTTGTTGTGAGAGCTGAAGGTAAGGAGATCACCAGGCTGGGTAATATAACTGAAACCTTTTGCTTAACCTAAATGTTATTTGCTAAAGTAAAGTGAGCTTTAGAACTCTGTTGATATGGCAAAAAAAAAACAACAACAAAAAAACAGGATAAAATCAGAACTCTTTAGCAAGTTTGCTGCAAATGCGTGTTGATCCAAATACAACAAATTACATTATTTTTATAGCATGTTTGGGATTATTTCTGTACAATCTGAAGTTTGTTATTAATGAAACATTTTAGGTTCTCCAGCACTAGATAAAATATGTTAGTAAATAATTATCTATTGTTTTTTTTAGGGGTGAGTATCATGTCTAGGCTGTTTTTTCTGCTGCTGCTTGTCGGTGTTGGCACCCAGCTCTCCTACGCTCAGCACTGGTCCCATGGCTGGTATCCTGGAGGAAAACGGGAGCTGGACTCCTTTGGAGCATCGGAGGTTAGTATTTATGTTTTTTTCTTTGTTTTTTTTCTATAATTTCAGTAATACAGTCATTAGCTATTCAACTTTTGTTTCCTCCTCATGATTAGATCCTTTTGTTTTTAATTCAGATGTCAGAGGAAATAAAGTTGTGTGAGGCTGGGGAGTGCAGTTATCTACGACCCCAGAGGAGGAATACCCTGAGAAACATCGTTGTAAGATACAGAGAAACCAGAAATAATCAGTGCTTTAATTCAAATAATAACATTGTATTTGAAACTACAAAATATAATTCATTCTTTTGGAAGTGCCTAAGTCTAACGTAAAAATAAATGACTCTTTCCACAGTTGGAGGCATTGGCCACTGGGCTCCAGAAGAGGAAGTGAACGCTTCTTATTTATATATGATTTTCTACCTAGTGACCGTGATCTCCTATGTCTTTGTCTTGGAGTAATTCTGTGTTGTTTTATCTGAGGTATTATGTTCTCTGTGCCAAACAAAAGTTGGTAATTGTAAGAGCCCAAAATAAAGTGTCTATTTTGATACTAACCTGTTTAAGTGTTTATTTTTTAACATGATCAGAACTTTAAAAAATATGTTGCATGCATTTAGAGAAAAGAAAGTTACATTTTGAGAGCAGGTTAGCAAGAATTTCATGAAATAAACAACTTTAGATGTGGATAGTTTTAGAAAAAAAATCATTTTGTGAAAAAAACACTAAATAATTTATTTAAATGTACATGAAAAATAAGTTCAGTAAAGTTAGTAAAAGTTATTAGTAGTAGTAGTCAAATTAGATTAATATGATAGTAATTTGAAATATTAATTATTATACCAGAAATATGTTTCAAAATAAAAATTGATTGTCATTATTTTTTCCTAAAATTATCGTAATGATGGATTTCTAATATCTATTACAAAATGTTTGCATGTATTTGAAAAGTTATTTGTCTTCATTTTTAAATCTTCAGTCACAATTCACTTGAACATATTTGCATTTTCTCACGTTATATCCCAATCCTCAATGTACTTTACAGGGGGGTTGAAATAATATGCAAACCAATGGTAGCAATTTTAAAGTGGAAAGAAAATAATACAGCGCTTTCAACATCATTTACAAATAAAAACCCAAAATTGTAGTGTCCATATTCAGATCCCAGAGTCAATACTGTTGAACAACATTTTACAAGTGCAAGCTTTGTACAACTGAGGATTTATATGTATACCGATCTGTGAAGACTAGAGTTTTTACTTACATATCAATTAAATTTGCTTTAATTTAAAACATTTTTAAGCACTGACTGGATAAATCTGAAGTCTTCTGGCAGCCGATCTAACCCACTTCCCCATTCCTCCTGGAAAGGCATTCACAGGATGTCATGCATAGTTACTAAGCAAAAGCTGGAATACAAATGTAAGTCACAATTTTTAGATTTTTTTAAAAACATTTTCAAAATAATATATTCTTCTCCTCAACTTTATATTTATGAGCTTTTTTTGTTGGGCTATAACATTAAATCAAAAAGATTTACATTAAAGTTTCTGACGGGATTTGACGGAATTTTAAAAGTTTTAAAAGGTAAATAAAAATGAACTTGAGAGATTGTTATAGCAAGTTCCTTCCAAAAAGATATGCCTAAATAGGTCTAAATTATGGCCAAGATTAACCTTTAATATGTCTTACTGTATGTCCTCTTACCATTTGCTGAGTATCATTTTTTTTTTTTTTTTTTTTTTTTCCACAACCAGTGCAGAGAGAGATGAAGGATCTCTGCCATTGGTCATAATGAGCACAGATCATCTCTGATCCACAGTCTCTGCCCAGCTTTCCAACAGTTGACATTAAAAGAGAAACAGCAAAGCAAATGAGTTGAAATAGCAGTGCTTGCCGGCTGATGGTCATCCAGGACGTGTTGCAATGAAATGCTGTCTTAATATTTAGATACCAGCTGGGAAGTCATAAGACTCATAAAGCAATAATCTTCAGTCAGAAGATTCCTTAGATCGCTGCTAGATTGACTGCTACCCAAGTTATCACCATCTACATGGTGTTATAGGCTAATATCAAAATTGTCAGTTAGAAACCAACAACAGAAAAAAACCTGTAATTTCACTGGTATTTCTAGCGTTCGTAAATTAGATGATATGTTGTTTTAAAACGTGGACAGCCAACTGGGATTATGATTAGGCGGGGTGTGTCACAATAACGATGCTGTCCAGAGGGTTTTTTGCACGTTTTTTGTCTGGGGTATTTAAACTGCGCATGTACCGAACAGCTAGGGACAAAGATGGAGGTCTCAAAAGTCTGTGCTCCGCAATTTGCGGTGTCAGACGCTAAAACTAACATTTCTAGTTCACTTAGTGCGGCTTCTGTCACAGGTTCTGAAACAGTAATAAACAGTAAAACTGATAGTACCCTGGTTAAAGGTGAGTTTTGTCTGGAATGTAAACATTCAGCCGGTCTATGCCCTTACTGTCCCAGCCAGCATTAGCTTCCTCGGCTAGCTGGTTAGCCTTCGCGCTAGTTAGCTCGTTAAAGCTAAAGTCGCTAACGTCCGCTGTAGGGAGGTTTTAGTGGTTTAATTGGGCCTGTTCTCTCTGGGTGTTGAAGTTTTTTCCCAATTAAATTACTTGTTTAACCTCCAAGCATATAACAACAACAACAAAAAACTGACATACTATGAAAGCAAACAAGTTATCCTGAAAAAACAATCTTTTGTGAAGGAAAAAAGGCTGTTTGGCTTTATTTATCCACTACTTGTTTTAAGCGAACGGGCATAATGTAAAATTGGTTAATGCTCTATTTCAAGTTACTTTAGTTAATTTAATAGGCAAATATTTTTCAGTGAGGAGGCAACGTTGACGGTAAACGGGTAGACCAACTAGAAGTCTGTGTAATGATTAAACGCCAGAAAGTTGCTGTGTTTGACAGGGGGAGCAAACAAATGTGCTGATGAGGATCTGAAATGCTGTCCACATACTCTTAATTTCTCTTTAACTGCAAAAGCAAACACCACCCTTGTATTGGTCCAAGGACTTAAAACTAGAAAAAACACACATTTTCAATTGTGATAAATATTGCAGAATTAGTTATACCTTTTGAAGTCCTGCTCTTTGAGTTAAACAAGTATAATGGAATGCTAATCAGGCTGTCTGCTCAAAGTTAGATAGTTGCTTATTTTATCTTTGTAAAAGTCATCAGTTGGACTGCCCTTATTTTCCACAGCACAACTGATTTATATATAATAGAAAATAATCCAAAAAGCCGAATCTCTCTTGTAAAGGCAAAGATGTATGAAGTACACAACTCTAGATGAGAGATGAGCAGCATTGTTCTGCCCCAGAGCATAAAAAAACAACTGTGCTGGCACTGTGAATTTGTTAAAAGACCTCAAACTGTAGAAACAAAATGGCAGAATATTTTCAGTTTTATTTATTTTTAATCTTTAGGTCATGCTTTCTTGATTAACACTGAAGCTATTACTTCTGCACTTATCCCAAAGGTTCTTCATTACAGCAACATTGGCACATTGTCATCCTTGGCCACAGCATGTGTTTGTCATGTTCTTTGGGCCAGTGTTTTTCAACTTTTAAGACACATTCCCGGCATGTTTTAGACATTTCCATGCTTTTACACACCTAATTCAGATAAATTAAGTTCATCAAAAGCCTGTTAATCGGCCATCAACTGAAATCATGTGTGCTGAAGCTGAGAAACATCTAAAACATGCAGGGCATTGTGCCTTGAGGAGCAGAATTGGGAAACACTGCTTTAGGTAATGCACAATATTATTTAGTCTCAAATTTATTTCAGTTATTGATGTTTTTGGTTCGCTATTTAAAAAAGTTTCAGGTTTTAAAACCATCCTTTATGAGCAGCTTTTTTACAATTACAGAAAAAGACAAAAAAACAAACATGAATTTGTAACTTCAAGTAATCAATGTCCACCTGCACTATCAGAGGGATATTAAGGAATATTACATTATCATTTTGGATAGTACAAATAAATTCCTTTCTTTGTTTGGAAACAATAGTGCTAAAGGGACACCAAGCACTAATTTTTCAACGGGACAAAAACATTTTATATTTAAAAGGAGACAGATTGTTTTAGCTACATGGGGTCTAATTTTGCCCATGCATGTTTAACTGAAGGTATAAAGAAATGTTCATTTCTAGCCTTTAACATTAGCAACACCACAGCAACAAACAAAAATAAGCAAATTATGATGAAACTGAGTGTTAAACCATACAGATTCTGTGAGGTACATGCATTTTTTTTATTGATCTTTATGAACTGGTGATTTCTTTTTTATTTATTACAGAGAAGGATACCATTCATCCCATGATAATACCAATAAATGATTAGTTTCTGTATCCTGTCTATTGTAAATCACACCACTTTATGTAACTGATGGTCCTTATTTCATAATACGTTTTGTATTTAGAGGAATATTTATGGTTGAAGATCTGACTATGGATATATGTACAGAGCACAGATTGATGGAGTCCCAAAATGGCACTTTTGGTATTACAATAAATCACACAAAGTATGATATTTTTTTTAAGTTTACCTCTTTAAACTGAATCGAAATTAGTACAAATTGTGAGCTATTAATGATATCAAATAATTTTATAATTTTATTTTTGTTATCTCACTGATTATGTTTCAGCTCAATATATTTGTTTTTTTTACTTGAAAATTTTTAGCTTTTTGCATTTCGTCTCAAAATTAGTGAGACAGAATAGTTTTTAGAAGCAGGTGGATAGTTTCAAGTTTTGTTCTGACAATTTCATTTCATAAAAAAAATACTCTTAAACTTTTTTAAATACAAGTTTTAGGGGAAATCTATACAATTAAAAAAATATATTTAAGTCATTAGTTTTTTGACATTATGATTAATTATATTTAATTCTATTTCACAATGCAGAACAAAAGAGTGACGAGGAACTACTAGACGGTCTCCTCACTGAGTTCTATTGCCATGTTTGCTCTTCTAATCTGTTGTTTGAATCCAATCGGCTGGCCCATTATGAGGTGAGCGGTGCTGTCCAAGTTGTAGTTGGGGATGTTTGGTATAAATGGACTGACCTAGAAGATTGTTTGAGTTTGTGTAGTAATGGATGGAATTTACTTCAAACTGCAGGGAAATCAACACACTCAGAGAGTCAAAACCTACCTGAACGCGGTGAGAGCAGAGCTCGCCAGAGGTTGCCAGGTTGGTACTTAATTAGGCTTCTTTCATTTTACTTTTGGGATCAAAAGTGTGCACAGTTGAGGACACTTAGTTTTTTTTTTCCATACACTGCTGAATGCAAGACTAATATATTGCTTAAAGTTTCTCATGCTTACTTTTGTCATGTTATAACCACAAACTTCAATGTTTTTTATAGGGATTTCAACTGAAAGTAGGACATAATTGTATGGAAACATCGCTTTTAAATTTGGATATTATTCCCCATATCTAATACTTTTTTGAACCTTTGTTGTTCTTCCAGCTTTGCAGATGTACAGGTAAAAAAAAAAACACTTTCCCTTTCCTCTTTGCAAAATAATTTCAACTAATTTAGATCAGTTGGAGACCATCTCTAAGCATTACATTTTAACACAGACTCTCAACCAGATTTATGCCTTAATTTAGGCTATGGGGAGCCTAAGTCTCCTCCCCTTCCGGTCGGCCCATGGGTCCCCAAACCGAAAAAATAATGAATGGAAGTCAATGGAGCGATAAAAGTTATTTTCTGGTCCGCTTTGTCTTACGTCCTGAATCACACATATGTTGTAATTCGATTTAAATGATAACTAACGATGTACTTTTCGACTGTGTGTCCAGTGATTTGGGATTTATTTGATTGTAAAAATTCCCATTTAAAATGCCTACAAATCCGAAGTCAGAAGTCGCATATAGCTAATGCTAACAGGAGTAAGCATTAGCTATAGCACGTAAAACACTCACCTATAGCTTGTAGAGCTTCTCCTCCATGCTGGCTCTCACTCCACCGACTGCTTTACCCCCGACATAGCTGCTACTTTCCACATGGACAGATTTATAGAGGTTTTCTCCGTGTTTAATGCTTCTTTCTTCATCCTGGAGGCTACAGCCCTAGCTCTCCTTCTTCTTCTGCAGTTGTAGTCCGCCAAGCATTTTTACCCAAAACCTAAGGTAACTTTTGCCTCCGGTCAAAAATCTGCGTTTTCTCTGCATCAAAATTAGTTTTTAAAATTCACGGACATGATATGTTCGATCCACGGCGCATTTCAAAATGGATCGGAAAATAATTTCTATCGCTCCATTGATTCTCATTCACTTTTTTTGGCAGTCGGGGACCCATGGACCGGAAGTAGAAGGGCGTGACTTAGGCTCCCCATACCATTCTGACACATCATTATGCTTTGATCTAAACCATTTTAGCGAGAAAAAAAAGAATATAACTGGTTTTCTTCCACGATTTCCTGCACTTTCGCTCCATCTGTCATCCCATCTACTCTGCTAAAAAGAAGCATCTTCCCTGCCATGTTTGAAAATTGGAATGATGTGTTCAGGGTGAGGTGCAGTGTTAGTGTTCTATAATATTTGCATTATTCTTATTTTATCAGATCCCCTTCTTCCACTTGTTCCTTGTGACAGGCCTTGGCTGTACTAAATTTTATACAGGAATATCAGAGTATCAGAATACAAATGCCCACCAAACTTGTCAGATTTTTAGGTACTTTTGCTTTCCAATTAGGTTCTTTCATATAAAATCCCAATAAAATATACTGAAGTTTGTGTTTGGAATGTTAAAAAAGTGAAAAATACAAATATTTATATCTCTAAAAGAAAAGTAATTTCATATCCTTTATATCAACGTCTTAATTTTATCGTGTTGAGCTTGTTTTTTGTCAGAGAACATAGTTCTGGCTGATGATCATTGGGTTTTTGCAACAGAACATGCCTCGCGATAAAAACCGGTTCTGTGATCTGTGTAACATGGTGTTCAGTTCGCCTGTGGTCGCAAAGTCCCACTACGACGGCAAAATCCACGCAAAAAAATTGCGTAAACAAAGTCTTCCTACACCAGGCGAGTTGTTTTTGTTCTATTATAAAGGAACTCTTGTTTTTTTCCCACAGATTACCAGTCAATGTTTTTTTTTTTGTGCTGTCGTAAATTTAAAAGTAAAGTCACAAACTAACCAGAACTTCATTGTTTCCCTCTGAACTCACAGTCAAGGACACAGCAGAGTATAATTCTCCAGCTATAACCCAGGACCCCTTTAACTCCGACCAGAGTTCGTCCCAGAAGGATGAACCGGAGTGTCACCCTGATCCAACACCGACCAGGGATATCCCAGATCCCTTAGCCTCCTCGGGGGTTGATCTCAAAGATCCTGACAAGTACTGTGCCCTTTGCGTTGCCTCCTTTAATAATCCTCAGATGGCCTTGCAGCACTACAATGGACGCAAACATCAGAGAAAAAAAGCCAAACAGGAGTTCCTTAATGAGCTCAGAAAAGATGGACAACAAGGTATCACAGCACAATGGATTAAATCGCGAAAGAGTACTAAAAAGGAGATTTCACCCTGCTGTGAATTAATTCTGATCTACATTATTAGCTTAGTCTTTCTCTTTGTTTTCTGTAAAGTATAAATGTAACACTTGTGTATCCTATAGGTTATTTGTCTTTATTTATTCTACAGTAACATGAAAAAAGGACTGATGAGGTGCATTGAAAAAAAAGGGAAGAACATCCAGCTGCATTGAAAAAATCAGATCTACTTTAAACAATATTTGTATTTAAAATGACACACACCCTTGGGAAACCCGATTTGTCCTATTTAAGGTAGCAAGCTAAAGTATAAAGGATTAATAGCAGGTGATATTTTCATAGTTAAAAAACAATAACCTGGATTTAACAAAATTTTTGGTTGCCTTAGTGTTCAGTTGTTATGTAGTAATATCCTAATTCTATCTTACTATGAGGAAACTTATAATGAGCTTAAAAGCATTTTACATGAAATGTAAAACAAAGAATATTTTTTGTGCTTTTAAGCTATTTTGTGATATTTTGGGATTCCTAATTTTTTTGCCTTCACCTTTTTTGTCTCCAGGGAACTCTATTATGTGCCAGCTATGTGGTGTGTCCTTCAACTCTGTGGAGATGTACCAGGCTCACATGCAAGGAAACAAACACCAAATCATGTAAGATCAAGACTTTCGTTATATTGAAGTGAAATCTATAACATTTTTACACATACAGTGTCAGTTCACTCCAAATATTGCATGAAGGCACCTCTAATCATATACACTGTTTGAAGGTCAATGACATACATACCAGGTTTATTTTAGTTAGTTTAGTTTAGTTCAGTTCAGTTTATTATTTAAATTGGTAAAAAAAAAAAAAAAAAAATCTATCTAAGGAAAGTCAGCAGATTGTATCACTGACTTGCAGCATTCAGTCTTCCTGTACGGTCATGTTACGACAATAGAAACAATGGAGGGATGAAGCGTGATTCAGATATTAAAGATCGATAGAATGGAATTGAATAGAGTAATAGTTTATTGTCATTGTACAAGTACATTGAGATTGGGTAGCAGCTCCTGTGTGCAAATAACAATAGCAATATACTGTATTAAAAGAAACACACAATAAATAATACCAATTATAAAAGGATAAAAACAGTAGAAGCGGAGAAATGCTGATATTAAACCATGAAAAAAGTGACCAGTAGTACAAAGTGACAAGCTCTTGAGAAAAAGCTGTCCCTCAGTCTATTTTTCCTTGCCTGTAATGCCCTGTAGCACCTGCCAGAGGGCAAGAGGTTGAAGGGGTGATGACCAGGGTGGAATGTGTCCTTAACAATTTTCTGAGCTCTACTGAGGCA
Source organism: Apricaphanius iberus (assembly GCA_028564705.1). Lineage (NCBI taxonomy): Eukaryota > Metazoa > Chordata > Actinopteri > Cyprinodontiformes > Aphaniidae > Apricaphanius > Apricaphanius iberus. The sequence goes on along the minus strand of JAPXFQ010000846.1, from coordinate 2,054,540 downwards.
GCGAGAGGTGTAGATGTCCACCAAAGATAGCATCCGATGATCGTCTCTGCTGTCATTACCACCCTCTGCAGCCTTTTTCTCGCTACCTCAGTACAGCTGGAGAGCCACACCGTGATGGCGTGGGTCAGCAGACTCAAAATGCTGGAGTGGTAGAAAGCCACCTGCAGCTGAGTGTTCAGGTTTTCCTTCCTGAGAACCCGCAGGAAGTGTAGCCGCTGCAGGGCCTTCTTCACCACCACCGCCACAGTGTTCTCGGTCCGGGGGGGTGGGGGGTGTCTGCTGCGACGTGAACGGCGAGGACAAAATTTTTTGCAGTTACTTAACCAAAACATCTTGAATAAATTTTGACCAAAACTTTACCTTACCACGCAGGCCCATCAACCCCAGATTGGAGGTTGGGTCAATATAAATGCTTCTCACTTGTTTTTTGTTTTATTTTTTCATCATGTAAAGCACTTTGAGTTGCTTTGTTTCTGAAATGTGCTGTCCAAATAAATGTACCTTGCCTTAACATTTAGCTGTGGGTCCAATTGCAAAATTGAAGGACGTTAGTCCGAACGCTGTTGGATTAAATAGTACTTAATACAAATGCAACAGATTGAGAAATAATACTACACCAAATGCACAGTGAAATACGATGGTGGCAGCATCATGCTGTGGGAGGGATTTTTCTGCCACAGTGACAGGGAAGCTAGTTGTAGTTGATGGGAACACAGATGGAGGTAAATATGGAGCCCTGCTAAAGGAAAACCTAGAGGCTGCAAAACACTTTAGACTGGGGTGGAGTTTCACCCTCCATTATGATAACGGCGCAAATCATAGAGCCAGAGCTACAACGCCTTTCTTTCCCATGCATATTCATGCATTAGAATTAAAAGACCCAGCCAGTTTCCTGAATTATGTCCATTTGAGAACCTGTAGCATTGAACTGATGTTATCTGACATTTGTTCAAGCTGATTGAGGTCTTGTCATGTTGCTCAAAAGAATGCATAAAAATCTCAGGATCTGAAAAGTGGGTAGATACATATACTGTCACAGCTGCAGCTGTAACCATAGTGAATGTTTGAATTGTTGACTCAGAGGCCCTGAATGCAAATAAATACCACACCTTAGAGAAGTTCATTTACAAACAATACTGAAAGCTTATATATACACACACACACACACACACAGTGGGGAGAACAAGTATTTGATACACTGCTGACTTTTTTAAGTTTTCCCACTTACAAAGCATTAGAGGTCTGTAATTTGTATTAAAGGTAATCTTCAACTGCGAGGGACAGAATCTAAAACAAAAATACAGAAAATCACAGTGGATGATTTTTCAATAACAAATTTGAATTAGGGAAATAGAGGCTAGGGGTCTTTCCACGGCCCTTTTCGCCACTGACTATCAGGGGTTGGGGTCCCGGAGGTGATCAGGCGATCTGGAGAGCACGGATGCTCTCGAGCATTCTTTGGGTGGACCGGTGTGTCGGTCGGCCAATGTGCCGGGTTGATGTCATCCTTTTTTTGGTTGGGGCACTACATAAACGGGTGCCAGTTTTTGGAACGGTTTGGTTGGCACCTGTTTGATGGTTCAGTGGGATTCGGATCCAACGTCTCCACTCGATTGTTCACCTGTTCTGCATGCTTTGTGCCTGGCCGGTTCATTGGTGGGTTTTTTGGCCTTGATTGGATGCCTGGACTCCACGCTCCGTGGTGTGTGTGGGATCAGGACTCGGGAGCTGGTAGAGCTTATGATGGTTTTCCACTAGTACCTACTTGCCCCAGTTCTACCCGGCCCCACTTGGCCTTACTTGGCCCTGGTTGGTTTTCCACTGCAGGGTCCAGACCAGTTCTGACCATGTGGCAGACTGAGTTTTTTTTCCTGTGTTCTCTGCTCTCTTTCCTCTCTCGTATCGTCGGCTCAGACTCTCTTTTTGTTCTCTATCTCTCTTCTTCATTTTCTTTCTTCCTCCGCCTTATCTTTCTTTCATCTTTGTGTCTAATAACATCAGTAAATTGGTAAACAACAATAACCTCTAATAAAGATTTCTAACACAAATATATATATATATCAGGTGGAGTACTACACCAATAGCTGTAATGCTCCACTTGAGAAAGTAAATCTGTTGGGCTTTTACTTGGTACTCAGACATCAAATCTAAGTGTCATATTGCCAGACAGGGCACGGTAAAAAAGAAAATGAAAGAATGTTTTATTAAATTTAGGCTCATTTAGATCATTTTGTTCCTGACGATGTGGGCTAAAATTCAGGAGATTAATTTATAAGCAGCTTCAGAGGTTTTCTCACCAATTTTGGATGTTCTTCCCTCATCCTGATCAGATTTTAAAGTTTTCTTTCTACTCCAAGCGTTTATTTGGATTTTCAAATTGTGCATAATCAGAAACAACTCCCTTTTGTTCTCCTAATGTTGGGTGGTTTGATAAGCTCAGGAATTTCAACATGGCGTGCTTTATTTATGTTCGCATGAAAGAAAATATGGCTAACTTTCGTTCTCTGTTGTTGATCAGGGAGAAGAAGTTGAAAGACCTTTGTAAATCCCAGCCAAAAGTCTACGGCTCCTTCACAGATGAACTGGCAGATTACATCCAAGTGCAGAAAGCCCGAGGAATTACCCCCAAGACCAGTCAGGTTCTCCCCGAAGATAGCACTCAGAACGATGACGAAGGAAAAGGAAAAGAAGAAGTGCAGCACAAAGACGTAAATCAGTGCGATTCGAACCCGACGCCTGTTTCTCAGCCCATCGTCCCACAAATTCCCCACCCTCCTCCTCAGCCTGTTCCTGGAACATGGTTCCCCTTCTATCCGGTCCCATCATGGCCTCCCTTCGGTTGGCCCTACAGCGTTCCTCCTCCTCTCCTCCCCTGCCCAAGTTCTACCCAGTTCACCAGGTGGCCTACAGTTACTGGCCAGCAAAGACGACTCTCTACTTCCTCCTCTTGTAGCACATCATCTTCTTATTCTTCCCGTTCCTCCGACACAAGTGATAGTGATGAAGGTGAACATAGTAATATAGAAAAGAGGAAAGCAAAAAAACACAGAGGGGACAGAAAAGGTGGAGATGAGTCTTACACAGAGGAAAGGAGGAGGAAGAGACCGAGGATGGATTATGACTCTGACGAAAGGAGACATGAGGCCTCATGGGAGGCCGGGAAGAGAAAAAAGCTCAAAAGTCACCACAAACGGACACGAAGAGAGACAACATGTCAGCAGGAGAACTTTGAGCTGGACCGAGAAGTAAGCACGACTGACAAATCACATTTGCATGCAAAAACCAATGTTGAACAGAGCGAGAGTGGACACAGTAAGTCAGCCAGACCCAGAAGAGAGAAGAAGAAAACTAAAGACATGGTAGACACTAGGACAGAAGAAGAGAAGCTGTGGGATGACTCCATTCTGGGTTGTTGACTGACTTAATACTAATACGTTTTTGAGCACTATTACTCTACACTGATCATAGTGGTCAAATATCACTTTATCACACTTAAATTAAGACTTTGAAAGAGAGCATTATAATGTTATTTATGTATTATTCCTAGCTTTAAAAGAAAACAAAAATAACATGACAGTGAATGTTTAAATGTGATGCTGTAACATGAGCTAGCTGGCTAGCTTAGTTTAGTCCCTGGTTCAATAATTTAATTAATTTCTTTTATTCAGTGTCTGGAGGGGCATTATTTATCATTAATAATCATTTATCAGCTCTGTCAGTAATTGCACAATGCTGAAAGGTTAATATTTATTATTTTTGCTTATCGTGCAAAGCTAACCCTAACTTTTGAAACGTTGCCAAATTGTTTGGATTCTAATTTTATTCTCCAGTCAAGAATGAGTCAGACTGTAGCTCATCCGGTGACCTCTGGTTGGCGATGTTGAGCTTCATTCAGCACCTCTGTGAAGGAAATAAAAGCCAGTGGATTAAAGCTTAGTCATTTCTTTCCTTTTGAGATACCCTGAGTTTTCACTTAGAGATGCAAAGACTAAAGGGACGTTTACAATACTCGGCCAAAGCTACAGTGTGTGTTTGGAACATTTAATGATAATTAGACGCGAGTAAATCGTGACCTGTTGCGCTCATTGCACCATATAAAATGTGTGAAAGAAACTGGGTGCTGTGGAAGATCTTACTCCACAGTGCAAAGTGTGCATCCTCATGTGATGTGGATGTATTTGCACACAACATGTTTGGGGTCATACAGGTGCAAAGGTTTGAATGAGAACAACTCTTCACAAACCTCAGAGTTCATATGTTCAAAACGGCATGAGATGGGTTCAAATGAGGCTGCTCGCACTGCTTAAGGCTCGAGAAAGGATTGTGTCGACTTTCGAATTAGAAAATCCTTGTTCTTTCTTACACGCACTAATAAACACCCACAAGATAAAAAAGGGTTCTTCAGAATAGTGTTGTAATTCAGTTGTAATCCACAAGTTGAAATTTTGGAAGTGTAGTTCCCAGAAAGATTATTTTAAGTTGTTTTAAGGATATCCTACATAAATCCAATTCAGTAAGATTGAATATCGTCTAAAAGTTCATGTATTTCAGTAATTCAGCTCAAATAACTAAGTCATTTGAGGCACTTAAACACCTGGCTGCAGCACTAATTTGCCTTGTGAATTTCCTAACTCCTTTTCAACGCTGCTGTTTCTATGTCCTTTCTTCACTTTATCCTGGTAGAACTTTTCCTTCCACTAATCTTTTCAATAATACCTTAAGCAAGCCTTGTTAGGCATTACTTTTTGTAACCTACCGTCCATACCATACCTCTTTATTTATAAAGCACTTTACACATGCATGACATAACATTAAACCAAGGCGCTGTACAGAAAAAGAGCCAACAATGAAGTAAGACCTTTAGTAACATACATATTAGAAAATTGCCAAATAAATAAGGAGAAAATGGAAAAGGATAGACATAAAAACACAATGTAATACGGAAAGAGATTGTCATAAAATATGCAACGGACAAGTGCAACAATAAAAGATAGGTAAGCTATGGCAAACTAAAAGCTACATTACAAAAAAGTGTCTTTAAACAAGTTTTTAAAATTACTAATGAGGGGGACTGCCTGACAGGGAGAGGGAGCTCGTTCCAAAGCTTAGGGGTAGATGGGTGTTAATGGCAGTCCGCTGGAACAGCGTCAGAGTTCATCCCTCAGGTTCTGTAACAAATGTGACAAGGCAACGTTTATGTATATTAGTCCTATTTAATACGTTAATTTTGTGAGTTTTTCATTCTCAAAATAGGAGTATGTATGTCTCACTGTTAGAAATAGATTGCTTAGGTACACATCTATCTCAGTAAATATGAATAATACAAAAAATTATTTCTGTATTTCACTTTGAAATTTGTATACTAAGCTCATTGCTTAATGTGGGGATACATTTTAGGATGTATTTTTATGATGATGAGGGGCTTACAGATAAGGGAAAGGAAACTTTTTAAAAAATGTTAATACTTTCCACAAGATAAATATTAGCCAATTAAAGTGAAAGCGCTTGTATGGATACAAGTTTCTCATTTTTTGTTAAACAATTTAAAACAAATGTATTTTTCCGATATAATCTAGTACACCTGTACTGTCTGTGTGCCTGTTGAATACTTGAAACTAGTTTATTTTGCTGCCGCTGGTAACAGATTAGTTTAGAGAAGGAATTTGTACAAATCGGCTTCCCGTGTTTTTACTTAATATTGAAGATAAAATATACCCTGCTTAAGATAAAATAAAGTTTTGTATGTTCTCTCGTGAATAAGAATCACTTAAAGCAATTGGTGCAAATACACCAAAACATGTGACTAAGGTGGTATGTGAATTGTGTGAAATTCTTCTTCAGAGAGCAGAAAAGTGAATTTAGAGGCGCATTTCTGTCAGTTTGTAGTCAAAGCGTAGAGACGGAGACCAACAAAGGGTTCAGAGCTCCACGGAGCGTAGAGCGTATCTCTGAAGCCCCCTGAGATCTCCTGTTTTCAAAGAATCCTGTGGTCTTGTTCCCTTTCTCGCCGAAAAGTTCGACCCCCGTAGCGCTGAAAGCTGCCCACATCCTTTCACTTTAAGACCCCCGCCAGGCCGCACTGTATCGTTAAACTTTCAACAATCCAAGCTCTATTTTGTTTAGTGGATCATCAGTTTATTGACAGAACATGGTGTTCAATGGATAGTCCAATAGTTTTTTTTTTAACTTTAATTGTTGGAAAAGCAGTGCCTCAACACAAGTATGCAGTGTGGTTAAATGGGACTGTAGTCCAGTAAGTGTTTTTTTTCCAACAAAGGTACAGACTCTTACTGAAAATCATCAGTAAATGTTATACTTATTTGTGTAGGAGGTTCATAGAAGGAAAATAACTATTAAGCCATTTTTTTGTGGCTGATATCTTGTGTAAACACAAAACCTTTTAATTTTGTTGCTTCTCTTGTTCTAAAGAACACAAAGCGAAAAGCTTTAAAAGGAAACTCACTTTGCTTTTCAACAAAGAGGTTATTAAAAAAAAACAAAAAAAACTTTGAACCGCTCTTTTTGTAAACCAAACTTTCTGTTCTTACCTATTGTTTTGCTGCCACCTGCATATTTTAAACTGGATGTATTACAATTATTTTATGTGATTAAGAAATGGAAAAACATTTCAGTTCTCCATCGGAATTTAAATCACAGGTTTCTATGTGTTGTGTGTGTGATCGTCACAGGCTGATATGTTTATAACTTGGATCAGAAATAACCCAAGTATCACATTTTTGTCAACTAGCTCAACATGAACTCTGAAGAGTTCCAGGTTTCTTTCAGCTGTGTGTGTCAGACGCAGTGGCGGTTCTAACATAAATGGTGCCCTGGGTGATCCTTTCATTCTGCACCACTGTCCCTCTGCCAACCAACCAAATACAATCCCAAACAAGTCTGCTTTGCAAAATGCAGTCACTTTTCCACTATGTATCATATCAAAAGCAGAATAATTTTATAAAATGATTTTTCTTATAAATAATCAAGCCCCAAATTAATCAAATCCCTGGCAGATAAAATATTATTTTTGTATATTTTGCTGATTGCAAAAAAGTCAATATTTTGGAGCCACCAAGAATCCTGACTTGAATCTAAGATAATCTTTGGAGGGATCTGTGTGATTAGTTGAAACAATGCAAAAAGATTTTTATAAGTACATACCTAATTTTTCAACATGGAATTAAAATACATGTATATAAAATAGATCAACTCTTTTAAACGGACACTATTTTAAAATTGGTTTATTTTGTATATTTGACTCCAGCTATCCCGACCACATGTTAATCCTTTAATTGCCAAACAAATAACCTTATGTGACCCAAAGCCAACTCTTATTTATGCACAACAAAGATACTGATGCAAATGATGCAAAATTTAGATTGCAATTCTCTGAAAACTAACAATTCCTTTTTTGATTGAATAAATCTCAAAATGTATTCAGGGAAGACAAGCAGGTAAGCTCTAGAAAAGTAATTGACTGCATAACTGACTTCATAATATACTTTTTCCCCTCCTTCTGGATTACAAGAGCTGCTCCTTAGGTTGTAATCTCCAGGGCAGGGAGCCATTTTGCTAATGTCAAAAAACTTATGGTTGAGAGGAATGAGGGTGTTTATCTACAAGCCAAGTTGACTATTCTTGTTGATCTGTGGATAAGAGTTTAAGTCTTTGAGCTTCTCCTAATTATAATTTTTACAGATCATGGTGCTTCGTTAGCTACTCTAAACTGTCATGTTGAAGTGTAAAAGCTACCCTTGATGGTTTAAGTAATATGAAGGGAACAACCGATCTAAGAAACACATTCCCACCAAAGGAAAACGGGGATGTGTCACACTGCACCCCTTTAAATTCAGGGACACGCTGTACTATAAACCTGCAGTGTTCTGACTGAAAACACATTTGAGCAAGACGTAAGGAAGCTGCTTTACATGTTAAAGGGATGAATAAAGTGTTTCGTGTAACTATTATTCATAAAGAACAGAAAGTCATACAGTCACTATTGTGCACAACACTGACTGTATGACGTTAGGGTTCATACTTGCACAGAAGAGACGCAGCAATATTCTGTTTTTATACTACTGAGCGGTAAAAGGATGGTCAGTAATCAAACCACATAGGCTGTTCGTAGTTACGCTGTAACGCAGATGAAAAATCACTTTGGCAAATATAACTTTTTTCGCTTTTTCACCTTCGTTATATAGATGGAATACATTGCAACAAGCAATATGTGGGTTTTTAAAATAGGGAGTTCTACAATACTAATATTTCTAATAAAGATAAACCAAAAGTTTGGGTAGACGTGTTCCAAACCTGTACGGCAACTCCTCAGTAGGAATGTCAGACAGAGGCATCTCTCTTTCTTTAAACCAAATTTAATGGAAAGAAGTTGCACGTAATATAAAACAAACACAGTCCTTACTCAAAGGTGATCATCCTTATTCAGCAGGAAATTAATAATCTTTACATTAAATCCTATTAGGTTTTTAGAGGGAAACGGAGCTTCGAATCTACACCTGTAACATTGAGAGCGTAGAGGTTTTTCTCTGAATACCACCTGTGCAGGCATAATGCTTGCACCACGAAGGAAAATAATGCATATTTGCTTGTAGGTCCTTGCAACGATTAAAAATATTTAATACTAGATAATATAATTGTATTTCCTTAATTTGTGGGTGTCCCTGATCTGTATGTCAGTGTTCCCCCTCCATGCTGTGCACGGAGCTCCCTAAACTGCAAGAAGGGTTCTTCTAAGCTCTAGGTCATGCACCTGGGTCCAGACCACAGTGCTGCAAACTGCTGCTCTCGGAATATACATGTGCTTTTGTTTTTTTATTGTTCGATATGTCGTATCACGGCAGCTCTTATCATTCCCACATTTTCATCTGTTTAAAATTATCTGGGGGATATGAGACTCCTCTTGAATTAAAACGGTACAATGTTTTATAGAAACGACGAGCCACATGTTTTAATCCAAATCCGACTTGTTGTATTGTCTCTCATCAAAAAGTTGGCAATTATTTGTATGGCGTTTCGTCTATACGTTTTAAATTATCAAACTTTGCCAAGTTAAATGGAACTATACAGTATAAGACCATATTTAGTGAATGCAATTTACATAATTGTAAATTGTATTTGTACTGGCAGTGTTGTGTGGGCCCAGTCATCCTGGTTTGTGTTTGGGCTAATCTGATAGGCCCTGAACGTGTCATATTGGGGTGGTAACTTGAAAGACAGACTGGCCTGTCAGCACAGTTCCTCCCATCATCTCTGACTGACTGACAGGCAGATAGCAGGAACAGAAAGTGTCAGCACCTACCTTCACCTAGCACTCTCTAATCTGTTACACACTCTTGAACACACTGGCGACTTGACAAAATGAACACACCGCAACTGCTTGGGCTTTTAGTAACAGCTTCGATTTGGACGTTTGGTAAGACCATGTCATTTTTCTGTTGTCTTAGTGGCTTGCAGCATTGAAAATATCGTTTCTCCATAACAGGCCATGTACTGTAGGATCCCTTTGTCGGCTCAAGCTGATGCTGGTCTCTTGTTTAACGTTGCATGCTTCTACTACTAACTGCTTTTTGTGCTAGAAATTAAAACGTGATAGAACCGGTTTAAGCAGAGTGAACTGTTTAGAATTATGTAATATAGTTACACAGTTACAATTACTTTGCATAAGATTTGTTAATGAAGCGGTATTGACGTTTTTACTGCAGAAGGCAGGAGGCCTACATAGAGGTCAGTTCATTCTTGGAATATCATCAGAACAAGTTCTGTATTTTGCGCTCAGGTGAATACTTTCTTTAAGGTTACTGGTGTGTTTTCAAAAATTCGTACCTTCCGTAAATCTTTCATAGAGAAACATGATTCAAACGACTCAACAAGTCAGCTTCAACTCCTCCCGCACCAGCAGCCATAATATCAGTGATCGCAACAATATATGTGTATGTTAATATTTTAGGAAACATTGTAAAAACATGCTTCTTAGCTGATTGTGGGATTAGATTAAATCTGTCTTCCCATGGAGGCCTTTCTCAATTTTATCTCCGTTTTACATTAATCCACTTTATTTTTCTCTTACCCTCTGTTAGGTTGAAATTTTATTGCAATAATTGTAACTGCATCATTTCTTTACAGTTGTTTGATTTTTGTGTTTCCTCATCTTTGCTGCGTGTCTTCATTCTGAAATGTACAAAATATGTTGCAGCACGTCCCGAGCTTTACAGACAACAATTGTTCGATTTTTGCAGATGGAGGAGCAAAATAAAACTTAAAAATCTTTTCCTGACTTTGTTTTAATTTCCTTTAGTTCCTCAATAACATGAAATGGCCCAAACTTCCGAGCTAGACGTTTAAGTTATCCGTGGTTCAGCTTCTTTATGTAACCTCAAACTTTATGTTTTTACTCTCTAGGTTCGAGCCAGGTCCTGCAACAAGTTGTTTACCCTGTCATCAACAGTTCTGAGAGTATTGAGTGTGACTGTGGTAAACTACCCTGTGATCTTGTCGTCTGGTTCCGAACTGTTCCCAGTGAGAGCAAAGTAGAGTATATTGGGAAAAATAACAACGCAGATCGTGTTAACTATGGGCCTTCATACAAGAATCAACAGGCCCGCTTCAAGTTAAGCAAGAGGGGAAGCTCGGCCTTTGTCCTGCGCATCATCAACGTGACTAAAGAGGATGCAGGGATTTATTCTTGTATCCTAAGAGAATCAAGTGGAATACTGAACATGACGTTTAATCCTGGGACTTTCTTACGGCCAGGAGGTTAGTATACCAAAGTTCTTTGGTTTACATTGGTGAGTATCACATATTATTTTACGCATGCTGAAAAAGGTTTTAATGGCTACATCTGTCACATTTTTGTGGCCAGGGTTGTAGCAAACAGAATAGAGGTGTGGCATCTATTCAACTGTAAAAACAAAAGAGAAATGAAATGGCGCCTGGCAATTACACCGTTATCAGTTTAAGCTTGTCCAATTAACTTTGACTCAGGTTGTCTAGTTTAGTTTAGTTTTTATTCAGCATTGACAGAATTCAGACTTGTTATCTTGTTTATTTCTATTAGAAGGGAGAGGATATTCTTAAGCCTTGTTTTAGTTGTCTCTTTCTTGGCCGCGCTGGAGTCATGCCATGTAGAATGAGAGGAGTCACCCAGATGAACACTCTGTTGGTACTCTTACTGAGATGTAATTATGCCACAAACCTCCATCAGAATTATCCCGAAACGTATCACAGATTCCGGTTCAGCTCATAGTATCACATCCATGGAACTTAAAACATAATAGAATAAAAATAGGAACCTTAGCCTCTTTGGATGTGGCATATATGTTTGGACACAACTTTTTTTGATCAGCACATAAGCATCCTCAGGTAGAAACATAAAGAAATGCAAGAAAAAGTGCTCATCATGGACAAAGTGGTGAGTCTCTTGAAATTTGCACAAAAAAAATATCTGCCTTTAAGATTCTGGTTATTGTTAATTATGAAAACATCAGACAGATAGCAAACCCTGCACCATCCATATTTAGTGGCCCCTTTGGTGAAAATATGTTTCAAAAATAAAAAATTAAGATCTGCCACTGGAGCACACATCCTTATCAATTCTTTTACGTTAAATGTATCTGGAGTTTTATTTAATGTGTGCTTTTCTTGGTGTAAAGGAGCGTTTCATCAGACATCTACGACTATTTTTTTTCTAGGAATATAAGTTATGTTACACAGATCTTTCTCTAAACTGCTCTTGAAAATAGTAAAGACAAAAGAACATAACAATCGACTAAGACTGCCCTAAAATCGTGTAGGGCTGAACGAAGTATTGCAAAGGTATTATTTTTGCAATATCCTTGTGCATAATTGCAGAATCGCAAAGAACGGCTTGACTACAAAAATTATCAGCTAAATATAGTATTTTTTTGACGCTTGTTCTCTTTTCCAGTAATATATTTGGTTACTCATATTTGGTAAGGGAAAACATTAACTAAGGTGTTCCATTGCCAAAACATTTTTGTTTCTGTTTCTTTTTAATATAATTTTTTTTAGATTAAAATAAATACATTTTATTCTCAGTAGAATGGATACACAGCAGACTATTAGTGACCGTTGTTTGCAATAAACCCAACGTTGAAAGACACTAACTGTTAGGTTGGGTATTTATTTATTCCAATTCATGCGGTCATCGCAAAGTTAAATAGTTAGAAAAAAACACTGTTTCTAGGTGATGTGACGGCAGTGGAAAAAAACTGGCAAGCTCACTGTTGGAAAACGAACAAGGTTTTCAAGCTGTTATTGCAACAAAAGAGGACTTTATTATGCTGGGATTTTCATGCATTTTACCAGCGGTGCCAAACAAATGTGGAGGTCCTGTACGATTCTGCTTCAGTAAATCCTGTAAAAGGATCAGATTTCTAACTTTATATGTATGGTTCTTGTGGTTTTTCTGGCAGAGACCCCTCCAACTTCACCTCCAGTCACAAAGGCTAAACCCAAACCCAGCTGTCCCTGCTCTCGGGGGAATCACCCACAGGGTACGTGAGTTTCTCAGCACTTTCATTAATCTGGATTTCATGAAGATACGAACTTAAAACTGTTTGCTTTGAGGGTTCAGATTATTTACACTGACAGATTGGAATCGTATAGTGGACCATGTAATGACAGCGAGCGGAAAAAAGTGTACCTGTAATATAAATTTATACGAGACTACAATTAATTTATGTGTAAACGAATCAATAAAGCTCAATCAATGTAAATCTAATACTTTTCGTCCAGATGGCTGTGACTCCCAGGTTCTTTGGCCGCTTGTCGGAGTTGTTGCGGGCTTAGGTCTGGGTCTTCTCTGCACGCTGTATTACTTCAGCCGTAAGTTGTGACATTGTTTAATGTGCAGGTTATTAGGAAGTCAGTTTAGAAGAAGTACACAGTTTCTGCTTTGTGAAAAAATCTGTATCATCAAACATTTCATAAAACATCTAAAGATTCAGAATGGAGTTTTTATCTTTAACCTGTTTTTGTAACAGGATTGCCCAAAAAATGTCACCACCACTTTGTGAAGTAAGTATACGTATATATGTAGATGTTTTTCTATTCTGTTTCATTTTGAAATACTCTTTATTGTATCTCACTAAACTGGATGCTCTGATTATGTTTTTTTTTTATCTCCATCACTAAGGAAGAGGCTAATGAACTAAAGCAGTTCATTTTCTACTTTAATTGAACCCCAATTAAGTACGTCCTGTGTATGTTGTTATATTTACGATCATTATGTTTATTTAAAAATTAACAAAACTTCTCCTGACTGCAGATGCTGAATCGCTTTACTGAAGCTCTGCATCGTTAGAGACTGAAAAGCATGAGGCACCATGAAGATCTTTGCTAAAAGCAGTTTCCTTTTAAAGGAGAATGTGTCCATAGCTTGAGGCAGGACACAGTTGTGTAACATATCATCATATTATAGGACATTTTTGCTGTATATTCCTTTAGTCAGGCCACTTTTCGTATGTCACAGATTAATATGTACATTTTATTAACATCAAGGCTTTTTACGTTGAGCTAAAGAAGTTACGTGTTTAATTTTTTTCTGTAGTATGGTTCAAGTTCGACAAAAAGAAACGTCATAGCCATTTCTGCTAATGAAAAAGAAATCACTGATTACTAAATTTACAAAAAATTAGGAGAATGTGTACATACACTCAGGCAGGACACAGATGTATAACATTCTGTCATATATTAGGACGTTTCTGCTGTATATTCCTTTAGCCAGACCACTTTTCATATGTCATTGATTTATGCATTTTATTATCATCAAGGCATTTAAGGTTGCGCTAAAGAAGTTACACATTTAATTTTTCTGTAGCATGGTTCCAATTTGACACAATGAGATTGCATACCCATTTATGCCAGTGAAAAAGAAATCACAGATTACTAAAATAAGCAGAATATTTTCTGCAAACTTATTGCTCAAGATACTCATTTTTCTGCATTTTTCTCTTTTCTGTGTATTTATTTGTGTTTCTGTAACATTATTTCAGAAATGTTGTATGTTGGCATGTGAATCTGAGCGATGAAAATACACGTTTCATATGTGATTGTGGAAAGTAATAAAGTTGTTCTATTCCAATTAATCACAGAGAGGTGAGAGGTTGTTACAGTTCAGTCATTTCTGGACAAACAGGTGCCAAATACAGCATCACCGTAGGAATAATAATTTGATACAACATTAGAAACCAGTGACAAAGATGTATTCAAATTCTTGAGGTTCGCAAAAGTCTTCTGCTTAAAAAAAGAGCAGAGTTGGCGTGTGTATGCGTTTGGCGAGGCTTGGAAGTGGGTGTTGTACTTCCATTGTCAATATTGTGTTCAGCGGAAGTTGAGTAGGTGAGTGACAGGGTTTGGTTTCTTCTTCTAGTTTTGATGCGTAAATTTGCATCATATTCAGTTTCTGTTTTAGCTACATCCAATATGTGCTCTTGAGCTTTACTGTAAGTGCATGGTTCAAGGTCATTTTACACCAAAATCAGCATCCACTGCTGCCTCACCACCTTACACTCACACACACAAACATCAAGTAACAGCCCTCAGTCACATACGCATTCACACCTGTGTGACTGGGGAGTGCAAAAGGCTCGGCTGAGCTAGTGGTTGTGCGGATCTCGAAGGGGGGATGCGCAGCCCCTTTTCCTGTGTGCTGGAGACAGAGGAGACAAAGAGCCATGTTCACTGAGATGCTATCGCTTCGTGTAGCTTTGAGCTCTTCATCTCGTCTCTGAAACAAAACGACCGCAAAGAAAACCACACACAGAACCACAAGCACTGACAAGCTCACAGAGACGGTAACTAAAGACACAAAGCTCTTTAGAAATGAAAAACATGCCAGCAAAGGTTAGAATGCATAAAACACAAGTGATGCTTTGTATAAGTCTTTTTTATTACATTTTAGTATCATATACTGTATAATGTGAAACATCAAAGAAATGTTTCTTTATAGAGGTAAAATATTTTTTTGGTGTTATTGGAGTAATACATATATATTTGTTGACTAACTGTAGGCAGAGACATTTTTCAGGTAAAAGGTCATGAACACAGTCAGGGATAGCCAGAAAACATGAAAGTAAGATGTTAGTTTACTAAGAAAAACTTTATTTATTGTCTGAACAATATTATTAGTGTGAAACACTGTAAAAAAAACAAACATTTGTTCAAACTGATTAACTCTTCAAACATTTTCAAGAAAACTAAATACAATTGGAACATACGATTCACTGCAAAAATGAACCAGACAGCACTAGTGAGCATGAAGTCAGTAGAACATGGAGACGGTCTGTCTGAACTAGCTTTGGGCTGTTTTCCTGTATCAAGTTACTATCAGGTTAACAAATCTTCCAGCATACGGTTCAGTTCACGAAAAGCCATAGAAAGTGAAGAAAAGATTGTGTTTTCTCTGACTTTATGAAACCTAGAATCCCACAGCAGTCCCTCTCTCCTAGTTAGCTGACCAAAATAATAATACTGTAAGTTTGTCTATAGGAATGACAAATTTGACTGTGAAGTTACATTTTAATGCATGCTTTTTTGTCATATTTCTGCTATACTTGATTAATCAAAAAACAATTATTTTATTATTATTTTATTATGATAATATTTTTATTTTGTGAAACTGTAGCTCTTTTTCCCATGATTGTCATACCATGAAAATTTGACACTGAGTATATGCTGTACATTTTAGAAATCAATTAATTCAGAAGGAAACTTCAAATCAGTAGTATTCCAATTAAATGGATTTATGCTTTTTTTTCTGTTTGCAAAATGTTTCTAAATAAACAAGTTGTAAAAAAATGTTGTAAAAATACATAGAAACCAAAGTTTACTGATAGCTGGAAATGAATTCCTTATTGCACACCGAAGTCACAAAGTTGGCAAAATTTTTAAAGTTAAACTGTTTTATTTATTTTGTTGTTTTTTTTTGCGGTAGAACTTTAGAGTAAAGACAAGTGCTGTGAAATAAAAAAAATGTGAATACATTATCTCTCTTCAATCTGTCATGAAACGGTGTCTGTTGCTCTCTCTATATCTAACCATATAAAACTCAGCCGACTGTCCACTGTCGATGCATGCTCATCCAGCGGGTGTGAACGCTTCGAGTCAATAACTTGATGCAATCTGCTGGGTTTCCTTGGATACAAAGATTTTTTAACTGATTGGAATAATGAACTGAAGTCAATGCAGTGTTTAATTAATAGGATCAACTGAAATGTTTGAATTGAAATAACTTTCTTTGTAAAGTGCCTTGAGATTATTTTTTTTGTAAATTGGCGCTGTATAAATAAACTGAATTGAAAAATGTCACCTGAATCATGTTTCATATGTATATAGGTTTATACTCTTCAAATCTGGACCATTTTAATAAGAATGTGTCAATCTGCTCCTTTACTTCATCTCCTCGAAGAGAAATTGTATAAAACAAATTGAAGATGCTCTTAAATTTTTTTGGGATTAGCAGTGTGAATGTTCCCTGTAATATCTGAATCCATTTGCAATTTCCAACTGTGAAAATGTCAAGATAATGAATCCCATGGTTTCGTAAACACTGCAGATTAAATAATAATTTCAGATGCCCGTTTTAAACCTCTAGGATTAAAGTTTGTCTGCAATAAACAGCAATCTGGTTACAGACGAGGAAACGGTAGACACCTAAATTCTTCTGTTACATTCATCCTGTTGGCTACATACATATTTAAAATGTCCACTATTTAAGAAAAAAAAAAGTCCCATGATGATATTTAACCCACCAAAGTATGACAATTTTAAAACAAAAAACGTTATGCATTTGATGTCTCTTAGTCTGATTTATTAATTTTCTTTTACAATAAATATTCATTATACATGATAATACATGATATCAAACATACAAGCCTTTCCTTTGTACACTAATAGATAATTTTTAATAGATCATGTGCACCAGCTGTTCAATTTCTATAAAAGTTCAAGAATCAATTATAATTCTTATCATTTCTTTGACATTTTTACCCTATCAAAGATATCAAATGAGTGAGGTCAAGACAAGCACAGATATCTACAACATATGCTCAGACTGTGACACATTTTCACATGTCTTGTATTCATAATAAAATTCCTAACATTCTACATTTTAAAATGTGTACATTTCAAACTTCTACATGCATAAAATGAGAGCATTATTTTTTATTTTGTTTCAAAACCTACCACAGGCTGATTAATCCTTACAGGAAGTCTCAGTAAGAAGAGGAAAAAAAAAGAAGATGAGCAGACATTTTGGTGTGCCCAGCTTTCTGTATTTTTTCGGTTCTTCCCTTTCAGATCTTCCCAATCCTACTTATTCCTCTTAATCCGCTTTGTTTCCATATCACAGCTTCTCTTATCCAGCAGAGCAGTATCCGGAGAGCTCAATAATTATATAAATTAAAATGAAAAAGATGTTCAGTCACTGTCATTTGTCGCTGCACAGACCAGTCTTTCTGCCTGCATGTTCGGGCTGCTGTCTTTTCTTTCTCACCGGCTTCCCCTGGTCACCCACAACATGAAACACTCACATATGAGACTTTCAGTTTGGAGACCCCCTGTGTGACTAAGACAGGGAAGCCCATGCAGGTGTGCCTTGATGAGTGAGTCACACCTGAAACAGAGATATGGAAAGGTGAAGTGGGCTAATCGAGTGTGTTCTGACTGGGTCTTCCCTCTGACAAAAGAGCATCAACAGAATCCCCTGCTTACTGAAAACGGTGCTAAGACTTAAACCAGACATGTTTTCGTCGGGCTTTCTGCTGAAATAGATGTTAAAATAACTTTGTAAAAAATAAACAGCATCCAGCTTTATAATGTTCATCCTCAGTTGTTGGAAACAATTAAGAATATCAGCAGAGATGATGACGAGATAATTAAGTGGAATGCCTTTGCCTTTCTGCTATTTCACTCAGTTAATGTATCTCCTCCCACCAGTGGAACAGATAAATCACCCACAGACAAGCAAAATGTCAGAACTTGTTGCCCATTACCAAGTCGGCGCTTTTTTTCCCATCACAGCACAGGAAATGTGACGGGCTTTGAGTTGCGCCATAGCAGCCATATCTCCCCTTGCTGAAGAGTTTCACTTCCCCACAACTCGCAGCTTTTATCTGAACCGAAAGAATATTTACAGTGGCATGCAAAAGTCTTCCTACCTGATGAACTTGTTCACATTTCACTTACTGGGACTTTAACATGTTTACATGTGATAGACTAAAATAATGTAATTCATCGCTATGAAGTTGAAGAATTGTTCTGAAAGTTCTTGTCAAATACATCTGTAATCTACTCTAATACGCAGAAATAAAACCCACTGCAATCAAATGTCTTCAGAAGTCACCCGTTTAGTAAATAGTGTGTAGTGTAGAGTACAGCTTCGTATCGACTCAGGGGGAATGAGGAAAAAACGCACGTCGCATTTGCAAGAGGTGTTTTTAAAAGAATATGTTGCATTTCACTGCACAGTTCTGCACTACTTCGTTGTGAATTCTGACATTTTAATGTGAAAAAACTTTCATTGGGGTATCAGGAATTTTGCTAAGTATTGTAGTAAGTGTTTTTTGTGGACAGATGTTTTAGTTTATTTTATTATTTCTGCTTGTTTCACAGAATTCTTCAACTAAAGCTGCACGAAATGCTCACATTAAGCCTTAGAAACCAAAACCAAAGGGACAAATCTTTGGTTTTGAGTATTAATGAAAAAGCTGGTACAGCTGTAACAGAAGAGCCTGTATTAACCTAACTCTTAGTCACAAGTCTTACTTAAACTGCCTAAACAACAACAGCTACTTTTTTCCCGTATGTTTGGTTAAATCTTTGCCACTTAATGCTGCTTTAGATTTCCTGACTTTAACCCCAAAGTCAACAGCATTTTTAGTCATATTTATTGTTTATTTAGTGATTTTCTCAAGGTCACTGAAGGTGATTGTCATCAGGATCCTCTTGCCATTCTGTACTTTATAAGGGTCCGAACACCTATATTGTAATGGTGGGTCTGTGGTAACAAATACTGCATATGCTTCTTAAATTTTAACTCATTCTGCAGCAGCTATGTGTCATTCTGTGTTTAAATGTTCACTGAGCAGGACAGGCACGACCCAGTTGCTGTTGCCATCTAGTGGTTTATATTTTACAATATTCTGTTGTGATGCACTCTGATTATACAAGGTCAATGTTTTTTATTTTTCATAAGCCAGTTTTACATTCCTAAATTTGGACAATGCTTTGAAGTTAAAACTGATATATAAAATAACAAATTACAACAAAGAATGACGAATTAGATAAAAAAATAAAATAATAAAAATTACTACAAAAACAAAATTAAAAGGGATAAATAAAAATTTTCTGTGAAATTATTGCAGCGTTTTCACACTTTAAGTATCGGTTCATAATATCGATTGACTTCAATGAGTACGAATTCATTAGAATGGTGTTGGCCCGATACTCAATACCAGTATCGATATCGGTACATATCTGATTTCAAGTATACATTTATATATGTTTAGATGATTATGGATTACAGATAATGAATAACAAGAATTCTGATCCAGGAAAATGTGACTATTATATTAAACCAATAAAAAGTATTTATATTTTATATTATGTCCTATAATCACTGAGAAGACTGCTGACTTGACATTTGTTCATCAGATAGATACTGACACCTACCAAAAAGAGGGTAGGCTAAAGAAGGTCATTGCTAAAGTTGATATTTCCCAGAGTTCAGTTTCCAAATGTGTGTATAAAGTGTTTAGTTAAAGGAAGAAGTGTGCAGAGGATTGCTCCTCTTTGCGAACAAACTTTATGGAGAGGCTGGTTTCATTTTCCAGCAGGACTTGACACCTGCCATGAAATTGGGCATAAGGTGTCTCGCAACCTCAAGTATCAATTACAGCTTGACAAAGATGTCTCATGCTGTTCATAAATCAACTTATTATCTGCTGAAGCACTGTTAACCAGTCTTCTTAAAGGGTCCAGGCTACTGTATTCGAGGTAACTCAGTCTCCAGCAGATGTTCCCTAAGGATGCGCTTGAATGAAATGCAGCCTGTGTCGTCCATGTAGGGGTACAATGACTGGATTAATGTTATTCAGGAAGTATATGCTTGACACTGTGACATAGGGTAGTTTTGTACTGACTATACAAACCTGTCCCTTACCATAACACCACCACCACCAAAGAACCATTTGGTGACAACTAAGTACTTTCCTTGATGTCTACAACGTAGTTGACGGCCATTATTTCTACTCAATGTAAATTGACTTCCATCAGATGAGCACTGGACCCTCGGCCAGCATAAATACTCCTGCATGGGCCCATGCAAGGTGATTACATCCGTGTCTGGCAGTAGGGTCACGTACTTTGGAACATCTAGCACACAGATCACACACAGGTCTGATGGAAACAGTTTCAAATAGTCTGACGGGACACTTGAGTGTCTCTGCCCTTTCTTAAATGTGACAGTAGTTGAGTGGCTTTCATCATTTGGTTCCATAGCGCGCTGTTCACAATGCATCAGTCATCAGTGCAGGATGTGACCAAAGGACGTCCACTTCTGCGCCTTTCTATGGCTGTCAGTCTATTTGTATCTCTTTTACTACTTGCTGATGACAGTGTGTGACACAAAGCTCAGTGACCACTTCCTTCCCTGATCATCCTGTTTGAAGCTTCACAATGTTGAGGCTTCAAAGGATGATCAGTTGTTGGGGTCTCAAGTTTTGCCTTGGTCTCAAGATGTCTAAATGTGAAAAACATGACGAGGACTGTTTAAATACCAGTTATGTTTGAATTGAGAAATTTAGTAGTTGATTCACGGATCAAACAACTGTAAAGAATTTTGACATAAGCTTCTTGTTAAAGAACAGCAAATTGTGTAAAACTTCCTGAAACATTGAACAGTTAGACATGAGCGTTCAGGAGTTTAGAGATTGTATTAGGTTTTCCTCTAAAGGTTTATAGTGCATTTTAGGTTCATCCTGAAATTTGATCTCAAAGCATTTGTCCCTTCGTTTTTGTGAGAATGTGAATTTCACTTTTTGAAATCAACAAATTCACAATTTGGTGCTATTATTTACTAAGACGCACCTACGGGTTATAAAATACATAGATTTGTTTTGCTTATTTTTTGTTTTAAACACAAAGAAAGTCAAACCTTGTAAGATCACATAGAGCCTTAATGTTAAAGGGCAACATATACAGTATGGTGGTAACCCTGCCTTCAGAAGGCAGGGTTTTTATTGGAACATTTTCTCAACAATAACGATCTGATTCAAATCTCCCTTTTTGAAATTTGTCTAAATTGTGTATTTACTGTCTTATGTCACCACAACCAGAAAGCCCCAATTGCTTTCGTTACCAAAATTATTTGTGCACTTCAGCATTTGGTTTATCTTATTTGGGCGTCAAGCAAACTGGAAACTAGATAAATCTCATCACAGGCTGTGGTTTTGTTAAATGCCATTGATAATTGTTTTATTTTTAATATTTCATATTTCTTTTCTATCATTAAATCAAGCCTAAAACTAATCAGCCTTTTGGAGCTGCCTTTGACCAAAAATCACATTTTACTTCCTGTGTGGATTGCAGGTTTTCATTAGCCCACTTCTATTTATTTGTCACCATTTCCTTTTTTGCGTTGTACTTTTATCATTTGAGCACTTTAAATTGCTGCATTGTGTTTTACAATTAAACTTGACTTATCAGTATGGGAAGATAAGGGATGCTCCCATATAATGTTTCATTAGAGAAAAGATGGGGATAGGAATGCAAGAAAGAAAAAAAATCTGTTTTCAAGAATTCTGGAAACTTCAACAATTTTAACAAGTTGAAGCATTAGATTTGCACAAAACAGTTTAAAGTAATAGTTGCACTTCCTACTCCACACCCCCCACCCCTTCTTCTAGCCCACACACTGCTGTTAGTGTGCCAATAGGTTTTGGATCAAAATGTGCCGTTTGATGCAAAAAAAACAGAGGTAGAGGAGCGAAATGTAGATCTGGTGGGCTCCACTTCAAAACACAATATAGACCACGACCGTACTGCAGGAGGGCTCTGCAAACGTTCCGCTGCAATGATCCCATTCGACACAGCAGAGAAAGTTACAGCTGGGGCGTGGTTTTTTGATATCTCATCAAACTACGCCGTCAGCGTTCACTAAATACAAAAGAGACTGGTTTGAACGCTATTGTTGTCAAGGACGTTAAAATGGACCAAAAACTGATGCAGCTTCTGCTGATTTTACTGTCTTATCCAAGTAAGTTCAGTTAGATTTTTTCCCTTATATTAGTTGAATTATTACTTTGCATGTAATGTAAATGAACATGAAAGAGAATGATTACTACTCTCGTTTTATTTAAATGCTATTTTCAGAAATCCCTTCTGCTGCTGATGTTCAATCTTTGGATGAGGGACAGGATGTGAAAATAAATTGTCAGCCTTCCATGGAAAAGGCAACCATCGTGTTCTGGTTTAGAGTGGTGAATAATTCACGCATGGAATTGATAGGGTCATTCGCCCCTGGTGGTCAAATAAAAATACGTGGACCCAACTATGAAAATAACCTTTTAGTAACAAAGTCTGGTACAGCCTTTCTTTTAACGCTGAAGTCCTTCAACAAGAGAAAGGACAGCGGAACATACACCTGTGCTTCTCTCGTCAAAGGAAATGAACTATCATTTGGACTAGTAACTGTACTTCAAGGTAAGTTTCACTTAATCATATCTATCAAGCCCACACCAAATAACTTCTTTGTTTATGGAGTATCAATTCTCAAATTCTGTTCCTCTTTCAGAAAAAAAATATGAAGCACAAACAGATCCACCAGCAATCATCCAGGTTTTCACCCCCGCGCAGACGTCAACAACTCAGAGAAGCTGTTTTTGTAAAGATAAGTCAGGTAAATATGCCAAAAGCTCATCCAAGTATAACATCTAAACAAAACAAAGCTGTAGGAAAAAACAGGTGGTAAAAACCATTGTTTATTTAGCAGGTCCTTCCATGTTCTGTGCTCCGATCATACTGGGCCCACTGGCAGGAGGCTGCGGCCTTCTTCTTCTGCTCCTCATCATCACCATTTTATACTGCAACAGTAAGCCCATCTGTTTTGCACCTATAGAAACAGCTGTAATACATTTAACTCCATCTACAAATTTTGTTTGGCCTAAATGAAATAAATAATGAAGTTCAAATAACATTGTTTTCATTTTAATTGATTTCTTCCAGAAATAAGGACTCGAAGATGCCCTCACCATTACAAAAAAAAGTGAGTTTTAGTTTTTGTCTCAATTTCCACTACAGGGCAAATTTTCTACATTTTTGTTTTTTAACCTCACCCATAAAAATTACGTTAAACCATTTTTTCCCCATACGGATGTGACTTTACATTTTATCGCAGCTTTATCAAAACTTTGACTCAAGAGTTAATCTGAAAAGTGTAAGAAAACTTGTTCTAAAAATATTAAATATATATTTCTGTTGGCCTTCTTAAGGGCAGATTTTTATTTTATTTTATATTTAACATCCCAGAACAAGAATATGTTGGAAACGGTAATAAATGATTATCAATTTTTAGAGTATGTTCATTATTAACAGAAGGACATATCCAATAAATTAAGAAGCACAAATATAGGCTCCTATGAAAAACTTCTGTTTTGTTATTCTTGTATTAAACAAAAAAAAATTTTTTTCCCCCCGATCATTTGCATTTCTGTTTAGGCTGAGGACGATGGCTCCTGAAAAACAAATGATGAACAATCGGCACATCTGAAATGGATGCAGTAATTTCGTGTGATCTTTTTCAAATCGAAGTCATATTTCCCACATTATGTTTTTTGTCTAAAAAAAACTAACTATTTCTATCAATAGGTTGTGAAAAGATAAAATTAATAATTTGCTGATGCATACCAGAAAATATGTAGTGATCAAAGGGTTTTCCGGTTTTCAATACATAGCTTTTTTTACTGTAGACATTAAGATTTAACTGTGATGGAGATTATTGTTTAAAAATAAAATGCTACTGTGCTACCTTTTTTTTTTTACCATTACTATATGACATGTGACACGACATTGACCAATCTTAACTACTGCTGATGTAACTAAAGACAAAACTGAGAATATATTTCCATTATGTCAGCATTGTTTGTTTTTCAAACTAACTTATATGTAATTATATATATTTTTCATTTGCGTTGCTCACATTTACAGTACTTCGATCTGAATTTCCTCTTGAACTGAGATCAAACTTCATTGTCACACTTTAGCTTCCTGTTTGTGCTTCAAGCTTTTATATAACCACAGTCCAATTGTTCAGCTGAAATATTACATGCTTCTTATATGTAAAATCTTATTTTTGTACATTTTTAAGGCTACAATAATTAAAAAGAACCACTTATAAAATTTCTATTTTATTAAATGATTGTACATTTTATTTTAAATACTATTGTTAGAAAAATAAAAAAAATAATTCAGATCACACACAATCTCCTCTTGTGTATTTTTCTTACTTTTTTGATTTTACTGTAGTATTTTTGTTCACAAATGTGGCACCAAATATAGAATCTGTGTCTCTTGTTAAGAATCGTTTTTCAAAGTTACAATATTTGAGCCAAGATTTATTTTAAGACCCCCTCTTCAGTCAAAAGGAAGTGGACTGATTCAAAAACATTCAGAAAAACCCATACATTATAAGAAGAGTAAGATGCATATAGAAGATTGTGTTTCTACTGCTTTAATACACATTTATGTTTTACTTTTTTCAGTTTTTACAGCAATTCTTTATTTTGTGGGCTTTTTATGTTGGCTTTAATTCAACACTTTGGCACAAATGATGCCAAACTTAACAGTTCTAGATTAATATTTCTTTAATATGATTTATTTGTTTAGAAAAACAAAGAAGGAACCCTCAGTAAATAATACAGTGTTTTTCTTAAAAGAGCAGAAAATGTATTTTTTACAGCATATGAATGATAGCACTTCACAAAGCTTGTAAACATATCAGTTCACAAAGTGCACTTGTGAATGCCAAGAGCCTTTTTTTTCTCCTAAGAAACATACTAAAAGACCCTTCTCTGAACAGACATTTCTCAGCAAAAACAAAAAGAAGCATTTGCCAAAAAGCTCCAGGATACAGAAATAAGCACGACACCTCCTGGAAATCCTCCACATAATTAATCATGTAAACGACGCAATGTTTAAAACATACGCACACAAAGCTGTACACTAGTGTTCTCCAAGGCATCAAACCACATCTCTATAGAAAACTTGGCTTTTTCTGTGTACATCAAGATTGCACATACATCCCAACACAAAACACTCCATAGTGCCCCCACACAATCTAAGCTTACGCAACTGTTGCGTCATAATGTTCAGGTGTCACCCCAGCTGAGATGCAGCACTTTAAGTTTAAAGGTTTCTGGGTTTATTTCCAAACAGTCTTTCTTCATTCTTTCCTTGTCTCCTCTCTCGTTCTTTAGACCTATTTTGATTTAAAAAGTCTTTCGAGTTTTTTTGTTTTTGTTTGTTTTTTTCAAAGACGGAAAACCAAAAGGTTTTTCGTCTTTGAATGGAAAACTGAGAAAGAAGTTTGTGCTCGCAGATATGTTTGCGTGTGGATTTAATGAGCAAGTGTTTTAGGTTGTGTCTAAGTCTTTCGGTCAACTACTATACATTCTTGCTGAGTTAGAAAACTAGAATCAATATCCAAAAATTAGCTCCCTCACTGGTGCGTCCTCGTGGCCTGGAGGTGGAATTACAATCACAACCTGTTATGGGTGAAACAGTCGTTTAGTGCATGTTGGTCATCAAGGAAAACAGTCAACAAAGATGGGAGCACATCTTACCAAGTGAACTAACTCTTGCCTCCCTTTGGTGTTGATGTGGGCACAACATCCGAGCTCAGTTGAGCAGACAGCACGTCCGCAGCGGGTGTTTCTGCAGCAGGTTTTGTCTCTTGTTTCTGTGTGGAAGTGATGTAAGAGTGAAAAAACAGAGAGATAACATTTTTCATGCACAAACTTTACAAATACCCTGGTTCATGAAGATCTTTAGCCCGCTTTTGGTTCCCAAAGCTTGCATATCATTTGCACCTGCTGTCTGCTCTACCCTAGTGTCTCATGCAAAATGCAAACAATGCCACTGACAACCAGGCACAAACATGCCTACACGGTGCAGCAGGTGTGCAGATTTAACGCACCTGCTGCAGCGTAGGTTTATAATATTCGGTTCCCGATTGTTGTTGTCCATGCACAATCAAAAAATAAAGCTTTTCCAAAAAGACGGCAGCTACAAAGTTGAAACAAAAAAGATAAGAACATTTCTTGAGTAAAGTACTAAGTCATTTATCAAGAAAATATATTTAAGAAGCCACTTTTAATTTAATGGGAGATCAAGATTTTAAACATAAGCACAATCTCTAATATGCACTGGTTATATAAGCCCAGAGTGCCATAACTTTCTAAAACATAATTTTGCTGTTGTGTCCAGCACAATGAAGCAACGAAAATATGTACAAATTCAGCTTAAAGTTGGGCTCCATGCACCAAACAGTTTTCTGCTTACTTTAGACTTTGACTTTCTCTTGCCCTGTAACAAAGTTGACAGACTAGTTATGCCCTCTAAATCCACACTGCTCCTAGTGGTTGAGATGCGGTAACTGCTAGGAAGTTATCACTGAGGAGCTCCATCCAAGAGTATTAACTAAATTTGGTCATTAGTTATTACTTCTGTAAGGTCTCGTGTTGACCAAAATATCAATTAAAAGTATCTTGAACCAATCTTGCTTCATAACAGTGGACAAATGTTTGTTTTACCTTTGGCTTGTCAGTTTTAGATTTCGGCTCTGAGACATCTGAGAGCAGCGTATCAGACAGGGAGTCCAGAACAGGGCCAGCCATCGGCTATAAACAAAAAAAAAACAACAACTTTGAATTCAGTAACAACTTCTAACACATAATAAACACAGGGTGGTTTTAATGTATTCAGCTGAATTTACAGAAAGTGTGTTTAAAGAAATCTATGGGAAGTTTAGGTTCAAGACATCAGAAAAAAAAATATGGCAAGGCAATTTTATTCATATAAACACAATTTCAACACAAGGCAATTCAGGGTGGTTTGAATGTGATCAGACCAAACTATTTTTCTGCTACCTTCAGTGGCTCCGAGTCTAGCACAGGGGGCTCCAGCTTTGTTGTGGAAACAGCAAGAGATGCAGGAGGCTTGGGCGTAGTAGAGAAGTCCCCAGACAGCAAGTCCAAGGCAGATTGATCATCCATAGGATTCTGGAGGGTTAAAAAAAAAGAAGCTGTGAGTAAAAATCTTTCTATGTTCATGAAAATGTGATGCATTTTATTTATTTTACTTTTAATGTATATTACCTCCTTGGTTTTTGCAGCTGCTTTCTCAATTGGTAGTTTCTTTAAAATAAATGTACAGAAGACTCAACGTGAGCAATGCTGTCCTATATTATAAACACAAAAGCCATATGGAGTTGTCCTTTTATTTAGCACTTAAATTATTATGACATGGATGGCTGAGAACCTCTACAACTATAAAATAAAAGGATGAATTGTTGAAATTAGGTTTTGTAAAGATACATAATTGGAAATACTGCTCTGACCTCAAGTAGAAAGACGTAGAATTAGTGAGATTGGGGAAAAATGAACAAATCCTCAGAGCAGTTGGAGGCTAACGGCTAATCAGAAAGGAGCTCATATTTTGGCAATTTAAAAACAACTTGAATTGTCTATCTCTGCTTTATAACACTTTAACAGAAAGCATTAAACCGCACACTTTTACAGTACAGACAGTTAAGATAGTGCTTGCCAGATAATGCCAGGGGGATCTAATTTAAAATGGTTGCTTATGGACAAAACAGGATTTGAAAATTGTGTAAGTCACTTTCTACACCAAGTTTGGGGATAAAAAAAAAGAAGAAAAATGGCAGACAAGTGTGTTCAACTGTATGCACACTAAGGACCTTGCTTATGCACATTTTGGACACAGAGGACTGGCAGTGCAGCAAGTGAGATGGAAAGATCATAAATTTAAGCCATATTTTCGGACTGTTAGAGCTTCGCACACAGGAACACACAACAATCAGCCCTAACCCCTTCTCTGAACTGTGAATTAAATAAAAATCTCAATGACAATATGTTGCATTTAAGAATTATATCAGAGTATGTTCATACAAATGTATTCAGATTATATAGCAATTGAACTTATTTGTGTATTAATTGTTTGAAGTACAAATATAAATAGTGCAGTCATACTCCTGAATAATGCTACACAATGGATGTGCTGGTGCTCAGTGAAGATCACACCGCTAATATCCAATAATATATAGTATTGTATCTCATGGTTGTAAACATTTTCAATTAGCTCTATGACAAAAAGATGACAGGATATAGCTGTTAGCTGATAACTTCTTTCTACTAGGGAACTATTGCCAATATAACAACAGAAAAGCTCACATAAAAAAAAAAATCAAAATAACTCCTGTTATTGTTTCTGTGTTGCAATAAATTCAAGAAGATATTAACTAAATATACTTTGCATCAATACCTTGAGTTCTTCCTCAGTAGGCCGATACTCTGGAGGCAGAGAGTCGTCTCTTTCTCCCATCTTAATCAACTTCTCCTCTACAACCTTTTTCTCCTGCAATGAAAACACAGCCACAGGTCAAGCAAGGTAATGAGATATGGTGAATCAGTTTTCTGAGAATTTAATAACTTTGACCTGGACAATGTCTTTGGCAGGGACAGGGGCAGGCTGTGGAACAGGGGTGATATCCTGTAAAGTGTCAGACAGAGCATCGAGGGCGTTGTCCGCTTCTGCTGGTAGCTGAACCCAACAAAAGAGAAAGCAAAAAAGATCAATTTGCAACTGCTGGACATTTAAAAGTTTAAGAGAGGTTTTGCCTGAGCTGGATCTTTACCGGTGTCTCTGCATCCACTGGAACGCATGGTGCAGATTTTACTGACGGAGCTGCAGAGGAGGCAACAAAATCTCCCGCCAAGACATCTAGGGCAGCGTCAGATGGCTGAGGATGGAGGAATACACTTTAACAAAGAGAGCAGATTTCTGTGTGAAGTAATTTTGATTAGTGAGCACTGATGTGTACCTGTGCTGCAGGAGCTGAAGGGAGGCCAGCAGGAGCCTTGCTGACAGGAGCCTTGCTGACAGGAGCTGCAGAGGAGGCTGTGAAGTCTCCTGACAAAATGTCCAGAGCCTCACCGGTTCCCATGGTTGGCTGGTGAAAAAAAAGGAAAATGCAATCAGGGAAGCTGATTACTGTAAAAGAGACTGTTTAAAATCAGGTTAACACACTGAATCATACAGAGTTACCGATACATGTATTAATTAATAGAAGGTAAAATATTCCTAGTCTTACCTCAGGTTTGGGAGCTGGCAATTTCTCAAGTTCCTCCTTGTTAAACCTGTAGTCTGGAGGCAGCGTGTCGTCTCTTTCACCCACACGTACACCCTTCTCTTTCTCAATTTTTCCAACCTGTGAAAGAAAGACCAAACAGATGCGTTCATTTATTAGTCCACTTTCTCCTTCTAATCTCACATAAATAGCCCCAGAAATCTTATTTCTTATTCTTTATTTATTTGCTTTTAACAACAAATGATGATGATGAATTAGATAAAAAAAGAAAATATAACCACAACACTAATATTTTGATTTAAACATAATTTTCTGTGAAATTATGGCAGCATTTCCACATTTTAAGTATCGATTCATGCTATAAGTACATTACAACTGTATTGGCTTTGATATCAGTATCGGTACATCCTTAATAAATAAGGATTACATTACATCTGCAGCTCAATTTAAAAACAACAGTAAGTGGATTGGTGTGCTCTTTACCGTCACAATGTCTTCAGGTTTGACTTTAGGGGGTTCAGGTTTTGGCTTGTCTTCGGGCAGTGTGTCACTCAGAGCACTGAGAGCATCCAGAGACATGGAGTCACCCTGAGGAGGAAGGACAGTTGCTAATGTGCCACTAGTGAATTTCTGATAAATTATACTTCTAAACTATAGTTGGTATAACACAAATAAAGAAAATTAAACAGATGCTGAAACAGACTTGGAGGAGAATAAAAAAAAGGAAGAACATTTTTGTCGTGCCAGTGTTACCTTTTTAATCTCTGGTTTCTTTTGGATAGCTTGAGGTTGTTTCTCCATTGGACAAACAGTCTTCTGCAAGAACACACAGTAGCATGTGCAGTCTGAATAATTTTAAAATATTTAAGAGGAAAGCTTCACTATAGCACAATATAGTTTTAATCAACAGACACCAGACCTGAAAGAAAATATCAGATGGAGAACATGATCAAGGCTTTAATGCTCAGTACGAGTATTACTGATCCCTGCAGGGTTGTATTCGCTATGAATGTCACATGCACAATCAACGAGATGCAAAAGGAGTTCTTTTTTTTGCAGACAGTTTTGAAATTTCACGATAACACCTTCTAAGACTGTATTACAGAGTGCTCACAGTATTTTATTAGTGTAAAAAGACTGGCTTCTCCACAAAAAACCCCAGAGTTTTTACCCTGAGGATTACATTTGCAATTGAGAGAGAGACTGTTTTGAATGCAGCAGCTCCTGGTCTATCAGTCTGTCCCCAGACAGCTGTTGATGTACAGGGGGTGACAAGAACATCCATTTTGACTCTCATATCAAATGAAGTTTATGGTGAGTCATAATCTACATGACCAGCTCAATGCTACAATAAAATAACCCACAATTTTAAAGATGATTTTATCTTTCGGAACCAATAAAGACCAAACTTTTATAACTAGAATGAAAATATATTCCCAAAAAAACATTCAACAAAAAAACCCAATGCATCTTATAATAAAATGCATATATAAAATATATAGAAGTAGGTTACTGACCCCTGGTGTAGGGAAAAGGCAGCTGAAACACTAGTAATTAAAGTTTTTTAAGTTAAAAGTCAAGCAAGACTGCTTCATTCACTTAATTTATGAAGCAGGCAAACAACTTTTTCTGGCATTTAGCTTAAACTGAATTATCTGAAACCACATTAAAAAGCTTACTGAAGACTATATATGCTTAGCTACAAACAATATATAAAAAACAACAAAACAAAAGAAAAATAGGCAGACCTGGAGAAAATTATTTTAGAACAAAATAAGTGTTGCTAAAAAGGCAAACCAATCCTGTAGCAGTGTCCAGAATGTCACAATCATAATGCAATTGTAGACCAATTATTCCTGATGACATTTATCCTTATTTTTCTTTGCCTTAAATCTAATAGATTTTCAAAGACAAACATAGACCTGATTTTAAGGGAATAGGAGACTGGGTCTAAGTACCTAGAAATGCTTTTTGTATAGAATTCGGCTTGGTATGAGGCCATTAAAACCCTGATCTGGTCATCTATAGTGAGCACAAAAATAGTTTTCTTTACCTCTGGAGTTTTCTTTGTAGGAGGAGGAACAGGCGCTTGGACTCCAGAAGCTTTAGTTGGTGATACAAAATCAAGACTTTCCAAAGCGGCCAAATCTTCCACTTTTTTCTAAAGACAGGAAACAATTTATGATATATTTAAAACAAAACAGACAATGGAAAAAACAGCATTTTAAATGTTTCTGGAAAATGCACCTTTTATGCCAAGCAGAGAAGAAAAAGCAAATTTTCTCTCAGATAAACCATATTAAACCATAAAAGGTCATAGTTAGATAAAATGCATTTATTAGTATGAGAGGACGAGTGCGAATCATCACCCTATCCACAGGGGAGACAGACAGATTATCGTCTTTTAACACCCACCTTCATTCCTTCTACCCAACAAATTAAATTAAATAATTTTACAAACTTCCCTTTTAATTACGCCATTCATATCAACTTCCTTTGAAGTCTGCTGGTGCCAAGGCAAATTAGAATAATGTGACTGCATTCCTGCATAATGAAATCTGTTTATCACATTTACTTGCAGACAAACTGTAAAGACAAAAAAGACCCCATTTATTGCATGACCACTGAATCGGTCTACCTGGGATCTGTGGTATACCTGTGCTGGAGGTACTGAGGGTTTTACAACTGGAGCCTGGACAGTAGCAGCTGAAGAAGAGCTTGTGAAGTCTCCAGACAGAATATCCAGAGCTTCACCAGTCCCTATTGTGGGCTGGAGGACAGGAAGAGGGATCCATTAGTTCATGTGAGACTGAGACCTTATTGTAAAACATTATTAAGCATGATCTGAAAAAGGCATTTTAATTTGAACTCCTTTAGACTGAAGTTGTTTCTAACCTCGGGTTTTGGAGCAGGCAATTTTTCGAGCTGTTCTTTGTTAAATCTATAACCTGGGGGAAGTGTGTCATCCTTCTCTCCTACCAGCACACCTTTTTCCTGCTTTACTTTGCCTTCCTGTAAAAAATTATTGTTGTATTTTCTTTACTTTTGTATAGCATAAAATAGCTGAGATCCTTGCCAGTGGTCGTGTTCTTACCGAGACGATGTCTTCAGGCTTGAGTTTGGGAGATTCTGGTTTTGGTTTGTCTTCTGGCAGCGTGTCAACGAGAGCACTGAGAGCATCCAGAGACATGGAGTTATCCTGAGGAGAGAAAAGAAAATACATTGATCTTTAGTGTGCCATTCACTTGTGATTTACCCTGCCAGATCAAAGCTTCTCCTGTGTAAATGTGAGCCAAGATGGGAAGGAGGAGATGAGGGCAATAAAGAAAAGAAAAAACAGATGTAAATTTCTAGCACAACACCTGATCACTCTTTGGTTTATCCCCAGCACCAGCATTCACTGCTGAGGGCTTCTTCTCAGTAGCAGGAGGAATTCCAGAGGACACTTTCTAAAAGACATAGTACATGATATTTAATTTAAATGAAAAAAAGGCACATGGAACAGTAATTCAACCATAAGTTTTATGAATGAACATCAGCTGGTTAAAAAAGCTAAATCCGTTACTGAAATTAATGGAGCTTAACATCAATAGGTTTCTTCTAAAAGCATCCCATTTTTTTATTCCTGTATAGTTGTTATTTTCCTGTGTTGTGTTTTATGTAAATGGCTAAAATTCCCCTCCTTAAATAATATAGTTTATACAATTTTGTGTATTCATTGAATTTGATTTTCTTTTCTTGTACATATTTATACAAACATATTAAAGGTTTTAGCAGAGTATAAAATAAAGAAAATGTAATCTCTTTGGATGTTACACAGTATGAATGCAGGAGCCGATCTGCAGGCACATTTTGGTAAAACGGATGTACTGTACCTTGGCACTGCCCGCAGACAGAGCACCTTCCAGGGAGAAATCGTCAGGGACTTTTTCTGTCTGAGCTTTCTTGACAGTAGAAGGAGGTGGAGCTTTCTGCAACAACAAGAGACATCACTGAAGAGCTGCACAAACATTGTAACAAGAGAAGAACTGGGAAACTGCTTGGTGACCAGCATCTGCATGACTTTTCTTGTTAAGTGCCTTGCGATGACATACGTCATGATTTGGCACTATTTAAATAAACTGAATTCAAATTAAATTGAAAAAAAAAGAAAAAAAGGCATCAGGTTATGCCCGTAATTTACACCAAAAATTGTAGCTATTCAGTCATATTTAGGTATGTTAAATAATTGTGATTAATTCACAGCTACCCTGTGATTAATAAGATTTAAAAATGTAATTGTTTGACAGCCCCAATAAATATGTATCTGCACTTCATTCTAACTGTGAGAGAGTGAGACTTCCAGATAACAGGAAGGTAAAACCGCGTATAGCAACGTTTTTTTGTTTAATCTTTGACTTTACATCCTCTCTATAAGACTACTTTCTCTCCAATATTCACAAATAGACTGTGATTATTGTATAATTGTAAGCATGCCAATTATTAAAATGAGATGCTAAAGATTTCAAAGGTTTCAAATGTGATCCTTTTTTTTATATTAAAATATCAAAAACCTTTTTTACATGGTCTGCACTCTAGTGGCAAGAAGGCAAAGAAAAAGTAGTTTAACTTTGGTGATTTAGGGCGCTTTCACATGGTACGGGAGTCCGTACTCGGGTACGGTATTTGGTCAAAATCCACTTATTTCGTACCATGTGAACACAGACTGTACCGTGCCAGAATACGGCCAGAGAGACCTGCCTTGGAGGTAGTATCCGAGTCCAGGTACGAGCGGCCACGTATCATGTGAACACAACCCGTACTCTGGCCGTACTCAAGACAATAGATGCGCTCCATGCGGAAATGACGATATCGCCGGCCGAAATTACAGAATCACCTCGCAACCATACCAAAACAACGCGATTCAAGCATCCCACAGCAACACAGCAGGTTACAAAATGGCGGGTTTACTACAACGCTCACCCTGTAGATGGCTTCAGGTAGCAACTGACCAGTAGACCAGTGTGTTTACATTCTAGCCTGTCGCTCGTTTTATGACGTCGGTACTTCTCACTCCCTTGTTTGTTGGAGAACTAAGACTTATTTGTATGCCGCCACCTGATGTTTATTTGTAGTAAAAGACTGGATCCCAATACGGGCAGAGATCCGTGCCATGTGAACAGAAAAAATTAGCATTTTCTCTGGCCGTTTTCTGGTACGGCCACACATGTGAAAACGGCCTAAAAGTCTTAAAGAGACACTGGATTTGTCCAAAACTTTGCAAAGATTGAATTTGCCACAAAATTATGACTAGTGCATCTAAAGTTGTAACGTGTTTTGTTTAAGCTACTATCACAGTAATAAAAAAAAATGGTGTACCTGTGCAAGAGCAGCTGAAGGGGTGACCACTGGAGCCTGGACTTTAGGTGCTGATGAACTGGCTGTGAAGTCTCCAGACAAAATATCCAAAGCTTCACCCGTTCCCAAAGTGGGCTACCAGAGGAGAATGAAAAGATTAAGTAAAGTGGGATTCTATATTAATATTTGAATAACGTATTTTTGTGAAGGTCCTACCTCAGGTTTAGGAGCAGGCAGATTTTTTGACGCTTCCTTATTAAACCTGTAACCTGGTGGGAGAGTATCCTCCCTCTCTCCAACAAGAACACCCACCTTCGGCTTGATGCCTGTCTCCTGTTAAAAGAGAAAGAAAAACGTTAATTATCCACTGATTGGATAAAACTAATGATGTCCCTGATCAGCATTTAAGGCCTCCAATCCTGATCCAAACTTTTAACCTTAAATTCGATCTGATTTCGAGTCTGGAGCCGATATTTTGCCTTTAGTATTGAAATGTATAAAGGTGAAAAATATTTTTAGCAAGTAACAAACCTTAACTTTTTAATAGACTAATTTCACTTTTTCATTATTGTAAATCAAATTAAATCAAAATGTTACAGAGAATTTAAGATTAGCTTCAGTTCAAAATACTTATGCTTGGTACATTATAACAAAAAAAAGTATTTCCAGCTGTCTATATGCTGGTGTGCACAATGCTGCCCTTCCACTGTTTGGGATCACATTCAAGTTTGTAAGTCACAGTATTATTATTGGTGTTTTCACTCTGAAATAAAATATGCTATGCTCCTGAAGTCAGCATAGATTTGGGATGCTACTTGACTGCACCATAGATGCAGCTCAGTGTCTGTCATTTTTTCTCTTCCGCTGCAGCAGCTACAGAGGACTTTTCTTGTTTATTTCAGTAGATTTTTGCATGTAAATGACAGAAAGTGAGTTTCTATGCCTTTATTATATAGTTTACAGTAAAGTTAAGCATATTTGTTGAAGTTTACCCATATTAGAACTCTGTTTAATCTGCTGTGTGGATTTGTGATAATTAAGAGTCCTTGTTTGCACCACTATGGATGTTTGAATTATTGCACAATCATATCTAGGAGGTACATTTGTAAAAAAAATAATCTGCGACTCTTCAGGTAATATAGTTGATCTTATAAAAACTACAGAAAATTAACTATATACATATACATACACACATACATATATATATACATAATATGTTATTCAATAAAAAAAAAACATTTTAATTATTTCTGATGTTACTGTCTTTTATAAATTCCAGACAGGATATAATTTAAGCAGGCTTCCTTTTAAGCACCATTATGACTTATTTGAGAAGTTGTTTTGAAGATTCGGATTTTGGTCAGGCAGTTTCCAACATGTTTTCAAGAGCATTAAATAGATGAGAACCTGAGTCAGTGGTCGTGTTCTTACCGAGACAATGTCCTCAGGCTTGAGTTTGGAAGATTCTGGTTTCGGTTTGTCTTCTGGCAGCGTGTCAACGAGAGCACTGAGAGCATCCAGAGACATGGAGTTATCCTGAGGAGAGAAAAGATAATGCATTGATCTTTAGTGTGCCATTCACTTGTCATTTACCCTCCCATTTCAAAGCTTCTCCTGTGTAAATTTGAAGCACAACCAGCAACCTGGAGAGAACTAAGAGCATCCACAAGGATGGATTAAACCCAAAATGCAGATTATGATGAAGACAGCGGTTTAATCGGTCTCGCTTATTTAAAAAATGAGAAAGCTGAGCGATAATTTCAACCTTGTATCTCACCTGTTCAGATTTGAGTTGGGTGCTGACTTTCGCAGCAGGGCACACAGATACAGGAGCAACATCCTTCTACAATAGCAGACAGACAACAGAATAAGAATAGACCATCTTATCTGAAATTAAAGTAGTGCAAAGAAAGCATAGATTCATCTATGTTTCCACAGAGCAACTCATATTTCTCTAATTACCTATTAATTTCCACTAAACATCTTAAAAAGCTAGGATCACCCTAAAGTTTGTCTTAATTGGTTCATTAGTGTGTTATTAAGTATGTTCTGGCTGTGTTGTTCATGAACACAACAATAAGCAAATCAAATTCAAAACAAACATTGAATCTAAATATTCGTTTTAAGACCATATGAATTTATAAACCTCACAGCTTTCAAAGGTTTAAGAAATATATACTTTTTTTTTTCAAAAACAAAAGAAGAAATTCAGTCATTTTCTTATTGCTGGCTGGGTGTTTCATTTAAGTAAGGATACTTCAGTGAGAAAATACCTTGGAGGCAATGGAGGGAACTTCAGCCTCCAATGAGAAATTGTCTGAGGGTTTCTCCATCCTGGCTTTCTTATCAGCAGGAGGAGCAGCTACAGAAGAAGATTTGGCAGCTGTTTCAGCTTTCTGCAACACAAATGCCGAATAAAACCTAAAATCCTCTGTAATAATGCTGTAATGACATTTTAAAGACATGGCTTGTAACACATATTTGAGAGATTTTAACTTCTCCCCATTTTGTCACATTACAACTTCAAACTTCCATATATTTGATTAGGATTGTGTGTTTTGGTCAGATTAGAAACAAATTCAACTTTTCGGCCAACACTGAAACAGTTTGTGAGGCTCCATGTCTCCCTGAACCTCCCTATGGTGGAATCAAGGTGGCAGCAGCATCAGGCTGCAGGAATGTTTTCTTTAGCAGAGATAGAAAAGTTGGTCAAAACTAACAAGGGAATGGGAGGAGCGAAACGGGGAGTATCAGTGGCTAGACTTGAAAACTAGCATTAACAAAAACAGTAGTTTCCACATATGAAAAACAGGAGACATAATCCAAAACACTCAAAGCTGTAACTGCATGGAAAAAGTGATTATATACAGCCTTGGCTTGAAGAGACTGCATATTAATGCATGCCATACTTTTCAAAGTTTTATTTAAAATGATAATTTTCCTTCCACTTTGCAATTATGCACTACTTTTCATTGATGTGTCACATAACATCCAATTAAATATATTAGAGTTTATGGATGCAAAAAGATGACGTGAAAAACTTGAAAGTATATAAATGCTTTTTCAAGAAACTATATTTGAATATATATATAAAGATTGTATGAGAACAATGAGATTTATAAAAAGCATGGACTACTAGCTGAATGCTATATGCTTAAAAAAAAAAAAAAAAAAAACTCACCTCCTGCTTCTTGGGTGCAGATGGACCAGTGGATGTCGAAAAACCCAAAGACAGAGAATCTAGCGCCTCGTCTGTGCTCAGCGGTTTCTGACAATAAAAAAACAGAACAGATCATTCATATTTAGAGCACCACTATCACAACTTTATTCGTTAACGAAATACTCAAATGAGTCTTCTGTAACAACCAAAAAAAATGATAATTGACAAAAATGCTATAATCTAAAAGGAAAAAATAATGCAAACCAGACTGCATTTACCCACACTAAGGGAAAAGAACAGACACGCCTTTCCTCACATTCCACAAAGAGCAAAATATTACAATTTAATGTCCTTGATAGGACACACTTGAAACATTAATTCAAGCTGTTTATAAAAACGGAGATCAATGCAAACTAAACTGGAAGAAAGTACTGGGCTGGAAGAAAATCACGGACAAACCAAAGAACTGTGACCTTTAAATAAAGAGGGAGTAGACTGACGCAAAATTGGGTGTGCTGAGGGTGAGCAAAATTAAACTAGATTTTAATGTGCTGCTGCACAAGCGTGCACCGTTCTGTATGTCATTGTTCATTCACATATTCCAGCAACTGTTGCGTTTTGTTCAACATGAATCGACTAGTTCCAAGTGAGGATGTAGATCCGACTCAGAGGTGTTTGCTGAGCCAACACCCATCAGTGCAATGCAAGTGCAGAGGAACCAGCAGGTCATACAGTGGAAATAGTACCTCCTGCATGAGCATGTGAGTTTTTTTTATGTCAAAGGTAAGGAAATGTTTATCAGAATTAAGTTTCGGAACTTTGTCTGGGCTTAAAAGAGCTCAGAGTTTATAAAGTTATACAGTAGATGTAACAAAAATACAGTACTGAAAACTTTACTTACAGGAACATCTTTGGGTTTTACATCTGCAGGGGCTGGAGTCTACAATCCGAAAAGACAAAAATACATGATTCAGGATTAAATAAATAAAAAGGGAAAATTATTATGAAAGTTTTGTGCCAGACTTTCCACTTTTTAGAAGGTTTTGGAAAGTTTTAAACTTGTTAAAATTTTACACTTATGCTGTTTGCACCTCCTGTGTTGTTTTTTATTTTTCAGTGGCTGCTGTGACAAGGCTGTGTAGGCTTCATCTGAATCTAGTTCACCCTAAGGAGCACATTTTTTATATTAAAAATGGAAGTTTAAAGGAACACAGAGTATTAAGAGAATACTATTGTTTCACACACAGCAGATGCACTTTAAAACTCTGCACATATGGGTGAAACGAATTACCGCATTTCTTTTTCAAGATTAGCAAAACTTAAATGACAAAGTATTGGGAATCCTTTACCGACCACTGCCTGCAAATACTAAGAAATGCTGTTAGAACACCTTAATTCAAGGAAGGCTTTAGTCTTAGGTCACATAGGTTAAAATATGTGCAAATTTGCTGGTATCCGTCCACAATAAAATAGTTTCTAATTTCAAAGATTTTCGGCATCCCTTAATATATATGTTTTTATATACAGAACACAAATAAAACTTGTTGGTGGCATTGGTTAGGAAGACAATTAGTTTGTAACCGGTGGGATGCTGGGTCAAACCTGCGTCCCATCCCTGCCAGTTGTTGTGGCCTTGGGCAAGGCAGTTTACTCATCTTGCCATCCAGTGGAGGTCAAAAGGTTGCCCCACAGCAGCAGCTGTGGCTGCAGTGAAGGCTGCCACAATCAGTGTGTGAATTACGTATATTAGAATTAGGGATGCACCGATACCGATACTGCCTAATGTAATGGTATCGGTATCGGTTAAACTTAACCGATACCATCAACCGATACTCAAAATGGGGAAAAGCTGCAACAAATTCACCAAAAAATATAAATCTTTCACTTGAAATTTTATTTTTGTGGTTACATTTGTTATTTTGTCTCAGTTATGTTTAGTTTGTAAAGTCTGGTGCCTTTAGTCTCTTCAAGAAAGGCACCAGAAGTTATACAGTTTATTAATTTAACAATATGTGGCATGGTACACCCAGGCGGGATTCGATCTCACAACGCCCAGGTGAAGGTCATGTGCACTAACCAGTCAGCCATACGGATATCCCTGTAGCCAAGCAACCAGGGCACATCATCTATCGGAGCCATAGTGACAGGACCTCCACACTGTCACAAATAGTATCGGATTGGTATCGGGTATCGACAGATACACAAAATCCAGCCATCGGTATGGGGACTGAAAAAGTCGAATCGGTGCATCCCTAATTAGAATAAAGTGCTTTAAAGTTCTCGGACTTGATAAAACGCTGCACAAGTGCAAGCCATTTGCTTTGATTTTGAATATATTGTATGATTAGAAACTTTATCTGTGATGAATGAGAAATATTTAATAAGATATAGTGTCGCCTTCTGCAGCACTGCCGATAGGTGATCTTGGAACTTCACAATGAAGAGTCCGCGTCTAACCAACAGGTAGTTTAGCTCCCTCTGCCTGAGCTGAATCCGATTTGAAGGGTAGCATCTCCAACATGCATTTTTGGGGAACTCTCCTCCATCTTTTTGTATTTTTCTGCTTTAAAGGGGGTTCCCCTGGGTCATTCTCATTAGTCGGAAAGTGGTGAATTTTGACCTTTTGTAGTCGAGCTTTACATTTTCTAGTAGTTTTCATGGCTCTTTTTCTACCATCCATTCAGCAACTTGTGCCGTTCTATTAACCTAAAATTATTTAAACATATTGGTTGCTGTGGTTACAGGAAGTTTTTTGCAGGTTGTCATGCAGCTTTTACCTTTAACATCTATAACTCATCTGAGCTCTTTGACAAACCAAACTAACCAGCAGCATGCTTGTTTCCTAAAAACTTCTGAAAAGCTTTGAAGATACCTGTGACCTAGCTTTTGTGTTTAAAACATGAATATATAATGCCAGGATTAAAAGTTTTAAAAGGCTCCAACAAATCTGTTTATGCCTTTTAGCACATTTTGGCAACAATATTTAACAACCTATAAAGGCACTAACATTGTTGTCCATGCCTGTTGCAAAAATATATTAAGTGATCAATGAGTAAAATTAATTTAGACAATAAATCATTCAGAGTTTTGATTAATTGGTGTGAACGCTGTTTAGGTTCTTTTCATGAAAGTAATGATAATTGACACATGCGGAAGAAAAAAAGCCGAAACTGTAAAACAAACAAAACATTTGCAAGAAGCAGCAACTGACCACATCTCCCCATCTGTATCCTGGAGGCAGAGTGTCGTCTCTTTCTCCACACTTCTGGGCTACCTCAGAGGTCACTTCATGCTAAGGAACATGCACCACACAATTATAGTGGAACCATGCAAGTTAGCCTTCATTTTTCCCACAAATACAGAATCAAATGCATGCAAAGCTGCGCCTATGCGTACCTCTGAAACCTCTGGCCCTGTGTAAGCAGGCCGTGAGGGAGCAGCAGAATCAGCTGATGGTAGCGTATTGCTCAGGATATCAAATGGATCCGCAGCTGGGGCCTGCACAGGCAACAGAACTCAGCATGCCACAAGCAAGCAACATGCATTACACAGCAAACACATGAATTAAAAAAACAGCTTTACCTGTTTGGTGGAAGTTGCTTTTACTGTCGTAGGAGGAACCTCCACCTGCACCTGCAACATAGATTAGGATCAGCACCATAAAGAAATGTAGGAGTCACTCACACATCTGACTACAATCTGAAGCATATGTTAGGTGTCCTGAATGCAATAAGAGAAATCCGCCAGAAAAACTAGTTCTTTTCAAAACAGCCACCAGCATAGTTTCGATGATGATCATCTACCTTTGTTTGTGCTGTCTTAGTATCCTCTTTCTTCACTTGTGCTGAAACATTTCCAGCCACAGCTGCTGCGGCTGTTTTGGATGTTTTACCAACATCAGCTTTAGGTGCCTCAACCTTGACTGTTGAGGTCGCAGTAGTGCTCTAAAATACAAGACATTTTACTAATTTACAGGCCGAGTTCATATCCACTCTGGTTATGCAAATTATGCAGTACTCGCAAAGAACACATGGGAAGAAGGAATGAGTCACTGATATCCACAAAGAAATGCCTCCTCCAGCTTTGTGAGGTCAAAAGGCGTGTAAGGAAATTGATGCAAGAGAAGAAATGTTCACCTCTTTTTTTTATTTAATTCTTCAGAGTGACTGAAGTTTGCATTTCTGTGCCATGTAATGGGAGAACAAGCAGAGGCATGCTGAGCAAAGAGCTGGAGAGCAAAGATTCAGAGTCACTCATACTTCCCCAAAAACGTCAAAGCCGGGG
Organism: Apricaphanius iberus; assembly: GCA_028564705.1. NCBI lineage: Eukaryota > Metazoa > Chordata > Actinopteri > Cyprinodontiformes > Aphaniidae > Apricaphanius > Apricaphanius iberus. Next base: position 2,012,340 of record JAPXFQ010000846.1, on the reverse strand, counting down.
CTTAAAGGAGACCAAAAAACTTTGAAGGAAAATTCCCACAACAGTGTCTAAAGGATATCTTTCCAGGGAAATACCGAAACGTTAGCTTGTGAAACTTTGCGTTTCAAAGAAGCAGAAAAAAAAGAGAAAGGCAAGACATCCTTAACAAGAAATGAACACCCCATCTAGGTGATCCTGGACAGAAAGGGAGTCTACCTCGGCTGCATCTTTAGGTTTGGTCTCTGCAGTGGTTGCAGCTGTTCCAGCAGCAGGAGAATGGACTGTGGCTTTGACTTGGAAGCCAGGAGAAGCCTAAGTAGCCATGTGATGATATGAAAATTTAAACAGTTTACAATATTAAGCAAATACATCTATAAGGAATGTTTGGAGACTTTGAAAGTGTTAGGAAAAGTGAGAGAAGGAAGGACATGCCTACTTCTTGTATTTATCCATATTTTGTCACTTTAGAACCCCATTCACCGTCGTCTTCAAACTGGGTTGTATGTGATTGACCAACACAAAGAAGTGCATTAATGTGAAGTGGAAAGAAGAGGGAATGTATTTTCAAACTTGATCCCAGTTAATAACCATAAATATGCTGCATCCATTTGTATTTAGTCCCACTAAGTTAATACTTTACAGAAATAACTTCCACTCCAAATACAGCAACTTGTATCCGTTCAATGTATCCATCAAACGGTCTACATTTTGTCTTTGCTAGGACTTTGACTAGGCCATTCTAACAGATAGAAATATACTAATCTATACTTTTCCATTGGAGCTTGGCTATATGCTTAAGGTCATGCTCCTGGAAGGTGGAACGACACTCTAGTTTCAGGTCTTTTTAAGCCTATAACTAGTTTTCTTCTGGCACTATAAACCATTCTCACAGCATGATGCTGCCAACCCAGTGTGAATGGTGTGCATAAAAAGAAGTACAGGGATTGTATTTTGGTCTCATTTGACTAGGGCACCTTTCCTCCTTTTACGTTTGGTTTGTCCTCTACATGCTTTGTGGCATACTGCAAATAGGACTTCTCAAGACTTTCTTTCAACATCGGCTTTCTTCTTGCCACTCTTCCAAGTATACCAAAGTAAAGGTGGGCTGAGTATACACAGTGCACCCATTTAACATATTTTTTACTCAAAAAAAAATAAATGAAAAACCATGGGCCATTTTAAATCCATTTCAGAATTATTTACTACTTGGTGTTGGTCTATTAAAATACATCCCAGTAAAATACAAAGAAGGTTTTGGTTTGGATGTTATAAAAATCTGAAAATTTTCCAGGTGAATGAGTACATTTGCGAGGAAATGTATTTTATCCTCAGCTCAGGTTGAATTCAGAGGGAACACTTCAAGTAGTTTGACCTCTGATCAATGTTCATGTTTTTTTTTCCATTTAAAGAAAGAAAAAAAAGAAGCACCCCAGCACCCATGAGATTTCTACATGCCGACATTAGTGCCTGCTGATGACGTGTTGATGACCGTAGCACTGTCCAGCTCACTGTTCGTCTTCAGCCAATGTGAGTCAAGGGTGACTGAGAAAGTTATTCAGGAGGGCAATAGTGCAGTGTGTGAAGAGCATTCAGACCAAGGAGAAAGATATTAGAAAATGAGATATAAGAACCCTTTTAATAGGCACAGAAGGTGATCAACTTCTGACACAGAGTTCAAGACATGTGGATGGCCCATAACTGAGAAGTACATGTTAAAGAGATGAAGCCTGTAAAGAACAAATTCCAGTTTCCCTTAATGAGCACACAAAGTGTTTAGACCAAAGAAGAAAGCGGTGCATGAAGTTACACCAAGCAGCCAAAAATGCTCTCCACTTTTACTTTGACACCCGAAATCCATATACCTCTTGTTTGGCTTTAGGTGAATCCTTTCCTGTAGTTCCAGCTTTAGCAGCTGCTGCTCCTGCTTTCACACCACTCCCTGTGGCCTCGCCTGCTACTGTGGTTACTACCCCGGGCTTTGAGGTCATGGTGGATCCTGAAGGTGCCTTCTGCAATGCACCAGGTATGGGGAAGTGAATCAAAAACGGCAATGATTTTAATATTTTCACATCTTAGGGTTTAGTTGTCAATACTGAGTAAATATAGACCCAAAGTTTTGGTTCCTCCAGAAGTTCTGCATATTTCTGTATTTTCCACTGGGTTAATGGTTGTATATACAAGACAAAAAACAAAACCAGGATAAACTGTCTTACAAGTACCAATCCTTGCCATCTAGGAGATGCTGTGTAGTTATGAGTATTCAATTATCAGCAGTAAACACAATCTGGGTAACTTGGAGGGAGAGTCGAGCTAACTGGGCTTTTCCACTGGAGCAGTGGTGTTCAAATCCTTTCCACCAGGAGCAAATTCAAGAAGTTACAAAATTCTCATGGTGCCATGAAAACCTTTTTTTTTAAATAATTACTGAGAATATTTAAAGGATATTTTTGTGAAATCAATGACAAGGCTCTTACACATTAACCTTATTCAATGGTAAAGAACACAGTTACCTCCAGTTTAAGCCGCAGGAAACGGTTTCTTAACATTCATAGAGACATATGCCAAGATACTATTACCATCATCAATTATAATAATATTAATAATAATAAGTCTAGTATATTCAGGAATAAAGAATAGGATATGGATCACTGTACTTTATTTTGCCAAGCTTACTGAATGGTTGCCCCCAAGTTTAAAACCACTTGCTGGGTGTAGTTGTACTTACTATGAAATTAAGTTGAAAACCTGAAGCATGACTAAAAAAAGATTAATGCTTCATTCTGTACCTAACATTTACATTTCAAAAATATTTTAATTTATCTTTGAAAATATTATGTTCATTTGCATCAATCTGAGCTCAGTGGGTCACACAAAATAATAGCTTGTATAGCAAGTGAAGACTTCGGTTTACATTGACAAATGCTAAACACTAATATGTGAATTTAAAGACAATTTGAACTCAAAATTTATTTAAGTATTTGTCCTGATTTCTTATTCATATTCTGTACTTATCCTCATTTTCGATAAGAGATTTAGAAGAAGAAAGTTCGAAGTTAAAGTTTAGAAGAAAGTTAATAAAAAAATTCTCATTCCTTTACAGTAAAAAAAAAAATCCTGTGTGATCACTACCTTGAATTAGATTCCTATTTAACTCTAATTACCAAACATACTGCAAGTTATTTTTGCCGTTTCCGACAGACAACTTGACAGAATCTTATTCCAATACCAAGACAGACACCTAAGCCTTGTGGTTGATGGACAAGCACAAACACGGTTTGCAACAAAATAAACACAATAGGATAAGGACACCCATGCTGTCTTATGGAATGAAAATATCTTTTAAGGATCAAGTGTTGTCAGTCTGCGACTAGGGGCTTTAACTAATAGGGCACTAAAAAAACAAAGAAGTGGCCATTGGAGGCCTGAAAAATCAATTCAGAATTATCTGTAATATCTAGATAAAGTTAATCTCCTTCAAACCTTCAAAAATTGTATTATCAACTGTCTTACATTTTAAATAAATACTGGTTTTGTAGGGTTGTATTAGTTAGACTAACAAAAGTATAACATTCTTGTAAAGAGGATATAAAAAAGTACATGTTTTTTAAAATAAATTTCACTAATGAAAATACTTATTTTGACCCCATTAAACTTTGCTTTTGGTAGCATAAGAGGAGCTTATAAGATCGATTGCTCAGATGAGAATTTCTAACAGGATAACTGTTAGTTTCAGGGCCCTTAGATCTGACCTGTCGGGGGGGGGGGGGGGGGGGGCAACAAAAGGAGTCTTTTTTTTGCAGTTTGCCACTGGTCATCCAGATAACATATAGAAGAAGTGGCTCTGGTTAAATGAAACTATAAATGAACTTTAGGACCAAACAGAAGGGGAGAAGTGCAGCACTGTACATGCCGCAGAACATGCAATCGCCACTGGTAGTAATCGAATCATACAATGGAAATTTTTTTTCTAGCATATGCAGGAACTTCAGAATTAATAGGTCTCTATATGTACAAAGCTGGTAAAAGCATATCCACAAACCCCCAAACATTTTTAGCTGTCATTGCAGCAAAAGGTGGTTCTTTTTCTCAAAAAAGTAGGCTACACCTTGTACTTTGTCAGATTTTTGACATCAAACATCAATAAATATTTAAGATTTCATTAACAATTTTTAAGAAGGCACTAAATCAAAAATTGCACATGTTAAACATAATAATTTTATTCATTTTCTTTAAATGTCAATGAAAACTATATAACATGAACTGTGTGACAATCTAATGCTTTTTGGATGGGTTTTTATACATGAAAGTGGACATTACCCCTACCATGTCTGAAATAAAGGAAAATGAAACATTTTCTAAGGTTTCTCTGGAAAAACAGTAAAGAGCATCCGCTCTTTTCTTAAAGATGTTGCAGGGCAGGAGCAGGACAGGAAACATCAATAGAGCTCAGATAATAGGGGGTGGTCAGGGTCAGCCAGACACAGGAAGTCAAGAGAAGGTTTTCTTTGGGGAAAGAAGTAGGAGGTAGGAAAGAGGTTGAACTGTGTTGCAAAGGGACGTTTGATACCTCGAACTGTGCAGGGCTCCCAGTAGAGACCTGAGGTGCTGGTTTGGGTGTTGACTGGCTTGATTGCGACTGCAGAGAGAGAGAAAAAAAAAAAAATAAATAAATAAATAAAAAAAAATCGCTCAGAAAGAAAAATAAATCACATGTGCAGCAAGTGCAAGAAAACATCTTAATTACATAAAGATTTACACAAAACATTTGGATTTCACAAGAGCAGGATTGGTTTAAAACAACACATTCCATGAACATCAGTTCTGAAAAAAACATGCAGAAACAAGTCTTCATTGAGTCAAAATGCAGATTATTTTTTTAAATGACTAACTTTCAAAAAAGAAAAACCACAAGACAACAGTATGATCATGAACCCAGTCCTTACAGGCCAGTCAGAGATGGATGGATTCAGCGCTACATTCCTGGCTGCAGGGTGTGACTGATGTTTGACTACAGAGTGCAAATACATTGTATTATTGTTGTCAGTGGTCACCTTGGTAACAGGGAGCAGGGACAGCAATCCAGTCTTCAGCTGAGGTCACACACATATTAAATGCTAATTTACCTTCAAGTGTCCATCATAAAGCACACATTTATAGATAAAACTATCCAATTTTTATTTGAGATGACTGCAGGCAAAACCTTTTGGAATCACAATAAAACTGGTTACAGCTACTTTAGTTAGAAAACAGTTTGAAGAGGAGAAAAAAAAAATCATAGCCCAAAGAAAATATAATCTGGACTGAACCGGAAAAATAGTTCAACCAGCAGAACGGTCATATAAAACCAGCTTCTTAACCTGTTAAACCCCATTTGGGTGACCCTGGGAATTATTTTTTTAACAGGCTTGAGACATCGGACAAAAAAAATAGTAATAATGCACATCAAATTAAACAGAAGACCACCTGCTACAAGGCTATCTAACCTATTTTTACCAACCACAAACACAACTCAGATGCCACGTAAATAAGTATTTGTAAACAATCTCGTATTATCATAGTTTCGTCAATCCAGCCGCCACGCAGCAAGCCTTTGTGCTAAACGCACAATCAACATCTCAAATGAAAGCAGAGACGCTACCGATTCCAAAGATACATCTCCCAAAATACTACGCAGAAGCACCGCAGACATATAAGCCAAAGTATAACACAACAAAAAAAATTGCTTTTCAGAATCACAGTTGAAAATATAGCCTTACCTTTGCTGTTTTGCTGTGTAAAAAATATTTCTTTGGAAAATAAACGCTATTTATTGATAATTCCATCACGTGTCCACCATTTAAAACCTTCCAGGTGTTTCCTGTATAATTTTTGGTTCCTAGGAAGTGTTTGCAGTGAATTCATGGATGAAACTGGCTTTTCCCCTAGGCTCTGTTCTCGGCTCCCTGGTTGGCTGACTGTATTGTCAATCTTGTTTTGCAAGTTTTGCCGTTATTCTATAGGCTTCTACGATTTCAACGAGGTGTCACTCATGCAAATTGACCAATCAGCTCCGAGTGAAAGTTTTATGCGTAAAATAAGATTGTCAGTCGGCAAGACCGTCTTATGACACAAGATGGCACAAGACGCACGGACAGAACTTTGTTTTGCTGCTTTCACTGTTTATATCTGATAAATGTCACCAGAAAGATGCCCAAAAGTGTTTATTTTAGGTCTATTGAACACTGTGATATTAAAATGAAAAATATAACTTTTACACAACAGAAGGTCTACTGAACACTGTGATATTAAAATGAAAAATATAACTTTTACACAACAGAACTAGAAATGGTACTGTGATATTAAAATGAAAAATATAACTTTTACACAGCAGAAATAGAAATGGCACTGTTTGTGCCAAACTGGACACCTCGCCTGATATGCCTGTACTAAAACCTCTCTAGTTTTGTCCTGTTTCACATAATCAGTTTCAACTTTTGCAGAGATAATGTCCACATGTTGTATTTATATTTTATTGAGTAATCACTGCTATTCAAGCAATATCCATAGAGTTTTTAAATATAGAACTATGTTGTGTTTTTTTTTAGGCGGAGCAAAAAATAAATACATTTCTGCTGTGTTCCATCTTCAATTTCTCCTAACCAGTAACAGATAACATGCATAATGAAACATTTATCAATTCTACTCAATATTACCTTTACAATGACACCAAACTGGTTAAAATACTACTTTTGGTTGCTGATATATACACATTTTTCATAGGTAAACATTTTTCGAGAAATAAGCATCAAAATATAAGCAGTGGCGTAGCCAGAAATCGCTGTATAGGTGGGCCTAGCAAAAACGTATTTTATTTTATTTGTAAGATCAACTGTTGCTTCAAGAGATACAGAACATTGAAAGCTTACAACATATTTAAACAGAAACGGCTTAGAACAAAGCACCCAGGCTAAATAAAAGATATTAAAGCTGCAAAATAACACAGGTTGCTCATATCAGCTCTGTGACAAACCTTAGTGATTATTAGGTGGTAGTTCAGCCTTATTGGGCTTCACTCACCATTAAGACAATGTGCTGGTTTCCTGATGTCACATCAGATCAATCAATCACATGCCGATTTTGAAACTCTACAAAGTGTAAACAATACAACAATAAGGCCACTGTGCAATACCTAATGCTTTATTTGATTCTCTGAAGGGCTAATATTAAACCAGTTTACCATGTAGACGGTGATAGTTTTAGAAGCTGTTAATCATGTTGCCTTATCATGCCATTTTAACCAACACAGGAAATCGGAAGTTAAACGGGGGGGGGGGGGGGGGGGGGGCACACTCCTGATACAATTTTCTAATAAATATACATTCAGTTATTATTACGTTCGATAGTTTTTAATGCATGGAACTATACTTTAAAGCAGGGATCCCCAAATCCAGGCCTCAAGGGGCAGGATCCTGCATAGTTTAGTTCTTTCCCTGGTTCAACACAGCATAATAAAATGATGGCTCATTAGCAGGCCTCTGCAGAAGTTTGCCATGCTGAGGAGGAAGTTGGAACATTTGAATAAGCTGTGTTTGAGCAGAACGGCATCTAAACTGGTTGGGCGTGGACTGGATTTGGACATCCCTGCTTTAATCAATTAGTCTAGAATATTTAGGTAGGGATCCTAATATTTTCAATTACTGTTCAGTTAAAAATCCCTGTCTTAGACCTGGTTCCCCACACGTCTCAGAGCTGGCCCTAGCTTGTCTGGAGAGTTTGTGGGACATATTATTAATATGCATTGCTTTTTCAGCAAGATCAGTTAGTGGAAGGAAGAACTGTGAGCTTTTCAGCAAGATCAGTTAATGAATAAAGTAAAGCTATTTTTTCTTCTACTTGCTTTAAATTGTTATATAATTGTCTTATTGTAATTGCTTTTTTGTATTTTAATCATTAAATTGATTTATGCTGTGTTCCGCTTTTAATCATGTAAAGCACCTTGAATTGCCTTGTGTTGAAAGTGTGCTATACAAATAAAAATGCCTTGCCTTCTGTATGACTTTAAGTGAGACCCTTCAAAAATAATTATTTATATGAAAATATTTACAAAAACATTTATTTGGATGGGCCTGGTCCAAAGTGAATGGGTTTAAGCCCAGCCAGGCCTACCTACTTAGTCAAAGGATTAGTTGCACTACTCATGCACATTATTTGTTCAACATGCATTATCAAGGACATCTCAAGTGTGAATTTATTGCTATTTTTCCCTCTCAATCCCACATGCTCAAAATATATGTTCAAAATGATAAACTCAAACTTATAGATACAGCCCCACTAAAGTTTGAATAAATGTCTCTTAGCAATAGGCTTTAGTAGCATTTAACAGGCTTCTGAAACATCAAGTTAGAGCAATTTTACATTACCACTGAGGTCAGGGACTCCTTCTGAACTGCAATGTTTTATATATATATATATATATATATATATAATAGCCTCTACTTCTAAATCCATGCTTTCAAGATTGACTGAAATATGCAGCTGTCAATGTGGAACAGACACGATCTGACTAGAAGAACAGAGATGAGGTTGGTCTTTCAAACCAAAGAGTTGTTGCAGCATTATGCTATAGAGCTGTTCTGTTACCAGGGAGGCTAGTCTATTAAACAGAAAAAGCGGAATATTTGACCACCAACATATTAATCAACTTCACCTAAAATCGGTTGTACTATTTGAAACCTTTAGGAGTTCCAAAACCAAAATTAATCATGAAAACAGATACAAACTAGCTTTGGAATTGATAAGGCAGACCAACAACCTCTGAAAAGGATTCCTCAAAGCTTAAACCTTAATACAGTTAAAGATTTATGAACATAAAGAAACGGTCTGTCCAACTTATTTAAATTTATACAACCATTTCTGATAAGTACTGATGTACTGAATCATGCTGGGGTTTGATACTGATGGCTACAAAACAAAAATTATTTCACTGCAACTTACTAAGGAGTTTTAGATTAGTTATTTGTGGATGCGTATTTGAGCTCTGCATCAAAATTGTTACGTTTTTTAGCTTGTTGAAGATGTTCTTTTGCATCATTCTACCCTAAAAAAAAGCTTAACAATTGCTGCAAAAAATAATTCAAATTATAATGACATTCAATTTCAAGTTGAGTGCAGCTAAACATCTAACCAGCTCTGCATATAGGAATACATCTAAACAGAAAATCACATACAATTATTGCTTAACAATTTATACAATACAAATTCTGATTTTGTTTTTCATTTCCATGAGAGAGCTTCAACATTTTTAGAAATAACTTCTGTTCAATGCTGGAATTCCCAGTTGTCATCAACCATTTAAAACTAGCTATAAACTTTCAGAACGCCTTCGGCTCATACTGAATGTATGAAATAACTACATTATTGGAGAATGCATGTTGCATTTTACAGTTTAATGTGGGAACAAGAGTGCAGAATAAACTGTTTGTGTTTTCTGTATGATGGAACCATGCCAGCGTCTAAAGGTGGAGCTGAACATTTATCAGGGCCCAGCCCAGTTCTTTTAAATGCTATTAATGAAGAGTGGAGAACCTCCACACCTCTGATGCTGGGGTGGCATTGCTGCGATAAATTTCACATCCAACCCAACGCATTGTGTAGTGTTGTAACATTGTGTATTTAGACCTAACCAACCCTGCTGGTCAACATACTAAGCTTATATGTAAGGGTTCATTAATATTGTGAGTGATAACTTTATTTTTCATTTGTAAAGACTTCACATTTTCTAAGGTGTTAATATGTGGTATACATGCAAAAGAAAAAAAAGTCTGATTAATAAAGGATTATAAAAACAGAAGGGAGTTAAGTTCAGTAACAGAGTTCATAATGAGCTGCACCAACCCTATTTGCAATCTGACTTCTGATTAAGAAATTATTGCTTCTCTGGAGAGTTAATGATTGCCTTTCACACAAAAATGAACCGCAAGCCGTTCTCTGAATGTGAACTGCACAGTGCTCATTTTGTTTCTACCCACAGGCAATTTTAAAGAAATATCTCACTTAAATTTAAGAACATCGGCGTTCAGCAGCTGGAAGACTGAAAATCCTTAACAATTCAAACTAAAATTTGAATTTCCATAGTTGGAAAAACAAGCTTTAGTTCCCTGTCCAGTATTATATTTTACAGTGAACTGTTGTAAGAATAATTGTTTAGAAACAGAAGGAAGTGCTACAAAGGAAGAAGTGAGGTCACAGGCACCCAGGGTATCCCGCCTCCGCCACAGAGGAAGTCACCCAGCCACAGCTGCCAGAGTAAACATTGAAGTCCCTAAAGTATTAGAGCTTTATTATTTATAGAAAATAGTGCTGCTAATGTAAATCTTTGTACACAATGCATGTTGATTCAATTATGCATACAGGGGAGTACTTTCAAAGCATTTGCATATGAGCAGTCCACAAAGTGCACAATCAAAACTAAAGATCATGGAAACTTCTTTATATTTCCTATGAATCTCTGGCCAGGGTAGCATCATGTCTGAGGCAGAACAAGAAAAAGCCATCAGTCTGTTCAGTCGTGCATTTGCAAATTCATTCTAAGAGGAAGCTGCTATGTGTTGCATTAAGTGTAGGCAGTTGAAGACCATATGAACATGAATGGCAACAAGCTAAGAATGATAAAGTTCTGATCTGCTTCAGAGGTTTTTAAGGTCTCTAGCCAACATTTCATGATCTCTAGATCATTTTACGTTCCATGGACAGACATTGACTGAAATGATACAATAAATTGACTTTTTAGACATTTGTAGTACCTGTGCTCTTTAGTCCCAGCAACTAGGCAGTAAATGGGGAATGAGAGAAGAGATGACACACAATTGAACAGTGTAGACTGGGAGAATTGTACAAACCACCAGTAGAAGCACGCGCTCAGCCATAGGTGTCATTCCTGTATCGTTTCACTGGCCATCAGGCCACCGGCAAAGGTAACAAACCAAAAATACATGAAGGTTCACAGCAAAATACACGTTACATCAGTAAAGTGTTTTTCATGTGAATATTCACATATAAACAGGGATTTCCATTTCAACACCCAGCTTAAACAACAGGGAATACACCTTGACGAAGAAAGACGAGCACATAACCCCAGTTCTAAAGTCCTTACACTGGCTCCCTGTAGTTTAGAGAATAGACTTTAAAATACTCCTACTAGTTTATAAAATCATTGAATGTTTAGCAGCAAAATATGTTGAAGACCTGTTGTCACTATACAAATCAGCAGATCATTCAGGTCCTCCTACTTTAGTTTACTAAACATCTCTAAAATCAGAACCAAACATGGAGAAGCAGCTTTCAGTTTCTATGTTCCAAAAATCTGGAACAAACTTCCTGATGGCTGCAAAGCTGCTGAATCCTTAAGTTCTTTCAAATTCAAACGCTACTGTTTAGAGCTGCTTTTGATTTATGATCCAATATTTTTTTTAAATACATTTTCTTCATATGCTTTTCCTAAACTGTTTTTTTTTTCAATCAAATGTTAAATATTTTCTTTTATTGATTCTCCTGTTTTATCTGTTTTTAATTTTCATACTTTTATCATACGTTTGGCATCTTTAGCACCAAATCATGTAAAGCACCTTGAACTGCCTTGTGTTGAAAGCGTGCTATACAAATAAAATTGCCTTTTGTTTACAAGGTTTTCAGTTTTGTCTTTTCCTGGACATCTAAATGCATCAGCATACCCTTAATACTAAAGCTGTCCTTTACAGGACATGAGGATACTCTGCTGAACCAAATAGCGTTAATCTTTTACTCCTTTTTGCCATAGCTCATCATCAGTCTGCAGGTATCGAGTGAAAGTAACTTTCTCCCATCATTGGACTCTTTCCATTCAGACACTCTCATTCAGCCATGTTTGTGCGTCCATGACTAAACGATTAAAATCATACATAAAGATTATCAACATAATCCTCTTGGTCATCACAACCAACTGGCGTCTCTCATAATTGTTCCAGACAGACATTCTGGGGAGATTAAAGGTTCATTCAGTTGCCTTAATACAGTCCTTTTGGAGGTCACAAATTGGATTCTATCAATACATCCTCAACACCTTGCATTGCCTTGACTTGACTATGGCCACCCCTTGAGGCTAAGTTTGCCCTTAAACACATTGTACAAATACCCAACCTCTTTCATAGGGTTATTCAGAAAAGACAGGTAAGGCAGTATTTAAACAAAATGTTGCAGCAGGTAACAATCCAGCCGGTTGTTTTTGTTTTTATCTCATACCAGTTTAAAAAGAAAAAACTACAACCAAGGGATCAGAGGGAAACTAATTCCTTCTTTCATGTGAGGCTTATACTGATCTATCTAAAGAAGATTTAAAGACTCTGGTTCTTTAACTTAAAAGCATCAACTTAAAAAGGTTGACAAAAGAAGCTCACCTAATGAAAAACAACCTAAATACTTTAAAAGTTTTCAGGCGGCTGTGACCTCTCACAGCTGCATTCCTACGTTCCTCTTGGCTTCCCTACAGCAGCAATTTAATGATAATAAGCTGTTTGTGCTACAGGCACCACCACCCTCCCAGGATGAACATGTCATATTCAGCAAGCCCAAAATGACGCGAAATTTGTACTAAATGTTGTCTGATTGAAAATGGAAGATGCCAGAATGTATACCTGTTGAAACAACGAAATAGAGACAGAAAGACAGCGAAAGATAAAGGAAGCACTAATGGCTGAGATAAACTTTACAATAATCAAACACTAGTACAGGTGTAGGCACCAGATCTGCTTGGGGACCCTGCGTCTGCTGATAACATCACACAATGGGAACGCCACTCAGACAAACTACATTGAACCTAATTTCCAATAATGCCAAGCACAATATGAAATGTAGAAGAGATATAAATGTTAACAACAGTTGCAATGGGGAATCATCAAAAAAAACCAACAACAAAAAAACGTATAGCTTTTCTGGTACTGTTATTTCACACAAGGGCTTTGGGAAGAGTTTATCTGGTTTTTAATGACCCCATTTTGACAGACTTTCTCTTACCATGGAAATATGTTTTATTACGTTGTATTTTTTCTATCTTTTGGATTCTTTTGCATAAATAATTTGTCCTTATGTTGTATACTTGCTACTTGTTCAAAAAATTATTTAGATCAAAGAAGAAAAACTGCATTACTTAAATGTACCAACGTCCTGCCAATCATGCCCAACGTCATGGTCAGGTGCAGGGCCCTGAGCAGATCTGGTACCTACACCCACAGAGTTCACACTGCACACTTCCCCAGTTAGATTTTGCAAATTTTTTATATTTGTCACAGGTCACTGTTGAATTGGCTGTCAGCTGTGACCCCGAGTACACTTCATCTGTAAGCTAATGACAGCATTGGTGCACTAGTTCTGAGCTGTTCAGATCCACCACCAAGAGCAGGTGCATTCTTTGACCATGGGGCTGATATTAACAAGATAGTTTTTTCAGGTCCAGAGAGGAAAATATGGCTACACATAATGAACAAAGTCAATAAATTGTTAGGATAGGATCAATTCCAGGCTGTGTGCGCAATATGTTTTATACATTATTGCAAAGTTATATATAGAGCAGCTGGTGATATTTTAAACTCAGAATCCTCTGACAAGTCATCTCTGGCCTTGCTCTCTTGGTAAAAGTTTTATTCTTCAATCAGGAGGTGATCTCCTCCCACACTACCATCTGCCCCCTATTTTTCTCGGGTAATCCCCAAACTGACATTAAGGAATGCAACCACTGACTGACCACAGACCAACTACCAGACCATTTTATCTGCCTCTCTTAAGATAAAAGATTTTGTCTTGGATAGATAAAAATCACACAGCTTTAACCTAGCTCTAAAATTAAGCTATGAGCTAGCTGCAAACCAGGACAGTGCACAATTAGGATATTGATTTAAATGTAGAAACATTACATTAATCAAATTCTTGATTTTCACTATATTAATAAGATTGATTCACTTAACTAAAACTATTAATAAACCCACAGCCACAGAAAACTGTATGGAAATCTGAATAATTCTGCTTTAATTTGAAGGCCAAACAAAAGAAACTAAACAGCACCGCAGAAGCTAGTGGAGTGGTGAAGCTGGTGGACTCATCACATGACCAGAGAAGCCTGTGGTGGAGCAGGAAAATAGTGTGCTTTATGAAACCTGCAGTCTTTGACACGAACAGGAAGCTACACGCTTGGTCTGGCCGTCATTCATTTGTGCACAGCAACTGCATAAATATTGGTAACCATGGGATGGCATTTCATTTTGTGTCATTTGTAAAGAGACAGGGTGATATGTATACCTCACCCAACTACAGTGATAAAAGCTCGGCCCTCCTGTGAAAACTGATGACTAATGCTTTGCTCCACCCATCACTACAAACAGGGCTGAAAAGGATTCTTCGGCTCGCTACCAAGTCTGCTTTTAAATAGCACTGGGAGCTTGGGATGATGTGGATCCCCTAAACGCGGTAATGACGTAAGTTCAGAGTCCATCAGGGGGAAAGGCTCGTGGCACAAGACAGTTTCCGCCAGTTAACCTCAGTGTGAAATGAGCAAAATGAAGGTGAATATTAGCACTGCATAGAAGCTTACGTGAACAAGCAGACTGCTGAGTAAACTCAGAAGTGATGCCCTATACTGAAAACCTGCTGTACCAGACTCCGAGCCTATGTGATACTGTTCATACTTGCCATTGTTAAAAGGAATGATAGCCTGGAGAAACTCGGATATATTGCATGTAAAATTTTCTAATTTATACAAAGTTTTCCAGCTTAATCTGGATTTAACCAAAGATGAAATGCAGCATGAGAGGCACTGAAAATAAAAAAATATCTGATATGCCTTTATTTTCCATGGAAATTTTAATAAGAAATAGCCAACGTATTTGCACTGAAGCTCTTTTCCACACCGAGACTATTTTTACTGAAAGAATTCGAACCAAAAGAATCTAGGACACCCGATGCATCAAAGTTTGTGAGACTAGAACAACGATCCAGGAGCATTTCCACATTTCTTAGCTTCAAGTGTGACAAATATATAGTGATGAAAAATTTGGATTCACTCACATGTAATCTTTTAAATGCTTTAAAACCAAAGTACAGAATAGTTTTGAAATAACTTTATTTAGATCTCATTTCTAGTATTACCTGAGAGACAACTGCACCAGCAACAAGGTAACCTCACCTTGAGCCAAAAGCCAGTTTTTCTCAACAGAGAAAGCAGCTGACCCAAGCTGATCACCACAGAATGGAGGATTGCTGTCAGTTGCTTTGATCTGAGCCTAGACAACAGCTATCAGGGCGATCCAACAGGTATCCGTCTAACAGGAAGCTTTTAAGCACAGACAGGCAGTCACTAAAAGCCAAGCAGAAAGTTAGAGATACATACCATATGTTTGACTCTGTGTGTTTCCCTTAGTTTCCTGTATATTCTGTCAAGATTGATCCACCAGCGCTGGTTCAATTGCTTTAGAAACACTGTAGGCTATATGCCAAGCAAACACCCCATACACACACACAAACATATAAACACGCACAAACACACAGGCAACACACGCCCAGTAATACAAAACTTGCTGCTCCGCCCCTCCTAAAAAACCAGTACAGTCCCCACCTCTTTTCTTCCAAAGCCAGCAGAGCAGGCTCAGTCGGATTGGACGGTTGGACACTCTCTGAACCACCCACTGCCCACTGCCTGTATGGAAAACTGAAAAAAGCAGCTTAACCCAGAAAAACGTCTGGGGCAGGCTTTGCAAAAGGAGAAATGTTGTAGTTAGATTTTTCTAAAAGATAGAACATGATGGCTTCTACTTGAAGCGTTAAAGCGGAAGTAGACATGAAGGTTGAAGCAGTGATGAGGCAGTCCTGCAGCTTGGGTGTGTCTGATACACTCACTGCTTAGGAATCTAACAGAGGAGCTACTTCAACGACAAAGACCCAGTATATTAGAATGTCTCTGAGCAGAAAAGGGAAAGCAAGAGGGGGGTCTTATCAAATCTTCCTAAGCCAGAAGGGAGCAGAGAACATTAGAGAATAAATATAGAAAAATAAAAGTGGTAGGATGTGCTTCAGAAGTAGATCCTGGGTGTAGGAACAAACTCCAGAACAGAAGTCAAAGGTTTTAAAAACTAGGTAGAGTGACCCATCATTTCTTCTTTGCAGACACTCACAGTCTGAGCCTCAACAGAAAATAACAAACTGATTGCTTACTACGCAGATAATTCAGCTCTTATCACCATGGAACACGTTTCAGCATTGTAAAAAAGGGCTGGGCTTTTTGAATAGCGCCCTCTTCAGCTGGAAAATTTTCACTGCACTTATTGGAAATTTGAAACTTTATGGGTTTCAACTGAAACAATTTTCAGTGTGTATGATTTTTCATTTGCAAAAGATAAGACTATTTTTATTTTATCTCATGCAAATATGCACAGAGTCAGTGCATGCATATAACACATTTTTCCAGCTGAAAAGTCTTTTGATATCCACATCTCAAATAGATTTTAGTTACACCGGCACCACATCAGCAAAAAAATGTATAAATAAACAAATACTTATTATACTTACTCCACATTTTCCTGACTCTTTGCTGCAGCACAATGCCCCAACTACCCTCTGTGAGTTTTGTTATCTAAGTCACTAATACTATATATCAGATGTGAGCATTAAGGTGGGTTAAAGTTTATTAAATTGTCCAACTATGTTATTGATATGCAGAGTTTAAAAGCACAACACATATAATATATCCTTAGAAATGTTGCCGCCCAGCAATCCTTGTGATTGTGATGTTGCAAAAGTGTTGTGTACCACTTCAATTATTGTGAGTAAAATGATAAAACTCTATGAGAATGGTGCGGACACCGTGATGCTGAAAAACATTGTAAGATTGTAACCCATATTGTTATTATAAGGGTTGATTTAAAAAAATATATATATTATTTAGCCATACATAAAAAAAATAAAACCAAAATAACTCCTGCCACTTAGAGTCATATAACCATATATCCTACAATACACTTAAACTACACTTAAATGAACAAGTAAGTTAAATTATTTCCAACATCTCGTGATGAAACATACCACTGGTAGGTCCAAGTTGTCAAAAACAGCATTAAATACCTTAGAAGTTGGGTGCTAAATGATCAAAACTGCAAAAAGTTTATGGATTAGTCTGTTCTTTCATGCAGGATGAATATGAGGCTGGTAACCGCTTTGGTCTGTACAGAGTTGATGATAAATCAACTCCTGTAATTTTACAAATGTTCCTCTTATGCCTCGTTACAAGAAGGAGCTTTATTGTTCTTGGAAACGTCTTTGACATGAGCATACTTGCTAAAACATTAGAAATTGCCGATGACTCAGATTCACGATCAAACGTATTAATCAGAGCCCTGTGTTCTTCTACCTTGTGCCTGATCAACTCTCACCCCAGTTATCTAAAAATACTTGTGAAGTACAAAGACACCCGAAGCTCTCACGCTGTTTATGACCCTCTCAGAGTAAATCTTTTTCAACAGCTCTGTCCCTGCTGACTCTACAAGCACAACAGAGCCTGTGTGCTGTCTCTGTGGCTTAAAAACTATGAACTCTCCAGTCTCAGAATGAGACACAGAGAGGACAACCCACACTATATTCAAGTACGTAACTGTGGTAACGCCTGTTTGTTAATAAGCAGTGAGCCACCAGCACAGAGGGATTGACCAATCGGAACTGCGATCTGACAGCCAAATGACTTTCTCATAAAGCTGTGATTCCAGGCTAGATCAATGTCAGTCACCATGCTAGCATTATTCTCAAGGCCAGCATTTTGTATCATGAAGGATTTAAGTATTTTAAAGATTTGAACTGCTTCTGATTATTTATTCTAAAGACTATGACACAAAAATAGTTCAGCCGACTCTTTGATACAGGCATTACTTTTGAATCCAACAGAGAATAAAGAAATACAGCAATAATATAATTTATGCATTAAACCAAATGCTTGAAACCTTTATCTGATTTTTGAAGTGTCAACGTACAACATACTGTTGATCTTAGACTGAAAATGATGAGAGTAGTTAGTTTAGATGCATTTGATGAACAGATTAGATTTTCAATTTTTTTAAGTGAGCAGTATTGGATGATATTCAGTTTGACCAAACCTTAATGGTGACCAGAAGGTCTAGAATTAGAATTCTGAGCATTTTCTTAAACACATCCATACGTAGATGGTAGCCGTTGACACTATCAAGAAGTTGTGACTGAAATATGAAACATTTACATTGTGGGTTTTTTAACAGTGTTCACATAAGTCAAGATTGCAATATGGCAACACTCAGGTAACCATTGGCGGTAGTACTTATTTAAAATGTTGTTTTAAGCTGCATTTTCATATGCAAACACAGTTTTTATCTTGTTAAGTTTAGAGTTACAAGTTCCACATTAGAGCTGTAATCGGAACTTAAAAGTTAGGCCCGACCTGACCCGAGCCCGAGTAGTATATTTTGATTGACAGCTTATTAAAGCCTGAAGCCAATTAAGGCCAACTTTTTTCCGCAGAAAAAACTGGCACCGGACAAGGTGACTGGCAGGTTTTCAATTTACTGGACAAATGTTTTAAATTCTGGTTAAATAGGCCTGCTAAATGAAGCTTAAAATGATAAATGAATAAGAATAATTTCAAGGCATGTTGATTTATAATCATTTTTATTTTAGTCTCCAGCTAAATGAAGGTTTAACTGCTTGCTTCTGTTGCATAAAAGTCTGTCTCGCCTGCGTGCATTTCTGTGTGTGCTATTCACCGCTTGCTCTAGATTTAAGGAGATTTTATCTGACATGTGGGCATCAGGGAGCTGCTACATAAATACAGGAGACTTCTGAAACTTGGAATACTGGTGCATTTACACTCCAGCATTTTCTGTAAGAACGCAGCACAGCAGTCTTAGCATGTTTTCAGCTTTGATCTGTGAGGAATAATGTTAGTGGCCCAATGTAGCGCTTTATCATAAATTATGACGCTAATGAGATGATCAGCTGACCGCTAAAGCCAGAGCCCAACCTGAGACCGTGGACAATAATAAAAACTAAGCCTTAACCCGGCCCGACCCGACTGTTCAGGCAAAGATCTTCAGCTTCATTACACATGTAACATTCACTTTAGACACTGTTACTACTGTGTCTTGTAAAATAAATTTGTTTCTACTGCAGCTACTATTGCTCTTGCTGATCCCATACTGAAGCTGGAAATTGCCACAAGAAAAAAAAATCTCAGACTTTTCAAATAGTAGTTTCGACTTTGAGGGGGCATTCCAGTTGATTTTTCCAACTCGGAAGTCAGAATTTACAATATCTAGTACTAAATAGAACTCTTCAAAAATTAACAATCCATCTATGAGCGCATATATCTTCTAACACACAGAAACTGATGTTTACTGTTATTACTGCTAACTACACAAACAATTAGATTAGTTGCTAGACAATTTAAAATGTCAGAACTTTCTCCAGCTCAACCAGGACAAAACTGAGCTTTTAGTTATCTGTCCTGAGGCTCAGAGAGAGAAACTTTTACCAAAACTACAATCATTGTCTTTTAATGCTTCTTTACAAGTGAAGAATCTGGGCATGAGTTTTGACTCTAAGCTGTCTTTTATTCCACACATTAAAAATATTACTACAGTAGAATAGGTTTTTATCACTTAAAGAACATCACCAGAGTCCGCCAAATTTTCTCTTGGGCCAATACGGAGACACTAATGCATACTTTTATCACCAGTAGAATTGATTATTGTAATGTCCTGCTTTCTGGTCTTCCGAAAAAGACTACCTCAAGTTTACAGCTTTAACAAAATTCAGCAGCACGTGTTCTGATGAAGATCAGGAGGTGGGAGCACATTACACTGGTCTTAAAATCACTGCATAGGCTCCCCTTATGTTTTAGGATCAATTTTAAGGTTCTTCTAATGTTTTTTAAGTGTCTTAATGGTCTTGGGCCTTCTTATCTCTCTGAATTTCTTTTACCATATGAACTCTCACGGTCTCTGCGCTCCTCTGGCAGCCGTCTCCTTATCATCCCCAAAGTCAGGACACGGACTCATGGTGAGTAGTCTTTCAATTATTATGGCCCTCTCCTCTGGAAAAGGCTGCCAGAGGACCTCAGGGCCGCAGAGAACGTTCATGTTTTTAAAAGCAGGCTCAAGACTCACCTTTTTAGCCAAGCTTTGATTATTATTTATTAATATCTGTTAAATTGCTCTGCATGTTTTATTTGTTAAAAATCTTTGTTGAATTTTTAACTGATCATTATTTATTATGTATCTCCTTTACACTTTTATCTGATCATATCTTTGGGAAGGGTGGGGTTTGTGGGGTCATTTTAAACTGTAAAGCACTTTGAGAAGCTCTGTAGTTGGAAAAGCGCTTTATAAATAAAGTTTGATTGATTGATTGATTGATTGACTGATTGATTGATTGACATCTGTTTTTATTTGGTCTTTTAAACCCTGTTTTACAGTGACTTCTCTCTGACACACACTGTGTGAAGGCGCCCCTACTCGTAATATAAATAATTAATCATAACCTACAGCAGAAAGGAAAAAATATAAAGATATTTTGAAAGCTCCTAAGTATAACTCAGAGAAATTTGAACTGCTAAAACTGGTGTAAGCAGGCCAAACCTTTGCAAGAACCACAAGCAACTTAATATCCACACCATCTTCAAAGTTTGTTTGCGTCTTGTTTAATAATAATTCCTTGTTTATGAGGGCATGAATTTAAACAGCTGTCGTGAGCTGAATATTCCTGATTGAAGACGTCTGTTTTTAAATCAAATCATTCAATGATGCATCATCCCTGTGATAGATCTGCTTTTAATGCATTAGATCTGGCTCTAGTAGACAGTCTGGCAGTGTGGCATGTAGCAAACCTGAAATTTATCAGTTGAGTCTGTTATTATTATTATTTTTATTTCATGTAACACCCTTTTGTAGAACACTGACCTGAATGTGTCAATATCTGTATTTGTCAACAGTCACTCTGGTGGAAAGAACATAGATTGGACAAATTGAATGCATCAGTGCAAATAAAAATAGTGTCATTGTGTAACTCTGTCCACTCATCCATCCTTTACACCATTGTCACCCACACTCTCTGTCAACCAGGATTGTCCTTTGCCCTGCTGCCTGTCCATGAACTGTCACTAAATTTAGCTCTGCACATTTTTTGCTGTGATTTGTTAACTAATGCTTGATTCAATGCCAGAAACACAAGGGTAACAAAACACAAGACACTTTTACAACACTCCTGAGTTACCTTAGCCCTTAGACTTTTTCCACACTTTAGCATATATCCAGAGATTAAACAAAATGGTTTAGATCAGTGCGGTCCAGTTGAGAATCTATGTCAACAATACCTGTAAAATCATCCAATCTGTTTAAACTTAAGTTATGTTACAAAGACAAATATGTGAAAGTTTCTGTCTCTAGACTTTCAAAGGACTTGCAGCTGCACACCACAATTTTTAGACCTTTATTCGAAACATTTAAAAAACATGTTTCATTTTCTCTCTATCTCGCTGTTATTGTCTATGACATTATACCACGGTTAAATGCATAAAAGTGTGGGGTTGCAATATGAAAGCTTGAAAGTTCAAGTGCAAGGAATACTTTTAAAGATATGCATTGGGCAGTAAGCTAATTTATTTATTTAAATTTTTAAAACTGATCTCATTAATTCAGAAAAACAGAGTAGTATTTATTTTTATTTTTAAAACTTATCTCATTAATCCAGAAAAAAAACAGAGTGGTATTTATTTTTAAAATGTATCCCACTGATTGAGAAAAACAGAGCAGTATTTATTTTAATTTTAAAACTTATCTTATTAATTAAGAAAAACAGAGCAGTATTTATTTTTATTTTTAAAACTTATCTCATTAATTCAGAAAAGCAGAGCTTTTGATTTTTTTCAAGTGAATGCAATAAGCTTCCGTATAACATCAATAATTACTAACATAATAACTGGTAGCAACTCCATAAAGTGGAGGGTCTTCCCTTCTCAACTCTACAGGAAAAGCACCACGTGGCAAACACCGTCATGGCAAATTAACAAGCAGTTTGGTGCCAAATAACAACACCGCTGGTGTTTTACCAGGTATTACCCAAAGGCTTAGAGGCCATCATTGAGTAGGTTTTATATAACTGACAAATGGGTCAACAGTCAAAAACAAGTCAGGCTAACAGAGACATGAGACATCTGACAGCACAAGTCTGGAGGAGGGCAGTGAAATATCACAGGATAGGGACATGATAAAGAGCTGCTTTTCATAAGAACTATATCAGGAAATTAAAGATTAAATTTAACTGAGCTTGAGCAGATGGATATGTTTGGACAAAAGAATTTTGGTGATGTTGTGTTTCACTCTCATGCAACCAGACACGTCCTCAGGGTTCAGTGTTCCATGTGCCAAAGCATCTCATCAATATTACAAATTCTCATCTACTACTTCTCCTACTATTTTATTTTTATTTTCTATGTTGTCCAGAACCTTTGGCCATAAATTGCTTCATAGGTCATGTTTGTGACATTTGACTGTAAGCATAAGGACACCATGTGATATGATGTCAGTAAACTACACATGATACCAGTTCCTTCTGCCAACCCAGCAGGACTGCAGTGAATTTCATGTCAGTGGAAATGGGAACATGCCTCCAAACGCTCTTCAGCAGTGAGGTCTGTAACTGTGCAGACTCAGTGATAGCTATTTCCAATATCGGTGAGGGAAGAATGGAGATTTTTCACAAGATATCTGCTGTTCATTCAGGGAGTGAGAGAGAGCAAGACTTCCAGTGGATAACAGGAAGGATTAACAACACACCTGAATCAAATATTTAGATGATAAGCAAGACTCTGTACAACTAGGGAGACAATTAAGCCAATTTAAACAGGTGTGTTGGACAGAAAACACATGTACAAGATGTTAGAAACAGTCTGTAATGCTAGCTGCAAAAACCTTACTAATATAATATCAAAAAGATCATATAAAATATCAACTCTATAATCACTTTTTGTTTTAAAAGTGATCCTTCATTCTTTTTTTTACTATATTTTTTACAACCTCTGCTTAAAGTATTAATCATAATCAACCCTCACAGCAGGAAGCTGATGCCACTGTTATATCGTTTTATTTTGTATTATTTAATTAAATTGGAATAAAATCTGTGTCAAAAGACCGTACATCATTAATTGTACAAAGATTTCTGATCTGTAAACCTATTTAAGATAATTTTGTATTATTCCATGGAACACATTGTAGTATCAGTGGAACTCCAATAAAAGGCAAGCTGAAAAAGTTAATGTGTGGTTCATTACCCTTGTAAGCACCGTTTCATCGCAATCAGCTGCCTCAATTCAAATTGTTTTTGAAGGTTTTTAATGAAATAACACTGAAAAAAGTGATAAAGAGGTTTCCTAAATAAATGTTAAAGATAAACTCTATGTGGTATTTTTAACACTGTTGGCCTTGTAGCAAAATCAGACTGTCTGTATGAGGTTTAATGAGAAAATCCTAAACATTTCCCATCAGCATTGTCAGATAACAAAACTGATCTGCAAGTGGAGCTTCTTTCACAGAGACTCAATTCCAGAAAGTAGGAAGGTAGACACTGTGGCATTCAGACAAAAGTAATGGCAGAATCTGGTCAGCGATTAGAGAAACCTGCAGATCTTTAACTGTAAAAAGGCTTTGCTATGACCACTAACCTTTGTCTGACTTTTTCTTTCAGTTCCCTGGTACTGTGCAGTGCCTGTACTAAAGTACAAACACTGACTTCATTGTCAACTCTGTGCTGTCCTCTGTGTGTTGCAAGAGAAGCTGCACTGCACCAGGACTGACATGGAGCTGATAAGAACTATAAGCCAAACAAGATTAGAAGTCACTGGTCCCAAAAATTAGACCTAAAGGGTTACGAAACTTGTTTTCATGTTTGACTCCTATATCCAGTAATAAGAAGCTGCTTTGACTGGACATATGGTTCACACATGTAGACAGATATTATGAAGCATCCTAGAGAAAATCTCACACTGTACAGTGGATCTTAAAAGTGACACACCCCTTGTTTTGAATATCTAAAAGAATAAAAACAACAATGAATTGTTTAAACTCTTTTTCCACATGTAATGCAACTATGTCTTTTTCTGGCATGTACTTGGTTTGCTATACATGTGACAATTCGTTAAAACCTTTTGGGAAAATATTTTGTAATCTGATATAACTAGCTGCTAGGTTAGACATAAAAACAAAACTAAACATTAACACATGCAATAAACACCAAGCCCACAGTGAAACACAGAGGTGGACGTATTATTATCTGTGGTTACATTTAATCAGCTGGCGCTATGGAATTTATTGAGGCGTATCAATTTATTTTTTTTGTATCGACTGATATATTGGCTGGCTGATATGTTGGGCAGATATATATATATATATATATATATATATATATATATTTTAAATGGGCCATTGGCCAAAACTTGTTTAAGAAAGCTGATATAAAGAAAAAAATGATTAGGCACTTGTGTGGCCAGTTGTAGCCACTACTTGACTGAAAGAAGGATCCCCCTTACCTCTGAACCACTGTGAGCCAGCCCCCTCATATTTTACTCTTAAGTTTGGTGTTTAATCTTTCACTGCAATATATTAACACATATTTTAGATTTTATTATTTACTACCAAGTGGTAGTGTGCTTTACTTTGTTTTTAATTTTTATTCGCTACTTGAAGTCGAGATTCTACCTAAACCAGCTATTTGCACCATTATTCTGGTTACTTTTAGAATTTATCTTATTTTGTATACTTAAAGAAACTTGAATTTTATTTGTTATTGTTCTGAAGCCATTTGCACTCAGGTTACTGTTTTTAGTTTGTTTTTATAATGTTTTATATTCGAAGTTCAATAAATATTTAAAGATTTTTATTGACTTTTTAATTTATAATGCACTCAGTGAGTGTTCAGTTTTCTTTCACAATCAATCGGTCGGCCTCTACAAATTACCTGTTATTTTTTTCCCCAGAACCTTCAGGTTTCTAGTAGAAAGTTGAAAATGAAGAGGGATTTTATTTCTTTGTGTCACAATGAGACAAAGCATCCGTTCAAATTCACAAAATATCAACTTGACTAGTTTTGGAATGGTCTATCTGGAGTTCAGGAATCATTTTGTGAGAAACTTTAGAGGGGTCACTTGCGGACGGCTGTGGACAAAAGGTTTTATTACAATCTAAATTTATTTGAAAAACTTTTACATGTCTAAGTGGGTAAATATTACCAAATTAATATGAAGGATGCTGATAGTCCCCAACTAAAGCAGAGTGACTGATTCAATTAAATGGTTCTTGAAAACATTTTATCTTAAATGTGGGCACATTTAAGCTTGTTGCAGCTTTTAACTTTCTTCCTATCCAATATATTTGTTTATCAGTTGAGTTATACCATGTTCTATGAAAATATTTTAGAATAATTTATCAGGTCAGATTTTCAGATCAGAAAAACCTTACATCTTTTCAAAGATGTTGCAGATGAAAGAGTCAAGGAAAGCAAACTGCACTGCAGTGATATGTTTATCCGTATAGACTGCAAAGACTCTCAAGCTTTACCTTTCTACATCTTAAATCACATAACCTGCATATATTAGTGAAATCCCCTTAAAATGTATTTATAAATATCTTTTAAAATATTAGTTTAAATTAAAATTTTCTGGATTGATTTATAAGGAGATCAAGTGGCCATTCTGGGAAGCAATATCAATCGTATATAACCCTTAGTGTTAAGTTTATATTCTTCCAAATACACCAAAATGCTCATCATTCATAGACAGACAAAGGGTTCATATTGGGACAATGAATCCAGTTAAGATAATTAGATACTGTTAATATCAATTATTTTAGTTTAACCCATGTGAACTGCACTTCATACAGATTAACTAGTTCTTGTTAATTGTGAACTTACACATTACTGTAAATCTATATGAGCTTCAGAGAAAGAGGCCAGCACGGATCTTCAATCTGCAAAACTGAATGCTTTCCATGCACAAGTTGTTTCTAACCCTAACCCTAACTACTAGATAACAAAATATCTAACAGCAAACTAGCACGGCCCTGATAACAGACTAGTGACATCAACACAGTCTGGGATTCATCAGCATGCAATCCCCCAAGCTGTCAGTGTGAGAGCCCAAAGATAATAAGGCTGAGGTTACAGGATATGACCCGCATGCAGTTTTACAAGTTGAACACATTTACGCTTATTGCACTTACACACCCAAGTCAGATTGCTTCATCTGCTGCTCCAGATAATCACAGGAGAATATGTCTTAGGGTGGGAAACAGAACTCAAACACTTTTTTGAGTATACCCAAATTGTGTTTTGTTTTGTTTTTTTCTGTAACAGTATGAGATTAGGATACTTCAGAATAAGGGTTACTATTTTCATAAAAGTTTTTGATGGTTGTAAATACTTGAGTTGGACACTACAGGCCCTGTCTCTGTCTCAGTTGAATGTATCCGTCTGCCCAGCACATACTAAACTTTCAAAGGCAAACCCGGAGCCTCACACATTCCTGAAGAGAGAGAGAGTGAAGTCTGACTCGGGCTGACTCTTGTTTCCCCTATAAGTCCTTCTCTTAAACAAGCACCACAAACTATACGAAGAAGACGAAGCAAAATGTGAGCTGATTAAATTAGAGATGCACTATTTGAAATTAAGTCCCAAAACAAATCACACATGGATAGATTTGGATTAATTTCCCACTATGGCACAAGCACACAAATACAAAAAAATATATGTAGCACAGACCTCCTTCTCCACAGACACATCCTGCAGGGCCGGGGAGTCCCTCGGGCCTCGGATCCAACTCAATATCTGGCCCATGTTCGCTCAATGTGTGCCTGAGTTTGTTTGTTTGTGTGTGTCTGTCTGTCAGGCTGCGAGTCCTATCTGTCAGCTTGCAGCATGCTCCCAGTAGGCAGGCAGGCAGGAAACAGCAAGAACAAAAAAAAAAAAAGAGGGGAGGGGAGAACGACTGGAGGGTGTGGTTAAGGAGCAGAGAGGGATCAGATGTTGGGTGAAGTCAGGGAAGGCAGGGTTGTAACTCTCTCTGGGCTATAAGGGGACGTGAGCTGACACCCACCTGATTAGTGGCCATATCTGATCGTGTTTGGACACACACAAGGGCACACATGCATAAAAGATCTTAATTTCTTTACACAACTGAGCAATCACTATAACCAGACGTGGGAAATTAACACATGTTCACACTTCCTATGTGTATACAGTTATAAAATACTCGGGCTATTTCCCTAACACCCTCTATAAATTACTGTGGACAATGAACAAAGAGAAGAAAAAGCTGAGTGGAGAACTTTGACCCTATTCTTTATCGCCCTAATCTAACCTTTTAAAGATAAAAGAAGGAGTGATGAAGGTTACACCCAGTGTTTTTTATTTTTTAAGTAAGCAACATAAAGTTGTTGGGCAGAGAGACCTTCATCATGAATCTGTGCAGCAGAACAGCCTGAACAAGCAAAGCAAGCAGAGTGTTTTCAACAGCTAGGAATGTAGGGAGTGTTTTTCTGCGAACACACAGATAAATACATGTACAAACGCTGAAGGCTACAGTGAGAGTGTTCTTCTCATTGTTAAAAGAAAAACAATCATTGCAAATAATTAAAACAACAAATAAAACAAATGTATGTATGAGATGCCTGGTGTTAACATTTTTGTTTTATAAATTAAGTAAGAGTGGAAATTGCAACCTAAGTTATATCTCTGATGCCCTAATTCCCTCACAAATTCCCATGCCTCCTTAAAAAGTAATTGGGTGGGGTGAGCCGAAAGAACAAACCTTTGATTGAATCAGTGAGACAGATTCAGTCAGACAACTGAGCAGTCTTCCGTTTTTTTTCAGCTTTTCAGAAGCACACCTCAGCCTAATGTGGAATTAATTTACTTGACAACTAATATGTCTCTCAACTAGTCTCAACCAGCCTGAAACAACGCACTCGTTTGTGTCGTACATTAAGCGAATCGCTAAGGTTTCATAAGCAGCAAATCTGCCCCTATAAATAATGTAAATAATGGTTTGATTAAAGTTTATCTGTATTACAACATGAAACAATAGGGAGCACCCAATGCTGGCCTTACACCCAGAAAAACACATATGGGAGTGGAATGCATTTCACGTATTTTATGAACATGCGGGATCAAGCAGTTGCTTACAGAAGAAATGTACCAATATAAAAATCCCTTAGTGTCTCAATTTTACTTACTTTTAGCAAAATCACTAGTGCCACAAACCATTTTTAGCCACAGCACTTATTCTCCAATGTTTCACAAGTTTTTATTTAGCGAGAGAGAGGGATGTTTGATCTTTGACCAGTCCTCTTTTCACGATCAATCTAATCCTCTAGAGCCCTGGTCTTCTCTCTGCTCTCACTGGGGCCATTTATTCCATGCCTAGCGACCCATTTCTGCATGGAGTTGGTCATATATATTTTGGATAATTAGCCCACCAATTAAACCCCGTGGCATCATATTGTAAAGTGTCTGGCAGAGGCAGCCAACCAGATTTTTATTAGAAATCCTCAGGTTTGTGATATGCGGCACACGAGGAATGGTTAGAAAACTGTTGGAAGATAAACAAGTCCACAGTAACACAGAGCCTCCATCATACCTAACAAGAAGCAAAAAGGACTCATTTGTTTTACAGCAAGTCCACCTGGATTGTTTGAATGCAGAATTAGGTCTTAGTCTAATCCAACAACAAAGAATTAGGCCCTGTATGCATGGTGATAAAACTAGGTGTGGCAGTAAAGAAAATTATTCGAATATGCGTCTCATCCACAAGAAGCATTTCAGGACAATGTAATTACTGTGATCACAAGCTCTCCAGCATTTTTTCTCGGTGGATAACATTGCCGCCCCATTCCTATATTTAAGTAACGCCCATGCACAACTCTGCGATAAGGTAAGCAAACATGTTGCTGTAGAGTATAGCAGTCCTAATAAAGCAAATGCTGACCTTGCTGTGGATCCTAGAATATGATTTACTGTTCCTCCTCTATCACCAGAAGCAAAAAACTGATCCAAAGAACCCCAGACACCATATGTTTTTAAATAAAGCTCTTATTCAAAAACAGATTAGCCGTGTTTGTAAACCGGGTTTGATGCACACTCTTAGTGTTATTTTCTGTGTTTCTCTGATGGTGTCACAGCTCCACCAATGGGCCCGGCATAGGTACTACAGCAGTTTCCGCCAGTTTGTGTGGAACCGTGTGGACCCAGTTATTGTATTGAGGTACTGTTTTATTTTTTTACAGAATCTGTTTTTGAATCTATACCCATTTAGTTTTCTTGTAATCAGGGCCAAATGCTTTAATCTAATTTGCATGCCTTTTAAAAAAAAAGAGAGATGACAAAGTCAAAAGAAATTGATTCCAGAAAGACCTGATTGAACAAGCATAAAGTTCTAGTCAAAGCCCCAGTAGAGGGTCAGCACTTTGTGTAGGGGTAGAACAGCCACCGCATATACAGAGGCCATTAGTTCTTGACGCCTTTTCATTGATGATGAAAGACAGGTGAGCGGTTTTACTCAGGCTGCAGCTGTTAACCCGCAATATGGACAAGTAGTTACAGGAGATGACTGAGCATGGGGGTGAAAAAAATAAACAGAAGGAGCAATAAAAAGTAACATAGAGGCCAGGGAGAAATTAAATGAATGAATTTATTTTTACTGTTGCTTCTAAGTGTGTGCATGCATGGGAGTTGGGTTGGGGGGAGGGGGTTACAATTGAAAACATGCTTTAGATCAGCGGTGTTGAGCTCATGTCCATTTTTGGCCACATCAAGCTGATGAATATCCTTAAAAGGCCGGTTGTGGCAGAAAGTATTAATAAAACCACAATGAACCGTTAAAATAAGTCTCCGCATTCCAAAAGTACGTCTTAAAATGTAATAATACTGAACATCTTTACATAATGCTGTGATTTAGGACTGTTCAAATAAACAACGGTTTTATTTTAGTGATAAAATTGTATTGGGGTGCAGAAAAATATAACTTAAATTTTCTATCTATAGGATTCTCTAGAGTTTAGAGGGCCACATAAATGACCATGGAGGGCCGGATTTGGCCCCCGGGCCTTCAGTTTGACACATGTGCTTTAGATTGTAAGTGGGAGAGTTGGGAATGTGGTTTATGTGGGGTAGTTTTGATCTGTAAAGCACTTTGAGATACAGTTTTGTATGAAAAGTGCTTTATAAATAAAGTTTGATTTGAAATATTAAAAAAGATACTAAACCAACTCAACATTGCTATGAAGGTCCACCGAAACTACACAAATAACAAAACTCATACTAAAACTTTTAACATCATTAAATTATGGATTACAAAGTAGAGGTTTACGGAAATGTTGATCAAAATAAAAGTGCAACTTTAAAAAAAAAATTACATTTATCTTATGAGGAGTAAAAATGAACTTTTGGTGATTTTATCAAAAACATTCATTTCTTACTTTGGGATATTTTCCCTGGTGTGATTACTTAACTAAAATTGAAAGTAGACTTTTTCTAATATTTTAATCAGTACATTTTCCTGATGCAATGAAATATCAATGTAATTCTTCTAAATTGTCTCACACTGTTCTCACAATATGAATCAAGTCACACAAGCGTGCCTTTTGTAAAGCCTTGCCCTCCACACCCTTCTTCACATGCACTCATGAAAAGGTTCATATGTGAACAGGTGGGAACACTTTAAAATACAGGCTCTTCCACATAACTCAGGATGGCACAGTCCCGGTCAGACAGACACACCTTCAGCTGGGTAAAACACAGCAAGTAAATGAACCTGTACAACAAGCTTCTGCACCATGGGAAATGAAAGTCTTCTGCTGTAACCTCACAAAGAGCTTTTTAAACTGGAATAAACGGTGCTGTATTTAAAAACTCAGTGAATATGTTTTCATTTTAACACTGATACCAGAGAAAATGTACATTTTTCAGAGGCTACTGTAAAAATATAAATGCAGTCACAAAAGTATAAACTAGAATCTAAGATGCTGTTACCAGTGTATCATATTTACTGAGTGGTAGTCTATCTGCAAAATATATAGTGTGTCATATGTAACTGGACCCTGCTGCTTATCTGTGGGTTCCCCTTTATATTTAGAGCCACAGCGCTCTATAGTCACTGTGTTTCTCTGCTGTAGGTTCTACATTTACACAGCCCATAAATCACACAAAAATGCCCTCATGTGTCTATAGCGCCATGAAAAGGTATTTCCAGCCTTACACATTTAAAAAATATATATTTTTATCTTGCTCACAATTTCCTAATTGTCAAACAAACTTTAATATCAGACAAGATGACCTGAGAAGATACAACAAGCTGGTTTCAAATTAAAATGTTATTTATTAGGGTAAAGAGGCTAGCCAAACCAACCTGGCTTTAAGTTGAATAAGTAATGACTAGTTGTGCCACCACTGCCAGCAACAACTACCAACAAACACTTTCAATAACTGGCTATGAGTTTTTCAAATCTTTGCCCAGAAACTGTATCAGATATTTATGGGCATTATTTTTTTTTTATTAGCCACACAGGCTGGTATTTTGGGCATTAATTACCTATTTGTGGTCACGTCAAAGCATTTTGATCCGATTAAAGTTGAATTTGACTACACTCCAAAAACCTAATTTGCTTTTATTTACCCATTCAGAAATGGACTTCTCTTGATTATTGTCTTGCTGCATTACCCAAGAGTGCTTAGGGTCTCCTTCAGGTTTTTCTGGTAAATAGCAAAATACCATGGTCCCATTAATTAAAGCCCAGGTTCATCACGCCTATCACATCCATGATTGACTGTCAGTGTGATGTTCCTTTTCTTAAATGTTAGTTAGTTTTTCACCTTCCAAAAAGTTCATATTTTGTCCCATTATTCCAAAAATTATTTTCCCAAATGTCAGAAATGGGAGACGTTGCTGTGTGTGTGTGTGTGTGTGTGTGTGTTGGGGAGGTTGTCTGCAGAATTTTTGACCTAGGAACTCTCTTCTACAGGCTATTTGTCTCGCCATTATAATTAAAACATGAACACTGAGCTTAACTGAGGTATAACTGTGGCTTGTAGTGTTTTACATGTTGCGCAGGATGTTTTTATGACCTCCAGGATAAGTCGTCAATCAGCTCTTGGAATAACCAAAGTTTTGTTGTATTTCTTTAGATTGAAGCTTAATATGTTGTGTTTTGGGGCTGCACGGTGGCACAGTGGTTAGCACTGTTGCAAGAACGTTGTGGGTTCGTATCCCGGCCCAGGTCTTTCTGCATGGAGTTTGCATGTTCTCCCCGTGCATGTTTGGGTTCCCTCCGGCTTCCTCCCACAGTCCAAAAACATGACTGTCTCTCTAAATTGTCCTTAGGTGTGACTGCGCATGTACATGCATGGTTGTTTGTCCTGTCTGTCTCCGTGTTGCCTTGCGATGGACTGGCGACCTGTTCAGGGTGTACCCTGCCTCTCGCCCGTTGACAGCTGGAGATAGCCACCAGCCCCCCCGCCACCCCATTCTTAAGGATTAAGTGGTTTAGAAAATGGATGGATGTTGTGTTTTGAGATCATATAGTCTCCCTCATGTCATCAGAAAGTTTCTACTTAAGTTATTAATTGATTCTATGGATCTTTCAGTAATAATAGGTTTGGGTAGTGAAATTGCACTAAACTTTAAAAAAATGTGGCTAATCACAGTTAATTCATGATTTAAGAAGGAGGGTGATGACTTCTTATTATAAGGCCAGGTTAGTTAGGATCATATTTTTGGTTTTATAAAAAAAAATTCAAAACTGCTCTTTGTACTTAATTAGGTTACCTCTGAAAAATAACATTTTCAATGATTATCTGAACTGTTTAAGTGTGATTTTAAAAAGCAAAAGCAGAAAAAATCTGGAAAGGGGCAAACACTTTTTCACATGTCTATAGCTGACCCCAACATGCTATGGAAATACATTCAAAATCTTTGAGATTAGAAATACAGGATATCTTAAATAATTAAAAAACATATCAAATCAGTTGTCAGAAAGTGAATCTCATATCAAAATAATATGTGAATATAGACTTTGATTCTAGCTATTTAGAGATTCTGACTCTAAATTAGTAGGAAATATGATCAAATGCATTGCAATTGACGGCACATTTAATAAACGTTTATGAAAATTGACTTAATCACTAAAACCTAATTTATACTGTGTTTGAGCCCTGTCACAAAATGATCTCCTTGCCTCATTATTTGAAGTGAGTTCATGTGAAAGTGTTAACAAGAACATGGGAGCTGATATCTTTAAAAGGGAGTGGTTCTGTCAGGTATAATTAAATCTAAAGAAACATGCTGTCAGCATCATTTTGCATCAAAAGAGCTTTTCAGGCAGATATGTTACTGCAAATAAGACAGCACCTAAACCATTTATCGAAACGTTGACGATGCCACTGTGGTCACTATGGCAAAAACACTTTTTTACAACGACGATAATGTTTCCGAAGACTAAGCAGTTTTTCCGTTAGTCTGTTTCCAAACTGTATTTTGCAATTTGATCTTTCTCTTAGAGTTATGACTTCTTCCATAGTGGCTTTTCAACCCATGCTGTTGTCAGACTCATATGATTGTGAATAAAGTCATTTTCTTACCAGCATCAGTCAGAATCTTAACAAGGACTTTTCATGCATCTTCTTTCTCAGTGGTTTGATGGCTGGACTTTACCATGGTGTTAATGCTTTAATATCAAGGCAAATTAATCTTACTGTAAACTTCTGAACTTTAGGAAGTATCAAAAAATTAATCTGTTTATTCTGACTATTAGCAAATAAAAATAATTTGGGTCATCCAAACTGACCTGAAACATGAAAAGTTTAATATTCAAGAGTGAGCAAAAAGGCTACACATCTACTTGTACATTTATCTAAAAATGTGATTAAAACTCTATCTCTCAATAAAAGCCTTTGAAAGTCAGTCATTTATTACTGTTCTCCAGTAGAACAACCCTAGAAAAGGTCCAATTTGAAGCATTAAAGATTGTCAAAAACTAAATTTTGTGAATCCTAAAACTTACAGACTTTATTATCTTGCCTTCAACAAAGCAAATTCTGGTGACAGATAAGCCAATCTTACCTGAGTGATACTGCACACAGCAGAGGGAGACAAATACATATAGAGACACTATTTCCCTTTAAAAACAAAAATATCCACTAATCCACATTTTCTCAATGTTAAGTCTCTTTCTGATGCTCCCACTTTTGGATTGGAAAACTGTAGTGAATAAAGGTGAATGATAAATTACTTTAACGTTTTTTTATAAAATTAAAAAAACCTTCCCTACCTAGAAAGGAGGGTTTTTTTCTACTACTGAATAAAAACAGACAAAAATAGCAGCTAAGTGATTAGTAAAATATTTTACTCTTTTCAATTTCATTTCTATTGTTCCTTTATGGACTCTATAATACTGAAACATACACAAAACTCTGAAACAGGTTTCATGAATCTTTAAGAGTGCCGAAATATCATTCATATGGTTCAAATGAATGAATGAATGAATGAACATATGAGACAGTAGGAGGTGAAATCAGTACCTTGCCATAACGAGACACTGCAGAGGGATAAAGTGAAGATTTGCTATTATGCTGGTCTTCAAGATGAGGAGCAGCTGCTCTTCCTTGCTTTAAACACACACACACATCAGCTTGTTATTGTAAGAACAGACGCTTTGAATCCAAAATGATTATTATTGTTGTTGAATCTGAACTCAGTGGAAGCAATAAGCAGGATGCAGCAGTTTCGACCTATTGTTTCAGCTGCCGACTCATTTCACATTGTTTTGAGGGCAACTAACAAAACCGTTAAAAAATGACTTTTTAAAATGATTTAAAATATGAAGGTCAACCAGTATGCTTTACTTTACAAATTTAGGATTTATGCAGAAGTTGGAATAACAACATCACAATTCAGATTTACAAAGTGAGGACATGAAGGCTATCTCAGATCAAACGTATAAATAATGTATGAAGACAGAATAAGCTGCTACATCAGTGTAGGCCTTTATAGTTTATCTAATTATCTCTAACCTGAGCCAAATTTCAAAGCCCACCCAGCAGAACTTAGACGTTTTCCGACATGTTGGGCTGGATGTGTTGCAGTAAATTGCCGCTTATTAACGAGTGCCCAGTTTTACTTAAAATGTACTGCCTCTATAGCAAAGCTGGTGTACTTACAAGGCTCATCCAGTACGCAGCGTACGCCATGAGGGACCAAGTTGAAGCTCAAGCCTCCACTACTGATTTCCTTCCCTCAAAGACAAATCTGGCTTTTTCACATGCCTCCCCCAAAGATGTGCCACTCCCTTGCAGACAGCACCTTGTCGCACACGGTCTGCAGACCTTCCTTTCTCTGACTCAAATGATGCAGAAGTTTCACAACAACTTTCGAAGGAATTCCAGACTCTTGTGCGAAACCATATCAAAGTCACACCCGAGCTGAGACCTGTTTCAAGCAAATACCAAACCCTCTCCACCCAACTTAATTTAGGAATACAAAAGTTAAAAGTCAAGACACAAGATGATTATCATTAGCGCTGCATACGACTACAGAAGTGGATATGAAGCATATAGGCTATTGCCATCCCCTGTATGATGCAGTGGATAAATCAGATCACTCCAGTGCATGGAGTTCCCAGAGCAAATACTGGAAGTTTTCATTGATTTTCACATATATTTTCTTTTTATTTATTTATCTTTACGTGGGACATCTACGGGAACGCATAAGTAGGCTATAAGGCAGTATGAAATCATAGAGCTTGCAATGGCTGCCTCTTTATGTGTATGCAGGGAAAACAAACAGAGCAAACGTACCTCCTTTGTGTTTTTGTGATGGCCATGGCTTCTCCTCTTATGTGGCATCTTTAAAAACAGAATGGATAAAACGTCTCCCTTCTCCCTTTGTGACCCGACTTGTCACTTGGAAATCAGTGTCTGAGTTCTGACCCAGTTAAGCGTAACTGCCCCTCCCGCTTGGAAAAAGAAAGAAAGAAAAAAAAAACCTTCGGGTTGAACGTTCACAGAAGATGCCAAACCCAAAATGATTCAGCGTGATGATGTGCGAAAGTTTTACGGCATGCAGATGCTTGTTTGAGTTATGTCTCCTTAGCAGAAATGTATTTGGCAATAATTGCGATGTATTGTCTGGATGTTTACGAATCAGATTTTTGTTTAAAAAATAAAGAGTTGTTAAAGTGCTCAGTAAGTCTAGGCGCATATTATCTGATTTAACTGGATAAATTGCTTCATATTTTAAGTAAAATTTAAAAGATAGGTTGTTCTTTAACTCCCTGTGTGGGCTTTCTTTTGTCGGGATACACCCCCCACAGTTCAGGGAAAAGTTGACTCACCAGTTGATGCAATTATTTCCGATCAGTAACCTCAAATATTCTCGCAGCGCAATGCTGCCCTCTGCTGATCAAAACTGATACTGTCCGAAGCATCGGGAAAAAAAATATCTGGTCCGATATTCTACCAGAAACGTACATTGGCTGTCCTGGCACTACTGTTTTTGATAAAACTTGTGTAATACACAAATTTCCCGAAATTTTCATACAATTAATTAATTTAGAGGGTTTTACAAGAGAATATGTTATGTATCTGATTATTATTATTTTTTTTACAGTTTTTAAAATTAAAAAGCCGTATAATTTACTGTCCCAGGTCAAATCTCAATTCTATACATCATATAAATACTGATTATACATTTTAATTTCATAGAAAAAACAATAGCTTAGCATATTTATGATGTTATAATTTGTATTATTGGATTAAATCTGCAGTAAAATAAATTAATAATAAATAAATAGATGTTTTAGAAGTGTCCCCAGGTTTCGGTCATGTCCTGTCACAGTTGCATAAAATATTCCAAGAAAAGTGTGTAATAAGTCTTTAAGATCACAAATCATAGGAAGTAACCTCATTTGCCTCTCATCGCAGACTGACACTACCCAGAGGTAAGTTGTTTCTTTGGATTTTGTAATTGTATGCCTTCCTGGATGTTGTTACTTGAGGACGAGCTACTATGTCAGTTCCTGTCACGCAATAATGTCCCCAAAAATTTATGTGAATTAGTTTAGATTTGGAACAAATCAAATCTTTTGTGTAAATGCTCTCTGAGCATTTTTTCAGTTTTTCTGCTAGCATGCTAAATGGCTGAGTCATAGTTGTTAAAATGTCTCACTGTCTGTGACAAGGCCTGACGTTCTGTGACGGGGCCTGACACATTGCTTGTTTTTAGTGAAAACCACAGGTTAATCTTCTTATTTCATTTTTAGATTAATATATTGACCACTGTTAACATTTGTTTATTTGTTTATTTTGAATAAATGGCTAATTTCAATTCAAAGTCAGTTTAATTTTGACGCTGTAAACACTCATAAATGATAGATACAAGTCTCTCTTCTGTCTACGACAAAGATTATCTGCATTTAAAAAAAAAATATATTTTATGTTTAGAACTATATATTTTCATAATAATGAGTAATCAATTACATTGAAACAGATTCCAATGGCACCAGTTAGTGAGGCGGAGAGGCAAAGACAGTGTCGGGCCCGTCGAAATGCTGATCCAGAGAGGAAGCAGAGGCATCTTCAGAAAGAGAGGGACAGATGGAAACTGAAAAATAGCAGGAAGAAAAGTATCAAGGAAATGAGTGAGAGAGAACAAATGAATAGGCGCAAGTTATGGCAGGAACAACCAAGACGATGCAGGCTGAACCGAAAGGCCACTGATTTGCAGCCACAAGGAGAGCCAGAACCAGAACCAGGGACAGAGACAAAAACAAGGCAATCAAGGTTAGCAAGGACCACGTTTCTTATGACTCACACATACGGTTATTAATAACTCACTACTGAAGTAATACAGCATTATAAACAATGAATGTGCATTTAAGTTAGTAAGAAGGTGGTCAATTCAGAACTTCGGTTCATCCGTCGGTTCTTCCCCTTTAGTCACACATTCACAACCTCTCTCACTTAATACTGTCTCCCTCTCATACACACGAATTAATTTCTACTGAATTGTTTTCTAATATAATCTATGTTTTTGGCAGGCAAAAGTTAGCTGGACAAAAAAACATTCCAAGAAGTTGAGGAGAAAGCTTCATGTTGAAATAAATATCCTGAAAAAGATGATTTGTGATGAGAAAAAAGAAAAGGAGAAATATTTTAAAAAAAGGCTCCAGAGATTGCTCAAAAGATCAGGGTCACCAAATACAATGAGTCACTACACTGGGACTGGAACCGAGCAAAATCAACATGAACGTTTCCTAGAAGCATTGGTTGAGGACATATCTGGTCATTTTAATGTAGACTAAACCGGAATACTTGATAGAAAAAATGTAAATCCTGTCACAACATTGTCAACCCTGTCACACCACGGTCAGTCCTGTCACAAAGTATATTTTAGTCCAAAAATTGCAATTTTGATTATAACAGTTACTGAAATGTGTATATAGTGATAGTAAAGGGTGGATTATATATGTACCATAAAGCGATGGTAGCAAACTTTACCCAAAAAGCCCCTTATTCAATAACATTATGTTTACCCGATGGTCATTCTTTATCTAATAGCCCACAAAACAAGCAAAAGCACCCCGATAGCTGTGTTTTTTTAAATGAATTACATGTTTTCTGCGGTAAGGGACACATCCTCATTAAGATGATGATGTTGGTACAGAAGAGAGACTATTCTTTAACACACTTACATTATCAACAATGTCTGTGAAAGAGTAACTGCATATTAAAAGGCTTTTTATTCTAAAATAATTATGTGCTGAGGTGGGATTTAAATAATTTCAGATTATTCACTATCTCTTTTGTTGAAGTCAGTGTTGAAGTTGAAGGTTAATAATTTTTTGATTTTTTGATTTTTTTTGGAATGAAAATGTAGGTTTCCGGTAGAATGTCTTGTCTCTAAACAGATTTTCTTAGGGACCTACCTGCGGTCAAGCACACCACGAAAAATACCAGCAAAGTGGCACGACCTTCGATCTAAATTATTGGCTTTGGTGTCTCTAATATTCCTCCTGACAACACAAAGATTCTCTACATCATTAAGTCAGAGGAGTCAGAGCAGCAATTGAGCCCAGTGATACTACAGCAGAGGTGGGTAGGGTATCCAAAAATTTTACTCAAGTAAGAATAGCACTACTTCAACACAATTGTACTTAAATCAATGTAAAAGGTAGCCATCCAAAAATATTACTCGAAGGAAGAGTAAAAAAAAGTATTAGGTAAAAAGGCTACTTGAGTATTGAGTAACAACTGATCGAATACTTTTTAAAATTATGTCAGCACAGACAAAAAATATTAAGTTATGAACAAATTCTGGTATTTGAAAGACAAAAATGAAGAAAAAAAGACACTAATGACATAATTACACAAAACATTAAGCAGAAGGAAAATACTTTTCTAAGTCAATGTTTTTAATATAATAGGCAAGGCAAGTTTATTTGTAGAGCACAATTCATACACAAGGCAATTCAAAGATCAACAGAAAAAAAACATCAACTCATTACAATAAAAAGCAAGAGTGCAGATAAAATACTTTCAATTGTCATATGCACGGGTAAAAATAACTGTTTTGAGCCTGGATTTAAACATGTGAGAGTTGAGGCTTGTCTCATATCCTCATGAAGACTATTCCGTAATTTAGCTGCCTGAAACTGAAATGCAGCCTCACCGTGATTATTGCTGACTCTGGGAACCACCAGGAGACCCCTCCCTGAAGTTTTCAGGGCCCGAGATGGTTCATATGTCTCTAACATGCCAGAGATGTACTTTGGTGCCAAACCATGAAAAGACTTGTATACAAGCAGAGCTGTTTTAAATTCTATTCTCTGAGCGACAGGAAGCCAGTGCAGAGACCGGAGCACTGGACTAATATGGTCGTATTTCCTGGTTCTTGTCAGGACTCGAGCAGCAGCGTTCTGGATGTACTGCAGCTGTCTAACAGCTCGTTTAGAGAGGCCACAGCAGGCCGTTACAGTAGTCTAACCTGCTGGAGACAAATGCATGGATAAGTTTCTCTAAGTCTGGTTTCGACACTATTCCTCTGATCTTAGCAATATTTTTCAGATGATAAAAAGCTGTTGATGTTATTGCTTTTATGTGGCTGTTTAATACCAATACTTAGAGTAGGAAAATAATAAATATATCTTAGAACAAGGTAAAAAGTACTTTCAGTGACAATTTGTGGTGTTTAGTGTCGTTTCACTCGATCTCAAAGTGCTACAAGATCAGGAGAAGATTACATTAGAAAACACAAGAAATATTCTGGACCATGGGGGGCCTCATCGGCGAGGTGGTACATTACATTATGTAATCTTGTGATTTGGTAATGTGAGATTATTTATTTAAGATGGATACAGGCACCACTCTTCCTGGGTATGAATGAGTGTATGTGAATGAGTGTAGGTTTGATGGAGTTAATGTGTGTGGTGGTGTTGTTGTTTGCTTATAAAATAAAAAAATACATAAATATATAAAACACAAGAAAAGCTTATGTAGAAACAGGTGGTGTCCTTTCATCAACTGTATGTGTATCTCTGTGTGGTGTATTTTTAGTTTAAATATATTTGCTCCTTATTTGGTGAATTTTCTCACAGTGGGTAGAGAATCCAGAATTTTAATCAGGTAAGAGTAGCCATACTTCATGATAATAATACTCAAGTAAAAGTACAGCTTAGCAAAACTATTCTTAAAAATAAATATTTTCCAAAAAGTTACCCTCAATTGTAACTGAGTAAATGTAACTATTTACTCCCCAACTTTGTCCTACAGTTGCAGGTATTGGTACTTCTGATAGAGGGATCCTACTGGAAAACTGAATCAGCATCTCCAAAAAGCTTGTCAGCAGAGGGGAGCTTGAGGTGCATAGAAATTCCATGGTCGCTGGCTACTCTGACTTTAGACTTGATGTAACACAGTTAACCTACACCAGCAGATCACATAGTTCCACCAAATATTCACTGAATGTGAACACTTCACACTTTATGTCAAGAACCCCTTTTATGGCATTTTTTAGCCTTCTGCCATCTGGGAAAACACAAAGGAGTGCAAATTCAAGGACTGCACAGCTGGTAAAATGTTTTAACACATTTATTTAGTTGTATTAACTTTGATTTTAACTGATGTCTAGTAATGAGAAAATCTCCATTCATTCGTTTAGATTGCATGCATTTACACTTTTCCTCTAGACTCTTGGACCATGATCTCCAAATATAATGGAGAATTTATTTAATCTTAACCTCTGAGCAACAGCAGTTCTGTTTTATTCTTATTCTTAGCTGGACATTTTTAACATTGTCTCTCTTGCAGGAGCAGCTTAACACAAGGAACGTGACAGCTGCAGCCCATGTCCTGGATATATCTGTGTGTTGTTGTTCGACAAGCTCTGACTTCCACTGAAATCCTTGCCTTGTGAATCTCCACCTAAATGACTGAATGGGCTTCATATTTCAGTCCTCAGCCTGATTCTAAATTCGGTTGCTTTCTGATTTTAGAAATACCAATTTATGCGCTGTTAATTGCATGGTTGCTATATCAGTATGTCTATTGTCATCTTTCAGAGCCACGCTTTACCAGTGGTCCAATGTTAATCATTATAAAAAGATTTAGACAAGTTTCCCTCTATGCAACATCTTGCATTGTTTTATTTTTTAGCTATTTCTGCTGGTGTTTTTGTCAACTTTAAGCATCTTCTTTAACAGTTGACATAGAGTCAAAGTGAAGAGTGAATGCATTTTATTTTGAGGTTGTATTATCAACACATAATAAGATACAATACTCTAGATGTATGGCTGATGGTAAGGTTAAAAAAATTAAGCGAAATACTTGTTCATCTGATTAAATAAAGTTAAACATAATCATTTTTAGATGTTGAGCAAAGGATCTGGCAGACATGTCTACGGTATAACAAATAACATAATTAAATTGAAGATCACGGAAAATAAAGGAACTGAAAAGGCAAAGAAATTATAACCTCTGCTCTGTTTCACTCACATTTCCTTTTCTGTTTCTGCATAATATTTATCAGCATGTTATCAGTGTAGAGTAAAATCCAAAAAATTAATGTAAACCTGATTCAAGACCTTTCATACCAACTGATAAGCATTTAGACCTCTGCGCCTTTCCAGGTCAATACACGATGCATCACTGTCAATATGAGACAAATATATCTAACACCAGAGCGACATTTCACACCATGCGGTGAAATCAGATGACCTTTTTTGAAGGCTGACTGAATTCCCATCACACGAATGACAGATGTAAATTATTGACCTTTTTGTTTAATATCAGTTTTAATGATGCGGTTAGGGTTGTATGAGGTCACTAATAGAAAATGCAATGTTTTACCTGCTACAAGTTCATTATAAACCAAGATTTATTTTTGATAAAGCTGACCATCAAGACTTGTGGATATTTTGAAATTACGGAGGCAATATTTAATAAGGCAAATTAAATTCTCACATATTGTATATTACAGCCTCACATTGTCCACTACTTTTGGACTCAAGGCCAGTTAAAACCTACATTACCCAAGTACTCAATTGTAACTTCAAAGATTTTATGTGAAAGACCAACACGCAGTTGTTATACAATACAAATCTGAATACTGTGGCTTGCCTGTGCATTCATTTTCCGTCACTCTATTGCGGCAGAAAAAAATCCAGGGCAAAATCATTCTCAAATTCATGATAGCATTTTACGTAACATAAAAATAAAAATACTCAAAGAAAATTACATGTTATGTTACATTTACATTTTGTTTAATATTACAATTGTTAATTGTCAATTAAGCAGGAGACCCGCAGAGAAACATGAATGATTAATTTGCCACACCTAATTCATTTTCTCTTAAGTTATCATGTGCTGAGTCAGCACTCCTCCTGCCACATCTTCACCTGCGTCACCCTACAACTAAAAGCTTCCTTTCACCAGGCGGTTCAGTGCACCTGGAAAAATGATTTGCTTACGACACACAGCTAGACCGCTGAAGCCTGAAGTGATGTGTATGCAAAGGAAGAGTGATCTCACCCCACTCCACTGACATGCTCAGGCAGAGTTTAAAGGAGACTGGATTCAGGGAATCAATATTAAGAAAAATTCACTGATATGGAAGAAAAAAACTCATTCTCCTGACATAAACTGACCCTGTTTTTTTCCTCCTCTGTTTCTGTGTGCATGAGTGAGAGTCTGGGTGAGAGCAAACAGTTGTTGCTAGGTAAAGATGGATTATACTGCCAATGTGCTGCAAACCTGTTTACACATGGCCAGATGACCAAAGGTAATGACTGACAACTCACTCTGTAGAGAAGCCACACCTCATTAAAATGAAAACTCAAGTGTCCCTTATTACAGCAGTACTAGTAATTGTGTTCCATTGTTTCTGTTTCATACATTTTCTTTGTTTGCTGTGCATCTGTGTAGTCTCTGTAGGTTGAAAGATGGAGATAGAAATCAGCCATACCGCCAATAAAGCCATGGTCTTTGGATCATTGCATTCATTTAAAACCACTGACACACTGTTTCCATCAGTCAACAGCCTGAGCTTGGTATTATTATTTCCACAAATAGCTGAAATCGTTACTGCTTGATAATCCAATA
Source organism: Apricaphanius iberus (assembly GCA_028564705.1). Lineage (NCBI taxonomy): Eukaryota > Metazoa > Chordata > Actinopteri > Cyprinodontiformes > Aphaniidae > Apricaphanius > Apricaphanius iberus. The sequence continues at coordinate 1,968,660 of JAPXFQ010000846.1, read as the reverse complement.
AAATGAAATGGGGATGCTACATAATGTTCCTTTATGAATAGAAAAAATATGTTTAAAAGAGAGGTTTTTTATGACAACATTTTCTTGGTAATCTGGCTATTTTATGCTCTCTCAATCAGCAAAATCAGTTTGACGTTTTTAAGATCATGATCTACCACAGAAAACTACTATTCCAATTATAGTGCTTTGCAAACGTTTTCATCCTACTGGAACTTCATCACGTTTTGTCTCATCGCAAGCCATTTATTAGAATTTTATGTGATTTACTAAGGTGATTAGATTGGTTGGATGAAACCAAATTTTCAACAGATTCTGAACAGATTATCTACATGGCAAAATGGTGATGGTATTTCCTACAACTGAACAAAAACAAAACTGAAGTGCTTCTCTTTGGACCCAAAAAAGATCGATTAAATATCAGTAAACAGCTTCAGTTGGTCCAACTAGAAACTACTGACCAGGCCAGAAATCTAGGTGTAATAATGGACTCAGACCAGAACCTCCAGGGTCACATAAAGGCAATAACAAGGTCAGCTTTCTATCACCTGAGGAACATTTCTAGGATTAAAGGAATGATGACACAAGGAGACCTAGAAAAACTCATCCATGCATTTATCTCTAGCCGCCTTGATTACTGTAACAGTATCCTCACAGGTCTACCTAAAAAATCAATCAGACAGCTGCAGCTGATCCAGAACGCTGCTGCTCGTGTTCTCACTAGAACCAGGAAAGTAGAACACATCACCCCAGTTCTAAAGTCCTTACACTGGCTCCCTGTAGCTCAGAGAATAGACTTCAAAGTGCTTTTATTGGTATATAAATCATTGAATGGTTTAGCACCTGAGTACATTAGAGATCTGCTATCATGGTACAAACCATCCAGATCACTCAGGTCCTCCAGCTCTAATTTACTGATCGTCCCTAGAACCAGAACCAAACATGGAGAAGCAGCTTTCAGTTTCTATGCTCCTCATCTCTGGAACAAACTACCAGGAGAATGTAAAGCTGCAGAGACACTGAACTCTTTTAAGTCTAAAATTAAAACGTATCTATTTAAACTTGCTTATGAGTAACTGCTTTTTTTTTTTTTTTTTTTATTGTAAACATTTGATCTTTATATTATTTTATTGTTGTCGTTTTAATTTCTATATTTTATTCTATCTTTTAGCTTTATTTTTAAGTGATTGTGTATTAATTACGTGGATTTGTTCCTTACAATATCTTTTCTTACTGATTGATTACTGTTAAACTTATATGCTTTGTAATCATGTGGTTTCATTATCACTGAATCATGTAAAGCACCTTGAATTACCTTGTGTTGAAAGTGTGCTATAGAAATAAAATTGCCTTGCCTTGCCTTGCCTTGATGTCAGTATCATGCGGTGGAGATGCTTTTTTTAAGGAGGGACAGAGTTATGGGGAATAGGTCACAATACAAGGCAACAGTGGAAAAACAAGTTAGATAGCTAAAAACCTGAGAGAGACAAATAAATCTTTAGGTATATGCCTACATGGTCCAATCAAAATGTAAATCTAGCTGAGAATCTATGGAAAAAGTAGAAAATTTATGTTCATAGACATTCTCTATCTAGTCTCAAAAGACTCACTGCTGTAATTGCATTTGTAATCTTGGTTATATTAGACACTTCATCTTTTAAGTAATTTTTTTTTCTTCCATACAGGGCTTTTTTACCCTTTTTCTCCTCTCTTCTCAAAGTGAGCCTCCCTGGATGTGCAGCTCAGGTTACAGACCAAGCTACCAGCAGTCATTTATTACCATGATTACCACACTGCACTTAAATTGACTCTTGTATCCCCTCTCTGATATAAGCAAACAAAATTCAGAGTGTGTGTGTATTGTGTGAGTCATGGTCTTTACTGTGATAAATTTTCCACCACTACAATATAACAATATTCATAAAGAACATTTATGGTCATGATCATGTTGCCTCTTTAGTAATCTTGTATTGAGGAAATAATAAACTACATGGGCAGGAGGCATGTTTACTTTATAGAATGCCCCTTTTTTAACAAATTGTGAGTTTTAGAGCCTAAGACTTTCAGGGGAATGTATTTGTGCTTTGTGTGATGAGCAAAAGCATAGGAAGTGACATCATACAAGGTTTACTTTTTTAAAGCTAAATATATGGGGAAATGTAGCATGCATAACTGTTTATTCACCTTTACTCTGATACCACTAATTGAAATTCAGACCAACTAATTTCCCTTAGAACTCACATACATATTGAGCAGATGCTTCTTGTTTAAACTCAGTATTAATCCAGCAATTTTACCAATGCCTCAAACGTTTGATAGGGAACATTAGTGAACTAACAGCATGAAAAATTAAGTATGGCTCAACTGCTAACCGACTAAGAGTCCAATGACACACAGGGAGACCATTAATCACAAAATCATCCAAGTGGGCTTTTGTAATTCCAGAGGAGATCTAGCCGACACTCTACAAATGTTGCACTTGTGGACAAGTAGCAAGAAGAAAGAAGGTCAAAGTTATTGGGAAGAAAAATAGGCTAAATGCAAGGACAGTTGCTGGGGGGAAAACAAGGGTGGAGCTGCAAATAAAAGACTGAAGACTGGTAAGGAAAACTGCCTGCAAAAATCAATCAACAGTCAGTACAAATTAAATGTCCTAAGAAATGTATAATTGAGAATTTTGGCAAGACCTGAAATATTATGCTTTTAACAGTTGCCATCCAGTCTGACTCTACATGGTCTAATTTCCCCAAATAATGATAAATGCAGCAAAAAGTGGGCTTGTAAAATAGTGTACAAATTCAAGGTAAACATTTTTCATTTTTACCTTAACCTCCCCACCCACCCCCAAAACAGGTGTGTGTGGGGGGGGGGGGGACCACAACCAGACAGTAACAATTCAGAAATGATAAGAATATGAATCTGTGAATGAATAGGTCATAGGGATTTTAGAGCAGTGTAGAAGTGGTAATCTAAGGAACCGTGGAAGGTTCTGACTAGATCACTTAATGGGGGGGATGAAAACCATGCATTATTCCCTTCAAATCAACCATCACTATCACAGAAAGGAAGCAATATACCTATACAAGTTTAGTATTGTTATTGTTCTATTCCATACAGAGGGATGAAATGGGGCTGGATCCTCCAGCATGACAATGATCCCAAACGCACTGTCTGAGTGACAAAGGAGAGATGACTTAAAAATCATTTCAAGGTTCTGGAGTGGTCTACCCAGGCTCCAAATCTCAATATAATAGTGCAGAGAGCTAAAAGTCAAATCATCACCGCTATAGAGAAGATCTGGATGGAAGAATGGGCCAAAATACTAGCTACAGTGTGTGCAAAACTGGTGGAGACCTACAGGAAAATGTTGACCTTGGTCATTGCCAACCAAGATATCTTATAAAGTACAGAGGTAAACTTTTTGCTGTCTGAGTTGTCTGAATACTTGTTTTCTCAACCATTGTACAAATAAATTATTTTTGCAATTATACTATCTGATTTCCTGGACTTTTTTTCTTTTTTTACTTTCTTCTCTCACAGTTAAAGTTTACCTATGATGAAAATCACAGACATCTCTCACCTTTTTAAGTGGGAAAACTTGCACAACTGGTGGCTGCCAAATACTTGTTTTTCTACACTGTAAGTAAAGAGCCCCTCCATCTTAAATACCCTGATTAGATTTCAGCTTCTGTGATTCATTTTACTGCATGGGCGGATTAGTATTTCATAATTAACAAAGAGAGTATTATGAAAAAAGCTACAATCACAAATATTAAAATATTATACAATGTAATAGACCTGTAAAAACCGATTAAGATCTTTATATGACAAAAAAACCCGCAAAAAGAAAACAATGCTAGAGCATTGCTTTGCTCTGGAAGGACATAGTTATACAAATAAAACTTGTGTGATCTGCATGTGAGATTTAAAATAGAGACATTCCACAAAGAATCTGCAGCATTGATAGCTGAAAGCAACAGAGATGTGAATATTTTTGCAAAGCTATAGTTGTGCATTTTACTATGGCAGAGTGAACAGCTGTACAAAACATTTTGTACCAGAGCTAGACATCAAATATTCCGAAATAATTACAATATGAACATCTGGATCAATATACCAATGGCTCTTTAGACCAGTTTTGAAGTTGGAAGACAATTTGAGGGAACTTGTAACATTCATGTTGTGAGTATATATATATATATATATATATATTTCATTCCCCTCCATAAAAAAAAATATAGTAACATAATAGCATTAGTGCTCTCTTTGAATTTTCAGCACAGCATCATGACGAGGAGGAGCTGTCCGGGGTGCTGAACCTTTGCCTGACGATGCGACCACAGCCTGAGGACAGAAGAGAGACAGTAGAATCAGCCCGACAGAGTTCCTTCAACTTGCTATATTCAGCTATTCCATACGGAAGAGAAAAAAAATTATCGGACATGCGTGAACGACCCGTGATTATAACATGACTGCTACATGCAGACGAAATGCAGGACACGCGAGACAGATGCTGCACCACATCCGCCTTGCTGAGGATAAACATAAACAGCCTAAAAATGATCAGATTGGATCTCGGAGGTTATGTTGGATGTTTTTTTCATCCTTTAGGGATAAACACTCGTGAGATATTTTTAGTCCCCCCTCCTCCCATTTAGAGTTTCTCTTTCAGGATCGAGCACCCAATCTAACCAGGGGTAGACGCCAATCTGACGTCAGAGTACCAGTAATTTGACGTGTGAACGCCCCCCCCCCCCCCCCCCCAAACCAACATCACGACCACAGACGCGCACTGACACCAGCCCTACCTTTCAGCAGTATTTCTTCTACAGCAACAAGCTGTTTTCTTCTATCTCAGATGGAATTTCATTAGGAATACGCTGAATTTAAAGATTTGTTAATTAATTCATTTATTTATTTAATCATTATAACTACACGGCGTTTACATCTCGCATGTTTTTTTAGGTTTGTCTGCCCTGCTGTGTTTTTTTTTTTTTTTTGTAGATTACATTTTTGTTCCCATCTGTAATTGTCCTTTGACATGGAAGTGAGATGTCGCCCAGCGGTGATGTGCTTTGCTTTCGCCGTCCTCTGCTCTGCGCTGTTCCGCTGCCAGGCGTTGTCTTACGCGGACAGGCAGTACCTGAACGAGTGGGCTGTGGAGATCCCGGGCGGACTGTCCGCCGCCGAGGCCATCGCCAAGGAGCTGGACTACCAGCTGGTCCGACAGGTATGCAACACGGAACAACGCCCTAGGCACCAGCTTTGATTATGTGGCTTTAATAAAAAAAAAGAATACATTTAAAGAAAGCGTCTTTTATTTTGGAGCATTTTGGGTCTTTTTAAGGTAGGCAGAGTCAGAACAAGAAACAAAAAGCTTTATTTTTTTCATAAACCAATAAAAAACTCAAAAAAGCTGTCAAAGTGTTTTAAACAGTAAAAAGAAAAGCCAACCTAAAAGAGCTATCAATTTTTTTTGTCTAAATCATAGTGTTTTCTCGGAGGTGCTACGAGATTCAAAACTCTTTTTTAATTCCACCCTTGAGATCACAAAAACAGTAGCACAATGGGATGGATGGAGGCCAGGGAGTAATGGGGGAGAACAGTCTAATATACCTTTTTATTTAAGAAAGGAGAGTCACTGGGCCAGCTACTAAGTATGACACAGCCATGCTAAAACTCCTTCCATTCTCTTATGGCTTTTGATTTGCGATTATAAATTTGCAGGTTGCTACAAGTCATATAGAGAAACATTACAGGGAAGAAGGTACTGTGGTCAAGTTAGACTAAGTTTGAAACCTTTAGTAAATGTGTAACATGTGTATATATATATATATATATATATATATACAGTACAGGCCAAAAGTTGGGACACACCTTCTCATTCAATGCGTTTTCTTTATTTTCATGAATGCATTTTAGATTCTCAATTAATGGCATCAAAACCATGAATGAACACATAATGTATGGAATTACAGTATGTAATTAAACAAAAAGGGTGAAATAAGTGAATACATGTGTTATAGTTTAGATTCCTCAAAGTAGCCACCCTTTGCTCTGATTACTGCTTTGCATTCTCTTGAGCTTCAAGAGGTAGTCACTAGAAATGTTTTTCCAACCGTCTTGAAGGAGTTCCCAGAGATGCTTAGTACTGGTTGGCCCTTTTGCCTTCACTCTGCGGTTCAGCTCAACTCAAATCATCTCCATTGGGTTAAGATCTGGTGACTTTGGAGGCATAGTTTTGATGCCTTGAGTGAGAATCTACAATGTAAATAGTCGTGAAAATAAAGAAAACGCACTGTATGTGTGTGTGTGTGTGTGTGTGTGTGTGTGCATGCGTGTGGGTGTGTGTGTGTGTTAAGGATGTAAGAAAGTATCGATATGCCAATCATGAGATTTTATGCCACAATATTGTACTGATTTTCAAAATCAAAGTATTGTTTTTATTATTATTATGAATTTCAATTGAATTTTATCATAAAATTAAAAGAATGATTGATAGTTTGTGGCTGTTTTTATCCTCTTTGTTCCAGTGGATCAACTAGATCCAGAAGTAAAACTGGATGTAGATGAAACAGCTTGAAATGTTTGAAATGCTGTGACAGATTTTCTACAGTTAAATATATATTAAATTATCGCAAAAATATTGTATAGTCCCCTTTGTATCGTGATACATATTGTATCGCTAGATTCTTGCCAATACACAAAGAACCCTTTAAAGTAGCCACTGCTTATCTCGTTGTAAACTGATCCATGATCATGTAACTTGTCATGTATATATAATAACTTATAATGTAATATAATGCTATATAAACTGAAAAAAATGCAGCTCCAACTTAAATATATTCTTTACTTGGTCACAAGTAATTTAATTAAGTTTATTCAACTAACTGTATCAAGTTTTACAGTTAAAAATGTAAATAAATTAAGTTTGATGAATTTAATCAAATTACTTGTGACTGGTTCAGGCAATTTATTTAAGTTAAAGCTGCATTTCCTTTTTTCAGTGTAATATAATATAATATAATATAATAGCCATCAATTGATCTCACCCTCTCTGCAGATTGGGGCCCTGGAAAACCACTTCTTGTTCAAACATCGCAATCACCCTCGCAGAATGAGACGCAGCACAGAGCACATCACAAGGCAGCTCTCGGAGGATGATCGGGTGGGTTTTTCTTTGTCTGGGTCATCCTGTTATGTGCTGGAGTGTTTCCTCTTTATAGACTTATGAAATTAAATCTCTTAATTTGTCTGTGCAGGTGTTGTGGGCAGAGCAGCAGTACGAGAAGCGCAGGAACAAGCGAGCAGCCCTGAGAAAATGTAGGGACTGTCCAGTGGATAAGCTTTTTGATGATCCCATGTGGAACCAGCAGTGGTACCTGGTGAGTTGCCAGTAAGAAGTGTAAATTGACTTCAAGACTTTTAAAGCCTCTTTGAACAGTTTTACATCAGAGGTGACCTTGGGTTCAGTGGATACAGAAGTCATCTTGCAAACTGAAATTTGGAGGGGTTAATTCCCGCTTCCTCTTACTACATATTGACATGCCCATGAGCAAGCCACATATTTACATATTGGTGTATGAATGTTGCACATTTATGATTATGGCTCTTGTGCAAAGTGTTTTGAGTGGTATAACCAGAAAAGCTGCATTCGAATTTAGTCCATTTACCCTCTGGTCGTGTTTTATGTACTTTGCGTCTGTTTGGATGCAGATTCTCCACCCTCCCCAGAGACCTACATGCAGTTTAAAGCCCCATGAGAGGTGGACAGATCCACACTCTCGCTGCTTTGTCTACATGGCCTTTTTAGTAGACATTACTGAAGACATGTGTGCATTTATTTTACACGTGAAGTAGTAGTATCAGCAGGCTTGTGTGCATTATTGCAAGTGTCATGATATAAAAAATAAAAGAGTAAACACTTGCACAAACACACACTCTTGCATGAATGACAGCACTGAGGAAAAAAAGCCTTCTGCCAAACTGTTTCAGCCAAAAGAGCCATTTGCTTAATTGGTCACACAGTCCCTTGTGGAGTTCAGAGGGTTTGGAGAGACTGTAATCCAGTAGGATTGGGTAAGCCAAAGCACAATGCATTAAATCCTAATTTACCCACAATGGGATGTTTTAGCCATCCTAGTACAGGTAGTAGCAGAGAGGAGGGGAAAAAAACTAAGCCTCCTTCCTCAACATTCCTGGTAGTGTCCTGAAAAAAAGTTTTTTTGATTCCTGATGACAACTGTTTCCATTATGTTTATTCATGGCAAACAGTGAAGACTTGAATGAAAAATCTTTTAGCATTTGTTTGATTTTTTTGTTGTTGAAAATCTTCTTTTCCCTTCAGCATCAAAGTGACGCACTCCTTTGTGTTGATCTATTGCATAAAAATGTGGTATTTAACTGGAGAAAGGCAAGGCAATTTTATTTATGTAGGACCCTTTCAACACAAGGCTATTCAAAGTGCTTTACATGATTCAGTGGTAAAGAAACCAAATACATTACAAAAGTGTGAAAATTAAAAAAGAGAAACATTTAGTAATTGAAGCATAAAAGAAAATGTATAAAAGAAAATGTATGTAAAAGTGTGAAAATTAAAAACTGATCAAACACGAGAACCAATTAATGAAAGCATTTAGCGAGTGATTAAAAGCAATAACAGTAATTCAAAAGAATAAAAGCAAAATCATATAATTTACTCATAAGCAAGTCTAAATAGATACGGGGTTTTTTTAGATTTAAAAGAGTTCAGTGTCTCTGCAGTTTTGCATTCATCCGGCAGTTTGTTCCAGACGTGGGGAGCATAGAAACTGAAAGCTGCTTCTCCATATTTGGTTCTGGTTCTAGGGACAATCAGTAGACTAGAGCTGGAGGGGCATAAGTCACAGATGATTTAAAATATATATTTTACTACTAAACATCTGGAAAGTGTTTTGCTAATTTGCTACATAGTCTCAAGTGAACTTAGGCCTGGACTTTGACTGGGTCATTCTAACAGATGGATGTGGTCTGTTCGAAATCCCTGCTCTCCAGGTGAAGTACTGTCTTGCAATTTTTAGATAGCTCCTTACACCTGAATCACACAAATGATTCCTTGTAAGGCCTTTAATGATCTTGATAACTCACTAAAGAGGTAATTTACCCATTTGAGCTAGGTATGTTACAACAGGGATGCATTAAAAAATGCATTCTTCCCTGTAAAAGACAGTGAGTCTTGATGACTGGAAGACTCATCTGAACATAACAATGTAACACAGGATGTATGTTTAGCTTCATCGTCCTGCTAGAACATTAACCTTCCCCTCAATCTTTTTGAGTCTCTAGCATTTCAGGCTCATTAACTCTATCCAGTTTCCCTATTCCTGCTTTAGGGATATGAGTTTGTTGGTTCTAATGTGACAAAATATGACAAAATCAAAGGGTATAAACACTTTTGGGAGGCATAGTATATTAGAGAATAGGCAGTAAATGTGTATGACCAAAAAAATGTGAAAATTCATTATTAGTATTTCCTCTGAGTATATCTGGGACCAAAGTGGCAAACAGAGGCAGGGGCTGAGTAGGTTCACCATCAGTTGTTAAGCTACAAGGAACAGATGTGCTCTGTTATTGACCGGATCACCTCACATGACTTGTATTTACGGGTCAATCAGGTGAGGCTGATCAGTAACCTAAGAGAAAAAAAATCCTTATTTTACCATTTCGGTCTTGATCCTCGTTAAATGCTTGCCTCAAATTTGATTAGGTTTTTTGTTTGTTTGTTTTTATATGTATGTGCATGTCTGAGAGGCTGATCACAACCTCGGCTCTTTTTGCACCTGCACTAATAGAACATGAGTCATGCTTGCGGGGACTGAGAAAACAAATTGAGATGAATCAGCTTTGCCGATGCGGGATGATGACACTAATGGGATCGGCTTTAAAGAGCCGCCTTTTGTATTTCCACATTAACCCGTGTCTGTGTCACAGGAACTCGATGTTAAAACCCAGCAGCAGATTGAACAGCAAACAGAGGCATACCTATATTTTTACCTCTGTTGTAGTATAATGCATAATTTTCTTTATAGCACCAGCAAATGAAGGCCTAGAGGATCATGAAGGAAAATGATTAGATAACACAGAGACTGAGAGGTCATAAAACACCGCAGTGACAGTGCTTACAGGCTTACAAGGTTGTAATACTGGCAGACCTGGTGGCTGATGATGGAGTTAGGGTGGAGCTCTGTGACGCAATCAGAGGTGGAGAGCTGCAGCAGAGAGTGGGATGAAGTGTCTTTATCTGTTAAGAGTGGGTGACAGCATGAACCTAATTAGGGAGTGACTCATACATGTGGTCTGAAATTCCTCCCGTCTGCAAGGCTGAGAGCTTGTTGGTTTGTGTTAATAGTGCATATATTTGTACAAAAAGACTCAAAAATGTAAATTTTGTTAGCTTCATACATATATTTTCACAGATCTAGCTAGAACTAATTCTTGTCCTATGTTAAAGAGGTGCAATTCGACAGACGATTGGACAAAAAAACAAGGCATCAAAGCAGAGGCCAACGCATCGCAGGGATGAGTCATATCTGGTGTGGTGTTCTGCAGTGTCTGAGCGTAATGCACAAAGAGCAGATTTCTTTTTTTAGTCTCTGAACCACGATCCTTTGGAGTCGGCAAAAAAGAAGGCTTCCTGTGGTCATCCTAATTTCTTTGCAGATTCTCAAAATAAAAAGTGATGTTCATTGTATGCGAGCCAAAGCAAATAAAGGCCATATTATGCACCAGCATGGTTCTTCAGAGTGAAGAAGTTGCGATGAAAAACACAAAAGGTTCAATTACTATGACCTTCAAGTCACAATCTCCCTGTAAGTGGTTGTGCCGCGGCAGGAGTGGACTTAAACTCCTACAAAGAAAGTGCTGACAACCCAGTAATGGATGTCTGTAAAGGTCAACGGACGTAGCAGGCAGGAAGTTTGGCTGATGCTCACTATGAAAAATGCCAGAAAAATCTTGTTAAGGTGAAGTAGTCAGAGATATATCAGGGGGTTTTATTTATTGTTTAAAACTTTTTCTGTCCCCAAATCCAGCAAGACACCCGGACGTCGTCCTCGCTGCCAAAGCTGGACCTGCATGTGATCCCAGTGTGGCAGAAGGGCATCACGGGGAAGGGAGTGGTCATCACCGTCCTAGATGATGGACTGGAGTGGAACCATACTGACATCTATTCCAACTACGTAAGACACCGTTTCCATGGAGACAGCCTCCATCGTCTGGGCCTGTTGTTGCTATAGCAACGCCGCTGGTGACACCTTACAAGGCGTTTCGTAAAGCCAGAAATGAGCGTGCTGATGCCTGTCTGTGAAGGGGCCCTGAGCTTTAGGAATCCATGAAAGCTGAGCTTTTCTTTGTTTTTATTTCTGCAAAGCCTCACTGACTGTTATATTATTAGATTATCTTTTACAAAAAAAAAAAAAAAAATCAGCAGTTTGATATGTTGCTTTCAGGAGCTATTGCCTCACCAGAGCAAGATGAAAGAAAACGAAAGAAAACCAGACAGCGAAGACGAGAAATAATGTATAACAACAACTCCTAATGCAATTAGGTTCATGCTTAGTATTCCAAAGATCAATCCGGCAAGATGGTTATTCCCTAATAATCAGGGCAAATGATCAGAATTAATTTGCGTGATTTATGAATAAGATGACATTAACATCCATCTGATTTCTTTGGAATTATACGCTTTTACTGAAAATAAAGCTTAAAAAGGCTAAATAGTTTTGTTTTATTGTTTTATATCGAGTTAGACTGACAAACAGAAAATAAGCTGGTGGGGTAAACCATCTAGTTTGTCAACTTATGACAAAGTCTATGTAAATGCTATAGACGTCACCATGAAAGAAATTTGTCATGAAAATTTTTTTTTCTTGGATTTTGTTTTTTTATGGAAAAAAAAATTCAATGTGTTTTTCCTTCATTTTCTTTCAAGGATCCAGCAGCCAGCTATGATTTTAATGACAATGACCCAGATCCTTTCCCCAGATACGACTCCACCAATGAAAACAAGTAAGTGCAACTAATATCATAAACCTATGGTTACTCAAACTTCTATTTGGTGTCTCAGATTAAGCGAGAATAAGGTTAATAATTAATTTATTTACTCATTAATTTAATTATTTATTCATTTTTTAAATTCGTTTAAAGCTCTTTCTAACTAGGAGTGAAAATATAAAGCAGTTTATGTTTTTCTTTTCAGGCATGGCACTAGGTGTGCTGGGGAAATTGCAATGCAGGCGGACAACAATAAATGTGGAGTTGGAGTGGCATACAACTCCAAGGTTGGAGGTGAGCACCTTTGACTTGTCCTAAACGTCAATATATCTGTTTAAGTTTTACTACTTCATAATGCATTATATTTTTATTATTGTGTGCATTGTATTATTGAGTTGAAAGTTAATATTCTTTCTGCACTCAGGAATTCGTATGCTGGATGGAATTGTTACCGATGCCATTGAGGCAAGCTCAATTGGGTTCAACTCTAACCATGTGGACATTTATAGTGCCAGCTGGGGGCCTAATGATGATGGGAAGACCGTGGAGGGTCCTGGCCGCCTGGCCCAGAAAGCATTTGAATATGGCATTCAGAAGGTACATAAAGTATAAAATGGGTACCTTTTTATCCTGAAGAAGTTTTCATACTCCTTAAACCTTTTGAGATTTGTTGTTGCTACTACTGTATATAAGTATTCATAATTTATGACGTTTTTTCACAAGATGGAACATGGTTAAAGCATTATAATGCCATAGGGAGGCTTCTCCAATAAAGAAATGAAATCTGATCAGAGTTGATCAAAAAAATGTATGGAGCTAAATACAGTGCAAAAAGGAGCTTGGGGGTAAATACACAATCACACCACACATGTATGTTTATGAATTTATTTATAACCATGAAGTCCTTTACTTCCCCTTCAAAATGTTGCATTACGTGTGGGGATTTTTTAACAAATAAATCAACAAGTCGCGCTGAAATTTGTGGAGGTACCATCACAAAATGGTGACAAATTCAGGAAGCATGAATACTTTTGTAAACTACTGTATATTTAGCTGGTGGGATCTACTAATGGGACTGATTATATGTAGCACAAATCGACCAAGATCAATACAAACAATCCGATTAGTTACTTGGTGTGCAGATTTTTATGTCATCAGCTGTAAATGTTGCACTGAAACATGATACTTTTAAAACTCCTTTTCTTAGAACCATCCTAAATTGTACTTTTTAATTTCCTGAATGTAAAATTTACTGCGGTTTTCATGCATTTTAAACATTATTTAGGATCATCACTAGATTCTAAGTAGCAAGAGATTATCTGAGTCAGACAACCCAGTATTCTCCTTCTCTCTGTGTTGTGCCTTGTGTAGGGTCGCAATGGGAAAGGCTCTATCTTTGTCTGGGCATCAGGTAATGGAGGTCGCCAGGGCGATAACTGTGACTGTGACGGCTACACAGACAGCATCTACACCATCTCAATCAGCAGCGCCTCCCAGCAGGGCCTGTCGCCGTGGTATGCTGAAAAGTGCTCTTCCACTCTGGCTACAGCATACAGCAGCGGAGACTACAGTGACCAGAGGATTGTAAGTAGCTATGGAAAGCACTCTTCTAGTACTACCCAGTTTGTCTTCATGATTTTCTTTATCATGTCTTGCTGTTATTTTTGCTTTTAGACTAGCGCTGATCTTCACGATGAGTGCACCCAGACTCACACTGGAACCTCAGCTTCTGCACCACTGGCTGCTGGGATTTTTGCCCTTGCACTTGAACAAAAGTATGAGACTCTTCAAGTCATTTGGCAAATAAACCACATGCACCTTTGCTTCATGCATTTTATTAAATGATCACTGATCTGCTTTCACTGGGCTTGTGTTTGCTACCTCAGTCCCGATCTCACTTGGAGAGACCTGCAGCACATTGTGGTCTGGACCTCAGAGTTTGATCCTTTGGCCAATAACCCAGGTTGGAAGAGGAATGGAGCGGGGCTGATGGTCAACAGCCGCTTTGGATTCGGACTTCTCAATGCCAAAGCACTAGTGGACCTTGCTGACCCAGCTGTATGGAAGCATGTGCCAGAAAAGAAGCAGTGCATTGTCAGAGATGACTCTTTTCAGCCAAGGTACGGTAAATATTGTCAGGCAGAGATTATAATATTTGTTACATGATCCAACGCAGGAAAATAGTAGAGTAAATCTAAGTTTATTGTTTATTCTTCAGTTTTTATGGTGGATTAGCATTCTCAGTATCCCCAACACGCACATTCTGATTACCTAGCAATGCCTCTATTTAATCCCAAAGATTTTGGTTTTTATTTCGTCTGCACTGCTTAGCAGTCTGAATTGCCCTCTGGTTTTATGCCAGCGTAAACACATAAATCCTTTCATTCATGTCTGAGAGAGACTAGGATTAGTCGCTTTTTGCAAATGAATGACCAAATGCTGCAAAATCTGCTGATGCGTATTGTGTGCACTTGTGACTGTCGATAAACAAATGATATGGCTGCATTTAATGAGTATAAGTAGAACAGTAAGTATGCTGATCAGACATTAAGTTATGACCATCATAAATACTGTGCAGATGTGAAAGATGAAGAGTATGATGACAATTGTGAGTGGGTCTCTGAAAAAATTGGATAAAGTCAACTAAATCTGAGGTAGCAAAAATAAAAATAAAAATGATCGGAGCCATTTTTCGGAGCCAATTAAATAACGTTATTAGAATTTAACACTCAGAGAAGAAATGGGAGAAATCTCTTTTTCGCTGATAGAAAACAATGTCAAGACTTAGAAACAAGCGTGTTAGAAAATGAGTCTTAGTCCTCCTCTTTGGCTATTAATTTAATGAAAGTGTGAAAATGTTATCATTTGAAGAAGATGAGTCATTAATTATGTATGTTTGTACCAATTGTATTTCTTTAATAATAAGAATGTTGTGGTTCAGTAGTCTGATGACATGCTTTGGTCGTCAGGAAAGATTGTTTATGTCTCAGTCACAGCTAATTTTGTACATTCCACAGGGAGCTAAAGGCAGCAGGAGAGATCACTATAGAGATTCCAACCAAAGCCTGTGCAGGCCAGGAGAACGCCATTCACTCCCTAGAGCATGTGCAGGTGGAGGCCAGCATTGAATATACCAGGAGAGGAGACCTGCACATCACGCTTACCTCCCCAGCAGGTCAGAGACATGAACACAAAGATATTTGACATACAATAAATATCAATGTAGTTTTAAACAATCCATTCCTTTGGATGTTTCCTCAGGTACAACCACTGTACTTCTGGCTGAGAGAGAAAGAGACACATCATCCAATGGCTTCAGAAACTGGGACTTTATGTCTGTACATACATGGGGAGAAGACCCTGCTGGTACTTGGACACTGAAGATCACAGATACTGTGAGATTTTTTTACTAATCCTGTCATACAAAACTCTCATTAGGTTGTAATTTTACATCATTTATTTTTTTAATTAAGAAAAATGTAAAGAAATAATTTCTATAAATGAAATTAAAACCATAAGAACAAAATTTTTTTTTATTACAAGTCATCAAACTGTCACAGTTATATTGCCTGATTTGTAGATTTGTTACAAGTATGTTTTTTTCCTATGGCCTCTAAACTCCTGCTTTCCGCTCATAGTCTGGACGTATGGAAAACAAGGGACGGATCTTGAATTGGAAGCTGATCCTGCATGGAACATCGGAAAAGCCGGAACACATGAAGAAACCTCGAGTCTACATGCCTTACAATGCTGTTCAGAATGACCGCCGTGGTGTGGAGCACATGGATGACATGATGGAGGTGAGCCTTTAACTTATTTAATTGTATCATGCTACAACCAACAACTTAAATGTATGATATTCGGATTTTAGTGGAACTACCTTTTTTTGCAGTTGCATCTTGAAGTCTAGCAATCTATCTATCTCTGTCTTTTTTTTTTCATTTCTTGTTCTAAATGTGCTCAGTCAGAGTCAGAGTGGACAGAGAGCAGATGTAAAAGATTAATTTACAAGTCTTGTCACAGATATTAAATATAGGTCAGGAGGATAACAACTGCACAGTTCTAACACATCAAATACTTTACCTAAACCATTCCATTGGATCTCATGTTGTAAGTTAAATATCCCTGCTCTGATAGAGGGTAAACATTCATCCCAGTCTCAGGATTACCCTTTAGCTCCATCCAACTTTTTCATCTTCTTTTTATTCTCTCCATCCATCTTCTTTATCAGCTTTATACCTGACTTGTTTGTTGTGTTCTTTGCTCTTGATAGTTTACTTACCGTTGTTCTTAACAGAATAAACTATATGTAAAATGATTTTTTTTATACACATAGGTGGACTATTGAACACATATTTAACATAATAAACAACTGGTTGCACTTGATTTATGTAAGGGTTTCAGAGTAAAAGGGGTTTGAAAATGCATGCATGCTATTTTAATTTGTTAAAAAATAAATGAACTTTTTATCTTTTTCTTGACATTTCACACCTGATCATTTCTTTGTCTTCATCTATTGAACACAACAACCATGAATACAGAGAGGTTTGTTGTATGTATAGCTTGACAAATGTTGCCTTACAGGGCTCTGTATGGATTCAAGAAAGATAAGATGCAAAACTTTGCCCCAGGCTCAAACTTTACTGGCCCCAGTGGTGTCTTACATTAAAACACACTTTTGTGTTTCTTTGTCAAATCCTTAAAGACCAGAAACAGTTTGGTCTTACATGCTATGGCCTCAATTCTGCTAAAGCCAAATTAATTTCAACACAATCCACATGAACATTCTCAGGATTATCTTTTTCTTAGAATCTGCGTCATGACCAAATGTAATTTCTTCTTTTTTGTCTTGTTGGTGACACAGGAGCCCACGCAGCCCCAACCCCCAGGGAAGACTGAGGATGTAGAAGCCTCTCCTTCAGTCTTACAGAAGGAACCCAAAAGCCCCTCAAGTAGCTCACCTTACTCCCCTTCCTTAGCACTGCTACGTCTCCTTCAGACAGCCTTCAACCGACAGGCCACCGCATTGCAGCTTCCCCAGGCAGAAGCTAGCCCCCTCCATGCTTGGAGGAAACAACAGCAGCAAAGCCAGGCATTTCTACCACTTCCAACAAAACTCCCAGCTCAGAAGCTGTACCAAGCTCTGGATTTGCTCAACAAGTTTAGGGGCCCAGAGGACAGCCTCTACAATGACTACAGCGACGGCTTCTACAAGACCAAGCCATACAAGCACAGAGACGACCGGTTGCTGCAGGCCCTGTTTGAAATGCTGGATGATGAGTAGAGGCGAGAAGGGTGACGTGCAGGAGGCAGGAGAAGAGACGCGTGCTGTTGGATTGGGAGCTGAGGAACAAGACAAAGAGAAGAAAGAAAGCAAATGGATGTTAAACCTCTAAAGGGAACCTTGAAGTGAGAAAAACCCAAAATGCTGCATTTCTGATTATCTATTTCTAATCCATAGCTATCCTTTGATCCGTTCTTTCAGTCAATCCTTTAGAGAAGTAAACTTTCTTAATGTTATTTCTAAAATGGACCTGGTTGGAGCCCATGTGTGTAAAGTGTATTTTCATGTGGTAAATCTAAATGCATTTAATCTGAAAAAAGGGATGTAAGGTGTATGGTGGCCTTGACTCTCTTCTCTTTACTGCCAGCTCAAGCATGCCACCTTTAGACTATAAGTTTTGCGTACTATCTATAGCTGTGTTATCATCCAGAAATAATGATTGTAATATGGTTTGGAAACCAATTTAGTAATCCCATCTAGTTTTTCCTGATGCTCTGAGCTACTTTAATAACAAACAAAAAAAAATTATCTCCCAGTGTGCAAAGGTTGATCCTAAAAAGCTGAAAGGAAGTTAAAGAAATCAGGAAAATTCTAGAAATCTGTTGAAAACCAAATTGAAAATCTTTTTTTTTTAAATTATTGTTGGCTTTTGACGTGTTCTCAGGGTTTCAACAAAACAAGCAGCTTTATTTTCTCTATCCTTAGAAGTATCACAGTTTTTCTGAGTTGCTAAAACAACATTTCTTGAAAACCTCCACCCATTTTCTCAGAACCTTAAACACAAACACACAAATCTTTACAATTACCAAACCCCAGACTTTCCCATCAAAAATTTAACTTTCACCTCAAAACCGGTCATCATGTGTTCAAACCAAACACTGCGTTCTCCTCATACACACAGGAAGTAAAATATTTTCACCACAGAAACAGTATTAGACACTACATCAACAAAAATTGAAGACACAGCATATTTGTTCATAATTCTTCTGAGTATTTGAAAAAATACATGGTGATTAGAGAGATATGAAGAGCTTACTGTAGATAACAAAATAAACAAAACAAAATAAAACATCAAAATAAAATTTGTAATTAACAGATTCACAATAGTGTAATATGGTTGGCTGAATTTCATCAGTGATGACTGTTCTTGGTCATCCTCTTCCGCCACCACTGACACAGATTCTTCCTCCTCTTCCTCACTTTATGTAGATGCATATATGCCACATGTGAACTCTGAACTGACTTGTAACTTGCCCAGTTAATCTGTCCACGTCACCAGATAAATGTGTGTTGAATGAGGTGCTGTGTGTAAAGATGACAGTCGTGTTTTAGTTGTATTTACATGTTGCTGCCAATGTCTAGTTTTACTAAAGAAGTGTGATCTGTGTTTTTGAGAATGTGTTTGAGAAAAAGAGTGGATGAGTTTTGCAAAATTTTGTCTAGGTATCTGAGCAGTGTTTAAGGTTTGGCCAAAATAGTCTTTGTCTCAAAAGAAATAGTTAAGGCCACTGAGAATTTGGTTTAGAGAATGGAGTTTAGTGTTTTTAGCAATCCAGAAAACATGTAAGAGAAATATATTATATTATTGTAAAATATAATTTTATATATAAAAAAGTAAGGAAATGAGGTAACATTATTTTAATATGCTATTCAATAATAGTAAACCATAAACAAATAAGAAAAAAAATAATAAAAATTAAGTATTAACTATTAAAAATAAAAAAAAGACTGAGCAAACACCCCAACAGTTTCATTGTTTTTTGTGAGTGCAATGCTGCATCAAGAAATTATTTTTCCATAGATGAGTTAATCATGTGGAATAAATTAGTAGAATACCAGAACCTTTTAAAGATGTATTTCTTTCTGTAGTACAGCTCTCTCAGAACGTGACTACAAAGTCTGTAGTTAGAAAAAAAATAAAACTATAAACACTTCCTAAACTATTGCGGTCAAAAAGCTTACCAAAAGGCTAAAATGTTGTTTCCCAGCATATGTAACACCAACACGAAAAAAAAAAAACTGACCTGGCCTAAATCTCTGTAGAATAGGGGCTGAGTACTGCAGCATTCAAGCACATTCATGTTGAATGCCTTAATTTCTGCTACAATTACTGTGCACACTTAATCTAGATTTAATGTAGATCAGTTTTGCTGAATCTAGTCTTAAGTGTTTGTGATATGAATTGTTATGAAGCCTTCATGCAGAGTCCCTACTCTGTAGCTTGGAGCCGTCTGCCACAATTTGCTGCCAGCAAAGTGACAGTAAAAGAATGATGTTTAGGTAAAAGCTTTCATGCTCCAACTTTATTTTCCTGAAGAGTAGCCTGTGCTGTTTTGTTTAAATTTCTGTTGACGGATTCATCAGTCAAATGTCGTTTACAGCAATTAAGATTATGTTGCAATTTCTGTATGGATGTAAGAAAAAATACGAAATTTATTGAATAAACTGCAAACTGACACCTTGAGTCTCATGAGTCTTTGCTGGGATACAATTATTCTTGGGAGTAATATCTTACATTAACAGTATAAATCTTGTTAGAAGTGCTGTTCTGTGGATAAAGCTGTCAATAAATACAGAAAACATTTTAGATTTAGAGTTTCTGCTGCTATGCAGAATCACAAAAAGTTTCACAAGCTTAAGTATGCATAAAAGTGAACACAGAAAAAGCATAACTCATACAGAGCCTTTACCTGGGTTAATGTTCAGCACATGGAATAATCCAGAATGGTGTAGAAGATAAGAGAAGATCTTAAAGACAGAGAAAGAGGTGAAAACAATGAAGAAACATGAAGAGCTTATCAGAGGTGAGTAGGAGCAGTTGGGAGAGAGAGCAGGCAGAGTTGTTAGAGGGAGAAACAGAGAGAGAGAGAGAGAGAGAGAGAGAGAGAGAGAGAGAGAGAGAGAGAGATGGCACAATAGGAGCCAGGAAGAAGTAATTCTAACAATTTAAGAATCAATTCAGAAATAAATGAATCAACTAAAATGAAACTGAAGACATAGCGGTAAATTAGTAAAGTGCCTTTTAACAATATTCTAATTTTCTGAGATTTTGAATTTGAGGTTTTCATAATCTATAAATAATAATCATTATAACCATAATCATAAAAAATATAACAAATAAAAGCTTGAAAAATCTTGCTTTGCATGTAATGAGTCTATATCATAAACTGCTCAAAGAAATAAAAGGAACATTAATATAGCACAACCTAGATTTGTATGATAAAATATTCTTATTAAATATGTTCTTCTTTACATAGTTGATTGTGCTGACAACAAAATTGCAAAGGACTTCTAAATAGAAATCAAATTTATCAACCCATGGAGGTCTAGATTTGGAGTCACAGTTAAAATTAAAGTGGAAAAATGCTACAGGCTGATCCAACTTTGATGTAAAGTCCTTAAAACAAGTCCAAATGAGGCTCAGTAGTGTGTGTGTCTGGCCTCCACATGGCTCTGGGACCTCCCTACAATGCCTGGGTATGCTCCTGATGAGGTGGTGCAGGGGTCTCCTGCCAGACCTGGACTAAAGCGTCCACCAACTCCTGGACAGTCTGTGGTGCAACATGGCGTTGGTGGATGGAGTGAGACATGACGTCCCAGATGTGCTCAATTAGATTCAGGTCTGGGAACTGCTGACACACTCCAGCAACATGAGATCCAGCATTGTCTTGTATTAGGAGGAACCCAGGACCAACCGTATCAGCATATGGTCTCACAAAGGGGCTGAGGATCTCATCTGGGTACCTGATGGCAGTCAGGCTACCTCTGGAGAGCACATGGAGGGCTTTGCAGCCCCTGAAATAAATGCCACCCCACACTATTACTGACCCGTCATGCTGGAGGATGTTGCAGCCGCAGAACTTTCTCCACAGCATCTCCAGGCTCGGTCACGTCTGTCACATGAGTCTGAACCTATTTTCATCTGAACCAGTGGTGCATTTGCCAACATTGTATTATCTGGGGAATGCTAAACGTCCTGCACTGTGTTGGGTTGTAAACACAACCTCCACTTGTGGATGTCAGACCCTCATACCACCCTCATGGAGTTTGTTTCTGACCATTTGAGCAGACATATGCACATTTGTGGCCTGCTGGAGGTCATCTGCCAGTACTCCTCCTGTTCCTCCTTGCACAAAAGAATCAGTTATGTTGCTGGGTTGCTGCCCTCCCACAGCCTCCTCCATGTCTCCTGATGTACTGACCTGTCTCCTGGTAGGTCTGGACACTACACCGACAGACACAGCAAACCTTCTTGCCACAGCTCGCATTGATGTGACATTCTAAATGAGCTGCACTATCTGAGCCTCTTCTGTGGGTTGTAGACTCCATCTGATGCTACCACTAGAGTGAAATCACAGCCAGCATGCAAAAGTGACCAAAAAATACGCCAGAAAGCATATACAATTTCCACCTGTTGTCTAATGTGTTTACACAACAGCATGTGAAATTGATTTTTATTCAGAGTTGCTTCCTTGTGGACAGTTAAATTTCACAGAAGTGTGACCGGCTTGCAGTTACACTGTATTGTTTAAGTTTTTCCTTTTTTGAGCGGTGTTTATAAGTCTCATCATTAAAGATTAAATGCTGCACTAAATAAGTTTTACATGATATTCTAATTTTTCAAGTTTCACCTGTTATTGGACCGAAGCTGTATAGCATTTTCCTAGTTATACTGACCACTCAAAGTGCTTTACATTGGAGCCACATTCACCCATTCACACACCGGAGCTCAAAAGGCATCGTGGGGTTAAACGCCTTGAGGAAGCTGGAATTTAACAAATGATCCTCCAATTGCAGTAGTAAGTTATTTGTCAACTAGTGCATTTTTGTAAGATATAATCTAGCTTTTTATGTTTCTTTTGGAGTAATGGCTTATTCTTCACTGAGTCCCATTTCAGACCATTTCTGTATACAACTACCTCAACTATGGGTATTTCAACTCCTACCGGGTTCCTCCAGCATCTTTACAAGGTCTTTAGTGTTTGTTCTTTTGCCAAGTTCCACATTTCACACCAAAACAGGTTCATCTCTGGGAAAGATAATCTGTCTCATTTCTGAACATTAAGATGGGTGCAAATCTTCATGATCTTTTTGCTTGTGTATAATAGTTTGAATAGATTAACATGGTACCCACAGATATCTATGAATGGTACCCAATGATTTACCATTAACATGAACAATTAACAGTATTAACAATATTTTTTAATCCTTTGTCTTTAATGAAAGTGATCAATATTTCTCTAAAAAAAATCTCTCCGTCATCTAATTAAGTCTGATTCATTATTGAACAATGAAAAGTAGGTGGCATGTATTTTATGCAGTACAGGAAATATTTGGTTTCAATTGTTTTTAAAGTGCTTTCATTTCTTTGATTAGGCACATGCATTTGATAAACTAATTCTCTAAATGTTTTCAGGTAGTTTTTGCCTTTACAAGGACAATAGAATGCGCTTGGCTTTTCTAGCAGCTATTCAGAACCGTAGGTGAAGCGTTTAAAAAGGAAGGGCCCAACAAGGTTGAATATTTAGCTTAGAGCGACAGAGTTCCATATTTATAACACCTCGGTAGTAGCACAGTTATTGTTTCATTAGTGAAGAACACTCTTGTTTTCCATGCACAGTCATCAATCACTCTATTTCTAACTAAATATCTCCACCTTGTGGACAGAACAAATCCGACTTCAGAAATAGCAATATATGAAAACAAATGAATAGATATTGATTCTCTACTCTGAGTATCAAACATTTTTTGGAGTTTCCACTTCCAGAGTTGGATGGAAACTAAATTGTTTATCTCTGCTGTTCCTGATTATGTGTACATTTTCAGCAGTTGCACTTCCCTGGTTTTCTTTGCTTTGGTTTTTCTTCTCCTCAACTCCTCCCCACACATCTGGTTGCCTGGATTTTGCTGCTAGAGTCAAAGCTAAAAAAAAAATGGAATGTGAGAGGGGGGAGCTGCTGGAAAAAATATTCAGTATGTGTAGCAAGGCGAGAGGAAAATAAACTACTACCCATGAAAGGAGAGAGAATCTTAAGATAAGGAGAACCAATGGCCAAAAACCGTGGTTTTAATGACAATTGTCAGGAAGAAGCTGTCTGAGCTACCAAGAAAGATACACACAAGGGGCAAAAATAGTTTCTAATTATTACACTCTCAGTAGAATAGGCTTTTTGAGTTCATATCAGCGGTTTATAACAGTATGGCACTTTTCCTTTTCTGCAAGTCTCCTGCAGGTTAGTAGACTCTATAGCCTCTCTTCGGCCACTTTCTTTGGTCATTTTTTTTATCTAACTTCTTGATTAGATGAAACGACAGCTGCATATGTGTGTCATGTGTTTATCTACGTTTTTTTTAGACAAAAGCTTTGGGAATAATGCAGCTAAAATTCAGTATGTAATTCCAGAGATGCGTCCAGTAAAACACAAAAACCTGTACGACTTGCATGCCTTTAAAGATGTTTGATATCCAACTATCAGATTTGTTTTTTACGTTTTTAAGTATTGCATGAAGTACTGCAGATTACATACCTTTATCCATTTAAACATCATTACTTATCTTCTTCCTCCAACTCAAAACAGACAACTGGGGCCGAAAGATTTTAGAAAAAGGGAAATTAAAGATTATTTTGATATAAAATCCAGTTTTATTTCTTCACTCAAAAAAATTCATTGTTTAACAAAGTACAGTAGTGTGATCTCATACATATTTACCTCTTACATGTGTATTGTTTTTGCTTTTTTGTGACACATTTTAGATCATCAAACAAATTTAAATGTCAAAGGTCACATAACTAAATTAAAAAAACTGATTTAAACTGATTAAATTAAATTAAATTAAAATTTTGCCGGTTATATGAAAAAAATGTTAACCCATAAACAGGTCTGATTGCAATACGTCTGACAACATGAAGTAGGATTAAATTTCTCAAACCAACACATCAGGCCTAAATTTAAAGAAGTCTAAGAACAGTTCAGAAAGAAAGTCAGGAAAATGCTACAATACCATTTCTAAATTGGGGTAAAAAAAAACACTTGAGACCAGATCCAGAGCTATCGTCCACAAATGGAGAAAACAGATCAGTGAATCCTTCTAAGAGAGGTCAGCCAAACAGAATCCTTCCAAGATCAGATTGACAAATGAATCAAGGAGGTCTTAAAAGATCCTCAAAACTTAAGCTAAAATAACCTTCTTGTGTCTCAGTTGAGGTTGGTGTTCATGCAGGCCTAGCATCAGGTAATGCCCCCCCCCTGTCAGAGTAGTAATGATTTTTGGTGTGATTGCAGTTGATTGTACAACTGGTTTTCGTGTGCATATGACCTGAAATGTGTGTTTGTCATGTATGTAATAGTAGACCATATAGATTAAGTTCTGTAAGAACATGTATGTGCAGATATGTGGGAAAATCCAATCAATCTCTCCACCGCCGGTCGTAACATGCCCCCCTCACAATATGGTTCTGGAGCTGGGGCTGTGTTCATGATTCAACAATAAGAAAAACAATGCACAACAATTGCATCCATGGGCGAGTCAAAGGCTAAAAGTACTGCTTACCAAAAAGAACACACTGCAAAAAATTGTTTTCAAGAAAGGATATCGTTTTTATATATTCTTTTATGTCAAGGTATCTTTTCAACAAAAGTTTCACTTGTTCCACTGGCAGATTTTTTTAGCTCGTTACAAGCAAAACCTCAATCGTGTATTTTTTTAGTTTTTTTTACTATAAGCCTTTTTATCAGTTCACAAAGGCCTGCCTCACACTTGCCAAAAAAATCTTGATGATCCGTGAAACCTTTCGAAGAATTATTTTTGAGGACTTGAAACATATACATTTTTCAAGGGTTTTTGTCACATTACATCAACATATGAAGCAAGGGGATAGGAAAATAATCTGAAGGAGGAGAGAGAGTCTGATGCTTTGGAGTACCAATGGTCAAAAACAATGGTTTTAATGGCAAACTTTCAGAAAGAGGCTGACTGAGTAGTTTTGCACTTTTCCTGTTCTCCTCCAGGTTAGCAGCCTTTCCATAGACTTTGCTCAGATGCATTCTCTGGTCATTTCTAGTCATCTGGTCATTTCTAGTCATCAAAAACATTTTCATCAAAAATAGTGCTCTTAAACAGAAAATCCTGAAGGAGAACCTCTGAGGCGGAATCACAGTAATGGGTTTGATGAGTACAAGTTGTGACTGTTTCATAAAATACTGTGTGTTTGTCCCTAAACAGGCCCTGTCAAAATGAACAGAATGCAGCTCCTCCTGTGCTGTGTCCTACTGTCTCTTATCATATGTAAGTATACAGAGCATTATGTATTTTTACTTGTATCAGCACAATGCATAAACAAATGTCCTGAATAACTAGTTTGACCTCAGACGAGATGTGCACCAAACAAGTGGTCACA
Source organism: Apricaphanius iberus (assembly GCA_028564705.1). Lineage (NCBI taxonomy): Eukaryota > Metazoa > Chordata > Actinopteri > Cyprinodontiformes > Aphaniidae > Apricaphanius > Apricaphanius iberus. The sequence continues at coordinate 1,942,951 of JAPXFQ010000846.1, read as the reverse complement.
ACTGTGTCCTCCAGTAACTTTTTATGAAGGTCATTTCTCTATTTTGTTCCAGTTTTTACAGTTTTGCACTTATCTTTCTCAGTGTTACTGTTAGGTATCAGACATTTATTAAAAGGACTGAAATCTTTATTTACATCTAGATGTGAATGTCCAATCTATTTTATGTGCTTAAACAATAACTTTTTGTCTCTCTAGATTTCTTTAATGGACGTAAAACTGCTGCTAGTTTGGAGTCAGCCCATCCCTTAGGTGAGATGTTAGGAATGAACGATGGAACAATACTTAAAGGGATGGCTTCAGCCAAGATAGTGGACTCAAAAACTCCTCAAGAGACATTATGGGGAGCTCCTTTAGTGTGGGGTGACAGCCAGAAGTCGGTGTGGCGCAGGGCAAGACTCTCAGAACAAGGAATCCACGTAGGCCTAATGGCCCTTGTGGTTGGAACTTATGCCCGGTTTGTCCGCCGTTTCCTCTCCTCAGCAGAAACCCACTTTCTCCCTGGTCAGATGGTCACATATTACATTCTTACAGACAATCCTCGTACTCTGGATCCTCCGGTTGAGCTGAGCCCTGGACGACAGATGAAGGTGCTTCCGGCTGCGGAGTTGCCTGGTTGGGACGGGTTGGCTTACCGTCGGATGGTCCTGTTTGCCGAAGCCATCAGGGACTCGATTGGCCACGATGTTGATTATGTCTTCTGCGCTGACATTGACCAGGAGTTTGTGGGCCCGGTAGGGGAAGAAATCCTTGGGGATCTGGTGGCTACGCTGCACCCAGAGTTCTTTGAAATGCCAAGAAATAAATTCCCTTACGAATATCAAGTGGATTCATCTGCTTGCGTGGAGGAGGATGAGGGGGAGTACTATTACACCTCAGAGTTTTATGGAGGGGTACTTTCACAGATGCGCAGGCTTGCTCGTGAGTGTTCTTTACTTATACTTCAGGACCAGGCGAACAAAGTGACGGCTAGAGAACTGGAGGAAAGCTACTTAAACCGCTACCTGATCGACCACAGGCCCACCTGTGTGTTGTCACCAGAGTACAGCTGGTGGGACTCACCTCTGACTGCTCATGTGCCAAAAAAGAGGCTAGTCTCATTAGGAAGGCAGTGTGAGGTTTCTGAAATGGAGAAGAAAGCACTACAAAACTGTTGAAATACTTAAAAAAGAACTATAGGCGAGTACAGTAATTTACACCCATTTAAGTATGCAGGGACAAGTATTCAAACCATATCCGTTTTTTCACATCACAAAAACAAAACTCAGTGTTTTTTACTTGGATTTTTTGTGTAAGACCAACACAAAGTGGTGCATTACTGTTAATTAGAAGGAATGTGTTACATGGTTTCTAAACTTTTTAGGTGATGTTTTCGCCACGGTTTGTTGAGCTGCCTTGGCAGAGGTCTGCGCTCTCCAAAAGTGTTTCTGCTTTACAAATACCACTTCTTTGGTGTGCATTTGTGTTTAGCACCACTGGGTCAATATTTAGCAGAACCACACTGCACATTTTTTAAAATCTTGGGGGGGTCTACCACCTTCATATCTTAAGGTGAGGAGGCTGCCCATTCTGGTCTGCAATTTTTTTCCTGTCTGGCAGTGTGGAACTCACAATTGATGTCTGTAGAAGCCCAACAGAATTACTTTCACAAGTGGATCATTAGCTGTGCGATAATTCTCCACTTGATATATATATGCTGTGTGTTGTTGTTTCTTTACAGATATTATGGACATGGAGACAAAAATAAAGCGGAAAATAAGATGAAGAGAGGCAGAAAAAAAAATGAGGGATGAATCGGTTAATTGATGATATAAGAGAGGAGGGGAAATAAAGAAAATACAAGAAAGCATCCTAGTCGGCTTCTACCCCCTCAGGACGAAAGAGTGTGGGGGGGAGGGGGGGGGCAATGATAAAACAAACCAAACAAACAAGCAACCCACAAATAGATAAATAAATATAACAGCAGCAGCACTGTAACGCTAATGGTACTGATTATTAAAATATGTATTTGTACGTGTATAGGTGTATGTAATTCAGCCCCATCTCTAAACATAAGAATCCAAACAGAATCGTTTTCTTTCTTCTTCTCTGCAAAATAGCTCAGATTCAAATTGATTTAAGCCATGACTTTGAGTGGATCAATCTAAAGAATATTTGTGCTTTGATCGAAAACATTCTGCTGTATCTCTGACTGTGTGTTTAATGTTGTTGCTGTGCTGCAAGGGGAACCTCGATCCCTCTATCAAGTATTTTAAAGGTCTCATTCATTATTTTCAAGTGAATATCCCATGGTCTATGGGCCAATTAAATGCCTTGAATGTTTTTTTATGTGGGGAAAAAATGCTGTCTCAGTCCTGTTTCAGGAGGACGCACTTTGTCGGAGAAGTGTGTGGGGTGAAATGTCAGGAACACAAGTTTAACTCGGTCTTATTCATGATATGCAAACATCTTGTCTTTGACTGCCCAATAGCAATGCAACTCTTTTTCTGCCTTCAATCAAATAATTATATCAACTTACTTCAGCTTAGAAGTTTCTGTTTAATTGGTTGGCCATGCATTTGTAGATTTCGCACTTTTGCCACTCTCTTGCAGGATGATGGACAAAAAGTTGAGGGATAGTGAGGGACAGTGAACTAAAATATGAATGTGTTTGCAAGGCATTGGAGATATAACGTGCATTTCATGCCATTCTGTGAAGATGGAACATTACCAAGTGTTGTTTTACAAGATAGTTAATAAACAGAAATTAATAAGAATGCAAATACTGAACAAATCAGCACAAAAAATTCAGATTTTTTTTATGGTCTTTTTTGTAAGATAAAAAACCGTGCGTGCAATCGTGCTCAAGCTAGCTGCACAATCTGCACTGAATTAAAGGTCCATTTGTGTCAACAGCAGCTTTGCATGCATGCTCTCTCTTCCCCTAGTAGATAAAGAGAAACTGACCTGTCTCTTTAAACAAAGCACTGTCCTCTCCATTAATGTCAGCCTCAATGATAGTGTTCCAGCGGCTTTGTGGTCAGCAGTGATAAGAGACAACAGTAAGTGCACACTTTCCCCATAGTGGCCAATCATTAACTGAAAGAGCTGCTGTTCCAAGGTCTTTAAAGACCAGGTAGGTGAAAAAGAATCATATAGGCAGCTGTTTTTCCAGCTTGCACTTAAAATTTTGTTTGAGTTTTGTCCCAAATGTATCTTTCATGTGGATAATAATCCGTTTAAATATTCTTTTTTTTCTTCAAAATAAAAAACTGTATTTGGCTAACTTGATTCTGGTGGCTGTTGTCTTCTCTCCCACAAACACAAACATGCTCCCAACTTCACACATAGACCTCACTGACTTGTGCTGTGTTATTTTTTTTTTTATTGTGAAGGTTAAACGGGAGCAGATGTTTTCTTCTCACTGCCAAAAGAATCTATCCTCAAGGCCAGACCGCCACGTGGAGTGGAGAGGGAGGTGAACTTCAAACAGTCCTGTGCTTTAGAAGAGTTTTACAACTTTAAAAAAAAACTTCTTTTTTTTTTTTACTTAAGTAATTGTACAAAACAATGAATGTAACCTAGACAGTAAATATCTATTTCATTATCCTCTAATTTTACATATCAAGATAAAAATATGTATACTGCAGTATGATTCCTGTGATTACGTCCATTTTCTTCTGACTATAAGCACTTAAGTTCAAACCCAGTGCAAGTGTCACTTTTACAGGGGGAAAAAAATGAATTAAATGTGCAAAAAAAGATAATTTGGGAAAGAACGTTGGGATCCATTTTATACTTTTCAAGCTCTGTTTACAGAACAATAGAAATGTATGTCTGGCTGGTGGATGCAAACATTGTTGATTTAATTCTGCAGCTTGTAGCTTGGTACAGAGGCATACCTGCAATCCTACACTCTGCATAGAGTGAAAGCAACACTGATGTATACATGCATAGTTATCTTCATAGAAAAATTATTCACTGAAAATGTCTAAAGACATTCATATTAACCCTCTCATTTCCCTCCGCAGAGCAGTTGCAAGCACTTAAAACTGCCAGAGCTCCAACTTTTGTCTTAACCCAATCTCTTTTACAGACTACAGCGCCAAAACCAAGTAGCATATTTTTCAAATCTTTTTTATTACATTGTACCTAATGTCTTTATGTAGAATAAGCTCTCTTTATCTTATCAGTTTTACTACAGCACAAACAAAACCTTCCCTCTTGTTTTTAAATATCGCTGTGTTGTTTTTTTTTCTACCAGAACTGCTTAACTCGGTCCTGTTTTTTTAATACACTGCAAATCTGTTCTCTTGGTTTCAAGTCTGTCAACATACTTTTCTAAATTAATATTTTGATCATTATCAAACCTTTTTTGTTGTCTTTTGATGTTAAGCAACTTTTTCAATGAGTCCAGCAAATATCAATGTTTTATATTCCTTAGCAACTTTTTTTTATGTGTCAGAGAAACTATTGTCTTTGAATGAAACTTCTACCTGCTGCTTCAATCTGAAGTCCTCTACAGGTTTTGTCATGAACCACACTATGTAGAGAATTTGCATGTACCATTTTAAAAGGCACGTCACTCCTTAATTTATTTATTTAGTAACCTACCTTAGCAGATAACCCTTAACTCTGCATGTTTGTTTTTATTTGATCCATGCTAAGCTTCCCTGTAGATTTGTTAGCTCAGTTCATTTTAATGAGGTTTACTGGTGGTAAAATAACAGATTGGTGACATCAGCATTACCCAAATCAACATACTGAGCACATATTGGTGAAGAAAAAATATCTGTGACACTTTCTGATTTACTGTAATACACAAAAGTGCAGTTTAACTACTATTGGAAAAGTCAAATTTCTTAATTGTGACAACAACAAAAAAGAGAAAATAACAACAATGAGTTAATTTTCTTTGTCAGGATATGAAAGTCTGTGCAGAGCACTATCAAATAATTATTTGATGTTTTCTATGAGAAGATGAGTGAGCTATTTACATTTTCATAGAGATTTGTAATTATCAAAACAAAATTGCAACCACAGAATTTATTCCTACAGTTTCCAAGACATGGGTAATGTAGCACAAATGCCAACTAAATCCATATGAGATAAAGGTAGGGAGGCTTGAAAGCTTCTACTTTGAACTTAAGAAGAACTTGACATTACAAATTTAAACCACTCAAGAAATTAAGTGTTGTAAAACCCATAACAAAGTTTGATAAGCATCTCTTTCACTTTGTGTACATATTCATTCTGCAATTTCATTTGTTGTAAATTTTCTCGTCTGTCAAATAAAGATAACTTGTGTTGAGGATGGGAAAAAGTTTCTTTATTTTTTTATCTATTCTAAACCCTTGGTTTTTATACTTGTAAACTTTAGGTCATTGACATGTTACATAATAAAATTACTGGTGGACTATATGAAGGTAAACTGGCACCACAATGCTCTTGCAAAGCACACAGAAACTAAAAAAGCACTCAGATTTGATTTGTTGGTAGTTTCTTTTCTCAAAACGAGTCGCTGAGGGGATGTCAAAAGTCTGTAATAAATAGAACTGTAAAATCGGAAAGTTGTTAACCCAGAGAGCAGCTTCGTGCAGCATCTCAGCTTCCCTCAGTCTTGACAGTGCTGCTCTGTCCAAAATGTAATCTGTTATTCCTCGTCCCGTAACGGACATTTCCTGAAAATTTCATCGAAATCCATCCGGAACTTTTGTATTTATCTTTCTAACAAACAGATTGACAGGAACAAAAAAACAAATACCTCCTGGAGGAGTTCAATCATGACACTTCCATGTCTGTGCTACAGATGGTATGAAGTTATTATTCTAAGATGCTTTACATTTTTAAATGGTTTAAAATGCTGTCTGAAGAACACTATTCCAAAAGTCTTGATCTGGATGACGGATTACCTGACAGAAAGGCCACCGTTTGTCCGTCTGGGCAGTGTTTTGTTTGATGTCTTGGTCAGTCAGTGCGTTTATATGAGGTAAGAGATAACTATATTATCTGGCTGATAAAAAACGAAGTGATTTGGCTGTCTCTTAATGGTAAATATACTGAACTTATATAGCGCTTTTCTAATCATACTGACCAATCAAAGTGCTTTAAATTGAAGCCACATTCACCCATTCACACTCACATTCATACACCGATAGCCAACATGGCTCGGTAGGACAATGTAGAATTTGTGGGGTTAAGTGCCTTGCCCAGGGGCACATTGACATGCGACTGGAGGAAGCTGGAATCAAACCTCCAAACCTCCAATTGCAAGCCAACTACTCTACCACTGAGCCACACACTAGATAATGTGCTTAGAAAGCAGAATTTCTGTACGTGTATAATACATCCCAGTTTGGCTAGGTTATTCTAAGGAGGTGAAGAGATTAAGGAAGAGGAACACAATCAGACAGTACAATACAATACTTGGTCACCGTGCATCTCCTGCTTTTGCTCTGTTTGCTTCTCTGGCACCATCATTTGTTTAATACCTGTGTTAGATGGCCCTAAACTCCCCTGTGACCATCCGAGGATAAGCTGAATAAATAAAGGATGGCTGGATATTTTATTGTATAGAAATGTTTCTATCCACTTTATTTGTGTTTAGTAGGCTATATTGGCTGCTTCCTGTGTGTTATATTATCTTATATTTTATTACCTTATCTTATCATCAGGATCTTGGGATATTTTTGTTTTCCTTCTATGTTTGTATTTTTCCCAGATAGAGTTACTGTCATTAAAGTAACTCTTCATTTAATAGTATGCCTCCTACTCAGTCTGCATGTTTGTCCAACAACCACCTACAATTAAGACTTATCTTTGTCTATATTATATTCGGCAAACTTTAGGCCCTGCCTACACAGAGATTAAACCAAGTGTGGCAGCAAATATATTTAATCTAAAAGATGTCTCATCCACAAGGAGCCGGCATTTCAGGACACACTGAAGGATCATGACTGAATTAGTTTCCTAAGTTGTGAAATCTCACAATGCCGGCTACATTGTCTCTTTATTTGGGAGCTCTCCAGCATTTTTTCTGAGTGGATGATGTCACAGTCCTATCCCTTCATTTAACATAAATGCGCAACTGTATGATAAATTAAACAAACATGGCGGTTTGCTTTATTATTAAGCAAATACTGACCTTAATATGGATCTAAAATATGATTTAGTGCCCCTCCTCTATCACCAGCAGCAAAAAATGGATCCAGAGAACCACAGACATCATATGCTTTTGAACAAAGATCTCATTTAAAGCTAGATTTGTGATGGTTGCGTCCGGGTTCACTGTGGATGCTAACGGTTCTTTCTGTGTTTCTCTGGCAGTGTCACAGCGCCACCAGAGGGCCCGTCATATTTACAGTAGCATCTCAATCGGTTTGTGTGAATCCATGTGGTCAAAGTTCTGACTTTTTGCCATTTTAACATAATTGTTTTTAACCTATACCCATTTTGTATTTGTGTAAAAGAGGGCCTTTCTCTGGCAAATGTCTTTTCCTTGCAAATTCCCCAAAATATCCCATAAAGTTAAACTTATAAAGTCACAATAGCATCTGCTTCAGGTCCTGTGATAATATATGAGGATTTTTGCAGGCTTTTTTTAGCCTCTTGTGGTTTTAAATTCCATCGAGAGCTCAAAATGATAATAATCTGAATACCTTGTATAGCTTTTTCAATGACGTTCACTCTCACTTCAACAGCCAGGAACATATGAATTGCCTGTGATAAAGCTAAAGCTCATACAAAATGGAGACACATTATGTTTTCATCATGTAAACCTGATGCGATGAAGCTGTGTCCGGTTTATACCTGTTTTAATTAATGACGGTATGATTGTGGGGTGTCCGAATTTATTTCTTTTTGAAATTAAATATTACAACATGCTTTGTGAACGCATTTATCAGTTTTCATTCATTTATTTTGGTTGTGCGACCTTCATTTTTTAATACAGATTGGTAGAAGGTATCAATGTTTGAATTTCACACAGGCTTTCCTGGGATAGGCTATACCAACTTTTCCCGAATTAAGCTGAAAATATATTATTTTAGGTCCTTTTATTACTTTTCTTTTGCTTAGAAAAGCTTTCATTTAGTGAAACATCACATGTAAAGGAGAAATCTTAGTTTGGAAAACAAAGCAGCTCCTTGAGGTGTTAACCCTTTGGACTAAAAACAAACCATAGCCTTCATAAACACAAGCAGCTCTAAACCAAATGATGTGGTCATTAAGCTTTGAACTTTTAGGTTTTTCAGACGACTGGCTCTGGTTTGAAAAAGAAATGAAAGAAAGCAGGTTGATGTAAATGGAAAACTGTTTAATTTGTTTAACCACAGTGGAGAAAACTGTATTGTCTTCCAGTAACCGTCTAGTGTCTAGTCTTTAAAGTTTAACCAACAAATGGATGTAATTTAAAGGTGCTCTTTAAGCTTCTATCAGTTGACACCTTCAGGGCTTTTGTTAACACAAGACTCCTAAGGTAAATGGGTCATATACACCCTGAAGGCTTTACTTCACTGACTGCACAGCAGGCAAGCTGCCAGACAAACTGGATCAGTTAACTAGGTTCTGAAATTTGCATGGATTCAAAGAAAGACTAGATTCAATGCAAGGAATGTAAGGTTGCAAACCAAAACGGTCACATACAGATAGTTGAATTTCTCTGAATGTATTAACATTAGACACATTAACAGCTTATGAAGTTTCATGTATGCAATACATTTTAAATCAACTTCTTAACAGTTTAATTTAACTATGGTAAATCCCAATTTGTCACAGCCTAGATGTTTTCAAACATATGAACATATTAACTGGGAGTGTGTGTTATTGGCTGACTAGTCTGGGGGATGGGTGGGGTAAAAGAGCCACGGTAATCTGCTGGATTCACACAAGCCTTTCCCCACCCTGCCCGTGGCTACGCCGTTAATCACTATGTCAAGCGACTGACACTGCCAGATAGTCCAGTTGACAAGGAAAACACATAAACCCATTATGCACATTTCTGTGCCATGTTGTTGAAAAAAAATTTGGAAAAGTGATTCTTAGAAGGACATGGGTGTGGTTGTAAAGGTTTAAACTTTTTTATGTTTTCTTTTCAGTTCTACAATACACGAGTTAAATCATTTGAAATGTGGGAAGAATTAGTTGGAAGGGTAATACGTGTCTGTAACGGAAGACAGCACATTACAAAATCTAAATAAAAACTAGATTTAAAACTGAAATTTCAAGCTTCTGAAATGTTATTCATGTCTATGAGCTCAATACTTTTTGGGCCTTCTTTTGTATGAAATACCTTCTGCTTCAATGTGGCATGGAATGGAGGTAATCAGCCTGTGGATTTGTTGTGTCACCATGCTAACTACACAAGCTTATGTAAACACTATAGCAACATCTTTACTAAAGTAGCTTGTATATCCCAGTGTGTCTAAGGCCATTTTCACATGTGTGGCCGTGCCAGAATACGGCCAGACAAAATGCAAATTTCTTCTGTTCAGATGGAACGTATTTGACCCGTACTGGAATCCAGTGTTTTACTACAACTAAACAGCAGGTGGCGGTATGCAAATAATTCTGTAGCTATCCAACAAACAAGGGAGTGAGAAGTACCGACATCATAAAACGAGCGACAGCCTAGAATGTAAACAAACTGGTCAACTGGTCAACTGCTACCTGAAGCCATCTACAGGGTGAGCGTTGTAGTAAACCCGCCATTTTGTAATCTGCTGGGTTGCTATGGGATGCTTGAATCGTGTTGTTTTGGTATTTTTATGGTCGCGAGGTGATTCTGTAATTTCGGCCGGCGGTGTCGTCATTTCCGCATGGAGAGCATCTATTGTCTTGAGTACGGCCAGAGTACGGCTTGCTTTCACATGATCCGTGCCCGCTCGTACCTGGACTCGGATACTACCTCCAAAACGCCCTAAGAGATGTAATGAGATTTAATTGTACAAAGTAAAAAAAAATACTGCAATTATTACTGTTTTCTATTGGTCTATGCAAGGCAGCCATATTGGATTTTGAAGTCTGTGGTTTTACCGCTTGGGATTTCCACTTTTCTAAACTTTTCTGCTGATTTTCTCTTCTTGGTTTTTCATAATATAACAAACCCAAAAAAGGTGTGTAATCTGAAAAAGTCCAAGTTTCCTTGTACTTTAAAAAAAAATGTTTAAGAACCACTACTCTACAGTAGCCTACACAAATTATTTAGTTAAAATGTGTTCCAAACTTTATGTGAAATATGTTATTATTGTAGTATTGTCTTATAAGCCAACTCTGACATTTCAGAAGGTTATAATTAGTTCCACCATGTCAGCATAATTCAGTAGTAGGTCTGTGTACAGAGCTTGAAGAGAAAGAGGAACTAGAAGCTAGAAGTGTTCCAATAAAAGGGATTTAAAAAGGACAAAAGCTTGCCCTTTGAAAAAACAGAACATGTGAACTAATATGTTGGATTAATACAATGCCCTCTTTATTCGCTGTAAAACGTGGAACACTTTTGGTCAGTTTAGAAAGAGAGAAAAACGAAGACCAATACAACTTCAGCCCCGTGGGCAGCTCTGTAATCCCTCCCAGGAGCAGAGTGCGCTCAGGGAGCCGGGGCTGCTAAATGCTTCTGCTTCAGAGGGACTATGGTGGAGGGCTGGTAAAGATGGCGGCTCTCTCCCAGGATGGGAGGTACGGATTAAATTGTGGCCAACAGGGCGCCGAAAGAGTCTCCGTACTACACGTCAAGTTGACGGAGACGGCGCTGAGAGCGATAGAAAACTACCAAAGAAGTGCGGTGAGTTAAAGAAGACATTATTTGCTGTAAATGTGGCAGCTGGGTCTGACACAGCTTCTCCCAACTGCCACGCACAGCTAAAGCTAGGAGGTTAGCTAAAGTGTTGACAGGGCGACTTTCTGCTCCTATTTTGGAATAAATTAGTTTTGTGTCAACCGGTTTGTCATCTGATAATAGTAAACGAAGGCCATATCTTTTGTTCTTGGCTGGTTTTATGAGCTGACACGTATTAAATAATCTATAAATCCTCTTCGGAATGTATTGACAGTCATTAGCGTTAGCTACACTTTAGTGAGATTCCTCTCTGCTGGTCAACCTAGTGTTGTTTTCCTCTCTACTTAACCGACCTAACCTGGTTACCACATTAGGAAATGGACCGTTTTAATATTGTACTTAATTTAATTTTTTTTTTTTTTTTTTTAAGTTAAATTTCAAATACACATTTCAACCAACTTCAACTTAATTCCTTTAGGTTGCAACTATGTCAGGCGCAAGTTGTAATTGTTTAAACTAAAAACAAATATTAAAAAAACCACAACTCAAATTGAACTTCATTTAGCGTTGCAGGCGTCCAAAGCAAGTTTAAAGATTGGTTGGTCAGGTTACCATATGGGGTCAGCTAGCTGGGAAAACCCAACACCGCAGCCCGTTTGGGGAACACATTCTACCAGACTTGGCTTTTTATATCTGTTTAACCTAATTCACAACGGGAGAGTCAAATAACATTTTATGTTGCTAGACAGCCGTTTACAAGCAGTTTTAATTAGACAGATGTTTTATCATTTTTAAGATGTTTTTACATTCCCCGTCAAAGTAGGCACTAGCGGATGTGACTCCAGTCATGTATGTAGTTAATATAAAATTAAACTCTATATATTTGGTTCACTCAGTTTTATTTAATAATTGTGTGTATGTATCATATATATCCTCTTAAAACAGATAATTTACCCTGTAAACTGAATAACTGCAGAAGATTATGTAGATTCTATTTAAATTTTGTAATCTTGAAGCGTTTAGGTGATGTAAGCATGTCGAGATTACCTCAGGCAAACCAACCTGAAGAAACCTCTGCAGAGTTGTGTTGCAGATACCTGAAGCCAATTTATCTAACATTAACTTTTGTCAAGGTGCCAATAATTAAGGAGTTGTGTAATGTCAGGACGCTTTCTAGTTCTCTTCATGCCGATAAACCATAGACTGTATATATTAAATAGACTACAGTTTAGAGTATTTGTGTTGAGATAACTCTAGTTTCTGTGGGGGGTTTATATGTTAAAGTTTATTTTGTGTGTTTTATAGATGTGTCGATCAGGCTTCTCCTGGCTGATACTAATTTCAGATTTTTCTTCGCTTTCCAATATATTTACACAAAATAGAAAACTGGTGCTGCCTGCTCTTTGATTACAACTGGTAGTTCTGAATCAGCAAGAATATGAAGGGATTATTAAAGATGATTCCCATTAATGCATTGACGTTTATGTCCCAGCCTTTATTTATTCCACACAAGTGCTTCGAAACCGCTTCTTGTTTATAGACCTGTCCGACATTTGGGGTTGCCTTTTACAGAAGGACATCATCATGGGCGTACATCTGCAGTCAATGTGTCATCTTTGAAAACTTTGGTACTAATAATAGTGGATGTTCTCGGACAAACAGTTGATGCAGATATGTCAATGCTCACCTCTGTTTTGGCAAGCGTTGCTCTTATCTATAATTGATACTAATATGCAGATTTGTGTCATAAATTAAACGTATATTTTTCGTGATGCCACATTCAGAAATTTCTGCATTAGAAATTAAACTATTGAAGCTTTTTTATTTTTTTTTACTGGGTTTATATTGGTTGGGCCGACTAAATTATCACAGTCAAAAATTCTTTTGTAATGGTCCGTTGGTTGGGTTAGTGCGTTCAGTCTGCTGAAGGGAAGCCTGCCATCTCTTGCTGACTGAGCAGCCAAAAACTGCCTGCTTTTTGTTTCTCTCCCTCCCAGTAATGTGTGCTGTTGTTGAACCAGTCATCGAACTATGGAAGCTGGCTATCTTTGTCGTTCTGTGGCGATGTGAAATGTGATCAGAACTGTGTGAGCGAGTGGGGGAGGGAGTCTGGGGCTTGGACTAGCTTAGCCTTCACATTATGACACAATTTACTCAATCCTTAACAAGTATTTTATCAAAACTATGATAAATTCTACCCCTGTGTAAGTTAAAAAGCACGTCTGATGTTTACTATTGAATGAGGGGGGTTACTGTAGATAAAATACACCCTTTTACACTCCAGAAAGTTGATTGCAATGTTTGTAGAGTCTAGCCAACTATTTTTGTGTGTGTGTGCGTGAGCTAAGGCTTCGTGAAGAAACTGAGTTTTGTGCTTTCCTGTTATACCCTATTATCTGCTGCAGCCACTGGAGATTTGTGGTTTACAGCTTTATTTGACGTAGACACTGACACTCGTGTATACCTATCATACAATGTTGCAGCTTTAAAATTTTGAAATTTTGTAGGTTTTATTTACATATTAAAGTAGTATTCCTTATGAAATCTTCAAGCAGCACCTTTTATCTATGTTTATCCTACCTGTGTAAAAGAAAAGAAGTGGTAAAGTAATCCTGATTTGCTCAGTTGACAACAATTATCCTTCTGTTAGCGTTTTTTTTTTTTTTTGCTTTGCATGAAATAAAGTGGTTAAGAAAATTATTTTTATATGAAATGCAGTGTAGCTGTTTGTCACTGTAGTGAGTCCATCTTGTTTACTTCCTGCTTGATAAAACCTATTCCTCCCTTCATGAAAAAGTGTCAGTTTCTGTATGAAATGAGTCAAGATTTCTGAGGTGAAATTCTTTTAAAAGGCTATACATAGTAAATTTTTGCCTCCAGTAGATTATTGCTTTGGTTTCTTCATTTTGAGCTTTTTCATATAGTTTTCAGAGCTTTTTAGTCCTTTAAATGGTCTATAGAGTTCATTTTCTCTAGTCTGCTTATGTTGGCCGAGTGTGAAAGCTTGTAAAACTCTGGTCCACCTGAAAATAGTTCAGTTGCGAGTGAACCCTATTGGGGTTACCTTAGGACCTTTCAACTCTTGTACTTTATTTACTTTTGTCTGAATCAGTTGAGTGTAACTTTTACCTTTTTCCACTGGTTTGGTTTCTGTTCGAAGAGAAAACGTGAAGTGTCCTCCAAACAGTCTGCGTATTTTTCTTTTACCCAAGTATTTCTGCATCCCCCATCTACACAAATTAACCATATAAAGGAAAAATCCGCGTTCTTCTCTCAGGCGAAAAAATAATTATTAATGCAGCCTATGAGCATCATAAATGCATCATAGCCAGTTAAGGGAACACCTGCTGCTTAAAAAAAGCTGTATTGTGTAATTGTGTGAATTAGATGTTAATGCTACAGGGACGGTCCAGAGTGTGATGCATTGAGTGCTAAAAGGCGTTTCTACTGTAAACTAAACGAGTGTTAATAAATCATAGTAACTTGTTAGGTAGGATAAGATGATCTTGAGTCTGTTATGAATGATTAAAACCAGAATATAACGCATGACAGAAAATAGCTGCCAGGTTCAATGTATTTAAACAATAAGTAAGGATGTAAAAATATTTAACACCTAAATAAGAACAGTTTCAAGCCTTTAAAATGTGAAGTTACAGTAATGCAGTATTTCTTTTACATGTGTATTTTGTTACCCGTTTCAAGTTATTTAAGGCTGTTTTAACAAATGTAGACAAGACAACATGATGATTTTTATTGGTCCATTTTTAACCAAAAAGTGATTTCTTTGTAATTAATATGTCAGGAGCAATATGAGTGGAACAAAAATTTTCTGGCAGCCAGGAAAGATTATGCAATATTCTTCAAATGCTGTAAAAATGAAATATAATCAGAAGTATATTTTAAAAGAAAAACCCACATAGGATTACATAATTAGCCACCAAACAGGAAACGGTAACCGCTGTAATTTTATTTTGGCGGTAGTGTTGGATTGAGGGAGACAACCGCAGCAGAATACTAGCCCTGCAGTCTGAAATAACATGGTTTGTCCAATCATATTCATCAATCTAAAATATGCCTCTAAGTTGGCCTGTCACAGAGCAGGCTGGTCCTACAGGATATGTCGTCATAGTGACTGAGCGGGGCTTCAGGTAAACCTCGTTATGGAACCATGTTTTGGAAAATTAAGCCGGGATTGTCTAAGTGGTGCTAACTTTTTACGGCGGGTCTGCATACCATTGCAGTGTCGTTTCTGGTTAACTAGGGTCTAATTTCTTCAGCTTGTTAGTAGAGCTGGGTATCGATTCAAATATCATAAATCGATTAAATTCCGATTCTTAAGAGTTAGAATCGATTATCACAATTCGATCAGATTCGATCTGATTCAATCTGATCCAGCTCAATATTGATATGGCTCAATGCTATTACTTTTTTTTTTAGCTATTGTCTTAATTGTATACCTGTAATTCAATATGCCTTATCACTTGGTAAGTAAAAGTTCAACAGGGGAAACTGTATTTACCCTTTCAGACACAAGACTTAAAATGGCCGTCTGAACTTTACCTTCTTATTTTATTTGTAAAAAGGGCAAACTATTCCAAAAATCGATTTTTGAAATTGTGAATCGATTCGATTTCTCTAAGAATCGATTCAGAATTGCAATCGTTGTATATGCGACAGCCCTTGCGTTGATGTATAATGGCGTTGCGTCTAACCTGCAGGATGGCTCTCTTCCTCACCTGCTTCTCATACCAGGTAGGTTTTTGTGGTGGCGCCCCAAAACAAGCAACTGTTGTAACTGCACAACGTTGTCATAGAGATCCGTTCTGTTTTCAAAAGTCAGTGGAAAAGTGAAAAACAATAAAGATTTCTCCTGAAATTAGTGTTTAAAGGCAGCAGAAATCCACTCCAATCTTTGCACCTTTCGGACTAACCGTTGGCGTCAGCCAATTGGATTCATGCTAAGCTGAGGCAACATAAACTTGTGTTCGCTACATAAAATCGAAAATATTCGGAACTATCCCTTTTTAATACACTTTAGTTTCAGATTAGTCTTTTAAAATACGTTTTCAAATTAGAGATGTGCTTATCATCCAATGAAAAATGTTTTTGCTTGATGTGTTTAGCGATAAATAGTTAGTTTTGATACATTTACAGAATTAAGTATACATTTAAATTTAACCACCAAATCTCCTGCATTTGAGCTGCCAGTCGGAATGCTCTGGAATGCTCTGGAATGCCAGCATTCCAGAGCTAATTGACCTGATTTTTGATCACAGGCTTCTTGCAAGATTTTGATTGATTAAATTGAATTGGTATTTAATGATTCTGAATTTGTACCTTTTATTGTGTTTTTCCCTCTTGTGTCAGTAATTGTGATCAGATTTTACTGTTCTTTCCATTCTTTTTCAGAATGAACCATCCTTACGGCCAACAGTACAATTCAAGGGACTCCAAGGGGTAATTTTTTTTTTTTAATATAGGTTGTTTCAAAATAATCTCATACTATGAGGCTTAAAATACGTGAAATCTTATTTTCAGACTTGCATGCTTTGTTAAGAGAGTATCGCTTTTTCTGCCATGTCCCTTAAAGAAGACATTCCGTTCTATCAAACGGGTCGTTATCAGACTTTTGTAGAGATGTAAATAATCTTTCAACAGCTTGACATCCTTGTCTTTGGACAGCAGTATGTTTTGGGACAGTGAAACAAGGTGTTCTGAAGGACGCCAAGTCTTGATCTTGTGAATGAAGCACTACTTAAACATGGATGTGTTGAAAGCTAATAAAAACCAATGACTTATTCCAGTGTTTTTAAGTGATTAAACTAAAGAGGTACTCATTAGTCCCTCTGTTAACTTTACAATGAAAGTATCTCTCCATTGCAAGCTTATAAATTGACCTTAGATATAAAGTCAGTCTAGTTCATTTAGACATATTTTCCTTTTTTATGCCCACGTAATGCCTATTTGCTTTTACGAGTAGAGAGATGGTTATCAGTGTCTGTGCTAATTATTTTATAGCACATTAAGATTCCCAAGACCGACTCCTCGGACACCTTCCACAATTTTGATTTCTACCTGTCTAATGTGGGCAAGGACAACCCTCAGGGAAGCTTTGAGTGCATCCACCAGTATGTCTCCAGGTATTGGTAATCACTGTTCAGCTGAATCAACTGTTGCTATCTTACTACATGTTGCTGGAAGGTAATCCCTCTCTGCCTCCCATTTCTCTCTCACACTGCATCTTTGTCTCCAGCTCCGGGGCCTCACACCTGGCATTGTTGGCGACCGTTCAGGACAAAGTCACAGTGTGCGCCACCAGTGACTCTTACCAGGTGACCCGGGAACGTATGACCCAGGCCGCGGAGGACACACGTGAACGGGGGACGAAAGTCATCAAGCCTGGGGGGCAGTACAGAGGTAAAGCCCTCAAGCCAGTCTAGTTTACCTGTGATTATTTTTGTTTCTTTGTTTTGGACCCATTTAGCTTAGCCAAGTATTTGGCAATTTCTTAATTTTAACTGAAATTGAATCCGTTTATTAGTGTCCCTCCACTTTTTTCTAGTTTTTTTTTTTTATTAATCTTTTTAAATACATTTTTTGTTATGTTGTTTCTTAGAGTTTACAATATGAACAAAAAAGTGGGGTAATATTTGAAAAATAAGTATAAATGCATATATCATAACTCATTTTATTTAACCAAGACAAGCCATGACTCAGGCGTTTGTCTCACTGAAAGTCTTTTCAGAATTGGTGTAAATGTCAAATTATTGCCCCTAAATATGAAGAATTAGGAACAAAATCACAGTGTTCTGAACATAGACTGTACATACAATGGACTAACCCTCGGGTGACATCACCCATAGGTTTCTGAAGAGCAGAAAATGAAGCCAACTGGGCGGTTCCCACCGCCGCCATCTTGTCTGCGTCACTCGCCTTGTCAGGCTCAGAAAATCCAAAAATGGGCAAAGAGGTGGAGCTGAGAGTGGCGCTACACGCCAACTCGCGTGTAGAAAGACATAAAAGCTTCGATCGGAATAGCATTCCTCTTGGCCATCTGACATAAATTCTCCCCCCACTGCTGGTGAAGCATCAGCCTGTATAAAGCCTTCCCTGAAGCCGAGGCTTCTTGATCAGTCTGTTACTGTAATCAATACCACAGCGAGCCATATTTGTCCAATAAGTGCAGATTAACATCCAAAACTGAATAAAAACTGCAGCGTCAACTGATTATTGAATTTCAGAAACACTAAATGGCTCAAGTCTTTACGTTAGTCCTAGGCTGTCTAACCTAAAATGGTTTTTTGAACCAGGCTTTAAATATGTTTATTTTTGCTGTAAAGTTGGCCTTTTTAACATGGGAGTTAATGGGAATTTGCTCCTTTTTGGAGCCAGCCCCCAGCGGATGAGGGAGGAATTGCAATTTTTACCACTCTTACTTCACATTCTGCGGGTAGAGTTTGCCCCTTGGTTCTGAACAAGTGTTTAACCTCTTAAAAATTTTAAAATCTTAAGTTTTTTTTTTTTGCCCTCTAAATGTTTCTGTTCATAAACTATTTTTTTTATATCAGACAAATATAAACTTTGTAAAAACACAATGCAGCTTTCAAATTATTTCACTTTATTAAAAAAAGTAATCAACGCCACAAAGCTTTCTTTAATCTTGAACAAGCTTTGATTAAACCAATGTTTAGGGAGATAATTACTCAAACAACACCTGTCTGACAATATGATGTAGCGTAGAAGATCTCAGAAAGCAGCACAGCATGCCCCAGTCTAAAGAAACTCACAAATGAATGAGAAGCAAAATCAGTGACTATCAATGAAGAAGGGTTACGAAGCAATATCCAAGGTTTGTGTCTGCACCAAACTAAAGCTACTCAATTATCCAAAGAGGAGAAAAACATAGCGCATTAGTGCATCTTCGCAGGAGTGGATGGTCTACCAAAATTACTCCCCACAGTGCTTCAATTTATTCAGGATGTCACAAAAAAACCCAGAGCAACATTTTAAGTCTGTTTTCAAGATTCAATTGTTGAAAACAAGCTGATCTAAAAGGCCTCCATCAGAAAGTTCCTCAATACCTTTTAATAGAAGAGCAATAACTATTTTTGTTGTGAAGAATAAAACATGATTTTATTCAAGAAATTAACATTAATGTATGCCAATATTGTATTTTTGACACTATTTCTAATGTACGTCTATAAAGCTGTATGTCAAAAAAAGTCCCTATGTTTGAAAGATGTAGTTTAGATTCTGAATTTCTTTTTAGTTATTACTTTTTGAGAAGAATAATTTCTAGATGTATATTGAATATCAGATTTCAGCTAAAAAATATTGAGACCTAACTTTTGGTCTACATCATCCACACCTAATCAGGGTTTTACACAGGTGTTGCAGAATTGCTTTGTAATGTGATCTCTGGAGACACTTTTCAAGTGAGGTTTTTTTTTTTTAAGGTGATAATTTGTCCTCTGTGATTTAAATGTAGGGATTAATTTACTTAAACAAGTTTAGACAGAAACTGATTCAGACAGAAACTGGGAAACGAGAGGAGCTGAATAGAAAAGCGGTGGTGCTTGCAGCAGCTGGTTTACTGTTAGTATCAAAAAGAGACCTTTTATAATGTCATAAGTAATCAAAGTTCAAATCTTAGAGTTGTCCTTTTATCTTTAGTAATTTCTTCCCTCTAATGAATAGTCCAATTATTATGAATGCTTGGCATTTGTGTGTGGAAATGATTTAAACGTGTTGGATAAAGTAGGGGTCTTCTCACATTGTGTCTTGCCTGGGAAAAGAAGGTTTCCTTTCTCTTCTCCTTCACTAACCTTAATCTCTTAAAGAGCTTTGGAATTTCATAATAAGCGTCATGAAACATGAGAACGTGTTGTCTCTGTTGTAAAATACACAGCCCAGAAATCTAGAGCACCTAACGGTCGTCTAAAGGCCTTATTTTAGGTAACAAGGATTACACGTGTAGTGAGGTTTAAAATGTCCAATTTAGTGTTGACCTATGCGTTCTGTCTTTTTTTACTTTGGTTATTTAACAGGTTATTTTTCGCTTCTACCCAATTCCTCCATTAATAGCATGACTAGTGTTTTAAAGAATGTTGATCTGATGGCTATGTTTCCCTCATGCATTGGTAATTGTTTTTAATGTCAAGTTAAACTTAGACTTCGGTTGCTTTGTTTTCAATTAGCAGGTTTGCCCTATATATTTACAACCAAACACACTCTCAGATTAACATTTGCAGATTCAACTCCCTGTAGAGGAAAAGTTTAACGTTGTCTTTTCCTTCTGTGTTTAGGAAAGCAGGTGCACACTCGTAAGCCAGCACTATCGGCCCCAGATGTAGTCCCAGAGCGCAAGCGCTCTACACCTATCAACCCAGCCAACACTATACGCAAGTGCCTTTCCAATAACCCTGTATCTCAGAGGCCCCTCCGGGACCGCATCATTCACCTGCTGGCGCTGAAACCCTACAAGAAGCTGGAAGTGCTCGGCCGTTTGCAGCGGGACGGTATCAACCAGAAAGACCGAAACTCATTGGGGACCACCTTGCAACAAGTGATCAGACTTTTCTTCTTCTTTTTTTATCCAATTAATTTTATCAGATTATTAAAGATGTATTCAACCAAAGTCACAGTGCAACTTTTAACTAATATAGATACAAAGCCTGCTGTGCAAGTTTCATAATGTATTTGAGTCTAGCCTAATACAAGAGCTCCTCTTTACTCTTATTCAACATATGATTAAAGCTTACACATTTGCCTGGTGAACTCCTGTCCTCTGTAAAAAGCCTCCATTGATGAGAAACCAATTACTAAATTGTTGCATATAATTTGCATGCACAGATGGTCTGTGCAGGAAATCTGAAGTTTCAGTACTTGTAAGGAAACTTCTCATGATCCTGAAGTTTAACTTTGAAACTCGCTCAATGCATCTTTGTTCAACAGGTGGCAAACCTGAATCCCAAAGACAACACGTACTCACTGAAGGAGTTTATGTATCGCGATGTTCAGCGAGACTGGCCTGGATACTCTGAGGACGAGAAGATTCAAGTTGACCGGATTCTAGCTCGGTACTGGATTAACCCGCTATCCTTTGTTTGGTTGTGTTTTTCTCCTGAGAGTGTGTGTGTATATATATATATATATATATATATATATATATATATAGGCAACTCAAGGAAAAACACAGATCTTCACATGTCATTAAAGTATGCATACAATTAATTAATGAGCTACAACAACACTTTGTCACAGCGGGTATGAACTTCAAAATATCCATGATTTTTGATACAAACAATTCATTACTGTTATAAAATTTCTCAGTTTTGAATAATTGTGATTTCTAAGATTTTCATGTTTGTTTCTTATCGGGGTTAATTTAGTAAATTACACCAAAAGAGTAAAGTTGCATCTATTTTTTTTTTTTTTTCAGTAGCTTTAACAAGTATGATGTAGCCAATGTAATGATCTGTTAACACTGCTCCATACTGATGTATTTCTTTTTTCTTAATAGCAAATTAGGCCTCTCTACTGAGAGGGTCTCATCAAACACTTCGCCTAAAGATGGTTTTCCTTCGTCCCCACAGGTAAATGAATAAAAGTGAATTCTGAAGCGATAGAAAGCACTCCCACAGAGGGATACAGCTTTTAGTTTAAATTATTTTTGGTGTGCTCTTGCAGAAGCGCCTGCCAGACTTCGACTTCATCGATCCTTTGGCTCCCAAGAAAGCCCGCATCTCTCACCTCAGCAGTCGAGGGCCAGCTCCATCTTCCTCTGACCGCCGCGAGGAGGAGAGCAGCCCTGGCTCCAAACACTCGTCCCTGCCCCCCAACGTAACCTCAGGGCCCCCCAGCCATCTCCCAATATCATCCCACCCGCCAGCACCCTCACACCAGCAGCTCAGCCCAGCCTCCAACTCCAACTCCCCTAGCACCCCAGAAGGCTGCGGCACTCAGGACCTACCCGTGGACCAGAGTTCTTCCTGTAGAGACCCTTCACCGAGCCCTTTTTCCCGGTCCCTGCAGGATCGCTGTCAGCACCCTGTCCCCCGAGCAGCCGCCTCTCCCAGCCCGCCCCCCTGCCCCTCTCTCTCAGTTACCTCTACTGTTATCACCAGCCCTCCTTTGTCTAACAATACAAGTAAGAAATTCAAGAAGAAATCCAAGAAACACAAAGACAAGGACCGCGGGAGGGACAAAGGGAAACAAACAGAAAGAGCCTCCAGTAGTCCTTCTGTTGTGCCAGCTGAGGAGAGTCACACAGTCAAAAAGAGGCGAAGTTCTGAGGAAGCCATAGAGCAAGTTGTTGAGAAAAATCCTCACAAAGATCAAGGTATGATGGATAACAGGTTGTTTAACCACTGCGCAGTCACTGAATGTGGGTAAATTGTGTGATTCATCTTAAGAGCAGTTTTTGTAAGTCCAGCAGAACGTCAGGTGTCTGTATGCATTTAAGGATCTTTGACACTCTTGTCAGATTTGCCTGGAAACACTTTAATCAGCAGCTTGATAACTCCAAGGAGCTCGTTCACCAGTTTTACCATTAGATGCTCTGCGTACGCAAAGTTAGAGCTGTTCGTATATTAAGGAAAATTTCTGCGCGCAAGTACAAGATCCTAAAGGTTGAATATGGAACATGAGCATGATGGCGCCTTCCTCTTAATCTAGGTTATATTTAAAACAATAAAAACATCAGTCCAGCTGTTGTGTTGCCTGGTTCGCTGCCGATACAGCCAGTGACCAACCTGAACTGTGTCCAGTGAGGAATGTATTTTAGGAGTTTAACAGACGGCTAACATTAGCAAAGTTAGTGAGTGAGTTAGCTTACCGATCCAGGAGAAAAGTTGACGTTTCTGCATGTATTTGATACTGTGGAAATGTTTTGTGTGTGTCAATCTAGTGTAGGCTTCAGCTAAAACTACTCTAGTTTTTGTTCTTCTGCGGTCACTCCTCTCTTCAGACGGATAACAATATCTCGCTCTGCAGCAACTTCTTGATTTGCTGACTCCACAATTTCTCATAGTACCAGCCAAGCTGTGCCAACCGTATAGTTGGATCATAGAGACCGTATCTGTCAACCCACGGCCGCTACTAGCTGGTAGCTGTTCAGTTTTGACCATTTTTAATGTACATTTATTATATTTTAATTCAAATATAAGTTTTTCACAAAAGCTATACTTTCATTCTGCACCCCTCTAAAAGCCATGTGGATGTATTTTTTTTTTAATAAAAATGTTCCATATACACCCTTTGAATACCAAAGAATACATAAAAATAGTTCCTGTGCCCAAAATAAGCACAGATCTGTGTGCAAGTATGGTTCATAAATGATTGTCCAGGAGATTTCTTTAGCATTGCCTCACAGTCTCACTTCGCTGCGTTTCAGTCCAGGCTCTGCTTCATTTGTCTGGCGCACATGAAAACACTCAAACATCCTAATGCGCAATTAGCTCTGGCTAAAGTCATAGTTGGGATAGACCATTTCATTGGACGATTCTGCTTCTCTAGGTGTAGAGGGATGGGAGGAGAATTTTTTTATTCTGGGCCTTTTCTGGTCTTCATCCTATTAGAACTTTTTATTACTCTGTTTTGGAAGCAATCGCCATGTTGGGAAGAGCAGTTGCTGTAAAACAGGGTGTAACTTCAAAATGCTGATGCTTACCTTGAGTCGGAAATGATAAAACAGAGCAGCCTTACTATAATATGGTTAGCCTTCCCTTGCTCCCTCTACTTGTCATAGAAAATGGATATTGCTTTTTGATTAACTTATTAATCACCTCACCAAACATCATGCGGACAATACTTTTACCATATAAAGGATCGTTTTTAGAGCACAGCTTTTGCATTTATTTTTTTTTTTTCGTTTTTAATGGCTGAAGCGCATAAGTTTGCATTTATCACCCTGATTAGCATTTATGTATTTGGATGTTTTTATTCTATTTAATGTAATTTTTTTTTTTCTTCATACTTATTTCACTGCTGGCTTTAAACCTGCTTCTTTGTTTCTGTAGTTATGAAATTTAAGTTTTAAGACCTGGATCAGGAACTGGACAGGAAAATTAACCCCCAATTTGGATGTTTATCATATTAAGAAGATGTTGGTTATTATGTTACCTAACTTCCAGGGGATTTTGACCACAAGGGAATTATCCACCACGAACAGGAACTGTGCATGGAGTCTGGACCTTAGTCAGATTTGTTATCCAGAAAATCCCTAATATCCATTTATGTAAAGTGTCTTTGTCAATGAAATTTAACCTCCATTATCATGCTTTTGGAGTTATTCTGCCCTCTATGGACTGATTAGGGTACTGATAACCCTTTTATTTTATTTTAAAAATTTTCACATTTTCTCGGGGCGAAAGCATTTTTAAATGTCTTTGTCATTTTACTGTATAACTGATCTGTTAGTATTACTAACTATTACTTGGGTGTTGATTGAAACGTGGTTCCTGTCAGAAAACCTTGAGGAAATATTTCAGCTTTTTTTATACGTCTTGATATTCTTTAGTTTCACAACACATACGCAGAAATATTAAACACAATTGGGTTCAGCTTAGGGATGTGTATTGGCAAGAATCAGGCGGTACAATATGTATCACGATACAGAGGAAACTATATGATATGTCATGATATATTGAGTAATACTATATATTACGATTTTCAAAACTGAATTTAACTGTAAAAAACCTGTCACAGTATCCTAAACACTTCAATATGTTTCATCCATAACTCACCCAGTTTTATTACTAGTTCTAATTGATCCACTGGAATGAAAGGAGGAAAAAGCCACCAACTACCATTCCTACTTTCAAGTTTACTGCCACAATGATTGTGGTGTGTCAGAATTTCATTGAAATTGTAAAAAAAAAAAATCGATTCTTTGCTTTTGAATATCGATATAATATCATGACATAAAATCTTGCAATATTCTGGCATATCGATATTTTCTTACATCCCTAGTTCAGCTAAAAGTCACAATGGAGGGTATTTTAATTTATGGTTTTACTATAACCATAAATTAAAATAATGGCTTGGTTTTGTTAAATAGTGAGCATTCATCCTGTTACATGGGTTACCAGATCAGTACTGACAGGAGATTGTTTTTGTCTTTGCAGTCAAAGAGAAACCAGTCCAGTCCTCTGAATCTTCTTCTAAAACTGAGATGCCCGACTATGTAGTGTAAGTTTGTATTTTGTATTTTCAACTGATAAAGAAAAGAGCTTTTCTTAAAGATACTCTAGAAGTACCATGCAGTACTTTTCTGTATTCTTCACATTGCTCACATTGATGTCAGGGTTATTTTTTGCTCCATGTTAGAAATCAGAGTAGTGCTGTGTTGGAAAAATCGATTCTTAGAGAAATTGAATCTGTTCACAAGTTCAAAAATCAGTTTTTTGTTTTTGAATAGTTCACCCTTTTTAGAGCTAAAATAAGAAAGAAAATGTAACATGGCCATTTTAAGTCTTGTGTCTGAAAGGGTTAATACAGTTTCCCCTTGTGAACTGTTAATCACGCAGTGTTAAGTCATTTAATTACAGGCATGTATTTAAGATGAAAGCTAAAAAAAAAAAGTTTTCAATAACACTGACCCATATCAATATCCATCTCATTTCTGTCTGATAGAAGTCTGATAGAATCGGTTATCATGATCCGATACAATTCAAACTCTTTAGCATTGGAATTGAATCGATTCCTTGACATTTGAATCGATGCCCAGCCCTAAAACAGAAAAGCTCAGCAGTTGTAAAGCTTCCAGGATGCGTCTTTAAGAATCCTGTCTGTTTGGAAAGGTCCACTGAAGGAAGGGTTTCTGCTTACGTTCACAGGAAGTACACCCCGCTGGCGTCTGTCGACCAGAGGCAAAGCTACAAGGACGACTTCAATGCAGAATATGACGAATACCGTCAGCTGCACGCCCGTATAGAGAGCATCACCAGGCGCTTCACTCAGCTCGATGCTCAGTGTCGGAAGCTGGTTCCTGGCACTAAAGAGTACCAGGTTATACTGAAACACTACTTCCATCTTTGTGCAGCTCCTTCTTACAAACAACAAGACATTATATTTACTAATGAGCCTATGATGTATAAGGAAGAGAAAGTTTCATACAGTAGATCGATGGTTTGACAACTTTTTTTTGTTCTTTCTGTTCTTGTCTGGCTTCTGTTATCTGGTAGTAAGGATTCGGATTAGTTTGATCTCATTTATTTAATGCAAAACAAAATTATTCCACAAGTTCTTTTTATTTAGTCTTTTGTTACTTTACTCTAGCCACATCTGCAGCCACATGTTAAATATGTTAAAACAGTCATAGGTCCATTTTTTTTACACAGTTGATTTAATTATCAGTTTTCCTGACATTAATTTATTTTTCTTCACAGAAAGTGCAAGAAGAGGTGTTAAAGGAGTACAAGAAGATGAAACAAGTGAGTAGATGAGATTGCCTTTACCGTGTCCTTCAGATTTTAGTTTGCTGTGGGGAATCATGATGTTAACTATGTGCCTCCATCCATTTTACTTCAGTAATCTAGTAATATTGTGTTACTCTTAAAAACAGTCCTCTTTCAGAAAACTGTAAATTAGTGGAAACTAGCTAGAGTCCTAGAGTCAAGTTTATTTGTACGGCACAAGTGCTGAACACGAGATCCACAATCCTACAACTTTAACACACCACACGAGTGGCTCATTACCAGCCCTCTGCAGAGCTGAATAACATCCTGATGAGGGAATTCAGGCTTTTTATTCAGACGTGTCGGAGAAGAGCTGCATCCAGGCATTGCAGGGTTGTAATTCTCAAGTACTAGACTTGGGCACCTCTGCTGCAAATTTAAGCAAAACAAAAATACAAAACTCTCCTCCACATGCCTCATGATGCTCATTAATAAACTTATATGCGAGTATAGCGGTGCCTTGCATCAGCATTCACATCCCAGGAACTACAGACTTGGACAAGAATCTGGCGATATAATATGTATTAATACAAAGGGAGTGATACGATATATCAAGATACTATGACTAAGACTTAGGGGTGTCATGATTCTCCAAATCCTCGATTTGAATTTCGATTTTAGGGTCACGATTCAATTCTCGGTTTTTATTTATTTATTTTCCATTTTACAGTACCAAGCTCTTTCATTTTTAGACTGGTCTACGATCATTGGTTTTATTCATTATCTTTTGTACAGTAAATCTTATTTTAAAAGACAAAAGTGAAGCAATTTTTATTATTGTGTAATTTATCACATTAGGAATTAATGGTCAAATAACTTATTTATAATAAGTGTAACAGTATTGTTTAATACTAACTTGGGCTTGCTGCCATCTAGTGACTCTTTATTGTTACTGCAAAAAAACAAGCGAGGATGCAATGCTCCAAATGACTCATTAGACCGAGAAAAATGCAGCAAACACCGGACCTCTTGTTTAAAATGCAAATGGGGACTTAACTCGCTGGGAACGGAAAATTTTCTCACCGGTGATTTGAGAGTAGAAGGAGCGGCTTTAGTTCTGCTCCCGCTGCTTCTTCTATCCAACTGTGGCCGGGCTTTAGCTTAGCTTTAGCTACTTGCTAGCGTCAGCTAATGTGCCCTGTAGACGTGCGCTCTGATCCCGGTGGATGTGATACAGGCAGTTAAAATGTTACCAGGTGATGTTATCAGTTGTATGAGAACTGGTGAGATTTACGTCTTTGGGAAAATGCAATCTGTGATGAGACTGTTGTCTAGTAACTGTTGCTACGGAGTCCTGAGTGGGACACAGGATAAAAAGATGGCAGGTGATCATGATCCTCTTTTGGATTTCGATGTGCAGGGTCATAATGTAATTTCGATCGATTTCGATAAAATCGTCACACCCCTAGTGAGACTATATACAGTACAGACCAAAAGTTTGGACACACTGTTGGAAAACCATTTCGGGTGACTACCTCTTGAAGCTCAAGAGAATACAAAGCAGTAATCAGAGCTAACGGTGGCTACTTTGAAGAATCTAAAATATAACGCATCTATTCAGTTATTATAGTCAATATAATATATATATATAGGGCTGTTAGGTCCCTATATGACCGGTGTCAGAGTCTGGTTCGCATTTCCGGCAGTAAGTCGGACTCGTTTCCAGTGAGAGTTGGACTCCGCCAAGGTTGCCCTTTATCACCGATCCTGTTCATAACGTTTATGGACAGGATTTCTAGGTGTAGCCAAGGTGTTGAGGGGATCCGTTCTGGTGACCTCAGGATCGGGTCTCTGCTTTTCGCAGATGATGTGGTCTTGTTGGCTTCGTCTGAACGTGATCTACAGCTCTCGTTGGAGCGGTTCGCAGCCGAGTGTGAAGCGGCTGGGATGAGGATCAGCACCTCCAAATCCGAGACCATGGTCTTGAGTCGGAAAAGGGTAGGGTGCTCTCTTCGGGTTGGGGATGAGGTCCTTCCTCAAGTGGAGGAGTTTAGGTATCTGGGGGTCTTGTTCACGAATGAGGGAAAAATGGAGCGGGAGATCGATGGACGGATTGGTAGGGCGTCTGCAGTCATGCGGGCGCTGTACCGGTCTGTCGTGGTGAAGAGAGAGCTGAGTCGAAAGGCGAAGCTCTCGATTTACCGGTCGATCTACGTTCCTACCCTCATCTATGGTCACGAACGCTGGGTGGTGACCGAAAGAACGAGATCGCGGATACAGGCGGCTGAAATGAGTTTCCTCCGTAGGGTGGCTGGGCTCTCCCTTAGAGATAGGGTGAGAAGCTCGGTCATCCGGAGGGAGCTCAGAGTAGAGCCGCTGCTCCTCCACATCGAGAGGAGCCAGTTGAGGTGGCTCGGGCATCTAGTCAGGATGCCTCCTGGACGCCTCCCTGGTGAGGTGTTCCGGGCATGTCCCACCGGGAGGAGACCCAGGGGAAGACCCAGGACCCGTTGGAGAGATTATGTCTCCCAGGTGGCCTGGGAACGCCTCGGAATTCCTCCCGAGGAGCTGGCCCAAGTGGCCGGGGAGAGGCAAGTCTGGGTCTCCTTGCTTAGGCTACTGCCCCCGCGACCCGACCCCGGATAAGCGGAGGAAGATGGATGGATGGATGGATGGATATTCAGTTATTTCACCCTTTTTGTTTAAGTACATACAGTAATTCCATACATTGCGTTCATTCATAGTTTCGATGTCCTTAATTGAGAATCTACAATGTAGCCATGAAAAAACTCACTGAATGAGAATGTGTCCATATTTTTGGTCTGTACATTTATTGTAATTTTTAAGACTGAATTTAACTATAGAAAATTTGTCACAACATACTAAAAACTCCAATCTGTTTTATTACTGGATCTAGTTGATCAACTGGAACAAAGAAGGTGAAAACGACCACCAACTATCAGTTATACTTTTAATTCTATGAAAAAGATTGCTGTAATTGTTAATTGTTTAATAAAAATTCTTAGAAAATTCTTTGCTTTTGAATATCAATACAATATTGCAACATACAATATGGCTATATATTGGCATATTGATATTTTCTTCCATCCTTAATTTTATATGATTGGCCAACACAGTGGATGGAAAATATGGGATGCTTTAAAAAACTTTCACAAAAAGAAAGCAGAAAAGTGTGAGGTTGATTTTTGCATTATGATACCCCCAAATAAAATCAGCCCAAACAGAGGTTTAAAGGTTTGTCAAGGAATATTAGTGAACAAACACAGCAGACAGCTCAGGGCTAAAACTGTGTCGATGTTTAAAAAAGGGTTAGGTCAGAAAACATCCCAAGCTTTGACCATCTCACAGACCTCTGTTCAATCCATCATGTGAAAATGCAGAGATTAGAAGTCAACTGAAACCCTACCAAGACCTGGCAGTCCTCCTAAACTGACAGGTTGGGTAATAAAAGGATCAGTAGGAGAAGCAGCTAAGAGGCTCATCATAGTTGTGGAGGAGCTGCAAAGCCCATGTGGGAGACTGTTGATGAAACAACTTTTAATTATTCACCCAATCTGTTCTTTTAAGAAGAGTGACAAAAAGAAAGATTTTGCTTGCGGTTTGGCACAAGCCATGTTAATGGAAACCTGTAAGGACTTGTTTTTGGACAGCGACCAAAACTTGAATTTTTATGCAAGTTCTTTGTGTGGCAAAAATGAGTTCACTCACTAAGTGTAGCCTTACTTTGAAACATAGTGGTGGCAGCATTGTGTTGCGGGGGAACTTGGGCAGGGAAAGCTGATGAGAGTTGATGAAATAAGGTTAGATTTAAATACTGACCAATAATGGATAACTTGTTTATAACCAACAAACTTTAGATTGGGGTGGAGAATTATCTTCCAGAAGGACGATGTCTTAAACATATAGCTGCGTTAGAATTGCTAGATAAAAGCGTATCAAAGGTGAATTGCTTTTTTTTTTTTTTTTTTTAATTGACCTGAGAAGTTTGAAGCCATTCTGAGCCAGTCAGCAGTATTTTTATTCACTTCAGCAATCAGTGGACATCCATAGAACGAGAGTGCTTTGGGCTGGACAAATTACGCTGTTAATAAGGTTTAATGTGCACAAAATGCAGTAATTTTACCATTTTTAAATTCCCCTTAGACTTACGAAAACCGCAGAGATGCATATTGATTTTCTTCCGGACCGATTCGGACGTAATACACATTTACGCTGCAGCAGGACTGTTGAAAAATACCCAGAATTTTCCTTTAAGGATGCTAGATTGGTCTAGTCAAAGTTCAGACATAGAGGAGGAATCTGTGGCAAGATTTCAAATTAATAGTTCAGATACCCAGTCTTGCAGTGGTAGCAATTTTGCAAAAAAAAAGAAGTATGGGGAGAATCTCAGTCTGTATGTGTTTAAAAAAAGCTGTAAGAGACTAAATCCTGCAATGACGGCAACAGGTAGTTCTACAAGTCCTTACACATGAATTCAAACGCATTCCACATTTTCTGATCTTGTTTTGTAGAAAGGTTTAAAATCCACGAGTATCTCTAATACTATAACACTTTATTGATCACAAAAAATGCATTAAAGTTGGGTATAATTCTTCACTGCACTTTAGGAGGCTGAATATTTGTATTATAGTGAATTTCTGTGCTGTAGTTAATTGGATTTAATGAATAGATGTTAATAAGAGTGTCCAAGGTTAATAAAACTTTTAATAAAAATGCTCTTTTAAAAACAGAAGATTTTTTATGTTTGTTCCTTTAGTATCTATAAATCATCATCAGTGTTACAGTGTTACTGTATTTATGTCTTTCAGAAATTATTAAAATATTACTTGGCCTCAGGCTGCCTAAACCTGATTTCCGCACGTCTTCTGCGGGGATGGAAGTTGAGTCTGATATTCTGGGTTTGTTTTTTTTTTACAGCACAACCCCAACTACCATGAAGAGAAACAGCGCTGTGAATACCTGCACAACAAGCTGGCCCACATCAAGCGACTAATAGCTGATTTTGACCAGCGCAGAGCCCAGGCTTGGTGCTGAGAGCCCATCACGGATCATCTTCACTGATCAGTATTGTGAACGGAGTGTCAAACCAGGGTGGGGTTGACCAACCCGCTCCTATTTATTTAACACCTCTTCATTTCCTGCCCTATTTCTTCCTCCCTTTTCCTATTCCTGACATCCTTCATTCCCTCCCTCTTTTCTTGAATTCCACAGGCTCAGTTATAGCCTGCAATATTGAAAATCTTTTCTTTTTTTTTTTACACCCCCGATGTTTTGGCTCCTGTGGAATTGATACCACTGGGTCAGGAGAAAGGAGCAGCCTGCTTGTGCAGCAAAATGTGTGAAATCTTCAGCTCCATCTTGTGAAGGACTCTCTTCAGACTAAAAGTATTTTTGAGCATCATAGAGAAACTATTAACTTGTATTTAAGTAAAAAGAAGAAAAAAGAGGGAGATGTATTTATTTTGAGACTCGTATTGAAAACAAGTTAGCAGATGATATATTTAATTTTTGTTGAGCAATGCAAAAAGGAAAAAAAATGTATACCACAGGCCTTATGTGTTGAATTTGTGAAGCCATTTTTGTACGCAAACATCCATGCTTCTCATTTAGCTGAGATTCATCTGCTACCTCATTTCCGCTCTTTTCAAACAAAACTGTATTAGAAAACCTGCTGAAGAAGCCGAGAGAAAACGGGAGGAAATTAGGCAGTAAGGAAGAATCGTGAGCTTTATGAGCAGCAGCAGAATGTGTGCATGGGTGGTAAATAATTGTGAGAGGCATGAAGTGGGGGAAACCAAAGGATTGTGATCCTGTGACCCCCTCTGGGCGGGAGGGGCAGTAGTCTGCACCACATAACATTCACAATGCCTTACGGCTTTTACATTTGGGAATGTGGAGTCAGTTTCCACAGGCTATGCAAAGGAACGCGAACTGCCTGAGAATGTTTGTGTGTGAATGAGTTTGAATGTATGATGATAGGAAGAGGTGTGAAGTCCAGAATGAGTGTTTAGGTTGTGCGTGAGCGTACGGTTGTGAATGACATGGAGAAAAAGTTAGAAATGAGGAAAAAAAAGCTGCTATAGTCTTTTTTTTTACCAGCCGGTTAATTCAGGATCATCCCGGCTGGAGAGACAGTAACAGATCCTAGAAGAAGAGATGCAGAATTTTATTTTTTTTTTTTGGCCTCGCCCCACAGCGTTTTCTTTCTCAACCTAGGAAAGGATCGCCTCCGCCTCTCATTAGTCCAGCGGCAAACAGTTTATGTTTCAGTTTTTGAAAGAAGCCGCCTCATCCAACAAAGGAGCCCTCTGACCCCGGTGGTTCCTTATATTTAATTGTTGGTTTAAAAAATATTTCAGTTTTGTAAATTCATCTGCATTGATGCAGATTTGTTTTCATGGATAAAATGGCTGGCTTCTGGTCTGTTTTTTTTTTTTATTATTATTATTTCAACAAGGGGAAAATGTTTACAAGCTTGTTGGAATGTTTGCCAAAGATGAAATGCCTTTCCGGTGCCATTTCCATAGAAGAAAAGTTCTGATGGAACAACTTGATGCAGACAGATTTCTAGAATCGGTCGTCCGTTTAGAAAAATGTTCAGAAATCTGAGGAGGATCTGTATCGTCTCGACTCTTTTTGCAGTGATCATCCTCCTTTATAAAAGCTGATATTGGAGTGTTATGTGGACTAGTAAGAGTTACATGTAATCCCTCCAAAAATAGATATTTTAAGTGATTAATTTTGGTTGTGACATGCTTCTTTAAAGTCAGTTTCTGCAGCGGACTGGCTATTAAGGTTTGCTATCAAAATCATTGAGGAAAAAAATGAACTTTTTTCTCTTTTGTGGCTATTTTTGACAGAATACATGAACATGTTTGTTTGGGGGATGCCACGATATCTCTCACATTTGGATCACAGCATAAATTAAATTTATTGAAATAGGTGAAGTCCTTGAGTTTATAGCATGCTATTATTTCCCCCCCTAAAACCTTCCTGCTGTTGTCCCATCACCTGTGTCGTCCTCTTCAGCATTCCAAGGATTTCTGTCCTAATCGGAAAGTTTCCTGAGTTTGGTTAGAACATGAGATGGCATAATGTGACTTCCTGTAATAAAAAGGTTTAATCAGTCTTAATGAGCAAAGTAAAAAAAAATGCACAAGCAAAACAAGAGAATTTGTTTTGAATCAAGTGAATTTGGACTGAATTGTCATCATGCCCTCCTGAAAATGCAAGACAATTCAATAAAAAGGAACTTGGTTTACGTGAAAAAATGTCTGGCTGTCATTTTTTGAATTTCAGATTCTTTTCTCATATTCTGACCTTAATTATCAATGGTCGTTGTGGATATTCTTTTAAATCAACATATTACTAATGTAGCTCTAGAGCTGTTTGCAAAGTTGTTTAGCGCAGATATTGTTTAATCTAAAACCTTTATTCACAGCAATATCGCTTTTTTTATTTTAGTACGGAAGAAAGGTCAGCTATCAGATTTAAAGTTTATCACATCTGTAATTTTCAAATGAATCTTTAAGATTTCTAATTCAATTAATCTTGTGGCCTTTTATTGTGGGCAGTATAAGGTACACCTGTGCACTTATCATGATGTCAGATCAGCATCTTGATGTGGCACACCTGTGAGGTGGGATGGATTATCTCAGCAAAGCAGAAGTGCTCACTATCACACATTTAGACTGATTTGTGAACAATGTTTGAGAGAAATGGTAATATTGTGTGTATGGAATGAATTTTAGATCTTTAAGTCCATCTCATGAAAAATGGGAGCAGAAACAAAGGTGTTGCGTTTATATTTTTGTTGAGTGTAGATGTTTGCAATGTATACATGACGGTCTTTAATATCAAATATTAATTTTTAACCTTTCATTGGTCTCCAAACCTGGTCTTTGAGGTTTGTCATGCAGGTTTTATATGCATCCCTGCTCCAACGCAGCGGAATCAAATGATTAAATTACCAGTATGTTGAGGTCCTGGTAATCAGTTATTCATTTGACTGAGCTGTTTTGGAGCATCTAAATAGGAAACCAGCAAAATGTCCCCTCCAGATAGCCCCTTATATCTTAATTGCTGATTTGACTTTTACATGCTTTTATATCATATGTTTTGCTTGTTTCTTTACCACCGAATCATGTGAAGCACCTTGAATTACCATGTGGAAAATGTGCTATACAAATAAAATTCCCTTGCCTTACAGCACAGTACATCTTGAGGACTAAGATAAAATAAAAAAAAATTCAGGACCTAAAAATCATTAGGTCCTGAAATGAGTCATTGATTATAAGCATCATTTGTCAGCTTCCCAAAAGGTGCTGTAAAGATCCTTTTAAATTATTTTAAAGGGATTTATTTTTTAGAGCTTCTTTAGGTGAACAGGTGTTGGGATTCCAGTGTGTACGTTTTTGTGCAGGGGTTACCATAACTAGATCTTGTAATAATATGCACCATAAGCTTTTCAGAGACACTGTTGCTGCGTGTTGTGTAGTTCTGTTTGCATTGTTTTTTTCCCTCTCTCTGCCGTCCTACAGGTGTGGAGGCAGACTGGGATGTTTTCTTTGTTCCCCATTCTGCTTGTATCTTCAACTAACCCTCTCAACTTTTTTTTTCATGCCTCTCTTCATCCTCTCTTTTTTCCCCTTTATTTTCTGTCTGCACCTGTAGATATA
The DNA here is from genome assembly GCA_028564705.1 of Apricaphanius iberus. NCBI lineage: Eukaryota > Metazoa > Chordata > Actinopteri > Cyprinodontiformes > Aphaniidae > Apricaphanius > Apricaphanius iberus. Next base: position 1,908,107 of record JAPXFQ010000846.1, on the reverse strand, counting down.
TCTTCAGTATGATTTCCACCTAACATGTTTTCCTGCAGCAAATCAGTACTGTATCTTTAAGGTGGTGCCCATGCCTTTAGCGTCACGCTTATTTAAATATTCAAACATGAACTTCTTCCCGGTGTTACGCCACTGAACGCCCAGTTTTGTTTCCAACGAGAGTTAAGATGGCGCAGCAGTTCGTGAAGGCTCAGATCAAGGGGGACAAGGTGGTGGTATTTCTGAAGCCAACATGTAGCTTCTGCATCATGGCTGATGAGATACTTTCCAAGTATAAGTTCAAGCCTGGACATTTGGTGAAAATTGATATCAACGCACGCAGCGACATGGGTAGCCTCCAGGACTACTTCCAGGAAATCACCGGAGCCCGGACGGTAATCTTAAAAGAACATAGGCTACTTTTGCTTTATTGGAAATTATTCCTCAGTGTTTCGTTCTTATACTAATGGATTGCCTTTACAACCTTTATTAGCCTTTTTTATTACAGTTTTATGAAGAAACTCATTATTTGTTATTCACAATAAAAAAAAAATGTTCCCATCATTTTAGATTTCTTTTGCGCAAGAACATAAAGAACGTATTGAATGACGCAGATTAAATTCCCCTAAAATAAAGCATATTAAAGAATTACCAAAACGCAATGGCCTATTTAAAATGTACCCCGCATAATAAAATAGGAACTTCTAATTTTTAAAGAAAATATGTAAATCTACATTGAATAACATGGATGTAATGCTAGTCTATAAAGCAGGCTGCACCGTAAAAAGTCAGTTTTGACAAACAGTAGCTCACTACAAGGTTTTTAAACTTATATTTCTCTGCCTTGTACAGTTTGACGTCCTTTTAAAGGAGGAGAATGTCAACATTATTGAGATACAGTTTCTCCAGGATTATAATGCAGAACAAGACAGTGCTTCCTCTTTCTTATCCACATGCAGCATTATGGAAAATAAAAACAAAATCTGTATCCATAGATTTTTCTTTTTTATTAAATGGCTTTCCACATGCTCATTCTGCCTTTCTCTGCTGGAAAACACTGAGTCTGTAGACTGTTTTATTATTATTAAACTGTAAAAATAAGCTACTGGACTTTAAGGCTGGGCAAAAAGTATAAACAATGTCAGAGAAGACCTCACCATAGATGGTTTGTAATTGGCCTAGCAGCACTTTAGCCATTCCTAGGATCTTTTTTAAAAATTTTAATATGTTAATGTAATCGCTGCCTGGTGGTGTTGTATAGGCACTACACTATTTTTGACTAGAATCCTGTGTAGATGCAGTTTTTATTGAAAGAGAAGGGGGGAAAAAAACAAATAAAATAAAAAGTAAATACCTGTCAATAACATTCAAGGAAACCAATTCTTACTACAGTAACACTGCTTTCTTTGACAGTGCAGTTAGAAAACAAAGACCAACAGATCTGTTAAGCAGCTGACTGTAAGCTAGCAACCTGATTAGGTATGCTGATTTATTAAAAAGCGGATATCTTTGTCTGCAATAAAGAGCAGAACAGCAAAAAAAAAAAACTTATATTCTGCACAATGAGCACTTTAAACCAACTTCTAAATGTATTAGGCGTGGCAGTAGAGAAGACGTTAATGTATTATGTTACTATAGTCATTTTGTACATTTTTGTGTAAAAAAATCCTAAAACTGGTATTCTTACTGAAGTTGATCATATTTTGAAAATCTCATACCAGCAGTTATGGACAGATTATGGACAGATTAACTTGTAGGCCGTTTTTAGGAAGTTTCTACGTTCATCGAAGAGGGAAGTGTTTGGAATTGTAAATACAGGCGCACTAAAAAATTTTGATTCTTCAAAAAGACGTTGCTTCTGAAACTAAGTGACTCATAGTCAAATGTTTAGGGCTGTATTTCCAGTTAAGACATAGAGCTCCAGTCTGAATGGAGTCCACCCAGATTAAGGGAGTAGTAGCCTACTACATTCTTCTGACATGTTTCACCCTTACGTTTGTCTTTCTGTGGCGGGTCAATAAAACAACTTATCATGAACACATTTCCTGGCTTTTTTTGGGGTATTAAAACTTTCTGTCTTTCCTATCTTGAAAGCTTAAGAAATTGGTCACATTCATACCCTTGGTATAACAAGAGTCGATGTTTAACAATTCCTGGATCCCCCCCCAAAAAAGCAAATCGCAGTCTAATTGTTTCAATGATGTCTAAATGGTTTTAAAAGCCAATACTTATTTTTTGGTTCTTTTTTTCTCTACTTTTGGTTTTTATATCCTACTGCATGAAATTATGAATTTAATTTATGGCTTTTTTACGCATGTTTACCAACCGTTCAAGTCTCTGTGATGCCATAAATGGTTTCATATTCTGCAGTTTACCAGTCTTTGTTTTTCCCACGATGGCTTAAAAAAAATGCAGGTCCCACGAGTGTTTATTGGTGAGGAGTGTGTGGGGGGTGGAAGCGACGTGCAAGCACTGCACAAGAGTGGCAAGCTGAAGGAGATGCTGGAGTCTATCGGGGCCCTTCAATGATCAGACCTTCAGGTATACTATATTGTACTTATTTTGTCTTGTGTCCTGCCCCTGCCTTCACATACACAGGGTTCCTATAAAGTTTTGTTCTTGTCGAAGTGTAATACTTTTCCCAACTGTGAGTTCTCAATACATTTTGTAGCGTTTAAAAAAAAAAAAGGTGTGATTCTTATATATTTGACCTTTAGAGCAGATAACTCATCAGTTTAATGTTTGCGATCTCTTTCTTTGATTGAGATCTTCAGCTTTATTACTCATTTAGGTCCCAAAAATTAATTCTCTTTAAAGGTTGAATATGGAACATTTTGCTTAAAAGCTGTCTCTTTAAAAAAGTAATACTTCAACAGGGTGATTATAGGTGTGCAGAATGAAAGTGCACCCTTTCCTTTAAACATATTTAACCTAAAATCATTAAAAAAAAGACTTTTTCCGACCACCGCACTGTATATATTTACGTGTTCCAGCCAACAGCGGTGTACCATTGCCGGTTGCGAAATGCAATTGAAAACCACTGCCTGGAGCAACGAGGCATTTACTGTAGAAAGTGGAGCACTTGGTAAATTTAGGTGCTGTGTCTGAGCCCTGTAGATTTCATTATCTTTCACAGAAGAGGAGCGACCTTACAAAATCTAAAACTAGAGTTAGTGTAGGTGAAGCCTACAACAGATGGACACAAATGAAAAACTTTCAAGGTATCAAAATGTAGGCCACACGGAAATGGCAAAGTTTTTCATGGAGAAAGGTAGGAAAGCTTGCTAACGGCTAAAATTAGATGTCGGTAAAACAGCTTTGCAATACTTGTGTATATGACATTCCTGGATATGGGAGCATCAACCTCCACACCAAGTAAATGAAAGAAAAGGAAGTGGTTTCCTTCCGCACTGTCCAGTATAGGAGGCTCGCTTTCACTGCTGCGGTGAGTGGCTATTATAAAGACTGTTCTTGCTAGCTTTCTGTATTAACATAGGTCTCCACCCATACAATTTAGTCAAATACACACGCTTTGAAATCTGTTGGATGTTTATGTAAATTCTAAGGTATAAATTATGACTTTTATACAGGACATCACCAATAGGAGTGGAGGATACCACTCAGCTACAGAAATAAGATGCCTAGAGGACAGGTACAAAAACGTACTGTTGCCTTTGACCCATCTTTTTTTATAATTATTTTTCGTTAAGTATTTTAAACTTATTAGTACAAAATAGTACTTACCTTGTAAGATTCGTCGCTGGGCATGATAGTGGCTGGTTACGGCGACAGAACTGGCATCCAGACGGCATTTTGTTATTGCAACTACGACCTCAAAACATTAGATGTCGCTTTGGTGCCCATGTTCCATATTCAACCTTTAACTTTCCAGCTCAGCAAGCATTAAGAAGTGGTTGAGTAACTATTACAGCTAAACTCAGGCAAAACTAAAACTTCTATTGTTGTACCAGACGGGGCCATTAAAAAGCAACTGGGTGGTTTAAGATTCTCTCAGAAGCCCAACTGCAGGGATTTAGGGGTAATTTTGGACTAAGAATTTCTCCTGAAGGAAGTATTATAGGAGTGGCTGAGACATTTTTTTATTTGCTGAAGCACATTTCAGAACTCAGATCAATGGTGCCAACAAGTGAATTCTAGAAGATGATGCAAGTGATAAAGGAACCTAAAAAGAGACTCTGACTCTTAAGGGGATGGATGGATGGATGGATGGTGACCAACTATTTTATCAGATGGAAGGACATAAAAAAAATATATTAGGAACAGGATGGACGTATGAAAGTATCATTTAGAGAATGTGATGGAAATAAATACAAGCATCTTTCTGGCTTCTTTTTACATACTACATTCAGACCTGAAAAATGCCTTCATTAATTCCATACTATCCTTTTCAGACCTCTTACTAACCCTATAAGCACCATTCCACCTTGGTGTTGAGCAAACACACCAATAAACTGGAGGATTAATTAAAGGAAATAAAACCCAACTACCCATGAGGAAAGCAACAGCATGTTCATTCTAAAACAAGTCTTTATTTAAAGTCAGACACTATGTTATCTACAGTCTGTACAGCTTATACCCAGCAGAGCCCCATCAGCTCACTAGGTACAACTTTGTTTCACAGTCCAGAGTTTTACCTGCTATTTACTGCTTTCACTTTTTACCTTTAGGTGAAATGGGTACCAACTGATAGGCCCTGCTTCCAGCCAAATCCTCACAGTGGCATCAGGACTGACAGTAATACACAGATTTAAGCTACATTTCTAGACAACTACTTGCTAGAATCGGATTCCAACTATGCCACAGATGGTGTGGTTGATTATTATATGTTGATAGTAATCAATGGGATAAAGAAAGAGCAGTAAAAGGTCATTGGCAATATTTTAAATACACTTAACTTTCTGTAAATAGCAGTGAAAAGTTAGACTGTAAATTAGTGCAGCCGAGTTGAATATACCTTACATTTAATAAACATGTTGTATAGTTACAAAAATAAGTGCAGCACCATAAATCATAATCCCATTATGATTAAAAACAATCTTGCTAAAAAAAAACAGTAACTAAAGAAACACAATAAAATAAATACAGCGTTTTAACTCAAAGGCAGCAAGGTTTTTCCTGTATTAACTTAAGTTCACTGTGTTTTCTTTTTAACTCCACTTCTGAAAAATATCTTGTTTTATGCCGGTCAAGACACTTCCGATAAGCATCCATCCATCCATCTCCAGCGGTCATCAGGCGAGAGGCGAGGTACCAGTCACCAGTTCACCGCAACCATTATCTATTAAATGTTTTAAATGCACCAAAAAATATTGTATAAAAACTAACGCTAAACAGATTTGGATAAAAAAGTAAAAAATATAGTGATTAATGTAAATTTGGTGCATAGCGCACATTTAATTCGATTAACACCTTCACACAGTCTATTTAAAGGATTTAATTTTTCGACTTTATTGTTTTTAGTGCAAGTGAAATGCCCTCGTTTAAATCAAGCTATGATCAAAACATATTGCATCTAACGAGCTGATGAAGCTTATCCGCAAACAATATGTTTAACTGATAGGCAATAATAGTCGAAATAATTGCAATTAAATTGGTCCTGCTCAAAGCTAATCTGAGCTTCTGATATTTTACAGATGGAAATGAGAGCCGGCTGCAACGAGCAGCGCTGTAATTTGCCTCAGCTCTGCTCGCAGTCCTTATCTCTGTCCCTGCTCTGCTGAGGAGCTGATTGAGCTGTCTGATGTTTCCGCTGGTTTTGCACACGATGATGGATTTTAATCCATCAGGACACGGATACATCTTGCATTTATTTACATTTTGTCTCAGTACAACCTCAAAGTTTATTGTATTTTATTGGGATTTTATGTGATAGACCAACACAAAACAAGGCGTCATTATGAAAAATACGGCATGCATTTGTATTTTGTCCCCCTTTTATTCTAATACCTATCTATAGCAATCAAGCCGACCAATTCTATTCAGAAGATGCACAGTCAATTGATTCCACCTTCGTGTGATTTACACAGCGTAAATGCTGTTCTGTGATGGTCGTAGGTTTTTTTTCTTTAGAGAACATTAGTAAACAAACAGCGTCATGAAGACCAGGGAACACAACAGATAAATCAGGAGGGAAAGATTTGGAGAAGTTTAAACCTGTTATAAAACATATCAATTCGTGAAAATATAGTAAAACTCTCCAAGACATGACCGCACAGCTAAACCAAAGAGGAGAGCATTAATCAGAGCAGCCAGGAGGTGACTATGGCTGAGCGGCAGAGTTTCAGAGCTCAGGTGGGAGAATCTGTTGGCAGGAAACCTCTTAACCATTAATATCTCTTAATCACCACCCTCCAAGACTGGAAGAAGAAAGCCATTGTTGGAAGGAAGGAAAAAATAAGAAGTCCTGTTTTTAAAGTTTGCCTCAAGATATATTGTAAGGACAGCAAAAAAGTAATCAAAGTTTGGGCCTAAAAGCTGATGGGGAAATCTGTTGCAAGACTCAGATGTTCACAGACTCTCTCCATTTAATCTGGTTGAGATTGAGCTTTTCTGGAAGGCAGTGCGGGCAAAGTTTTAGTCTCTAGATGTGCAGAGCTGTCAGAGACATGCCCCACAAGGCCTGCAAGGCAGTGCAAAGGTACACAGCATTGCCTTTGTGAGTAAAAAGCACATGTCACACCTTATTGATTAAAAACAATTAATTCAGTTGGTCCATCACATAAAATACATTGAGGATTTGTGGTTTTAATGTAACAAAATGTAAAAAGCGTAAGGAGTATGAATATTTTTGCACACTGTTTATACCACAAATCATTGTGGACTGAATTAATGACGCAGTCGGCCTGTGTCCTTACTGAACAGACAAGGTATCAAACAGATTTGCCACTTCCTGATTGTTCAACCTGAAGTTACATTAGTAACAAGCTTCAAACAATCTGCATATAATTAATGCTGGTTTGTTTTTCCAATGAAAGTTTGGATATTTCCCACCATTCTGTGTGTTTCCTTTGAAGCTCGGTATCTTGCCAGTTCTGCCAGTAGAAAATATAATCTATCACAGAGCCTCCAACTAGAGGTCAGACGGTCATTTTAAAACCATACTGGATTTTAAGGATCAGTCGTTTTATATTGCCCGTGTTGCAATAGTCTGTAGGCAAGGAGGAGGATGTGGAGACTTGGGTCCCAACTGATCAGCTGCTTCCGAGTTGTTGTTTTTTATTCTTTGTCTCTGCTTTCTTCCTTTCCAGCGTCGTCCCACAAAGTCAAACCTTTGTTTCCATTAACAATCCTTTCCTTCCTTGTGTTGCTCCCTCCCTTGATTCCTTTCCTCTGTTCCACCCCCTTTCCCCTTTCTGCAGGGCGGGGGCCTCCAGGTGTGGTCACATGACTAAGCAGCGGGACTTGCGAAGTTTGCGCCGTCTCTGCTGATACTCGCTGAGCTCCTGCAGGTACCCTCTGGATGGCCAGCGGAGCCTCTCCACCTGCTCACGCTCCTCCTCTGGAAAAAACAAAGGCGAAGCCAATATGAACTGGTTACCTTCTACCAACACAAATATATGACCTCATGCTGATGAAAACCATTACAGATATGTTTACAGCGCTTGGCAAAGCTTCTCAGATATATAAACATTAATACGTGCTTAGCTTGCTGGCATGATCAAAGCCAATAAACGTGAAATGCCTAAGAATTTGTGTGCACCAACAAACTGCAGCAAGAGTATGCCCTTCAGTACCCATCCAGTTGCATAAATGTGTCTGTGTGATTGATGAAAACAATTAAACAGCTTCTGCTTTGCATTGTCGGTGTTATTTAATGCAATTACATTGTCTTTATCTGCTTTGTTGCCTGGCAAATGCAAAAAACTCCTGCATGCAATAAAAGGGACAAATTCAGCCAATTAAGAAAACTATAAGTAGACATGCATTTGTATTTGGTTAGGAACTGTAAGTTTCTTTTTTTTTCTTTTTCGTTTCCTGTATCAGAACTTTAGGGTAATTTAACCAGATGTTTTTTTTCTGACATGGTAATCTATTGGCCCGCTCCTCTCCAACACCGTGTCGGTCTGCCCTTTACCGAATCAGCTAAAAACATCCGCATATCATAACTGATTCAGCAGCGGTAACGTAACTGATCGATGCATAAAGGCGCCCACAGCTGTCTTAAGTAACAAGAGATCGACATGGAAGAAGCAAGACTTGTTGCTGCATTTCTGTTTCCTGTTAAACACAGTGGTCCCTCACAGTTCACCTTTTGCGGTTTCGCTGATTTAAAAAAAAAAAAAATTATACAATCTTGCATGCTTTAATGCTTGCTTTTACAGTGTACTAACGTTCATTGTATTTTACGCCATTGTCAATCTCTGTGTCGTGTCTCCTGTACAGAATGCGTTCAGCTTGCCAGGTTTAGCATGTCTGTTTATAAAAATCTTCTCATCCAGAATTAAAAAAACAGCTATAGCTATGTTCCTTACACCAAGTCCTGCATAAAAAGACGCACCCGAGCGATGCAAGGACAAATACACCGTGGCTTGAACATACATATCTCACTAGTTTAAACATTTTAAGTTTAAACCTTCTTAGATTTAAAACAAATTGTTTATATTAGTGAGAAACATGAGAAAGTCTTAATGTATAGCTAAGAAAAGTATATAAAGTGTGTGGTAAGGGGTTTTACAGTCTAAAAAACAATTGTAAAAAATAACGCTGACCACTTTCCAGATTTCACCTGTCGTCGATTATTTTTAGATCTTTGCCGCTGCGATAAAGAAGGGACCACTGTACTGCTTAGCCAGCAACTCTTGTTTTTACAAAGCCAGTTTTTTAGCAATGTCTGCTCATTTCCCTCTGAATTAGAAACAATCAGCACAACCTAACCAATCAGCTCCAGCAAAGCGACTTCGGGCCATTCCAAGTACAGTACATACGCCCGTAGAGGTACTACGATGGGTCTTCTGTGTAATAAAGGACTGTTTCAAAGTTTATTATATTGTTTTTTTTTTCTCCAAACCACACCAGATCTATTTCAAAATGTATTACAGTTAGATTTTTCAAATCTGCAAATTATCCTACAAGAAAGACCAATTCTTTCATATTAAAGGTATTATTTCATATGTTCTGTTTTAATGCTGTTTGGCATAAAAAAAACAGCCAGATTTACCTGTGGGCTCTAGAGAACCAGCTGAAACAATCATCTGAAAAATTAATCAAGTTTGGCATGGGAAAGGATGTCATTTAGATCTAAGAATATTGATAGGATATAATGTACAAAAAAAGCTTCAAATTTCTTATATTTTTTAATGTATAGACAACTATAAATCTTGAAAGGGAACCTTTTTTCCATCTTTATCAAAACTTTTCCAGATTCTATGTGGCTATTTAAAACCACTGTTAAAAATAAAGAACAAAGGTTTTGCTATATAAAAATAAAGGGTACAACATATTAATGTATGAGAGGTTAGTAGTACACAATGAAAAGGCATCCTGACCAGAAAACATTGTGTCAGACAGAAAGGTCATTAGTGTTCCTCCACCTGCTATCTTCATTCAGGGGGTAAAAAAAAAAATAGAAGCGTCTCTGTAAATAAATTAAAATTGGTCGCATTGGATTGGAGTTCTAACACAGTCCAATTTGGTCTTTGCCCCTTTTAAACTGATCACTAGCTTCAGTGTCATGGACCAGCTAAACTGGATTTAAACTAAACAAACAAGCCTACACACTTTTCCACTGCGGGTAAGATATTATAGACAAGGGTCTGTGTCAGCATGTCCAGTATATTCTGAGTGATTTCAGAAATGTACAATATTTCTAACAAATAATTCTAATAAAGAATTCTATTTTAGTTATTTATCATTAGTTGTGATTAGGGATGTCCCGATCCGATCTTTTAACCTCAAATCCGATCCGATTTCAAGTCCTGATCAGATATTTGTTTTTACTATTGAAATTTATAAAATCGCAATATATTTTTAGTGAGTAACTCTAAACTTTTTAATAAAACCAATTTCATTAATAAGTATTACCATTATAGTTGTAAATCCCATTAAATAAAATTCTTAGAGAATTAAAGGGAAACTTCAGCTTAATATTTCAGACAAAAATAAAAGGCAAGACACTTACTTGATACTGTAGTTTTATCTATCTATCTATCTATCTATATATATACACACTGTGATGGACTATCTATATATATATATATATATATATATACACACTGTGATGGACTGGCGACCTGTCCAGGGTGTACCCCGCCTCTCGCCCGTTGACAGCTGGAGATAGGCACCAGCACCCCCGCGACCCATTAAGGATTAAGCGGTTAAGAAAATGGATGGATGGATGGATATATATACACAAACACACACAGTACAGACCAAAAGTTTGAACAAACCTCATTAAATGAGTTTCTTTTCATAACTACTAACATTGTAGATTCACACTGAAGGCATCAAAACTTTAGCACTGTAAATGTAGTACATTACAAAAAAGTTTGAAATAACCTGGCCTCCAAAGTCACCGGACCTGAACCCAATGCAGATGATTTGGGGTGAGCTGAACTGCAGAGTGAAGGTAAAAGGGCCAACAAGTACTAAGCATCTCTGGGAACTCCTTCAAGACTGCTGGAAAACCATTTCAGGTGACTACCTCTTGAAGCTCAAGAGAATACAAAGCAGTAATCAGAGCAAAGGGTGGCTACTTTGAGGAATCTAAAATATAACAAATGTATTCAGTTATTTCATCCTTTTTGTTTAAGTACATACAGTAATTCCATACATTATGTGTTCATTCATAGTACATGTTAGAAAGCCCACATTGTTCTAAGTTTGTAAGTTGCAGTATTATCATCAATGTTTTAACTATAAACTGAAATATATGCTCCTGAATTCAGCATAGATTTTCTACGCTCCTTGAATGCAGCACAGATACTGCTCAGCATCTGCCTTTTTCCTCTTCCCCGCTACGTGAGCTGAGAGGAGTTTTCCTCTATTTCTATGCATTTATTATAAAGTTTAAAGTATGGTTAAGCATATTTGTTTAAGATTACCCACATTAAAATTGTGTTTAATCTGCTTTGTTGATATGTGGTAACTGAGCGTCTTTGTTTGCACCCCTGCGGAGGTTTTGAATTATTGCAGAATCACTGTCAAATGTGACTTGGAGGTACTTTTGTGCAAAACCGCGCGACTCGTGAGCTAATATGGCCAATCTCCAATCACTGAAAAAATGTGAAAATATCGGCCCAACCCGATCGGGACTTCCCTAGTTGTGATTATTTAAATACCTGCGAATTAAAGCAATATGGTGTGTTTAACATGCATTAAAATGTAATTGCAGTAATTTCTGTTTAATTCATTTATAATTAATCTCTTTTTACTGTGGCAAGGTTCACAACAAGGGCGCGGGCAGGATTTGATCCAACAACTCCCGGGTGAGAGTTGTGCACGCTAACCATTCAGCCAAACAGATTTCCCTGTAGCCAACCAGCCAGGTCGCGTCATCAATCGGAGCCATAGTGACAGTACCTCTACACTGTCACATTACTTTAGCTTTTTTTGTCAGAAAATTTTATTTAATTGGTGGAACCATGAATCTTTTAATCTTTTACAGGTTAACGTTATTTGCATTTAAATATAAATCAACCTTTTAATTATTGCATTGTGCTATGGACAACTACATTACAAAGAAGAAAATCTCGTTTTTAGTTTTGGGTGATTTATTAATCACCAAGTTTTAAATTTTGATCTACAATGTTAAACAGAAGATTCTTGTTGTGCTAATTTCTCTCTTTTTACAACAAATCACAGAGGACTGCCTCACACAGCTTTTTGAGTGTATTTCAACAAAAATGGCACTCACATAATGGCGGAAACATTGACATTCAAATCATAAACTCATTCAACATCTACTCTACAACTTATAACCTTATCAAACAATCTCACTTCAGAAAATCTGAACTATCCCTTTAAATGATCCATAGTAGACTGATTTATTCTGTTTGTTTGCAAAAATGAAATAGAGAATAAATCACAGATACAACCTTTAAATGTCATGCCTTTTACTTCTAGCCGTTGTGTCTTTTAAAGGGCATTAAATCATACCTTGCTCAGACTGACTGGTCGAAAATATTTGTTTAAAATGTTGTCGCTGACCTGAGAGCTCCAGGAAGTCAGGTTTATGACTAAAGATCAGGTAGTTGTTGGCGATAAAGTGGAGGAGCCAGATGTACAGCTGCTCTGCGTTGTGGCACTGACAATCAAAGAAAACCAGCAAAGCATTAACATTTTATGGTTAATTTTGTCTCTTCGCCTGTCTACCTTTTTAACCCACACATGCACTCCAGCAGGACCCACCTTTGCTCTGCGCAGAAGTCGAACCACGCTGATCCCTGTTGATGACAGCTCTCTACTGGGCATGCTCTGTAGGTATGCACAAACGCACACTTCGCATAGATGCTGGAGTCGTTTCACCTGGTACATCTCAGCGCAAACCAACACGGCCATGGCTTGCAGCACACTAGCTGGACAAACAGAAAGACAACATTGTGTAAAATCCTTTGAATTCACTTATCTACCTGGTGTAGAAGCAGCTTTGATCTAAAATCCCAGCATGCAAAAGAAAAAAAGTTTGGTGTTTTTTGGAGAAGCCCCCATTTATTCATCATTCTATAACACATTGATTTTAATGCAATGCACACAATCAGACACCTTTAGGTGCATAACTGACGTTTATTCATTCAGGTAATTTCTTTGTATTACTTAAGCATCTGACTATACAGGCTGTGAACTGACTTCAAGATGCCTAAAGGAGAGGAAATTCAAGAAAATAGTATCATTAGATCTTTAATTAGGTTGTGACCTGAAGTCCAACGCATCAAGATACAAGCTGTATCTTATAAACATAGTTTGATAGTATCAGAGCCCGACCTTAAGCTGCATTTACAATACTGTTTAATTTTCAGAATTAAAACCGCAGTCCGGAGTATTTCAGGGTGATAGATTTTTCTGAATCCAACTTAACACCTTAATCCGGTGTCTGAGGCGTTTTTCAGCGAGTTAGTCGGGGTACTTTCCTGTGTTTTTCTTTCTTAGCCAGAAAATGGGTAGTTATTTAGCAGGAGTTTGCTGTGACTTCTCCATGACCGCTTTCTGCCAGTATGCCGACTGTAAACAGGAAGACACAGAGCGGCCTGTGTGCGCTGCCTGATCTCTACCTGTTTGTGCAATGGGCATTTACGTTGATAGACAGCCGACAACTCAAATAATATTGGATTAAAAAAAATTCGCCGGTCAGAGTGAATTGCATAGGGGTCTATTGGAGAAAGGAGGGACTTAAGAAAAATAACAAATGTTTTGGAGCACTAGCCTTTTATCATAGTAGTGAACCCCAGATCATTTTAAGGATATATAAAACTTTAATACATAAATAAATCCTCTGGACTGCAGCTTTAAAATATCTGATTCATATACTTATCAAAACCCTTCGCAATGAGCCCCAAGAGCCATGAGTGTACATAAAAGGAAGTTTTTACTTGCATCCATAACGCAAGGAGTGTTGTCGGCTTGATGTTACAGAGACCAACTAAAGAATACAGTTTACACATCACAGTTTATAACAGATGAATGGCCCTCTACTCCTCACTCACATTTCCTTGCTTCTTCCGTGGGCAATAAGGTTTTTTTATAGAACCCCCCAGCAACTCAGCTTTACAGATCAATAATAGGCTGCATAAAATACTCAAAAGACAAAAACAAAATAAATTATATATATATATATATATATATATATTTTTTTTTTAATTTTTTTTTTACAAATATAACAACATGATTTCCTGGATTTTTTTTTTCTCCCACAGTTGAAGTGTAAAACTATGATGAAAATACAGATTTCTTTCATTTGATTTTTAGTGGGGCAACTTGCAAAATCCGTAGCTGTCAAATACCTTTTTTGCCCCACTTTATATGTAAGCCATTAACTGCACTTCTGTGCAGCACTGTGGAAATGTCCAAAATATAAGAGACAAAGAAATCTTGTCATAGCAAAAAAGCTGTTGTTATAAAGTCTACATCTACAGCCAATTTCTTGTGTTATCACACTACATTCTTGCATTTAACCGACAGAAAACAAAGACCAACAACTCTGCTGGATGATCTAAAAACATCTGCACAAACTATGCCATAGCAGCCTAATATTTCCTGTGAATTATACTAAGCCCCATGTTTAGCACTGTTTGCTTCATCATGCCCACACTGCCTCTCTCTCTCCTTCTGTACACGCCTCAGACGTGCTGCTGCACCATCAGCTCAGCAGCAGCACATACAGAAGGCTTTGTTGTGTCTGGCTGCACAATTGTTCAAATGAGCGTTAGGAACGTCTCTTTTCATATGTTCAGAACACATTATCTGGGTGAAATACTATGCTAGCCTTCTTGGTTTGATAGGACACTGTTTGACACTAATAATCTTGGAGTTACCTTGTACTGACCTTGAGTTCTGGGTTCTTATGTAATTTAAAGCTTGCTGCAGCTTTTGAAGCTGCTTCTTGGTTTTAATTTCCTGCAGTCATGAGTCAATATGAAGCTGTAGCTCTACAAAAACAGATGCTAATCCTGGAGGTATTTGAACTGGATATCAAGGAGTAAATTTGGGGTTTTCTAATTGCTCATTTCATCAAATGATCTAAGCTTGTCACAGCAATATGAACGTTTTGCAGTATCCCGCAGATAAGTATTAATTATAGTAGACCTCAAAGCTGCAAAATTACTTTTCATCATATCAACTAAAGAGAAAAATGTGTCCAGCGTCAGACACTAGATCCAAGTGTTGTAAGAGATGCACTAAGAAATAAGGCTGTCAGTAAATGCACCGTACATAAGCATTCCCAGTCTACATAGATGACAACACTATTGTGGAAATTGTTACAAATGGAAGGAAACTCAAAGTTAGCAACTTTCCGTATCTATTAGGGATGTGTATTAGCAAGAATCTGGCGATACGAGGTGTATCACCACATAAAGGGGGCAAAATATCACGATACCATGAGTAAGACTATATATTGTAATTTTTACAGCTGAATTTAACTGGATAAAATCTGTCACAAAATTCTAAACGTTCCTATTCCTTTCTGTTTTATTACTGGATCTAGTTGATCCGCTGGAACAAACAATATGAAAACAACCACCAACTAACAGTCGTAATTTTTAATTTATTACAAAAAATACTGTAATTATTAACGGATAATTAAAATTCTTAAAAGATAAAAATCGATTATTTGCTTTTGAATATCGATACATATTGTGACATAAAATACTGGGGTATTGATATTTTCGTACATCTGTAGTATCTACGGGTTGTAAAAAAAGCCAGAGGAACCACAGGCATGTAATGACCTATTTAAAAATGTCCAAAAATGTCTGCAGATCATTCTGCCTGAGAGTAAGAAACTAAGAGCTGAGTGGAATATAGCAAAGTTTTTAGTTGTTTTTTTATTTCAATCTTAAGATTTTAACCTCGGAAGGAAGTTTGGAAATCTTGATCTTTATTGCTGTTATCTCCTTATATCAAAGTACTTGAAAAGGACTAGAAATCAGATCTGAAATTAGCCACAAAATTCTGATTGATGCATCTCTTTCAAACAGCCATATCTACAAACCAACTGGTTATTTGGAAGCTTCACATGGACAAAAACAGTTTCCATCCTTTGATGACAAGTGTAAACATGGAGCTTACCAAACACTACTGGGACTTTATTTGCATCAGTGTGCTTTATTCAAATGAGACCAAGTTTTAGCTTATTTGCAACATACTCTCCAGGTGTGTTTGTCATTAGACAAAGGAAGAATATGTGTGAAGCAACTTAATCCTTCTGTTCAGTATAGGAGAAGATCTGTGTCCTAGGAATCTTTCAGGAGGGGAAAATTCCAAAACATTTTGCCAAATGAGCACTTATATGGTTCACCATATAAATTCAACCTTTATCAATGACCATCTCTGTCCCCAGCACTAAATCTGGTAAGAAATCCATGAACTGAGTTGACACAGCTCTAAAGAGACACTGTTTGGTGTGGAAGCTGCACAAAAAAATACTCAAATTTAGCTGTAATCAGTATCAGTGAGGAGTTTTAAATGAATGCAAAGGGAACACAGGGATATAAGAAGTTCAAGAGGAAGATATTTTTTTCCCCTACTTGGGATGCATGGAAAAGAAAGGGGGCCTAAAAAGAGATAATAGGAAGGCTGAATGTATAACAGGAAAGTTTGTCTGTTTGATCATTTTCAAATGTTGGCAGCCTTTTTGAAATCTCAGAGTTAAGCTAACGGCTTGCCTTCTCTAGGGCAGAGATTCTCAAACTTCACTGGGCCACCCTTTGGTTTATGAAAACAATGCCCCCCATTTATTTATTTATCTAACAAAATATCAATATACAATATTGCATTCAACCTTTTTTTAAATGCCTTTCTTCCCTCAACTGGATTAAAAACAAAGAACTGCAAGGGGAAGGAAATAACAAATGTAAGGGGTTGTTTTGCATAACTGCGGTCTTTGATTATCACAACTTTTTGGTAATTGGGATAAGCCTGCTGTGGTGTCACTTAATCTGCTGGGTGAAGGCATGTGTTTTCGCCCTGCATGAGTGAATTTGATTCATAGAACATTTGTTTCAGAAAAAAAAAAATACTGTATGCAAGTTTCATAAAGGGCTTGTCACAATTAAATTTGTGGGAAAGCCGCATCTTTTGAAGGAAGATGCGGCTTTCATCTCAACGTTTAAAGACACCATAGAGACACATGACACCATAGAGACACATGACAGCCATTAGGACTCACTATGACACAGAACAGCTATCTGGTCGGAGCCCTCTTTCTCAAACAGTACTGCAAAAATCCGTGTTTTGACAGGTCGTGTTTTGATGTTGAATGTGCCAAAGACATTGGTCATCACATCATGCAGCTCAGCACTCTACAGTTTAGACGCTGCTTGACACAGGCGTCTGCGCCCAGTCTGTGTAGATCCCTTTAAAGTCTCTACCCATCAAAGGACATTTAATAAATGTGCTGCCAATTGTATTAGCAAGGGTTAGGGTTGCCATCTTTTTTACAACAGTGACAAGAAACTCCGTAGAAAACAAAACTGAAGTAATTATCTTCGGACCTAAAGAGGAACGATCAACAGTCAGCAGACAGCTTCAGTTAATACAATTGGAAAATACTAATCACGCCTGAAAAGTAGGTATATTATCGACTCAGATTCACCTGAACCTCCAAGGTCACATAAAAGCAATAACCAGCTGTCTGGGTAAAAAAGTCAGCTTTCTGAAAAACATTTCTATGATTAAAGGACTAATAATGCAACAGGACCTTCAAAAACTCTGTGCATTTATCTTGAGTCAGATTGATTACTGAAACAGTGTCCTCACAGGTCTGCTTAAAAGGTCAATCAGACAGCTGCAGCTGATCCAGAACGCTGCTGCACGCGTCCACGCTAGAACCAGGCAACTAGAGCACATCATCCCAGTTCTACACTGGCTCCCTGTATCACAGAGAATAGACTTCAAAATACTCCTACTAATTTACAAATCATTATGTGGCTTAGCTCTAAAATATGTTGAAGGCCTGCTGTCACCACTGAAGTGCTTCAACTCTAGCCTGCTAAACATTCCCTAGACTTAGAACCAAACGTGGAGAAGCAGCTTTCATGTTTCTATGCCCCCCTTATTTGGGACAAACTTCCAGACCACTGCTGAGCTGCTGAAACACTGAGTCCCTTAAATCAAGGATAGAAAACCTGCCTGTTTAGAGCTGCCTTTGAATAAGTGATTAAAAATAGCCTGTAACGAGTGTCATATTTTTTCAATGTGTTATACTGCAGTTATGTGTCTCTAATGTTGTGTTTAATGCATTTACTGTTTAATTATTGCTGTTTTTTTATTTTATACCCTAATCACCCAAACCACCTTGAATTGCCTTGTTGTTGAAAGTGTTCTATACAAATAAAGGTGCCTCTCCTCTCCTCACCTTGTAGACCATTGGTCATTTTGGCAAATGTACACATTTTCTTTAAATTAACTTTATGCATGTAGTACAGGTAGCCAAACTAAATCAATGAAAAAGAAAAAAACATTTTGATGAGAGCATCTAAGCATCATCTCAGACCTGGACCCTGTACTCAATGTATCTTACTAACTGGGAGCTGACAGCGTGTTGAAGAGTTACAGAGGCTTTGTAGCACATACGTAACCGGGGTGGCTATGGCAAGCCATAAGTATAAAAAAAAATGTGTATATTACATGTTGTTTCAACTGGTTAATTTTTGGATACATATTTTTTACACAATATCTCGCTGTGAATTGCAATGCGAGCTGACATAAAAACGTGCGAGCATGTAAAAGACGTGGGGTTGCGTAATTTACTTGTGGTGCCGTTCTTTGTTTATTATATCGTCAAGAGGCTGCTCAGCCACTAGATTTTAGGTCTTTTTGCCCAATCAGTACACTGCCAGGGCAGACACAACCAGAGGATAACTGGTCTTCGGAAAATGTCTGAAAGTATATGCATCTACCATTCTGCTCCGGTCTTAATTACCCGCAGTTTACCATTGATGTTTGGTATGATGTTCAACTCACTCTATTTGTTTTTTTGCTCATTTTAGCTGCCAATTGCTTACATATTTGAAAAGATAACAACATTTCATTACATGTACATTACCAACAGAAAGACTCGCTTTATTTGGTCCATAGCTGGGTTTTTAATTTATTTTGGCAGAGTTTTTTGTTTGGTTTGTTTGTTTTTTACTTGCATTTTGCCTTACATTACTTTTTTGGTAGCTTTATGTTTAAAATGACAAAAGAAACATTAAAAAAGATATTTATCAACTTGTAGTTACTTGTACATGACAGCAGATGTCAGCAAAAAGTTGGAATCTTGCACTTAAGACTTTAAAGACAGGATGCAGTGGTGGGTGTAGCGATGCAGGTGCAAATGGGGGAAAAAGCAGTTTACATGCTATCACTTGTTAAAGTGCAAACTGAACCCAGACATCTGCAACCTTCATCAATAAGGTCAACAATATAACAAAACACTTTTGCACACTATGTTTTTGCTGCAACCTTTTTTTATTTTTAGCTCAACATTACGAGGGAAGGCAACCAAACAGGGAATTCACCAATAACATGGGTTTGGTTCTTGGACTTAATTAAAAATACTCAAGATCAAGCCAAGCATTAGGACAGAGAAGAGGGTAGATTTAAGCAACCTGTAACGGTAGTTGGTTATTCTGGGTATGCCTTGTTTTTAATACAGATGGCTTATCATGTGCTGCTCATTACAGACACGCTCCCACGAGCCATGTGTCATGCCAACAGCTTGCTCAAAGAGACTTTCCAACTTCTGATCATTTCAACTGGAGAATTGTTTCCTTATTTCAAAACTTTGGCTGAAGTGGAACTTAATTCCAGTCTTCAGTGTGGCAGCCCAGCAAAGTTTCAGCCCCCATCAAAACCCCCATAAGAAGTCATTTGTCCTAGGCGAAATCTAAGACCTTATGATAATAAACATCTGCAGCACCCCCATTTGAGACATTTGAATACGCACAAATGCGCACTTCAGTTCCACGGGGAACAGCAGAAAGTTGTGAGACTGTTCAGGTCACAGTTCGTATGTCAAGTGCAATCCTCTAATTTCATTGTTTAAATTTAGTTCTCAGTTCATCTTATTTGGAATAAATATAATTTAAAATGAATAAAAAATTTAATGCACAACGCATCCCGCCAGCAGAACATAAGGAGAACAAAGAGGACACTTTCCTCAAAACTCTGCATACTTACATCAGCATGCCTGTTACCAAATAATTAACTGCACATATTTCTTTGATTCACTGAAAAAAAACGGATTTAAAACTTGGATTTAAAATAAAACAAAAATAGCACATATGTTATGCTCAAACAGTATTATCAATGTAGCCAGAGAACAGTTACTCATTAAAAGAAATAAAATAAAATCAGATATGGGATTGTAGCACAAAGTACTCTCCACCATCCTTTATAGAAGGCAAGGTAAGGCAAGTTTATTTGTATAACACACTTTCAACAAGGTAATTCAAGGTGCTTAACGTGATTCGGTGATAAAGAAACAAAGAAGACGTATGTTAAATGCATGAAAAGTAAAGCCTGTAAAAATAAAGCATGAAAAGGATAAGAATACAAGATCAGTAAAAAATATTTATTAAAGTGACAGTGTGTAGTTTTTGCAGTACATCTTTGAAAATAGCCATTAAAATATTATGTAATAATAATTACGTAAAGCACATTAATTGCAAAATATTGGCAATATTGTAAAATATGACTTTAAAAAACAGCTTTAAAATACATAGGCGCGGGTCCTCTTTTCAGGGGAAAGCCATATTAGATGACGTCTTTACTTCTACAAGAGCCCGGACGAACAGTGCAGATGGAACATGCCTGCTATTAAAACATTGATTTTCCCTCAAAATGCAAAAAATTTTCGCCATAAATACATTTTACCTCTTC
The DNA here is from genome assembly GCA_028564705.1 of Apricaphanius iberus. Taxonomy (NCBI): domain Eukaryota; kingdom Metazoa; phylum Chordata; class Actinopteri; order Cyprinodontiformes; family Aphaniidae; genus Apricaphanius; species Apricaphanius iberus. Next base: position 1,887,590 of record JAPXFQ010000846.1, on the reverse strand, counting down.
GCTAGTTCCAAGCGATGAAAGAGAGACTGATGTGCTCGTCATGTTGCTGCAAATAGATAATTCTCAGGGAATTGAGCGTTTGAAAACAGCACTAGTTGGACCTCTGTAGTTGAGTATCTTACTCGAAGACACAGACACCGCATGCTTGTGAAAATTTAGGTATACATTGCCACCTACTGGCTGAAAATTACACACTGTGCCTTTAAGCATCATAATTATTTATAATAAAGAACGTATGATAGAAGCATGGAAAGAAAAAACTAAAGCAATTAGGAATAGAGAAAGTAAAAAAAACAGAAATTAAGAGTCATGATTGTTTACTCAAAGACAGCTCTTAACAGATGAGTTTTAAGGTTTGACTTAAAGTAGTTTAGTGATTCAGCAGCTTTGTAGTAATCAGGAAGTTTGTTCCAGATTAGAGAAGAATAGAAACTGAAAGCTGCTTCTTCATGTTTTGTTTTAAGTCTACGGATGATTAGTAGACTAGAGTTGGAGGACCTGAGTGGTCTGCTGGGTTGGTGCAGCAACAAAAGGTCTTCAACATACTTTGGAGTTAAGCCATTAAATGATTTATAAACTAGCAGGATTATTTTGAAGTCTAGCTACAGGGAGCCAGTGTAGGCACTTTAGAACTGGGGTGATGTGCTCTTCTTCTCTGGTTCTAGTGAGGATGAGAGAACTTCAAATGGACGTTGTTCCATCTCGGTCTGTGATTTTCTTCTTGCATGCTTTAACATATTGCACTGCGTTGGTCAAGTTCTTTGTAGTTTATTACTACAAAGAACTTACTATTGGGAGCATAATTGTCATTGGTTGCAATGCCGTATAGAAAGAAAGAGGGGTTATACAGGCTTTTTTTTAAAATCTGGTAACTGGGTCATCAAAAAAGGAAAAAAATAAAAGGCACTCTTCTTTAAATATAAAAAGCCTTTATTTTAAATGGCTATATCATATAGAAAATGCTCAAACGTGTGTGTTACAGCCCACGCGTATTGGCCTCAGCCTTCATCAGGGTGTGAGCACTCTGCACTTTCTTTTTTAATCTGGTAACTAGATCAGCTGTTCTGCAGCTCCGTACACCGAGATGGTCTCGGTTTGCCAAGACAGATGAGTTCAATTAATTAAAAAAGAAAAGTTTTGACTCAATAGATGTTTTAAACTTACAATATTGGGTTAAATATCAATTCTCTTCAAGTAAATAGGTGCAAGTCCCAATTCATTGGTGTAAAACTCAAAGTCAAGTCAAAATCTTTGAACATTTGTTCAAGTCAGGTCTAAATTCCTAAAATGTGACTCAAGTCTGAGTCAAGTTCAAGCCTTGTGACTCCAGTCCACACCTCTGCAACATTCTGATCAGTAAATCATTATTTATCACTAGAAGGAAGAGTTTGCATACTTTTTAAAAACACTTCTAGAAGTATCATCTGCTAATTGGAACTTTAACAAAATGTCATATAGTCTATAATGATTAAGGCACATAAATATTAAAGTAGCTTATTTCCATTAAAATTGATTTATCAGCTAAATGCACTCGAAATGAAATGTGTGACTGAGGAAAACAACATGTTGCTGTGACTTGGCAACAACATTGTAGCTGAAGCAGCAGTGCCACAGTCTGATTCTAAACCTCCCCTTAAATCTAATTGAATTTTAAGCTCAGTGCTGTTTTCCTAGTATCTCTTGAGACCAACTCTGGCAACATGTCGCACTCTCACAGATGGATGATAAGACCAGTCTTCTGCCTCTTTGTTTTAGGCTTAGGTTGGAGGGGTGTATGGAAATGCTAATACACGTCTCTGTTGTTTTCTGATTTCTTCACGGGGCTCATTTCTAAAGCACGTGGGGAGACCCCGATCTTTGTTACAAATTAATCAAGTTTCCATGAGAATAGTTCACATAAAGATTCCTCATTAGATACAGTGCTGCAACTAAATCTGCGTAAAAATTGCAGTAAATTAATCCCACAACGGAAATTATGAGCAATCTAATCTTTGACATTTATTTAGAAAAAACAACAAATTAACAAACAATGGCTTTGATAAAATCTCTTATTGAAAACGATAACTCTTTTTCGTTCCCCATTTATGAGGCATAAATATAAGGTGACAGAGAAGCAAGTTTGGCAAAGATATTTTTCAAAATGTGAAAGACACTCTCATTCAAAGATGGCAAATGTGTGTTTATCCTGATTACTCAGTAACTGCTGTCAAGAAAATAGCTGCTCTTCCTGATTTGCCCATATCTACAATCAGATTAACAAATAAAACATTTACAACTAAAACTGTGACAAGTCCCCAAACCTAAAACCAGGGGGGGAAAAACTGTTAGGTGAGCCGAGGAGAAAAGAGAAAAAGAGGACGAAGGACACTGGGCAATCTAGAGACGTTGTGCATCGAAATGTGATAATAGCAAAGGAAGGTAAAAGTTTTAACAGCAGGAGTGTCAATAATTGTGTGTGATGATTTTGTTTAGAAAAGTAAAAAAAATATTGTTTTTTGTTCCTGAATAAATACACTAAAAGTATGGATTTTTCTGTGAAGTGTGCTGTACTACATATAGTTTTATGATTCTGTAAGTTTTTTCTATATGAGGATATCTAACCCTTACCAAATCTGAAGGTTAGCTGAATAAAACCTTATATGCACTGCAGAAATATTTCCCACACTGTTATTATTTCTTTAGATAAAACAAAAACAGAATCGGCATTTTGCTGAGTTACACCTGTGGGTTTCGTGTATGTAGTAAACTTACCAGGACAGCAGGAGTCAGTGTAGAGGTACTCCAGAAAAGACAGAAAGGTGTCCGATGAGACGCCGTGGATGGGAACCACTCTGCTCCGAGCCTCTGCGTACTTTCCACTGAACATGGCCGCCATCACGTCACAGCGGGCCACCAGCACTGCCCGGTGGGCGGGCAACACACTTCCTGAATTACACATTAATAAACATTAATCGTTCACAATGTAATTTGGTCAAAATCCTCGAAAGATAAAGACTGGGAAGAAAAGGGTTAAGGCTGATAATATATGTTGTTTTGCCTGCAGTAACAAGGAAATAAATGATCACAAAAGGGTCAAAATATTCCCTTCATTGACCGCACTTAGCAGCCAGTGGTTCTGTTTTATAAAACAGAAACATTTACTTTGACCTCTAAAATTTTAGCTTGAGTCAGGGGTACAAAGATAGGAGAAGCTCACTACATTCTTTATGAGATAAATATTGATTATGGGACGCTTTGGGGCCTTTTGCTTGTATTTCTCAGTTTAATAGAGAGAAGAAGCTTTTTGTGTAGATGAGACATGACAGAAGTGGGAAAGAGCCTTCCATTTAAACTCTTTTACCTTAATTTGTCTCTTAATGGATAACCTGGGCTGGAGACTGAGATAATAATTCACTTCAATCTGCTGTATGAGACACTGCAAGCATTTGTCATTCTGTGTGTTTCTAACTGTGCCTACCTTGAACCATGAAAATGACGTCCGAATAAAGAGGAGAATTAAAGAGGTTGACAAGGGTCTGGGGTCCGAGTTGAGCTGCCCGTGCACTTGGCGTGTCCCTGGAGCTCTACAGAGGCACACAAATACCCGTATACACACACAGAAAGGGAGCAGAAGTCAAAAGAATTAGACCAAGGAGTTTAGCATTCCTCTGCTGTACGTCAGCTTCTTGTTACTAGGAAAATTGTCATGCTGAGCATCTTTTGTGCTTCCCTTTTAGAATACAGATGGGCCCTCTGCCAGTTTTATTCAATGCTACAATAAAACACACTAAACTGCAGCGCTAAGAATGACAGGACAACAAATGGCCGACAGTGAGAGGAAATTGGGAAGCAGAAGGCTATCCAGGCAACCTATTATCAAAACATTTAAGCTTATTTGATGCAGTAGAGTAGCTTGCAAAAGTATTCACAACTCTTGGAAGGTTTTCATATTTCCTCACAATGCCAAATTTCAATGTATTTTATTAGGATTGTATGTGCTGGAACAACAAGTAGAGGATAGGCCTGATTTTTAAAGGAAAGGTTCTGGGGGGTTTTCAACCTGGACCTTATTTTTAGCGAATATTACGTTCAGTTACTCACCCAGACAAGTTTGGAGCCACTTGGGGTCCTTCGGGAAAGGTTTTCAATCCAGTCACGATCAGCGTATATCCATTTAATGGTAGTCAATCAGGGTAGCAGATTTGACACCTGTAATAAGGCATTATCTCCCCCAAAACTCTTTCATTTAGCCATATTTTGTTATGAATAGTTATCGATATTCCTCTGTGAGTTCAGAACGTCTCGGAGGTGCTACGGTATTAGCTTTTGGGTGTTTTTAATGCGACAGATTCCAACTCACACTAACTTGGGATTTCAAAGACGTCGCAGTCGTCAACCATTAAGGCTGTTGTCTGCGTAGGTTGAGTAAAGGGAGCTTGTAATGATCCGGCAACTGAGTAAGGAGGAGTGACGAATTATAAAAAGTGGAGGTAGGGAGAATGAGGTGAGAATGATGAAGATGATGAGGGAGTGAAAGGAGCTGAGACTCATGACAGATAATGCCTTATTACAGGCGGCAAATCTCCTACCCTGATTGACTCCCATTATATGCAAATACAATGATCAGACTGGATTAGAAACTTCTCCTAAAGGACTCCAAGTGGCTCCAAGCTTGTCTGGGTGAGTAACTGAACGTAGTATTTGCTAAAAATGAGGTCCAGGTTAAAAAAACAAACAATAAAAAGGTTTCCTTTAATTAGAAGGAAAGGGAAAGTTTACCATTAGTTTTACCAACAAAATCTGAACAGTGTGGCTTGGATTTGTATCACCTTCTATGAGTCAAAACCATCTACTATTATTTTTCCAAAGTAGCTCCAGATGAGCCATATTGGATGGAAAGCATCAGTAAACATTTTTTTTCTTTACTGGATTTAGGTCTAGACTTTGAATGAGCTATTCTAACAAAGGAATATGCTTAGATTTAAACCATGTAATTGTAATTTTAGCTGTGTATCAAGGGTTGTTGTGCTGCTGAGAAGTGAACATCTGCTCCAGTTGCAAGTCTTTTGCAGCCTCTAACAGGTTTTCTTCCAGAGTTGTCCTGTATATAGCTCCATGCTTGTTCCCACCATTTCTAACCAGCTTCCTTATCCCTGCTGGAGAAAAGTATCCCCCTAGTATAATGCTTCATTCTGAGGGTATAGTTTTCCAGGACATATCAGGCTTTGCAACAGAAACAAGGCCTTTGATTTTGTGAAGCCATGGAAAGCTTGTTTTAGAGTTTTTGCCTGTTAGTTGAACACTCTAGACCCATGCTTTTGTTACCATACCTCAAACACATGTACCTACACCTTAAACTACAGCGCTGCTTTGCACTCTAGTAGCAGTTCTGCAGCACACTGTCTCCTTTATGCAACATACTTGGTTCTGCATACTACACTCGATTTCATTCATAAGACACTCCGTTCAATACATTTACAATACAGTATTGGTGAAATCCAGTAGCAGCTAAATATGCACCACATGGTTCCATTTGGAGAGCTGCACAGGTACTTGCGTGATAGGGTGAGGGTTCTGTATGTGTAGCACTGAATGTTGCCCATGGATGGAGCTGCACAGCCTCATACATTCATTTGCATTGATGAAGCTAGATTCAACCTGAGCAAAACAAGGCAACGGGGTCGTAATGTAATTGGCCAAAGGGCAATTGTGCACATCTCTGGGCAGCACGGGGGAAATATCACGTTGTGTGCCACGTTAAGCCTTCGAGGGGTTCTGCATCATCATCTAAAAATTGATCCATACAATAGCCAACATGTACTCGCATTTCTAGATGCTCTACATAGTAAAGTTATACAGAACACATCAGGTCAGCCCAGGCTTGTGGTGGGATAATGTCAGTTTCCTTCGGGTGCTCTGGTCCAGGCCTGGTTCACCACCCACAACCAATTTTAAGTGGTATATTTCCCCCCTTACTCACCATTTTTAAACCCCATAGAGGAATTATTTTCGGTGTGGAGATGGTGCATATATGACCTCCAACCTCATGCCCGCATCCTTCTTCTGCAGGCAATAGAACAGGCCCGTGGCGACATTGAGGTGACAGCAATCTATGGATGGTTTCGACCTTCGAGGGCATATTTTCCCCAGTGCCTTTTTTTTATTTTTATTTTTTTATCTGAATTAATGTTACTGCAGTGTACAAAGTATTGAGTACACCTATTTACTTTTGTGGTATTTGAAAATGTGCCTTCTGAATAAACAGTGAAAAACAAAGACTACAGTGTTTTATATAAAGTAGACTAGTGTGTTCCCCCAATCTGAAAGTGTATGCATATGGTCCAAGTATGTGTCATTTTGTCATCAGACTTACATTTTGACAACTGATTGTTAGATTTTGATAGTTTCATTTCGACACAGATGTGAATGGTCAATTTCCTGGTGTTGTGTCATGTTTACTTGTGTGTAGAGTTTTGGCACAAAGTTTGGAGCAAAGTTTTGCAAAACGTGTTCAAGCAGTGGGCAAAAGCTGTAAAACTCAATTTTACCAGTTTTCTTGATCCTCAGAATAACAGGAGTAAGTGTGCAGATGAACAAATTGAATCCTGACAGGACATGATGGTGTCTCATCACGCTAAATGACCACTTCCATCACTGTGCTTCAGCGTGGCTCAGCTCTGCCTCAGGTAGAAGTCCTAGTTCCAATCTGCTGGATTGGAGTGCATTCAGTGCACTAGAAAAGCTTGTCAGATCTGCACTATGTTACACGCTCTCATTCCTTAATAAATGTCAAAGATCTGCTATGTTGTATGCAGAGTCACCTCATGCTTTCTAAATATAGACAATCTAAAACATGGCATCAATGTGAGTGTGATTTCTTTCCGGATCTAGTGTTCTGCTTTTGCTTCTTGGAAAACATCCCTAATTCATATTGTGCTAATTCCCACAGTATATGTGAGGTGATTACAGGCACTAATTATGTAAATATGATAATTACAGGCATATTATTACTAATATGATCGTGCTATAAAGGCCGCCTTCATCTGCAACTATAAACAGTTTTTTTTACATTCAAAAAATCTCTTTTATGCATGGCTGCAAACCCTTTTCAAACACACCACAAGACGTTACAGTCCATACAGAACAAAGGGCTTTGTAAAAGTTTTATATTATGTTATCAAATCCACAATGATTCATTAAATGCCTTGCAATAGTACAATACTCTATAAACATGTTGTCACGTTAGCTATATAAACCTTTGGGTAACTTTTTGGAGGAGAGCAGAGATCCAGAGCTCAATCTACAGAATAAGTGTCAGCTGTGCACTCCAGAAATTTGGGCTTTATGGAAGAGTGACACAAAGAGAGCAACAGTGTTCAAAGACAGTCCTGAGCAGTCATTTAAGCCCCATTTCCACTAGTGCTAGTACTGTATGGAACGGGACGCTTTGGCGTGTTTACTTTACCTTTGTCCGTCCTGAACCGACCCCAGCCGACCGTTTTTCGGACAACCTCTGCCTTGGTTCCAAGCGTGCTTAAGCGACCCGAAAAGCCCAAGTATGGGCTGATTTGTCCGGTAACATGATATCCCTCTCACCCCTACACAGCAGCGGTAGCAGCTGATTGGTCTGGAGTTGTTTGTTTGTCTCAGAGTAAGCTATAGTTTAAAGTTAAGCAGAACACTGCAAATAACTGCAAGCAGCCTAAACTTAAAAAGAAATTAGAGTAATTAATATATATAATCTCGAATCTCAAACGTGGGGATCTTGTAAGTATATATATTACTGAATCCTAGCAAATCATCATGTTGTCATGTTGGCTGAATGGTTAGTGTTGGCAACTTCCCTTCTGTAGGTCCAGGTTCATGTCCCGCTACTGTGGTGCTTATTCACAGTAGATTCAGGTTCACAGATATTCTCCCTGGTTTCAGAAAATAAATACTTTTTCTAGATAAAAAAAAAAACATTTATTATTTGCATTTTATTTTTAAATTGTTTTAGGTTTTGTATTTCAATAAATGAAACCAAAACCACAATTTGAACGGCAGAGCAGTACTTTTAATTTGAGATTTTTCAATGCAGTATGTCTTCTATTTATTTTTGTGTCAAAATATAATTCTCCTGACTAACATAATTAAATAAGGGCCAAACCATTCTTATTTTACAGGATTGTAGGTTCAGAATAGAGGATTAATATTTACAGAAACACTTGGAGGTAGGATTGTGCAATATGGCTTAAAAATTAAATTAATTACTCAGATTTTTTTCATACCAAATCTGATTTCAGATTTTAATCAGCTTTTCCTACCTGATTTTTTTTTTCGTAAAAAGAAATTGCATGTGAAAAAAAATATTTTCAAAAACCTGCCTTTATTGCAATCACCCTGTCCTGGAGCTGACTTGAATTTAATGTCCAACTAAAAACAAGCTGCAAAGTATCCTTGTAAAACAAGATAGATTGGCATCACTCTGACCTATGGAAGTCTAAGTAGTATATTAGTTAAAAAAATCTCTGTTTTCCAAAAATGTCATCTTCAACAACAGAAGAGAGTTTCATTTTGCTGGAGCTTTTGTTAAGCTAAGCCTGCCCACGTCCTCGCCCACTCCAGTTCTTTTGAGATGGTAACAGAAACACAACCTACCTGTTCCATTCTGTACCATACCAGCCCTAGTGGAAATGGGGCATTAAAGTTTACCACAGGTCACGAAGTGGACACCGCAGATATGTGGAAAAATGTGCAGTCACTGCACACGAACCTGAAGGCATCGTCTCCACATGAAGCACGGTGGCTGCATCATGCTGTGGGGGAGGCTTTTCGTAAGCAGGGACAGGAAGGCTAGTCATTATATATGGGAAGAAGGATGGAAGGATGTTTACCCAGAATTACACTAGACTGGGCTTGATGAGGCGTGCAACCCAGGCATCATTGCTGAATTTGGAGGATTTCCTTCTTTACTAGGCTAAATATTGAAAGCGTTATAGAAGAAAAAGTGACCCATATTCTGTTCTTGTTGCGGATCACAGGCAAACATTTTTTTTTAACTAAAAAAGTAAAATACAACCAATAAAAAATGTTAGTCTATGCCTTTCTTTCATTAAGACACAATTTTAGACCTTTTTGTTGTTTTCAATCAAAACGTTGCATGTTTAGCTTATTGTCGGATGAGAAATAATATTTAAAAAAAAAAAACGTTTTGAAACTTTTGTTTTGCTTTGTGGTTTAGGTCGAAGCATGATAGCATGGGTGAATGACCCAGGCTTAAATCCAGCTCAGAATCTATAGCAATCCTGGAAAATGTATTCAATCTGACAGAGCTTGAGGTATTTTTAGAGGAATGGGCAAACGCCACAGTGCAAAGCTGGTACAGACATACTCTCTACAACAGAGCTGATCTGTCTATTAAAAACTTCCAGTCCCTTTTAAAAACATATCTCTATGCGCTGGCTTTTAATTTGTAGCTGACGTTTTTCTCTTTCCCCTCCTCTCTTTTTATTAAAATCCTTTTTTTTTTTATTTTGATTCCTTTATTATGTGAAAAATGTATGTGGTATTTTGTATGTACAGCACTTTGGGGCAACTTGAGGTCACTGAAATCGTGCTTTATAAATAAAATTGAACCCGAACAGCTGTGCTGTAACTGCAATGAAAGCTGGTTCTACAAGGTGTTGAGTGCATTTTTAACGGTTTCAAAAAAAAATTTAACCACATGAATTTCCCTTCAACTTGAGCAAAACATCTCTCATGCCTCAAACCAATAAAGTATATTGACCAAACAAATAATGGAAGAGTTCAAGGGTAATTAATATTTTTTCAAAGTACTGTGATGTGATATTTAAGAGAGCTGACCCTGTCTCTGCTGAGTAGAGATCGTATGCGCTCCATTAGTTGAGCCACGGCTAGCGAATTCTTCAGCTTTTCTTCCAAAGCCTCCTGGAGGTGCTCCCACTCCCACGCTCCTGAAAAAAAAAACATAAATCTACAGTCACACCTTTTCTGTATTTCCACAAGGGTGCGGATGTCAGAAAAACACAGGCTACCAGTTTTTCTGTTTGGCGCTGACCACCCACATACATTCAACATGTACTTTCTGTCTTCTCTTGTAGTCAAAGATGTTTTTTTATAAACTGTACCTGTTTATATAATCTTGGGTGGTCATCGGGGGGGCAACCCATCACAAGCTCTACAAATATCAGCAAAAGAAAATATATATCCTGTGGTAAAAAAAATATGCAGCAACAATTCTGCTTTACTCACTACTATTCTTAAAAAAAAGCCAGAAGAAACATATTTTCTTCCAAATAATTACACCTAGTTCTCTTCTTGTCTGAGCAATAAAGTGTGCATAGTCAGAAGTTCTCATTATCTTAACTCGAAGAAAAGAAAAAATCCAATCAGCAAAACATCAGCTCATCCATGCAGCAACTTACCCCTTAAAATTTTTTAATAATTAATGTCGACAAGGCGAGAAAAGCTTTTTAAATTATGGTAAAATCATTTTAGCCCCTCATTTCTTCAGCTTCTAATGTAATTGGGAGTTGCAGTTAGTTACTGGGATCAGTGAAGATGTGTTGCAGTAACAAGAAAACTTTTTTATCAGAGAGAGCTGCCAGTAAGAATGCAAGGCAAATGCATCTCATGTCTGACAGCAGGAAGATGTTCGGGGAGATTTAGTAGTGCTGGAGCATAAACGTATAATCTGCACCTACCTTGACTTCTGAAAAAAAGAAAAACATTATAGAGAAGCAGTTGAAAAAAAAAACATCCAAATAAAATCTGATTATTTTGGGGGAGAAAATTATGATAAAAATGTGAAAAATATATTTATTTTTATTCATTCAGAAAGGCAAGGCAACTTTATTTGTATATCAAACTTTCAACAAACGGCAATTCAAGGTGCTTTACGTGATTAGAATTAGAACAAAGAATCACTCAAAGAGAGCATAGATCACTTAGCAATAGGATGTGAAGATTAAAATACAAGAAAGCATTTACAATCAATAATCAAGATAATAATTTGTATGATAATTAAAAACAAGCAAGTAAAAAGCAATAATAGGATCAGTTACTCATAAGCGATTCTAAATAGGTTAGTTTGAACTATGGCGGATCATATCGAGAGAGTGACTTGGCTTTATTTGCAAGATAAAGTTAGACAACGTCGACATCGGGTGCACCAGCGCCCATTCTTCAGATGCGTTCTGAGTTTGGGGAGTTTAACCATTTGCTCCAGGAGCTGCTTATGGATGAGGTTCGCTTTCAGCGCTACTTCCGTCTGTCCCATCGGAGATCTAATCTCCTACCAGGACACCAACTACAGGCGCTCTATTCCTCCTTAGGATCGCCTGTCCATCTGTCTTTGGCAAGTGTTATTTCTGATTTTTCAAATCTGCGTTTGTTGAAAATGTCTTCACTGGTCCCGCTTCATTCAAGATACGTGTATAGTGACATCACTACAGTGAAACGCTCTGATCGGTTGATGCACTGCGTAAAGTCCGTCAAAAGTTCAGCTAGCTGAACTTCTGCGTTGCTTGTGTTTGCTACGTTGCCGCTTGCAATGCAAGTAACGCTTGAAAAGTTGATGGAGCCAACAAACACAACGGACCGCAGAGACTCTCACGGACCTCTGACGGACTCGACCGTAGACTTTACATGCAATCTTGCCGCAACTGGCGTTTGGGGCTGTGTGAACGCACCATTATAAAAGCAGTCTAAAATGTCAGCAGAAGTTTGTTTGGCATAAATGATGCTCAACAGCAAGAATATTTCCCTGTCTATTAAACAAATAAACCATAACTGACATCTGAGGTTCAGAAAGGTTGGAGTAGCAAATAATTACCAAATATGATAATGGTTCAAAAATATTTTTTCTTTAAAGTTGCAACTGAAAAAAGCTATAAACTGGATGCTTGATTATATTTGTGTGAATATTTTACAGCCCTCCTGTTGCAATTATTTGATTTTGACCTTCTTTTGCATAGTTTGTTATTGTGGAGATGTGTGTTTATAAGCTTTGGTATATATAACTATAAAACTTTTTCATATATTTAACTTTAAAAAATAATTTTGAAAATAACTAATACAAGCTTTAAAATCATAAAAACTCTATCTGCTAATTGTAGGATATCTACGTCCCCCTATCTTCAGCATGACTAGCAATTCACACTTTAAATTTGTCGCGAGGCTTTGAGCTATAACTAAACAGCTCCTGCTTTTATTCAGTTCTCATTTCTATAAAATCCAAGTCTAAGTTTTAATAAAGTTTTTGAACAAATATAGATTATTCCTGTCTTAATTAGTTAAATCAATTCAAATTAAGAAATTGTTTATTGATCCCAGATGGAAATTAAGTAACATTGTTTGTTGGTGATTAACATCAGCCACTTTGCTGTTCAGCTGATCTCCTATGTTCCAAATTTTTTGTGTCCGAACAAATATTTCCTGCTGCCACACCTTTAACAATAAATCAACAATTCATAGAATTCTGCAAAGTACATTGGATCACAGTCATTATCTAAACATACTTATGTGCAAAATAGCAATCACAAAGGATTTCTGGGATGCAATAACTTTGTATATTTGTATATTTCAAGTGCCATGCATTAATTCTATGCATATACTTTAGTTTTTTGGATTGACTTCCTCTGCATTTGATGTTGAAACATGATGGGTCAAAACGTTATTGGCCATGAGATTTTTAGGGACACTGTGAAGAAAATGTGACAAAATTTGGCCCAATCTCAACCAGTAACATCTTTCCAATATAAGCAATAATATCATTACTTTCAGGGATTTTTATTACATGGGGAAATTTGTCCCCTTTCCCATGGAGGGAGTTTTCAAATAACAAAATAATTAAATCTAGCAACCTAAATGCGTTAAGTAGATGTCATGTGATTTGCTGATTCTGAACGAGTGTACCTAATAAAGTGGCCATTATGTTTATTCCAGGAGGACAGATGTATTTTTTTTCTTATATATACTTTCTTATTTTTTAATTTGTGAGTATTTCTGAACCCAATAAGTGTAACCACCAGACCTCAGAAGAGCAGAGCATGCAATGTTTTTTATTTGCAACCACTAAATTTTCTTCCCTGTATGTTTCCAAAATATTGTGTTAGTGATATCCCAGATGCAATAAAACAGACATCTTCCAAGTAGTTTCTCTTTTATCTCTTCAGTCCACAGAATATTTTCCCTAAAATTCTTGAAGTTCATTAAAATGTATTTTGGAAATGTGAAACGTGTCAGCAGTGGATTTCACCATGAAACTCTCATATGGATGCCATTTTGGCCCAGTCTCTTTCTTATTGATGAATACTCATTCTAACTGAGGAAAGTGAGGCCTGCAGTGTAATGTACTCTTGGAGTAATTTTGGCAGGCCACCCGCACCGAGGTACACCACAGTTTCATGTTTTCCTCATTTATAAATAATGGCTCTCACTGTGGTTGGCTGGAGTCCCAAAAGTTTACAGATGGCTCTGCTGTTTTTAACGTATTTTGTCCAGATGTATAGCAATCAGAGCTGTTATCTGAAGAAGCCTAACAGCGTTACGTTAACAAATGGAGCATTACAATTTTTGCTAAAATGATGTATGATGTATATTGATATAAATTGACCAAAAAATAGAATTTGCTTTGGGTTTATTTTAATTGAAACAGAAAAGAAAGGGAAAAGAGAAAAAAGAAAGGAAGAGAGGTGAAGTAGAAAGTTAAACTAGTGAGGGAGATATGAATAGAAGAGGGGAAAAGGCACACAGAGAACACAAGGAAACAAACTAATGGCTTTTTATTTCATTAGGTACTGATAAGATATCAATTACGTTGTTTCAGTTCTTATTAGGGAAGTCCCGATCTCAAGATCGGATCGGGCCGATATTCTCGCATTTTCCAGTAATCCGAGATCGGCTATTTTAGCTGACGAGTCGGGCCAATCTTTACGAAAGTATGTCCTAGTTGTTTGACGGTGATTGAATATTGCTTTTAATAATATAAATTGGAATAATTTAAACCTCTGTAGCAGTGCAACTAAGGACTTTCAACTACCACAAATCAGCATAGCAGATTAAAAACAGTTCTAATATGGGTAAACTTCAACAAATATGCTTAACAGTACTTTAAAAGGCATAAAAACTCACCTTCTGACATTAACACGCAACAAAAATTTGATATTTAGGCTTATAGTGAAACCACCAATAATAATACTGATACTTACAAACTTAGGACAATGTGAGCTTTCTAACGGACATTTACTCAAAAATATAGAGAATGTGAGCTCACGAAAGTGGAAGGGCAGCATTGAGCACACCAGCATTTACACAGTAGGTTATATATATAAAGCCTCCATGAAATACTTAAAAAATATATACGTATAATACTGTACGAAATGTCTTGCTTTTTACTTTTGTCTGAAATATTAAAACGAAGTTGACTTATGATTCTCTAAGATTTTGATTTAATGGGATTTGCAGCAACAGCAATGCCTATTAATGAAACTAGCCTTATTTAAAGTTAAGTACTCGCTAAAAATATATTTCAGTTTTATACATTTCAATACTAGAGGAAAAATATCAGATTGGGACTCGAAATCGGATCGGAGGCCCAAAATGCTGATCAGGACTCCTTAGTTCTTATGTTTTTGGTAGGATATGATGCTTTTATAATTTATCCTTCTTGATGTAAGGGGGGCCGTGGTGGTGGCTAGAGGGCCCGGTGGCGCCAATGTCCGGGAGCCTCGCCTCTGTCAGTGTGTCCCAGGGCAGCTGTGGCTACAATGTGAATGTGTGAATGACTGAATGTAGTGTAAAGCATTATGGAGACTGTAGGGACTGAGTAAAGCGCCATAAAAATACAGGCCATTTACCATTTACAGGCCATGTTGTCAAGCAAGTTCCACTGACACTATTCCTTGATTTTTAGATTTGACCTGGGTGTGAGTAATAAAATTAAAACCCAGCATTCCAAAAAATATGATTACTCTAAGGAAAAACATTACTCACTTATTTTTGTATCGACTCTTGTTATTATGGTCTGATATGAAATTTTTTTTATTTGATCTTAAAATGTTTAGGTGTGACCAAACAAAAGTAAAAACACAATAACTCAGTAAGGGGACTAATACTTTTTAAGTCAAAACCAAGTAAACATGGCTGTTTTAACAAGGCTCTAACTCGACCCATTAATGTCCAAAGTGTCCACGGAGTCATAGAGATTCAGCCGATGCGCCGAAAAAAATGCACAAGCATACAACTGCATCCAAATGACAATTTCAATAATTCTGCCTCACACTACAAAAGGAGACAGAGTCTCAGAGTGTTAACATCACACACACAAAGTCATGGCCTCTATGACTGTCCTCACACAGTCAAGTGGTAAAATCTCACAGCAAGCAGTGCTATGGGTGTGTTGTTGTGTTTCTGCTCGTACAGGACATTGTGAGCTATGTTTGTATTTTAGTAAAAACAGTTTCGCAGAACAATTAGTGAAACTGAATCATTAACAGAAGATATTTATTCATTTTTTTCATAAAAGCTTGTTGAGGATTCCCTACAGAAAAATATTTTTCCTCACTGAGCTCAAAATGTTTCTCCAGGCTATGAAGGCGCACTTTCATATCTAATTAGCCGACTCAAGATGACGCATGATTACGTGCACTGTATATGATGTCAGCTCATTCGGACCTTCAGCACTGAAGGTTAACTGAGATGTTTTTCCACATGGCTTAACGTGTTCTGCCTACCAGGGTTCATGAAAACGTAGCACTCATATTCCACTTAGCACATCCACTCTTTTATCTTACTCTCTCCAAACCGAACATCAACACACCTAAGCTGAGCAGCTCAGCTTGTTACTAACACGTTTTCTTGCACAATCCCAGTAAAGTAGCTCCTTACTCTCTCCTGCACCAACTCTCTGTCTGCCGTTTCATCCTCATATTCTGCCACCTTCATTTTTCACCCTGTACACTTCTTTCCCTTTTTTTAATGAAATCACACACACAGGCCTGTGCATCGTATAGATGTTTACAAAAGCCCACACTGCTCCAAATCTCAGCTGCTGGCTTGCTTATTCTTATTCATATAGTCACTCACAGAGAATCAGGCTCATTCTATAATCTCTCCCCCTCTGCTCAGTCTCCTCCAGCTCAGATGTTGTGTGTACCTACCTCTCGGGTTTATGTGTCAGAGCATCAGTGCTACTTTCATACACATTAACCGTGACTCAGATCCTTTTGTAGGATATCTGCACAATGCATGACCTGTTGTAAAGTTCTGGCATGCATAGGCTGTGTTCTTATATCCAGCAAATGCAATGCTTCAGATTTTAAGCTCCATGCTGAGGAGATTCACAAAGGACATCACACACCTGTTTTCCTTACACCGGATTAAGACGGCCCTGTGCTCTCTCTAAAATTGGAGAACCAAGACACTTTAAATTAGGGATGTGTATTGGCAAGAATCTGGCGTTACGATATGTATCACAATACAAAGGGGACAATACGATATATTGCTATACATTGGGATACTGTGAGGAAGACTATATAATGTGTTTTTTCAAACTGAATTTAACTGCAGAAAAACTTTCACAGCATTCTAAGCACTCCAACCTGTTTCAAACATAACACATCCAGTTTTATTACTAGATCTAGTTGATTACCTGGAACGAAGGTGAAAACGGCCACTAACTAGTGGTCTTACTTAAAATGTTACTACAATCAACTGTCATCAATAATGGTTAAATTAAAATTCTTAAAAATAAAAAAATCTATACTTTGCTTTTGAATATCGATATAATATTGTGACATAAAATATTGCGATGTATTGGCGTGTCGATATTTTTCTACATCCCTACTTTAAATTATCCTGAACTGCAGCCAGTTTGCCAAACTTCAGTGTCATAATAAGCATAATCCTACTGAGTAACAAGTACTTTGGCCACAGGCTTTTCCCTCAAGCTTTGTTGATCGTCCTATAACAATGTGATAAACTGTTATCACATTTGCAGTAAGACGTTTCTTCATAATCTGCAAAACCTTACTGCATGTATGGGAGGTTTGTGCACATCCACCATCAGTCTCAGCCATACTGTCGGAAAGGATACACCATGACCAATTTTATCAACTTATCGAGCACAGCAGGATTCTACAGAGGATAGTGTTTTTTGGGCAGAGCACTGCACACTGTGCACCAGTTTGCGCACTATTTTTAATATGATACAATTCTCTGCGGGAATAAGAATCATAAACACAAAATGCCAAAGTTGTGCAATGGCTTCCCTTTGACAGCATGACAGATAGCCCCATAAACACACAGCGTCTTTTCATCTCTGAACATGTCTAAAAAACAAGTCTACGTGTACAGTATGGAGGTCCATGTGAACTTCTCCACGGCTAGAGTTCCCGCCATAGTGAGTGGAGCATACACGGATGTCTTTTTGCAAGGAGGCCATGCACAGTTTTTGGCCTAGACAGAATGGTATTTTTTAATTTTATTTGCTTGTGATAAATTTTGTTGAAGCCAGAGTTGTATACCATGTGCATAGGAACAGCAGAGTAAAACAATCTTATAATAAACTAATAATTATAATAAACTGCTTAGTAACAGAAGCTAATGATCAATCCAGGGAGGTTCAAGCAGGTCACAAATTATTAAACTACCATTGCTACAATTAGGCACCATCATAATAACCTCAGTATCACTATGGAAGCTTGGGAGATGCTTTAAGAAGTCAGGGAACTCTAACACAAACTTGATGCATTCCAGGGTAAATGTCAATCACCCTACAGAGGCCAAACACATCCTGGCTGACGCAAAGGTCGCAATACGATCTAAATACTCTGTGGAGGGAGCTTGAAACCAAGCAAGAGAGTAGAAAAACATTATGGGTATTCATGCCTTATTTTCAAATGTGCGGAGCTGTATATATATCCGTGTCCCTGACATAACACTCAGTAATAATTCAAAACCTGTTTCATCACAAAGATCAGCGTTCATAATGTAGGCAAAAAGTCTTTAAAGCATGATACAGAGTCAGAGATTTCCCTTAGATATTTATTTAATGTTTCTTCAATGGCTTTCCTCGATGACCCAGATTTTAAAAGTATTTCTGAGATGATAAACTGAACTGAGAAAAAGAAAACACAGCTGTCAAATTAGGGAAATCACAGACTGCGAAAGTAGACCAAACTTCTGAAGTGATCCACCGGCTCCGGCTTCCACATAAAAACTCTACATCAAGTGCTTTTAGTTTGAAAGATTTCTGTCCCTCAGTATAATGGACCATTGGACAACTCCCAATAGGAAGCCAGTGGCCTTCTACTGCCAGGCAGCATTTATCATCGCATCTGAATTATTAGAAAAAGAGTAAGTGCTTTTGTGGAATTGAGTTTTCATCTTGAAAACATCAGTCCAGCTTTCCCAGCCTTTTTTTAGCTCTAGCTAAATAATGTGTTTGCATTACCAAAGCAGGCGGACACATTTGTACATCTTACACATGCCATCATTCAGAAGCAGGAAATAAATGACCCCCACAGAGTGTAATAGGCTGTGTGTCTCGTTACTGAGCTTGGATTTGTTTGGATGAAGAACATGATAGCTGCTGCTGTACAGATCGTTTCTACTCTCTGTTTGGCACTTCCTGCAAATCTGATCCCCCTGCCAAAGAATCTGTTTGGGTAATTTTCCTCTTTGTCAATCAGAGGGTTTTTTAGAACGGATGGCAGGCTCTTCTGGGTTGTAGTTCTGCTTTTGCGGTTCAGGTTGGTCCAACTATTAACACACAACGAATATGGCAATATTCATTAAAATTTAAAATTAATAATATACTGCTGTGCTCAAAAAAATGTTTTCAATTATTTATTAGTAGACTGCAAGGTTGTTTTTAATAAAGACATTGCTCCAAAGGTTGAAAGACTAATTTAAAAGCAAATAGGAAGTTGTGGTGCTTATTAGAGAAATAAATCTCAGCCACTCTGGCAGCATAATGCATTTTTAGATCACTATACTCTTGTTTTGATGGATGGGAAAATATCAGCTTCCTGTTAGTTATTGTAAGCATGTCTTACACTTTTTTTAGCATTTGGTTCAAAACCTCACTTACAAGATCAATGGGTGGATCTGTCAACTGTCTCTATCTTCTTTGGCAGCACATTAATATTTACTCTTAACAAAAATATATAAGTTAAAAGTTGGTGGTAAACGGAGGCAGAGTTTGTGCTTTGTTGATGAGAGATGCTAAATAATAAAGAAAACCTAGAAGCATCCTGTTCAAATAATCAATGAAGAGTTTCTATAAACTGAGAGTGAATGTACATGGACTTGTATTTGTTTTTCTTCTTTGTCTTACATAAACTGATTGTATTCCAACTTGAAACCTGAGTTGTTCTAATTAAACTCTCGAATTTATTACACAGGGACTGTTTTTTCAATGATTATCTGACATTTCTAGAACCCAACATAAAAAGGATAGTTAGTTATCCAGCAGATACCACAATCTTTCTGTTTTGATAAACAATCAAGTTCAATTTCTTAACGATCCAATACTATATCATATTGTGATATTGCCCCCTTTAAGTTGAAGTTGTTTTCTGTATAAATTTTGGCCCATTTGTCTTTTTTTTTTTTTTGGGGGGGGGGGGGGGGGGGGGGGTTCTCTTGATGGTCATTTTAATCATCAGGGTCCAAAAAATCTGGTTACATCTATTTTTATCCATCATTTATTTATTTATTTATTTTTTGACCGGGGCGGCATGCCTTTCTCCAGCAATCATCTGACGAGTTAATACCTATTCAATAGTATCTATTAAATACAACAAATATCAACACAACTTGACCAGAGAACTAGACATAGAAAGGAAAATGAACACTTATTATAAGAATAGCTGATGTGGTTCCTGCGAGGCATGGAACGCAAATGCTCATTTTTTCTTCTTTTTTTTTTTGTAATCTAATAATTGGAAGGTTGCAAAAATGGTTGGATTTTGGCCTCGGAAAGAATAGATTATCCCCATGGGGATTTAGTTGTTGGTCTGCCAGCAGTTTCCACGCTTCGCTCCCGCACTGGAGACTGCAATTACGTTAACCGGTTCAGACATAAAGTTTTAACATGAGGAAACATTTCTCCTGTTGTAGTGACCAGAAGTTGAAGATTCTCCAAACGAGCCGTTTCCTAACCCGTAATCTACCGAAGTAAAGCCTGCAGTTAAAGCAGCAGTAGGTGCCACACGACGCCTGTCTTTGGTACACATCAATCTCTTTGGATTGCATCTAACTGCATGCACTGGGATGGATGAATTGTTGACCTCTCCAGGGTGTACCGCACCCGTTGACCTCTGGAGATATGCACCAGACCCCCGCGACCCCTCTAGGAGAAGCGGAATAAATAATGGATGGAATTTATTAACCTGGACTCCGCGAATAGAGTTGATACAGCCTTCAAATTTTTCCGTCACCGTTCTAAAACAACGGTCGAATACAGAAAATATTGGGTTAAAGTGAGCCCTGGTTCACACCTACCCTAAAGTCCAGTCTCTTTGATTCTTTTCTTTTCTAGCCCTTGTGTTGGAAGATTTGCCACTGTGTTTGAGATCATTAGTTGCTTTTGGCACCTTTTGTAGTTATTGTAACCTCTTCAGGAACCAGCCGATTTTTTTGTGTGCATTCGTATAGAGAAGAACTAGGGAACAGGGGCATTAGTTCCTATAACTATTTTAGCTCCTACTCTGAACCAGGGTCTTTTCCTGGTTCCATTGAAACTCATAAAACATAGGTGTTCTGTGAAATTATAAGTTATGCCACCTTGCAAGGTTTCCACTTCTTAAGGCCCTGCCACAAAAAAAAAAAATAGAAAAAATGTAACCAGAAGAAATTAAAATTAAACAAAACTTTTTTTTTTTTTTTTTTTCTGAACGGTTTTGTGACATTGGCCCCTATTAAGGTCCTTGACTCCTGGGTGAATAGACTCTAAAAGGGTTCTTCTGGGAAGGGTAGTTATAAAAACTAAATCCTAAGAAGATGGTTCTAAGAAAAAAAGTTCTTAGAATTTCTTTGTCCTAAAGCGACTGTAGTCCTGTTCTATGGCCCACGCTCCAGCAGTCGGACACTAGAACGGTTTGGTATACCGGGGGTCACTGTCGACTTATTGAGTGCAAGATCCAATGTTTAGACTGAAGCAATGACTGCCCAAACCATCATACCTTCCCCACCATGCTTGGCAAGTAGTACTCAGTTAGTAACTGAGGTCTCTAAAGTCTGAGATCTAGCTCTCTGGTGAATTTGCTGGGAGGTGCCATAAAAGAAGGATTACAAATTATCTTCTCTACTCGTGAGTAACCATTTAAACTATAGAATGGACTCAGATATTTGGCATACTGTTAAGACAAACCCGTTTGCACCAAAATGGTAAATTGCTGAAGCCTGTGCTTTCATGGTGGTCACACTTGTTGATGATCCGATGACATTTAATTCAAGATCTTCTGCTTAAAATTGTATTTAATTAGCAACACCTGGGTACTATTCTTCCTCCTAAACCCAGCTGAAGCAAAACAGGTCTGCTTAGTTTTTCCAACACATATGGCTTTTAGATTTTGGTTTTATTTTTTCTATTTAATGAACAATAACAGTTTAGAATCTAGTCCAGGCATCCTCAAGTCCAGGCCTCTAGGGCCGATGTCCTACCAGTTTTAGAGATGTCTCTGCTCCAACACAGCTGATTCAAATTCTCTAACTTCCTCCTCAGCATTGCAAAGTTCTGCAGAGGCCTGCTAACGAGCCATTATTTGATTCTGGTGTGTTGAACCAGGGAAAGAACTAAAACCTGCAGGATACTGGCCCTCGAGGCCTGGAGGTGGGGATCCCTGATCTATTCAGTCTTTCAGTACCCTTGAGGTTAGATTTAGTTTGGTGAATGCCAAACTAAATCTATGTTGTATTAAACTTTGTTAGTGTTACGGTCTCCTTTCTTTTGTGAAGGTTTTTTTTTCTCTTTCTTCCAATTTTCTGTGTTTAGGAAGGAAGAGCTACCTGGAGTTTACCATCACCATGGTGACCAATCTCAGCTGCAGCACATGACACCGTTGGAGCAATGTGGCTGTGCAGAAGCAGGTGCTGTTAATCAGACTGATTGTTGCCTTTGGTCCAGACCAGATAAAACTCCAGTGGAACCACTTATCGAGGAGCTACTTCTGCCATAAGTAGACTCCACTCTGCTGAGTTATGTATCAGTTTAGAACAACTTTGTTAGATAGCTTGGTTAGCTTTTGTTCTCTAGTTAAAATGCTACGTTAGACCTTAAGTATTGGACAAACTTCTAGTTTACTTTTGAGTAAACTGTTGTTCCCTGTTCATTTAGTGTTTTAGTATCCTTATTGAAGTGTCTGGTATTGTTTTGCAAATATTGGTTGGTTTGACACTACCTCCCTTAGTTAGCTACTTTAATTTCTTTAATCGCCTTGTTCCAGCCAAGAAGAACTGTGGTTCTTAGTTTGGGGAAAAAACCTCCACCCCTAAACTAACATAACAGTAACTGTTAGAATGGAAAGAGCGTGTACTTTTTTTTTACTCAATCCAACAGAGATTTATTTGCTTTATTTTCATTGAAGATCCACAAAATGGCCTATGATTGATGTACAAATATCTATCAGGTAACCACTAACCATAATTTGTCATTTGGTATGCCCTAAGCAATGCTCTGGTTAAAATTCATTATATACTACACTGTCAGAAATGGGAGTACAGAATGGGTACATTACTGTACCCCAAGGTACAAAAAAGAAATTAACAGTCTAAGGACAAATATTGGATGTCAGGGTAACTATCTGTACCTTTTTCATTGTCTGAAAGGTACATGTGTGTTCTTCAGTACTACAAACTAAATTTTTCTAACATTTCTTGGATAGGGTACAATTTATGGAGATTATCTTTTTTACTAAAAAATACATCCAATAGCATAACAATTTTCTAAATGGACTTCATAGTTTTATTGGTAACACATATTTATTTTTTTTAAATTTCTGTTTAATCAAACAAATGGGTGACTATTGGCTAGATTGTGGTCAGGTGTGTCAGTCATGTCAAGTCGATAACTGTTGGCTGCCAAAGTATCACTGATAAAAGGTATAGACTACAGAGGAACAACAAGGTACTGAAAATTACGAGAACGTAATGGTTCCTTTGAGGATATCATCCCAGTGACAAGACATTGGACCCCTAAAAGTACTGCTCTGTACTATGATTTTTGAGTGTGTACAAAACATTTTGATTTGTTCATTATTTTTATAACAAAAATCGTTAAGGAAACGCAGATGTCTCCGATTGCAATTTTCTTTTTTAATCAATGACCAAGCAATAATGAATACAATCATTTAGAAAACATAAAAGCAAAATCACCTCAGTCACCTTGATGTTGATAAAAAGCTCAACATGAGCGAACATCTTGCACTAAGTATAAATTGTCTTAAAACAACTTGAACAAAAACATTAGAAAACAGCCAAACCTGGCAATTGTGAGGGGCTTACCTCTGTAAATAAACATGAGGGTCTCCCACAGGCACATGCACAGCAAGGGGTCCTTCACCACCAGCCGAGTGAGGCGTCCTGTCACATGTCCATCAGACCGTGGCAAGTCATCAATAATACTCCCGTCCCAGGTGGAGAGCAGCGAATGGGGGCCTCCATCTCGCTCCCTGCAGACACACCGTGACTGTGGACGTTCCCTGTCAAACGAGAGGCACACAAGACAATTTACGGTGACTCTACAAACGGGCAGTCCAGCTGTGCACATGTTTAAGAGCAACATAAGCAGCTATTAAAGCTCTTTAAACAATTGTGTGTGAGGATGTCATCTACCTGGCTTTGGGCCCCAGGAGCAGCTGTCGGAAGTACGGGCTGACGGCGCACAGCACGGTCGCGTGGGCCCACCCCAGTTCTTTCCCAGAATCCCCAGAGTAGAAGGCCACATCAGCAAACTGCACGCCACGCTCCAGCAGCCACTGCATGTCCTGGGAGAAGCTAGACTCCTCCACTCTGATAGGAGGAAGACGAGCTGAAATGACAGAAGAGGAAAGAAAAACTATAAATTAACAAACAATATAGACTTCCTCAAACCACAAAAGGTGTCTTGCAGGAGTTCTGCAGAACTGACAATCCTGACTACCTCCACCATTGATTCCGGCTTCTTTCGGCACAAACTTTTAAGGCCTATGGGTAATGGGGCATGTGTGGACAAACTGTTTGACACCAAAAAAGTCTTTTAGCCAATTGCATCCTTTTGTACTATTCAAGGAGGGGAAAAAACGGTTTTGTTTAACCTATTGACAGTGTTGCCAACTCAGATTGCTTCACTGGCTTCTAGCCAACTAAAACAGCAAACCCTAGAAACAAAGATTGCTTTGCAAAACTATTCACACCCCTTTAATATTTTCATCTTTTAAAACCACAATATTCAGTGTAGTTTTTTTTATTTAATTCATGTAATAAATCATCAGAAAGTTGTAAATAGCTCTGACGTTTGGTGTACATATCTGTTCAGACCCCATCGCTCTGATATCACAAAAATCAAGCTTTATGTGTAGCTTAATCTCAGTATGAATCCAGAAAACATTAATGTACATACATCATGAAGGCCAAGCAGACATACCAGGGAGAAAGTTGAGATGTTTCAAGCAGATTTAGGTTATAAACCATACACCAAGGTTGAAACTTTTCACAAAGCACTTTTTAATATCAATATGATACACTAACAAGCCCAGCAAGATATGAGCATGCATTTTTACTGGATTGATCAGAAAAACAACCAAGAGGGTCAATAGCACGTTTGAAGGAGCTGCAGAGATCAATACATCAGGAGGTAGAATGTGCCAACTGGACAACTATTGATTGTGCACTACACAAATCTTGTCTTTACAGAACAGTGGGGACAGACTAGACCAAAATCAAACCTTCAGGTCTACATGCAAAACACCAAATGTGGAATAAATCTAACTCTGCACACATAATGGTGGCCATATTTTGCTGTAGTGTAGTTTCACTTCAACAAAGGTGGGGAAGCAAGTCAGAGATATAAGAAATGCGTTAGATGCTCGAAAAGACTTAACTCTGGGACCTTCCAGCAGGGGAACGATTCTAAACATAGTCACCGGTACCATGTTCCAAAGACCCTGTCAGCGCCTACAAGAGAAGCGCCCCATCCAGTCAGACTAAAGTTAAGAGGTTTTACAAATAAAAATGGGCGTAAACATTTAATGTCTTTATATGTCTACAGTCTATCATCTAAATTCCAATTATGTACTTTAAGTATAAACAAATTTGTGGTGGTAGCACAACAATTCACAGTAAGCAAAGAACAGGACAGTCCAAAAAAAAAGTTATGTTACACCAGGACAGAGAACAATTGAGAATCGTTTTTAATACATTTTGTAGTAAACTGCAAATCAAACACTGACTAAACAGATAAAAAAACAAAAGCTGGAAGGCCTGCTGTAAATAACTGACTAAAGACACAGAACAAGGACAGGAAAAGTACCAGCACTTTAAGGTGTTTATATTATAAAGTCAGATTAATAAAAAGAAGAGAAAATGGGAAGCGACAAGTGAAAGGCATATGGAAAAATTACAACTCATTGTCCCATTAATATGCTATTCATGCCACGCACACAATACTCCTATTTATACCAAGTGTCCCCTTGTTTTATTGCTGCTGTGATTTAGCCATGAAAACTGTGCTGTATCTGAATCAGTGCTTGTCATATTTAATGAAAGCTGGGCCATAAGTTGAGTTAAGTGGTGTCAGACAGCAACCAATAAATCCACCAGCACTAGCTGCCGTTTCTGGCAGGATTTTCAGCTTTCAGTTACCGTGTCAGATTCAAACAGACGGCACAGGAAAGAGCGACCAGATCGATATTTAACTCGGGTTTTACAGCGTGGTTTATTCTGAAGAGCTTCAGATGTCTTCATTTTGCAGAAGCACAGAAAAAAAGCTCAACGAGGCAAAAAAAAAAAAAGTGGCTCAAACAAAAAATTATCAGATTGTACATCCAACACTTAATATTGCCAAGCAGTCTCTGATTTATTAAGACATCTTTCATCCAGTGTGAACACAGTCAGATATAGTGGCAAAAAGGGAACGTTAAGATAAGAACAAAGCGGGGGAAATGCAACTCTGTAGCCCGGCTTATTACTTTGAAGGTTTGCCACAGTAATCAAATTCACTGTCTGAAAGCTGTTCACTGCACATTAATTTGTGTAAATCTGTGAGTTTTAGCCTCTTTTGATCAACACAGTCGTTTATCTTCTATAATTACATAATTTCAGAGTTTCATTGGATTGGAGGCAGTTTGATTAAGGCCGCAATGGATCCGTAAGTGAGAAAATGCTGTAGCCAAAATAGCAAAGGTTGCCACGGGCTTTCTGCATATTGTGCCGTCATCCATCACTGACGGACGGACAACTACACGCAATTCCTGGATTTTCCAGAATGCCAGAGTGAGGGAACATTATTTTAAACATGAACACTTTTTGGGGGGAAGAATTTCAAACATACATGGCCTGTTTGATCAGTTGTTTGTAAACTTAAACCCACTGGCATAATTAATAATTGGCCAATTAAGTACATCTTCAAAAATATATAAATGTATTTATCTTTTAAAAGAAATACAATTGTATTACTTGTTTTATTCACAGTATTTTCAGTCATTACTTAATTGTAAAAAAAATGATCAAACACATCCATTCATTTCTCTTTTTGTTATCAGAGCTACTTCTGTTTTTCTCACATGGTCAACAGCATTACAAAATGCAGATGAAGGATAGCTTGTCAAAAATCAAATATTAGGGCTTTCATGCTCAATGTATACATATAAATAATGAAATACCTGAAACTAGAATAAAAGATGTACCAATCAAATTAGCCAAAGTTTGATATCAAACAGTTTTCAATTGATCAGCTCTGATGAAGGTTTGGTTGAATTCTGGAAATATAATCTTGTTTTTATTTATCAAATGCCTTAAAATTAAGAATTCCCACACTTTCTGGCCTATTAACAAATTAACCTACGGCATGAAAGTTGATGTATAAATAGGAATTCCTTGATTTTTTGCATATAGAGATATATAGAAATATGCAGCAAAACAAACGCCTAAAAGCAAAACATAGACTAGACAAGCATTATTTTTAAGTACTGTGAGTAAATACAATAATTTTAATTAAAGGTGAGTCAAAAGTGCATATTCCTCTCTGATTCAACACTGAACTGGTTAACTCCAGGTACTTAACTCAGTTGTTTTGAAATTGATTCAGATGTCTCTAAAGAAAAGTGGTCCACCTAGCTCTTTTGTCAGACTTCCCAGCTTGACCAGAGGAATATTGATCCACATAAAACCTTTGTGCTCAGCTCTTATTATGGCTATGTAAGCTCCTGAAGAAACAATCCAGTCACTCCACCGAATGTTCACTAAACAAACCAATAAGAGGCTGAAAACAAAAGGTGAGGTCAGCAATGCATAAGTACAAGCTAGATAGAATATGGAAACCCTTATTAAGTGATGTAGTATTTTTCTGACCTGGTTGCTCCAAGTGAGGAGGACGTAGCTCATTCACTTTATTCCCTCGTCTCTTGTCTGGCCTCTCTTTGGCTTTGTGTTTCAGGCACTGAATCATGAAGTACTCCAGCTGCACAAAACAGACAGAAATAACACTGTTAAATCATCAATTCTTAACTTTAGAAACACCTCTTTGCTAACAGAAGTGGATTTGAGCATTAAATATTAAAAATTAAAAACCGCAAAATCTGTGAGCCACATTATCACTTACCACGCTGCCAAAGTAGCGACCAACGAAGACGTGGTTGAGAGAGGGCAGCTCCAGATAGGTGGCCCCCAGGTCCCGAGAGAGCTGCAGGCCTTCACTGTGAGGCACGCAGCTGCTCCAATCAGACGCACACAGCGGACACGTACACGGAGGCCCTTCATCTCAATGCAGAAGAGGAGATGCACGTTATTAATATTTAAGTATGCTTTTTATGAGCCATGAGTGAGATAGTTTGACAAAATGAGCACCACTAGAACACTAGTATTGCTCAAAATATACAATGCCTGGCAGAAACTTTCACATGTAGGCCTACTCATCTTTTTAATATTTTGTCATGTTACATCTGCAAATTCGAATCTATTTATTAGGATTTGGTGTGATAAAAAAACAATATGTACCGTGTGATTGTTAAGTGGAAGGAAAACAACATTCGGTTTGTGCGTTTTTTAGTGTATAATGTTTAATTTCATCGTTTATATGTAGTTTTCTGCTCAGCTTCTTTGATTTGAACATTATTTAAGGGCCTATGTAATTCAAAATCAAGTTTTTGGAGTTGTCAATCATCCGATGATGCAATTTTCTCATAAAAAACCCCCCACCAGAGTGGTTTTTGGCTTAATTCACGAATGTCTGAGTAATCCTCCCGAATTCTGCTCTCTAAGCAGCTGCCCCTCCCTTTCCTAGAAATCGACTAAGTGTTCAACTAGTGACATCACTGGTTGAAAACAAGGGAGTGCTAGAGGTGTCTGCACCGCCCCTGCAGGACGAGTGGCTTACCTCTGCTATAGTTCAAACACACCCTACTCCTTCTCACAGTTCATGGCTGCTTCGGTTTTTGGCAGCCTAACACACATTTTTTGATGGATTTTTTTACTTTCTCTGTGAACATGCCCATTTGGCTGCATGGATTACAGGATTTTATTCTACATTCCTAAAGAACAGCAGCTGGATCAAAAAATAAAGATGCCTGGTGGACAGAGAAGTAAGTGGCTAAATGCTAATGTGTATTAGCCATTTATCAAGCTGCTTATGTGATCTCAGAATGTACAGTAATAGGGTGCAAACAACACCCACAGCATTTTTTTATATACTGGACTGGAAAGATTTGCTTGGTGGACGCAGAAGTGTTGGTTTGGGCTCTGTCTAAAGCCTGGAGATTTAGCAACAGAAATAGGCTTTATTGACGGCCTTTTTTACAACAACAAAAAATAAACCAAACGTCTGAGCCCTTAATATAACAGGGTTTCATTGTGGTACTTGGTGCTTTTCAAATTTTTTGTGAGAATACTGTTTGAGATGAAGCTTAGCACCGTTTTTTTCAGTGTGATCGGGGGGGTTTATAGAGAAACGAGCCGTTTGACTTTGTGGTCTAACTACAGGATACAAGTAAAATTTCAGGACAAATTAATACAGTGTAACACCAACCGTAACATTTTGTCATATATATGTCTATCCCAGAAGTTGATACAGCCCCTTTAAAATCAATAAAAATGTACACAGACGTGGTCTTTAGAGAGTGGAGTTGAAAGGGAATCATTTTTATTAAAGACCTCTGTTTTCATGATAGTCTCTGCTCATTCAAACAGTTACAATAGAGATAAACTCTCCCCAAGACTAGCTTTTTCTGCTATCTGCAACTGAGAAATTATGTTAGACAAAACATCTCCTCATTTGACTCCTTGCATGTGGATAAGGACCTGATTAAAATTTAACTTGGCTTTCCAGAAGCCAAAGGTTTAATTTGATCATTGGCCAGTATATTTTCCTATAAACTTTTTCAACCTGATGTGAAAATTAAACAAATGTGGGAGGAGGATCTTAATATTACAATACAGGAAGAAAATTGGAAACGGGCCCTGACGGATATTCATCAATGCTCTGTTAATGCTAGTGTGCAATTTAAAGTCATACACAGAATACATTATTCAAAGGTCGAAGTAAATATTACTGTCCCACAAACTTCTCCTACATATGATGGATGTAAGGCTGTTTCTAGTACACTTGCACACCACTTCTGGCTGCGCCCCAAGTTGAACGGCTTTTGGAGTTCAATACTTAAATGGTATTCTTCTGCACTGAAAGTAAATCTTGACCCTGACCCAGAAATTATTTATTTGGTTTTTCCAGCATCATAGAAATAATGGATCATAATGCCTGTATAGTAGTGGCCTGTGGTACGGTTATTGCTAAGATGTGTATTGTAAACTCATGGAAGTCGGTCCATTTTGAGGCATCGTTGAGGGAGCTAACAGGGATTCTTCACATTGAGAAATAGAAGTATGAAGTATCAGGCTCCACACAGAAAATTTATAATGTATGTGGAGACATATTTTAGATTAGTTAAAGCTCTAGTTGACCCATAAGAAATATTCACCATGGTTGGTTTTGGATTTTTAGTGATACATTTTTTGTTCTGACAATATTTAATGCCCCATTGTGTTTTTGTGGTTTCTTTTTCTCTTATTTGCATATGTATGAGAAAATCATAAACCTTAAATCGTAAACCTTTCTCTGCCATTATTATGCTTTAATCATTGGTCACCGCACTCATTTTTTCTGTTTTTGCCAAAGTTTGTGACGCTGTAGGTTTTTTTGAGGAGGCGGGGGGTCTGTCTTGTTTATGGTTCTGTGTATGTATACTTAATTTGGAATAACTATAAATAAAGTTTGAAAAAAAAAAGTAAAAATACTCTTGAATATGCATCATAATTTTATAATGATGAGTTAAAAGAGATTATGACTGGATACTTTTTGACAGACGGTCAAAATGATGGAGAAAAACCTCTTTAGCGCAACCTCTGAGAGAGAGGGATGGTTGGATGGGATAGATAGAATAGATAGATAGATAGATAGATAGATAGATAGATAGATAGATAGATAGATAGATAGATAGATAGATAGATAGATATTTTGCACAATAAATCAAATCAGCAGAAGCCACATGCACAACAACCACCTTTGCACTGTGAACATGTCTGTATAGGCACTGCTTAGGCAGGATAAGACAGAATATAAAATGGATTATCTTGAAGGAAAAAACTAGAGGAGAGGCACTACAGGCACTGCAAAAAGGAGGAAAGAGCAAGGCAGAATGAGCTGGACATAAAGCCAGGGGCCAGAGCATAAATCATAACCTCCTAATAACCTAGAGGCATGACACAGAGACAGAGCTGGGCTGTGTGTGTGTGTCCACGAGTGAGGGGCAACCGAGGTATGAGTGAGTCTCTGACATGAAATGACTTGCCATATCAGTGGTGCGTGTGTGTGCGCAAGCGTTTGTGTGTGCGTGTGATTGTGTAGGTGAATGTGTGTGTGTTAGAATGGATGTTGGCAGGGAATAAATCTGTCTGTGATTCTCAGTCCATTATCGGTTAATGGATGCCTTAATGTAGGTACAGCGCTCTCTTTTGCCACAGCTGCACCTTAGGTGGTCTAATGTTGAGCAGGGAGAAATGCTCGGAGCTCAGCCTGTCATTCTCTGGAGTCACGAGGGAATAGGATTGAAACTCACTGCAGCCTCAACAACAACAGAAAAAACACAAAGGCTCCGATTCAAAGCTGCCTCCTCTCCTCTGCCTCTGCCTCTTTTTCTAGGAGCTCTCTGACAGTAGCGGTTCTCTTGTCTTTGAGCAGACGAGCTAAAAATACAACCTGTTCTGTTTGATGGGCTTGTTTATGGGATCGGAATTCAACAGGGGTCAGAGCGTCTGTGAGAAAAAAAAACACACACAGACCCACTAACGTGGCCAGAGTTCCACTAATGTTAATGCCTAATGTATCAAACTGCATCCGGTCAGGCTGCACCCAAAGGCTCTAATCTCCTTACTGAGAGGAACACTTGGCTGCTGTTGCACTTCTCAGCCATGAATTCGTATTCTTGCCTTGCTTGCAAAACCTCAAAAATTCAAAAATTACAAACTGGATGTTTTGCTTCAGAGACTTTCCTTCAGGGAGACATGTGAGCCAACGGCCTTAAGGCAACGAAGAGCAGACTTAATCATCAGCATCCTCCTCATTGCGGGGAGGACACACTAGAGGACACGAGACTCAGACGTTGCATGCAATCAACCATCCTCAAATGCCGGATATTGTCCTGAAAACAAAATCAACCACTGAGCTGGAAGCAAGCTGACCCCAAAGTACTACAGTGCCTTCCAAAAGTATTCATATCAATTCACATTGTTCTCATTTTGTTGAATTAAAACAACAAGCTTTAAGGTTTTGTTTAGAATTTCGTCTTGTCACATATTCTCCCTTGCATTTTGGTCATTATTTTGACAGGGCCATTTTAATATGAATATGCTTTTGTATACACTGTTCAACTATTGCTCTTGCTGCATGTTTAGAGTTGCTGAAAGGTATGGAAGGGCTCAAAATTAAAGAAATTAATAAAACCTTATATGTCTACATTAATAAATATAAGACTAATACATAATGTGACATATAAATGTGAAAAAAACTAAATTCAAATAAAAGTCTAAGCTCATTATTATTAAATATTTTTTCTTTTTTCTTTAAAAATGCATGTATTAATATAAAACATTATATATATGTTAAAAAAATATAATAGATATAATTTTTCATTCATTTGTATTTAATTTCATTAGTTTTTATTCCAAAACATCTTTTTTTTCACAAAATCAGCTTTTATTTCATAATGTTTTTGTTTTTTTTCAATGGCTTATATATTTCATTGCATTTATTCACTTAATGAGATCATCAGCCAATCAGAGACACTGTGGTTGTGTCGCACAGCAAGTCCTGAGTGCTGATCCTGGGATCATTTTAAAAATATAATCCAAACGACTCAAGATGGCATCCTCTGATAATTATTATTCCATAAATATGATTATTCCTCTCGATTTAATCAGCCAGAGTAATTGGAGTTGGAGAAAGTTCCTGCAGCTCTGACTTTTTACCTAGCCTGTTATGCTAGCTGTACAGCAGGCTGCTAGCAGTGAGTGAGAACGGCTCTACAGGAAGATTGATGTTGAAGCACCAGCCAATGAGCATGCAGGTCCTACACAGTGATTCTGATTGGCTGGTGATCTCGTTCAGTGGATAAATGCCATTTTTAAATATATAAGCGATTGGGGAAAACACCATTATGAAATAAAATACGTTTTTGTGAAAAAAGATTTTTGAATTAAAAACTAATGAAATTAAATAAAAATTACAAAATCTATTATAAAATATTTTTTATGTTAAATAATGTTTTTATTAATAAATGCATTTTTGAAGAAATATTTCAGAATAAGCTTAGAATTTTATACAAATATAGTTTTTTTGTCACATTGTCACATTATATAGTTGTATAATATTTAATCATGTACATATTTATATAATAAGTTTTTATTAATTTAATTTTGAGCACTGTGGCGGTCTATAGTTTTCTTGCTGAAAGGCAGTAGCTGTAGTAGCTGTAGCAGCAGCTAACAGGTTTTCTTCAAGGATTTCCCTGTATTCATCACCATCCATCTTCACATCAGGTCTAACTGACTTCCTTGTCCCTGCTCAAAAAAAGCAACTACACAGCATGATGCTGTCAGCACCACATTTCATGGTGGGGATTATGTATTTAGAATTATGTGCATCCTACAATTATATGTTAGCCTACCATAAAATTCTACTATAATGCACTGAAGTTTGAGGATATATAGTGAGAAATATAAAGAAGAAGAATTAAATACTTCTGCAATGGCATATATAATAATGCTAAATCACTGTGAGAGTAAGAGGCTTAATGTTTGGGTCCTCTGAAATTTCTCTCCACCAAATCTAAATGTTAACATATCCAGACAAAACCACAGAACGAGGGCGTGCATGCTCACCATTCAGGCGGGCACCAACAGCAACAAGGATGACAGGCACACCCCAGTGCCTAAGAAGAGGGCGGAGCCTTGGGGCATACCCATTCCTGACCTGCTGGAATGCAAGCTTGTCTGTGACTGCATATTTAATTACGAGGATGTCGGCCTGCTCGAGAACTTTGCGCACGCTAGCCCAGTCGCTGTCCAACAAGTCCTGAAAAGTCAGGGAGAAAAAAAGCAACAGGGAAGAGAAGGAGGTTAAAAGGCGATGAGAAAAAACACATTAAAAGCAGCAAAGAGTCATCTGTGTGCTCAACGTGCAATATAAATCTCCCCTCGGATAACACTAACCTTTCCCCTCCAAAGTCTGAATGCCTCTGTGTGGTTAGCTCCTGGGACTTTACCCCCAAGGACCTGCATAAATCTAGCAGCTCTAAACCAACCTGATTCCACTTATTAAACAGGAAAAAAATAACATTAAAGCTCCTGGACGATTTCATTGTAAACTGGACAAAAAAGAGGCGGAAAATTAAACTGACAGAATTCCTCCTGATGTGTACTGACAGTATTACAATAGGACGTGTGCAGAGTCGCTACAAAACCACAACAACAGAGCTTTGATTTCAAATTTGTGTGCTGTTCAGAACAAAAGGTCTTTCATCTGGGTTTTCTTGTGCATTGCATGTTAAAATAGTGTCCTACAAGAATAGAGACGTCTTACAAATCTGGCAATCAGTGCTGGGAAGGTCTGGGAATATGAAAATAATGTGCTGCTTGTCTCCTAAGAAGCTGAAGAAGACTGAGTAGAAGGCAACACAGCAGGTCAGTTATATGACACACAATATCATGACAATACTGTTAATCTAAATGTACACCAATATTTTGTGGCATGTTAGGCAATGTTAACCTGTCTGTCTTAAATCTGAGGATGACTCAGGTGAGTATTTTTTATGGTGCCTTGCAAAAGTAAACTGACCCGATGACTTTTTCATACTTGGTGATGTTACCCTGAAAGTGAAGGGATTAAATTGTGTTTTTTATAAGAGAGACCAACGCAAAGTAGTATATAGGTGTAAAGTAGAAGACAAAAAGGTTTATAAGTGTGGCATGATTTTGTAATTAGTCCCCAAAATCAATACCCTTTTCGCTGCAGCAGCAAGTTTTTTAGGGAATACTATTACAAGCTTTGCCATTAATAATAAATAATAAATTTAATTAAAGTCAACATTTCTGTTTTGTGAGCGTACTCTAAAAACGCATGGAAACAAACAAAAAACACAGTGGTCTGTTTTGTTGTTCTCTACGCCTCCTGTTGTTCAAAATCATAAAAACACATTACTACATAAATTGTCCTGTCAATATAAAACATCTAGTACCCAAAAGCTCAATTGACTCCTAATTACATTGAGTCTTGAGCACCGTTCTGGTGAAATGATCTTGGGCTCATGTTGAGCTGACCAATCACTAACGTGCGCGCTCTGTTGCGTTCACTTTATGTTTAAAAAATTGGGCTTTACTCCATCCGTCATTGCGTGCCATTCGGAGAGCCCTATAGCGTTGACAGATAATGGCACTGCTTGTGTCCACACCTCCGCTGACGGAAAAGCATAAACTAGGCTTAATATTTGTCCTGCTAACAGATGACTCCCCCCGAATTCCTGCAGAATTACTATGTCTCTCTTGGCTGCAATTATGATTTTATGTTATTATGAATAATGCTCTCCTTGCTCAGCCATGCAGTGTAGATAGACAACAGTGTATTGGTAGGTTTGCAGTTGTGCCATACGCTTTCCATTTTTTTTTCATCTCAGTGAGATGTTTAAAGCTTTCTATAATCTTCCCTGTTCCATAACATAATGTCTTAAATATCTCCACAATGTAATCCCTAATGATTTTGCTGTTTTCCCGGTTTTTCAGATGTTTGTTCTCTAACAAACCTCTGATGCATTCAGCTGTGTTTAAAGTGAGATAAAATTAAACAAAATGTGGACTTTATTTGCTAATCAGTTGACATCTGAGATTGAGTGGGTGCACCTGATTGAATTTAGAGGTATCAGAGTAAAGGGGTGATTAAGGACCTGTAGAGGCAATTCAGAAATAAAATAAAAGAACAAGGAGCTGATCACTCTGTCTGCTTGGTTGTGTCTTACCCAACTGGGACAATCCCGGACCACCACGGTGACGTCTCCAAACACGCGTGAGGTATACTCCATAAAGGCCGGGTTGTGCAGGCTTCCCTCCAGGTCGCAGGGTCCCACCAGCGCCCCGTGACCCAGGTAGCTCCACAACAAGCCTCCCTGTAACTGGCCCTGGCCCATGGGCTCCTCCCCGGGGCCGACTCCTCCGGGACACTCGCTGCCCAGAGCAACGATGTGGATGGACCTGCCAGGCAGACAGCTCCTGGGTGAGACTAAGCGGGAGCCTATTATTCATGACTATCACGGAGACAGCGCATCACCTGTTCCGTCAATGAATATGACAGAGATGAAGCTCACCAAGGCCTTTATTACACCTCGGAGGGCATTATAGGTTCAGTAAATCAAAGGGTCGGGCAACTGTTTTCGGTGCTTATCATGCAGTGATGAATGGATTTACATTAAATAAAGCATGCAAACAGGAGCATCGTTTCCCTCTGTGTGCCAATGAGTTGCAGCGTGCAGATTAACTTACATTGTGGTCCCTGCAGCTCTGTTCCGACGCTCTACGCTATATGGTCACTGTGCGCTTCCACGCCAGTCTGCAGTCAGGCTCGCTTTTCCGCAATGAGCCGCCGATAATCCCTCTCATCGGTGGCTGTCCCCCCGGGAACCCGGGCTGCTGCACGGGGGCTCAGCGCTCACTCGCATTTCCCCGTTTCGTTATTCATTCATAAAAGCGGAGCTCGGCACCGTCCCGAACCGACCGAGCGAGCGAGCGACCGCAGAGGCGCACCGGACAGCCCTCAGCCGGTGGAGCAGAGGAGTGGGTGAAAACAGCAGCGCCCATGGGCGGCCAGACAAACAAGTTGCCGAGCAGATTTACGGCGGTGAGAAGGGCATCTCCGCAGCTCAGTGTCCAGTGAAGGTTCCCCTTTGGCGGATGAAACAAAAAGTCACAGACAGATGTTCAGTGAGACAGAAAGAGGGACAGAGGCAGAGAGGCGAGCAGCGGACGGAACCGCGAGCGTCCGCGCCTGACTCAGCAACACGCACGCGGACACATACGC
The DNA here is from genome assembly GCA_028564705.1 of Apricaphanius iberus. NCBI lineage: Eukaryota > Metazoa > Chordata > Actinopteri > Cyprinodontiformes > Aphaniidae > Apricaphanius > Apricaphanius iberus. The sequence goes on along the minus strand of JAPXFQ010000846.1, from coordinate 1,850,794 downwards.
TAAAGCGCGCGACAATTCACACAAACGCAAAGGAGGCTCCGTCGACGTCCAGGACAGTTTTGGTTTGTTAGTTTGTCTTTCTCACTTTATCTTAAAGAGGGGAGCTTTGCTTTCGCCCCTGTGTCTGTGGATCAGTTGTTGCCATCCATCAAACTTAATGACACAGTCAGTGACATATGAGAAATCTCATTCTGGAGCTGGTTCAGATGAACTAAGAAAAAACTTTGATTTGTTGTTGTTCAATTTTTATTTATATTTAGAAAATGTCAGAAAATCTAGAGTCTGAGAGACGGTAGCCAGTAGGCCTATCTATTCCAACAGGAAAAGCTTGACTTCAGGTTCTAGAGAGACACTATGTCCAAATAAATCTGAACACTCTAATACATCTAAAGAAAGCCCCACCGTTCAGTTTTGAAGTAAAGTTGAATACTAAATGGGACCAATTAACAAAAAATGTGTCTGACATAGAAATGCATATCTACTGAAAAGTCTTTCCATGTACTGTAGAGTCCTATGCAGGTTATGGTTATGGTCACACCCCTGGTAGTTTTGAAAAAGACACATCAGAAATAAAAATGATACAAGATCTTCTGGTACAGAAACAAGAAACACTTATAATGGCTGACCAGCTTTCTTATTGTCTTCACTGCTGGTATTTTGGTGATTTTGTTTCTTTGTTGATGAGCTTCAACTCTTTGAGGTTGAACTGCCTCCTTGCTATTACCCTAAAAACTTCTTGGAATCTCTATCCAATTCAAGTTTGGGCTCTGGTAGGGCCACTCCAAAACATTAATGTTATTTCCATTCAGTAAAATATCCATTTGAACCTAAATCTGCCATGAATGTAAATACTTTTTTGGCTCAGTTATTAGGGCTTAACTTTCTTTTTTTTGCTTTTTAGAAAGTTTACATTTTAATCTGATCTGTACTAGAAATATTTGTGGTGTGGTTGTTGGCACTGTTACTGTACCTTACAGCAAGTAGGCCGTGGGTCAGAAATGTCCACTTTCTCATGCACCTAAGAGTTTTAACGAAGGACTAATGTGACTTGCAGACAGTGTTTTTGCATGAATGCAATCAAAAAAAGAGTAGAAAAAAAGATTTTTAATATGAACATTTTGTTGGAACCCCTTTCGTGAGCATCTATGAAAACAAACGACCATATTATCTTTTTTCTTTTCTTTTCTTTTTTACTTGCTCTATCTTGTCAATCAAATATTAAATCAAGCTTTTTTGCTTTTCTTTGTTGTTTTTTTAAACAGCATTACAAACTACGTAAGTGTCTTCATAGCTGTTTTGCTGTGAGGGTCTATAACAGACGATAAATTAAATCTCGCCGTCTCTGTTGGATAAACTCAAGGTCTTCTGCAGCTGTTTTGTAGAGGTAGACAAGCCTGAGGACATATACATTTTTAATCAGAGCATCTTGTTTCATTCGCAACCATGTAATGTGATCAAGCTTTTGGAATTTATATTCCCTGCAAATCTATCCTGCTCACAGGCCAATGCTGTCCCTCAGGTACCACATCTTAGCAGTCTTCTCACATACTCGGCTCTTTATCTTGACAAACAACTCTCGGCTGACCTATTAGAAATGACCTTCAGCAGATAGTAGCGCCAGGATTGTGTCAGTTTGGCAGCATAATAACATGTTAATATTTAATCCACAGTAATTTTGCAATCCAATCTCACTTATCAGTCGTGTTTAAAGTGTCAGTAGAACAAAGTCCCTTGAGCAGTGGGGCTGGCTGTAAGGAAGTAATAGAAATCAACTTTGACTCTTTACATTGTCCTCACAGCCAGATTGTTCTGCATTGTGTGTTCAGTAAGATGCTCAGTGGAGCCACACCAACTTTCAAAACCTTTCAAAACAAATATATTCAAGTACTTCAGCAGACTTTGCCATTTATTATGATGACAATGATTGTACGGATGATTTTCTCTTGTTTTGGATATCATTAGCATCTAAGATTTGGCAAAAGTATTCACATATTTTACATTTGTCACATTCTGAAACATTAAAATCACAAATATCAGTGTCGTTATTGGGATTTTATGTGATGTACCTTTGCAAATTGTGCTTAATTGTGAAGAGCAAATATTGTAATATGGAAGCTCTGAGGAAGACGACAGCTGATGCCGAAACTGTCAGCATAAAAAAGGTAAAAACCAATTCTGTTTGTTTGTGTATTGCAATAAGAACCTTCAAATGAATAAATATTTTAATATTATTCAAAATATATGACGAAGTCAGAAAAAACTGAAAATGTGCTTTCCCCCTTTACTTGGTACCCTTAAATAAAACCCATCAACAAAACCATTCTTCAGAACTCACTTAATTAGAATTAGAGATTAGTTAAAAAGTAACACAAAAAAAATTTGTTATTACACTTAAAGCACATTCTGTGCTAATCTTAACACACAATGTGCCAAAACTGTGACAAAAGTAAACACCGTTTGCAGTGGACACAGTCTGTGCTTAACACATGTGTCATAAATGACACAACATGTGTCGTCCCTGAACTGATTTGGGATGTGTTAGCACTAAGCCTATCCATTATAACACTGAGGGACAGGAAAATAACTTTGAAAAGCACTAAGTCACAGAACTGTGATAATGTGACTTGAACATCTCTGTAATTGAGAAGGTATTTCCATGAAAGAGATGCACTTTACTTTGCTTTTTAGCAGTGTATAATTTTCTTTAAGTCATATATATTGTGAAAAATGTTTCATTGCTGTGAATAGAATTGTAAAATGTGTTTTTTATTAATTTATTTTGGCCCCTTTGAGTTAATCAGATTTTGTTTTCTAAAACCTATAGCACATTCTGTTTTAATAATAGTTTTGAATAAGTGAAGACTATAATTTTTTGTTTTGGTAAATCCAGTTAGTACTTTCTGTTATAAAAAAGAAACAGCGCAAACATAAAACTTTTTGTTTTTATTCCATGTTCTCTTTTGAATCATCTTTTGCTTTAAGTCATGAAGAAAGGGGACAGAGTGAAAGGGCGAGAGTTTTCTTCTCTTTAAACAAATATTTAAGAGACCATGGTCTAATTTAATCCCAGTGTGATTCATCCCCGTCCAAGATGAGTCCGATGACGGTGGTGTCATGTGCAAACTTATTTAGCTTTACAGGCTGGTGGTTGGAGGTGCAGCAGTTGTTTTACAGGAAGAGGAGCAGAGGAGAAAGAACAGCCCTGAGGGGAGCCGGTGCTGGTGGTCCGGGAGTCCAAGACATTCTTCCCCAGCCTCACATACTGCTTCCTGTCCATCAGGAAGTCAGTGATTCACCTGCATGTGGGATCATCTAAGAAGATACATAAAATACTACCCACTCTTGTTGAACCATCTTTTTATTTTTTATGTAAATAATTCTCCACCTCAGGTCTGTATTGATCAGTATAAAGCTTTTTATCACATTCAGCTTCTGCATGCATAATTGATGAGGGAAAGATGGAGTATAGGAACACGTGGCTAACAAGTGTGACTAAAACAATTACTTCATGAAATACACAGCATTTATATTTTGATATGTTTGTGAAAAAACTAAAGCAGGTCATATCAGGGTTTACTTGTATGAGTATCCCTTTTTAAAAAAGTCACAGTTCAGTCTGAGATCAGAGGGAGAAAAAGCTATTGAGACATAGTCTTCACTCATCATCGTCGTCATCTTTCATTACAGGTATTTCACCTTCAGATGCCTCAGCCCTGACTCTTTCCACCTTGCCTTTTTCTCCCTGGTAGTAGTCAGACTCAATCCAGTATGGGTTCTTGACTAGCTTGACGAAAACTTTGCCATTGGTCTCTGTGACTGTGTGAACCCTCTGCTTCACTCCCTTGGAGTACCATCTGAGCACAGGTGGGTTTTCCTTGGGGTTTCTGGCCCTGTACAAGCCCTCCCCCTCTGCCAAAGTGATCTTGTACTTGTGCTTTGGACAAATTATGCACAGCTTGCCGTTGATGTCCTGTGTGTAAAGTGTGTTTGTTTGGAAACAAAGCAGGTGGTAATATGTTAATGCTATGCAAATTTGACATTGTAATTACAGAAGTTATCTGTGCCTTAGCGCAGCAGTTGCTTGCATATGATAAGGTACAGATGGCTTAACATTTGAGAGCAAGTGCAGGGTGAAAATAAAGATTTAAAGTTCGATGCTCCCACCTAACCTAAATGACATGATACGTTAATCTGACATCAAGTCAAGTGGAACCTCACCTCTATGTCTCCATTCTCCAAGTTTCCTCCAGCATCTGCATGAAGAATAGAAGGATGATTTTTATTGCAGCAAAACAACATGGTTGTATCTATCTCTATACATTGAGAGCTGTTGTGCCACACACATATGCTGTAGATACAGACATTTATTCTGTGTTCTGTAATTACAAATCATGTAATGCAACAATTAGCAAGACGTTTCCAGAAAAGTTTTTTTGTGTGTAAAATATTAAGATTGTAGTGGCTTAAAAATGACTTCAACACGTTAAACACAAAATAAACATTAAATCTTAAATTTATGATCAACCTTTTTATCAGAGGTGGTTTTTCAGAACAGATTACACTTTACTCATTAAAGTCTAATGCCCAGTAATGAAATTCTCTGATATGCAATTAATCTACTGCATTATCTGTAACATTATCTTCAAGGAAGAGAAATACCCTGAATTGCCACAAGGAAAAAAAAATTCCTACTCACGATAACAGTAACAGTCTATAGCATAGAAGACTCCCTGATTGTAAATAATCAATACATCCCGACCCTCTAGAGTCCTGAGAGAACGCTTTGCTTTAATCAGTTCATCCTTCATGCCAACAAAGTGAAGCCCTCCAGACGGCTCCTCCATGGTTCTCTGTGTGAGTCTGTAAGAAGTAAATATCACAATTTGTCCCATTAGTCATAGTTGTCATGTAGCAGTGTCATCTGTGCAATAAAGTTTCTTTGATGTATGTTAATTTGAGAATGTTCATTACATTCTCATCTACTTTTGGAAAAGGTTGGCTCTTTTTGAATTGCCAAAGGGATTATTATGTTGGCACCACATCTCAGTTGTCAGCTTAAATTAAGTCCACAACACCTCTAGAACATTTAAGCATACACATTCATGGCACTTAACAGCTCCACTCCTCGCACTTTGAAACTATCAATACCTAATATCTGCCTCGCCTTCGCTTAGTCAACATCTAGGCTACTAGACATGTTTGTCAGAAACGGCAAGAAAAAGCTGTCAAAAACAGAACCTAATGCAAAATTGTAATAAGTAAATTACCTACATAAAGGGAGATCTATGAGACGACAAATACAACTGGTTTTTGCCAATGTCACTTCATGCAGAGGGCACGGTGCAACATCATGAACATGAGCAATCCCAAAGGAGGAATTATGAATCATAAATATCCAAATAAAAAAATCTGCTCCATGTATAACGAAGTGAAATAACAAGCGTAACACTGCAGGGTGAAAAAGCTGCTTGTTGGCAGTAAACATAACATGTTTTAGCTGTCAGCCAAAACAAAAACAGCACAATGTTGAAGGAAGAATCTAAAACACAAGAAAAATTACATATAAAAAGTTATACATTATAATATATTAAATATAAATACAGAATAAGACCGAACTGTTATTTGCATTTTAAGGTATACATTCACTGGATAGACTAATAAACTGACTCGGTGTTTCTGACACACCACACACAAGGAGGTTAAGTCATGAAAATACATAATTTAAAAAAGATGGCCATTCAGTGAGTGCTGTGTCCATGAAAAGTTGAGCGAAATTACAAAGTTTGGCAGGAAAAGATGAACAGCCTTGAGAGTTGGATTGAGAGACAAAGTACATTTGGAGTTTTGCCGGAGAGCCTATACTTCCAGAGACAATGCAAGAAGCATCTTTCCTGAGCTAAAGAGAAAAAAGACTGGGTTGTTAATCAATGGTCCAGAGAAGAAAGTAAGTTTTGCCACATTTTTGGAACTCAAGATCCCTAAAGTGCGGTAGAAGAGCGGAGGGAGAGAGAATCTATGTTACTTGAGCGCCAGTGTGAACCGAATTTAGCAATGACAGTTTGAGATGACAAGTCATCCGCTGGTGTGATTCACTGTTTGATCTCCTAAATCCTGTAGAGAATCTATGATGTCTGCTCAAGAGGGAGAAAGTCACTATTAAAGCAACCAGGGCTGACAGCTCAAAAGAGCCACAGGCTGAACACCTCCAGGACACACTGATGAGATTAAGTATTGCAAAAGGTGACCCAAAAAAGTGCATCTAGTGTAGGTATGGATGTGCTCTAAAGAAGGCCTAGATTATTGAAAGTACTTCTACTGTGGTCCTGTATAATATTTAATTTAACTACATTTTAATTAGGCACAAGCCATAATTATCAAAAAAATGTTATATATATATATATATATATATATATATATATATATATATATATATATACACACACAGAGAGAAATGAACTATTTTTTCTTAAAAATGACAAAAGACAGTGTAGCTCTCATTCTGACTTTACCTTGAAACTCATCCGCTGTGACTCCTTCATCTAACTGAACGACTGCTCTGCTGACAGCTCAGGGGTAAAAGAAGGGCCCATTTCTATTATCTTCCTGCACAGGCTCTCTTCAGTTGGTCCAGCCTCCTCTGGGTCTGTTCCTTATCTTGCCAGTTTCAGACATGAAGCACACTCTATTAATTCAGATGACATCTGAGGGTCTTAGCCCTCTACCTCTCGCACAGAGTCTATTTGACTGAGTAGAAAAGAAATGCTGCGTTTTAATTAATTAGCCCCTTTATTCTACACATAATTATTCACTGCTCCACAAGATACTTAGACACTTTACGTGCAGACACAAAATGGGGGGGGGGGGGGACTACTATGAAATGTAAAATAGAGAAATGTCTAAAGTCCTTTGGATATGGTGTGCTTTGGCAAATGATTTGAATGTGGGTGGGTCTTTGCAGTGTGCGATTGTTTCCAGAAGAGTGTTCCACAAACACGCCTTTGAGTAATTTTATAATATAATTTTGTACCTGTCACGCTTGATTGCAGTTTGTGTTGTTTTCTCTAATGTTGTATTCTATGCTCTTCTTAATTGCTGTTTTATGCTTTTATGTATGGGAAAACATTCTTAAACTGGGTGGTATAATCACTTGTGTACATCATTTCAAAAACAAATTTAGACTGACAAAAATACATATTTGGTTCATGATGTCCGGATTTTAACCAAATTTTTTTTTTTTTTTTTTTATAATATGCATTTAAAGAAAAACCTGCTAATTCTCCTTTGTGAGTATTTGGTTTGTTGAAGTCACCATGCGGACACATTCAGGCAGCAGTTAAGATTATGGTAAATGAGCAACTTTTGACAAAGACTCTGAATTGGAAAGCATTCAACTTCCATCCCAGTATGGTCTGGTTGTATCATTTAGAGCAGGGGTGCCCAAAGTGGGGCCCGCGGGCCAAAGTTGGCCCCCCAAGTCATTCATTTTGGCCCAACAGGGGTTACCCTGGTCTAACATAAAAGTCCACAAGCATACATAAGAATTGAAATATAACAAATTTTGTTTAAAATTGAATTAAAAGGAACTACAAGGGGGGTGTAGACTAGATTTGTGCACATATTTACGTTTTCTCACTTTGTAAGACCACAAATAGTCATATTTGATACATTTAAAAATATCCCATTAGCAGATTCTGTGCTGCCACACCAGATTGGCTAAAACTACTCCCAAGTTGACTGTTAGCTTAAGCAGTTGTTATCAACATGGAGTGGAATTATCAGTGGTACAAAGACAACAAAAAAAACATTAAAAATAAATAAATACTGGGAGGAAGATTTTTTTTTTCCACTGACATCAGTGCTAAACAAAGTTTAGATATGTTTTAAATGAATGCATATAACTTATGTAATTTCATTGTTATTTACACAGAAAGGAATATTAAATAACTGTATAATGAATATGAGTAGTTTACTATTCTTTACTACTGGTGTTCGTATTTCGAGTAAAATTACTACATTTGGCCCTCGGCCCCTGATAGATATTCAAATTGGCCCTCTGAGGGAAAAAGTTTGGGCACCCCTGATTTAGAGATTACATTTTGATGGCCGGTGGACAACCCTTGGTTGCTGTAGAGCAATGACCTGCTAATCTTAGCTGTTTCAGATTTTTCTAAGAGCTACCAATAAGAAGATATAGCGACATGAAATTTATTTTTTTTTTGCAGTCACTCTAAAATAGATTTCACAAATTAAAAAAAGACAAAAATAATTATGAAGTTAACATTTTAACTTTCGGTCAATGTGGTTAGTGCTCCCAGTATTAGAATAACAAGCTGTCTATTTCCTGGAGACATAAGATTTTCATAGCTGCCAACATTTCTTAATCTCCCATGTTCCATGACAGGTTTAAACTCAAAAAGATAAAACAGAGCAAATCTGTTATAATCGGATCTGCTTTTGTTATCTAATCATCATTTTCATCGTTCCACATTGGTCACACAGGCATACTGTTTTAAACTAATCTTTTTTATTAATAATATAGGTAATGTTAAAAACATAAAATACATGTCAGACACTGATCAACACCATAACCTTTTAATAAATCACCTTATTTTATGTACAGTGAGGAGTAATGAGAGGGGACAGTAATGCAGGGGGACAAATTATGCTAAATTGTGCCATTTTTACTCATGTAATGAACAATTGTCTACCACATGGTGACTACGTAAGAAGACTTTGTGTATATCAATTAGCTATATCTTCAAAATTACAAAAAATAAGTAACCTTGGGGACATGTTATGCTTTACCACATTAGTAAGCCATTCTAAAACATAAAAAAAGTGTTGATTAAAGACATATTGACTCTACTCCTTGTGCTTTTTCCCTCCAAAAATGCATCCTACTTCCTGAGTGTCAGGTGACTGTAGGAACATCAGGAGGCTTGTGCAGAAGTATTTTCATCAAAGCAATGCAGGGGGATTGTGAACTCAGGGACAAAACATATTTCAAGGTGGTGATATGTATTATCAATATTTATTTGCAATTATAGTTTTTTTTTAAATTAAAAAAGGATTTTTATTACTTATATTTGCAGGTGAAGTTAAAAAAATAGATGGGGACATGATATTTTAGAGTGCATGCACGACAGCCAGAGTAATGATTTAAGGATTAATAAAAACTGATGGCATAAACCTTTTATTAAGTAATGGAAAAGGGTTTTAATCTAGTAAGAAAGTAAAAAAAAAAATTATCAACCCATTTTTTTCACAACTTATACTTGATTATATCATGGGGACACAAATGGTACCATTTGCTAAAGCAGATCGCCTGTCAATTTTAAGGAACACACAGGACAAACAACCACACACCTAAAGACAATTTAGAGAGTAGCCTACAATAAACCATCATGTTTTTTTTGGACTGTAGAAGAAAGGCACCACAGCGCCATGCATGATCAACCCAACATTAAATTATGTATTTCTTGGAAAATTTCAAACATTTCCTTAAAGTTTATCGCTAATCCGTGCATAACTTTAATGTTATTTTGTTAACACAGACAGACGCCAACATGAGCTCCTTGGTGGAGGCAATAAACTACCAAGAAAAAAATTCTGTCAAAGTAAAACTGTTTCAGCCATGTCCACACGTAGCCGGGTTTTTTTTTAAACGAAGATTTTCCTCTGCTCCTTGAAAGAAAAATCTCCATCCACACGTAACCGGATAAATGCATTTTTCAGCACATTCATAGACGTGGCAAACCTGTAGGGGGCAGTCGTTCTCCCCAGTCCTATCCGCCAAGAGAAACTTTATATCCTCTATCTTCAGCATGCAGCAGTCATACAGCTTATAAAAGCAAACAAACAAGACTTGTTTTAACAATGGATGATACCAACACAGCGCTGAGGAAATAAATGCTGTTTATTGCTGTTCCTCCGTTCTAACAGTAGATGCTGTCCGTAAGAACGTTCAGAACTGTACTTATATTCAGGAACATTTCTACGCAAAAGTACGAGTTGATAAATACCACACAATGCGTAGAATTGTTCCTACGCACAAAGTACGCACGGATCTGTGCCTAAGTACGCTTGATAAATGAGGGACCAGGTTTTGGATTCGAATGCGTCATGGAGTGTTAATTATTTAATTAGACATTTTAATTAGTTAAATTAACAGAGATGCGAGGTGAGAATCCCGAGCCACCGCGTAGCGGAACTAATAAGTGTCCATCTTGAATTGTAGTCGGACGGATTTTGTTGAAGGGCTATAGGCTGACCGTGCAGGTAATGTCTATGGTGGAAATATCCATACAAAAAAATACAGTTAGTCGCCAACTTTCGCAATCCCAGAAGTTTATGAGCACAAAAGTAACAGTAGAGCGAAAAACCGAGCGGAGACTGAGGAGAAAGAGCTTTGTGTCAATACGCTCACATGGAAAAAAGCTAAGTGTCGTAGCTAACTATTGCTAGTGAGTCAATGGTGAAACATTTTATGTTAAAGGGGGGGGAAAAATCAGCCGTCAAATAAGGCTATACTGCCGTGTGGTCGACGTTTTACCATAGACTGTAAAAAAGTTTTACATACCGCGAACATTGAGAGCTGAATAATGCAATAAATAACACATGCCACACTTCTCAGATACTATTAATTTGTAAATACATTATTTAAAAGCAATATATAATTTACCTAAATTCATGTTTGTCTCAATAAATCATCAAGAGACACTGGAGTTTGTGCAGTAATGCGACAAGCTTCGAGAGTTATGAACACTGAGCACAGACTGGTCTGCTGCTTCCGTGGCCTTCAGATCAGGTCACTTTTCAACTAAATAACGTTCCAAGGTTTTTATATTTATATTATGGGCCAAAAACAATCTGAGGATGAGAATTTTATCATTAGATTTAGCAAAACGTCTCTGAAAAGTTAAGTTTCTTGGAGGCTCGATGTAAACAGTTGTAATGGTTCTGATTCTCCACTCAGGTGCATCTAAACCTAAAAGATAAGAGCTGATGGCGTTGAGAGCTTGTGGGTTTATAGTGTTTCGTCGCCTTGCTGGATTCAACCTCCCTCAAGGGAACATCGAATATCTTCTCTTGCAGACTTCATATGGAGAACACCACTGGACCCCACCCAAAGGTGTGCACAAAGCCTCATCTATCATTTGAACACTTTTATGTGGATACACTCTTGTTTTTTATTATTTTATTTGACATGTTTCAGGTCACGTTGACCCAGGTGAGGATGACCTCACCACAGCTCTAAGAGAGACCAAGGAAGAAGCAGGATTGGGAGCGGAACATCTACAGGTTATAGACGGCTTTGTGCAGGAGCTGCGCTACGAGGTCCGCGGCAGGCCCAAAGAGGTGCTGTACTGGCTGGCCGAGCTGAGGAACCCAGAGGCATCGGTGACTTTGTCTGACGAACATCAGGACTACCGCTGGGCCCAGCTGGAGGAGGCCTGCAATCTGGCTGGGTATAAAGACCTGCAGGAGACACTGAGGGAAGCTCACAGACACTTAGAGGCTCAGCACAACTAAAACTGATGAGAAAATTTCATCCAGAACATAGTTTTTTTATTTTTTTTAGGTTATCAGTTTAATATATTTAGAAGATTCTTCCTCTCCACCTCCAGGTCCTGCACTTTAATCTACAAAGCCATGTAAAAAAAACATAGTAAATATAAAATTCAGTTTTGAAATAAAGATTACATTTTTCTCCGGGGGAAGTGAACAACTACCATGAAACTTTTACAATAATTGGCAATGAGTCTTTAACATTGGTGTTGAGGAATTTTGTCCGCATTCTTCGCACAATAATTAACCCCAGTTGGAAGGTTTTCGGACATGGATGACCTGTTTAAAGTTATGCCACCGTTTGCTCACTGCATCTAAGCCTGAACTTTAACTAGGCCACTCTATTCGGTTGTGGACTTGCTCGTGTGCTTTAGATGTTGTTCAGTTCTTGTGTCTTTCTTAATAAGTAGTTGCACCCTGGGAGTAATTTCCGTTTGCTCGCTTCTTCTGTGAAGTTTCACCACTGTTCCATGATTTCTCCTCTTGTGGACGATTCCCTTTACTGCAATTCACCAGATTCCCAAAGCTCCACACGTTTCCCCGCAAACAAAACAAAAAACACACACACACTTTCAGTTTGCTAGCTTTTTTTTTCATTTAATAAATTAAGTCATTTGCTCTTTGTATTTACTGTAATAATCTCTTAATGATCAGAAACATATGTAAGAAAAACGTCTGTGATCAGCAAGTACTTTTCAAACTATATACAAATCTGGGTATCCTGGAAATGTTTATGTGACATGTGATATAAAGCTTTGTTTTAAATAATGTAAAGAACATTAAGCACTTCATAATGCAATCAATCAGAACACATGGGCACAAGGAATAAATAAAAATGAAAGGGGGGGGGGGTACTTTGGCATATTTACACCCTATGCTCACCCTCTGTCATGTCTTGGCTACTCAAAAAAGGACTAGATTATTAGTTGTAAACATTTGACTGTACCACAAGGGGGAGACAAACAACGAAAAAAGGCTTAAAAGAATTTTTGTTTGACGATTTAAATTAAAAAGTTGTTGCTGGTCAGCACCATGCAATTTCTTTGTTCTAAATTGACCATAGCATGAAATAAATCCTTGTGACTACACAGAAAGCAACATGATTTCTTAAAGGTGTTTGGTCAGACAAGCTTTTTTGTTCTTATAAGGAAATGTCATCAAGACGGAACAGGATTTGGATTATCAAAGCTTTCAGGATAGCCACAACCCAAATGACTGAACAACTACAACAAACATGTAAGAAAGACTTGTGGTTGTAGAAGAGTGGAATGTGCTTAAAAGTTTAAAAAGTTATGACATATTATTAAACTGGGTTGTGGAAGTGAAGACAATATATTTCCAGGTGGGGTTTTTCTGTAGAAGCTGTCTGAGGTTCCTTCAAATTTTTACCAAAATGAAATTTCATTGTTTTTTTTCCAGCCAATTTGATCCAATCCAAGTTTATTAAGTCTAAAACTTTTGTGAAAGAGAAAAATCCACAGACAACACATTTTGTCTGAAAAATAAAAGTTCTATGAAGAATTTTTTGAGAAGTGACACTTATCTAAGATAGACTTTTAGAAATTTAAGTGCCATATTTTCTTTCAATGTTCTCCACCTGTCTTCAAGATGAAACTGGACACCAACCCCACCACAACTTCTACCCACATACACCCATTAAAAACAAACTTATTTGCAAAAAATCTTTTTCTTATTCTTGTTTTACGCAGTGGGCTATATGGTAGATAAAATCAAAATAATCAGTGGAAAAAGTGTCAATAAATGATCAATCACAAACACGTTTCAAAGACCAAGTTTTATTTCTTCTTTTACTGACTTTACAACTTGAACACAATTTTACTTTTGCATACTTTTTCAACTTTAGCCTGGAGATCTACTTTCTTTAATGTTTCATGTTTGAGGATATCTAGTATCAGTGAGAGATAACAAAAAATCATTTAAAAAACCTAATGAGGGGCTTTTGCAAAAAAATAGAAACCCATGAGTAAATTCTGCATCCTTGCAACATGAAAGAACATTTTAATTCAGCCAACAAGGATAAAATCAGCATCAACAGGAACCTGCACATTGTTTAAAGGACTGTGGATGGGTTGGTCTTTAAAGGGGATCAATTACTAACCCTTTGGAAAAAATGTTTACACACATTAAAATTGACCAGATTTCCTTCAGATTTTTTTTGTGGCTGTATGCAGGGAATGCATTTTTTAAAATAATAGCAAGTGCCTTCCTCCATTCAAGCCAATGGCAACTTTTAGTTTTAAAACTGGGTGAAAGTGTCTCTCCCATCAGGTTTAAATCACTAAAACTGTCAGTCTCATTCAGATCCAAAACCTGGCCAAGAACTGAGTCTTGGCTTTTAAGCAGATGTGGATATTTATTTTACATTATTCAGGGGGGGGGGAGAAGAAAAACTGATGCAACTTTTTGGTATGTTTGGTAAATATGCCAGCTAAATTGAGCCAGTTGACCACAGGCAGGGAACAATCAGTCTGCTTCTGTATTTAGTCCCGCACAGAAACTGAAATCAAGTAAAAGCACAAGCTTTGTTTTTATTTCTTTTTACCCAAAGATACTCATTACCACCAATTGTTACTGATGGATAGAGCTAAATTTGATTCTTTCTAAATATTAAATAACCAGCCACCAACTACAGCTAAATTAATGGATTTTATCATTTTCTTCACAATGGATACTTAGATTTAGGGTTTAAAGTTTGGACATGAGAGGTTGATTATTCATTTTATTGTCTCTTTTGGACTTCTGTGTTTTTCAATGGATTGCAGAGGATCTCTGAGAAGATGGTGACTTTATTTTCATCTTTAATTCTGTACATTCTGCTCTAAAATGTATTAGCTAAGAAATTTTACTTTTTCTTAGTTTTTAATTGTAGTTGAGTACATGTTTATACTTCTATAGTTACAAGGTGGCATACTGCTTTCCTGGACTGATAATTATTTGTCCTGTGGCTCTATTAATCGAAGATGAACTCAATTTATACAATTTAAAATGACAGAAAAAATGACTTTCAGACAAATTTCTAAACAAATTTTCACAATTTCATTATTAGGCTATATTTCATTGAAATTATTTTTGTTTGTTGTTTTTTTTTCTTCGTTTTTTCCCATTAATTCATTTACAGACAGCAGCAAAATCTCAGAATCCGTGATCCACAGAACATTTTGACCCTTCATTCCATACTAACTAGGCCCAACCTTTTTGTTAGTCCATCATCAATTAATTGTCCGATGATCAATAATATGAGAAGTGATCAGCAGTTTGAATATTAACAAATACTTTTTTTTTCTCAATATTTTAGTGTTTTTCTTACAATAACAAAAAATGTTTTCTGATTAAATTTGAGTTCAGTAAAAGTTAGATAAAGGACAGGGATGGAGTATAATAAATGAACATCAATAATTCTGTAATTGTTCATTTTTTGTTGGATTCAAAGAATCAATCAGTCAAATAATTTGCTGCACTTTTTTCTGTTTTTGGTGTATACATGTTAACAGAACATTTCTAGTCCATAATCCTGTTAAACAAGAATGTGCAATGTAGTCGAGTTTAATAATAATTAAAACTATGCTATATTCTGTGATACATAACTAGGGATAATATCAGAACTCGATATTTTGGTGTTTAATTCAACATTACTATCTCAATCACAGTTCCTGCACCATTCTGTTCTTTTGTCCTGTTACAGCCTGATGAAAAACAAAGCAAAACATTGAATAAGTCAAAATGGGAAACAGCAGGCCGGTCCTTATAGAAATCCAGAAGTTGTTCAGCCTTATTGTTTATCTGTAGTAATAATTCTTCTAAGGAAAGTAGAAAAAAAAGTTCCATCTCTATCTTTTGTGGAGTTTATATGAAGCAGCAGTCTAATTCAAGTCACTTAAATTACATTTTCCAACTCATTAAAGGCAAAAGAAATGAACTGCTGTCTAATAAGGTTTAGGATGATTTTCACTTCAGCTGTGACTCACATTACAGGTTGTTAAACAACTCATTTTGGAGATACACAAGTTGGTGCTTTTAAATCTTTAACAGGGATTCATGTTTGTGCATGATTGGGCAATCAAAGAGACAATTCAGTGGGACGATCAGAAACCTGTGGGATCTTTCTCCATAATGTTGCTCCAAGGAGTCAGGTCGATTGTAGGTCCATTTCAGGAGTCTTCCTCAGCAGAATCCAGCTTCTGTGGGTTTCCAAAGAACAGGGCCAGGACCAAAGGTTTCACTCCTTCGGCTTTAAATTACAATCTAATGGGCATCTTATAAGTTTAATCAAAAACATGTAAATCATCTGCATGCTTTTCAGATGAGACCTTATGGGTGGATGGTTTGTGTCCGTGGCGTAACAATCAATCCATTCAGATGACTGGTTTTGCCCAGAGTCCTCTACAGGGCAATAGATTCTTAAAACAAAAAGATCAGTTATTTATGTAAATTTATATCAGTCACTTTGTGCTGTTCGGCATGTTCAAAAGCTTAATACTTAGAAGGTCTGTCGTTTTTCGGAAATCCCTTAAATCCCAAGCCAATCCAGCTGAAATGAAGAGAGTCTTTCCTCAAGCTGCAAATTTAATTCACTCCTCAGATGGCAGGAGTCTGACTGTATCCCAATGCAGGGACTGCTGGGTGAATATGAATAACTTGACATCATAGAGAACGAAATAAATGCTAGAAATAAATGCACTCTCACACACACACAAACGGGTAACAGGGAATCAATGTCATTTTTAAGTGTGTGTGTGTTGGGGGGGGTGGGGGTTCACTGTTATTTAAACATTAAATATGTGTTCAAATCTAATGAAGTAGCATAGAAGCACAAGTTTGAGTCACAAAGCAAAAATGTAAATTTTTCCTCGTCAACTGCATTTCAATATGTACCTCGTCTAAAAGACAAGTTCCTATAGAGAAACTCTGATTTTCATAATATTGCTCTTGAAAGACAAAAACCGAGATACAGCACCCCAAATGCCAACCTCAGAGGCGTGTAGACGCTCACACGTGGATTGGAGACAATCAGAGCAACGTGGTCTGGTAATGAGCAAGAAAAGGAAGCAAAGAGGATTCGTTTGCTTCTGATCGTCATTTCTCTCCAAGTGAAAGTCAGCAGAGGCCCTGAAGTTTGGGAGGCAGAATCAGGAGACGATGGGTAATAAAAACTAGTGAGGCTTTACCCAATAATTACAACTCCTTGAACCTTTTCTTTTTAACTTTACATCCATAAAATACTCAGATGTTTGAATGACCAGGTCAAAGTTCAGACATAATTGCAGTTAAGATCTGTGACAAGGTGATTCTGCAACGCTCTGTGTTGGTCCATCACATTTAATCCTAATATATTACACCTAAGGGTATAGTTGTAGTGTGACCACAACAAACGCAACCCATTTTCATCACTTAACAGCACTAAAAACCTAAACTCAGAAGACAGTATCAGTTTATACTGATACCGCATTTTTCTTTGAGTGAATTTCCACTACTGATGTACTCTAATACTAAAATGGACCAATTAATTATTTTCAACAATTGTGTCAATGCCTGGACATCAAGGGGAAGCAATGGGAAAAAAACACTGTCATCCAAGGGAAAAATATCGTCGATGACGAGTTAAATGTTCGTAACTGAAATACGGATATTCTAAGAACTGTTGGCATATAAAATTGAACTAGATTGGTGGTGTAAATATTAAGAAATTGGAGTTATCTAGTTTGACATCTCCGTGCCAAAGTGGAGAACGAAAAATGACACTTTACGAATGAGAAAGATGTGTTTCACTCACATTCTTAAGAATCCCTTAAGCTGGTCTGGAATAATTTCATAACTCAAACTTTGCTAAGCATTAGACAGAGTGCAAGGTGTTTTTAAGGCAAACGGTGAGAACATCAAACTCTGACTTCAAGTGGAAAAAGTGTCGACAAACATCTGTTGCAAAGTTGATTTTTTTTTCACAGCGTGTGAAAACACTGACTTAATCAAACTAGTTTAACAAATGATTAAATGTTTTGGCAGTAGACTTTTGACCCCAATGTTTGTGCAAACACATGCACACACACAAGCGCATACACATCCACATACTCTGAAAAATGAAAGACCGTGGTAGGATTAAATTGGCAGGGAGGACTTATCACCCAAATCTTCATGAGTCTTCGTTGCCAGAGTCGTCCTGGTTGTCATAGTGTCTGGTGGAAGTCCCACCGTCCTCCAAACAACCGATACCCCCGGCCTCACCTACAGACTCCATCTCGCTCTCGTCTTCATCCTCGTCCTCCTCCTCCATGTCGTCGTCGTAGAGGTCATCATAGAGAAGGTCAGAGCTGCTGTCCTGAGAGGGAACCCTGGTCTGAACGCAGTACTCTGCCAGCGTGGTCGGCACTTTGACGCCATCGCGCTCGGCCTCCGCTGCTGTTGACAACACCTGCTTCCTGCAGAAAAAAACGGGAAAAATACAGGTTTTAAACAGCATCTTAATAAAACAGAATACAATCAAAAAAGTGTTCTGAAAACCAGAAAATCATTTTCTCATTAAATTAATAAGAACAATAAAACATGTCTTTTTAAAGCAGGAAGGCCGATCACCTCTATGCAATGCAGTAATTGATGCAAAAAGAGCTGCAGCCAAGTAGTGCATACAATGCAGCACATAGCCATACTTTTTATTAGGCTGATATAATCTTTTAGGTTTCTAAGTAGCTAAATCTAGGGTTTTCATTAACTGTAACCAATAATTATCAAATTAACCAGAAATAAAAACCTTAAATAAATCACTATGAGTGCAAAGTGATTTATTTTTTGAAGTGAATTACAGAAATTAAGGAATTTTGACTGGGAGGCACCTGTTTACGGTCACTTCAGCGCAGTACCTTATAATCTCGGCGTACTCTTTGTCTTTGCCTTTGCTGTCCCTCCATTTGCGAAACATGACCGAGGCGTCTACGTTGGCTGGAGAGAAGGTGTTGGGCTCGTTGAGCAGAGAGATAACACTGAGAAGGATAGTCCTAATAAGGGCAAAGATGACAGAAAAAAAATGTGTAAATAGGAATACAGTCAAATATTAGATTACACACACATAGTCAGAAACATTATGCTCATTCTCTGTCTCGCATGTGGCTTAATTATACGCTACCTCCACTCTGCTCAAGTTCCCAAACGCAAATTCATCAGTTTACCTCAGTGATGCGAATCCTGATTACATGCCAAATGTAGCGGTTATTCACGCAGCAGGGCGTCTCCCTCTTTTCAGATGACATACAGAACAAAGTTTTGCTTTCCTTAAATTAGCATCAAACTTAACTCAGATTTAGGAATTTTACATTGAAGTTTTTTTGCCCATGTTTGTTCATTTTCTGTCAATAACAAAATATATGAGAGATTCATCATAAAAAAAAAACTGTGATTCCTTTCACCGTTAAATTTTTTGCATCTTATAAAAAGGAAAGTTACTCCTTCAGTCTGAAGTTTTTAGCCGGCTTTCGAGTGAACAGGTATTTACAAGACTACAAAAGAAACTTCATAAATCGCCAGACGCCTTCTGTTACAGAATGGGACAGGTTGCTAAGAAAGTACCTGACGTTCTGGGTGGGGTTCCACCTCTCAGATGGAAGCTCACCGCTCTGTGGGTCATCGACAGGCGGGTGCAAGATGGAGATGCACACGTCTCCGTTCTGGAGAAACAGTAAACACACTTTAAAAACAAGAAGAGGAATTTAGTGAGATCTGTTATTAAAATATGACTGGCATATCGACCATTTTTGGTCAATAAAGAGCTGCTATACATTTCTAGAGTTTAAGAGAATTTGGGCCTCATTAAAAAACAAACTAATGTAAAAGCCACCAAAGAGCGTGTTTTCTGCTGCATCAAAATGATGGCTTGCACTTGTTCCTCACTGCCCACTGTTCCACTGAATGGTCATGACAATGATTTTTCACATTAGAGTAAAACTTGCTTGCACCTTTAAATGTACCATCTTTGATGCTTGCATACAAAGTGTAAATGTCTATGTTTGTGATGTCTGAGGGTTGTGGCTTTGGTGGCATTTTATTTGCTTTTAAAACCCTTCTTTAGGAGGAGTTATGCTATGGTTATCATTATGGCTAGCATTAGAAAGAGCCTTGATTTGGGATGCAGATCAGTGTCTTTACAGACAACCCATTGCATTCATCAGATCAGTAGAGTTACATTTTTCTTTTGATCAACCATTTGACTTTTTATTTTATTCCTAACCACCTCTGAGCCTCGGCAGTGATGGAATGTTAATGCTTGACAGAAATGACAACATATAGATTTGTGTGCAGATTTCAACTTTTTGAGGCAGCTGTCTTTAAGTTTTTATAAAACCAACACTAAGTTTAAATACACAGTCTCTGTTTCTTCTTTTTATACGGAGTTGATTAAACTGAGGGTACGGATTCTTACCCCTCAAAATTGTTCCTGCACCCGCCCCCTGCCGGGCTCCGTATTTTTGCATTTTGAAGCAAAACTTATAAGGTGTTTGAGTCATTTGATTATTGGATTTTCATTGCAGCATATTTTACTTTTCCTACATGCTCAGGAAATTCAAGTGAGACTGCAGGATTATCTTCATTGTGTTTTATATCATGATGAATAAGATGCGCTTAAGAAAAGAAGACAGGTTGCCCCCCCCCCCTATCTTTTCAAAACCCTCACTTCTAACTGGGCTCTAAAAGCCAATCACAACACACTGATTTTACTGAAATACAGCTGTAGTTTAGCGTTTAACCTTGGTTTTATGATGGTCTTCTATTATACACACATTCCCCTAAAAAAATTATAAAAAATCTATTCAAATCTAATGTATGCCATGAAAATCTGTATGAAAAAAACCAGAAGAGAAAGAAGATTGAAACAAATGTTAGCTGAATTATTTACTAAAAACATTCTTATTAACTAAAGCGTACATGAGTGGTTAACAAAAGGCGCTTTAGCCACCACAGCACTGCAAAACTCCTTAAATTTATAAACTTCAGAGCAACGGAAACTCTAAAACCCTCATGAGCAACAAAAGATCCGCAGTTACATTTAGATCAGGCATGCTAAAATGTTCTTGAACTGGCAGACATGGACGCTTAATTGTTGGGTCTTTTTGAAACGATTCAAGTGACTTTTCCTATGAAACACACCAAATCATCCGGAGTCACATGAGGCTGAAAGCTTTTACCTCGTAAATGTTTGGATGCCACATCTTGGTGAGGAAGCGAAATGTAGGAGGGGAGTATGGGTAGTCGACTGGGAACTTGATGTGAGCCTGAAAAACAAGAAGAAAAAGAAAAAGTGTGAGTTTATGTACTTCTGAGTCTTTGTTGGCACCTTGGATTTACAGAGAAAAAATAATAGGTGACTGGCCACTGAATCCTTTAAGTAGATGGAGTCCAAAAAAAGTCACTTTTATTGATAAAAGGATATACAAGGTACTTCTGTATGGCCTTTATCCGACTGAATGAAAAATGTCTTGGCTGCTTTGAGCAAGGCCTTAATACAACTAAACTGATGATTCAAAGTTAAACAAAAAGGCTGTAATGCAAAAAGACAATTCTGGAGAAAAGCCATAAACCTCAAAGTTTGACGTGGAGCAAAAGTTACCCCAGACACACACAAAAAATCCCTTTCAGCCGTGTTTCGTTCGATCTTTCCCTCCATCAACACCAAACAGCTTCTCTTTCAAGGCTGAGGAAAAACATCCCAAAAGCATGATGCTGCCACCACCGTGTTTATCGTTGTGTGTGGTATGATTTGGATGATGCACAGTGTTAGTTTTATCCTACAATAACTGACCTTCATTTGTGATGAAATGGTTGTCCCCGTGATAAATATTACCACACACGAGCTGTGGATGTCTGCAGCTCCTCCCAAGATACCATGAAGAAGTTTTAAAGCAGCTTCGAAATTTTAGAACCGGCTTTAAAACTTTGTCGCTTTTTTGCTAATGTTCGCTGACAAACCTTGGAGGCCTTCCAAACACAGCTGGATTACACAGAAGTGTGTAATTTCCTGTCAGTGCAATTTAATAAGTAAGTAACTTTAAAGGCAGTTTTTGTTGAGGGCTATCAGAGTGAAGCACGCAGAAAACAAAGGAAGGCCACGTTTTTAAGCTTTTATCTGTAAACACAATTAAAATCCACCATATTTATTTTCCTCTACTGAACAGTTACACAATACCTTGTCTTAATCTAGCTCATTAAATGGGTTACGAATAGTTTTGCCATTCACTGTAAAAACGTTTCAGTTTTCCTTTTTCCTCGTATTATTATCTTCCAGTGATTTGGCTACAAGCATTTTAAGTTCGGGTGTGTACCCCAGCAGGCTCAATTTAGCTGACTGTCAGTCAGATAAGACTATCATCACTCTACAGCTAATCACTAAACTAACCATGTTTTAATGTGCAAACAAATATCTTGAAAGAGTGGCAGGAGTTTCACACACCGATGCACGTTTTTAAATTGTTCAAAAGCATAAAAACACACAAAACATTAAAATAAAAGCAATAAAGGGTGACAACTGCCTGTAAATAATTCTTTCCAACCCCATATAATGTTGCACATTTGAAAATATACTGAAAAAAATACTTGTGTCAGTGAAGAAAAGACTTCTCAATTTTGAAGAAAGTACAGATGTATCCGATTTAAAAAAAGTGAAATTATCTTTGATCTGTATTACATTGAAAACAATACAACAGCACATAATTTAATTTGTTCCTCATTCATTTTATTGTGTTTTTTTTAATAATCATGTATTCCAATTTAGGTTCTTGCAACACATTTCAAAAAATGTTGGAACAGTAAAGAATTTACCGCTTTTTAATGTTGCCAATCCTTTTCACAGCACTTTAAAGACGTTTAGGGATTGAAGACACCAAGTGATGAAGTGTTTCAGGTGTATAATTGTCCCATTCTTCCTGAAAACAAGTCTTAAGTTGGGCAACACATTCTCTATCGGAGACAGGCTGGACTGAAGGCAGGCCAGTCAAGTACCCGTACCCTCTTCCTGCACAACCAAGAATTTGTAATGTGTGCAGAAGACCACAGCACACGTTTCCACTTTGTGATGGTCACAAATGCCAGAGAGCCCAGAGATGTCGACTGGGCTTCTGGACACTGATAACAAAGGGCTTCCTTTTGGCACATTACAGTTTTAACTTGCATTTATGGATGTAACTACACATTGTGGTACTTGACAAAGGCTTGCCAAAGTATTCCTGAGCCCATGTGCTGATATCACTTATAGATGAATGAAGATTCTTGATGCAGTGCTGCCTGAGGGATCAGAGATCACGGTTTGTCAGTTTAGGCTGACGCTCTTGTCATTTACGCACTGAAAATCCTCCAGATTATTTTAATCTCTTAATTATGGTATGTATTGTTGAAGGTGAAATATCCAAATCTCTTCCAGTCTCTCATTGAGGAACATTATTTTTAAACATTTCAATAACTTTTCACGTATTTGTCTGCAAACTGGCGAGCATAGGCTCATCTTTGCTCCTAAAGGACTTGACCTTTCTTGGAATCTGCTTCTTTACAAAATTATAATTACAATTATCTGTTGACCTCATCTGTTTCAAATCACATCATTATTTTAACAATTTACCTGATTACTGGCCTTAAATTACACCTGTCCCAAGAAAAAGGAACATATTTTATGTTCATATCGCCTTAAACTAAATGAAAGTCACTGCTTTCTTTTTTTATTAGCATTTTCCATACTGTTCGAACTTTTTCTGATTTGGGTTTGTACGCAGATAAGGTCAGTGTTTCCTAACGTTGGTCCTGAGGCTACATCAGCCTTCATGTTTTAGATGTTCATGTTTCCCTGCTCAAGCAAATGACCCTAACAGCCGTTCATGGTTTTAATTTAAATAGCCCCGAAACCAGAGCTAGGCAAAGTACAAGGTCTGGTGTATTAGGAACTCTGGGGCGCATTTGTTAGCCTCAAACAGAAAAAGAATTACCTCTTTGTGAACATGTGAATGGCTTGTTCCTGTGCCATTTTTCTCATTCTCATATCTTTATGTGTGAAGAGGTTATAAGAGGTCATGATTAATAATCAAACATGAACAAGTGGCCTGGATCAATGTAGACGAAGGTTTAATCCAACTATGGTTAACAAACCCCTACAATCATGAGACAAAGTGTCTGAGTGACATAACCCTTGCTATATGGAGAACAGAGTTCCACAGCAATCAGATAAATTTATACGTTTATCTTTGTTTACATACCAGGATAATTGTGGTATTTTGACTTAAGGTTTTTGATATTTAATATTGTCATAAAATCTTATGTACTGGCTACCTGCCTTGTGTGAGCTCTACATAGCAAATAAATATTCAGTAGTAGGGATGCACCAATACTGCTCTAATATACTCGTATCGGTTTAACCCATCCCATAAACCGATACTTAAAATGTGGACATTATTCAAATTGTGTTTTTTTCACTTATGATCACTTTTATTAATTATCGTTTTATCTAAGTCACCATCACTTGTTGTAACAAGCACAGAAGAAAATAAAACCTATCTTCCAATTCTTAGCATATTATTGTGTGGTAAAAGTATCAGTATTGGTACTAGATATCGACAATTACTCAGATCCAAGAATCTGTATTGTATCGGTTTGAAAAAAACTGGTATTGTTGCATCCCCATACACTAGCTGTTAAATGGTAAATGGCCTGTACTTGAATAGCGCTTTACTTAGTCACTACGGACCCCAAAGCGCTTTACACCACATTCAGTCATTCACACTCTGGTGACGGCAAACTACATCGTAGCCATGGCTGCCCTGGGGCGCACTGACAGAGGCGAGACTGCCGGACACTGGTGCCGCCAGGCCCAGTAGGCAGGTGGGTGAAGTGTCTTGCCCAACCCTCCGATTACAAGAACTCATAACCCCTGAGCCACTGTCGTCCACAAACAGTGTTTTTGTCTAGCCTAATTAACACTATTCTACTGACTAAAATATCTACTTTTGCCCACAGTACCCATTTTAGCATCTAAAATTCTATTTTCTGAGAGGGATCAGCCAAATTTTTCTAATGCTTCTGTTATTTTTGTCTGCAAAATAGTTTGTGATCCCAATGGATGTAATGGGCTAAGTAAAAAAAAAGAAAAGGCCAAGGCAAAAGAAGTGGCCACTGAAGATCATGCAAAGGGAACTTATTTGACTCCTTCTCTGTACATCTATGGTAAACTGCAGAGAAACCCAGATTAGCACAACCTCAAACCAGGCTCTCTCTCATCTGCATTTTCTTCTTCAGATTAGCAAAGATGAAGAGGAAGATGATGAGTCTAATATTGCCCTTCTCTCCTACTCTTTCTCTGTGCTAAGGTGCCATTTATAGCGGTCATGGATCTAAAAATAGCTTTTTGAATTACACCCACCATACAGTGGTCAGAGGGGCTGAGAAAACAAAGACAGAATTAATGACTGAAAAAGGAATTAAAGAAGAAGTCAGAAGAAGCAGAGGTGAAAGATTGTGAATTATACATTACAGATCACTTGCATGGTCTGACTCTTTGGGTTTGGACAAACATACAAATTGTGTTCGCAATATTAACTTGGGCAATATCACATAGCATCGCTATGATGAAATATTAGATTCAATCAATCAAAATGTATTTATAAAGCACTTTTTAAACTACATAGCTTCTCAAAGTTCTTTACAGTCTAAAATGACCCCACAAACCACACCCTTCCCAAAAACATTGTCACAACTATACCCCCCCCCCCCATCTCCCACGCACACACCCACATAAAAGCAACAGTGAACACAACCAACAAACAGCTGAGTGCAGATGAGCCAGGAAACGTAATCATGGGAGCCATCTGCATCGGCAGCAGCAGATCGGCAGCAGCAGCCAAGGCACTGACCCAGGGTGCCCAGAGGAGGGAGGGCTGGTACCCCCACCTCCACCCAGGCACTGCCTGGGGAGCATCCAGGCAGCCACAGCCGACCACTCGCTCCTGAGGCAAAAGGCTGATTACAATAAGAAGTTAAAATATAAAATAAACAGTGGATAATGAGATTAAGTAGTAAAATACTGATAAAATTTTTAAATGCATCTTAGATTATAAAGTATAAAGCAATGATACGATTTGATCAAATAAAAATGCAAAGCAGATAAATAATTAATAAATAGTAATTTAAAAACTAAACTAAAAATTCTATCAAATAAAACATGCAGAGCAATTAAACTGATATGAATAAATATTGGTTCGTATATTTTAAGAGGCTTGCATTCACATCCTGCATGCAAATTGTGCTGCTTTTTTATATGTATAATCAAGAACCTAAACTCGCTAAGAGGTTTGAGGACGACAAAAAGACAGACGAGAACATCATGAACCAATACTTAAAATGTGAGAACTCTGCTATAATTTCACAGAAAAAGTTTTATTTGTCACTTTAAATTTTTGTTTTGTGGCCAATGTTATTAATATTTTAGCTTTTTAATAAAATTCACCATCATTTGTCGAAACAATCAGAGAAGAAAATAAGACATGTTTTCCAATTTATTGCTTTTTTTGTGTGTAGTAGAAGTATTGTATCGTCACTCGGTACTCAAATCCAAATATCGGATCGGTTGGAAAAAAGTGGTATCGTTGCATCCCTAATTTTTATCATCATGACGATCCCACAGCTGTCGTCTGCTTTAGTATAAAAGCAAAAGAATATTACAGTCTCATAAATAGTGCATCCAAGATGCTCTTTCCGAGTGCAACATTGCACACGTTCACCTTGCAAAAATTAGTGTGGTTCGATCATTTGTGCAGGTGTCTCCCACCTTGAAGTAGCCTCCTTCATACAGAGTGTTGGGAGGACCGAAGATGGCCACTTCCCAGTTGTAGAGGTCAGATTCCTCTACCAGGGTGATTCGGAAGCCCTCCACTGGCTGCTCCTGCAAGGATTTCAGCTCCATCATCAGGGCCTTCTGAGAGCTTGGGGTTGCCTGTTGGGCCATGTTCATTCCACTTGTGATGCAAGGGGCCACAGATCAGTGAGCCTAGAGAGGGGCCAGGAAGATGATGATGGACTTCATATTTAATGATAACAAACTGAGACAACAGTTAGGAGATATCCCAATATATCTTTTTATCTGGTCTTAACTGGCAGACATTAAAAAATGCCACATCAAGAAGCGAAATAGAAACACACGACGTGTCTTGCCGAGCTAGGTTTCTTTCTGAGGCCCTAAAATGTAGAACTGCAAAGTTATAAAAGTGTTTACCTCTGCCTCCTTGAACTACGTGTATTCGTTTGTTTCCAGCTGAAACCTGAAGGACGAACTCATTGGCTGGCCATGCTAACGTCGCTGAGTGGGGACAACAGTAAGCGGAGCAGTGGATTTTCACCTAAAGCCCGTGGCTGCTCCTCGTGTTTCCCAAATTCTTTTGTGCTGCCAGTGTTGACAGTTGACATGAAGAAGCAAGTCTCGGAAGAAGTCACCGTCTCATGCGGCTCATCCCTGGGCTCAAAACAGGGATCTGGCTGTCCTTGCCATCTCTCGGAGAACTGGTTCGGTTCGAACTGGCGCTCAGCTGACCCCTGCTTGTTTATGTTTGTTTATCTGCGCTCCAGCAGTCTCAACTTCTCCACACGTCAGCTATAAACCCCCACCGAGCAACTTCGTACAAACGGAGCGGGTTTTCTGCCGTCTGTGGTCCACCTCCAGCATGGTGGTGAAATAAAAACACGAAGGAACTCGAGCCTGTGGTCACAGAAAAGACGGCAAGTAGAAGATTTTTTTTTTCCACTCGTGAATTACACTGGGTTTAATCGATTTTTATTTTTCTCCCATCGATGCTTCCGGCTATCATTGCGCGTGTCTGCAGAACGTAATGCGCGTACACGGTGACGTGCGCGCACTCAAGTTAGGAAAAACATCTTGTTCTCACAGAAACATACAATTTTTTATAATAATAATAATAATAAAGCGGAGAATACAATACACATTGTCTGTATTTTCTGGCAAGACAGATGTTGGATTGAATTAATCAAGTACGACTTAAGACCTATTATTTATCTTTATTATTCATATGTTTTCCCCAACATTCACTTGCAAATCATAATAAATACATTTAAGGAAAAAAAGTACAAAAAATGGGACATATCTGATGCTTTAACAAGTTCAAAAAGGAGAAGCACAGAGTACCCAAGTATTAAATATCAAGAATAGAATAGAATAATCCTGTAATTGTCCCACAAGGGGAAATTTGGTTGTAACAGCAGCAAAAACAGCACAGAACACAAAACAGAAACACAATTTTTACTGCAAAAAATATATTTACATCATGGACATTATTACAAAAACAGAGTACTGTTCAGTTATTAGGATAAAAGTACAGATAAAGTGGCATACCCAGGTTGTCGTTTAAATAATTCAAAATATTTACAGAATGCTGCAATGGACTGGCAACCTGTCCAGGGTGAACCCCTGCCTCTTGCCCGTTGACTCCTGGAGATAGACACCAGCCCCATTTCTCGCGACCCATTGAGGATAAGCGGTTTAGAGGATGGATGGATGGATGGATGGACAGACAGACAGAATGTGCGTTGTACCTGTGCTTTAAAAAAGTAAAAGTGTAACTTCCAATAAGTTAGTATATATAAACTGAGTAAAATAATGTGCAAGTTATAGCAATAGTAGTGTTGTTCGGTCGATTAGTGCAAATTACATCGATGTTTGTCGGTAGCAGTTTTGTTTAATAAGTCTGAAAGCTGCAGGGAGGAAGGACCTGCGGAAACACTCCTTCCTGCATCTAGGATGCAGCAGTACAGCACAATGCATTACAATATAACCTGATATATTTTTTTAGAAAGAAAATCAATAAATATCACTGTAATCCCTTTGCACATTTCTTTTTAATGCGTACAGCATAAAAAAAATAAATAAGAAGTTTTAGAATAGTCTTATAATGCTTTTTTTCCCTTCTCATTATCCCAAAAACTTTTACAGGACGGAATGAGTACACTTTTGAGAGTCAAAGTATTGATCATCCATCAATTATCTATAATGTCTATCTTGGTTGTGGTGGAGGGGGGTATACCCTGGTCAGATCCATCGCAGGGCAACCCATACACACACAGGGCAAACAACCATGCATGCACACACTCATAAGAGCAATTTAGAAAGAACAGTTAAAGTAACAGTCCTGTTTTTGGAGTACGGGAGGAAGAGGAAGTACACAAAGGACACAGGGAGAACATGCAAAGTCCATGCAGAAAGACCCCAGACCAACTCAGAACCTTCTTGTGGCTAGAAAAACAAATCGACCTATTGTGCCACTATGCAGCCACTATTGATCATATAAATGATCAAATATAATTAAGACAAAAAGAACAAATAACTATGTTAAACCAGGATGATGGCAACTAATGGTGTTTCTGTTATTATAAAAAACTTTAAAAGAAACACTTGATATATGTCGCTGTGTAATGACTTCACGTTTCCTTTGACTTTTACCTTAACTTAATTACTGAAATAAATACATTTCTATGTAAGAGTGGCCTTACTGTCTTTATTGTCCAGCTGATTGTTAATGAACCTTTGCGTCATCTCGGTCTGACGTCGTACGGATGAGTGACATCATACGGGAACCAGTAGAGGGAGCTTCACAAACCAAGATGGCGACCCACGGCGAAGCAGGAAAGAGGTTCTACTTGAAATAAAACTGATATCGAGATCAT
Organism: Apricaphanius iberus; assembly: GCA_028564705.1. Lineage (NCBI taxonomy): Eukaryota > Metazoa > Chordata > Actinopteri > Cyprinodontiformes > Aphaniidae > Apricaphanius > Apricaphanius iberus. Next base: position 1,821,520 of record JAPXFQ010000846.1, on the reverse strand, counting down.
TTTTTATCAGAGTGCCAACGTAATTGGCCGTCGTTTGGATTTCGTAAGGACGAGACGGAGCCAATACCGGTGAGAAAGCGGGGTTTTTAATTTTGCGGCACAGGTTTTTTTAGCTGTGTGAGGGGCGGTGGCAGCACGTAACGTTACAGCCAGGCCACAGCCGAAGCTAAGCGTATTAGCATGAACCGTGGCGTACGCCGAAGATATTTACTGAGTCTGGATGTGTTTGTCACTCCACGTTTAATTATGCCATTTCCTTTCCCAAATGAGAGCTAAAATAAGCTACACTGAACTGATAAACTTGAGCATTTTAGTTGCGGCCAACGCGTTATGCTATCATTACAATATGTGGCTAAAGTTATCCACATTTAGTCAAATACTTGAACTTAACTGTTTGACACTGCGTATAACAAGCCATAATTGACAGCTTACAACGACCCAGTTTAAGTCAAGTTTGCATTACTTTCAAATTATTTTTATTTCCTCCCATCGGTTCAAGTTAACTAGCCTACCTTTACGGTTGTTGTCACTTATATCAGGAAATCTATCAGTACAGCCTGTGCTTGTTATGCTGCTGAACAGTAATGCGGAACAGCAACTTGTGATCGTATGGTGTTATATAACTTTATCCCAGAGTACTAGTTAGTTAGCAACTAACCGTACGGTGAGAACTAAGTTAAGGACTCGAAGCTTGACGAGAATTAATCGAAAATCCGACGTAGACAGCGTCACGGCGCTGCCTCGATCACAAGACTTGACTGGTCATGTTTGGTTCATGGCGGATTTACTTCACTTAAAGCTAAAAGAGGCATTGGTGTTCATTTAAAGGTATAGTTTTTATTGAGCATTTCAATACTTTATATATCTGTGACTAGTAGTCATTTATATACGTAACCATCTTTTGTTTTTTTGTTCTGTTTTTTCCTCTATCTGAACGGATCAAAATTTGCTCCAGAGTTGCTTCTGTTTTCCTCACTATCCGGCTCCGTTTCTGTGACATTAAATAAAACATGTAGACTGGTGTGTAAGAATTTCTGTTAATCTTATTTTAATTTGATTTATATTACATATTACACTTCTATATTGTTGTAGCATTCAATACAATGTGCAGTTGCAATAAACAAAGGACACTCTGTTTAAAATCCATTTGATCATGTCAGGTACAGTATATTTTTCTAGGTGGTTCTTTTCTTTTTTTTATAGAGATGCACCAATCAAACGGTGATATTCTGAAAAAGTTAATAGATCTCTTCAGATTAATGAAACCCTGAAATTATTATTATTTTCAAATCTATTGATTTAACACATCAATGCAAGGAACTCTTCTTATTTCGACCCAGAAAAGCATTGAGCAAAATTTGGTGCTTTAAAAGCTGTATTTTGACTTGGATAAGAATAAAACCACACAAAAAACAAAAATTGGTTCTGGCCAAGATAAGTTAAGTATTTGGGAATGTATGTAGTTTAGGTTCTGAAACCTTTTCATTTTCACTTCGTTTTCATTTTTTGCTTTTTGGTTTGTAGCTTTACACACATGTGGTTAAATTCAAATAGCTTTTGAATCTAATAAAGGCAGAGTCTTGTATACATTCAAACTCTTATGGAGAAAGTGGGCACTCTGGAAATTTTGATTGGGTCTCTCACCTCATTCCTTTTGCATCATTTAGTTTACATGGAGCAATGCCATGTAATTTACTTTTTGTTTTTTTCAAATGAACAAAATTCATCCAAACTCATGCACTTCAAGTTTTATTTCTTTCTTTTTTTCTTTTTTCAGGGACTAAATGGCTGCAAGGAAGTCTGGATCAGATGCATATAACAATGGTAAGATTTTATTCTTGATACTTAAACTTTCTGTTAGCACAAAGCATCACTGTGCTTTGAGTTTCGAGTTGAAGAACTTGTGCCTGGTAGGTGCTCTAATTGCGATAATTCGATTTTTGGAAAGCTCTGACCTGACTGAATTTAAGCCATTTTCATTTAGTTATTTATTTTAAGAACTATATTTAAGAACATTCAAAGACACATTTCTTGGCCTGCTTCAGTGATTTGTCATTTTTTTATTTCAAAAGGTGAGGCAATGTTACACAATGCTAAACTTTTAGCATTGTTTTATCATTTTCAAGCAAAGAAAAAATAATTATCAAGTTAAGAATTAAACCTGTCTTTACCATCTTGTGTTAACAATTAGTAGCTGTTAGCATTCCTAGCTGTTATCAGCCAGGAGTGGTATTATGGCACTGGTTTTGACATAAACGATAGTAACCAGACCGAAAAGGAAAGTACATTTCGGTGCTTTATTTCTGTTCCTTTTTCCCCCCGGAGATGTCAAGCACTTTTGATTCTGGAGATGCCATCAGCAAAGAGTGAAGCCCTATAATATCACCAGAAAGGCTATCATTGCTATGTTTTTGCAGAAAAACTGCTCAACGTTAGGCTGTCAAAATTAATGCTTTAACCCGGGTAGATGAATTCCTAGAACTCAATCTTTTTAACGCATGCACAATATACCACCCTGCTTATAATTCAACCTGCACCCCATAATTTCTTCCTAACCAGCGAAACTGCAGATTGCTCTGTGTGTGTGTGCGCGCCTAAATGACATTTGAGTATATTATTATTGCTGTATTGGGTTGATATTATGAGTTCATAAGTTATCTGTTGGAATTTTCTTTATCGTCTACTCGTGATGTCAGCTCGCTGTGCGCGGTGCAGAGTATAAATGCGGCGTATTTATGTTGATTTATGTATGGTGGTTCTCTGAATAGCTTCAATATATTTTATAATGAGTTACTGCTGCATTAAAAATGTGTTTTTTTTTTGGACTTCAATTAGTTCTAACTCAATAGCGGAAGTAGCTGTGGAGATCTTCATAATAAGAGCATTAGCTTCCTGTTGTGATGAACCGGAGAATGAATGAATATATATATATATATATATATATATATATAGAGAGAGAGAGAGAGAGAGAGAGAGCATCTGGATTTGTCCTTTATTTACACAAAAATACAAGTTTGGCACAGATATGAGATAAAACCATAACTATACCCATCCCTAGTCTCCATGCATATTCCCCGTAGACTGTATATAGATGGACAAACCTCTCTAACGTCACCTATTTTTTTTCTGAAGAGCTGAATGCCTCAATTCACCACCGCCACTATCTTAGCTGCTTCACGCCTTGAAAATGCAAATAAATTGGCAAAGAGGTGGGGGCGGATGATTGACTCTTTGAGCTAACTTAGCTAGCACCCGCTACCTCTTTGCCTTTTTGGCAGATTCAATAATTCTGTTAAATAAAATCAGGAGCCCTTGTTAATCCGTAACTGTCGCTAAAACTGTGTACATTTTAATTAAAACATGTTTTAATAATCAATATGCAAAAAAGAAATGTAGTAATTTCAACCCATTTTCAACAAGAAGCGTTTCATTAATGCACAGCAGAAAAATAGTTTTACTTCCGAGAAAAATGGAGCAGAGACTTCTTGGATGGTCTGTTAGTGCAGTCAATACCACAGCAAGCCATCTTTGTTCATTAAGTGCAAGATTAACATCTGAACAAGACTAAACATTACAGATGCAACTGGTGGTCAAGTTCAGAGAAACAAAATGGACTAGACTGTTTAGCTTGATTCTGAGATTGCAGACTTTGCCGGAGCAAGCAGTGGGCTGGGCAAGTTGTTGCCACCAGTGCTAGCCTTAATTATTCATCATTTTAAGCTTAAATCACATCTAAACAGATGAGTTATAAAAATTCAACACACTCAAGAGTTTTCATTCCGGTAAATTTTACAATTAAACCTAAAATGTTAGTTTTTTAAACCAGGATGTAAACTTGTTTATTTCTGCTGTAAAGTTTGCATTTTGAACATGGCAGTCAGGGTGAACTTGCTCCTTTTTGGAGAACAGAGTCTCACGCCAGCAGATTCTAGTGCTAATGGTGTTGCCCAAAATGCTAAAGGTCACAGAGTGACGGAAGAACAGATGAGATGGATAGGAAAGAAGAAAATAGGCATATGAGGCAACTGGTATTGTCATTGCAATATTTACTAGTAATAATGCTGTTGCAAAGGATTTTCAAATATTTTGCAATCCTAACAACAATTCTTAAATACAACCAAAAGTCATACTTGTAGGCTTAAGGTGCTAATCAACTCGTCTTTCGTAAATATAAATTTTTTTTCTACCCATATCGCAGCATAAATCACAGGGTTAGAAAAATTGCAATGTCAGTTGTTTTTTTGTGGGTTGCCCACTGATTTTGTGATGATATATTTGCATTATTTTTTGCAGCCTTGACACTATTCTTTCTTTTTTCTCTATACAGGACCCATCAGCTACCTTGATGATGTTCCCTTCAGGATAAATGACAAATTCCGACGTCCAGCTAAAGTGGGTCTACCCGTTGGTTTCTGTGTGCCAGACTATGGAACTATACTTACAGAGACAAAGGTATTAAGGGAATATATATTATTCTGTTTCATAGTTATTATGTAAAATAATTGAGGAAGAAAATATAATATATTAATTTCTAATGTGATCCACTAGTTTTGTGTTGTATTATAAATGAGCTAAAAAATATATTTCTACAGTGATACAGTGTAGCCTCTGTATTCTTACCAAAACTCAACCCTTAATCATTTTTGTGTTTTTATCATTTTGGAGGTTAAGAGAAAGCAAATAGAAAGTTTCCAGATTAAACATTGTGCATTATAGGTTTGGCTTAATGCCTTTACATAATGTATCTAAAAATCCTAATGCATAATTTGGCATTATGAGTAACTAAATATTAAAGGTATAAGAAAGCTAAAGTTACTGAAGTAGCTGGAATTTTAACCCTTTTTGGTGATTGGTGTTTTTATTTTTTTCCATCTTCTTTATCCTTCAAATGTCTTCTGAACAGTATGACTTTACATTGGAGAGGCGTAGTGTTCGCTGGGGGATAGAACTTGCTGATGCCAGAGCAGCGGCAGCCAGAGCAGAGGAGGCAGCAGTCAAGCACGAGGCTGAGAGCAGGGACTCTCTGTCTCGGGATGTTAATGGAGGTGGAGGAAACAACCTTCGGTCTGGGGGAGATGACCAGGACCTTCCACCGCCAGCACTGAACCCTGTCCTAGCAGGATTCAGTCACAACGCCATACTCACTCCACTGCCCGCCCCCAGACTCGGCCCCAGAAAGTGCCAGGACAGCACTCCGCAGCCACAAAACCTCAATCTGGCCGACTTTGAGAGGGAGGAAGACCCCTTCGACAAGCTGGAACTGAAAACACTGGATGATAAGGAGGAGTTGAGGAACATTCTACAGAGCCAGCCTCCGCCCTCTGTGTCTCCACCTCAACAAGGTTCGGTGTCTCGTGGAAACAGCCCATCTCCACCCAGCACCAACACCAGCGTCTCGTCTAAACCAGGCTTTGCCCACAAGCCAAACGGCTTGGTTGCCTTGCTGGACATAGACAAAGTCGGACATCCCAGGAGAGCGGGCTTTGACACAGACGATCGGCCTTGTAACATCCGCTCTCTGACGTTCCCCAAACTGTCTGACTCCTGTGAATCAGAGTCAGTCAAGTACAGTCCTACTCCCGTACACATTCCTTCTCCCCGACGGAACCTGACCAACGGCAGCCCGCCAACATCACCAAAATCACAAGTTATTGTTGCTCCTGATCCATCCAACCACAATAACAGTGTACCACCAAAGCCAGTGAGTGTTAGAGAACCTATTGCATATCTGCTTCACGTTTTAGGGAACTCTTCCATATTCACTGTTTTTTTTTTTTCTCTAGGCCAACCCTGGAACAGGATCTACTGGTCTGCCGTGTGGCGGAGCTCTTCTCAGCATGACCCCCAGTGAACGTCAGTGTGTGGAGACACTTGTGGGAATGGGTTACTCCTATGAGGAAGTTCTACGGGCCATGCAGAGACAAGGCCAGAATGTGGAGCAGGTTGGGCTTCTTAGCACATTAATGTACATTAATGTGTAAATTATCTGGGGTAACCAATCCTCGAACCATCTTCGTTTCCCCGGACATCACCAGACATATGCAATTTTGTGGGCAGTGTTTAGATTGATGAAGCTGTTCAGGTTTTCGTTGTTTTTCAAGGGACCAATAAGCATACTTACATCGATTATTGCCATTAAAAAAATAGAACCTCTTTCTCATCTTACGTCCTTCCCGACCTGCGTGCTCTATAAGGCGCTGGGGCTTCTGCAACGGAACAGACAGTGAGCAGTGGTACGCTGTACTGCACCACGTTACACACAACAGGTTGAAGCAGAAGTTTAGCTTGACAGGTGATCATAGTTGGCAGATTTGTTTTTATGTGTGACAAAAGTGGCAAAGATCCCTGTGGTTACATGGACACAAAAAATCTAATAATTCTGTGCAAAGTGAGCATTCATCTATAAAATTACTGAGAAGGTCAAAGATAAAAATTAACAAATGGAGAATACTCTTTTTGTTTTGTTTTTACTATTATCTTTTTTGAGTCTACTGCTTTTTACTTCTTAAGTTGAAAAGAAAATACTTTATTTCTCAGAATATTATTTCATTTTATAATTTAATTTTTGACCAATTTGACTTTTAAAAAAATCCTTTCAACCCATTTCCAGTGGTTTTTAAAGTCAGTTTTTATTTGTGAAAGCCTATCTCATTTTTTTATTTTTTTTATCTGTTCCCTCTAACAACAAGGAGAATATTCTTTTTAAATGTGTTAAAATGCAAAAATCTTGGCCTGTTCCTAAAAGTGTTTCAGGACTTTTTGATTTTATTTTTATAAATCAAAATATGTTTATTATAGTATCATCAACACATTTAGTATATATGTAAACTGAATTTGTAATTGGAGCCTTAAATTTAAAATAAATAAATTCATGATGAGCTCAAAGCAATAGATCAGGTTTGCTACACAAACTATAGAAAACCTTTAACGACTGTGACCTCACCTAGGTCATGCTAGACTGCATGTGGTAAAACAGGTTCTGTAGACTTGCGTGTTCCTCAGTGACAAATATTTTTTAAATGATCCATACCACCCGCTCCTGCCCACTACTGCTGCCCGTCTCTGTAAATTACCGTTCGCTTCCACCAACCCCTTAATTCACAAGTGTCAAAGTCAAGGCCCGGGGGCCAAATCCGGCCCGCCATGCTCATTAATGTGGCCCTCTAAACTGTAGAGGACCATATACATTAAATTTTTAAGTTCAATTTGTATGCACTCAAATACCCTTTTATCACTCAAATTAGTGTTTATTTGAAAGTCCTTTATCGCATCATTATTACAAGATGTTCTGTATAATAAATATAATAAAAATAATATAAATACTTGTTGATACAGATATTTATTCATGTTTTAGCAGCTTTTTAAATGTAGTTTTATCAATACTTTCTGCCACAACCGGCCCTTTATGGACATTCATTATCTTTATGTGGCCCAAAATGGAAGCGAGTTTGACATACCTGCCTTAATTGATCCAGTGCGCGATTCAATCAACGTATATCCACTGACATTTTTATTGTTCTGCAACTGAAGCAGCAGAATCTCTTCAGAGAGGTCTCACCGTGTGAGTGGTCCAACAGTAGATCCCAGTTATTTGCTGTTGAAGCTCATATTATTACAATCACAGTGTAACAAGAAGAAAAATGATGGGGAGGAAGAAAAGAGAGGTGAAAGTGGTTGCTTACTAGAAAAAAGGGAACAAAAATCTGTCTGTTTCGAAATAAATTACATTGCTTGATCTTTCCAGAAAATTCCCGTCACTGCTTGATATTTGTCCTTCGTGTTCTTTGGTCACGAAATATTAAATTTAAGTAAGCAGAACATTTCTTATTGTTAATTTTGCTGAAGGCCTCCAGTTATAGCACAGCATGAACCCAGCTTTACCGGAGTAACATCTTCTCTTTTCTCTCCTGTTTTTAAGAGAAACCAGTATCTGTTTCATGTCAAATTTAAACTCCAGGAAAACATGAATTAATAATTTACAGTAGTGGGACACTGTGATCAGCTTTAAAAAACTAATTATAAAAATGGTTCAGTTCTATATTTTTGGGATACATTGTTTTAAAGGTCTTTAAAGTCTTAAATGTACTCCACCTAAACGTTAAATCTTACAAATTGTTTTAAGATTATAGTAAAACGATAACATTTTATTTCAGTATTAGCATAGTGAAGTGTAAGCCCTCATTTGCATCCCTAAGACCTTCTAATATAATATCTACTTTATCATGTCTATTAAGACAAAACATAACAAGCGTATGTCAATGGGAAAGTAATTTTTTGTTGTTTTTACAAACCAGAAACGATTAAGAACAACTACTGACATTTAACTCTCTTCTGCCCAAGGTATTGGACTATCTGTTTATTCATGGCCGTCTGTGCGAGAGAGGCTTTGATGCCGGTGCTGTAGAAGAGTGTTTAGAAATGTACCAGTGCTCCGAAGAAAAGGTTTGTATAATTCTCGCTGTCTTAGAGAAAATAAACAATAATATTTTGACCTCTGTCATAACTATTTTATTGCAAATCATTTGTTTTTCCATCCTTTGTTACTAGGCCTTGCAGTATCTTGAACTCATGTCCAGATTTGGTGAAATGGGCTTTGAGAGAGACGCAATTAAAGAGGTCCTTCTAGTCCACAACAACGATCAGGAGAAGGCTCTGGAGGATCTGATGGCCCGTGCCGCTGCGAGTTGAGCCAATCCAGTGGGCCAGCCAAAGCTGCACCAGTTGGGCATCTGTCACCGCTCCCATCCTAAAGCCCTTTTCCTTCCAACTACCTTATCTCACTACTCCCTGCCCTTTTGCCTTGGCTGTGGAAAGGACAGCCGGGAGTCAATTTCTGTCTGTGCTAAAACATACCATGCCTCAGCACTTCTGAACGTTTGTGTGCCTAGATTGGATTGAGTTAACCTGTACCAATACTAAAAGCTGATTTCAGGTACTGCTGTGTTATTGGAGTAAATGGTGACTGAGCTGAGAAGTGTGGGCTGTGGCACTTTGATGCCACTTTAATTTGCTTCCTCTTGGAAGTCTTTCACTGAATGCAGGAGAAACTGCTGAAGTAAGTGGGGAGGAGCTAGCGGTGGGCTATGTGCACACCATGGGAGGACTTGTGGGAACTTCAACTAAACTCTTGAATAAGAAAGCTGCCATCTTCCACTGCTTGCTGCAGACGTCGTAAATGGTGATGGGTGTGGAGAGGTCCAGAGAAGACCCTCTATTTGAATTGAACCAGCTTACAGTAAAAGGCACAATCAGCATACAGAGCTGACTCTCAAGAAGTGCCCTCTGAGCTGTTGTGCCCAGGACCTATTTTTGTTCTTCTTTATGCTTTCTTGTCTTATTATTTTTCTGTTCATTTTGGACATCGTTTTGTGTCTGTTTAAAGGTTGCATTTATTTGCTTTCTGTTTTAGGAATTGCATTATAGATCATAAGTCATGAAAACTCTGAATATGAAAGAGTTTCCTGTTGTACTCTTCAGCCTGCACTGGAAAGAAACCTACAGTGGGGAAATGTGGGGATGTCTTCTCCCCAAAAGAAATGCAAAATATCTCTCGCCCCATTATTACTGATTATACAACGCACCGGCACACATATTTCTTTTCTTTTTTTCAAATCTTATTTAAATAATACACTGACACTTTGATTTAAGATGTATTAAGAGTGTGGTTTTAAATATGAAATATACGTTACCATACAAAGATGGCGCTATAAAAAAAAAAACATGTTTGCAGACTGGAAAGAGAGCAGGGGAATTTTTTCTTTCTTTGCAGCCAAATTATAATGCAATAGAGACATTTCATGTTCTATGACTGTTGACTTGCACTTTGAGCCTCCAAAAAATGTTAAAAGGAATGGTCTTTAAAGCCTTACTGAAAATATGGTTGAAAGTTCCGATTTTATTGATTTCGATTTGGTTTCTGTCACACAATTTAATATGACAAAATCTAATCAAGGTTGGACTCTTGATCTTTTTCCCCTGATGTATTTTTGTTTTATGTTAAGTAATTATTGATATTTTAAATGTTTTCTGATAAAATGTTTTCTCGACTAGCTGGGAATGACTAAAATTGACTTGATCACATGTTTTACAATTGATCAATTTGTGGGCCATCATAAAAGATTAAAGGCCTTCAAATGAGCAACATGTGATTCCAAAAACTGGCTCTGTGCCTCCAGCAGGCCCAGTATTTCATCTCTTGTTCAAAAACAAGCACAGTTATCTAAACAAGGCATGGGTTGGTATGAGATTCCCTCAATGTGATGTTGAGTTAATACCATTGTTTCTTGACGGAAAAAAATGCATCAAATGTGTAAAACACAAGCAATTTTTTTTTTATTCAAAAATTATGTTAATGCTAAAACTATATAACACATTTTTTTCCAATTGTAAGTTTATGCAGAACAGTAAAATTGTTTGGTTTTTTAGATGTTACAAAATGCAGTTAAAACAAAAACAAACGGCTACTTTATTAAACCAAAAAGTTTCACTACCACCTTTTAAAAAAATTAATTGGTCATTAACCAATTATTTGGGGATCCACTTTCCTTAGCCACATTCAGGCCTGAGTATTGGAGACGTGTAGAATGAATTAATTTCTCAACTATAAACTGTCAAATAACACAAAGTAGGTTAAAATCTCTCAAAAACATCACAACCCAATCTGAAGATTAGAAACTGCAGCTGACATTTAATAGTCTGGAAAGGGTTGTGAAGCCATTGACCTATGAAGACTGCTGTTATCCACAAATGTAAAAAAAAATACAAATACAACAGTGGTAAACCTACCTAGGAGACAGACTGGAATACCAAAATTATTTTGAGAGCATATCGATTAGTCATCTGTAAAGTTAAAAAAACGTCCTTGCTTTCCTCAGTCAAGGTCATTCTTAATGATATGGACAATATCAAAGTGACTGAGCTAAAAGGATATTTTAGAGAATGGCCAAACATCAGCTTGTAAACTTAGGCCTAAATACACTTGGATTATGCAGTAGGAAAATTATCACCTGTAAGTTTTCTTCTGGTTAAAAGGTTTTAGTATCCTCCTAAACCTTAATGGTGTGCCTTCAAGACTCCACCAAAGCGGCTGAATTAAAACATTACTGCAAAGAAATTCATCTTGTGATGTAAAAGATTCGATTTCAGTTAAAGTTAATTGCAGTTGTAGCTGCAGAAAGTGGTATTTGGGGGGGGCTAAAACAATTTCACTTGAGGTCAGGTTATATGGAAAACCTTTATTCACTTAAATGCATTTTTATTTAAGGTTATGTTCTATGTTAAAATTTGATATTCCGAAACATTTAAAAGGTGTTCTTTAGCACTGCAAGCCAATGTTGTACCCTTCCCCTCAACAGGTTTTGACCGTCTACCTGCACCTTTTAAAGTTGTACCAGAAACTTGGTGGATTTCTGCAAATATCTTTTCTCTGTAATCTTAGAATTATACAATAAGCCCTTTGTACTTGTAGTTGTAATTTTCACATGCTTATTGCAGCACTATGTTACTTTACCATACAATGGGAGGATGACTCCAGGCATTGACATCTCATTAAAATGACTGGTGGTGTAACTCTTTAAACCTCCTCGTATATCTTGATAGAAATAACCGGCCCATGCCTTATCCAAACAGCAGTTTTATTTGGATATGTACATAAATATTGGCGAATATGAAATACCTTTCAGACTACATGAACAAGACTGTTGATTAATTATGGAGTTGGAAATCCAGGTCCAGATGTAATTATTCGGTTGAGTTCCTTTAGAAAGCACTTTAGGTTCAGTAGGGATAACATGACTGACAGCTGCTTCTTCGTTTTTTTTTATTTGTTATTATTTGAGTTACTTTGATAAAGAAAAAGAAAACACATAAGTGGTATTATTGTCTTCACACTTGTTGGATTTTTGTTATCCACAGACATAAATTAAAACTGTCCACTCTTGCCTATTTGTGTTCTGATCTTTAAAGTTCTGTTTGGGTTAAAAGTTTTGGGTAAATACGTCGAATCATCAAAAAAAAAAAAAACGTACATTTACATGTCACCAAAATAGCAAATCTGATCGGATCTGAGGAAAATTATGATGAAATCCGAGCTTGGTGAGCTCAGCGTCGTTTTCCACATTCAGTGATGTTTTTCAACAAAATGTTCAGTTTTCTGTTAAATTCTATAGATAAATCCAACCAATTTAATACATTCATCTTTTCAGCAGTGTGTTTTTATTTTCTTTTTTTCGCTTTTCAAACTTCATGTTTTATCTCAAGTATTTAAACATTTAAAATGTAGACCATGGACCTTGTTTTCCCTTCAGTTCAGCTGACAGGACCACAACAAAACAGTTGATTGTGCTTCTGGTTATTGTCCAGAATAACTGGAAAAATCCAACCGTAAAGTACTGGTCAGCAGAAAAGAAGAGCATTATGCAGTAGTACAGGGGCCCATGCAACTTGTTTGCAACTAAGAATCTGCCAATAAAAAAAAGGTAGAGCCCTATATGTTGCTTGTTTCAGTGGCCATTAGTTCAACTCTGTTGGCTTTCTGTTATAGGAAATTATTTTCACGATATTTGGGATTTTCTTGTTTTAAACTGGAATTATAAGATTATACAGGCAATCACTTTGGGCTCTCATAAAACCTGATCTTGGCCAATGCAGTCCTGAACAAAAGTCTTGAGTGAGTGTCAATTTTTAATATTTAGCCAACAGGTGAAACGTTGATCCTGTTTTGAAACTGAAAAAGTTATTCATTGGACATTGGCTGCATGTTCCTATTCCCATTCAGTTGTTTTTAGAGATAAGCAGTTTTGAGAAATATTTTAGTTTTTTAAAGTCACATTTGACTTGTGCATACGTTTGGGATAAGAAATAAAGATTCAAAGACAGCTTTGCAAAAATGTAGTTTCAATAGCATATTTCAAAACTTGGTTAAAAAGACAAATTATAATTCCACGTGCTGAATTCAGAAAAATACATTCGAGCAAAAAAAAAAAAAAAAAAGATTTCCTAGCCCCATAGCCAACAATAGTCATTTATGCTATTCCTAAACATTATCTGGTTCTTCAACTTAACCAACTATTCCAGACATTTCTAAGATACAGTTAAATCCTAAATTATTCATACCTCTGTCAGATTTTTATTTAAAGTTATTTCCCTCTCTGAAATGAGATAAAGCTCTTTCAGAAGATAAAACTATGTGCAAGGGACATCTTTCTTTTAAAAAAAAAAGGTTTTATTTTCATTACAGTAATCAAGCCATTCTTATAAATGATGGGCAACAGTCTTGCATTTTTCCACTGATATTCTGCCAAATTATCTTTTACTGACAAATTCCAAGTTTGGAAGGCCTTCCCCATCACCACCACCATAATCTTTAGTTACTTCCACTGAATCTCTACCACATTCAGTTGAAACTCTGTGTCAGCTTTAAGTCAGAAGAATCATGTTTAAAAAATGAAATGCTTCCTCTGAATCTAAATCTGTAAGAGGTATGAAAAATTATACTTCTAAGGGACTGTTTGATGACATCCGGAAATTGACCAGACGTTGGCCGATCTTGGAAGCATCTTACTGGTAATTAAGTTAAATTCAAATTCCATTCAAAAATTCATTATTCATCCCAAATGGATTAATAAATTGATGTGTGTCTGTGAGTGTCTTTTTAACAGATAAACACAAAATGCGTTTCTAGAAACGGTGTGACGCCAATGACGTCATCGAGTACGTATCACGCTCGGTCTCGTACGACCTTGTTGTTGTTGATGTTTAATTTGAGTGCGCCTGCGCACTGCCCAACGCTTTCGCCGTTGCCGCCGCTTCACACCGCTTGGCAGGGAAAAAAACTGACAGATTGTAAACGGGATAGTTTCTGCGGCCTCGCGGTCATATTATTGAGGAGGCAGAGCTGCATATTTATCTTAAATTTTAGCTTCGCACTGAACAACCTTAGCCTTATGTGATCTCCCTTACCGCATCGCCGGGGCACTGCCAGCGAGGGCCAAGGAACAAAATAGCATATCGCCATTATATGACCCAGAATCCAGTGTTACTTTTACTCTCCATGTGGGTGAAGGAATTGTGTGTGTCAGATTATGGCGAGAAAAACAGTTAGCAGGAAAAGGAAGGCAGGAGAGCCGAAGGACCAACAACAGGTAGGCGGAAACCGGCTGTGTTAGCATGCTAACTAACTATGTGCTAGTCAGCGTTAGCTGACAGAAGCATTGTGTTGTACAAATTAGCTGCCGCTTTATATCGATACAAAATTATCCGGAATGCACAAATGACGGACTTATTTAAAGAACTGTATTTTTCCATTAGATGTTCTGCATCCGTTGATTTTTAGCTCGACGTTAGCCAACGGCAACCCGTTATAACACTAGAGCTAACGTTAGCTCGGTGGATGCTTAGCTCCGATTAAGGCTGAAGTTCAGCTGTTATTATATCGCAATTACATGGTACCGGGTGCTTTTATTAGAGTGATTGCTCTCAGCCCGACTCGGTGCATCATGCTGCTTTTTGACCAACAAGATCCCGGCTCATTTGGACCGAAAATGTGATTTCCATCAGAAAGCTTTAATTGAAATTTAAAGGCATTTTTGCTAATTTTTAAGCCAGGCGAACCATCTTCTCTGCAAAAGTGTGTTGGGTTATGTTTGTGAATTTGTTTGTGTTGATTCATTAAAATGGTTCATTTACGGATAAAATGTACATTCTTTGTATGTAGTGGTTGTAGTTTGCGATTAAAGCGTCAGAATAAACCTTAATTCCGATGAAGGTCCTTGCAAAGGTGTACGTAGATGTTGTTTGTTATAGCCACAACCTGAATGTGTTATTTCAATCTCATGTGATAGACAAACACAGAATTTTGCATAGTTTTTTAACAGCAGAAAACCATACATGATTTTTACGAATCTAAAATGTATTAAAAGTCTTTGTGTATTACACTGATACCCTTAAATAAATCCCATTGCCACAGATTGACCTTAAAAGACCCAACTTTGTGTATTTTTACCTCAATATGTAAGAAGCTGATGGAGTAATTCTTCAAATGATTCAAAAGAGTGGTTGTACAAATTATTGACTGAGAGTATATCAGTGAAAATGCTCGCCTCATATTTCTGATTTACTTTTGAACCATGAATGATTTTCTTAATCCCTCGTGATTAAAAGTTACTTCATTCTGGTCTATCACATCGATCCCAACTAATGGCTGTTAAAAGTTTGTTGTTGCAACATGACACCATCTGAAATTTTTTGAACATGTTTCATTACGGCACTGTATTTTTTACCTAATAAGTCGCTTTTTTCCACCTATAGGTTGTTTAATTTGAACTCTTATTTCATTTTAGATGAGCAGTACAATAGGAATGTCTTTATTTTTTTACTTTTTGTAGTTTGAACTGCTTAGCCATGTTATATTAGTCTTAATGTTAAGCAGAAATAAATGTATATAGCCAATTTTCTCACTTTTTTTGTGTTGCAAGTCTCCGGTTTCTCTCCTGAATTATTTTGAGATATCTAAGCCTGTCCTGCTTCATTTCCCATAGCTGAGTTGGTGTCAAGCACCGCAGAAGCGGATCCGTATTTCTTGTTCGTCGCGGCATGCTCAGCAGTGGTGCGGCAGCCGGCGGTCCGTTGTGTGTGCTCTCCGTGGACGGGAGTTCAGACCTCAGCAGCAGCATGAGTTGCGGCTCCAACGAAGCCTGCGTGGCTTCGCAGCTGGCAGGCTCCCTGGGATCCTCAAGGAGAGGGAATTTTCTTTGGGACGGCTGAACAAGGTGTTTGCGTCACAGTGGCTCAACTACAGACAGGTGGTGTGTGGGACCAAGTGCAACACGGTAAAATAATCCAGTTTTCGGAGCTGATCTTTACGTTTTGATTGTTCCCCATGGATATGTTGGGCTAACATATTGTCCTATATTTGCAGCTTTTTGTCGTCGATGTCCTGACAGGGAAAATAACACGCATTCCAATGCTGAAGGACAGGGAGCCTAGTGATGGGGCGGCCAGAACTGTGACGACAGGACGGCACTATCTCCCCACAGGGGGCTCTCATGCCCGCTTTGACCAGCAGAGCTGTGGCATACATGCAATTGAACTCAACCCCTCAAAAACTCTGCTTGCCACTGGAGGAGATAACCCCAATAGCTTAGCCATCTACCAGCTACCAACACTGGACCCTGTTTGTGTTGGAGATGTAAGTGTCTCTTATGTTTTAATTCCTCTGTATTATATTGGGTTTTTCAGATTGTTACAACATACAGGTTGTGGGGTAATTCATAAAGTATTGACTTGGTTCTTTTTAGCATGCTAATAAACCACATGTAGATGGTTAATTAGGCTGATTCTATGCTTTCTATTGTTTGCATAAAACTTTATCACTGACTGCACCATTTTAACACACTGCTGAGGCACATAATGGTCTACTCTGAGAATTATACATATTATATTTCCATGTCAACGAGTGTATGTGTGTGAATGTATGTATGTATGTATATATATACATATACATATATATACATCAAAGGGGCATCAAAACTATCAATGAACACATGCTGTATGGAATTACTGTATGTACTTAAACAAAAAGAGTGAAATAACTTGGTACATTTGTTATATTTTAGGTTCCTCAAAGTAGCCACCCTTTGCTCTGATTACTGCTTTGTATTCTGTTGAGCTTCAAGACGAAGTCAACCGAAATGGCTTTCCAACAGTCTTGAAAGAGTTCCCAGAGATGCTTAGTAGGCTACTTGTTGGCCCTTTTGCCTTCACTCTGCGGTTCAGCTCACTCCAAAGCATCTCAATTGGGTTCAAGTCCGGTGACTTTGGAGGCCAAGTATTTTCACAATTTTTCTAAAAGTACTACATAATTCTATACGTGTTCATTCATAGTTTTGATGCCTTCAGTGAGAATCTACAACGTTAATAGTCATTAAAATAAAGAAAACGTACTGAATGGGAGTGCCTCATCTTACGTGATGGCCCGATTTTACCTGACGTCATCCTTGATACGACATATTTTTTTCAAAGGCAAAATTGAAGTGTTGTTTTTAGGCTGCACAGAATTTTCCAAAGATAATTATTTTATAACTTTGCATTAGTCGGTTTAAACCTGTTACCTTTGTTTTCAGTTTTTTCTTTTATTGGTAATGACAGGGATAACCAATCAAAGTATATGATAGTTCACATTATTTTTGCAAGTGTATCTTTAAGCGTATTTTGTCAAATGTTGTCAAGATGTCACAAACTATTGCTAGACATTCATTGCTTTCATTCTGGGCTTTCCGGAGTGGCAGTCCATGCGGAAACTGGACCACATCTCTTCCACACACTGTGTGAATCAGGCATAACTCTTACAGCTCTCTAACAGGTTCTCCTTGATTTGGATTAACTCCTCCCTTGGGCAAATTTTTTGCCTGCCCTTTAAAGGGGGAAAAAACCTCCCTGGCCACTTTTAAGCACTTCTAGCTAGATCCTTTGCGAGCTAATTGGCTCAGCCATTCTGTGAAAAAATGCAGAAATACTTTTAAATTGAAACATACAATACCTTGGAAGTGTTCCTGTTATTGTATCATGTTATGACTACAAATGTCAACGTGTTTCTAGGTTAATAGTATGGAGAGAGAGAGAGTAAAGCCTAGTTTATACTTCTATGTCGAAAACGATTGACCGAACACCATTATCTGTCGACGCAAGGACAGATGCAGTAGAGCCCAATTTTTTAACTTTCTGTCAACGTAGAGTGTATGCCTCTAATTGGTCAGCTCAACAACAGCCAGGAATAATTTCACCAGAACGGTTCTCTAAAGGTGCTGTAATTATCAGTCAGTGCAGCTTTTCGGTCCTTGATGCTTTATATTGAAAGGACAATTTATCTGATATGATCTTTGGGAGATTTTGAACACAAAGAGGTGTAGAGAAACAATAAAACAGACTGCTGTATGTGTTTCCATTCATTTTTAGAGTATTCAGTGAACTGCACTTCTGTCATCCATTGCTCCTTGAGGGGGGAAATATGCTCACAAGCTGAAGACAATTAACTCTAGTTAACCAGAAACTACACTGCAATGATAGGCTGACCCACCATGAAAAGTTAGCACCCGCTGCTGTCCTGAGGGGAATTGCTTTACAACACAGATGCACCAACGGAGAACTATAAACTAAAAATGTCTCAGTCAGTACGTCTGTATCTGGGCGCAAACTTGCGGATGGAAAAGTATAAACTATGCTTAAGAAAACATGCAGCAAATGGTCAGAGACTGGGAATCAAACTCAGGAAAACCCTGTACATGGTGCACTTGCTCGACCAACTGAGCCAACCTCCATGATGCATGATCACATGAATCTATGTAAAAAAAATTAATTTTTTGCCACACATTCTTGGACCTAGCTCTGGACTGTTTTTACATTTGTCACCATACACATATTTAAGCCAAACTAACTTTTAGTAGGATGTTTTTCTATCAAAAGATGATCTTCCGACCTAGTTTTAAGTTCTATATGGCCTCTAACATACTTTCATCCAGAATCATCCCGTATGTAGAACCAATCAGTCTTCCTGTTAGTTCTAAACATCTTATATATCTTTGGTGAAGATGAGGGTGTTGAGGGTGTCACCAATGGGATGGTGTTTTCATTGTTGCGCTGTGACCCCTACATAATTTGTACAACATTGTAAGTAAGATTTCTTGTGGGTTTATTATTTTTTTCTGTTTACAATAGCGTCTTTTTCTCTACTCTTCCTTGAAGGGTACAAATGTGGAGTGGACAAATAATAGTTGTACTGTTGGCAAGATTTTCCCACCAAAGCCGTGGGGTTCTGCATTTTTTCCACAGTTTCCATCATGGGCTGCTTGACTGTCTTTTATTAATGCTATCATTTCCCACCCTATTAGTTTGGGTAGATGGGCATGTTTTGTTAGATTTGGAGTTCTCATTCACAGTGTGAGAAGGAAATATGGAGGAATGAAACATTTGACTCTGGCGCAGAGTCTTGTGCCGATACCGATCTTATTTACTGTATCGGTCAAAGTTATCAGATACCTTGAACTGATACTTAAAATGTGTAAACTCTGCAATAATTTAACAGAAAGTGTTTGTTTTTTTACTAGAAATGTTAGTTTTTATCTAATTCATTTATCTCAAATATTGTTTACAAATCTGTCTAAATCTGTGATAGAGGAGCACTTCTGCTTTGCTGAGATAACCCATCCCACCTCACAGGTGTGCCATATCAAGATGCTGATTAGACAACATGATTATTGCACAGGCCTACCTTAGACTGGCCTCAATAAAAGGCTACTCTGAAATGTTCAGGTTTGTTTTGTTGGGGGGGTCTGTGGACCCAGTCAGGATCTGGTGTTACCACCATTTTTGCCTGATGTAGTGCGACACATCTCCATTGCATAGAGTTGATCAGGTTGTCGATTGTGGCCGGTGGAATGTTGGTCCACTCTTCTTCAATGGTTGTGCGAAGTTGCTGGATATTGGCTGGAAGTGGAACACGCTGTCGTATACGGCGATCCAGAGCATCCTTAACATGCTCAGTGGGTGATCTGTCCAGTGAGTCTGCTGTCCATGCAAGAACTGGGATGTTTTCAGCTTCAAGAATTGTGTACAGATCCTTGCAACATGCGGCCATGCATTATCATGCTGCAACATGAGGTGATGTTGTTGGATGTATGGATGCATGTGAGTATTTGCCCATTCAAGTCGGTTACGACGACGAACTGCAGTCATATCGAGACCCCGATGAGGACGACAAGCATACAGATGAGCTTCCTTGAGATGGTTTCTGACAGTTTGTGCAGCAATTCTTTGGCTATGCAAACCGATTCAGCAGTTGTCCAAGTGACCGGTCTGCGGCGGTCTTGGAGGTGAACATGTTGGATGTGGAGGCTGGTGTGGTTACACATCGTCTGCGGTTGTGAGGCTGGTGGGATGTATTGCCAATTTCTCATAAACGCCTTTAGAGACGGCTTATGGCAGAGAAAATAACATTCCATTCACGAGCAACAGCTCTGGTGGACATTCCTGCTGTCAGCAAGCCAGCTGCATGCTCCTTCAAAACGAAACATCTGTTGCATTGTGTTGTGCAATAAAAATGAACTAAGGCAAACCTGTGCAGTTCTCTGCAGTAACCTTTGAAGCACTTTCAAGGTGTATTCCTGCAGGTCTTTAGTAGTGACATTGTTTCAATTTGATGGGAAAATGCAATTTTCTACTACTTACGTGTTCAATAGTTTGTTTTTTAATAATAAGTCTGTTAAAACCAGTCCCACCATCCTAAATATTTTTTAAATGATCTACTGGATAAATTCAGAAAGTACTAAAGATGATTCTTGCAATATTAGGAGTGTTTCCTACTGTCTTTTTTTTATGTGACGGGGATGTTAGAGAGTTATTTCAAATCCATGCAAGTTGTGGTTCATTAGTTCATTAGGAAGGACTAAAGTAAAACTGTTTAAATTTATTATACAAGATAGTATTTTCTGACTCCTTTTGAGAATCCAATGGTTTATATGAAAACCTTTGTTTTCCAGGATGGTCACAATGACTGGATTTTCTCCATTGCATGGATCAGTGACACCATGGCTGTTTCTGGTGAGTAAGCTTAAACTCTGCACATTCAATAAAACGAGCAGGTAAATGCTCTCATAACCCAAGGTGCTGTCCTATTTTAAAAAGATCCTCACTTTTTGCCTACTTACTGGGTTGGATGTTTATCTGCCATTTACACTTTAATGTGCAGGGTCCAGAGACGGCTCCATGGGTCTATGGGAGATCACAGAGGAAGTAATCGGTCAGTCCGAGAGGAGTCCGACTGACGACACGGTACCCTCTTATGCGCACATCTCCCATCGTGCCCTGAGGGACATTCCCAAGGAGTATACCAACCCATATAACTGTAAAGTTCGGGCTCTGGCCTTCAATAACAGCCATAAGGTAAGACCCATCTGGAGGCTCATCATTTGGAAACAACATCTCAAACTCTGATTATTAAAAAATAATTCCCAATTATGGATTCAATAGCTTTGCATAAAACTGCTTAAGGAAATAATAGAGAAAACTGTTCATAAAAATAGGTGTATAAGCAGTCAAGCAGCATCAAATTCTACCAAATGATGTATTTTTTTATTTTTTTATTAACTCATATCTGTTGTCTACCTTAATATTTATTTCAAGAAATATTCTGAATGCTTTCTCATGAGCTTGGATGATTATTATAGCCCAAAATCTTCGTTTTTATAAAGGAACTAAGTGCTTGCTTTTTTTTTTTTACACCTGAACCTTTTATAGATTTGGTTTAAAATGCATCAATATCCCTGTTCATCTCTACTTAATCAGTAACCTCATCTTAAATTGTTACCGCCTGTTTTTTGTTCATGTCAGGATGCGATCAGATAAAGCTTTTAAATACCAATTTTTGAATAAACTACAAGAATTGAGTGGATTAAATTGACTTTTTAAACCTTTTCATTTTGTATTGTTAAATTGAAGCTTTTTGTGTGTATAGGGAGATAGAATTACCTGACTGGTTTGTATTTAAAGAAGCAGGCATGTGTTGATATCAAAACCACATGGTTTTAAATGCATGACCTTATGTAATTAATTTTATCTTAAACATTAAAGGCACAGTGTGTAATTTTCGGCCAGTAGGGGGTAGTGCCTACTTAAATTATCTCAAGAATGCATCATCTGTGTCTTCGAGTAAGGAGCTCAACTACGGAAGTCCAACTGTTTGTTTCAAACGCTCAATTCTCTGAGAATTATGTATTTGGAGCAACATGACGAGCACATCAGTCTCTCTTTCATCGCTTGGAACTAGTGAGAGGTAAAAATGTATTTATGGCGAAACTTTTTTGCATTTTGAGGGGAAGTCAATGTTTTACTACCGGGCGTGTTACGTGTGCTTTGTCCGTCCGGGCTCTTGTAGAAGTAAAGACGTCATCTAATATGGGCCCCCCTCTGAAAAAAGGACCCGCGCCTATGTATTTTTAAACTGATTTTTAAGGTCATATTTTACACTATCGCCAATATTTTGCAATTAATGTGCTTTACGTAATTATTATTACATAATATTTTAATGGCTATTTTCAAATATGTACTGCAAATACTACACAGGGTCACTTTAAAGCAACCTTTTTTGACTGCAACTTTCATATATTAGTTTAAGAGCCATGCATGCAAATTCGTCATGCAGATGAACTTTTGTGATTGTTGGATAAACTTCTGCTGCACTCGATGCGCACAGTTGTTCAATTTTAGCAGTCCAGATGATATAGCTCACAAAGAGAGGATATTGTGATTAAAAAACAGAAGGGAATCAGAAAAATATGGATTTTTCTATATCTTTTTTTATAATATTTAGCAGCTATTTCAGTTAAATATCCTTAGTAAAAGTAATTAAGGGGGCTTCTTTAGTTTCCCTTCAGTTAATGCTGATGCCTGGAAAGATTTCCTTACAAACACATTTTATTTGAAGCAGAGGAAGGTGTGGTTGTCGTTACTCAGAAACAAATGTAGGGGGCGGGCAATGTATTGTTCTAAGGTCTGTAAAGCGGAAAAAAAAGACCTCTGACCACTTTCTATGGCATCTCATCTAAAGGAATTTGAACTATTGAGATATTTTTTGTAATTTAAAAGCTATAACGTTTTAAAACCATGGTATACCTTCATTTATAGAATGTATCAAGTCTACCTAAAAAAAGAAACGCCAACTGTCGAGCCATCTACTACTCGTTGAAGATGGAAATTACTACCAACATTTCCATTAGAGATTAAAAAGGTATTTTGGAAATGGAATCTGACTCTCCTCCGCTGCAC
This sequence comes from Apricaphanius iberus, assembly GCA_028564705.1. Classification (NCBI taxonomy): domain Eukaryota; kingdom Metazoa; phylum Chordata; class Actinopteri; order Cyprinodontiformes; family Aphaniidae; genus Apricaphanius; species Apricaphanius iberus. The sequence goes on along the minus strand of JAPXFQ010000846.1, from coordinate 1,798,705 downwards.
GTTTTCACTAGTAAATAATTACCTCTTTTTTTGTCTTACCTGGCTGTATGTTTGACCGCAGCACAGTAATTATTTTTTTTACTAAATGGGATCCCAAAAGGCCTACGAAAATATCAACTTTAAAATCTGTACTGAGTAGTAGACATTTGTTTTTATTGTTTGTTTCTTGTGTCTCATATTCCAATGATTTATTGGAATATACTTTATACTTTCTGTTTGGATTTTGCTTTTTCAGGAGCTGGGCGCTGTGTCCTTGGATGGTTATTTTCACCTCTGGAAAGCAGAACATAACTTGTTCAAGGTACGCTATATAATTAGTGATTCTGTGTTCTGTGATTCATTGCATGAGTTTGCATTTATATGTGCTCACCTAAACATGAACATGAGATAGATAATACACATCTTTATTTTCTGTTACTGTTTTCTACATTTATGGATCTTCTGAGTGTAATTTTTACGTCTTCTCTGTAGATACTGTCCACCAAGCTGCCTCACTGCAAAGAGAATGTGTGTTTAGCGTATGGACAGGACTGGTCCGTGTACGCTGTGGGTTCTCAGGCTCACGTTTCTTTTCTGGATCCACGCCAGCCCACCCACAACATCAAGTCTGTTAGCTCTAGAGAGAGAGGAAGTGGTAAGTGAGCTGTACAATTTTCAAATATGAAAATCTTAACAGCGATCAATAACTGTTCGTGGCTTTTGGGTATTTAATGGTCACTAATAAACCTTTTTTTAAGATAATGGTTAATGGGACTGAATGATGTCACAAGAAGAAACTTCCGCTTATTCATTCAGAGAAGGGTCGACTCTTGAATGCTTGTTTAAAAAACTAGCTGTACTCTGAAGTATAGAGCTATAGATTCTCAAAATATACTTTAGTGCCTTGCAGAAGTATTCAAACCATTTGAAACCATTTTATTACATTTTGTTTCATTGGTCAACACAAATTAGTGCATGATTTTGAAGTGTGGGTTAGGGTTGCGTGTCTAAATTTTCAGCCTCCCTTGGTCAATATCACGTTTTAAAACCAACTTTGGCTGCAATCACAGGTGCAGATGTTATCAGGCTCTGTTTCTACTAACTTAGGACTTCTGGAGACAGATTTAATGGGACTATATCATGCTATTTTACAGCTTTCAGCTCCTGGGATAGACATGTATATACTAAAATGTTACTTTTGGTGTTATATACTATTAATTTGTCCTAAAATTTAACTGGAGTTAATGTTGGACCACAAAATAAAACGGCTCGTTTCTCTATAAACCCGTCTTCTGCATCCCCCGCTCCGCCCCCCTCCTCTTCTCTCCGCTCCGGTGCAGAGAGGAGAGCAGATCAGACTGATCTCAAACATCAGATCTCAAACAGTATTCTGACATAGGGCTGGACGATAATTCGATAGCAATATATATTGATCGATAGACATGTGGTGCGATAGAAAAAAAAGGGGGTCAATAAAAAATTTCGATAGAAAAAAAAAAGTTCCCCCTCGTTTTTTCATTATACCCTATCAGGCAGCTTAATACAACAATCCTTACTTGCTCCAAACGAATCATTAACAATGCCCACGCAGCTCTATCAGCCACCCTCTCTGCTTTCAAACCACAGAAAGGATGAAATTATTTGAGAATTTTTTAATAGTCCCTAAGCGAACCATTGCCATAACTTCGCCGCGGTCAGACGTCGCAACAAGGCAGCAGTGGAGAAAGTTGTTCTGGATAAATGTTTGGCTCAGATAATTGTCGTGTCCTTTTTTGAACCGATCCTCCACGCATTAAAACACTAACCGCAGCAATAATAAACGAAATATAAAACTACGATCATTTGTTTTAAGCAGGACTCCGCTCTGCCAGCTCGCTGAGAATCGGTTACAGAGAAAAGCACGAAGTACCATAATGAAACTCTGTTATATTAAGGGCTCAGACGTTTGGTTTATTTCATTTGTTTTATTGATAAACTGAGTCAATAAAGCCTATTTCAGTTGCTAAATCTCCAGGCTTTAGACAGAGCCCAAAACAACACAGCAACACAGAGTCCATTAACCAGATCTTTCCAGGAAAGTATATAAAAAAGCCGTGGGTGTTGTTTGCACCAGGTTACTGTACATTTTGAGATGCCACAGATCAATTAATTAACTACACAAGGCTGTTATAAGATTACATAAGCAGCTTGATAAATGGCTAACACACATTAGCATTAACGTGTAGCCACTTCTCTGTCCATCAGGCATCTTTGTTTTTTTATTCAGCTGCTGTTCTTTAGGAATGTAGAATAAAATCCTTTAATCCATGCAGCCAAATGAGCGTTTTCACAGAAAAAGTTAAAAAAATCAAACTAAAAAAGTGTTTTAAGCTGCCAAAAATCGAAGCAGCCATGAACTTTGAGAAGGAGGAGCGTGTTTTTGAACTCTATCACAGGTAAGCCGCTCTGCCTGCAGGGACGATGCAGACACCTCTAGCATTCCCTTATTTTCAACCAGTGATGTCACTAGTTGAACATTCAGTCAGTTTCTAGGAGAGGGGTTTTCAGCTGCTCAGAAAACAGAATTCAGGGAGATTACTCAGACGTGCATGAATTAAGCCAAAAACCAAGTGTTTTTTTTATGAGAAAATTGCATTACTAGATGGTTGAAAACTTCAATCACTTGATTTTGCATGATATAGGCCCTTTAAGTCTACACTTTGACTTGACCATTTTCACGTATGACATTCAATCAGAGCTCTGGTTGTATATTTAGGGTTATCTTCCTGCTGGGAGGATCAGCCTCTGAACAGGTTTTATTCCAGCATAGTAAACTCATTCTATCTTAGTATAGACTGAATGGCTTATTCGGTGTTATTGAATAACAGTATTTCCCCCTCATGCTGCCACCATGTATCATAATAGAGCTCCGGACATCATGGACTCTCAGAGAGTAGCCAGCATTTTGGCAGGAACAATGTAATCAAAATGAACGTCACCGCCTGGTATTTTACTCTGCTGGAGTTTACTTCCCATTTTCAAATGGAAGATATTTTGTATAAGCCGGGAAATTAAAAAGATTATACCTCTCCGACCCTTACCATGCCCCTGGGATACTTTTTAAAACTTCAGAAGTTGTCAGAGCGGACTTTTTACCGGACATGGGATTTCCCGACATACAATTTCCTGATCATTTTCCCTCGTCCTACTCGCATCGCTTAAAGCATATAAAAGCTTAGAGGGATATAAATGGACACAATCGGGGTTTGTTATTGAGATCTTGCCAAGGACTGCGCACTGGGAGGGTAAGTGGAGCAACAGGCAGCTAAGTTATGACCGTGTGCATTTTATATGTGTCAATATCTGACCATTAATCAATCATTGCTTAAAATAATAAAACAATTGACCCTTAGTCTGTTCCTCGCTGTGATCACATGTAAACTGCAGGATGCAGGCATCACATACGTTGTTATAATTTTTCATGATGTTTATCTATTTGTTACTGTGTGAGCAACAAGACAGAAAAATCCATTCCAAAATAAATGTATGAGGTTTGCTAAGAATCTTTAAAAAAGCAAAATCCGTTTAGTTTACTATTCCGCCTTTTCTGTTACATTGCCATGGCTAACTTTTCAGTGTTCGTAAACCATTCTCATTAAAACTGTGGACACAGTTTGATTAAAATCGTTAGAAACACTAATGCAAAAGTTGACTTCAAATTGTGTGTTCGGGTGAAGTTACCTGAAATTAAATGGTCGCCACACAAGCGAAATCCATTGAGAGACAGGTTCCAACGCTCGTTTTTTCCAAATCGCGCTCAGAGCTCGTCTTCTTGCAGAAATCCATCTTTCTCTCCAAGCTGGATCTTTTGGAATGCGATAAAAAGCTCTGTCTTTAACTTGACCTATGTTTTGTGCAACCAGGTGCAACCAGGTGCACAAAACGAGTCAATCATTTTCACGACGCTGGAAAATTGTTGAATAGGCGGATAGCTACTGTAGCTTGTTTCCAGTATTTTCCTGCCAGTATGACATTAAGTCCTGGATCTCTGTAGCAATGTCTTCAGATTACTGTAAAAAGGTAGTTTGCCTCTAGAAAGAGTTTTGCCTGAAGACTAAAAAGATCGAGGTCTCGTCTGATGGGTTTTACCAAACTGTAAATAGGATGATTGTGACTCTATTTCAACAATTGATTTTAATCCCACTCTTCAATATGATAAAGGTGAAATTTGTGAATAATGCTGTATTTCTGTTGACAAATAATTCCACCTGAACTGTGAATTTGCATAGCTCTCTCAAAGTTACCATGGGCCTCTTGGCCACTTTCATTTCTTGTTCCGTCAGTTCTCGGTAGATTAGCGATTGTGCTATACTATATCCATTTGGATGAATGGATTGATTGCACCGTGTTCTGCTTGTGTTGTTATTTTATAATCTAACCGTGCTTAAAGCTTCCCCTCAGCCTCATCCCAGACCAGCCTGTTGCGTCGCTTGTGATGTTTGTTCATTAATGTTCTCTAACAACCCGCTGAGTCCTTTACACAGCAGTTTTTGTTCCACTAGATGTTTTAGGGGACCAGAGTAAATGGGCCTGAATACAAATCCATGTCACCTTTGAGATTAATTTTGATAAAAAGTTTGGATCATTTCACCTTCCAATTACGAAATAACAAAAAAGAAAGAAAATTACATCTAAGTTTATTGTTTTTTTGGTGACAAAATATGACATGGGCCCAAAGGTATCATTACTTTGGAAAGACTGTATCTATTGACTTTTCTTTAATGGTTAGTTATGTCTTTGTGCAGGGATCCGATCTGTGAGTTTCTATGAGCACATTGTGACTGTCGGTACCGGTCAGGGTTCTCTTCTCTTCTACGACATCCGGGCTCATAGGTTCCTGGAGAACCCTTTCTATTCATCCAGTGGGTATCGGAAGGGTGGCCCAGATGGCATCCTAAAGCTAACCACAGGGAAAGGCTGGCTGGTATGCATTTTTTTTTTTAAAGAAAATTCCTCAGTCATTTTTACCTCAGAGTTCTATCTCTCCTAATCTCCAAATCTTGTTTTCCTGGTCGGCTGCTGCTGCTGCTTTCAGAATCATGATGAAACATGGAGGAGTTACTTCTCAGACATCCATTCCTTCCCCAACGCAGTGTACACCCACTGCTACGACGACTCTGGTACCAAGCTGTTTGTAGCTGGTGGACCGCTGTGCTCTGGCCTGCATGGAAACTACGCAGGACTGTGGAGCTAGCCTCTCCCTCTCCTCTTCAACCAGTTGCATTTTCATCATTGTTTACCGAAGTCCCTCCATCCTGCTCATTAAGTTCATCCACATCACTTTCATTAAGATCTGTTTTGATTAACAGGTCATCTGTTTTGCTCACATTAGGACTCAGGAGCATGATGTTTCATAACTAAATATTTTTGCTGTGTATATTTGTGTCTACTTTGTTTCTCATCTTCCCCAAATTATCCCTTTTTACTTTTTATATTTTCCCCCACTCTTTTTATTATATATATATATATATATATATATATATATATATATATATATATATATATATATATATATATATATATAAAAAATAGATATGTATATAAAATGTACAATTACTTAATAATTTAAAGAACTACTAATTCTGCCACAGAGAAACTCAGTTTTGGAGAAAAAAAATGTAATATAAAAGTATCTGTGTTAGCATCATTAATACATTCACATCCAACCTGCAGGGATTATGCTGTGGTCTTTTGCTCGCTTATTTTTGTACTCAAGGATAGTGTTAACAGCTGCTTTCTCCGTGTTAAATAAGTTTCTTTGTAAATTAAAAAAACCCAACAACATAGTTTTAAATTTTTTCGTATAAATGGACAGCAATAATGACTGAAGCGGACCGAGCGGGAGTCCAGCTCCACATCTGAGAACTATCACAAGAAACTTCTTTCGTCTGCTCTCAGAAGTAAAACAGAGGACAGGATTAAGTGAGAGTTCTTTTTTCTCTCTCTCTTCACTAAGATGACGTTAAAAGGAGAAAAAAAAAGAAGTTCTATCATTGATAAATTCAGTGTTGATGCTCTGACATAATATCTAAATGCATAATTTGTTTTCTCCACTTTAATCCAATGGGCAAACCCATGCTGATAATCTTATTTACTTTTTTTGTATTTATTTCATCCACTTTTATCTTTTCTGCTTCGTTTAGTTGGTCAGGAATGTTCATCTGCTTTTAAATGATTGCTTTGATAAAGTATCATCAAAAGAAGTGAGCCATCAGGAACAGGACATTATCCGCAGAAGCTCATTTTGTCAGAGGGGATGCAAAGAAAGCTCATAATGTTGTAAGTTCTCAAGGCACATAGATTTTAGTTTTTTAAATCATAGCCACTCGCCCTCTCTTTGCCAAGCTGTGAGCAGCTGTGTTTCCCCTTGTTTGTAAAATCAGGCTTGGCTTCAGCTATTTCTTTGCCTTCCTGAAGTCTTTCCATGAAAGACACCCACAGATGTAATCATCAGTCTCCTTTTCTACCGGAAACTAAACAATTCTGTCCATGTATTGATTAAACAACTTTGTGTATTTTATATATAGAATTGTGTATATGTGTCCGTTAAAAAATGCATTAAGGGCAGTTGCATACATTTTCTTTGTACGCCTGAGAAATTGTGGATTGATCCATCTCCTTGGTGACATTTTTTTCTTTTATATACAAGCCTTGTGAATGTTTTTACAACGGACTGAAACAGGATATTGTAAGATATAAACACTTGGGGAAATTAATTCTTTAAAAAGGAGTAAATAAAACAATAAAATGTATATTATTGTATCTGTCTTCTTGTATGTTTTTTTTGTTTGTTTTCTGGAGTTTTTCGGCGGTGACTTGAATAGAAAAGATTTCCGAAGCTGTGTTAACAGAAATCTTTACTGATGGTTTAGTCCAGTGGTCCCAAAAGTTTTGTTTGGGACCACCCATGAGTTTCTGTAAAAACACTTAACAGCAAGAACTAATTTAATTGGAAGACCAAATTTATGCTTTTAATCTTAGAAGAGATCAAAATTATGATTGTAGAGATACAATTAAATAGATAATTGATACTCATGTTTTTATTATCAACATTTATTTTAATTACTGGTAATGCTAGTATACTCAACCTAAAGTTGGGGTCTAAAAGTAATTCCACTGATAGTACGGGGCTCAGAAGATGAAAACTTTGGAACCAATGGTCCTCTATACATTCTTATTCTGTACTGGGATTTGGTGCGATTGTTTGTGTAACCAATAATCAGCCATGGACCAGGTAAGTCATTTAATTCCTGTGCAGCTTGTTGTGGATCCCAATAATATAGTTTTAGAGTAACTAACCGCTTCCCCCTTACCACACAGTGCTCCATCATGCTGTAAAATACACAGCACCAAATTTATCCTGGGTTGTCATAAAGTGCTCAGAAAAAAAAAAAAAGACTGCTTAAAGTTGTTTCTCGGACAGACGTGCCCTTCTTTGCTTCATCACGAGGGTGACAATCAAATTTCTGCCTGGGATTTTAGTCACACTCAAGTGTGTTCTGCAAGCTGATAAACTAGTGAGAGAATAAATCTATTCTCCCTTTGTAAAGGTTGGAAAACCTATAGGAAAATTTTCACAAATTAGGTATGTGCAGGACCATTTGTGCTACTGGGTTAAAACATCTGGGAAATATTATTTGTCAACTGAAAATCTGACCTCCGATTGCAAATAGCCACCATCCCCTTAATGTGCATGCAGTGCAGAAACTCTTAAACCTTACTTTTTTTGTTTCAAATCTTTATTCGTACAATGCAGAGTAAAAATAAACAATACTATGTAAAGAGTGTTGTACTTACATACACTGTGTACAAAAAACAAACATTAACCAGAACATACAATACATATACGCTAGGGGGACAAACTTATCTAATTAAGCCAATAGTGAAGTGCTTGAAGGATCTTCCTTTTTCACATACAATCATTGTTTTTATAGCTTTGGGGTTAGTAGAATTTTTAATTGTATTAAGTTATTGCAAAAACTCATACGAGTATACATAAAAGGAGGGGCGTATTCCTAAACATTTGGATTTGTGAATATGAAATTTAGCCTTTAAGATTAGCAAATTAATAATAGGCTATATCTGTTATCCATGTTGAATTGTCTTTGGGAGTTTTTGGAGACCAAATAATACATATTTACAAAATAGGGCAAATCCTTTAAAAACATTTTCTGAGATAAAGACACATAATCTTTGCCAGAAGCTTCGTATAAGGGGACAAAACCAAAAAAGATGTATAGTAGATTCCTTACAAGCCCTACAAAAGCTACAGTTTGCGTCAATGTCTAATTTGAATTTGCTTTGAAGAAATCCTTTAGATGGGTAAATTCTGTGTATTAATTTATACGAAATGTCTTTAACTTTGTTGGTAATTCAAAACTGATTAGTTGGTTTCCAAGCTTCATCCATATAATATGATCAGACAAACGGTTATGGAAAAAATGACATGGTAACATGGTTATATTATTCTGAAATAAAGATCTAATCGATTTATTGTTGTTTTTAGAATGCTTAGAAAGGCATATCTTACGAATAACTGTTTTTATTGGAGATACCAACGGCATATGGTGTGAAGGGATATTAGGTTTATCCTTAAAAAGCATGTAAACCCCTATTGAGCCAAATACTTTAGTATAATCGTCTTGATTTATAGCAAAACTGTAATGTAGACAAAATTCTTCATAGGAGAGAAGCATGCCATTTGAATCGAATAATTGGTTGAGTAATATAATGTTATTCCTAAACCCACTATTTAAGAAGATAGATTTTATTTTACAAAGGATATATTTGTTATTCCAAATATAATAACTGTGTGGACTAAAGTTATACTTGTAGATGAGAGTCCATGATATAAAAGCTTGACGATGAAAAGCAGAGATTTTAATAGGGATTTTATCAATATCAAAATTACACGTAAGGAAAAAATGTGCACCATCTAATTTGGACAACATGTACATATTAGAGGCTGCACGGTGGCGCAGTGGTTAGCGCTGTTGCCTTGCAGCAAGAAGGTCGTGGGTTCGTATCCCGGTCCAGGGTCTTTCTGCATGGAGTTTGCATGTTCTCCCCGTGCATGCGTGGGTTCTCTCCGGGTACTCCGGCTTCCTCCCACAGTCCAAAAACATGCATGATAGGTGAATTGATCATTCTAAATTGTCCGTAGGAATGAATGTGAGTGTGAATGTGTTGGCCCTGCAACAGACTGGCGTCCTGTTCAGGGTGTACCCTGCCTAACGCCTGATAATTGCTGGGATAGGCTCCAGCTGCCCCGTGACCCTGAATTGGATAAGCGGTTAAGAAGATGGATGGATGGATGGATGTACATATTAGGTATAGTATTCCAAATGGAAGTAGGATTATTAATTTGATTTTTTAAGCAATTAATTTTGAATGTATTATTTAGAGTGTTTACCTCTAACACATTAAGTCCACCATTGGCATAGGAGTTCATAAGAACTGTTTTTATATATATATATATATATATATATATATATATATATATATATATATATATATATATATATAGTGTGTTCTATTTTTCCAAATAAAGTTGAAAAGTAATTTATCAACCTATTTTATGAGTTTATTGTCAAGGTGCAATGCCACAGCTGTGTATGTAAGACAAGATAAGCCTTCTGCTTTAGTTGTTAATACTCTGCCTTTTAATGATAAATCTCTTAAGAGCAACTGAGTAAATCTGCTCTTAACCTTTCTGCAGACCTTTCTGCTGTCATTGGTATTTCAATGCGCCATCATTAACAGGAAACCGTGTAGATGCTTCAAGGTTTTCTGGATGGCTTGAGCTCCCATTCAGCATGTAAACCTTTCACCTATAGTGCAACATTCATAGCAGTAATATTCTCTTTGGATGTGAAGCTATTTTGTTGATGATTGGTAATAGACACACGGTTTATTTTGAATTTTTTTTATTTTATTTAACTTGTATAGCAATGTTATAAGGATAATAATTTTATAGCTACACGTGTATTTAATGCATGACAATAAAAAAAATGTTTTCCTACCTGGAAAAGAAAATACATTAAGATATAGCAAACTTTGTTTATTTGCACTTAATTAAGGCAAGGCAATGCAAGGCAAGTTAATTTTATTTGTATAGCACACTTTCAACACAAGGCAATTCAAGGTGCTTTACATGATTCAGTGATAATGAAACGACATGATTACAAACAAAACATATAAGTTTAACAGTAATCAATCAGTAAGAAAAGATAATGTAAGCAACCAATTTATGTTATTAAAATACAATCACTTAAAAAACAAATGTGTGTTTGATGCTTCAGCATAAGCACTGGGACAAATATGTAAATCGCAACTGAAGCAGCAAAATAAACTGGTTCAAGTGGGAAAACGTTTGTTTTCTTTACTATCCGTAAAGCTGGTGGGGGATAATGATGATGATGATGGATCAGAGGCGAGCATCCACCGCGGCAGCGCACGTCACGTGACCACCTTGTCTACTGTTGGCCGAGTGAAGCGTGTTAGCAGGTAATAAAAACACACATTTTCTTCATCCTATTCAGCTTTACTGTTCACATTCCGCGTCCGCCAGACGTCCAACTTAATCAGTCGTTCGTTTGGCCGACGTGTAATTGGCTTCATGTTTCGCCGTGAGCGAGCTTTTGAAAGATGTCTCTTTGTGATTTTTTTTTCTTCTTCTGTTGTCTTGAATCCCGGCGAGCAATGTCGGGTTGGGATTGTGCTCTGCGAGGCCTTTTTCACCCCACTCCTCCTCCCGTAGATTTTATACACCTTTGTTGTTGCCCGTCTTAGGCATCGTTGTTGCTGTGTAACGTCAGTGTTTTAACAGCATCTGCACGTGTCGCTGAGTAGCAGCGGTCCTGGAAACACGCACAACACTCTCGTGGCAGTTTTATGGCCGTGGGCTTTCAACTTGGACGAGATTTAGATAGCATCGTTAGCCCCGATGCTAGTGTCAACGGTAGCATGAAGCGGCTAACAGCAAGCTAGCGAGGACAAAGGGGACGGTAGTATCAAGAACACAAAAAGTCGGTGAGTGTCGAGCTGATAGTTGTGTCTTAAAATGTTATGTGCTTGCAGAATAAGCGTAATTTATCACACATTTGTAGTCTTGTAAACAACCAGCAGGGTAACGAGCTCAAATCAGCGTCGGCTCAAAACAATGCAGAGTACTTCAGAGTTAATTATCTGTTAGCTGGACAAAGCGTCCACATTTTACAAATAAAAATAAAATGTAAATGTGTAGTTTCATACATTTGTCATTGATGATGATTTGTATGCTCAATATGAATACTTGAGCTGAATTTAAAAGGCATGGGGGGATTATCTCATGCAAGTTATCGATATCTAAAACGAATTGTCCATAATTAAAATCGGAATAACTCAAAATCACCCAAATCTGCTTAAATTGTCTTTTAAAAAAACCCGTTTATGTTTTAGCTTTGTTCAGTGGGGCAGCCAATGAAAAGCTTTGTGTTTGCCAGCGTCACGCACAGCACGTAAAGCTGGACTGCCATTGTTCTCTTGCCACAAAACAAATGGGTCAGTAAGGAAATCTAAACTTAGTCTGCTAATACATAATGCTTTTCTGTCTAAACACCTATCTACAGGATGTAAAGATCTGAGATTTTGTAGGGCTCTCTGATGCTACCACTGTTACCCAATTTAAATTGTTCTTCAAGGACTGTAAATACATCTTTGTTTTTCACTGATTGTTTAAAATAAAGCTTTAGATGTATCCGTACAAAATAAAACCAGGGTGGAAAATAATCGGAACGTATCTTATTTTTTATTAGAATCATTCAGAATAAATAAACAGAGGGGTGTTGTCTTAGATTTAGTTAATCATTCATTTATTGCATGTGTAAAAAGGACCCTTAAACAGCCTTTCTATCCAGAGTAATCATTAATTGTCTTAGAACCAGAGGAAATGATCCGGACGTAAACATGAATCCAGTGTTATTTTAAAACAGACAATATAATTAGAGTTGACATTTAAAAACATATTTTCAGCCTTTCTTTTAGTTATTAGAGTTTTGTAGTTATTGGTTAGCATTACCAAACGACAATCTCTCAGTAAAGAATTAGACTGAATTTAGCTCTTTGAAAGTATAAAACAAGATTAAGTCATATATTTTGTTTCTTTTTGTTTCGTCCATCACTCTGTGGCACTGTTTTAGTCATCTTCCCTCAGTGACAACTGCCACACTAAAGAGTGCCGTCAGTAAACACTGCATGCTTACTGATGAGAAAACAAGTCAGATTTTTTTGTTTTGTTTGTTTTTGTGGCTGTACTTGCCCTTTTATTTGTAAGAGAACAGCTTATAAACGGGGAAAGAAGCGAGGGTAGACATTGGGCAAACACTCGCAGGCTTGGGACAGCTACGTCGAGGACTAAGGCGTCTGTATATGGGGGGCCTGGTATGATACACCACATGTCAGGTTGTGTAGTTGGTGACCATTCGATCACCAGTGAGAGCGGACGACTCATAAACTCTACCAATTCCAAGCCTATGTTGTTATGACTGTGCGGAAATGCCGGAATTTCATAGCAGTAGGGCAAATTGAAGATTTATACAGAATTTGCAGAATTAGCAAGACTGTGATTGGGTGCTCGTGTTGCTTACAGGTCATTTCACTCCATTAGTTTTGTGTTTAGGGCTCAGATAGAAGCTCTTGTCTTGCACAGAGACCGGATATTGGGTTTGGGGTGTGTTGTTTTTTTCCTGCTTTTCACGCTGTAGTCTGCAGTGTTTGTAAAAGGACTCTGGGTCGCTCTTCCTCCTTGACCCAGATTTTCAGCAAAGCTGTTGCGTCACCGGGCCAACTGTGTGTCTTACAGCCTCCACAAGGCCACTATTCATCTGAGTGAGGGTTTACTGTGCTCAGAGCATCTTCTGGCGTTGGAGGCCTAATAAGCTCTATGCTGTCAAACAAGGGGAAAGTTGCAGCTGCGTTGTAAATAGTTTTTTGGGCATTACGGATTAGCATTGTTAGCTGAAGGTTTGTGCTCGTTCTCTTACATGATTTTTACTTTCATGTTTGCAGGTTTTTCTATTTTGTACATACAGAGTTTTGTATATACTGTATATGATGAGCTTGCTGGGGGGCGACAAGGCCCGGGGTCCTCGGGAAAAAACGCTGCCAGCTGCCACTCACACGCCGCAACCACAGAAGCAAATACAGGTGAGCATCTCTAACATACCTCTGAACACTAGATATGTTAAAGTTTGATCGTATATGCGCAGTAACCACTGCCTAAATAAGAAAATAGGTTATTCCCTGTTTATTTCGTTTAGTGTTACTGATTTTAAACCTCTAAAGCCAATGTAAAGACTATTAGAAATATACTGTTTCCCCCTCCTTCTTTTTAATGCAATATTTCTCTGATACAGGCTACTGCTGAGCAGATCCGGCTTGCTCAGATGATCTACGACAAGAACGATGCTGACTTTGAGGACAAAGTTAACCAGGTGTTAAACACTAGGACACTTGGTTGTTTAGGTGGCATATGAAGTGGCCTCCACACTTATTGGCACCCTTGGTAGAGATTTGTAAAACGTGTTAGAGAAACACTGAAGACGTAGCAGCGTATGCTAGCTGGTAATTAAATTCCCCCTCAATTCTTCAATTGAGGGGGAAAACATCTGTTAATTTTTCATCGTTTTCGAGAAACATTTTACCAGGCTGGAGCCTGCAGACAGAGGGATCCAGCCACTCTGACGTTCAGAATCCTCTCGTCTTTTCAGCTCCCCACATCGATTTAAAAACAATGTTATAGGTTTTTAGGGGCTCATCGATGGTAAATGTAGATTACCATCGAATATTTATTTATAATTGGACCACGTGGTTATTATCCTGTTGGAGCACCCATTGATGACTGTAACAGGCCAGCAGATTTGTACTTAAAAGCACTTGGTATTTTAAGTAGTTTGATACCATACACGTAAAAAAAAAAGAGAAATAGGCTTTCGTAATCAAAGATTGTCTATCATACTTAAAAGTAGGCTTTGTTTTCTGTTCACATGTTCATGCTTTGTTTCAAACCTGTGGTGTTGCTAAAAAGCTTCGTTTTTGGATACAGCTCCAGTAGTTCTGAAGTTTATCAAGCGGCAAATATTTATCTTTGTGACTGTAGGACAAAGTAAGCTATATCACGCTCGACAAAAACATCTACTTAGTGTGTAGATGGATATTTTTCTCCAGTGAATGAATGTAATTCAATTAAAATGATGATAAAGTCTTCTATACATGGAGGGTGTTGGAAGTCTTTTAACGTACGCTTTGATGCTCTTGTGTTGGGTTGGCATCTAGTGGGAATGTTGTGTTTTTCATCCCTCAGACACAAGCAGACGTCTTTAATGTGTTTAATATTCCTTTTCCAGCTAATGGAGGTGACTGGGAAGAATCAAGATGAGTGCATGGTAGCGCTTCATGACTGCAATGAGGATGTTAGCAGAGCCATCAATTTCCTGCTGGAGAGCACTTCGGACATGGTAAATAAGAGCTTTTTTCATCTGGTGATGAGGATTCACTCATTTAATATTAAGATTAATAAATCTATTCTTAATCTTAGTAAGGTTTCAGTTTCACAAATACTCAAATTAAGGGTTATGTCGATAGCAAACGTGAGAACAGCTCATTGAGTCAGTTAAGCTATGAGACAGGTAATATTAAGGGCTATATCCAGGGCTAATCCAGCTTTGTACTAACACTAAAGCGGTGTTTTTCGCAGTTTTTGTCTGAAATTAACGATGTTAAAAGCAAAACGAGCTCAAAAGTAATAAACGCAAGTATCTGAGTAAGAAAAGTAGTTCTTTCCTCTTATTGTTGGTAGTGATACATCCAGTCTTGATCAGCGTACATCTGTAGAACGGGAGTGGTTGGGGTATTACAAATGTCGCTTGTAATAAGGTGTAATCTGCCCCAAACACCGTAATTTTACCATGTTTATACTCTCCCTGGATTTACGAACGCCTCGGAAGTGCTTCTTAATTGTCTTCCGGGCCGATTTGGGGGCTTAACAATAAAACAATAATAAAAAGCTGGCGAATCTACCGTGAAAACACACAAACTGGCATTCCTGCCTAATTGTGTATTGAGTCCAAATCGGCCCGGAAGAAAATCAAGAAGCACTTCTGAGGAATTTATGTCTAAGGACAATATAAATATGATAAAATTAAGGCGTGTGGGGCAGATTAAACCTTATTACAAGTAGCATTTGTACTGCCCAGAGCACCCCCATTCTACAGATGCAGCTGATCAAGACTGGATGTATAAATACTGCTGAACGGCTCAAACTGGCACCAAACTTCTAAGAGTAAGTGAAAAAAAACATAAAATTTGCTAAAATTATGTCCAGGTTAAGACGGGAAAAAAACGTAATTCCCCTTTAAGTGCTGGACTCATTATCAGAATGTCACATTTTGATGTTTGTGTCTTTGTTACCGTTGGTTCTGCTCCTGCCTTCAGACCTCATGGGAGACGGTGGGAAAGAAGAAGCCTCTGGTGAAGGAGAACCCATCAGAAAGCAAGGAGAACAAGGAGAACCGGGAGAAGAAAGGGGAAAGGGAGGCCAGCAAGGGCCGTGCCTCTGCCAACCGCAAAGGCAAGGGGGCCAGTCGGAATCGGCAGGGTGAGTGCCCACAACAACAGAAATTAAAGCTCGTTCAGACTGAACAATGCGTCCTCTTTCTTACCTGTGTTGTGTTTAATTTTGTAGTGATACTTATAATGTATTTGTGAACAGCACGTCCGGAGGAGAATGGGGTGGAGGCGACACCAGTGGACAAAAGTTCAGATCGAGGTCGAAGGGCCAGGGGTAGCAGAGGTAGGGACGGTATCTCTTTCAGTCCCATAGGTGCTAAGCGAATGGGTTTGAATTTTTTTTGGGTGTTCTGCAGGGTCGGGAGGTCGGGGTCGAGGCAGAGCACCACCAGGGAGCAGGTTCTCAGCACAGGGCATGGGGTATGGTGGTAACACACATCTACATTTACCGGAAAAGCCTCAGACTTTTATCTTTTTTCTGCCATATTAAAAATAGCTTTTCCTAAATTGTGAAAAATGTCTTTTATATCAATTCTTTATATTTGCTTCACAAATGTTATTTATCTAGATTTTCCGTATTTAAATGGATATTTGCTAGGGATGTTCGATATTGGCTTTTCTACCGATATCCGATATACCGTTATAGCCTAACTCATAATTTCCGATACCGATATAAACCGATGCCGATATGTGGGGACCCTCCCTCATAAAAAAACAAAAAATACTAAACCCTTTTAGGTAACCACAATGAAATATCTTGTGTCATGCATACTTGAGTTTAAAATTATAAAATGTAATAAGTACTACAATTTTAGTTAGGCAATTGAAAAAGGTGCCATTTTTATTTTGTCTTCAAAAGTAGCTGGAACATTTTATCACCATGAGAATACTGACAAAGGCCCACCGCTCAGGACAAATTTCTACTTTTAGAAAATGTAAACAACATTATACCTTTATAGCATTGAAGTAAAGTGGAAACAACTGAAACAAGAATAAAAAATAAAAAAAACAGTGAACATTTAAGCAGGGCCAATAATTAACCTACTTTGGGTATTACAATCTTAAAAATAAAGTGGGCTTAAACACTGCATTAATTTAGCTCTACATGTAACTGGCCAGTGGCCATAATTTAATACAATCAAAACAACAACATTGACTTAATTAGCCATCTTTCAAGTAACCAAATGTGCAAATTAAAACAGTGTCACAAAGAGGAAACAGTGACAGATTAGAGCCCAGTAAACAAAATTCAGTCCTTTGTTAAAGTTATCTTAAATTAAAAGTTGTCTCAAACAAATAATATCTCAAAAACTAAACCTCAAATCTGTCATATTTCTACGCTATGAGAGAGAAAAGAAGTAACTGAAGAGTTTGATATATATGTGTATTGTGTGAAAAACTCATCTTATTGATAAAATAAAAAACGATACCAATAATTTCCGATATTACATTTTAATGCCAATATCGACCGATAAGGACTTTAGGCCGATTATATCGGACATCCCTAATATTTGCTGTTTATATACATCCTGGTAAAGCTGACTGCTGTTGTGTTTTTAACAACACCCACTGGTACAAATGGTTGTTTCTCATCTAGAAGTAGTTGAGTTTACCTGCAGGGTTTGGGAAAGTATAAACCAAGCAAAGTTTTTTTTAACCTTTTCCGGACTTTGCTCGTCTTTTTATGTCCTCATCAGGACTTTCAACCCTGCGGATTATACCTCACAGGCTGGGACCGGGACCACACAGACCGAGGTTTGGGACACAGCCAATAGCAGCAGTACAGATGGTACAGGTGAGCCCTGGAGAGAGTTCAAGGTGTTCCTGTTTTACTGTAATGCTGCCAGTTTAAGAGAATATTGTGTGTGTTCTACCAGTTGCCTGGAGGAATACCATGGAGGACTGGGCAGCTGAGGAGTGGAATGAAGATGTCAGTGTGAGTAAAGAGTCTGATTCTCTTTATCTGTATGTTTGTGTGTGTGTGTGTGTGTGCGTGTGTGCGTGTGTGTGTGTGTGTATACATGTATATAATAATACACATGGTTTGTCTCTGTGTTCATGCAGCTTTCTGAGACCAAGGTATTCACCTCTTCAACTGCACCTCCTGCTGAGAACCATATCAATCCTGGGCAAAGGTTAGACTTCCAAAAATAATCACGTTTGCCATGCTACAACTACAAATTTAAAAAAATAAATGTTTTTTTTTTTTTCAAATAAAATCTGAAAAATGTCTGTTTCAGTTCGGTTCCCTTTGCTCTGTTGCCATCAAATAAAATCCAATGCAACCAATGTATAACTATAATAGATTGATCTTATAATACTGGGAGAAAACCTGCTTAGAGGTTGTAAATTATAAGACTGAACTGGAGGTTCAGCTTCTAGCTGGATAACAACCCTAAACAGCAAAGGCTACAATGTAATGATTTAGATAAAGTCTTTAGTGATGTTAGAATGGTCCAGTCACAGTCAAGAACTAAATGTACTTGACAATTTTTGACATGACTTGAAAGCTTGTGTTCACAGCTGCTCCATGTCCAATTTTACTGGACTTCATATATTTTTTCAAACGGTAAATGTAAACTTACCATAATATATTTTAGAAAGAAGAATGCGCTTTCTTTAATCTACATAGATGGAGATACAAACAAATGGCTTCTGTAATTGCTCTTAAAACCAGTTTGTAGTATAGTATTGACTTGGACAGGTCTGTCTACAGGTGAAGCTGGAGAAATTGTGCAAAAGTTATTCTGTTTCAGTAATTCAAATTTAAAATTACATAGACTCATTACATGCAGAGGGAGATATTTTCAAGCCTATATTATTGTATTGAAATCACTTTTTTGTAAAGTGCCTTGAGATGATCTGTTGGGAATCGGTGCTACATAAATAAACTGAATTGAATTATGATTTTTATGATTATGGCTTACAGCTCATGAAAACCCCAAATTCAAAATCTCATAACATGTGAATATTGTGCAAAGGTTCAACATTTTAGGTTCAATGTGTCACATGCTAAAATCATCTTAAGACAAAACATTTGCTAGGCTATTTTATTTATATAGCACACTTTCAACACAAGGCAATTCAAGATGCTTTACATGATTCCGTGGTAATGCATGATAACTATATGATATATACATGATAAGAATATGAAAATTAAAACAGATCGAACCATAAAAAATAAAATTTGTGCAATTTATTGCAAACATTTCCTGAGCCTTCAAATGGTCTCTCAGTCTGGTTCAGTTGGAATCACAATCATGAGGAAGACTGCTGACCTGACAGTTGTTCAGAAAACCATTATTGACCGCCATAAGGAGGAAAAGCCTCAAAAAGGTAATTGTAAAAAAAGGTGGATGTTCCCAAAGTGATGTAAGCTGTACAAGCAGCAGGGATGCTCCCTGCAAACAACCTTTATGGAGATGTTGACTTCATTTTCCAGCAGTACTTGGCACCTGCCCACACTGCCTAAAGTACCAAAACCCTGATTCAATAACCATGGGATTGCTGTGTTTGATTGGCCAGCGAACTGGCCTGACCTGAACCCCATAGAGAATCTATGGACCATTGCCAAGGGAAAGATGAGACAGATGAGACCGAACAATTCAGACAAGCTGAAGGTCTCCCATAACACCCCAGCAGCTCCACAGGCTGATAGCATCCATGCCATGCCGCATTGAGGCAGTAATTGATGCAAAAGGGGCCCAAACCAAGTACTAAGTACACCTGCATGATTATACTTTTCAGAGGTCTGACATTTCTCTATTTAAAATCCTTGTTTTACTGATTTCATGTTATAGTCTACATTTTTGAGTGTTTCAATTTGCAGTTTCCAGATGTAAGCCATAATCATCAAAATTATAACAGAAAGGCTTGGGATATCTTATGCGTCTATATTATATAATAGTTTTACCTTTTTAAGTTGAATTACCGAAATAAATGAACACTTGCATTTACATTCCAAAATATTTTATTATATAATTTGTGAAATGTTTTCTTATTCATCATTTTTAAAAATATTTTGTACTTCTTTGTACTGGAATGTCCCTTAGTTCTGGAAAAATTTTGGTTTTAACAAACCATCCTGTGTGTTAGTCTGGACCTTGCTTCTCTGCTGCAAAAGCCTGGAGTAGGAGGAAGAGAGCCACCTTCCTCCTCTTCCACACCGAGTCTGGTCTTCACCAACTCCCACCATCATCAGCAACCGCCACCCAGCCGCAACACGACCAGTAGCACGAGCTACGCCCACGCTGCTCTGGTAAAAGAAAACAAAAAGAATGCTGTTATCTTTAGTTTTTTTTGTCATCGTTATGCAATCAAAAACGTAATAATTTCTTCTCTTTCTTTCTTTTTTGTTATGTACCAGTCATCTGTTCTGGGAGCTGGTTTTGGAGACTTGGGCCAGGCCAAAAGGTCTCAGCCTAGTGCTGGTGCTCAGATCCTGGAACAGCTGAAGGGTCCTGGTTTGGGCCAGCTTCCCTCATCCCAGGCTGCCCCTCCTGCAAGCACCCAAGAAAACAACACCTCCATTGGCCGACTGCCGGGTCTGGGAGCGCCTGTACCTCCACCCTCATCCTCCAGCTGGGACATGAAGGCCTCAGAGTCCAGCACTAACCCAATGTCCTCACAGTTCAGTCGTAAGTGGTTAAGACCCATTTGTGGTTACATAGTCAGGTGCAAATATCTATCCATTGTCCAGCTTATTCTTGTGAGGCGAGGGGCACCGTTCACTCTGGACAGTTTGCCTGTCTGTGTGTAAATATGCTTGTTGTGATTCCCTTTTCCTTGCTTTTGTCTGCAGGTGAATTTGGGCTGCAGCCTGAGCCTTCTCTCGTTCTGAGCCAACTGGTTCAGAGGCACAGCAGTCCCTCGCTGCCTCTGGCTCGTCAGCCCAGTCCACCTTTGCAGCAGCAAGCACCCGCTGCTTCTGCCTCGCCTGCTCCCCAACACATCAGCACGCCAGCACAGGCCGGCCCGGTGATGACTGCTACTGGTGCTAAGCCTGCCGCTGCCAGTCTGGGGCTGGACTCACATGGCAGCAGTACGCCACAGCAACAACGGGCGCAACTCAAAGGCCCGAAACGAAGGATACCTCCTACATCAAAGGTAGGAGTAACTGTGACGCATGGATAGAAATAAGTCTACTGTCAAAGCTTGATGGGAGTTCAAGATGAGCAGAAATGTGTTACCACCTTTCTGGCAGATCCCGTCCACAGCAGTGGAAATGCCTGGCTCAGCCGATGTTCCAGGGCTAAACCTCCAGTTTGGAGCTCTGGATTTTGGTTCAGAGTCTGCGCTGCCAGAGTTCGGGGTTGTGGACAACTGTGTGAGTGCAGTGTCCCGGGAGTCCACACCAGCGCCTGCACCACCTGCATCAGCACCAGGGACCCAAAGCCACACAAGCCTGTACTCAAAACCTCTCAGGTAATCGCTGCCTATGACTAAACGCATCTTATTAAAATAATTCAAGAAATTGTTCACCTTTCCTTCAAGGAGTGACTAAATTTCTTGATGTTCATTAGGTTTATTATGGTTGAGATTGTCAGGTGTGATGTTCCATCGGTTTTACTTTTCTTTCACTGTATTAAAGAAGAACTAGCCATTATTATGTTTTCTGTTATTTTTAAAGTGTAAATGATGAAAATAAAACTTCTTTGACACATTCTAAAAATGTCTCATCTGTAATTTAATGCCTTTTGGAGACGTTTCTATCATTCCTTGGCTTCTTTATGCACATTTATAAAAATGTTAACCTGGGGTGCCCAAACTTCCGATCCCCAATGTATATGCAAACCTGCTAATCTGTATGCATTTGGGTTAAAAAAAAAACAATCCCACAAAAAGCAGATATGTTTGTGGCTGTGATGTGAAAAAGATATCACAGGTTATGAAGCTGCTTCTGTATAATGTCAACTAAAGTGTAACATCTGTGTGTGTTTCAGTGAGTCGTTGGGCAGCTCTCTCTCAGTCGCCCTCCCTTTGCCCCTCTCCTCCTCTGAACCGGTGTATCACTCCTCCAGCGCAGCTATGCCCAGTCTCACACCATCATTGGGGACAAGCAGCTCCTCTAACCCTCCGTTGTCCGCCTCAGCGACCTCAACCACCTCGTCCTCCGCACCCTCTACCTCCTCCCACTTCTCCTCAGTAGGGGGGAGTTACGAAGCAACAATGCCTCCTCATACGCGGCTTGTTTTCTCGCAGACCAAGGAGCCAACGGGACCAGTAATGGTGAGTAGACCACCGTACCTTTCCTGTTAGAGGATATGGCCATGATTCTTATCAGTTAACTAACCTAAAATAATTTTTTTTCTATTTTTCTCAGAATGGTCTGAATGGTGTAAGAACTTCTGCTGCTCTAGACAGTGAGTCGCCCAGCATTGCTCTATTTTTTATTTTTTTGTGCTTGGATAAAGAAGGTGTCTTTGTTGTGGGACCTTAGGGGAACTGTCAACCAAAGCACCAGTCAGTCGGAAACAAGTTACATTTCTTTTTCTCAGCTTCATCGGCTTCTTCCACACCAAAGCCAGAATCGCCGTCTGTGATAATGAACACCAATGGTCCTTCAGGGGCTTCCTCCCACTTAACCCCCACCCTGCCCCCACACAGCTCCACCACACTCTCCAATCTGGTGCAGGACCTGCCGTCAGCTAACCAGCTGAACTCGCTCAACAGGTCGCTCAAGTCTCAGCTCAGATATCTTTACAAGTGCTGGCATGAATGCGTCCTGAGTTTAAAGGTCCTCTTTTCTCCACAGTCATGTGACCAGCCATTCCTCGGTTTCAGCTCTGGGATCAAGCTCTCTCACTGTAAGTACCTGCTGGGGCTGCATGTAAACTAATGTATGAGTAAGATAATCAAGGTTCCTACCCTTTCAGGGAATTTTATTTGGGTATTTTCCAGATCTGGGGTCTCATTTAACCTCAGCAACTTTTTTTATGCAAGTTTTTGATCCTTTGAGTAAGAACAGCTGCACGCAGTTTCCGCTTTATAAATAAGACTTGTCGTGGAAATGTCCTAAGTTGTTTTTGGATCATAACCCGCCTCCTACACACCCACTTTCTGCCATAAACGGTCAATCCAAAGTGTCTAGTGAATAATCTACATGACTTAAGACAGGTAATAATTTTATGAGTAACCATGGCAACCGAGAGGCGGAGAAAGTAATTCAACAGGAGGCACGAAAAACCGTTTTAGTTTAATCGTTTAATCAATGTTTATCTACAGCTCTACTCAGCCTAAGGCGACCAAACTGCTTCACATAGAAATACAGAAAACAGTAACAAAATGATAAAGTATAACGAGAGAATAGTAGGCTTAAAAAGTTTAAAATAACAACTTGAAACTTGAAAAATAAAAACAGCAGGACATGGGATAAATTAAACAAGGACACTAAATATAAAGTTTCAATTATATGACTACTTCTTGCAGCAACAATAAGACTGGAATAAAAGCAAATTAAAACTAAATTACAGCACAACACAATAAGTTTCTCCTCTCCTAGGCATCTAAAGCCTGACAGAAAAGGTGCGCTTCAATCGACCTTTAAAAAGCATCATCTGTACAAAATATTGATTTGGTGTCACAAGTTAACGGAAGAGCTGCAAGCGACACGGCGTTTATGCAGTAGTGTGCCTGACATAGAAAAAAAGAGTGTGGTGACGGGATGCTCGGTTTCACCGGGTCTATAGGGTCTAGTTCCGCACATAGATCTGAAATGGCTTCCGGCTCCACCGCCATCCAGATGTTTCCAGTGGCTGATCTTCTATGAGTCCCCGCGCATCGACAATGCATCATTATGCAGCATTGTCACTGTCGTATTCATTGTATTTCACACATGCACCAATACGTGCAATTGCTTTAAAATCTGAAGATATGAGCATACTTCTTAAATGCAACATTATTTCATTCTATAGTGGGATTTTGGGGGGGGGGGAGTTGGTTGCGTGTGCAATGCTCTACAAGTCTGAAAAATGTTATCTAAACTTACAATTTAAGTCCGTCTTTACTATCTTTCCTGCTGTACTAGAAAATCGCTTACGTATTTTTTTTTAGACCCTGTATTGTACGCAAGCAAAAATGAGACCCCTGGATCATGATGGAAAAAGAAACTTGTGCAATGAGTCTAGAAATGTTTTTGTTTTCTGAACTTTTTTTCCATTCTTCCATCTGTCACACCATCCCCTCATTTTTGCATGTCTTGCAATCCATCTCCCCTTTACTTATCGATTCATACAACCTGCTTTCTAGCATCCCTTTATCTTTGTCGTTCCTTAATCCATCCTTCTTCCATCTGTTTGGCCTTACATCCCTTGTTCTCACAGTTTCTACATTTCACTGTAGAAATTTCTCCTTTAAAGCATTTCAGAACTGAACCAAATGGAAATATCTGGAAATTTTAAATCTGTAAAAAACTTGAAGTATGGTGTGGATAATGTTCACACGCAGGGCATCAAATAAAACTAGCTCTAAAATGCTGCCCACAGGGTTGCTGGCTGACTTTGATGTGTCTCCTGTGTTTTTATGTTGGGCAGTACACGAGTGTGGACAGCAGCAGTGTGAGCTCCCTCACTCCCTCGTCCAGCTCTTACACGTCTTCACAGCCCACAAACTCGTCACTCCACTCAGCCCACAACAGCAGCAACAGTAGCAGCATCAGCCACCTGGCCAACATGGCCAGCATGAGCAGCACGGTTGGAGGCATTACCGGCAGCGGCGGATTCCACTCGGCCATCGCCACCAGCACAGCGTTGGGACTCGGCTCCAATGGAGCTACCGGCACTTCCAACCTCTCCGCACCGAGGACCACGGCGCTGCTCTCCTCCACTGGTAGGCAGACTCCTGAATCGCTTTTCAGGCAGATAAATTATTTCAAGGTAAAAATTTATTTGCCTTTGTGTTGACAGGCAAAACTCCTCCTAACCTTTCCCAAGGAGTGCCTCCTCTACTGCCAAACCAGTATATAATGGGACCAGGGGGCCTACTGCCTGCTTACCCGGTAGGGATGGGTATTGTTAAGGATTTATCAATACTTCTACTCTCAACGATACTCCTTATCGATCCGGTACTTTATCTGTATCTCTATCTGTACTTTTTTTTTTTTTTTAGATTAAAACAAAAAGGGAAAAAGACAAATGATGAACTATAATTGTTTTATTTTTTAATAATTGGAACAGCAAAGCAACGAAAATTAATAACTACAAAATAAAAAGAAATCAATAACTTAATAAAAACACTATATAATCAAATGATTTTATATACCAAAAACAAAAAAATATATTTTGTCTATTTAAAAAAGTTTAAGGTATTCAAATAAAAAATATCAAACATAACTTCCCTATAAAACAAGGCAAGAGCCAAAATGAAACATTTTGGATGCTAAAGTGTATAGTGCAAAATAAGCTCTAAGAACATTGAGAACAATAATATAATATCCACCCATCCATTTTCTATACCGCTGCATCCTAATGCTGCAGCACTCAGGCGGTCAAAAAACTCTCTTTGTTTTGGTGGCTATTTTAGCAAAGTGTTTGATGAAATCACTCGTGTTCTGGCCTTTGCAAGCAAAGCTTTTCTTGCGTCCCTATTACCTGATTAGTGGATCATCACAGGTGGTCAGTGAAGGCAATAGATTACAGTTGTGCCTTCAATTATTCAGCCCCCGCTGCAAACTAGGTTTATTAGCTACATTTAAGTTCGTCTGAAACAAACAATTTTCTTCAGCAACTTAAATAGTTGCATAAAACTATCACAAGTGTTTATTTTTTATTTTATTCAGCAATAAACCATGCTGTTGATCGCTGCTGCGGTCTCAAAGTATTCAACCCCCTGAATAGAATCTTTAAAACCAAAGATTTTCCATCTAGATTTGTTCTTGGGTACATATGATGCAACCAAGTCTTCATTATTTGCATCAGGTGTGCTTCAAGCCTAGGTAGTAATTCTCCGTCAGCAGATTTGCACCCGGACGCGCACGTAATGATGGAGACGTTAGCCTTATATACTTCTCCGTTGGAAAACACCAGCTGGAAGACTTGGTGGGGTGATCTGTCAAGCTCCATCCGTAAACTCCCAAGATCTACGCAATTTATGAAGCAAAAGGAATAATGTGCTCACAACTGTATAAAAAAATGCAACGCGGGTTTGCTTATAGGGCTAAACGATTAATTACATATGTAATTAAATCGCAATTTGACAAAATGAGATTTTATCTAGCAAAGGCTGCGATTTGACTTGACGTAAAACATATCTGGTAAAGTCACGTGACTTGCAAACAGCTCAAACAATGCAGGGAGAGAAGGAAACGTTGCACTTTAACCTGTTATAAAATGGCCTAAAGCTTAGCAGAATCCAATGCTGCACAATATTTGGTGCCTAATGCTGCATTCACACCGCCCCATGCGTCGGCGTCAGTTGCGGCAAGATTACATGTAAAGTCTATGGTGGAGTACGTCAGAGGTCGGTCATGGGCTCTGCTTCGCGTTGAGTACATTGGCTCCGTCAACGACGCTTGCGTTTCATACGGCAACGTACCAACGCATGCGTTACAGAAGTTCGGCAAGTTGATTTTCTGACAGACCCAACGCAGTTAACGCAGTGCTGCAACCAATCAGAGCGTCTCACTGTAGTGATGTCACCATACACTTATCTTGAATGAAGCGCGGGTCCAGTGAAAACATTTTCAACAAACGCAGATTTAAAAAATCATAAATAACACTTACCGAAGTCAGATGGACAGGCGCTCCTAAGGAGGAACAGAGAACCTGTAGTTGGTGTCCTGGTAGAAGATTTAAGGTCCGATGCGGCCGAGGAGGTCGTAAAATTAGGTGTGGGACAGACGGAAGTAGCACTGAAAGCAAACCTCATCCATAAGCAGCTCCTGGAGCAAATGGTTAAACTCCCCGAACTCAGAACGCATCTGAATAATGGGCGCCGATGCACCCGATGTCAACGTTGTCTAGCTTAATCTAGCTAATAAAGCCAAGCCACTCTCTTGTTACAATCCACCATAGTTCAGAACGTACGGCAACAGAGGAAGCCCCGCACATGCGTTGTTTTTTCCTCAGAAGCAGGCAATGGAAGCCAAAACGTACATACGTAAAACTTCATCCGTTGGATGTGTTGCTCGACGTTTTCAATGGATGCGGCCTGAATGCAGCATAAGAGGGATATTACATCAGTTGTGGCAAATTATATCGGCTATGAAAACGTTGATGCTGCGCAATGGCAGGTAACGCAGAACACGTCTTGCTGCCTCACGAGGTACACTACGAACCTTTATCAACAACCGAGAACATCACACCACCATATATGAGAGTTGCACGGCTAAAATAAAAATGCCACCAGTGTTTCAATTTCCAGTAAACAAACTTCCAGCCGACAGGGATCGCTGTCCGAGCTGTTTGACAGAATCTCTCCTTACGGACATAAAAAACAGCACACCGAAATAATTTGTGCTTTAACGGGGTTCATAGCCAACACATTTTTGCCACATTTGCATTTTTTATACATCTGTGCTGTATAAAAACTGCCGAGAGAAAGTTAAAGCCGCACCAAAAACAGTGGAGTATTTTGTAACAACTGACCTGTGATGAAATCGCACTACGGAGTCATACCAGAGTCTGAAAATGCATTAGATCGATGGAGAATTAAAAATTAGAGCTTGTTGCTACAAGCCTCCTGCTTCCCGGATAACCCCACGGAGGAAAACATTGCAGCCGGCCTGAGAGGGGCTTACCAGCTGGGATCAAAAGGAAGAAAACCTTGATTGCATAACGACGGCGATCACCACGAGTGTGATCATTTAAGTAGATAAAGTTGTTTATGTTCAGCCATGCTTCATTTGCCTTTGTCTTAAAATAAGTCTAGCCTATGGAATAGAATACATTATGTATTAAAATCTGTTTATAATACATAATATTTTTGCTTGCATTAATTAAAAAATGCTTGAGAAAAGCCCCATAAAAATAATTGCTAATTAAATCGCAATTAGATTATTTTCCAAAATCCTTCAGCCCTATTTGCTTATGGATTAGCGTTCTTTTAAGGAGGATAAAACATGCACTACGAATAAATCAAAACTTCAGCGAAGCTTGGTGGCTTAGTGATGCTTTGCCTCCCCTGGGCACCGGAAACCTGAAGCTGGTGGAGGAGAGGTTTGATTAAATGAATTCCCACGGAATGCTAAGAGAAAACGTCATGCTGTCTGTAACTAAGCTGAAGCTTGGCCGTCCATAAACTTTCAAGCGGGGAGTAGGATCCCTAGCATATCTCAAAGTCTGCCAAAGCTTGGAAGTCACAAGCTTTGGTCATGTCTACATCATTGTAGACATTTTGTTGTTCCAGAAATTATGCTACTACACAATCTAAATCATTGATCAAGTTTTGCTTTGCAATCTTGTTTAACATTTAAATTTAAATAACTGATTTTTCTAAATTTTTGTCTGATACTCTGACTGTTTAACTGAGTTTTTGTTTTTTACTGTTTTTTTCGTCTTGCAGCAGATCTACGGCTATGAAGACCTCCATATGCTCCAGTCTAGACTGCCAATGGTAAGACACTTATGCTAAAGGGTTAGGTGGTGTTGGGAAACAAAGACAGTACAGTGTATATATACTGTGGTTGACTATCATAAGTACTCACTATATTTAAAAAAGAGATCAATGCATTTCATATTAGTCTTTTGCAGTCTTCCAAACACGAGGATCATTAGAGGGTCATTAGTGTTAGGATAAGCTGTGAGATGTAACTGCTTTTAACCTTTAGATAAACCTGCTTTAAAAGATCCAGTATTATCCTTTAAACGAAGCATGCAGTCAAGGCTCTGTTTATAGAATATGTGAGATGTTCTAGATGGTAAAAATTCAAACATGTAAGACATTGATTACTCCTAAGTTTTTTTTTAGAATGCCCCTAGAAAAAAGATCTTCAGATTATCCCAGTATGGCTCTTACATGGTTTTATGACTAAGATACGATTGTCTTTCCTCTGCTCCTTTAGCCCTCTTTGCAGGATTACTATGGAATCACATTCCCTGGACCCACAGCAGCTCTCTCTGGCAGAGATGGGAGTCTAGCCAACAACCCTTATTCAGGTGAAGCGCCTCAAGGTTCTGTTTTCGTTCTTTTTTCTTTTTAATCGTGCAAACCGACGTGTTCTCACATAACATCACACCACCATGGTCAGGTGACGTCACAAAGTTCCCACGGAATGACTCCACCTCTCCGGCGCCCCCCACCAGCCTGGCGGCCCCCCAGCCTCCCCAGGCCCAAAGCCAAGGACAGACCCAGGCTCAGCCTCAGCCTCCTCAGGCCCAGCCACAGCACCACAGCAGTCAGCAGGCCTTTCTGCCACCAGGCTACAGCTACACAGGTCTGCCCTACTACCCTGGAGTGCCCAGCGCTGTGCCCAGTGCGGCTGCTTTCCAGTACGGCCCCACCATGTTCGTTCCCCCTGGAGGCCCTGGACCGGCTTCGGCAAAGCAGCACAGCTTGAGCCTCGGCCTGGGGAACCCCTCAGCTAGTCCTTTCCAGCAGCAGGCGCAGCAGCAGCCCAGCGGTTACGGCCAGCACGCCTTCAGCTCAGGTTCATTTTACATTCTACTGCCGTTTACAAAAGTACGGCATTACAGGACCAACCTCAGTGTGACTGATGTTGCTGTTCACAGGTTATGAGGAGCTGACAGCAGGCCCAGCAGGAGTAGAGTACAGTAAAGGTTACAACTCCTCTTCACAGGCACAAGCCAAATCTGCTGCTGCAGGGCCTGGAAAAGGTAAGATGAAAAACCCACTGCCTAATTCATTCAGCCCCTACGTTCTTACATGGAAGTGCCTCATGTGTCTTCTTCAGGTGTCTCAGTGACATCCAGCAACTCGGGTGTGCCAGACATCAGTGGAAGTGTTTACAATAAGACCCAGGTAGGGCCCCCTTTACCTCTGCATCCCACCATCACTGTGTTGTTCGCCTGTTATTTCACTAATGATCATGTTTTTTTTATCCGTCTCCAGTCGTTCGAGAAGCAGGCTTTCCATGCAGGAACCCCTCCTCCGTTCAGCTTGCCGTCAGCGCTGGGGGGTCCAGGACCGCTGAACCCTGGAGCAGCTCCTGGAGGCTATGCACCTGCCCCATTCCTCCATATCCTGCCTCACCAGCAACCACACTCACAACTGCTGCATCACCATCTAGCTCAGGATGGACAGGTGCTCTTTCAACTGTTTGTAGCTATAAGCTGTAAAAGACAACCAAATTCACTTTAGTTTGTCCCCTACAGATCACATCATTGTCTGTCTTTTTTGCCATTTTGTTGTAAATAATAATTTAATCAAGATGAAATCTGCCGTTCCACCAAGTTTTTACACCCAAATGCTTCTAATAACGTCACATCGGGCAACTAATCAGGTTTCTTTAGCATTTTACTAGTTTTTCTTCTTCATACTTTTGGTGAGATTTCTTACTTTACAGTTGGTTCTATTCTGTATGGCTGTGGCAAAACATTAGAGCCGTATTAGATGAAAAAATATCAACAAACAGATTCAGGTTAGCCCAGAACGACCCGATTTCCTCCAGTGATTATTTCAAGGCATAGATTTATTTATTTGTTCATTTAAACCCACATCAACGTCCCCTTCAGAAGTGCTGAATGAGCGTTGCTCTGATCTTAAAGTGCATGCATGTCCTGCAAGATCCAAGCAGCTCGAGCTCATAGACAAAGCTGGATGCAGTTAACTTTTTTCCTGAATCTAATTAGTGGTCAGAACCGATTGGTTAATCTGTTTACCTGGTAACCAGCTTAGCCGATATATTAGACTCGTGGCAGGAAGTTGAGCGTGTGCATGTACTCTGCAGAGCTGCTAAAGGCTCTCGTTGTGGTCTGAGACAGTCCACAACAGAAACTCGTTCCTTACAAGTTATGAGGAAAGATGACCCGGCTGTCGTGCCCTTTGCAACGGCGTGCAGACCACACTTAATTTGCTTAATGATTGCCTCGGTTGGCAATAAACTGCAAGCACATTGGCTATAAACCTTCACAAGGAGTACAAAGGATCATATCTTAGTTTTAACTTGAAAATATGAATTTCCTAATGAATAAAAAGCGTCACAACTGTTCATTACCTACACTCACACACAGCAGCACCTTTCTCTTTTCTAAAAGTTTAAATTAAACCATTAAACCACCTTAGAGAGAGTAGTCGAAACATAAAGGTCTGATTCGCAACACCGACCAGTTCTAGATGCAAACTAATGTATCACCGCATGTGCTGAGGTAAGGACTAATCTGGGATGCTTGGAAAAGTAGTGATGGCAAAAATAACAAAACTAAAAATATCCTTATAATAAGATCCAATACAGTGAATATGTACACAATAATCAAGATCCAACTGTTTTGCGTTGACACATTACTTTCTGCTTTTAAAAGATAGCACAGCTAATGCTGTAATACTGTGTTCATAAAGGAAACGGGGAGAAGTTTGAGTGCACCAACAAAAAAAATGTAGACACATCAGTTCATTAAAAAAAGCTGCTTTCAGCCTTTTTAAATAATTTTTCTTGACAGAATTACACTGTCAAGATTATTTTTCTTTTTTTTCCGTCTTGATTTAAATGACAATAGGGTTTTTTTTTCCCTTAAATATTCCGATGTTGAATATTCAGTTCAAAAAAATTTTCTTTGTTTCAACATGTTCATTGAAACTGGTTCTTTAATTCAACAATTGGACTCTTTTTTTTCTTTTTTTCTTTTTATTTACATTGCAGGTATTAATAAAGCTTGATAAGAGTTATATTTAGTGAGGATGGGGGGTTAGAGTTCAACTCTGATGCAAAAACGACAGCTTCAAATTAAAGTCAAAAGTAGCTTCTCCACCATAATATGTAGTAATACTAACATCGGCTTGATTTTCAGGCCTCTTGCAATGTCATCGAACCAAATACACGCAAGTCAGAATGTTACAAGAGCACTGAGAAGCATAAAAAAACCAACTTACAAATTGCTGTTAAATTAATATTTTAAGATTTATTTTTCAGATATTCCAGCAAAGCAGAAAATATTTTTTGATTTCCACTGGTTCTGCTTAATAGTCGGACTTCTTTCTTGTTTTTCAGGGCGGTCCGAGTCAGCGGGGCCAGTCCGGCAGCCTGCAGCAGAAGAGCCAAGTCAACAAGTCGAGCTACGGCAGCTCCCCGTACTGGGCCAACTGAGACTGCTACATCTGCAGAGAGATTGTGCGTGCGCGCCTGGATACACACACAGGCAGATCTCACATGATCATAGAGGGACAAAGCGTTTTTACAACACAAGCTAAAATACACACACTACCATCCTCTCCCCTTTGCTCTGTATAGACCCCTTTTCAAATTTATGGCTGTTGTATGTAAAATATATTTATGTATTTATACAGTATATATGTATTGGTAGGACATAAAATGTGATTTTTCTTCATTGTTTTTATTTTGAAGGACATTTTATTTCAAAAAAAGTGGAACGCTGAGAATGCTAAACCATGGAGATAAAGTTGGTGAATATACTTGAACACAAGCATCTTGTGATGTGATTTTTCTTTGTTTGCAACCATAAACTCAGAATGGTGTACATAGATTATACGCATCATTTCCACAGCAAAGGCCTTTTTTTATTTTGGAAAAACATTTTGTAACTTTTGTCACCCACATCTGTGAATCCTTTTACTGAGGGTGACTTTATAACTCGACTTCTCTTCTTTCTCCCAGTTTCTTTCCATTTGTCTCTCCTGAATTCTTACTTGTTGGCTGGTTTGATCAGCCAAGCCTTGGGTTTGATGTCATTTTAATCCTTGTTGTCCAAATTAAAAGATATTAACAGTTTATAGTGATCTGGCATTAATTACAAGTTTCTTTTAACTCACACTCAGCCTCTTAATGTTTCAGGGTTCAAATGGCAATCTGTTTTTAAAGTTAGAACAATGTATTTTAATCATAAAATTATCACGTCTTCGATGTTAAGTTTACAACCTTATGCATTGTACAGGTTTTCACATCACAATTGTGTGCATTGATTTTACACAAGGATTTTAAAGGTTTCGAGACACGGCCCCAGTTCATCCGACTCAGACCCATGAAGTGGTTTTATAGCATATAAATTTCAACAGACATTGAAAACAAATTGTTCCAATATGCATAAAGCACCACTAGTTAATTGGCTGCATTCAGATGAACTGTACTTTTCATGAAAGACAGCAATAACACCCACCTCAAACTAATTGCTATAATTAAAGCTAAGAAATGAAGATATCTACTGCAAGAATCATAATAATGAGGGACTAACTAAAAAGATTGGTAGCAAAACAAAAGTGACAGCTACTCCGAATTTTGTGAATTTACAACTAAACAGGACATTTAGGTGTAAGAATCATTGATTTTAGCCTGAACGAGTTGTTGGAAATGAGTTCAGAGGATCCAGATAAGACTACCAAGGTACACGTGCTGCTAGTCTATTATTTAAATGTACTAGGTAACCTGGGGCTTGGATTTTTGGGTTACTAATTAAGTTGTAAGTATGGTGTTACTCCAGCAGCACCCAGAGACCGACACATCTAGGACACTGTTCTTGTGTTTCAGCTAATGTTAAAGGGACAAGTGAGTCAATTCAAAACCATTTAAACTTAAAATTAGAATAAGCAAAATATTTGTCTATAGTGCTTGTGTATGAATAACATTTAAGGAAGCCCTGGGTCAGTAGTGAAATCAATCCATGGTCACTGAAGTCATTTTAGGTACCTTCAGCAGTATGAGCAGGTGGCCGTCCTACAAAATGAAACCAGTGTCTACAGTGCATCCAGAAAGTATTCACAGTACTTCACTTTTTACAGCCTCGTCCCAAAATGGATTAAATACATTTGTCCCATAAAATTCTAAACACAAAACCCGATAATGTGAAAAAAGGTGTCTGAAATTGTTGCAAATTTATTAAAAATAAAAAAACATGAGAAATCACATGTACATAAGTATTCACAGCCTTTGACGTGAAGCTCAGAATTGAGCTGAGGTGCATTCTGTTTCCAGTGATCATCCTTTGGGTTTTTCAGCAGATTAATTGGATTCCACCTGTGGTAACTTAAGTTGATTGGACATGATTTGGAAAAGCACACACCTGTCTAAATAAGGCCCCTGAGTTGACACTGCATGTCAAAGCACAAACCAAGCATGAAAACAACGGAATTGAGTATAGATCTCGGAGACAGGATTGTCTTGAGGCACAAGACTGGGGAAGGTTACAGAAATATTTCTGCTGCTTTGAAGGTTCAAATGAGCACAGTGGCCTACATCATCCGTAAGTGGAAGAAGTTTGGAACCACCAAGACTCTTCCTAGAGCTGACCCGTCTTCTAAGCTGAGTGAACAGGGGAGAAGGGCCTTGGTCAAGGAGGTGACTAATAACCCTATGATCACTTTGTCAGAGCTCCAGCATTCCTCTGTGGAGAGAGAACCTTCCAGGACAACCATCTCTGCAGCAATCTACCAGTCAGGCCTGCAAAGGCTGTACTTTCTGCGTCAGCTCAGAAAAATCAACCTGCCTCAGGAACTGCTGACCATATTCTACACAGCAATAGTCCAGTCTGTCCTGACCTCATCCATCTCTGTCTGGTTCGGATCCGCCACCAGGCAAGACAGGGACAGACTGCAGAGAACAGTCAGGTCCTCAGAGAGGATCATAGGTACTGATCTTCCCTCCATTGAGGACCTTTTCCGAGCCAGGGTCAGGAAGCGTTACAGAGCGCTGTACGCCAAAACCACCCGACACAGGAACAGTTTCTTCCCCCAGACTGTTGCTCTGATGACTATTTTATTATACTTACTGTACAATAACCCTGGTTTGGTGTATATATTATCCTTTAATTTGTATTTCCGTTTTAATTTCACTTATTTAAGTTCTGTACTGGAGAGAAAAGTTGCCAGAGTCAAATTCCTTGTATGTGTCATACTTGGCCATTAAAGCTGATTCTGCATAGTAGAGTGGCCAGACGAAAGCCACTCCTTAGTAAAAGGCATATGGCAGCCCGCCTGGAGTTTGCTAAAAGGCCCCTTAGGGACTCTCAGACAAGAAACAAAATCATTTGGTCAGATGAGACACAAACTGAACTCTTTGGAGTGAATGCCAGGCGTTTAGACGTTTAAGAAAAAAAAATAAAAATAAAAAATCACCGGGCTCATACCTCTCAGCAGGACAATGACCCTAAGTACACAGCCAAAATATCAAAGGAGTGGCTACAGAACAACCCTGAATGTCATTGAGTGGCCCAGCCAGAGCCCAAACCTAAACCCAAATGAACATCTCTGGAGAGATCTGAAATTGGCTGTACATAGAATCTGTGAATAATTCTGTACATTGATTTATTTTTAATAAATTTGCAACAATCTAAACATTTTTACATATGGTGTTAAATTTTCAGGGAAAAAAAAATGAATGTAATCAATTTTGGTAGGCTGTAACATTAAAAAAATGTTAGAGTGCAGTGAATATTTTCCAGATGCACTTATTTGGAGGGAAGGATGAAGAACTCTGGATATCCAACTTAGGTTCTCTCTCCAGCTTGCGTTTAAAATTAAATGCATAAAGTATTTCCCAAAAATGTGATGGCTCTTTCAATCCATTCCAGCATTTCTCCCATCTACTTAAAATTAACAGTTTAAGCTACTAAAAGATTGTTGCTTACCACACTCTTGTGGAGGGTTTCAGAGAATGCTGTTAGCTGTTTTTTTTTAATTTTATTACAAAAATATCAGAAAAAAAAAAAACATTTTGGGACATCTTGATCTTGGAGGGATTTTCAAACAAGGGTCACTGAAACATTCCACACAGATTAATCATTTCCTGCACTTAACACTGTTAGTTCATTGGCTGGAAACATGGGCACTCGATTTCTGTAATAAAGCAAACCCTGATTCTGTTACACAGTACAGAATAAACCAGTTAAAACCAAGCGTTGGGCATGTGTTTTACTTTGAAGTGTTTAGATGGTTTAGGCATCTAGATAATCCCCACAATTCAAGGTCTTTCACAAAATCTTCACAATAGTACAGCCTCCAAAATTAGCAGGTACAATGGATTAAGGCCAGAGGTAAAAGTTTTCCTCACTTTGATACAAAAAAATATACACAATTATGACACAATCTGAAGCATTGACTAATATTTTGCTTCAAAACAAACTAGCCTCAAAAGAATACAAAATAAAGTTGCACACAAAATTAAAGTCTTGTCACTCATCCATTTCCTTTTTCTTCTTTTTCTTTTTTTTCTCAGACATTCCTGCTTCTAGAACTTCTTCAGCAAGCAAGGTTTCAGTTTTTCGTTTCTTTTTCTTAGCTGGAACCTGCGTTTCCTCGGTGCCGTTGTCTGTTGTTTCCTCTACATCTGCAGCTTTTTGTTTCTTCTTTTTCTTAGTTGGAGTCTCTGCAGCTTCGGCCTCCTCTGCAGCTTGACTTTTCTTTTTCTTCTTCACTACAGGTGTGTCAGCATCTTCACCCTCCACCTTCAGGAAAAAAACATGAATAAAGGGTCAGTGAAAGATCGTCACTAGATGTCCCATCGTTTTAGATAAACAGTTGATACAAAAGTGTTTGACTCTCTTCAGTGATCAAGCCCATTGATAAGGACCAGCCAATGGTTCGGAGTCGGTTGATGTTGCATGTCGTACACTGAGAACGGACCATATATGTGGGTCGATTCTCAAATCTAAACATGCGGCAACTCAAACAAAAAAGCTGCTCACCTCAGCTTCGCCATTCGTTTCTCCGTTTGCTTCAAGTTCCTGCAGCTTCTTCTCACGTTTCTTGCGTTTCTTCTCTTTCTTCTCAAGTTTCCGTTTTATTTCAGCTGCTACATCAGTAGCCTGAGGAGGAGGAAAAGGGAGCATTAATAGAAAGCAGCAATGCAACACTGAATCATCTCTAAATGTGGTAGAAATGCTGCATCAGGCTCATTAAATCAGTTTTCACCCTCACTGTGACATCAGGGAAATGATTATTCATCATTTACAGCATCAATACAATCTTTTATACAGACTCAAGGCATAGTAGCCTTAAAGAATTTACATGCCTCTAAAAACCAAGCTCACCTCTTTCACAGCCTCTTTCATGACATCCACGTTTTTCCGTGGAACCTCTCCGGTCTCATAAAAGGACAGACGCTCTTCCACCTGCCCACGCAACTTGTCTCCAAATACACTAGTTGGGACCTCTGAAGCATCAACGAAAAACAAAGTTATTGGGGGGCTTAAAGCAGGGTTGCTTTTTCTGAATAGCACACGTATGGCTGCTCAGAAAACAGAATCTCAACATCAACCACGTGGATGAATGCTGTTGACGAAAAATGAGAGCATCACTGCAGTCGCGCCGTTTGCATGGCAAGAAACCAGAGCGATGCAGCGCGTTCACCCACCGGAGAAACAGTCGATGCGTGAAGCGATGGTGCACTTGTTCGCCAGATATCTGGAGATGCGGCCTTTGTTCTTCGCAGCGGCGCGTCCGATGAAGGTCGAGTGGAAGATGAGGCCGTATTTGGGCGTGTTGCCGCGTGTCTTCAAGGCTCTGTGTGGAGACGCAACCGCTTTTTCACATATCAGAAACCAAGTAAGCCATTTACTGAGGCACAAAACCAACACCACCGGCATCATTAAAATTGTGAGGAATTTCTAGAGATCTGTAATGATCGGCTTTTGCAAAATGTGCAACTACGAACACTAAACTGGAAACAACTTAAATTGTTGCAACTCAGGAACTAAATATCTCCCTTTAGAGGCCTTCCACCCAACCATATAGTTCAGTCAGATTCAGTTTGCTGTTACTTGTACACTTTAATTTCCTTGAAAACTACAATAGTATAATTATCATAAATAAAATCAGTAGTCTAATAGTAGTGCTAATAAAGTACAACTCTAGAAAAAAAAAGGTTAAAAAAAAAAGACACTAGTGATGTAAGAAAATATCCATATATCATATTTTATCGATATGCAAAAGCAAAGCAGGTAAAACCTTTTTTTCCAGTGGATCAACTAGATCTAGTAATAACATGTTGGAGTGTTTAGAATGTGAGATTTTCTACAGTAAATTAATTTGTAAAAGTAAAAATATATAGCCTTACTCGTGTATCGTGATATATCACAATATATCATATTGTCAAATTTGAATCATGATACATATCGTATCGCCAGACTATTGCCAATACACAACCCTAAAAGACACCCAAGGGAAATTTTCTCTTTAAACATCCTTAGATCTTTATCGCCTTCCAAAAGGGTCAGTAGATACAAGAATGAGCTTAATTAAGGCTCTTTGGTGTTCTACCTCAGTGCAGTGAGTAGCCGCTCAGACTGTGGGGGTGCATTAGAACGAGGGGGATCACTCCAGAGAGGACTTCAGTTTCCTGTTCTTCTCCAGTCACCCCGCTCTGCTCCAGCCCAACCCTGCCATCACTGCAGCCACGCGTTTCCCCAGCAGGGAGGGGGTGCCCCAGTACCTGAACAGGGCCTTTTCTGCTCCCAGGATCTGAACCGTGGAGGCGGGGTACTTGGCCAGGTTGGTTAAACTGCCAGCGTGAGAGATCAGTCGGGCTCCAACCTGAAGATAAAAAAAAGTGGTCAGGACTTCACTGAAAAACAAACTACTCATTAAGACTGTGTGCCCCTCTCACAGGACCATCAGCACCGGATGTAGTTCTCATCACACAGTTTCAGTGGATTGACAGATTTTGGTATAACATCATTGGTCCCCACACATAAAATCTTTATTAACTCGTGCTCACCACTTCTCCGATCAGGGCTGCCAGGTTTGGCGCCACCTGACTCATTTTAGAGCGAAGGTACTCCTGCAGCTCCAACCTATAGGCGGCCAGAGACACCACACGGTTCGAGAACCTCTCTATGTTGATCAGGTCAATAGGTGAAATGTCCATACCTGTGGAATAAGATGAGATGGCCATAAGAACAGGGGAGGACCACCTTCATCCACAGTATAGTTGCTGAGATTGTTTCTCCCGACAGGATCCGCAGTGAGGATTTGTGCCTTCACTACAGGTTTATGAGAGACTTTCTCTGCCCCCCTGTGTTAGACACCAAGGACATTTGGTGGTCCAAGGTGGGCAAAAAAGGGGCTTGATGAAACAACTATATACAGCAGTAAGACCTCTCAGAGCTGAAGGTTACGGACCAAAAGTTACAGAAATATTTTTCAACTTA
The DNA here is from genome assembly GCA_028564705.1 of Apricaphanius iberus. Taxonomy (NCBI): domain Eukaryota; kingdom Metazoa; phylum Chordata; class Actinopteri; order Cyprinodontiformes; family Aphaniidae; genus Apricaphanius; species Apricaphanius iberus. The sequence continues at coordinate 1,759,937 of JAPXFQ010000846.1, read as the reverse complement.
AATTCGACTTTTACAACATCTAGATTTTTCTTTTCACAAAAAGTGTTGACAAAATTTCTGAATCTAAACTACATATCTTAAATGTCACACAGGTGCTTTTGACATGGAGCTGTAGATGTGCATTTGAAACTTAAAAATAAAATATTGTCAAATTATTGATATTAACGAATATAATTATTTTCTATCCTTCCTAACAAAAATAGTTATACCCTTCTTATTAAAACGTTCTGTCGTGGGTTAGAGTGGGATAGTGTTGAAACTCTTCCTGGGAGCTCGTTTCTGAAAGGCCAAGACCCTAAGGATGCAACTTTTTCAGAACCGATATGGATACTTGGATTTGAGTAATTGCCAAATACGGAGTACTAATACTTATACCACACGAAAATTTATTTTCTTCTGATTATTAGAAAAAAAAGGTAAATTTCCGAATATATATATATATATATATATATATATATAAACTTCATATTTGAGGGAGGGCATCTGTTTTAAGTCCCACTCAATTTAGTTTTTAATACAGCCTCACTGAGAGATTAAAGGTTCAAGTTGTATTAGGGGTGGGCAGCATGGCACAATTTTCATATTGCGGAATAAAAAAACTGGTATTACGGTATTTAACAATTTTTTTTATCTTCTCTAGGGGGGCAGAGTACAGACTCAGACCGGATTAAGTATGACGACAGTAGGTGATTATTAGCTGGTTAATATTTAGATAACAGAAGTATCTTAGATGGTATGTAAAACATTTTACCGCTATTAATGATTGCTCTCCTTCTGGTTTTGCCGCCTTTGACCATGTTTACCTACAGGCCGTCAAATAGCGCTCAACACTCCCCCTACTGGTTACTGTCAATAGCGTTTGTAAAATGTATGCCGTTCTGTTCTGTTTGACATTTTAAAGTAGATAAACACCGGTTTTCGGTATGAACCGACATACCGCCCAGGCCTAAATTGTATACAGGCAAAAATCTATCTGGAATCTATCATTTCATGATTTCCTTCTTTTAAGTAATAAATCAACAAGTGATTTATTCAGCTATTCAACCTTTAGATTCCGGTGGAAATTTGTTTACCCATTGAGGAACGTGAAGCGTCCAGGATGGCCTGTGCCTTAGCACTGTCCATCACCACTTCCTCCAGGCTCTCCAAACTCTCCTCAGAGAGCTCCTTCCTGTTGCCAATGAGCTGAGCCAGACGGCAGTACAGCGAGTTCTCAGACACAATCTTGACCAGCTCTGGGAAGTGGTAGCCATACCATTCACTGCCAACAAAAGAAAAACAGATTAACACCATAGTTATAGAAGCCAGATTTAATAAAAGGAAAAAAGAAAAAGCCAGCTTCGACTATGATCTACATCTTCATGAGAGATACAGACAGTACTCTGTAAACTGAGGAAGATTAGGTCTGAGTAACAAGAATGAAAATTATTCAGTGAAAAATGCTTGAGATAACGCACAGACTACTGGCATTTCTGGAAATGATGTTGCTTTTAATTGAGTCGTTCAGAAATGAGGTTGGTCACGTGTTAAGACTTAAATGCCTATAAAACACCAAATTAGACTAAAGCTGTATTAATTGTGTCATAAAACCTACCGGACACGCATGGAGAAAGTGTTGATGTCTTTGTCGAGCTGATCCAACAGAGCAATAGACTGTATAATCATGTTGTCAGCCCTGTTGACGTTGAACTTGACCTTGGCTCTGGAGTAGCTGTGACCTAGACCCAGCTGAGCCTTAGAGGCGGCCTGCGCAGTCAGACCCTTCACCAGGGAGTGGAAGTGCAAGCGTATGCCTGTCAGGATTGACACCACAGGTTGAAAGGTTTCATTTTGGGGGGAGGATGAAGACAAACAACAATACATCTTGTGGCTGTTCAGATTTTCAGTATAAACCTTCATGAGTTTCAGGATAAGGATGCATCACAACAGACCACTTTTAAGCAAAAGACGTAACTTCTGGTCTCATCCTAGTACCTGATTAGCTTTTGGTTGCGTTCTCACCTCTTGTTATCTCAGCAACGGCCCCGCCTGTCTGTATCGAAATGTTGAATTCCTCCTGAAGAGCAGCTCCGATTTTGGCATCAGAAACCCCCAAAGCAGGTTTCTTCTTTCCAGACAGGGGGAGATTCGTCTCCAAGAACAACTTGAGATCCGCATGAACCACACCTGAATAAAAATAATAAAAACATGGTGATTTTTTTGTACAATTATTTCACAAATAGCAACAAAATAAAACATTTTTTGTATTTTAACTAAAATAGTTTTCCTCAGATGTTCAGTGGTGATATTAAGTTGTCATCACATTATTTCAGTGGATTGACAGATTAAAATACATCATTACAGCTGAGGGTCATACACTTAACAGATATGTTCATGTTGTGGTGACTAAACAATAAAGTCGAAGTTCACACTGATGGAAGAAGAGGCTACTTTCTATATAACATATTTAGTAGGTAGGAAGCAGAAAATGTAAGCTAAAAAAAGGCTGCTCAATTAAGGTTTACAGAACAGGCTTGGTAATCTACCAGGTCTGCTATACAGGAACTGCAGTCAAGTCGTTTAAAGGCACACTTCAGACTTCCTGTTTGCCTGCAGAACCATGTTATACAGATTGCTCATTCACAATAATGATGGATCATAAAAAGGGTTCTAGGTATTTTTTCTAGCTGTCGTCTGAATGCGTTTTTATATTATCCTGGGTGTTGTGACTGCATAGCTGGGGTGGTTTATTTCTACTGACAGCAGTCATGCAAGACCAGATCTACGTGGAGCATCTCTACTGAATTAACTGCGTTTTATCAACAAACAGCAGCTGCAACACACTGACCTTCAGAGACTGCATTCATGTTCTCCAGAGCACCCTGAGCAGACTTGAAGGGGAAGAAGGCGGCCAGGCTCACCATGCTGTTAAACTTTCCGAGACTCAACACGCTCTCCTCCACCTAGCGAAACACACATTTAGTGGGTCCAGCTCACACAGAGAGGAAAAAAAAGCACCCAGACTCAAACGCCCGCGGACTCACCTGAGGCAGCAGCATCCCGATCTCCTCCACCTCTCTGACGGCGAACAACGCATAGCCCGCCGCATGCTCGAACAACACGTGTAGTACAACCTGCGGGATGGAGATTCAGAAAAAATAAACGATTTTTCGAGCAGCGGATTCTACAAGTCTACACGTGGTTGCCGATCTGCCATTTAAAAAAAACAATCTTAATTTAGTAGTTACACGCAGAACCTGCATTCAACAATGAGTCGTTTAAATCGAGTTTAAACGTCGAATGGGCTAAATAAAAATATTGATTAAGTCACCGGATAGTCCCCATGTGGAACCCACGTGTTCATCAAGGCCTTCAGAAAGATGCTACTTGCTAGCATCTACCAACAGCCCAGCTTAAGCTCATAATATTCAGTAAATGCACATACGTCTCTTATTTCTAAATTGTTGCAACTAATAAAGTATCGCAAATATCCTTCCCAGATGATTACAAATTTCCCCAAGTGATGCGGAAATAAGTTTAGCTGCTAGTGTAGACGAGATAAGGCCAATTGCGCCTCAACCGCTACAGAAGGCCTGTTAACGTGGGCTGTAATAAACACACAAATCTAAACAAATTGCACCATAAATCCTCAATAACTGAGCTATGGTTGCTTTATCTGTTATTTTGTTGTCCTCTTAAACTTACCATTTTTGCAAAGTATTCGCAGCACCACGCAATGCGTGTCTGCTCTGCTGGATCACCCCTGAGAAAAGAGAGGGCGCAGACGTATGAGCACGCTGCGACTTGATTCAAACACCGCGAGATCGACCAAACACCGCGAGAATCATAATATATATATATATATATATATATATATATATATATATATATATATATATATATATATATATAATATATATATATATATATATATATATATTTTTTTTTTTTGAGAATCATAATATCTGCACAGGATTCTCCTTCGCACATGGGGCAAAAGCTATTTTTGTTTGATATTGGGCTTTTTAGGTTTCCCCACAAACAATCACAGCATGTCACTGCCCTCTTTTCAGCCAGCCTGTTATGGATAGATTAAAGTGCGTAGTAACATTCAATAGAAACGGCTTTATCTATTAAAATCACTTTTCATGAAGTCCACATATCTGAATTAAAACGAAAACATTTTATTTGGTCTGATGTAATATTATATTCTTGTACTTAATGTTTTCAACAGCTATAAAGATCAAGCTTTAAGCAATCACCCTACATTAACAGATATTTTTTTGTAATTTAAAATTACATAGCCTACAGAACAAACGCAGGAACACATTTGTTAACCCTTTTATTAGCATGCATTGCAGGTTGAGCAAATATTTCAAATAAAACTTCGTTTTCAAAGATTTTACCTGTCCCTTACAGCCTCAGATTATGAGTATTTCAATCCATGCCTAACAGTAGCCTCCAAAAATGTATGTCCAATATCAGAAACACACAAATAATTAACAGAAACAAAGCCTTGAAAACATTAGACTCTGTATTTCACCCATGTAATGAGTTTCACTTAGTCATGGAGTTACTGAAACTAATAAACTTTTCAATACTCTAATTTATTGATTCCGATCCCTAAGAAATGTGGGACTTTTGGAGAGAATAAAATAAATAAATTGTAACCCCCATTGAAACAAGTCCTAAAGTTGCAGTCTTGTAAAATAAAATAAAAAGCAGACATGATACCAGCACTCCACTATCCCTAGCCAATACATATAATTGCAGAGGAAATTAGTTTAAATTATAAGACTTATTCTATTCCACAAAAGTATTTCCTGCTCACATATAACCAATTAAAAAACCTATAAGGTGTTGGCGTGTGTATAAGCTGAGCTTCAAGGTGCCTTTTCATGGCGTTGGGACTTTTTTATGGTTGGCACTAGTGATGGGTGATATGTAATTAACGTCTTGTTACAATGTTTTGCATTGTTGGGTTAGTATTTATTGTGACAATGTTAAAATAAACTATAAAAATATTTACAGCTTCTTCTTTTTTTATTAGGCATCTGTATTGCTGTAGAATATCCTCTCAGTCCATTGCGAGGTGAAACTTGCTTCAATGTGAAATGTGGCTTGTTAAGCAGTTTCCAGTCCACTGAAATGTCGAACCTTGGTGTTTCCTGGATTGTTCCTAATCATCCAATCCAATTTCCTTTCATCTGAGAGGGGCAGATTGTGTAAGATGATCAGAAAACTGCTTAGTTTAAAGGAACTATGCCGTTACAAGTTTGGTCAAATATCCAGTATGAACTAAATCAGAAGCTTTCTGATTACAAAAAAACCCCTACTGTGTTCTTTTTATATATCTTTTTTAATATTAATGGGAAAGTTTTTAAATATTGGAGTGTTTGTATATGTGTGTGTGTGTGTAATGCTCGACTGTGAGTGGAATAGAGAGAAATAAACCAAAACAGTAAATAGAAACTTGCATTCCCAGTTCTTGTTTTCAAAATTCATTAAAGTTGTTTGTTGTGTAATCATTCAACCCTTTACAGAGAATAAACACAAAATAACACAAAATCCAGATGCTGAGAGATGGAAGAATGCTACAAAGCTTTCTGGGTTCCTTTGTTGGTGTTTTAAAAAGTAGAAACCAACCTATAATCATGCACTTGGTTTCCTAAATGCATCAACAAAACTATTTTCAGCTGCACAGTCCTCCTTTCTGCAGAGCTTTAGTACCGTTTTGCCACCAAGCAGCTAAACAGTTGAGTGTCATATTTCGGAAAACATCAATAAAGCTCTTCAAAGTCCTGAAACTCCCCAGCAACGGCTATACAGGGGTCTGTATGTGCGCAAGCACAAGTTGTAGATGGGTTATAAATGCTGCTCTCTGTCTGATAATAACTTGGAGAATATAATTTATGATTGATATCCTTGGACAGAATGTCCCCTGCCTTTTTCCTTGGTTAAGCTATTTGACAGATAAAAAGCTGTGATATGCATAATTTAAAACACATTCTGAGTTGGTTCATTTCAGCTTTTAGACTAAATGAGATTTAGAAATGACAAAGGATGTAAAGCCGAAGTAATAATAAATAAATTAAAAAAACCTTTGTGTGGTTGAGTGTGTTTTAGGTCTAATAATGCACAATGTGCCTTGTAGAAGGAATGCAAACTAATCTTAATTCCTACAGAAACAATGTGTGTGTTGATTTCTCATTCTGACAAATGGCCTGGTCAAGTTATTACCCTAATAAAACAAAAATCCAGATTTCAGAGTAATGTCTGTGTTTCCAGGAGCCAGGAGGAGAGTCTTTGAAGGAGCTCGTTGAGGAGCGGATGTGAGGGAGGACAGCAACAAGCGTTTGGATTTGGAGAAGGCTCAATATAAAGGCTGACCGGGACGGACTGAAGCTCAGACCGGTGGAACCCTTCTCATCTTAAAGAACACTTCCTTTAAACAACTGACCAAGGCTGACACAGCACGTGAGTAACTTATGGCTTCCTCTTCTTCCCGCTCTCTAAGGCTTATCCCTCACACTTCTTTATTGTGACTCCTGTCTGTTTTGCTCTTTGGCCCCTGTTTGTCCGCTCATGTTCAGTGCAGATATCTCTCTCTCTGTCGCTGTTGGAAGTATACCTTATTCCCTTCAGCTCCTTGTCTGTCTTATCTGCTGAGCCATTTGTTGTTCTGCCCCCTCAGAAAGCCTTCTCATCTGTGTCCTTTTTCCCTGCCTATCTCTTTTATCTGCTGGCCAACATTTCCCTTACATAAGCAGGGGGATCCTCTTGCGTCCTCTCTACTTTTATCATTTTTAGTTTTCCTTGCACCTCCTGTCAAATGTTGACCTAATTTCAGCATCACGTATCCTCCTAAGCTTTTACCAGGCTCTGTCAGTGACCTGGCCCCAGGGCCACTCGCAGCGCTGGCTCTGTTGTGCACTGTGCTTTAATGAGCGAGTCGATGCACAGGGTAAAGGTGTGCATATGTACATGTGTACAGGCAAGAGGAGGATGAGCATGCGTGGAGCAGTGGCGGGTTGCGTGGTGCTGGCATGCCTGCTGGCTCTCGTGGTAGAGAGGACAGAGGGACACATCACCTTCTTCAGCCCCAAGGAGATGATGAAGATGAAGGTATGCAGTTTGTGTTGAACTGATTAATGAACAGGGAGTCAATCAGTAGCTGTTGTGATAAAAAATGTAACATGTTTTTTTTATGTTAAAAGTTTAAATATTGGAATTATTTGATCTTTCACAAAACTTGATCCAATTTGAGACAAAATGGTCTGGAAATTGGTGCTTTTATGTTTTGAAACAGAATTTTTTTTAGGGAATTTAACATATATAAAATATCTACATATTCTTAGGTTTAAGCTGACAGTAATTACACACCACTCATTTATTTCTGTTCACATGTTATGAAGCTTTTGTCAACAACTAATCTGCTCAACACTAAGAAAAAAATTGTGCATGATATTTTATTTCTTGATAATAGAAACCTAAGGCGTGTGCTGCACATTTCTATTTCAGAACTTTCTTTTGCTAGTATATCATTGACTGGCAAATTAGCATAATAAGAGTGATCAGCAAATTTAGCAGAATCTCTGATAAGTTTGAATGGTGTGCATCTACCAATTCTAATCTGAATTTAGGTCTGAACTTTGAGGTCATTCTTGCACGTGAAGATGCTTTGTCCAGTGGCAAGATGAACCTCTTCCTCAGTCTGATATCTACTGCAGCCTCTGATATTTATTTATTTTTACAGAGTGCCCTGTATTTAACTCCATCCATTTTTATGTCAATTATAACAACCATCCTTTTTTATGCTAAAAGAAAAGCATCCCCACGGCATGATGCTGTCACCACCATGTCTCACAGTGGATTTGTGTGTGTTAAAAATGTGCAAAATAAAACTTGTGCTATACGTAGAGTTTGATCTAGACTCTTAAGAATTTGTGTTCAACTACCAAGACAAATAGATGCACTTAAATGAGCTCTGATCAGCTTTTTTACATCTTTTGTAAAGTCATGAAAGATGTGTTCACACTGTGAGCATGTTTTGTGACAAACTAGTTTAGCAATATTCAAGTTTTATAGCAAATTTTTCTAGCAAAAAAAAAATACTTACTGGGACTTTTTGTTCTATGTGTGGTAAATTACATACATAAATGTTTGACTATTAGCTTTTAAACTTTAACCTATTGAACAACAATGTATGTAAAATGAAATCAGTAATGTTCACAATTTTTGCTGGCATGATTACAACAAAAATAAATTTACATTGCCAATTTGTATTTTCATTTGATATCAAAGTACATATTTGTATATTTAAACCATTGAATTTCAGATTATTTTTGATAGGTAAGCATTTAGATATCTTATTTGTATTACACCCAACTTGGCCCAGTGGCGGTTCTGTACTAACAACTTCCTGAACAAATCCCTCTTCCAATTAAGGTGCAAGACATTTTTTGAGATTCTTAAGTGGGATAAAATGAATTGCAGCAAGTAGGGTAGAATTTTGTAAGAATTTTATTTAATTAAAAAGTTGTCAAAGCAGGTATAAAATCCCCCCACCCCAGTGGAGACAAATTGAGGTGTCTGATACTGGACTTTCACTGACTGACGTTTCCTTTTAACGACTGAAAATCAAATTTCTCTGCATGCATACACAGTCAGGAGAAGGCGAGCTTTCGGCAGCCTTGGCACTCCCCATTCAGGCAGTGAAGAGACAGCGGAGGTTGAAACAACAATAGCGACAGAGCGAGCAGGAATAATGAGTGCAACACAATCAAACAGTGCAGTACTTATAAAACGTATTGTGCTGCAGCATTGTTGTCGTCCATTTCTTTGCTTGTTGTTCATTTCCTGCTTTTATTTCGTCTGCTTCACTGACTTTAGCATTTGTTTACCACCTGCGTGACTCTTGTCCAGCGGCAGAATGTCAGAAAGGCCACCTAGTGTCGTGGAGTCGAACACACTTCATTCAATAATCCGATTTTTGGAATGACGTGAACTGGGATTCGACCCTCAACTCTAGATAAGCCATTAGTCAGATTACTGCCAAAGGTTTAATTCGGATGTGCATGCAAAGTTACTGAATATTGCAAAGTACAAAACAGGAAGCGGAGCGCTACTGGGGGCAATCTTTTAACCTTATTTATGCCTTGGGGTTACTGTTGATGCAATGGCCATTATGTGTCCTATTAGGTTATTTTCTACTCACTGGTTAACTGAAGTGAAGAATTTATTCTTAAAAACATATGTTTCCTTTTTCCATCACCACAATGTTTACAGTCTTTTTTTCTGTTTTCTTATGCGTCAACAGCAGAACGGTAAGAAAGACATGGAGACTCGATCAGAAGATGGTCAATTTGAAGAGGTCACCGTCCAGCAGGCTCCTCTGAGGGAACATGATAGAAATCCTGTGAGGATTCACACCCTACGTCACCTTCTCTACCAACATCATCCTGGTGAAAAACATCAGTCATTTTCTCTCATTTTGTGTGTTGTTTCCAGGATAACACATGGGAGGTAGCAGTCCGCCTTTTACCCAAACAGGTGGATCATGTGGCTCCAGTGCTCGAAGAGATCATTCATGAAATAGTGGAGCAGAGTCAGAAAGGTATCCTTCACCACATCAGTGCCTTGTACCTTCTTGATTTTCCAACTTAACCTTGATTAAAAAAGTGTTATATAACTATCATTCTCTCTTTAAATGTGTGTCTCTGTAGCAAAGTAGCAAGGCCAAGGGCTTGGGAGGAGGACCGCTGTGTAAATTCTTCAGAAAAGCACTGAATGCATAAATGTTTTGTGGTGTTTAAATGAATCAGACAATAAAAGGAAATGATTGTATCATTATTTGGAGATTCTGGTGTAATTCTTGAGAGATCAAGAGAGAATGTTGGTTTCATATAATTGGTTTCAGATGTAATCTGAAATGATTCTTTCTTTGCACAAATTCCTGAAAATGAGGCAAAGGTTTTTTTAGGCACATTTATATATAGAAAGGAGGTGTTCGGCTAATCAGACTTTGACAACATGGGAAACTTGGGATTTTAATGTACAAATAAAACAATCATTGCATCTTATTTGGCAGGGAATCTTGAAATAAACTGTTAAAAACATTCCAGCTGATTATCATTTGTTCTGGTTCTCAGTCCTTGCCAAGCAGTTTCTTTATAGCTTTGAAGTCAGCCTCTCACAGATCTCAAAGTCCTTCACACCGAGGGCAGCGTCTCTTGCTAAAGGGGCAGGAAGGACCAGGGAGCAGTCGCTGTCAAAGTACTTCCCAGTGACCCCTTCCAGTTCTTCGGACACGGCGCAGTAGATCGGGCTGACTGCGCCCTCTTCTGACGACTGTGAGAGAGACAATGACGGTAGAGAGTGACAAACCCTGCAGAATTATATCTGGAAAGTCAAGTGCAAAAATACACCCAGGAAGTTGGGTGAAAACTATATAGTGATAATTGCTGAGCCTGTTTCAAATAACAGAAATCAGAGCAACAAAAAAAAAAAAAAAGAAGAAGAAGACATTTAGCTTGAAGAGATAGAATGGTCTCAGAATGTACTTTGCTTTGGCTGTTTCTGTTGAAACAGAAATTCTGCATTCCCAAATCAAAAAGATTTCTCAGTTGCATGAAACCTGCTACAACCCAAAAAAGTGGATCTTGAAATTTTGACACCCCTGTCAAAAATACCAGAAATACCATCATTTTACGAAGGCAAATATATTTTTACATAAAAAAAGTATCACATGTAATCAAGAAAAAAATATATAATAACCTGCAATAACCTGTTTGCAGAATTGTGCATTATTGCACTTATACTTTAATGAAATACATTAAGCTTCAGGTTTTAGTCTTTTTTAGTTCACACCTTTCATCCGTTATAATCTGAGGAACCTGAAATAAAGTTCAGCTGTCGCTGAATTTTTCAGAAATTTCCAGTATTTTGCTATAAATATTTGAACTGATAAAATGTATCTTATTGCATAAGGGAATCAGTAATATACACACCCTACATCATGTAAAGGCAGTTACTAATATTTGGAGAATAATTGGGACAATAGCGCCCCACCAACTGGCCTTTTCTCTAAACTTGATCAAGGCTGGCGGACAGAAGGAGCTGGATTGACTGTGTTCAACCTGTTACAAAAATGTGTTCTACAGATGGCAAAAGCGGCTAGACAGAAGCAGATACTTCCGAAGCAAAGAAATTTACAGGTCACTTAAAGATCACTATACCTGCAGCAAAATATGGTGCAGGCAGAAGCAGATTTTAAGTCAAAACCTTCAGAGTTGAGGGGGATTTCATTTTGCAGCATCATATTTATAACAAGAGGGCATCCAACTCAATAAACAAACAACTTTATTCAAGCCTCCTACTTTATTTTTCTTTTATTTTCTTTTTAAAGGTCAGACTAACCTACAAATGTCTGGTTGTAAGACACAGCTTCACCTCGGGTAACATTTAAAGACAATATGCAAGCTCCAAACTAGAGGGCAGTGCAGGTTTAAACTAATGGACCAAAAATTTAACAAGGGAATTTATCATTTATGGAGTCCCCCTGTAGTTTTGTGCCTGAGCTTCCACTCAAGAAAATGCAACAGAACACTTTTCCTTTACAGAGCAAAAACAACGCTAGTGAAAGACAGATTTGTAGAGTTTGCATTTGTAATATGTAAATGTTATTGGAGATAAAAGATAAACCACAAATAAAAAAATCGGTTGTCTATAAAGTATCATAAAACAGCGAAGAGCAGAATCTGAAATGCAGGAGGAGGAGGAGGCAGGGAGGTGAAAATAGACAATAACCATGTGTAAATCCAAAATAATACAGAACAAGAGACCCAAATTAAACTAGGCTTGTGGATGACCTGAGTCTAAATGAGGAAAACCAAGAAGTATTTATACTGGGCAGCTTGATTACTGGAATCCTATACAGGCGATTTAACTCTGCTTAACTTAACCCCTGGGTTGAATTCCTGTGTCCAGGTCCCTTGCTGTGGTTTGACCCTTCTTCTGTCTCTACCCATTTCATGTCTGATCTGCTGCAGATAAAGGCCACTAGAGCAAATAAAGCTCTAAAAAAGAAAACATAACTCTGCTGATGCGTTAAGAAACTAAACATGTTTCCTTTCTACAGAGATTAATGAATCAAAATACTCTAAGTGAGAATATCTGTCTGAAGCATTAAGCTTGCCTCTATTTGGATCATGCAGCGGGGAAACCAAAATGAGAACAGCTAATTTATGGCAGAAGTTCAACCAAAACCCTGACGTAATTACTAAGGCTAAATGACTAACTTAAATATGGAACAGATCTACATTTGCAGTTTGGACTAAAGGCTGACAGTTTTATAATATTTACATTGGCAAATAGAAGGACAAAAAAATCCTAAAGCTCCATGGGTTAGAGAAAATATATGATAAGCAGAACTAATTAAATGGAGCTGAGGACATCATAGCCCTTCCATTACCGCCTCATAATTAAGGATAATAATATCTGTTCGTTTTTTTACTGCCCAATTTGCTTAAACATTCTTGTTATTGCCAGGAAGCTTCAAATATATATCATATTATGAGGTTTCTGTACAAAATAAGACTTAACATTGATCTGTTTCTTAGTATAACTGGGTTGCATAATAATAACCCAGAAATTACACATGATGGAATGCACAAGTAAAAACCCAGATATTTACTAACCTAGAATACACTGAGGATACTAGAATTCAGTGTGTTTGAGAAGTTTAAGTTACGCAGGTTATGTCCATCTGGAAAAGAATAATAGCAGATGTAAATGTTTGTCCCCTACTAAACGGTCAAAGCCAAACTGAAACGTCTTGCCAGTAAATAAAAATGCATGTCAGGTTTTCATTAACATAATGCTAATAATTTGTGGTCGTAACATAACACAACTTTAAAACGTTTCAGAGTTGTGCACACTTTTCGAGGACATTCCCTTTTATTGATGTTTAAAGACTTTTAGGGTCCAAATAATTTACCAAAGCAGAAACAGATTACTTTGAATTAGATATCAAACCATTGAATTCTTAATTAACATGAAGAATGAGTCTTAATTTGGTGTCTCTGAAAAAACTGAAAGTTAAGGATATCAGTACTTTTTCATTCATCAATCCTTATCCTAACCTTATGCATACATATTTATCCAAGTACTTTGGAGTGAACTATGCTATTTATATACGTTAATGAAGGATTATAAAGTGGAAGGAGTTGAGCTGATTTCTTTAGAAAATCTGTTTTACTGCCAAATGGAAAACCTCTGCGTATTTACCTTGTTGATGTTCTTTCCCTTTCTTCTTGCTTGTTTCCACTTTTCTGCTAAGTCTCTTGTATAAACATTATCCATCAATTGTGCAATTTTAAAGCCAGTCAAAGTTCTGTTTTACTCTGTCTGATCATGAACAGCTGACCTTGAATTTGATCTATTACAGATATCCCGCGGGTAACCTTCACTTTATGAGGTTTGACCTGAACAGGAATAATAACTTTACAATGATTTCCAAATGTTAGGAAATTATTGTTATAAATTATACACAAATAATGCATAATGCAATAGTGTATGCTAACAAGATTTGATTTGGATGTAAACAAAACAGGACAAATTTTCAACCATGGAACCACATGTTCTTCATTTCATGTATGCATTTTGGAGTGTCTCCAGGCTTCAACTAGTAAAGCGGATTTTCGTCATAATTCAGGAATCAGAGAGACCTCTGTGTAATGGAGACTGTTGAACTATGTTTTACAATCTTTGTGGGAGTTACTGTGCATGGAAGCCATGAACAATGTCCTTACCTTGAAGAAGAAAAACCCAATGAGGTTAAAGGGGTAACGGACCCAGAAGGGATAGTGTCGCATCACCTCTGTCATGACAACACCGGGATGGACGGAGTTGGCGGTGACACCTGCCGGGACAAAAGGCAACATATAAATACCAACTCGGACTATATGAACGTTTGAACAAATACAAATTTGAAAGAAGGAAAGTGCTGATAAGAGGTTTATCTACAGTCATAATTGGCATAAATCAATTTAAATAATTATTTTATAGAATGAAATGTTGAGAACATAACTTGACTCTCTTTACAAAATTATAATAGTTTACACAAGTCTGAAGTTAGTGTGAAATTTCCCTGATTCTCACAGTCAAAAGTGAATATAGAATCTTAACATATATTCATATTTCTGCTACTGTTTGGTTAAATTTCCTTTAGAAAGTTGTAGAGAATTACACAGTTTATTTCAGCTATTAACAATGGCCTGGTGTCTTTTCTTGTCATATGATAACGCTAACCAAAAGGGTCGGTTTATTGGGAAAACATCCCAAATTAACAATTTTACAGTTTGTTCTAGGTGAGGTTTATTTTGTCAACTTTGTGCAATGCAGCAGCAGCCCAAATAAAAACATTCAACATGTGACCAAACACAGAGGAATGTGAAAAACATATATATAAAGGAACTGAGTACTGGAATAGTTCACTTCTAATTACTATGCACATTTCCAATATCGACCTAACAACTGTTCTAGGCCATACCGTTCGGGTCTAAAGCGACCCTAGTGGAAAAGGGGCATTCATGAACTCACTGGCAATCAAAACATTACAATTCTTTTATTTCACTTTTTTTTCATATTTCCAAGTAAATTGGTTGTAATGTTATTATCAAACTCCTTTTTGACAGAAAAATTGGACTTGACCTTACCTGTGCCCTGCAACCTTCGTGCCAGCTCATTGGTGCAGATGATGTTGTGCAGTTTTGTGTGATTGTAGACTTGATCCATGTGATACACAAGGTTCTCACCATGAAAGTGAGAGAAGTCCACTTTACCACTCTTGTGGTTCATTGAGCTGACTGTAACAATACGTGCTGGAGCTGAGCGTTTTATGAGGTCTGGAGCAAAAAATAGAACACACAGAAGGATCGGATAATACAAAGAAGAGAGAATGACATCATGAGGTCATATTACTGTAAAAAAACTGTATAATGATACTTCTTATCCATGAAGATAATATAGAAAACTCATTGGCCTACCCAGAAGCAGGTTTGTGAGCAGAAATGGTCCCAAATGGTTGGTGGCAAAAGAAGCCTCAAACCCATCTTTGGTTATCCCTCTGGGCAAACCTGTCATCAACAAAAACAAGAGTAAAAAGCAAATATCAGGTTTTTCTTGTATTTTTATCCTCTTAGAGTTTTTAAAAACAAATATTCATATGTCTAAATCCTTTCCATATTTAGTCACCTTCCAACTGCTGACCTCAGTATATTTCTGTGACAGTGTTCTAGAAATATTTATGTTCTTCCTTCTATAAGGATGAAACTGAAGTCCATATAGGCTTTTTATATATTTTATCATTTCTCTAATACAAGGTCAGCTCCAATCAGTTAGTTAATCGATACCATGAACTGATACTTCAAATGTGGAAACTCTGCAGTAAGTTGACAGGAAATGTTTATTTTTCACTTGAAATGTTATATTTTTTAAAAATCTAATTCACCATCATTTGTTGTAACAAGGAGAGAATAAAACCTGGAAGTTCATTGTATTTTTTTGTGTGGTAGAATATCGGCATTGGTACTCGGTTTTCGCAAGTATTCGGATCCAAGTATCGGTATTGTATCGTCTCATTCGAGTCTGCAACCTGTACCTTGTCCCTGAAACTAATTATAAAATTGGCTGTAAAGGCTCCAAAAGTCGCTCCGCGCTTGGGTCCTCTTTCAACCAACTCATGACAAATTATAGAGATGGTAGAATGTGTAGAAATCACTAATACCGTTTTAGAATTTAGAAAGGTCACCTGTAGTGTACCTCAGGGATCCATAATTGGTCCAAAACGTTTTCTGCTTGATATTAATGATATTTGTAATGTCACTGATCTATTGAACTTTATTATTTTGCTGATAAGACAAATATGTACTGTTCAGGTAATAAATTCCAGGAACTTTTGTGTTTGATAGAAAGAAAATTAGAAATCCTTAAAACATGATTTGATATTAATAGGTTATCACTCAGTATAAAAAAAGAATAAATTTATGTCTTTTGGAAATCGAAAATAACTTGACAGGGACATTAGATTAAAAATATGAAATTCTGAAATTGAAAGGGTGACAGAGATTAAATTTCTGGGGGTTTTCATTGATCATAAAACAACATGGAAGCCTCACAAAATTTCTAAGGTAATGGCATTATTGTACAAATAAAGAAATATATTAAACTATAAGGATTTACATATTATTTATTGTTCACTCATACTTCCTTACATATCATTTTGTGTAGAAATCTTGGGATTGACAACTAAAACAACTGTAAATGCAATAGTTGTCTTACAAAAACGTGCTATACAGAATATTAACAAGGCAGATCACATACTCATCTGATGTTAATGAAATCACATATTACGAAATTCAATGATTTAGGATATTATAAAATTATGCACTTAATGTATAAAGTTAAATTTACTTCTAGTTAGCATACAAGGTTTTAGAGTTGTCTGCAAATTAACTGTTCCAATGGCAAAAAAAGAGAAAAAATTAAAAGCAGATGTATATCTGTTGTTGGGGTTTCATTATGGAATAATACTAATATAAATCTAAGAACTTGTGGTATATTTTTGGGTTTCAATTGGATGGTCTCAGAGGCAATGTTTGAAGTCTACAATGGTTTACAATTGGCATTTTTGTCTATGGCTTTGGTGTACTCTTTGAATCAATTGTTGAACTGATGCTTTCCTGTATTTGTTTTTCTGTTTTTGGATTATTTTTTTACATGTTAACATCTATCTTAATATGTTGAATTTGTTAAAAAGGACTGGCCCAGCAGCATGCTGCAGCCACCCCCATGGTTCCCCATGTAGATGGTGTCATCAATTGTATTTTCCAGAATTCCTCATCCTCTATAATTGATGGATTTTCCCTTTTCTTAATTCTTCAATGTTTTATTACTAAATACCTCTTCATTGGTTTATTTGATTTGATAATTTCATTGTCTATATATATCTTTCTTTCCTTATGTTTTATCCCTGTAAACTTTTTCTGTTACTGTTAGAATGTTAAGTGTTTGTGTTTTGTGTTTGTTATTTTCACTCCTTTATTAAGTTTATCTTATCATTTTTGTTAATTTCCCGGTGTTAGTTTTGTTATGTTTTACTTTGGGATTATAGTATGGTAATCTTAAATTTCTATATTTTTTCTATATTTTCATTTCATGTATTACTCTTAGATATTTTTGTTTTACTTGTTTTTGGGTTACTTTTATTAAAGTTTTCCTTATCTCATCATTTCCCTCTGTTAGTTCTATTTTACTTAATTTCTCTTGTTAGGATTGCTTTTCTATCCTGTCTACTCTTTTAAGCCTTTTTTTATCTTCTGTTTTCTCCCTGCCATACTGCTTCGCTGCCCAGCTGCTAATTACCTGCATTCTACTGACCTGACCTCTGGTTTGCTCTCTGTCACTTCCACTTCTCTTCAGTGTATTTATGGCTCCCTGGTTTTCTTTGTTCTTCACTGGTTCCTTGTCAAACTTTCCTGTGTTCCAGTCCCTGTATTTTGACGCTCTGTTGCGATATCATTAACAAGTTTCTTGTTAATTCATCCCCTTCATTAAATAATTACTACCCACCCCTTTGGCTGCATTTGGGTCCTCTTTCAAGTAACTCTTGACTGTATGAAAAGCACTCTATAAATTAACTCTACTTTCACCTTCTTGACATCTTTTTCACTGACCTGTCTTCTATGTTTCCTGGTCTTAATGATACTTTTTGTTTCACTATTGATCACAAACAAACTTCTGAGGTCTTCACAGGACAGCTAAAACAGCTTGACTTTACACCTAAGGTGAACCTTAAAGGAAACTGATGGGTCTGGATTGAAAAGCACTTAGGTGTATCCTAGTTAACTGGGCAAAGCTTGGCTCATGTCTCAGTTTTTTATTTGCAAAAGTAAAGGTATAATTCCTTCCAATTGAGATGCATGTACAGCTTTGTCAAAGAGCAGTCCATCTCAACTGGCTATAATGCCCCAAATGTGGAAGAGTGTAAGGGGTAAGCTTACTTTGGCAAAGTAGTCTGGAAGATATGAGTTGACTTTGACACCTACTGAACTTTTACAATAAAAAAGATAGTTTTGCTTTTTCAATTTGAGTGAGAGTTTAAAGCTCCCTGTGTTGCAATCTTTTTATGCAGTTTTTCTGTTTTAACCGCTTCCATGGAGTTCTCCTGAATTTTATTCCAGTTTTCACATTTCTTTTTAGTAACACCAAGCTAAATAAAGCCAAACTGCAGTAAAGAAAATTTGAAAATAAGCTTCATTCATATGAAATCATATTTGTTAATAACTCATAGTTGTGTCTAATAAGCAATATTAGTTGGATCAAGGCTGAGTCATGCTAGGCTTTACTAACTGCTTCAAGTCTTCTTTCCAAATTATCTTTGCATTTAGTTAATCGTTTTTCCTATGAAGCAACTGCCGTTTTATTTGACTTTCAAGTCTTTCTCTTTTCATAAATACTTTTAAAGCATTTTTTTTTCTTCCAGTCACTAAATATATGTTCTTAAGGAAATTCCTGCAGCTGCTAATAACCATTTCCAGCTGTGTCTTTTCCTCACAGCTGTTTGTCATTTCGTGAGAAAATGCCAAACTGAGTCAAAATCTGATGAGTATCACAAAGGCAGAAACACAGAGCTACTTTCCGCATCCTCATTACTTGTTACATAGAGAGCATTTTTTTTGGAGCGCTTTTGCCAAGTTTAAAAAAGAAATAACCGTCACTGAGTGGCTTTTCCTATACCCAAAGTGGTGAGCATCTGTCTTTCCCTTCTCTTAGTAATGGAGAGTGCATATTTTTGGTTTCATATACCTGACATATGTGATTTAAGAAGAAAGTGCTTTTGGGGTTCTTCCACCCTCTTATTTACCCACAACTCTACTTTATAGACAAAATTAAATTATGTGAAGCAGTGTCAAGTTTGCTTTCTGTAACGGCTGAGTTTGGGGCCACATTTATATATGTTACAAAGTCCAATGTGAGATTAGGATTGCCACATCCAACAGTTATAAACATGGGCTTGTGCAGTGGAAAGCGTGCCAATTCTGGGTTTTCAAACAAGCGTTTTATTTTTACCGGATACAGCTGCATTATTTACGAGTATGTGCAGCGCTTTCTCCTCGTCAAGAATCCTCTTTGCAAACGCTCTGACAGAGTCCATAGAGGAAACGTCCACAATGCGCAGATGGACGTCTGTGTTCCCTGTAGTTTGTTTGATTTCATTAAGGGCTGCTGTGCCACGGGACTCGCTTCGGCATGCCAAGATGACCCGCGCCCCACGGCGTGCCAAGTCCATGGCGATGAACTTTCCAATACCTAGCATAGTACAGAAAAGAAGAGCAACAGTCAGAAAAACAATGAATAAGCAGTTTTAATGAAATACATTTCAGTTGGTTGCGCTTAATAAAATCTAAATTCTATAAAAATTTATTTTAAACAAAGAAAAAATATTTATTGGAAAAAAAATCCTACAACCAAATGGTATAGGAGCAAGAGTTACTTATTATATACATACACCTTCAACTTTTTCCACATCCTGTCACAATAAAATCTGATTGTATTTAATGAAGATTTTACCAGGCAGTCAAAATTGAACATAAACTGTGAAGTAGAAGGAAAATCAGGCATGGTTTGTGAATTTATAGACAGCCATCTTTACTCTGGTGCCCTCTAAATATGACTCAGAGTAAGGTTTGTGCCTATCTCCAGCGGTCACTGCTCGAGAGGTGGAGTGTCCCCTGGACAGGTCATCAACCCATCACAAGGGCAACATAGAGACTCAAGACAAACAACCATGCATGCACATACTCACATCAAAGCGTGATTTAGAGTGATCAATTAACCTAACAGTCATGTTTGTTTTTGGGCGTTTATTTTTGACTGTGGGAGAGACCCTGAATACCCAGAGACAACATGCAAACTCCATGCAGAAAGACAGTAGGTGAGGATTCAAATCCAGGACCTTCTTGCTGAAAAAAGGCAACCAGCTGTGCCATTGTGCAGAACATGTTACCATTAATGAATAATCAGGATGTTTTTTTCTTTCATTCACCTAAGAATATCCAGTGACCTATACATTTTTTTTGTATAGAGTCCTGTTCAAGATGACAAGCAAAGGTTTCACAGATACTTTTTTGGACCGAAAACACAAGACTAAAAGACAAAAGCAGTACCTATTATCAAACCATTAAACATTTTTGGTAACAGCATCATGCTTATTCGGATGCTTTTGTCCAGCAAGAACAAGGAAGCCAATCAGATTTGATGGAAAGATGGGTGGAGCTGATGGTATTTTCACTTTGTCTTATTGGTTGGAGCTGAGAAAGACATCCAAAGTAGTTAACTGCGTTCTAGTTGTGAGTCAGACAGCAGTGGGATTTGCCATTGGCTTTGGTACATCCTACTGGATGCAATACAAACTAGAAAGCACTTAGGGAACGCAGACCTCTGCCAGGGCCACTCCAGATCATCTCCACAATTAAATTACTTGTTCCTGGTCCCATTGGAGACATTTCCTGTAAATTCCCTGGTCTGCAAACACAGACAAATATTTTACAGTGTCACCTGATTAAATAGATGCAAACCATCAAAAGTGGCTCATCTAGAGGATGTAGTTCAGACAACAATGACCTTAAACGTACAGTAGCCTAAAGTAGCACGGTGTAGAACAAAGCCCTATGTGTTATAATGGCCCGGTCAAAGTCTAAACCGAAATCCAGTTGAGTGTCTGTGGCAAAGACTGAAGGGTGATATCTACTATCCAATATTACAACGTCTGAGCTATTTATTTGTGAGCTGAATACAAATGCATAACACATTTTTTGTCTGTTATTTGTCCCAAAGTTTGAAAACAGGTCTCTAATTTGTTCCTATTCCCAGTTACGCACTTACCTGTATTGGTCAACCTCATAAAATGTCATTAAATACAACTGAAAGTTGTGAATGTAACCGGACAAAGTGGTAAAAGATTCAAGAGACACAATCATTTTGCCAGGCACTGTATCAGAATTTATGCCTGGTCATTCATTTGTCTGCAAACTTAGATTAAATCTGCCACAGCACAGTGAGACAAGCCCTTAAAAATGCAACATATGTTCCTCTTTTAGTCTCTTCGTGGTTATGGTCTGTTTGATTATAGGAATTTACTCAACAAGCAAGCAAACAACACGTTTATAAAGATCAGTGGCTGGATAAGATTCCTGCCCCAGCTATTTGTGTATGCAAAGTACTTGATGGAGCTCAAATGCACAGACTTTGTGCACAAATAAATACTGTTTTCTTGATGATATACAACATTACTCCAAGAACAACACAATATGTATGTCATTTTGCACAATAAAAAATAATGTTTCTTAAGATTACAGAAAAAAATAAAGCAGATCTTCAGTGACACATTATCTGTGATGAGGACAGTTAAAAGCATTTGTAAATTTTGGAGGAAAGCACTTTTTTTAAACTCTTGAAGTACATGTAACCTGGTATAAATTCACAATGGCTAGCTCTGAAGGAAAACCTTGATTAACAAGCAGAACAAGCAAAACTTTCAAGAAACTGGCCTCTAATCCAAATGACCTTCAAGAAGAGTACACTTAGATTGTGCAATGTCTTTATCAATAGTGTTGTGTTGATTCAGTGTGGTAAAGGCTATATACCAACCCAAGCTTTGTAATACTACACAAAAAGTCCTTGTAAGGTCAGAAGGGCTGGATTTAGGGATTTAGGAGGATGTGGGATATATATATATATATATATATATATATATATATATATATATATATATATATATCCTTATTAAGCCGTTATTCACAAACTAGAAGCAACCCTGAAATGTTTTTTTTTTTTTAAGACTACAACTTCCAAATCAGAACATGTCTCAATAACAAATTAAAATCTCTGAATGGCTGTTGTTGCATGGACTTCAAGATAAACAATGAAAATGATTAAGTGCAAGAAAGTGCAACAATAAAATATACTTTAACAAAGCCACAATTATTGCACAGTGTTAATAAGTCCTTCACAAGAGGACTTAAAGGTATCCAAACTCAAACTAAGTTTTCAAGTAGTTCAAACTACTTGGTAAATAGAAAATGAAATATATGTCAAAACTTACTTATCTGCCAGCCAGATAGAAAATGAATATAAACAAACATGTTTCTAGATAGGTAAAATCAGGCAAAGAAGATATCCTAACAAATAATACAAAACCCTTTCAGTGAGGAGCCAAATAGTTGTCATACAGATAAGCCTCACAAGTATTCGTTTCAAAGGGACTTAAAAAAAGTTGGCTACTTTTCTGGATTATTTTGCAGCAAACTCCTTTCCAAGACCACCAAAGTCCAGCTTTCTCACCAGATTGCTCTCAAGAGACAGGGGAATCAAATTATTCAGCATTACCCGTCTTACTCATCATGTAAAGCACCTTGCATTACCTTGTGTTGAAAGTGTGTTATACAAAAAAATTACCTTGCCTACAATTGCCTCATTGTGGATCTGAGTCTATTTTATATTATGTTAAACTTAGAGAAGGATGCTCAACACTTGCATATGACATGAAATGTCAAGTAAAGTCTGAACGTAATGTCCTCATTTGGGAAGATTTCCTGTAGAAAAAGAAAAAGTAGTAGTAGGAGGAGAAAGATGGCACGGCATGTTTGGGTTCACGAAGAGAGCGAGTTCGTTTGTGATAAAGGCATACAGGATAAAGGCTTTGTGCATATTACTCTTGCCTTGTGTCAGCAGGGACGTTTTTGAATTAGGCTCCTCTCCTTTATTATTAAAAATAAACATACGAAGTTTTTTCTACCAAATCTGATTAGTGCAATTAATCTTTCAGCTAAATAGTACAATCAACTAATGTTGTTTAGTAATCATAGCAGGTCTTAAAAAAACATATTGATCACTCAAAAGTAAAAAAAAAAAAAAATCTTGGTTTAGAGTGTTATAACGTCAAGCGTTACAGATTGCCTGAAGGCAAAACAAATAATTTCAGACTAACATATTCAAAATCACTGGCTGGCATTAACTTGTATAATCAAACACATTCTCAACACAAGTTTTTAACATTTAAATGAGTTGGTCACAATTTCCATGTATATTTCCTGTAATATTTGTAAGTAAACCTGTTTATCTCATCCTATTTATTTCTTACTCACACTATCACATACATTTTATTTAAGCATCTGAACTTTGGCAGCTTATCTAGGCAAGGCGACGTGGCTTGGCCTTAAACAGGTTTGTTATTTTGTCAGAGTCCAGTTTGTCTGCAAGCTCTTTTTCAAACATGAGCAATAAGGTGCTATTAAGTCTCTCAGTGAGTATTGTAGCCCTGGTGCTGGTTTTAATCGTGTTCACCACTGAAAAAAGGTGCTCCACGGATCAACATGTAACAGACAGTAAATGAGAATGCAAAGCAAACTGTTCATCTTGGGGGAAATTTTGGGGCTGTCTCCAACAATCATTTGACGAATTTATACCTATTTAATAGTATCTGTAAAGTAGTGTTCAATCAAAACAAAACAAGCTGACCAGAGAACTACAGATAGAAGTGAAATGAAAGGCTTGTGCTATCATTAGAATAGGCCTATATGATGTGGTTCATTCATGCCAATGGATCAGAATGTGTTTAAATTGCACTCATTTTATATAGGTACTGTACATCTACAGAAAATGAAATTATTCCAAATTTATCTCTAACAAAAAAGTTAAATTCCAACTTTTTTTTCATTTTTATGCTCTTTTTGCTCATCTGGGTTCTCTTAGTTTATGACTGAGGCACAAACAATTAAATATTTTGAAACTTTTAAAATCTATATTGAAATTGCATTTAATTGATAAAGAAGCTAAAATGTTAAATTAACCCCACAAACCCAGGGGTCTCTCCAAACTCGGTGCTCGAATAGGACATAGCATCTGATTAGCGATGAGAACGCAAGCACGTGAGAGACACCCTCACAACTTGTGGTTACCCCAGCTGGACTTTTGTGAAAACTGCAGCTAATTCCAGAAGGAAAGCCAACAAAGTGGTTGAAAAAGAAAAAGAAAACAAACGAAACAATGTAGTCATTCCATATGTGTCGGGGATTTCTGAAAAACTCAGGAGGATTTTTAACAAACACAGTATCCCTGTGTATTTCAAACCCAGCAACACACTCAGACAGAGACTAGTACATCCCAAGGACAGAACACCACACACACACAAAAGCAACCTGGTGTATGCAATCCAATGCAATGAAGAATGCAAGGACCTCTACATTGGTGAAACCAAACAACCACTGTACAAACGCATGGCCCAACACAGGAGAGCTAACTCCTCAGGCATGGACTCTGCTGTTCATTTACATCTCAAGGAGAAAGCTCACTCCTTTGAGGACAGCAATGTCCAGATATTAGACAGAGAGGACAGATGGTTTGAAAGAGGAGTAAAAGAAGCCATCTATGTAAAAGTAGAGAAACCATCGCTAAACAGAGGAGGAGGCCTGAGACATCACCTATCTCCAATTTACAATGCTGCACTTTCATCCCTCCCTAGGAGACTCAACAAATTAGCCTCTAATAACAGAAACAACTGTGACTCCAATGACTGTCGTTATAACACAATAGGGCACTAATGAAGCCGAAACCTAACCTCCACCAATAGGCGACACGCCAACAACCGTCGTTAAGACATGGAGCACAAAGGATCCAATGACATAATGATTCTTGTTCAAGAGGTTAAATAGCTGAGTCTCCACACCAGTTAGTTGGACCAGTCCCAGCCTGGTCAGCGGCGAGCATGAACTGATGAAGCCTCTTGAATAAGAGGTAAAACGTCTTCCAAGACAAACTACCAAGTCCAGTTGCGTTTGATTGAAATTTCCTTGAGATAAGTTTTTCTACAGCCGAAACCAATGAAAGGTTAAGTCCTATTGTTTATCCTTCATTGCGTTATCTGGGTTGGAAAAAGGTAGAAATGTGCCGATCGGCTGTCATATTCTGAAATCTTTGTTTCGACATCCTGTTCTCTTATCGCATATAGGTTAGGTTACTGTCGGCATGTATCTTGTTGTACGAAGTCAATGTGGTTTCTAGCATCATAGAAAGGAGACTGAAACTGAACCTCCTTTACACTAGTACGGCCACTAAAACGGTTTGCTTCGTATTGGATGGTTCATGCTTCCGCGTCTTCCATTCATTTCTGAATGTGGACACCTCGGTATTATTTCACTGATACCATGGTAATTTACGAAAGAAAGAAATATTACGTCAATTATTATTACGTTAATGTTGTTTTTTAAGCGTTAAAATTGTACGTTTTTTTTAAAGAAACGGCTGAGTGGGCTATCTGCCGTTTTTATGCGTTGCCAAGGCAACCGCTGTTACGTCAGTAAGGATGTGTTCCCCCCACAGTAATTAGTTATAAAAAGTAAAAAAAATTTCTTTTTTGGATCATCATTTTTTAATAAGTAGCCTATTGGTCAAACAACCAAACTGTATCAGATGCTCAAATGTTTTTTATAAGTTGAAATATTTTCAACTTCAGCAAATGAGGAAAAATCCAATTAAAATTTCAAAGTAATGTGTTCCAGATTAACACAGGCATATGTGAAAGACATGAATTTACATTGTTTAGTAACACTTTATTTTGTTATTTTCCTCAGATTGCAGAACTGGCCATAATTAGGGGGAAATTAGTTTTAAAAAGTGTGGCGTGTATGCCACAAATTGTTTTCCCGTGATCTTGCTACCAAATTGAATTGATGTAGGAGGGGATAGAAGACTGGAATCAAGGGCAGACAGTCATGATATTCTAGTAAGTTAGTATTACTACAACTGTTTTTCAGTTTGAATGATACACTGCCATGCAGTACTATGTACTTAATTGTGTAGTGCACATATTTCTGTTTATTGCTCGGAGGGGTTTTAATTTTTATTTTTTTTAAATCGAATGAGCATTTGTCATACCTGCTCCTCTGCTTCCATGTTCAGCCTCACTAGCCTATTACCGGTCCTGACATAGAACTCCCACAATTCCTCTGCTCAAGCCATCATGGGTTGCACAGCGTCCTCATCATTACCGGTATGTGTTTCACCTGTGATCCCTCTATTTATACTTTGTTCAGTGTCTTTGTTTAGGCTTGAGTTGATCGTCAATTTTCTACTTGTCTCTGTATATTAAATCCTTTCGAGAATGCCTGCATTTATGTCCACTACTGCTTCAATCCTGACAAAATTTTATTTCTTGTGGTTAATGACTAACTCTAACACTGACCAGCTTAGGTTCAGTCTAACTCTTGTTTTTTTTCTTTTTTTCTTGCAGCATTGGTTCTTAGAAATGGGGCCTTTCCACAAACCACACAGGCTGAAGTGAAAGCAGCAATCCAGAACTGGCTCCGGCTGAGCAAGGATAGGGTGGAAGGGAGAAGGCTGAGGCCAAGGACTTTAGAGCTATAAGTAAGTGTTTTGATGAAGTTAATGCTATGATTTTGACTTATACTAAAACATTATTTTTGAATTAGAATTTACAACAGCTAGCCCTGTGATAGCCTGGCAACCTGTCCAGGATTTACCCTGCCCTTTTGTCTGCTAATTGCTGGAATGGGCAAGCATTTGAATTGGCTGACTCTGAAAACAGGACAATATTGTGTGCAATGGAAACATACATATATTTTGTTTCATTGATGGCTGTCATTGTTTTTGTTTATTTCCATAACATCACACACAAACACCTTCTACACACACAGATACATACTTTCTAAGTGTTTTTTGTGTGTTTTTGACACAACTCCGAGTCCCTCTGCTGTTCTGGCCGCTGACATCTCTTCCTCATCTAAACTCTTTCTCTTCCTCACCTTCTGGAGGAGCAAGTAAAACACAACACCTGTGTTCGTCACATTTGGCAGATGCCATGTTTTGGCCTCAAATTTTGTTGTTATAAATAAATGAAATATTAATTTCAATTGACTAAAGTCGTATTTATTGAAATCTTACAATAGGATTCAGCTAGCTCAGATGGTCATACAATGAATTGAAGATTGACGGCTCAAATCCCACTCCTGGGAATCTGTTCCTGTGTCCCTGGGCAAGACACTTCACGCTCTTTTCCTCCAGTAAAAGCATAGCTGCTTCATGATTGACTATGAATGATTGGTGGTGATCAGTCTGTCCCAGGGTAGCAGTATTAATGTGAGTGAATGAATAGTACATTCAGTAATGTAAAGCGTGTTTGGGTGTTTTGAAAAGCAATATATAAAACTGATGCATTATTATTAACATGAATACAACTAATGTATATTTAGTATATGTAACATAAGGGATTTTAGTAAATGGAACATAGTGGTGTTCCAGAAATTCTACATAATGTTTAGTAAATTCAACATAGTAACATTAAGTAAATTCAACATAACTATACATGATGTTGCGCTTAATTAAGATGGTTTGCTGCAATTTAGTCATCTGGTATTTTTCCAATTTAAACAAAATAGTTTTGTGGGACTGGCTGACGTCACTTTATTATTTAACTCTAATGTTCTATTTCTTTCAGTGCCTCTCTCTCCAGTCAAGCATGCATCCTTCCCAGTAGCCAATCATTGACCAGCTGGTGTTGCTCACACAGACTAGAGTTTGGCATCTTACATTAAAAAAGTAATTAGTTATAGTTACAAATAAATTTTCCGAAAAAGTAATAGAGTTAGTAACTCAGTTAATACACTGTAAAAGTAATTAGTTATTCAGCAAATAGAGGTCGTATTAATTAATTATTTATAGGCTAAATATATGGAACGCCTGCATGGCCACGGGCGCCCCTGCTTTCATTGATCGCCGAGACGTCGGGTGGTGGTCGTTTTCGATCAAAGGCCGACGTCTCGGCGATATCTTGCCAATGAGCAAACGCTCTCCATACAACTTCTCGGCGATAGAGCTTGATGCATCGGCAAGACGTCGGCAAGACGTACGTTTGCTATCTGGGTATTGATTTAAAAAGTAATACTTCAACGGAGAGTTTAGAGGTGTGCAGAATGAAAGTGCACCTTTCCTTTAAAAACTATAATTTACCTAAAATCATAAAAAAAAAGATAACTTTTTCCGACCACAGCAGTATGTTTATATTTACGTTTTCCAGCCAACAGCGGCGCGCCATTGACGGTTGCAAAATACTTTTGTAAACAACTGCCTGGAACAAAGAGGCAAATTTACTGTAGAAAATGGAGCCCTCTGTAAATTAAGCTGCTGTCTCTGAGCCCCGTAGATTTCATAACCTTTCTCAGAAGAAGAGTGACCTTACAATATCTAAAACCAGGGTTAGTTTAGGCGAAGCCACGCAAATGGAAAACTTTCACAGCATCAAAACCATAGACTGTAAAAAAGAAAAACGGACGCTACAGAATCCGCAGAGTTCATTACCTAGTTTTACATTGCACAGCAAATAACCTCGAAAGAATGGTAAATAAAAATTCAGGGAAAATAAGTTTGCTTTTTTTATAAACAAATCTGTTTACCTTTAATGTCTCACCTTTCACTAACCTTAACATATTTACGTTGCTTATATGAAAGGGCAATGTCGTACTTTTCATTTTTGATGTAATAAATAAGATATGTCAGCACACAGACCGCACAAAACTCATTTAAGTCACTATATTCTTGATAGATTTAGCCATTATAGCCATTATATTAAACACAAATGCAAAACCTATAATATTATTAATAAAGGAGATGAAGTAATTAGTTGTAGACCCAGGGTTAAGCTGCTAAAATTAAAATTGCGCGCAAAGGCATAGCCACGGGACTTCTAATTTAGACCAAATTGCGAGGATGGTCAGTGGATTTTACTGTAATGAAGTTTTCATTCTTCGTTTATTTCATGTGTGCTGCATTCATGAAAAAAATAATAACTCCATAGAACAATTTAAAGCACGCAGTAGTCGATATATCGATACAGTCTACAGTGATGAGTAAACCTAAGGTTATAGTCAGTCCTGCATATTGATATGAAGTGAACCAACCTGTATTGGCTCCTGTTACTATGGCAGTCTTCCCAGTGAGCCGCACGGTGCAGGCTCGCGGATCCCAGTTGGCTCTGCGCTGCAAGCGCACAACAAAAGCCAGCAGCGCAGATAAGGCAGCCCAGAGAGGATGGCAGAATATGTCCAAGAAAACCATATTTCCAGACAGAGTCGATTCCACAGTTACAATAAAGTAAGTGACAGAGCAGCACCTTCTACTTTCAGCAGCGTAAACTTCAGGTCCCAGTTCAAATCAGGGGGAGGAGTGCCGAAATGAGCAGACAAGAGCAGCAAATGTGCTGATCGAAGTTTTATTGAGGCAGTTGCTTGTTGGTAGGGGCAGATACTTACAACAAAAGAGAAAAAAGTTGACTTCACTTTATAGCACTTTTTTCCCCCTAAGAACAGAAATTACCGAAAGCGCAATGCCCTCTGCAATGCCCACATTGTCCTTAAGCGATCAAAAAAGAAAGAAAAAGAAGCATACTATTGAAATAATCAGCCACTTAAGGAACAAAGCCACATTGCCAGACAACTCCAGTGTGACTCCCGCAAACATTTGGGGTAATGTGAATAATAATACATATGACCTTGTGTCGCAGGGACTTTACATCTGTTGTGTATTCAGCATAACCGCACAGAAGATTTGAAGCATATGTTGAGGCGACACTAATTAGTTATGTCAGTGTGGAGGGTTAGTAGTTTGGCTGTTTTTTTCTCAGATGGGGTTTGACAGAGAAATTAAATCTCTGTAAGAATATCCTCCTAAAAACAACGGCGCTGATCCTGCAAAGGAAAATGATAATGTAGGGAGAGGTTTGACCTTATGTCCCAATGAGTCACTGATTGATTATACACTGTAAAAAAACCTCTCCAAGTTTACTTAAAAAAAACAAGTCAACATATTTCACTAGCTTTTTTGAATAATTTCAACTTGACAGTGAATGTAAGAGTGAAGTTGAAAATACTCCAAAAAGCTAGTGAAATGTATTTATTTTTATTTTTTTAAATGAACTCTACTTTAACAGTGACATCCAATAATTTAGTTGATCCAATTTCACTTTTTCATTAAGATAGATCTATAACAGTTTAGATTACTATTCATTTATATATTTTACTGGATCAGATTAAGTACAATAGCATTTTGTATGTCTGTGCACTGCATCTGAACTTTCATGTTGACAGCAGGGCTGGACTGGGATCACCAGGGGTCTCATTTATAAACGTTGCGTACGCACAAAACGGGGCCTGAAACTGGCGTACGCCACTTTCAAAGCAAAAGTTGGGATTTATAAAAAACAGACTTGACGGGAAAATGTGCGCACCTGTACGCCAAGTCTGACCCCTGCGTACGGACATTTTGGAGACAGGGAGGAATCAATGACGCAGTTGGTGAGGTGGTGAACTGCAGCCAGACTGCATATTACTCCTCTCACACATATCATTTCACCTCACACCAAACATTAATGATGGATCATTGTTATTATAAACATCCAAGCCAGCAATGTTATCTATATTGTAGCTTTGCAGTGAGCTATAGCTCTTCTAAAAACAGTTTTCAATATTAAAATAGATACATAAAATTTATCTCAAAACCTTCAACTCAAATAAAAGGGCCGGGACTGTGTGCCAATTAATAAATTGAATCATCTGCCGTCCCTGAGCGCAATAATGCCTGCAGTCTTGGATGGGATCATTAAAATGAGCAGGCAATACATCACGTTTCCATATACTGCGGGGGAGCAGGTTTAAATTAAAATGCAATTTACAGCAATGTCCGGTTTCCCAAACATAATCGGCGCAATTGACTGCACCCATTACTACAAGGGCCCCGTCCGAAGAAATTCCCCTCCCTCCTGTCCTACCACCTCCCCAGCATGAGAACCCCGACCCACAGCCACCTCCTCCTCCACAGGAAGCCTTCAGCCAGGGAGCAATTGATCGACCAGGATGTAAAAATTGTTTTATTGTATAATTTAAGGTACCAATGGCTGTCACTAGACGCTGGGCAACCTCATCTTCCTCAGCCTCCTAATCCTCGCCATCTAACAGTTGAAAAGACACGGCATATTAGTTTGTCTCCTTAAAATATGCTCCAATGTGGTGTCAGCTCAGGTGTACACGGATCCCCTCCAGTAGCAGACCCACTCTGGCGGTGGGAGGCACCGCCAGAGTGGGTCACACCTTTCTTGACTTTGAGATCCGACCACTTTTTTTCTTTTCGGGTACCGTCCTGTCAGTTGCACTGACAGTCTGCACTACAGACGCGACATGCTGCTACTTGCAGTTCTTTCTTTTATTTGTGGCACTGCTGCTGTGTCCACCAAATAAAATGTCTCTTCTAGCCTCCACTTCACCCACTAGCACTTCAATCAATGTCTCCGTAAAGTTTCTCTTCTTGTTTTTCTTTTGTTGTTGCCATATTTCCCTCTTCTTCATGTGCATCAATATTCATGTCCTGCTTTGCATTGACCTTTTATAGCCAGATTTGGGCGTGGTCAGGGCGGGATATGAGCCAAATTCACGTGCGCAAACTTCCAAGAAGACTGATTTATAAAGGGAAATTGCTTACAACTGTGCGTAGGCATGGTTTTATAAATCAGAAATCTTTTTGGCGTACGCAAACTTTTTGTTTTGGTCGTACGTACACTTTTAGTAGGGATTCTATGCAATGTTTTATAAATGAGACCCCAGGGCATTTGGACCAGAGACCAGCCCACGAGTTGTTAAAAAAAGCCATAAAGTCCCCCACGCTCCTTTTCATTATACTTAATCAACGTCATTGACTGATTTGATGCACTTGTAAAACAAATGCACACAAATCAAATGATTTTTCTAAAAAAATGAATATCTTTGATAAAATTGCAGTCTGCACAGATACCTTCCCAAAGGAAAAAGTACTAGCGTATAGGGTACACAATACAGACCAAAAGTTTGGACACACCTTCTCATTCTATGCATTTTTATGACTACATTGTAGATTTTCAATTAAGGGCATAAAAACTATGAATGAACACATTTCTGGAATTACTGTACGTACTTAAACAAAAAGGGTGAAATAATTGAATACATGTGTTACATTTTAGATTCCTCAAAGTAGCCACCCTTTGCTCTGATTACTGCTTTGCATTCTCTTGAGCTTCCAGAGGAAATCACCCGAAATGGTTTTCCAACAGGCTTGAAGGAGTTCCCAGAGATGCTTAGTACTTGTTGGCCCTTTTGCCTTCAGTCTGCGGTTCAGCTCACCCCAAATCATCTCGATTGGGTTCAGGTCCGGTGACTTTGGAGGCCAGGTTATTTCACACTTTTTTGTAAAAGTACTACATAATTCCATGTGTTCATTCATAGTTTTGATGCCTTCAGTGAGAATCTACAATGTAAATAGTCATGAAAATAAAGAAAATACACTGAATGAGAAGGTGTGTACATACTTTTGGTCTAGCTACTGTATATTAAACTTAATATTTACAATAATGGATTACAATAGTATCAGATGGCACTTTATTGCTCTCTTAACCCAGATTAGTTGACTTTACTTGTGAATCGCGAGGAAACCAGTTGCCTTATACCACTTTAATTTTTACACAAGCTAAAACAAAATGGGCATAACTAACGTGGAGTGTTTCATTTTAACACAAGCCAAAAAAAACAAACATGTTGAGCATTACTAATGCGGAATATTAATTTTACAAAAGTTAAAAACAAAGTTTGAGTTACTCATCTTTAATTTGAACAAAAAAACCTGACAGGATTCAAATAGTGATGGGACAAATGAACCGGGGCGCCGAGGCGTGTCTCGAGCATAAGTGGGCGTGCCAGATGAAGTCTTTCCCTGCAGCCGAAACCACTGAATGTTAGCCTCTAAGCACCAACACTAGCAACTATTCCTTAACCTTTCATGGGGTCAACAGTGAGAACACTTATGGCTAGTAGTCTAGGGAGCCGTTCGCGAATGTGCCCATTTCGAACAGCCTCGCTACCCGACGTAAACTCACATGAATGACGCATTTTTTTCCTTTCAGCCAGATGTTATTTTACGTGAGGTGGGCCGGGTGACTTTTATTGATGGCATCTTGTGGAGCAAGGAATTGTGGGATGGCACATAGCTCCTACTCGCCAGTTAGTTAGCATCAGAGGTCCCCCATGCTAAAGTGGCTATGATAGTTAGCACACAGGCCACTTTCCCTAACGCCTTCCTAACTGGAAGCCCAATAAGACTGTAACTGGAGGCGTAAGACCTCTTACCAATTTAGTGGTTTCGGATGCAGCCTTTAGTTGAGCAGTGCGTCAAGAATGGAGAAATCCCGTGACCGAGGCCTCTGTTTGAGCGGGTGACGTCATTGCTTCATTCAGTGTGTTGCTTTCTGACATGTTGGTGGGTTTAAAGGACTCAAAAGTAAGCCACAAAACTGGAGCGAGACGGTGAGTTTATGATAAAATATGTTTATTGCAAAGGAGCCAGAATGTGAACAGTCTGATAATCGGCAGGGACGGGGACCAGGAACAAACAGGAGCACTGGAGCAGAGAGACGAGAGATTAGTAATAGAAGTGTGGATGGGAACACACAAATGAATCTGGCAGGTACTCACAGGGAGAAGGGGATAGAGACCCTTGGGGTGGTAGTTAGGATCCAGTCCTGAGGAGGTTGTGGAGTATCAGAGTTCTGACTGTGTTGGTTGCAGGTGGAGCGGGCAGACGGGCAGGCAGACAAGGACAGACGGACCAGCGGAGGTGACGGTGCAGAGGCCGACCAGGAGGAGATCCAGGAGAAGAGGTAAGTGGTTTCCAGGGGAGCCTTCCGGATGGAACGGTAGACAATGGATGAAACCCAGGAGGACGAAGGAGAAAGGATCTAATCCTGAGAGGAGAATTCAGGTAAGCAAAGTCTCCACAAAAATGTGAACCTTGAGCAGAAACTTCTCAGAGCTAACGTGGCCATGTTACCACGCTTGCAGCGAAGACAATCTGGCGTCAGTTTGCAGCTTCAGTCCCTCTTTTAATGCTGGAGCCTGATGAGGTCCCAAAAAGCTGCACCTGCCACCAATCAGCCACGCCCCTGCAGGGAAAGGTGAGGGAGAAACAAACACAACACAAAAACCACCACACAGAACAGGATCCTAACACTTCCTCATAAGCGCTTTAAATCTCGCTGAATACTGCGGTGTTGTCTGCGTTTGTGAGTTAGTGAGTTATAGCACCATTCAGCTGGTCAGTCAGTTAATTGAATATCTTACTTATAGCCCTCCGAGGTGAACTCAAAGCTGTATTTTCTTTTACAATTCGGAGTTGGTTAAAAGTCCGCCTGTTTGTTTGTTTGTATGCGTTTACTATGAATGATGCACTCCCTTTTGGTGTGGGCAATTTATTCTGCAGATTATCTAAATTCATAGACCAACAACCTAATTCCCTTAAACAGATAACACCTCCAAAATAGAAAGTCTTCCCCACAGTGGGAATATTTTTAGTTAATCGCTCATAATAAGGTGTGAAAGTGTAAATCCACCCGTCCCATGTGAAAGAGGCTGGATAAATACAGTGGAAAAGGAACTAGTCCAACCCAAAACATTTGAAAAACTTTTGTTTTGGAAGGATGCACTGATGGAGGCTTGAAGACTCTGTGTGGGGGTGCAGTCTTCAGAAGTCCGTCTTCTTCTCAAGCCTGCTCAGGATCCCCCCAGACGAAGAACCTGAAAGAAACAGATATTAGTGCCGGAGTTTGAAAGAGCAGATAAGCGGATGAAGGGATGAGGGAGGGGATGAAAGGATAAGGGTATGGAAGGATGATGGGGATGAAGGGATGAGGAGGGGGATGAAGGGATGATGGGATGAAAAGGATGAGGGGATGAAGGGATGAGGGAGGGGATGAAGGGATGAGGGAGGGGATAAGGGGATGGGGGAGGGGATGAAGGGATAAAGGGATGAGGGAGGGGATGAAGGAATGAGGGAATAGTAAAATGGGGATGTAATACTGAAACAAGATAAAGGATCAGGGGGAGGGAGGGTGGGGTTTACGAGACCACAGTCTGAGCGACGCTGATGGCTAGGTGCTCGGGTTTAAATAGATCAGAGTAAATAGGATGTATGTATGTATGTATGTATGTTTGTTATGTATGTATGTTATGTATGTATGTATGTATGTAAATTTTGACCGTGACTGATACAACTAGTACTCCTCCTAAAAACCTGATCGTCGACTTTGAAGAACCAAGTGTGTTTCTAGCTTTAAAAACTTACTTACCATGTAGTCATTATTCCAGTTCAGCTGTTCAACGTTTCACATCACCACCCTTGCAAGTGAGCTTAATGCCTCAGCAGGGGCCAGTAATCCAATTCCTAATTTTATCACTAAATTCATAGAAATGGCTGACAACAGCAATGTGAGCTTGAAAACTGACATCATCTCAAAGGAGACTCTGAAACACATCAGCTCCAGTTCCTCTAAGCAGAAGGTGACTGTGCAGTCACAGGGTTCCTGTGGTTGCTCATACAGCTCGGAAACCAAGCTTAAGGAACTGAGGAAGCAGATTCATCACCTCCAGTATCATATGTCAACCTTCCTGTCTACGCCAGTCCAGCAACCACACACTCCAGTTAATAGTAAAGCACAAACCGAGTGACTTTTTCAACTTTCAGCTTTCAGCTTTGAGAATCCCCATCTCTTTTCAACTTGTACAACCGCAGCCAACCCCAGCCTGGTTGAGTAGAAGAGGAGGCAGCTTCGGCAGAAGCAACCAACCTGGAAGACCAAGAACAAAGCGTCAAACTAGAAGCAGCCCCGTAGGTGGGACACTCTGGAGCTGCGACAACTACTATTCCCAAGAAGACATGTAGAACGCAAGGTCTACACAAGGGCCTTGGAACTAAAAGCACTGGTCAGATTTTTCTGAATAAAGCCTTTTTGAACGTTTTTTTTGATACGGGTTCC
Source organism: Apricaphanius iberus (assembly GCA_028564705.1). Taxonomy (NCBI): domain Eukaryota; kingdom Metazoa; phylum Chordata; class Actinopteri; order Cyprinodontiformes; family Aphaniidae; genus Apricaphanius; species Apricaphanius iberus. Next base: position 1,723,999 of record JAPXFQ010000846.1, on the reverse strand, counting down.
ACTTGTCACTACAGTGCCTTACTCCATTTACGCCTCCTATCTCATAGATCATGAAATTAAACCATTGAACTATCTGTTAGAGATAGAAAGGGCTAATGGGAAACTAGTACCCCATCTGGGGTATATTGAAATGAGGGTGATATTTCCACCTGACTTCCTTGGTTTCACTGTCGCTGTCGACACCCGGGCTCTAGTGGATCCTGATGTAAAGTCTTGTCAGTCGTGATGATCACAAATGAGTCCAATCATGCCATCACCATCCCAGCACGGACACTGATTGGAGAAGTGAGTTCTTTCAAAAGCAATCACTCTAAAGAACAGAGCATCCACAGTCAAGATCAACTTGCCAACACATCATCTTTGCTACAGTATGACTTTGGAGATTCTCCATTACCACCAACATGGAAACAGCGTGTAATAAAAGAAATATTCTGGGTTTTTTTCAACCTGGACCTTATTTGGTTTTTTTCACTCACCGTGAGAAGTCCCCTCAGATGGACTTCTTGATTGTCTTTTGGGCCTATTTGGGGGCTTAACAATAAAACAATAATAAAAACTGACAAATCTGCTGGCGCAGATGCAGCCATGGCAGATTTTTCAGCCAGGATAAACACTCTCACTTCATGGCCAGTTCCCCAGAATCTCAAGGATTTGAGATCCTTCCTTGGATTCTTTGGCTACTATTGGACGTTTATTCAAGGATACTCTATATACGCTATCGTGAGACCACTGAATGACCTTACACCTGGCTACCCGCCAATGCAGAAAAAGCACAGACTTTGAATCAAAGATCATCCAAGATCTATGTAGGGAGGCTGAGGTCTCACCTGAAAGAAGCTCACAAAATGGCCAGGCAGAACACTCAGAAGTTGATTGGATCAAAAACAAGCTTTGGGTTGACCATCAAGTTACCCCATCTGAACTGAGTGTTGGAGATGAGTCCTGGTGAGAAATGTCCATATGAGAGGAAAGCTCAAACTACCAGATAAGTGGGAGCCTGACTTATTCAAGCCAGCAGCCTTGTAAAACCTGAAGGTAAGGGTAAACCCTTAAGAACTCTGCATAGAGACCTTCTTTTTCCTTGTGTCTACTTACCTGTTGCTGACAAGGACCTACCTGTGAAGAGGGGGAAAGTCACTAGAATCCTCTCTCCACCTGCTCCAGACTGTGTGAATGACAGTGATGAATAGAATTAATGTATGATCATACCTGCTCCTAGTTCTTTGGCACCAGTAAAATTCACTCTGTACTTAACCTGCCTCCTGCACAATCACCTGCTTTATCCAATGAACAGTCACCTGTACCACTAGCTACACCAATTACTCAAGAGGATCCAAGTGATGGGCACATGAATCCTGTGGATGAAGAAGCCTTAATATTGGAGGATTGACTGGATGCTGATGCCGGAGAACTTGAAATTGAACATGAAATCAACCCCTTTGAGGAGGATCGAGAAGAGGGAGGAAGGTCCCCTCAAGGTGAACCCACAGGATTGGTCATCAGTGAATCAGAACAAGACTAATCTGCACAGTCAGAAGCCTCAAGTCCTGAATCTGATCTGACGGTACGTAGATCAACCCGTACCAGATAACCACCAGTATACTTGCAATATATCCTTCCAAGTCAACCATTGTTAAATAGTATTAACAGCTTACTCCACAGCCTAATTTCAGCATTCACATTCCCCCTGCAGAAGCAACCTCCAAACCATTCTGGTCCATGTCAGAGGACGTACCTGATATCGCACAGGGAGAGTGTAACCCACCTGAAGCCTTTGATACACCTTTTGAACCAAATCTTTTGTTGTTGTGTATAATCATCAAGCAAAATAAACTAGGATTTATGGTTTTCAAATATCTAATTCAATAATCCTTTCATCAATTCTAACCTGCTTTCCTTCCCCAACAATATTATAATAATCACTAAAGAGCTTCTTGCATTTGTCATATTAACAAATTCTCCGACTTGAACTGGAGATCTCTGCAGCTCCTCTAGAATTACAATAATCCTTTTGTGTCCTACTCTGATTAACATTCTAATTCCTTGGCCTGTTAATTTTGTTCTATTGACATGCCGATTTGTCATACTTTGTCATTGTTAGGTGATCAACTGAACTGTGCCGTATAATAAAATTAAAGTTTGGGGCATTGTTTACTAATCTTAAATCAATCTTAAATCAAATGTGGAGTTCCCCAAGGCTCCATCCTGGGTCCTCTTCTATTTAATATCAACATTATCCCACTAACCCAGATTATAACAACTAATAAGATTAGATACCATAACTATGCAGATGATACTTAGCTTTATATTATAATGTCACCAGGTGACTACGTACCGATCCAAGCACTAAATTAGTTGCATTGAGCAAAACTGAAGTAATTATCATTGGACCTAAAGAGGAATGGTCAAGAGTTAGCACACAGCTTCAGTTGATACTACTAGAAACTACTGATCAAACGTCTAATATAGGTATAATATGGACTCAGACCTGAACCTCCAGGGTCACATAAAGGCAATAACAAGGTCAGCCTTCTATCACCTGAAGAATGTTTCTAGGATTAAAGGACTAATGTTGCAACAGGACTTAAAAAAATACTAATTCATGCATTTATATATAGTTGGATTGATTACTGTAACAGCGTCCGCATAGGTCTACCTAAAAAGTCCATCAGACAAAGTCAATCAGACAGCTGCAGCTGATCCAGAACACTGCTCTTCACATCCTCACTAGAACCGAGAAAGTAGAGAACATCACCTCAGTTTTAAAGTCCTTACACTGGCGCCCTGTAGCTCAGAGAATAGACTTCTCTATTCTATTATCAGCGATAACAAAAAGCATAATAAATCTTAAGGAAACTGGACTGATGATGTAACCACGGGAGTCCCAGGTGCATCAGCTCCAGTTGCAGTATAAAACATGACAGCAGTCAGACAACAGCTTAACCCAGCAGACCACTCAGTCCTCCTATTCTAGTTTACTTCTAGACAACTGCAAAGCTACTGAATCTTTAAGCTGCCTTTGAGTAATGTTCTAATATAATTGTGTGTGTGTTACGCTTGATTTTTAAATGTTGTTTTTACACTTAATTACACTTTCCATGTTTTAATGCTCTTCTGTACTTTTTTCTCTCTCTTTATGCTTTTCCTAAATTTATCTTTTTAACCATGCTGTGTTTGTTTCTCTATCACCAGATCACGTAAAGCACATTGAATTACCTTTTTGTTGAAAGTGTGCTATACAAATAACATTTCCTTGCCTCTCTAAACCTGGTTTAAATGTGTCTATCGCTTTGTCTCTGACCCATTTGCTGCATTCCTTGGTCTTCATGATGCTGATACTTTACAGATGTTCTTTAACCAAACTCTGAGTCCCTCACAGAACAGCTGGATTTATGCAACACATTTTAAACACATGCCCTATTTTTAAGATTTTTATTTTACATAGTTTTATAAACAGTGTATGATTTGTCTTAGAGTTCACAAGTGTGCACTTCTGTGTGTGGCTATATTACATATAATCACAATAAAGTACATTTAAGTTTGCGGTTGTAATGCAGACGAAAACTGTGAAGAATCGCTGTATAAAGGCACTCTATTGTAAGCTTGGGTATATTTTCAGAATCAGTCTCAATTATAATGCAAAATGTCCCAATATAAATGTATTCATAAAGTAATTTATTAAATTAGTTGGTTCTCTTTTAAAGAAATTTGGTTGGAGTGGGAGCCTTTTTTATTTTTTTAAAGTTTGCATGGAAAGAAAACACATTTAAAATAAAAGCAGGATTATTCAGTATTATGAAGTTCTTATATAAACTACTTTTCTTGAAACATGAGGTGTTAAGAAACAAAAGTGTAAAGGACCTGTTTTTTGTAGGTTCATCTTTGGGACTGCAAAGTATTCAGAGGGCTTAGCTCTGTTAATATGACTGTGTTTATAAAATTTTGCATAGTCATACAAATGGTCTGGTTTTTGCATTTAACCTAATCTTTCAAATAACAACCTCTAGGTGGTACTAGAGGAAAAGTTATTTGACTTTCAGAAGGAAATGAAAATCAGCCGTTTTTATCCTTATGAAGCTATTCAAATGAACATTAAAGTAACTGTAAATGTCAGTGTCAAAACATTTCTTGAGGCCTTATCAGCTGTTTCTGCATCAAAATCTAATTTCACTTCTTTCTATAGGCTTTTTGAACATGATTATGTGGACCTTATAATCAATAATTTGTATTACATTTTTTCCAAGTCTCCTGGTCTTTTTGTGAATCATCAGAGCTTATGTGTAAAAATGTAGCAGAAACGTTAACTAAGACCTGGGAAGACCCACAATGAATTTCAGTTAAGTTGTGTCTTTGCTTTCTATGTGGTTTTTAAAGGCCTGTTGGGCACAGCTGAGTGATTTTCCTCATTGGTCAAAAACTATTGGAGGATCTGACGGTGGGTTTTGTGTAAATCCGTCAGAAGGTGGGGTTGGATCAGGGCTATAAATTTAGGTCAAACAAAATGGTTTAGTGAGACACAGGGAGACAGACACACACACATACACATGCACACACACAGTGACAGAGAGTGAGAGAAAAGGGAAACAGAGGAGAAGAGGAAACAAGTCAGTTTTTTTTTTTCACCATTTGACATGGAACTTCATAAATTCTTCATGGGAGTCTGAACATGAGAGACCTGTAAGTTTTTTCTAAAACTGTAACCTCTACCTAAAGAAACAAAAAGGAACAAAATGAAGGACTTTGTGCAGTCTGTAGAAGTGGGGGTCCCCCAGCAGAGAAGAGTGGAAATAAAATCACCCAAAGTTTGGCTGAGGAATGAAGTCTCACGAGTGGGACTCGCTGAATTCCTTTCAACATATATCATGATGGTAAGAATACAGACACTTAAAGGAATCCTGTCTATGCTTACACAGTGCTAATCTATCACTAACTGTCCCTTGTGTCTCAAAAGTATACTTTGACTGCTTAAAAGTCACAGCTATATGTAATTAATTATTAATGCCATTCTCTTTACCCTGATAACCTGACACAACTTTCTAATGCACACAAACAAGCAGCTTTTTTACGTGTGACATGATCAGCGAGAGGGGATTGGTGGGTGCCGGGGGGTGAACCAGGAAGTGCTGTGTCACGAGAGCAATGGTCAGGCTGCTGCACAAATGGAAAGAGTTTCAAAAGGCACATGTTATCTGTTAGAGGTTACAGTAACTCAATACCTAAAACAGTGGGAAATATTAGAAGGAGCACTCAATAAAAAAAAAAGACATTGTGATAATGACTTGTAGATAAGAAAGAGGGAACAAACAAAGGGAAATAAATACACAAAGTTAAAAGTAAAACAAAACAGACACAAAAATATTTTCATATATGTATTATAAAACTATTCAATGCTAATAAATGTTTGTCAAGTATCAAAAATGCTGCTGGTAGATGTTAACGATCGGAGTTAAACAACCATTTTTCTCCATATTTCACATGTCAGTATAAAATAGAAAAATAATTAATGATACATGATTTGTATAAAACACACAACAGGAGACCAAACTGCAGAGATACAAAATGGTGAAGAGGCAGATTGTTACCTGATTTATGTGATGACCTGGTGGGAAAAGACCCTACTTTATGTATAAGAAATCACGAGTTCCAATCTGATGTTGAGCATTTTTTTCTGTCATAGTAAAAATAGTGTACTTTTCTTTAGTTATATTGTTATACTGGGATGATGTTATTTTACTAAGTAAAGACCACTATTATGCTCTGCTGATGGAGCTCATCAAGCTAAAAGTTTGTACAGCCTGCAGACTATCAGTCGAATTAGTGATAAGGTAGCCTGGAATTTGCATAATTGGAAAATGCTGATATACTTTGATAATAATTATTTTATCTATCTATCTATCTATCTATCTATCTATCTATCTATCTATCTATCTATCTATCTATCTATCTATCTATCTATCTATCTATCTATCTATCTATCTTCAATAATCATACAGTTGAAAACTTGATTGTGAGTCATTTGTTTCAATTTATATATTTTGAGATTCATTAATTATTTTTTTTACCATTCAATTTTGTTTCACTTTCAATACAGACATTTTCACTACATTTATTTCAGATTTAAAATTAATATATGCAGTTACAATTGAATAAGCTAAAAACATTCTGATGCTATAGAGATGACGCTTTGACGTTCTAATGTAAATCTTTTTTAAATTATATAATTATTACCTCTCCTCTGTGTCTAAAGTTAAAAATATCTGTGCATCTGCACCAAGTGGTCAGAGGTGTGAATTGCAATCTGTCGAAAACCGACGGCCTTCAGATTTTTCTGTCACCCTTTTAAACAACCAATCAAATACAGAGAATATTCGACTAATACAACCCCTGCTGTGAAGACTATTAGGTAGGAGTCTGTCCAACGAGGGAGCAAGGCCCTTTATCACTTGTCTCTGTGACACCTTATGGTGTTCAACTTTTGCATTTTTCCGTGTTACTTTCCCCTTTGCTGCTTCCTCATTCCTTTGACTACATTAGTTCTTAACCCACATTCTTCTTCATCATCCTTTTCTGCAAGGCCTCCAAAATCCCTGTAAAATATTGATTCTTCCCTGTAATTTCCCTCCTGCTTTTTACAGCGGGTCATGGATGGCCAGCTTCAAGCTCCTGCCCTCCCAGAGGGGGTTGAGGAAGACCTGCGACTTTATAAAGCTATCCCTGAGTTCTCTGAGGGGCTAGGCTAATCTGTCTCCTCCATAGACGGATTCTGCCCTCTCTGACCTATCTGGCTGCTCATCAGACACGCTCTGCCAGAAATCACAGCTTCCAGTGAGGAGGCCTCTAAGATCTACTTCTTCTGGAGCCTGTCTGACCTACTTGGTTGGGTTGAGTTTTTTTTCCCTGTACTACTGGGGGAACTTGAAGATTATCTTATTTCTGGGTTGTTGATGTCATTCTTGTATTGGCTTAACAATGTAACAGAATGTAATGGCATTTAAGACTCTTAGTAAAGATGAGAGAGATTCCTTTAAGAGTTTGGAGGTTTTAATAAAAGTTGAATTGATCATACAGGAGAACAGCACAGATCACAGTGAATGCCGAATGCTGCTCCCCTCCTAACTCCCTCACAAGCTCATATGAAAATAAGTATTTATAAAGTTCAGCAACCTTGCCTCTATAACTTTGAAGACAAAACTATTAATCTCAGGGTGGGAATATCTCCGGATGAAGACATCTGGCTCTTTAGCTGTGAATAAGTGACTTTTGACATATACAAAACAATGGCAATAGCTTGGGTTATATGTAACACAATAAGAGAAACTCTCAAAACTAAGTATGTAAGAAGAATCAATATTTTCTCAGGCAGTGATGTCTTCTCTAACCTCGAACTCAACACCTATTGTCTGGCTCCTCTGCTCTCAGTGTTAATAATTCTAGAGATTAATCATTATAATAATTTTTTCCATCACACAGAGATTTCAAAACATAAAGCGCAACCAGTACAATGAGAATAAAATGTTTGCAATATGTTGTCTTGGTCTTGACAGAAGCTTTGTAGATGCGTTTTGGACTGACTGGAGATATGTAGTCAAGTTCATTCATATTTAAATGTAAAAATGCCAGACAAGAAGATATGAAAACATGATCATCTCCTAATTTGTTTTTGAGATGCTTCCTGTTTGAAAGATCAGTTCTTTAATGTTGGTCTTTAATGAACCTTCAAAAAAAAGTAAGACAAAGCAAGGCAAGGAAATTTTATTTGTATAGCACACTTTAAACACAAGGTACTCTACATGATTTGGTGGTAAAGAAACCAAACATATGAAATAGAGTCAAAACCCATTCTAGTGCTTCTAAGGTTGACTAAAGCCTAGTTTATACTTCTCCGTCTACATCGAAACACATAGATGCAATACCATTATAGGTCGATGCAAGGGCTGTCCATCACCTATGTAAGCATGGATGTGGTAGAGCCCAATTTCCTAACTATCCGTCAATGAAGAGCGTGGGCCTGTGATTGGTCAGCCCAACATCAGCCAGTGATCATTTCACCAGAACGGTGCGCTGTAGTCGGTGTAATCCATAATCAGTGCAGTGTTTAGGCGCTGCTTACTTTATATTGAAAGGACAGTTAATCTTATATGGCCTTCTGGTGATTTTGAGCACACGGAGGACAACAAAACAGACCTCTGTGTTTGTTTCCATGCATTCTCAGAGTATTCAATGAGCTACACTTCTAGTTAACAGCTTTCCAGCTCATTCAAAACATACTCTCTGTCGGTCATTGCTTCTTGAGGGGGAATGCATTTACAAGCTGAAGACGGGGCAGTACAAAGGATTTCTGTCTTTATGGGATTCATCAGAAAGTAACTGTTACATGGTTATGGTTTGATGATGGTTGGGCATTAAAAAAAAGATAAAAGCTTAAAGCCTTTGCTGGGGATGTTAAATAAAAATATGATATTTGGCTATAAATAGTCAAAGACTGCTTATGGCAGTCAAATTAATAATTTATGGAAAATTATTATCATTCGGGGCACCACCTGGTTCTACTAGGAACTATTTTAATAGCCAAATTTCTATATCAGTCTCATAATTCTGAAGGAATTAAATGTTAATGTCTATTGGTCATACACCTTGAATATGTGTGTGTGTGTTGAACAAGAAATGACAACTGTTACTTTCCAACGCGAGATTTATTTACACAAAGGAAAACATTAAACACTCAAACTAGTAATAATAGAAAAACTACTGATTAAAATAAATGAAGAGTTAAAATAAAAGGAACACAAAATATGAATGTGAAAATGAGAAACCCTGTATTCTGATCTATGCTTCTGCATACGGATCGGACCCAGGATTCAATTTGCAGATGCTGGAGGGGAAAGATGAATTAGTTTCACTAATTACAAGAGAAAAATCAAAACATTCTTAGGATAAAGAGATATTTGTTAAAGATTATCTGGATCAGAGTAATTAACCATTGGTAAATTATGCTGCATTCCAGTTAACCTTTCCGAGTCAGAAAGTCAGAAATCTCATAGTTGTCTTGCGTCATTTCCCCTTTAGGTCGGAATATACGAGCTCCAACCAATGGCTGCTGGCTGCTCTGCTTTCTGACCGCATACCATGGAGGCCGCCATTGCTCCTCCATTGCTGTAGTACCTCCATTTGGCCGCTAGGCCGCCATTGAAAAGCATTGGACTTTAGACACGTTAAAAACAACTTTAATGACTGGTGCCCATTTTTTAAAAACTTTCTATGGCTACATATTCTTCCTGAGATCTGGGCTCATCAAAAACATAGGCACCAGGCTGGTTTGTGTAAGATAATTTTTTGAAATCTTGCATAATTAATGAGGGGTCTGGACTTTGATTGACAGGCTGTTTCGTTGGACTTTAATTATAGTAACACTATATTTTAATAATTATTACATATTACTAGTTCTTACCTTTTGAGGTTTGAGAAATAGGAGAACCGTCGGAGGAGCGCAGATACGGCAGCAGTCAGGCATGGGGCTATTATCCTTTAGCTTAGCAAGCCAAGTTTAGCATTAGAGCTAAAGATGCGGGAGCAGAATGGGGGCGATTACACCCGAACTACACGCCCATACACGTCCCGCGATGGCAGAGTCTACAGTGAAGATCCCGCCCATTTGCCCTTTTTAGGAACATGCTTCGTCAGAGCTGGGGAGGAGGAGTCTGTGAATCCGCCATGAATTCCCCCATGAAAGTGTGTCATTCTGGTAAACGGGGAGGAGTGAGGAGGCGCTGTCTATTCTTTTTTACAGTCTATGGCTCCAACTCGGAGCTCTGAGAGTAGACTGAGTAGAAAGTACTGATCGTAGAACAAAGATGGCTGAGCCCGTAGTTGAGATATATTTTGTTTGTCATTTTAATGTCATTTTTAAATGCTCTTACACACTTGACTACATTTCTGCTTTAATCCGGTCACCAGTTTATACATTGCATTACAATGTACAACTTTGTTTTTCATGCTGTCTGCTGAAGATGCTATGTCGCAAACAACAATAGCAATAACTAGCCCGCCCCTCGACAGCTGCTGCCCTCAAAGCGTCCATGTTCTTTCCGACTCCTTGTGTAGCGAGACAAACTGGAATGCTTTAAGTCGGTAATGACGTCACATTCTCGTGTACAGCAACTCGGACGCCCGAGTTTCCGAGACAAATGGAATGCAGCATTACTTCTATTCATGAACTGGTCACCGAAGTAAACAGTTAAGTTCCAGTAATTGATAAAAAAACCAAAATTCAAACACGGTTAATAAGATTAGTTTCTGTTCTTAAACAGTCTATTTAAACCGAATTCTGTTTGAACAGTTATTAGCAACCTTTGTTATGGACGAACACCTGAGCTTGTCGGCTTTCAGGTAACACTCTGCAACGCACGTGGGGCGCTTAGAGTGACTCAGACACATTTATTAAACATTAAACAACAAGAAAAACTCCTGTCTGATTGAGTAGCTCAAGAAGCAGGATTTAAAAAATGACTCTTCGTCGGGAGAAAGTCTTTACAAAAAAACACTTATTAAAGTGTAGGCGGAAAGGCCTCTGTTACCCAAAGATAGCAGATGAAACAATTCAACACCACAAAAAGGGGAAAACCTTTAAAATTAGTCAATCCTAATTTGCCTCTGCCCAAACAGACCTTATAAACGTTTAAAGTGGTCTAAATCTCAAAGAGGTAACATCGGGCTCTGGGACAAATGTCTTTGTTTGTCAATGTTTAAGATTCACCTGGAGTGGTCTTTGAGTTACTTTGGAGAAAGTTTCTGCCAGAAACTTTGGACTTCCTTCACCAGCGAAGGAGGATGGATGGAGATTTTAAACCCTTCTGTTGCTCCCGCCAGACGTAGATTCAGAAGGGAGGTAAACAGGAAGGGGCGGTCCTATTTATAGTTTCACTTTGTCCACTTCCGGTGGAAGAGAGCAGCACAGCGACCACGATGGCTGTGTGCGACCCAACACCTTTCAGATTCACAAATAATCTTGTGAAACAAATATTTCTTTTTACAGAACATGACTTCAAAACTTTCTGAAATTTTTCTTGTGTACAGGCATTGGGTCTGGGTTCTGTGGCCCAGGTTGTGACTGGTCAAGGAGCATTTGGACAATACCTCAGCATCAATCTTGGCTTTGGGTTGGCTGTTGCAATGGGGGTGCATGTTGGAGGAAATGTCTCTGGTAAGAGAAATACTTACTTAACAACCCTACCCCCCTCCTTAAAATGATCTAAAGGCTTTAGTATTTTCATGTTTAGATTATATAATTTTTATAGCCTTCCTTTCTTCCTCCCAGGGGCTCATATGAATGGAGCAGTCTCTTTCACAATGTGTGTCTTTGGCCAACTACCTTGGAAGAGGCTGCCCTTGTATATTTTTGTACAGCTACTCGGCTCATTTCTTGCAGCAGCAACAATTTATGGTATTTACTATGGTAAGTCTACTGCTAATATACACTGCACATGTTGTATTAGTGTTCTCTTTTGTTGTTTCAAATAAAAGGTTATGTCCTTATACCTACAGAGGCCATTTATGAATATTGCGGTGGAAACCTGACTGTAACTGGTGAAAGGGCCACAGCTGGGATCTTTGCCACTTATCCTGCACCATACCTCTCCTTGATTGGTGGCTTTGTTGACCAGGTAACCATGAAACTCAACAAAAAGAGTAAAACCACAAATCATATTTCAATGAGTTCATCCACTTTCATTCTAAGTTTTATTTAGGTCTGGACCCTGATGCTGCCTTTATAACACAAAAATTTGCTTTGATCTAAACAATTAAATTAAAGCACCACGAAACACAGTTATGCAATATTGTTTTCATGCTCAGATGATAAATAAAACAGTGTGCACCATGAGAAGTTTAAAGCTTGAGATGTTTTACAGTATAACTTGGCTTTAAACTTCTCCAAAACTTCATCAATGATTTGTTTGGGGCGCTTCATGATGTGTGGCATAGGTTTTATTTTATTTGAAAAAGAAAAAAAAAAGTTAAATCATGTATCATTTTATTTCTATTTGCTACTTTGAAAGAAGCATGTGATTCTAAACTAACGAAGAGGGAAAATGATTAAGGGATATAAATACGTACACAAGGCAACTCACACATACAATACTGGGAAAGGTTGCAATCCTTTCTGTTCTACTGCTTGAACATTTAAAAATATATATTTTTGGGACAAATGTATTCAGTGCTGCATCCTCCTTAGGGAACAAGACACTATGCAGGTTGTCATCAATGCACAATTTCCCTTCTGACACTCAGCAAGGACAGATGTTTTTTATCTTTCACCGTCCCACAGCCCTTTGTCTGTCTACTGCTGTGGAGCCTCTTTTTGCATTCCCTTCCGAAATAATCAACGGTAGATATGGATATGGACTGGTCAGATGGTCTCTTAAAGCAAATTTATGACTTTTCCCAGAGAAGGCAATAAGGGAGTGCCGAGCTGTCCCGATGGATTACTGTGGAAGATCCTGGGTCTTTCACCTTGACCATAGACACACTAGAAACATCTGTATAATTAGATTCATGATAACTGGATATCTGCTGATATACTGCTATACTCCCTTGGATGCAAATGTTGTATGATGTAAAGGATGCTCCATCCCCAATCTATCCCCACACCTTCAACTATGAGTTGGCTCAGTGCTCCAAGGACGCAAATTACATCATAGGCGAACATATTATAGGATTGAGCTGTATGGAGTTCATGGGCTACTTCCTTGTTATCCCTGTTCTGGCTGTTCCTATGAAGCTCCTTCAACTTCCGCGAGCGACTGCCGGTTGTGCTGTGAGCTGTGCAGCCAAGGCAAAACTGGAGACCCCCCCACCTACTGTTTTTATTGTGAATGTCTGAGTATGTGCTTAAATGTTTTAGAGGCGTGTTTTTTTGCTATTGTCTTGGTCTTGCTTCCTAATACGGAGTCAAAATAAAAGATAAGTGCTTTTTTCACCCTTCCATGCCCACCCAACCCATGTAATCTTTTCACATTTATATACAAGGGAGCACCGCTCTGTGGCTACTTGCCCTTCAGTAACCTGGATCTGTTTGTATTGTCTGTTTGTTAGGTTCTTGGACAAGTTGTACTGTAAACTTCATTTCATTGCAACTCTAGTTTCAATGTCAAATAAAGCAATCTTATCTTACAATTTAAAACCTGCCATTTGGAGTGTTTTGCATTATATATTTAGAATGATAATATAATTTCAGCATTATGCATTTTTATACAGCCACTAGACGCATATTTAAATAACTATGTAATGCTTTGCAATAACTTTTTAGTGTTAATACTGTGGAAAGTGGCGCTATCATTATTTGTGTTGTGTGTGCCAGGTGTTTGGCACAGCCATGCTGCTATTGTGCCTGATGGCTCTATCTGACCAAAAGAACAAACCAGCTGCCAAGGGGACTGAACCCATCACTGTGGGTCTCCTGGTGGTACTAATTGGCATTTCTTTGGGTAGCAACAGTGGTTATGCTATCAACCCCACCAGAGACATCGCACCTAGGGTCTTCACCGCAATTGCAGGCTGGGGATCGGATGTATTCAGGTGAACACAGGGATGTTTTAGAGATATGGTCCAGTTAAAATTAAGGATTAAGTCTTTACTTTGTTTTGTCAACCTAACCATTTAGTTATTTCTGTCCTTGTTTTTAGGGCTGGAAATGGATGGTGGTGGGTCCCTCTTGTGGCTACTCCCATTGGTGGAGTGCTGGGTGGAGGGGCGTACAAGGCATTTGTAGAAATGCACCACATACCCTTCTCTGGACAGGAGAGGGATCCCAGTGAGGAGGAATCTATCCCTCTGAAGAAAAAGCGAAACATCTGTTCCGATGCATGTGTGAAACCTGAAAGAAATGGAAACAATTGAGAGCTTATACAGCTGTGAAGATCTGAGGATGCAGCCGAAACAGGCAACAAAACATCCCTGAAGAACTTCAACGATACCTGCAATGCATATAATCATGGATCAGTCTCTTGACTATTTCTCTGCTCACCTATCCAAGCTAATTTTAAATAATGAAAGAATTAAAGATTTACAACAAAGATAACATTTCTTGCGACACAAATAATTAGGAACACTTGAAAATAGATTTTATCTTATGTTGGAAATAGCAGCTTAGACAAGCTTGGAAGACAGAAATATTATAAGGTAAAAAGATCATACAGCAGTCAGCTGGGCCTGGGGTCCTTCATGAAATGTCAGGGTATGCAAGGAGAAGTAAACAACTTTTGAAAATAAATAGAAGCAGCAAGAGGCAGCTCCTCACAGTGTTCAAAGGGCAGCAATACAAAGACCAAGTTCATTCGCATACATTTCCATCAGTCAAATGCACAGCAGTATAGAGAAAAAAAGATAGATTCATCCTGTTTAATCAGGTTTGTTTTGACATCAACTGTGACAGATGGAAAGATGCATTGAAATGCTTCACCATATTAAAATTTGCCTTTTAGAATATCAAACGGAATAAATAAACACAGCATCCATGGTCAAAGTGCTCTTAAACATGTTTACAACTTGGGAGGTTTAATGTACATAAAACTGTTGCCTGTATCAGTCGTAACGTTGACAGTAACCGTTGTAACTGTTCAGGCCTGGCTTATTAGCTGAATAAATGTCTTCACATGCACACATACATGAAGACAAATTCATATGGGGTAAATGGCCTGTATTTGTATAGCTCTTTACTTAGTCCCTACAGACCCCAAAGCGCTTTACACTACATTCAGTCATTCACCCATTCACTCACACATTCACACACAGGTAATGGCAAGCTATGTTGATCATCAATTTACCCTCTACACTAATTTTTGTTTGATATTTAAACTTTTGGTCTTTTTTTCCTTTGTACAATAACCAGCATTCTGATAAAGGGATATTAAGAAAGGATTGTGTCTGTTCATATACCTTTTGGAAATGTTTTGGTGCAACCAATATCAATAGCATTTTGTTCTTATTCTAATGTAGGGATACACTACTTTTTGAAAATATATTGTTCAGAAGTCAAACCTCTAAATTTTTAGATAGTCAAACTAGTCCAAAAAGGAATTACAAACTCAATCAAAACAAGTGTATTGTCATAATAATTCTTAAGAAAAATATATTTAAGTAAATTCATTTGTGCAGAAGAATTAAGCCTTTTTAAATTTCAAATATAAGAAACTATAAAAAACCTATTAAAATAGTTACAAGGGCATTTTAAAGACATGGTTTGATTTACTTTTAATCATACTCTTGACTAAAGTGTAATTTTGTTTTATTCCCAATTTAACTGTTTTTCTTTTTAGAATTGCTTTGATTAAATCAATCTTAGAATATTTAGTTTACATTTTGTAGAATGACATATGAAGTCATACAAAAATACATTTCTAGGGTGTATAAGTTAAATGAAATATTTTTTATTTTCAGTGAGGCATAATATAAGTTGTAGACTGAACCTAAATTAGATACAATTGATATTCATCCCCACCAATATTTTTTTGATAGTTTTTTTCACTCTGCATTAATTTCACTCTGTTTTTGTCATTTTTTTTGGTCAGGAAAGATCAATATAATCTGTGATGAAAAATTTTACACAACAAAATTTACATTGTAAATCTAAGTGAAATGGAAATGTTTGGGTACCTAGTGGTAAAGTTTTGGAATACCAGAGGACATTCATATAACTTAATAACTATACATAAATTCTCTTTTATATTTTCTTTAAGCTGAAAAAAACAAAAATTTTAAGAACAGAAAAGGAATATTTGTTACTGGTTTAATACTAAACATGTCATAGAATTGTTTTTTTTCTGTAACAGAATAATCCTTTTAGACATAAGCGACATGACAAAGCCAAATAAAAAATAAAACAAGATGCCAAAGGTAGGAACACTGATTTAAAGGACGATAGATTAGGCACTGTCCCAATATGGTAAAAATATCACAATACCTCCACAAACATTTACAACACAAGTATATAATAATTAGCAACCATTTTATTCAAAACATAAAAGCCACAATTATATTTTGTAACATATTGCTTCTGAAGTTATAACAATTTTATAAACTACAATTATTTATTAATTTAATTATGTCAATTTTTTTACAATATAATTAAAGAAAAATATGAAATAAATACGTACTAAGTTGAGCAACAGTCTTGATATTGGACACATTTCTATACCATTTTGCCATTCTGTTCTCAATAGAGGAAGTCTGAGAAGCTAAACAAGTATATTAGCTGGTGATGGGTTGTATTCATTCGTTTCCCCATAATTTTCTCTGTTCTTTACAACAGAATAATAATAAAAAAAAAAAGTGGTGCCGTGTATTTCTTTTGCATAACATTTAACCAGAGACTGGTCCATGTTTATCTTTCATAGATTTTCTGGGAAAGTTTTAAATCTGTCGACATTCAACATTACCTGTATCTTGTAAATACTAAATTGAACACAAGCTATAACCCATTTACCAAAAATCCTGGTGATAAAATATGCATGGAACTTAATCTCGCACAACATGCTCTTGTGTTACAAAAAGCTGCAGGTAAAAGTCCAGCAAGCACATGATGGTAGCTCAGTCTTTAAAGCTGTGGTGGTGAAATAGACAAAAGCAAAGCAGCATATCAGCAAACGTCTTAGGCTGAAATTATTTCACCGTTTTGCTCCACTTTGTCTTCCTGTATTGCCTTGCCCTTTAGCCGTTCCTCCTGATATGCTCTGAGTCGACGGCTTCTTCTTGGGGGGTGGTACCTTGGGTCTGCCTCTGAAGGCCTTTGTGGGATCCAGCTTGTTTAGAAGGAACTCTCCAGCTGAATACGTCTGGCTGACCTCAAAGCTGAAAATCAGGGGCTGGTAGAGGGATGCCCACTGCTGCAGATAAAACCAGCACATGGGGGAAATTAACTCAGGATGCACTAATATAATAATTGTAGATTAATGTGGGATCACCATAAAATAACCCAAAGGTCTGTCAGGTGGACACATAAAAACAGGTAGTATATAACCTACATGTGATCAAATTCTCCACATGCACTTATAGAAGTACCTGGTTTTAACTTTACAAATGATTGTACTCATGGTAAAGGTGGTGGGGTTATGTGCTATGTCAAGGACAAAATAAGATATAGTGTAATCAATGACTTATCTAGTGAGTTAGAGTATTTGGAGTTAAGTATTTTACTCTCACCAGAGATGTCATTCACTTTGATTGTGATCTACCATCCACCGTCATCAAATGTGAGTTTTTTTTAAAAACTCAGGGAAATATTATTACAATGCAATCCTAATAGAGAAGTGGTCGTTATAGGACACATGAATGTAAACTGGGAAAATAAATCCTCTTGAAAGCAACTTCAACAAGTAATGGTCTTTGAAAGGGGAATTTTCCCTAACATAGGTAAAAGGGTATAGTGGTCCCTATTTTTAAGCGTGGTGATCCTCATTTGGCTTTAAACTACAGACCCAAAAGTATTTTACCCATAATGTCAAAGGTGATAGAAAAGTTGGTAGTGGATCAACTACTGCAACATCTTAATTTCAACTAACTTTTACATCCGATGCAGTATGGTTTTAGGACACATTATTCTACAGAAGTTGCAACTATATACTTTACTGAGAAGATTAAAATACTAATGAACAGAGGCGGTGTGGTCCGGGCTATCTTTTTAGATTCATAAAAAGCCTTTTGATACAGTTAATCATAACATTCTCCTGTCTAACCTTGTACAGTTTAATCTCTTGTAATTCAGTCTAAATTGGGAAAGTTCTATTTGGAAGACAGAAGTTAGTTTGTAAAAATAACAGATACAAGATCCTCCTTTAAAAGCCTGAGTACTGGGGTACCCCAGGCGTCAATTTTAGTACCATTACTTTTCACTCAAAAAGGTAATGGTAAATGTGTCGAATTGGCTGTATAACTGCTATCTAAAACTGAATACAGCTGGCTAAGTTTTTCACCAAAACCGGAAAGTCAAATGAAGAACCAGATGTATGTATTTCTGAAAAAAAAAAAAAAAAAAAATTGTCAAGGAATTCTAAGACCTTGGCATACCTGTAGATTTCAATTTAACTTTTAAACGATGCGTTAAAAAGGCGTGCCAAAACATAAATAGTCCATTAGCAAATTTCATATACCTCAGGAATCACATGACCTTAGATGCAGCTAATGTCTATATGTTTTCTTTATAAAGGCACATTTTACCTACTGCCTATCAGTTTGAGCTATTGACAATGTAACTTCACTGAAAAGCATAATTTCAAGATATAAACAGTCTCTAAAAATCCTTGATAAAAAGGCGAAGTGTTTTAATCATTGCTACAACAAGCGCTACGCGGGGAGCTGCTTGAGGGGATTGTATACTTCCGTTCAGGAAAAGTGTGTTTGGGCAATCCGTCTTCTCCTTAAGGACATCCTGTGAGTGGAATACTATACCACAGACCATAAAAGAAGCTACATCATACTTGTCATTAAAAATTAAATTAAAGACACGGTAATTAGGTAATCAAATTTGTCATAATTAGTATACACTAACCAACTGACCAGTTTATTGGTGTAGATAATTATAAGGGTAAATGTAATGGGCAGGGATTTTATCAGAATATTTATATTAATTATTTAATAATGTTTTTATGCTTTTATGAAAAACAAATGCCTTTGCTTGATGTTGGTTGTTTTAGATTTTGTAAGTGCCTATGGGCAGGGGGACCACCGATGGAAATTAGCTATATGAGGCAACAATCAGGTATATTTATATTTGCTGTGCAAACTGTTAATGAATGTACATTGTCCCTCTATAACAAATAAAGGTTACTACTATTATTGTTATTATAATATGACTCAAAACAGGGTTGTAGCAAAATAATTGTTTTTCACGCAAGATAAAAAACAATATTGTTCACTGTTTCTTTTTAAAGTTGTCTTTAAGCAGCACCTATATATATGTTTCAACATTTTATTACAAACCATGAGGTAACATACTAAATAGGTCAAAACTATCCATCCATCCATCATCTTTCGCTTATCCGGGGTCGGGTCGCGGGGGCAGTAGCCTAAGCAAAGAGACCCAGACTTCCCTCTCCCCGGTTACCTGGGCCAGCTCCTCGGGAGGAATCCCGAGGCGTTCCCAGGCCAGCTGGGAGACATAATCCCTCCAGCGAGTCCTGGGTTTTCCCCTGGGTCTCCTCCTGGTTGGACGTGCCCAGAACACCTCACCAGGGAGGTGTCCAGGAGGCATCCTGACCAGATGCCCGAGCCAACTCAACTGGCTCCTCTCGATGTGGAGGAGCACCGGCTCTACTCTGAGCCCCTTCCGGATGACCAAGCTTCTCACCCTATCTCTAAAGGAGAGCCCAGCCAGCCTACGGAGGAAACTCATTTCAGCCGCCTGTATCCGTGATCTCGTTCTTTCGGTCACCACCCAGCGTTCGTGACCATAGATGAGGGTAGGAACGTAGATCGACCGGTAAATTGAGAGCTTTGCCTTTCGGCTCAGCTCTCTTTTCACCACGACAGACTGGTACAGCGCCCGCATAACTGCAGACGCCTTACCAATCCGTCCATCAATCTCCCGCTCCATTTTTCCCTCATTCGTGAACAAGACCCCCAGATCAAAACTAGTGGGTATATATATAAAATTGGACAAGCGTTAAGGGTTGGATTTCTTTTTTGGGACATTTGAGGGGAAGATGTTTGTGTGGTTTGATTATATTATCTGTATGTTCTAAAAAACATGAAACAACACAATACTTAAGTTCACGTCTGATTCAACATTATGGTAAAGGGGTATTTTGGTGCTTCTTTCAGATTTGGCTAAATGTATGTAAACTTCCATTGATCCATTATCCGTGCCAATTATCCTTAAAGGATCGCAAGGGGGCTGGTGTCGATCTCCAGCGATCATCATCCAGGTACACCCTGGACAGGTTGCCGGTTCATCACAGGGCAAGAACACAAAAACAAAAAACCATGCTGACACATAAGGACAATTTAGAGAGACAAAATAACCTAACAGTCATGTTTTTTGAGACGGAGTATGTGGGAGGAACCAACACATGCAAAAAAAACCCCATACATATTCTATGCAGAAAGGCGCCAGGCAGGGATTTGCAAGGAAACAGTGCTACAAACTGCGCCACTGTGCACCCCTGTATGTAAATTTTCTGGCTATTAAAAATGTTTAACTCATTTTTTCATGATGTATGTAAATAACTGGTCTCAGTTCTGGATAACATATAGCAAAGCATTGCAGACAAGGTACAAGCTACAAAAAGATTTGACACCCTTCCATTTTGTACCTTAGCCTGAGGGCTTGGACCATACGGTGTGTAGGCATACTGCCACTCAGGCAGACCCAGGTGTGTTATCATCAGCCTGTAGTAGGCGGTAAAAGTTGAAGTTAAAAAATGCCAGCACAGCGAGCGATCCAGGAACCAGATTTCACTCTGCTGTGCAACCACCCCTGAAAAACAGCAAGATCAACATGATGTCACAGAAAATGTTGCCATGTCCATGTTTTCTCTGTGTTCCTGATGAATAAAATGGATATTATGTAAATTTGAACACAACACCTGGAGTGCAGTTTTTGTACACCAGACACACTTTTCCATTCCCACCACAGGAATCCAGCTCATACATGCGGCTCCGGGCATCAAAATGAGGTGCAGACGGTGCTGCAATAACGCATATTAAACAACTATTTACTCTCCAATTATCTGTTCATTAATTAGCCTACTTCCAAAGAAGCACATAAAGCACAGACTTAACTGAAAGTGACATGTTGGAATTGTTGAGTAAGGATCAGACAGGTGAGTTTTACCACTCTCAGAGCTGCTCTCCTCCCAGTCCAGGTCAGCCAGTGAGGGCGCGTTAGGAAGAGAGAAAACAGATACAGGCTGAAGCAGCGGACAGAGCTTGCCAACACCGTTGATCATCATGCAACCTAAAGGGACACACTCATCTGAAAGACAAGATACAGTTAGTCAAAGATGAAGTAATAAAAAAAAAAAGTTACAGAAACTTTTCCTTTACACAATTCAGAAACAATTTACGTTTTCACTAAATAAATGGGTGAAATAGTAAAGTTATACAAAATATAGAAATCTTGTGCTTATTTCAGTTATTACATTTAAAAAGATAAACTCATATATCAATCATACATAGATTCATATATTTCAAGTATTTCTTTGAATTCATTTTGATGATAAGGTCTATGTGTTAGTTGTGTCCCTGAAATAAATAGCCTTTTAAATTATTCTAATATGTTCAGATGGACCTATGCAATGAAGCCTCCTACCGTCCAGTTTAACACTCCAGGTTAATGTGAATCCATCAGTGGTCAGATAGAAGTCTCGCAAATCTTCTGGTAGAATACACGTGTTTTTCTAAGAGGATAATTTATTTTATACATAAATATATGTATATATAAAAAACAGAACAAAAATTCTTTAAATTACACCAGAGGAGGAAATTCTCTTCTACCTGCTCCCAGGACAGGAGGCTCCTCTTTTCTGCAGGGTCCCTCTCTGCGAAACGCACATCCACCACCCCCGGCATGTTTTCTGGACCAAAAAGGAAAAAAAGCAAAACGTTATTTCATGTTAGTATCATATTTCTAGCTAGCAATTCCCAACATAAATGGCTAATAAACATGCACATAACACAATAGACACCGAGTATCCGAGCTATTCCGAGGGTCAGCCTCTCAGCAACACCTTTGAACCCAAACGCATCTTTTGTGTCTTCCATTACAAATACTGATGCACAAATATTAACACAATTTTGTCAGAAAGCACACAAGCATCCTTCCTTCTGTATCTGGTAGCTCTGTTGTCAACCGAGTCACAGGAAGTGAAAAAAGCACTCAACCTGACACATATTTAGACCAATAAAAAAGCTGTTTTCGAACAGTTCGCCCTATCAGGTTCTTAGTTCTTAAATACAGGCGGGGCTACCATTCCTTAGCAACGCTTGGCTCCCTGGGAGTGGTGGCGGTTGTTTCAATATGGCGGCGGCAGCAAAGAGAATTGGAAATTCGGGGATATTTTGGATGAATGGCGGTATAGCTACTTTTGTTTCACTTTATATGCTTCATTGAGTTGTTCGCGTTCGTACGATGTTTGCAAATAGGTGGAGGTTGGACATCGTCCCGCTTTTGTGCTTTCTTTTTGTGTGAGCAGCCAACAGGAAAGTTATCAGCGAGAGGAAGTAGGGTAGGCAGGATGTTAGCTGGCTACTTGATGTGCAGTTTAAGATTATTGCTTAATATTAATTTTAGTGTGGCACATTAATAACAAATCTCAGGATTTATAGTACTATAAATACCTTGATAAGACGCTAGCCTGTAGCGGTTTCTTAACACTTCCTAATGCTATTTTAGTATCAATACCATTGAAGAGCATCTAGAAATAGAAAAGAAGAAAATTTAATACAGTATTAGTTAGCTAATCCAAAGGTTAAACTTTCAGTAATGGACTATTGGCGCTACTTAACTAATAACCGTATTAACTAGTATGCTCTTTAAACTTGAGTGGATGGTCTTAACTAGTTAATCTGCTATACTTGGGTTACTCAAATCCCAAAAATAGAACAACCTGCAAAGCTGAATTTTGCAGGGTTTTTTTCAAAATCAAAATATCAATAGATTGTTATATATTATATATTTGTAATGTTCAATACGTACCTTATTTGAGCAACATTAAACAAGTAGTGCTGGTACGTTTTCAAATAAAAAAGCATTTAGATTTTTTGTACATTTTTATGTTTGATTTGTGTAAACATACAGTGAAACAGGTATTTCTACTAAAGTTTCCACTTTGTGTTATAATCTAAGACATGCCTTTCCCTAATGCAAGTCAGAAGACTTTTACCACACTTAATTTCCCATTTAATTAGGGATAAAACACATTACTAAACTTTTAACAAGGTGAGCCAAGAATTGACATGAAAGTTACTCTGTATTGTGGTACATGTGTTCATTTTACACATTCATCCATCCATCTGTCTTTTGTTGTTGTTGTTGGTTCAACTGTCCTGTTAAGGGGACTTTTATTTTTCTCAAACCAGTAACAACAAAACAGGAAATTGCCTTCTGAGGACAAAGAGAAGATTTCTGTTTTCTTTCTGTATGTGATTTTTCTTCCTAGTTAAGCTAAATATACGCGGCCTGATTTAAATTTTTCTTTTTTCTAATGTAGTGTCTTGTGTCCAAACAACTAATCAGTCAAAATACAAGATTAGCAGAGATAAATACAATTATCTGCTGATTTGGTCTCCAGTTAGTTGATGGGATCAGTTAGGCTGCAAGTAAAGTGATCAAATTTGATGTGGTATGAGCAAGCGTATAGATTTAGTACTAGAATACAATGCATTACAGTTTGTTGCATATGGGGCTGCATAGCTACAGACCAGTCAAACTGCTAATGCTGGCCCTTGTTTGGTGCATAACTGGACCACAGAGCGATGGAAGATGTGTGTACACATGCCATCAGGATGCTCTGTGTGAACAGGACAAGCTGCAAGGTGCATTGTGTTGCTTTGAGCAATGCGCTGCTTGGATCTTGTCATTCATGTGGATGTTGCTTTGACACATTACCACCTACCTAAGCAGTTTTCTGACACTCGCAACATTTTCATAGGGACACTGTAATTTGCCCCTCTACAAACTGAAAGTAATCCAGGAATAGTTTGAGAAGAAAGACAGATATGAGGTTTAGACTTGGACTCTAAATTCCTCTGATCTAAACCCTTTCAAACTTCTGTGGGATGTGCCGGACCAATAGGTCCCAGTGGTGGTCGCACTTCACAGTTTCCAGGACTTGATGGATTTCCTTGGTGCCAGATGTCCTAGCAAACTTTCAGGGATCTGCTACAGTTTTTACAGGTTGGGGCTTTTTTGGTGGTAAAAAGGTGATCAGCACACCATGAGACATCCATCCATCTTCTGAAGCGCTTAGTCCTCCAGGGGTCGTGGGGGGGGGCTGGTGCCTATCTCCAGCTGTCAACGGGTGAGAGGCGGGGTACACCCTGGACAGGTCGCCAGTTCATCACAGCACCATGAGACAGTTAGCCATAATGTTATGCCTAAGCCATGCCACTGGCTTGTCTTTGTCATTTAGAAAAAATCAATTAAAATGTCCTTTTCCCAGAAATGTTAAGGAAAATAGATTTTTTTCAGTTGCTGACCAAAGCAACATGTATTCTGATGGGTGGTAAGAGTACACAGCCTTTGCTTACAACTCAGGAGTTTTGATTTTTGTCTTTTTAACTATGCCAAAAAATATGGGGATGGGTGTTGTTTTCCAACTCTACTCATAATTCACAGGAAATCTACCTAAAATGATATATTTTTCTTTCCGGTATAGTGTCAGAAGGAGAACAGCCTTTAGTGTTTGTTCCTGGTGAGTTCCATGACTTTTTTGCAAGTTCTGGATGAAGCATCGATAACTTTTGTAACAGGTTGCATTTTTGTGTGATGTCTTTCTATTAACTGTCCTAGGAGTGGATGGAGGACCGAAGAGTCAGACACCTTTAAGTGTGGGACCAGATAGGATCTGTGAGTCCAGTAAAACAGGCGCCAAGAGCCGAGCGAAGCATGCTTCTAATGGAAAAAATCAAAAGAACACGGGGAGAAAACAAGGCCACTTTCAAAGTGATTACTCTGGAAGTTACAGCGCAGAGGAAGCATCAGAGCATCAAAGGGATGCAGTGCCAACTGTGCACACCCTCTCTCAGCCCGGTGATACTGATCTTCCTTTACCACAGGTAAATCACTGTTTCATGTAGACTGTGTTTTTTCTTTTCTCTCCGTAGGTGAAGGAGTTCAGTATGTCAGCGCTGGCAGACTTTCACCCCCACTATCCATTAATGACTCTGAATACCCCTTAATCATTATTTATACAGGTGGGCAGCAGAGCAAAGGGCGACATCTCTTTAAAGGACCTGCGTTTTGAAGACAAAAAGAGAATTGCAAACCTCATTGAAGAGCTAGCCAGGTGGGTGAAAATTTATGGAACATCTTTAAAATGTTACTAGTAATTGGCGTCTATAAATGCAATAAATATGTAACCATACTTTTTACACTTAATACCAATGTGTTTTTTTGTTAACTTACATTACCTGCAGGCAATCTATCCTTTCCTTATGCTCTAACAATGCTTCTTGCTGTTCTCCAGAGTAAGCGAGGAGAAAGAGGTGTCTGTACAGCGTCTGAAAGATGAACAGGGAAACTTCGAACGCAAGATCCAAGAGCTGGAGCAGCAGAACCTGATGATAGCAAAGGAGAGAGAGAGTATCCTTTCAAGCCCACTGGCAGAAAAAAATTGTAAAAAGTTAGAATACTCTATTTACATTATGCAGTGGGGAAATTATTGTGTCATTAATGTGTCGTAAAAACCCTTCAGGTGCATCTTAATAAATGAGAATATAACCGAGCAGCTAAATTATTACACTAATGTGATTTAGAAACATTAAATTCGTATATACAAGCATTTGTTTCTGTTAATTTGGATGATTATAGCTTGCAGCTAATGAAAATGTAAATCTCAGTGTCAGAAAATGTGAATATTGCATAAGACTTTTAATACAGCCTTTGGCAGTGTGGACAGGAGCCAAGTCCTGCTGAAACAGGAAATCAGTATTTCCATAAACTTTGGGAAGGGAAGCTAGAAGTGCTATAACATTTCCTGGTAGATAGCTGCACTTACTTTGGACTAGATTAAACAAAGCAGTTCAACACTGCCAAATGACATGAAGCTCTGACTTGAGCTACAGTCCATATCTTTTAAATATTTCCCGATTTCTTGAATGATCTTTGCAATCAATTCAAAATTGCAGTTATCCTTGTGACTTGTTTACCTATATTTTACCCTCTATCCACTTTCCAGTAGTGTTTCTTGTGGAGGGTGTCAGTGACTGTCTGCTTGACAACTGTTAATTCAGCAGTCTTTCCCATGATTGAGTCGTTTATAACACATGGTCATAATATTTCTATATTAAAAGTATATAATATATATTTTTTTTAATGGTCTTATGATTTTCTGGGAGGGCGAATTAAGGGTTTTTAATAGCTGATGCCATTCTCATTAAAATTAATAGATATCTGTTTAGTGTAAAAAAAAAAGAAAAGCTGTAGCCTCAATTCAGCTGATGTAGGCTGGGTTTAGATCTTTGGTTGGGAGAAGTGATTTATGAACTCTTACTGGCTCTTTGTAATGTTTTGACATGTTAAGACTGTTAGATGTTTTAGCAATAAAATCACAGATTCGAATTACTTCAAGAAGTGATATTCAGAAAAAAGATGAGATAAGAAATGAGATATATAAATAAGCTTTGCTGTCTCAAATGGTCATGTTTACTTTTTTGAACAATGTATAGAGATTAACTAAAGATTTGTTGTTTTTTTGGTTAGACAAGCAAGTGCTGCCAAATTTTTTACTTTAATAACAAAAATAAACTACCAAACAAACTGGATTTGTTGGCATGAATACCAAAGAATGTCAGAAGTGCTATTAAATTATTGGTAGTGCTGAAAATACATAAAAAATACTATTAATATATTAATTTGTTGAAATTTGCTTATTATCAAAACACTTAATATTCTTTCATTAATATTTCACAGAGCAATCTGCAGGGGGCAGTGTTGCCTTACCTAAGGATACTTCAAGGCCTTGGGCAAGACCTGTCAATCTGACACAAAGGGCAAAGAAAAAAATGCATTTAGATGATTTGATGCTTGCTGCAGTTGTCCTTTTTTCAATTGCTTGCAGCTTATCCACTGTTGTTCACAGAATCAATTTCATGGTGGGAGCCAGTGGTTTGGACCATCTAAAATGATCTTACATGAAGTTTGATATTAACTCTGAGGAACATGTTTGTATTCATAGTGTTTCTTTGGTTGTTCTGTGTAAAGCCTCTGCGTATTTGTTGAATACAGAGTATTTTTACACTCACCTGAAAAACGTTATAAAATTAAGATGAGTAAATAAATTTAAATGGTGAAAAAAGTTCATGCATTTCAGCAAAATCAATTCACTAAGTGAGGCACACTATACAGACTAATCACATACAGAGGGATTTTTTCAAGCCTTTCTGTTAAATAGGATTTTCCTGCTTGCAAATAATGGGGAAAAAATACAAGTTTAACATTCCATCAAACTAATGAAAACAATTTTATCACAAAAGTGGGGGCTTAAATGATGCCTGCTTAAAGGTTGTTATTCTCAAAAGCTACTTCGGTTTGACTAATGAGCCTCATCTTAACGCATATTTTAATTTGTTGAATATGACTGTAAGAACCCACAGATCAGGAGGTCCTGGGCAGTGTAATATGTCTTATCATCTTGATTAAATAAAAGGAAATAATTAGAGACTAAGTAACATTGAATCTTTGGAGTTTTGAAACGGGAAGAGTGTTGGAAATCTGCTGGCTTATGTTCCCATTCAGGTAACACCCGAACATTTCCATCAGTCTGTTTTACATTAAGAAGGCAGCAAAACATTAAATATATTTGACCCAGCTGGTAATTTGCACAATTTGCTACAGCAATGGAGAAAATTGGGAAAGCACAACTCTATTAAAGTCATTCTAGCTTGGAGACTTGGCATTTGCAGCAAAATTCTAAACTTCATTAAAAGGTACTTAAGAGGGGAAAGTGTTTGAATCCTAGCACCTCGAGGTATGGGGGGATAACATAGTCTTTAAACCGTGTGCAAAACTCAGAAAGGCCCTTCTTAGGAAGAAGGTTCGGGCACTTCTTCGAAAGGTTAAGGAGACACCAAAGGCAAGCACGCTGAGTGAGGGTCTTGTCAAGTCTAATTCCATTACGCCTCAGTTTATCTTATCTAACCAAGACTCAGGGTTGTCTGAGGTATAAAGAATGTGGGACCATGCTTTAGCCCCCAGCCACCCAGGATAAGGTAGAAAAGTACCCTTGATATTAGGGATATTCAGTTGACATTTGCAACTGACTGGCATAGAGCAGTGAATCTGTGGTAGAGATAAGAAGGAAGTGTTTTGTACTTAAAGGCATGTTGGCCTGGGTAGAAGTCATTTGGGATTTCTGACACTGTAAACGTCTGGTTTTGTTGCTGCTATTTAGTGAGTGGAAACTATCTGAAAGGAAGCTTCCTTCTTACAAAAGGCTCCATTAGAGCCATGTTGAAAGAATTTTAAGATGTATATACTGATGTAATTAAACCCTGATCGAGTTTGAATTTACATTAGTTAGAAAATCACTTCAATTAAAAATCTTTTTGTGATAAAAATACAAGCATTTAATTTAGCTTGTATATCTTATTGGTCTAAACACATATTAAACCTTAGTTTTATTACTTTAATATAGCACAATGTCATAGCTTGTTTTTAGTTTTAAATACTTTATAATGTTTGCAGGTTGTTTGTTTACTAAACAATAATAATGTAAAACAAACGAAAAACATGAAAAAAGGATTTAACTCAGGCCAAATTTCTCAAAAAGAAAGAGAGAAGTTTGTGTTTGGGCGCGAGTCAATCATTTCTCCAGCTGTTCTCTTTTTTACAGAAATCTTCAGTTATAATTTGTTTAAGTCCTCGTTTTTACCTTTAGTGCAGAAACAAGTGTTTACTCTGCATTGCTAAGCAGTTGCTAACTCTGTCTGCAAGGATATTTTGGAGAAAATAAACATGCTGTTTGTTGGATCGTATAAAAACCACAGATTCCTTCTCGTTTTAGATTAAAGTTGGTAAGAGTAGTGGTTAAAATATCATAAATATAGGACATGCTGAGACACTCTTAATAGTGAATAAACAACAACAAAAAAACAAACGCTTGTTAACGAAATGTCTGCAATTTGCTACTGAAGCTCATCATCATATCTTGTTACAGTCACAATATCAAAATTGCAGTATCATATATCCTGAATTGATGCTGTCAGCTTAGACTGTCAGGCAGGCTGTAATTGCCTGTTGTGGTTTTATAATTAAAAATGACCAACAATTCAAAGCACATCTAATGGTGTTGGATGCATTGTGATAATCACAGAAGACAAAGAAAAAATCATCTCGTTGTCAGGCTGCTTATCTTAGCTTCATCATTCCTGACAGGTTATCAGCTAGTCAGAATCTCAAAATGATATATACAGTTTTCTAAATTTAGTGTGGAGGATCCATGTTTTCCAGGGAATACATATGGAGATTGCAGTTTTAGGAATGTCATCCATCTTAGACAGGTTTCTCGCTAAACAACATTTTAAATGTCAACTTTTGACTCATTTTTTGTTTTAAAATAACAAAACTTCATACTGACCATTTTTCAATCTTCTTGGCTATGTTCATTTTGTGTAGCTTTCTATTAGATCTGAAGATTCTTTATACACAAAAATATAATTTATTTTATAAGAAATTTTTACCTTGTTATGCTGACAGTTTCGGCAACAGCTGCCGTCTTCCTCAGAGTTTCCACTGGTGTTATTGTGGCATCTTCCGCTGATTATGTTCATTTTAGAATGATTGCTCTCATAAAATGAGATTTTTCTTTTTCTCACACTAAAAATAATTAATGTTTAGTGCCTGCAGGAAATATTTTGAATGTTGTCCGTTGTCTTCTTAGGTTACAGTTGTTGCTGTTAGCTAAAGCTGCTACGGGCCTCACAAGTTGCAAGAAATCAGCCACAAAATTCCTGTTGGTCCATCACCTCATGTAACCCTTAATGTGTCCTTTTAAATGGCTAGATGGTTCCAAGATTTCACTTCCACTAAAAAGCAAATATTGAGAACACTTACTCGTGTACCAGAAAGTAAAAAATCTCATATGTGTTGGAAGAAATGAGGCACTATGGTTTCATCATTGGCTTAAAGTTATAGCAATAACTGAACTGGAACAGTGGAGAGTTTAATTTGTTTTATTTTTTAACACAATTTGCTAAAACTTGGAAGAGAATTTATGAGCTTCTTGAAAATTTAGCTCTTTGTATTTGATATTTCCTAATGTGTGTATAAGCACATTTAATAGACTTAAGGCTGCACCTACAGATGGCTTCCCTAAACATTCAGTGAGATGCAGGTTATCTGTGTGAGTCCAAACTGCTGATTCCATCCAGTTGTGATCGATGAATCATAGATGTGGCTGCCTGATGGTGGTTTTCTCAGTTTCTTTTTTTTGTAGTTTTTTTTGTTGTTTAAATTCAGGCGTGCCCTCACATCTTTCTGAATCGAATTGCCCACAATCAGCACCATCGAGATGATTATGTAAACCGTCATCTTCTATTACTTTCCTGTCATTTCTTCCCCACGCACTTTTCATGTACTCAACAGCCATCACGCATCAAGCTCTGTGTCCCCATTCCCTTTGCATCCCTGCTCAGGCTCAATCTGTTTGACACAGAGTACTAAAGTGGGTTTTAAAATACCCCCACTTCCCCTTCCTTCTGTGCAAATTTGTTCCACCTTGAAATGGATTTCATTATTTCATTTGAGGCTCTGCCTGACAGGGAAGTGAATCATTTTGACAGGCTCCATCTGAAGCCTCTCCACTCCAACACCTTGCTTCTGAATATTTTTGGAGAAGGGGGGGAGTATGTTATTGTCGGCACTTTGTAGTTCTGGTGTAAACTGGGAGTTTGCAAAGTGCTCCTGCTGGCTGATGGCCAAAGCTCTAGGGAGGGGAAAGTATGTTTAGTTTAATGACATCAATGCTGCAATCAAGTACGCTTTACTGAGTGGTTGAAAAAAAAAGTGAACGCATAGAAGCAGCATTTATGTAGGGACCATGAAATGATTTTTGTTTAAATATATGTTTCATATTCTGCCTTGAATTGAGGTAATCTACTTGGCATATACAATCTTTGTGCTCAATAAACAGACCTCCCGGTTTAGATTTGCTGTATGTGATGTCCTTAGCTTTTCCATATAGTGCTGCTTTCATGGAGATCAGCGCAGGCATCCAGGAGCCCAAGTGAGGCTGAGAGTTTAATCAAAGTGTTTTCTCACATTTTCTCAGTGTTTATGGAAGTGTCTACATTGCATTTGCCTGGTGTCAGGTCCTCAATTCAAAGTCATCCTCTCTCTCTTCTGTGTTCCCCCCATTTCATTTCCACGGGCTGATTGAAGTCGTCTAACAAGGAAAGTGTTTTCTTATTCAGTGTTCTGCCAACTGTTTCAATAAGACTCTACTCTGAGCTTTGATTTTCGCTTTAAATGGAAGCTTTATTTCTGCAAATGGATGTTGAGGAAAAACTCATCAGATGGGAGAACATGGTCGCCATCATAAAAAGATATGACCTGGAGGAATACACTTTATGGTCAGCCTGGGGGATGGGTGTGTGTGCTATTTGCTTTGTGCACAACTTGCTTTATTGTTTTTTTTGTGGGAGGGGGGTGTTTACCGTGTATGTGCGGTATTTTCTCTCTCGTGTCTCGATGTTCTTCTGCGTGTTTTTGTCCTAGAAAGTCAGAGTTGATTATTGCACGTGTGCGGATGTGCCTGGGTGCAGTCTCGCTATTCTCGTGCTCATTATCTTTGCATGTGTTGGTGTGGTGTGGTGCTGCCACTGTCATTAGTGGGCTCCTGAGGCACAGCGGTAGTCCCGTTCCAGATTAGTTTTCCTCTTGCTGCCAGCTCTCTGTCTGGCAAATAGCCTGGCGTGGCACAGCCCAGCTCAGCTCGACACAGCTTGGCTCTGCCCAGATGGCGAAAGCTACATGCCACAACAACAACTTTGATTTTGCTGAACTTATCTCTCCATTTGTTTTGAGAGTTGCAGCTCTCTTTACCTATGTGCTACAGTGTACAGGGTTTACATTCAGATAATTGGTAGAGAGCCAAGAATGCACTGAAACTGAGAAGTGAACACGATTGTTAAAATTGTTTAAAACTTAAGGTGTGAGTTAAGAGTTTCTTGCAAAAATGCTACCCCTTTGACATTTTCCTATTTAACTATTTTGACACCACAAACTTTAATGTATTTTACTGGAATTTTGTTATGCACCAACTCAGAGAAGTTCATTATTAAAAATACAACATTTTCTAACAGAGCTTTCAATAAAAATAAAAAAATCGAAAATTGTGATGTATACAGCTTCCTTTGCACTGATTGCCCTAAATAACTTTTAGTGCAACCAGCTGCCTTCAGAAATGGTCTAATTTCTACAAATTTAGTATGAATCCAGCTGTTTTGTGAAGGCCTCAAAGGTTTGTTTAAAAAAATAATAGTAAACAAACAGCCACAGAGCAAAACAGACAGGTCAGGGAGAAAGTTATGCAGAAGTCTTAAGTGTGGTTAGGTTATGGAGTAATATCCACAGAGCACTGACCAATCCATCATCTGAAAATGGAAAGTGTGTGATACGGCTGCAAGGCTACCTAGACATGACTATTGACCTGAACCCACAGAGCATGCAAGGGGAATCAGAGAAGCAGCCGAGATGGTCATAGTAACTCTTGGTTAGCTGCAGAAACTTGCAGCTCATTGGGACTGTTAGCTGTGTAGTCCACAAATGTAGCATTTATGCAAGAAGAGTTAAAAGATAGCCTTAAATATTCCAGGTTTGGATTTTTGTTTCATTTTGCCACAAGCGATTTCGAGAGAACGGCAAACATTTGAAAGGTTTTCTGATCCAATTAGAACAAGACTAAACTTCTTGTGGAAGAAGAGCTAATACTGATCATCACAATGAATGCTTCTTTGCCATGGTGAGTTGTGGTAGTGGCAGCATCGTGCTGTGGGGATACTTTTCTTCAGCAGGGATAAGGAGGCTGATCCTCACTTCACTAAATTAAACACACATGTAGAG
Organism: Apricaphanius iberus; assembly: GCA_028564705.1. Taxonomy (NCBI): domain Eukaryota; kingdom Metazoa; phylum Chordata; class Actinopteri; order Cyprinodontiformes; family Aphaniidae; genus Apricaphanius; species Apricaphanius iberus. The sequence goes on along the minus strand of JAPXFQ010000846.1, from coordinate 1,691,229 downwards.
CTAAAACTAAAGCTGTTTAGATCGCACCATATTCACAATGGCTCGAAGTGCAGCTCAATTAGGAATCTGTTGTAAAACTTTCCATCCAATCTGACTAAAATTTTATAATCTGGTCAGTTTAGCTCAAACCTAGTGTCTGTGTATACTCTGTACAATACACAATGTTGATAACCCAGTTAAAATAAAAGTGCAACCATTTTAATACTCTGTGCATGTATTTATTTGTTAGATCATTTGATATCCTGAATGTTGGGAAAGGGGTATGAGGGATTTCACCTGTTCAAGTTAAGCCACTGTTGTTTGTTACTTAACCTTTGTTGCCCCAGGTCTACAGCAACAGTACAAAGAGTGCCAGGAGCTGCTTGGCCTCTACCAACAGTACCTTTCTCAACAACAGGCCAAACTAAACCAGTCCATTGCACAGCTCAGTCAGCCAACAAATCACAATAAGGTAAGGCTTGGTGCGAAAGGTTTGCATGGTTGTTTAATGTATTCAGCGTACCTACAGTCTCTACAAACTGTAAAACTGAGGGCCACTATACAAGGGTATTTCTGTGTCCTTGCCAGTGTTTAAACATTTTAAACAAAGGCAGACCATTTTTTCCCCTCAGGTTTTACATTTATTTCAATTTTGTGTAGTTTTGCTAGATTATTTTTATATGAGACATCTGTGCACCAGTAGACTGAAACAGTACTTCTATGCCTTTAGAAAGGTGGTGGAGATATTTCAGTTTGCTCCCTTACATCATATTTACAGATCTGATTTGCCACACACAACCTCTGAAAGGGAGCGTCTTACTGGTATAGATGATACAATTTTAGCTACTTTCTCGGAGGCTTTCTTCTGATTGGAAGTCATTGTTAAGCAACTAACTGGAGCGGTATATTGTCCCAGCAGCACAAAGAGGGACTGGACCCCATTTACCGTCTATTGGAGTCTGCTGGAATATCGGCTGATGTTAATGCTAATGCTGCCTGGGCTGTTCTGGAAAATACCTGACTAGACTTGTATTGGCCGACTGATATATATAATGCCTTTCCACTTACTGTGACAAGATTCAGAGAGCTTACTCCTTTTGACATATGTCATGTTCTCAGGCACAAATCTGTTGTATTATGACTGAGTCACAGCTGTTTGCTTGAGAAGAATGCTAACTCAATGAAATGACCTCGTTGCATTTAAATAGCACCTTTTAATTAAAAGTGCGGTTAAATTCTCTCTAATCTGAAGGAGATTGATTTTTTTTTTCTGTTATCATGAAAAACAATGTACTTCCTTTAAAAAGGAAATTAGATATTAACAGCTTAGGTGAGTCGACTTTAAAGACATGTTGAGGCATTTTAGCCAATTCTTAAAAGATCCATACTTGATTAAGTATTACTTCTTTATTTTAAGGTTGCAGCCTATATAATAATATCTCTGAATACATTAGGTAGTCTAAATTCCTAACTTTTTTGTTGATGACTTTTAACCAGCTTAAATTTTTAGTAAAGCAGCATTTTTGCAGGCGAGGTCGCATTCTGAGTTGCACTGAAGTTGTCTGTTCTTTAGTCCTGACAAATTTCTTGTTTCCTTTCTTACGCTTTGATTCTTTAAAACCAGAAAAAGGAGGGTTTGGGTGACTAAATGGACAGTAAATTCAGAATATTTGACCTAGCCACATCTAGTTCTTTTCTCTCTCAAGGTGACTTTGTAGAGGCAAAGATGCAACTCCGGGTAAGGCTTCTGTGAGTAATAGTGACTTTGTCAACCTCGTTGTCCCACGGCGGCTCAGAATAATAAGTGTTTGCTTGCACCCTGACCCTCTGCAAATTACTCAGTTTCTTCCCCATTAGAATACTAGATAGGCTTTCCTCCCTGTGTTTAGCTCCTAGGTTTTTTGATGTGAGCTCAAAGCTCTCCTCTTAGTCTCTCAGCAGCTGTTAAATTTTACATTTGTGGAAGATATGTGCCTCCACCATAATGCCCAGCTAGATCAAAGCAGCTCTTTTTGGCCGCGTCGTTGTCTGCACATGGCGTGTCAAAACACTGCGGTTTGCAGAACCTGTGCTTTGGCAGCAGTTTCAAAGTTTTTATGGCAGATTACAGCATTAGCCCATTACTTTGGAAAGTCCTAATGTTGTATAGGAGAATTCTTGTTTTGTTACCTAGCTGTAAATTAAAGTTTTATAGAGCAGTCTGTTTTGGCCTGAAAACTTCATTAAACCCTCAGAGGCTTTCTAAATTGACTTAAAAGGACTAATTGTTCTTTTGGTTTCTGTGCAGGTGCTCTGTTTTGAGGAAGCTCCCAGCAGGACCTCTACAAGCAGAGCTAACGGCTCAGTCTTTGACGGCTCATACCTCGGCCTCGCTGCTGCCGGAGCACAGCACGCTCCGGTGTATGGAAGTGCTAATGCAAGAAACGGTGCTGTAGAAACGTTACGGAACCGTGCCTCTCTTTCCTGTGACAGCGAGTTGAGTCCAAACGATGTTGCAACCAAACAGCACATGAGTCAGAAAAAAGACTGCAGGCAGCCACGCATATGCTACACATGTGAGCGCTGCCAAGCCAGTTGTCATGACACTGGCTATATTACGCAGCACAGGAGAAGTGAAAGCAGCTCCTGTCTTGTGAACTGTCATCATGACACCTTTACTCATAGGGAGCATCAAAGGTAATGTGTACAGACTCTTGCAAAAGTATTTATGCTCTACTATGCTTCCTCTATACTTGAGTCTTTTCATATTTTGTCACACTACAACCACAAGCTTCAGTGTTTTGTTTGAATTTTATTTCATAGGCTAAAGCACAGTATTACTAGTGCATAATTGTGAATTGAAAGGGTAAACAAGTGTGATGAATCTAATAAGTGTGGCGCACATTTGTATTGAGGCAGTTTTACTTGCTTAGCCTTAAAAAAACTATAAGAAGCTCCATTTGCGGTTTGCTTCTAGCTAAAAATATGAATGGCACAGTCAAAGTCCAGACCTGAATCTGATTGTGAATCTTAAAGGGATATTTTTAGACTTGAAGTTATAGCCCATCCTTAGCAGCAGCATAATATACTAGTGTTGTCACGGTACCAACATTTCAGTATTCGGTACTGATACCAGTGAAAATCCACGGCTCTTGGTACCAATTTTAGTAACAAACCAAAGTTTGGTGAAGAAGCTCTAAATTTGAAATTAGTTTGAAACTTGCCTGCTTGAACTCTTTCATCAGATCTGTGACCTTTACTGAAGTACTGGGTCTTTTGACTACAATGTAGTGTACAGTATACACATAGACCCAACTCTGTGATCACCTCCTGGTCAGAGCTCTTCCCATTGGAAGCTTTTCAAGAAAGTAGTCCCTGCTAGTTTTTAAGGCCATCAAACTGTGCTGTTTTGCTTCAGAAAATTAACAGTTGACACAAGCTGCAGAGTAATAGTGAGATGTACATTTTGGCTGCCGTTTTTTTTTTTCGGTGCAAATTAATCATGCTTTCAAATAAATGTAATTTTCAATAAAACGGCACAGTTTGATGCCCCCAGAAACTATGTGGGACAACTTTCTTGAAAAGCTTCCAACGGGAAGAGCTCTGACCAAGAGGTGATCAGAGTTAGGTCAAAGTGTATGTAAGTGTATGATGCTGGTAAGGATGGTATATAACTTCATATCTAAAAATCCAAACTAACCCGTTATGACCAAAAAAATTGAGATTTACAGATTCTCTCGATCCAATCTGACTGAGCTTCCAATGATTTACTATGAAAAATAGGAAAAAATGTCAGGCTCTAAATGTGCAAAACAGGTAGCAACAAGCATCCCAAAGGCTTGCTTTGTGTCATTTTACTTCGACTCGGCAGTTATGTGCTGCTTTGTATGTCTATCACTTAAAATCCTTATTAAATGCATTAAAAAAGCACTATTGTTGTTTGACAAAATGAGTAAAAGTTTAGCGGTATGAATAATTTTGTAAGGCACAGTATTCCATATGATTACATCTATTAGCTTTGATTTTTTTTTAATTTAAAATGGACACTCAAACTGGAAAACAGGAGATCATGTATTGCACACTTTTCCATATAGGTTGCAGAGTGGGAATATAATTACTGCAGAAGCAAAAGAAGCCCTGACCAGGCCTCTGCTGGGTCACGAAGACTGGGAGGACAAGCGGCACCAGCTGCTGTTGCAGAAGATGCAGTTGGAGAAGGAGAGAGAGAAGCTGCAGGCACGGCTGGCTGAGCAGGAGGAGCGGCTCAGCAGACAAACAGAGCAGCTTCGACAGTCACGACTTCATCACAGCAGGTAGATCATACAAGCCAAAGAAATATGGCCTGTATTTGGCAATTCTGCTGGGAAACAATTACGGGCTGCAGTTGATAAGCTATTACTTTTTTGGTGATTTAAACGCTTTAAATCATTTCTTATCTTGTGTGCTTTTCAAGTACCTGTCATTGCTGACCTGGTTTTCTGATTTTATTTTTCTTCATTTTGATTTGGATTGAATAACTCAGTCTAGCTCAGTTCAGCAGCTCAAACACTCAGAATGCAGAGTCAGAGCCAGAGGCCCCTTCCCACCAAGATTTGCCCTCCAGGTAAGTCAAATAATGATTTTAATTTGATACTTAACTCAGTTATTAAATAAGCAATTCACACCCACAGAATCCTGTAGAACTATACCAAAAAACTACCTTCTGATCTGCAGGTCTTCTGGAGATGTGGAGACTCATTCTGATGCACTGAACTTGCATGAAAAGACCTCTCAGGCTGTACCTGCTCCTTTTACCAATGGAAAGGGTACGTCCATCAGTGTACATAAAAGGGATCTATTTTATTTCAAAATGTGAAACTGGTTGTAAGAAGCTGTATTTTCTTGCATTTATTTTCTTGTGTCTATTTACTTGTAAAACAATTTGTACTTCTTTAAAGTACTGTATGTGCATTGTTAAGATGATCTTATTTTTTCACAGCAAATCCATTGGAACGGTCTCGAAGGGACATGGCCACATCTCCAGTAAAGACCCCTTCAAGTCAAAGTTTCCCTGACTCAGTTTCTCTAATTCAAAACATCCCTAAAACCAGGTAAACATTATTAAGGCTTTCAATAAACATTTTCTGTTTTTTACTTTTTTATTTTTATTTATTATTGTTTTACTTTTTTGTTTCTACCGTGATCTCTGAACTCATGAAGTGTTTAAAAGTAACAGGTTAATTTTTTTTGTGTGGAGTGTGGAAATTGTTTCTCAAGTGTCCTTAGTTTTGATAAAGAACCAGTTTATGAAAAAACACTGAAAAGCATCTGTTAATAGAACATGATCTATACACATTCATGCAAGGCAAAATGTTTTTTTCTCTTAGTATGCTTGCAAATTATTTTATTTCTTGAGTGTTGATAACCTCTCCATTGCTCAGCTGAGTACTTTACATAGGAAGGTCAAAGCTTTTAGGTTGAACTCTTTCCACATAGGCAGCAATCCTAGCAAATAAAGGAGAGGTAAGGACTAGATGAGTTAAAGGCAGGATGATCTCTGGATATTTGAAAGATGTCAACCATTAGAAATGCATACATCAGAACTCTGGGAATGATTTCTAATCCCTGGTTTTTGTAAAAATTTGACCTGCTGATAACAGTTTTTAGTAAATTCACATTTTTCATCCTGTGTAAGAGATCAATAAGGGATTCAAACAAATTTACAAATATTTTACAACAAATACAAAATAATTACGACATTGTCATGATTCTCCAAAACCTCAATTTCATTTGATTCTTTTTTTTTTCTTTTACAGTACAGACCCCATTCCCCGTTTTAGATTAGTCCAGATCATTGGTTTTATTCACTGAATTATGTATAGTAAATCTTATGTCAAAAGATGGACTACATATACTGTAAGTGATGCAGCTTCCATTATTGTTGTTTTATGTATCATATTAGGCACTAATGGTCAAATTTAAATAATTTATTTACAGTATAAGTTTAACAATCTTGTTCACTCATCTCGAACACGGTGAATCACAGCAGACATAATAAATAAGTAAGCAAATACCAAAAATGAGTAGTCACAGAGGGTGGCTCCCATCTAGTGACTCTTTTTAGTTACTGCAACGTGCACAAAAATAAAGCAGACATGATGGCCGAGAGGATAGAGGAAAGGTGCAACCAAGGGTGGTCTTGTTTACAACGCGAATGTCGACTTAACTCACCGGGAACACAAAATATTTCTACCCTGGTGATTTTAGAGCAGCAGGAACGGCTTTTGCTCCGGTCCCGCTGCTTCTTACTCTTCATCTGTTCTAACCATGATTTAACCGTAGCTTAGCTAATAACCACTAGCTGGCATCAGCTAAAGTCCTCTAAAGACGTATGCTCTGATTATGGGGGATGCTTTTTTTGTGATACAGCAATTAATAATGTTACCAGGTGTTGTTGTGAGTTGTGGTAAAAGTTACTTGTTAGGGAAAATGCAATGCGTGGTTCCTAATGATAAGGAAATAAATCTGTTATGATTAAATAGACGGTTTCCTGTTAACTGGTGCTATGAAGTCCGAGTGGGTGTTCTAACAAAACAGCATACCCATCAGAATTACATACTTTCCGTTAATGCGCATGCCCAGCAGTAAAAAAAAGTACTTTTCCCTTTGGCATTTAAAATCTGTTCAAATCAACTTAAATTAGATATATTTTAGGTTTAGGCATTTAAAAGAAAATATTATTTTTCCCTTCTGTGACCTTAGGGTTAGAACATAAAACTTGTGGGTTGATTAAATTTGGCTAGATAACTCAATTTACGGTATGCTATTCTGACGCTGTTTTTTCAGAACATGGTAGGCTAGACAAGCTACAGTATGTGAACATGGAGGAAGGTGATCGCGATCCACTTTTGGATTTCGATGCGTGAGGTTGTGATGTAATTTCGATTAAAAAAATCGAGATCGTCACACCCCTAGTTAACATCTTGAATGGCTTTAGCGTCTTGTGATAGCCCCATGGCTAGTAGAGCTAGGCGATATGGCCTAAAATCTATATTGAGATATAGTCTAAATAATGTGCAATAACAATATGTATTGCGGTATTTTTCTTATTTTTCTTTATGTATATCAAAATGACTGCTTATGCACATTCACACTTTTCAGATATATTTCTTCGAAATGTTTTGGAATGGAATTTAAAGTAAATTTATTGTGCAAAATACATTTCAAAATATTAAGCATTTTCCAGATTGACATCATTGTAATGGCTAGCATTACAATAACAGTTTGAAGTGAATGTAGAACCTTGGTTTAGATTTTCAAAAATTATGCCATCATTTTCCAATTCCAACACATTCAGTTATAAAGAGTTTGTAATTTTGACATACTTTGTTCAGACTTCCTGTTATCTGCTGAAAGTCTTGCTCTCTGTCAGCCTAAATAAACCACAAACCATTTCTCTACATTTAGAAAAGTTCCTTTTCAAATTGTCTTTTCTACCTCTCGGTGGTTACTCTGTATTCATTTTGAATATATCACTTACACTGAAAGTTGTGAAATCTCAGCCCTCTTCATCAGGGTTTACTTCTTCAGTGTAGGGTGACGGTGTGTAGGGTGTATTCTGATTGGACCAATTGGAAAAATTCTCAGTGCAGCTCTGTCTGTCATGCCTCAGCGTACTAGTCCAGTAAGAAAATGAGGTGCGGATTTAAGTGTCGGCGTTACTGTGGCTGAGTAGGAAGATTTAAACTACAGCCTTCTGACAATCAAATACATGCAGGCAGACCCCAGTGGACAGTCAGAAAAGCATCAGTCCCTATCACTGGCTGCGCTAATTGCAAGCCTTTATTAGCTATTGCTTATTGAGCACCGAGTTCGGGCAGATAACGGTGTCTCAGAGCAGGTATTTTCAGTGTTGTCATCTGGGTTTGGTGAATATCTCTCTAAAAGCTTTGCACGAGGTGGAGCAGATTTCTTTCACACATTCCTATTACATATGAGTAACCATAAATATCTCCACCATCAGAAGAGGAAAGACGCAGCTAGATTTCAGCTCACTACTGCATTGTTATATCATACACACTCAACAATGACAAAAATCTGATTCTTAGATTAAAAAAAGCAAAGGTCGATAAGTTAAACACATCTGTGTAATATCAACCCTCAGCTGCCAAAGCTTTAAAATGTCAAGATCCTAGTCTAATTTCAAAGACAGATCAGTGTCCTTTTGTTCACATGAAACGTGCAAAACTAGAAATCAGAATAGCGAGAGGCAATTAACAACACAAAAAGAAGCTTTGGGTCGGTTTGTTGGGCGAATAACCTCAGAACAGAAACTTGAGGCTCCTCATGTAGATGAAGGTGTAGAAATTGGGGAGGAAAAACACTGGGGAGATAATTAGTTATATTTTATGTGTTGTTTGTGAGTTCTCAAGGTGGTTGGTGTGTTTTGTTCCCTCATTTTCTTTTTTTTTTCTTTTTAGAAAAAAAACGTTCAACTTAACAACACAAAAGGAATACAAAGAAACTTTTGATCTGGCAGCTTTTATTTTGCCTGTAGTTGTTGCAGAACTGGTACCTAAATGATGATTTTCCTTCGTCTTGCTAAATTCTTGAGCTGTAAGAAGCTAAATGAAGCTTTTTACAGGGCTAGCTTGGTGCTGTGGCCAGCCTGTCAGGAGACGTGCTGCGTTCCATTAGTTGGCCTAGCAGGGATCCTGCAGCAGGTGTAATTGAACAGACTTGGATGCACACAGTGCCCTCCCTCTTCTCTCTTTCTGCCACAGTAATGAGACCGAGACGGCAAGTTTTAGGGAGAGATGTTAAAAGTGTGTTTGAGAGTTGGAGCATTGGAAAACATGAAAAATGGGGAGCGAGGAATTGCCAGATTAGGTACAGATGGAGAACAATGGAAACGGTGAGAAAGACATAAGAGGTGGAGAAAGTCAGTCTTTAGTCCGAGGCACTAAATGGTAATTAACCCTAGTGCAAAGTGTCCTACTGCATGCACTTGTGCACATTCTTTACACTGTGGAAAGACTCCTTGGTTGCCGTGACTGATAAATGTAAAATACAAGATGCTGTGAATTATTTCAAAATGATTTAGACATCTTATAAAAAGCTATCCCATATATATTTAAATCTTTGTCACATTTCTGTTGCCTTTTATAAACGTCTGCTTTTTAATGCAGTTTATGTAGGATAGTTAGGAGTCACTGTTTTCAAAGATACTTCTTTAAAACAGCTCAAAGTTTACTACTTGCAACGATTAACTCTTAATCAAAGCAGTGCGTGGTCCAAGTTGAAGATGGGAGTTCTGGCAGTGGGCCATTAGTCCCAACAGGGGACCAAGGGTTTCAGATCTTATTAGCATTCATTTTCACCTCCAAAGCCCATTAAAATAACTAGACTGTTAGCTGCACGTAGTATTTTACACTATTATAAGGATTTTTGCCTCCAAGATGACTTTTGTTAGTTGTAATTAGTTGCTAACAGGGGCGGATCTACTGGGGTGGTATAGGGTGGCAGTTACCACCCTAAAAGAAAGCCTTGCCACCCCAGCCAGCGGCTATGAAATCAGTAAATAGTTTTGTAAAATCGGACGTTAAGCGCATGAAGCTCCTTTTTCCGAAAACATTGAATGCAGCACGACGTAACCGGACCATAGAGTGTATACTCCAGACGCTTCTGAGAAGCGGGAAGTGAGAGAGAAGCAGACCTGCACACAGAAGGCAGAAGCACACCAGGAAAGAGGAAACCATGCCATCTTACAAAATAGAAAATAATTTCTAACTCCATGCTGATAGTTTTGAAACTATTTGAGGCGATCAAAATTTAAAATCATAATTTTTGCAACATGTAAACTAAGTCAGAGAAGGTGCAATCTTTAAGTTTTTCCAGAAAAAGGTAAAAATCATTTAAATTCTACAGAAATGAAGCAACAACAAAGCATCTCTAGTTTTTTCTCACCAAAGACAAAGGCGAGAAAAACGGAGAAGAGAGAGAGGAGCGACAGAAAAGTGATTGAGGGGAAAGACGAGATCAGGGACAGGAGAGAATGCTAGAACGGCACATCGGAGAGGAGGCGGAGGAGGGAGAGAATCACCGAGATGAAGAGGGAGAAAGAGAAAGGCAGGGCAACATGGAAGGTTCAGCCAGCGACAACAGGACAGAGTCTGATACAGCTTCCAAGCACATCCAGTCCAGTTAGTCCACATGGTAGGGAAACACAGCATACTGACTTACATCTTATTTTAGAATAAATTGGTATTTTGATAAAAAAAATGTTCAGGAACACACCCTGTTAAGTTTTGCTCAAATGTCTGCAAAAAAAATATTTAAATTCATTTATCCTAATTACCAAGTTTACTTATATTAGAAAATATGGATTTTTGAGTATTATGAAGTTAAAAAAAGGTAAAGGGAATTAACCCCCCCCCCCCACCCCCCACCCCCATAATTTCTGGACTTTATTCATCCTTACACTGAATTTTCTCTGGGGGGGGCTATGATGATGGTTAGATATTAGGGTTGTCAAATTATATTTTTTTTAACCTAATTAATTACATGGTAGCTGTGGATTAATCCGGACTAATTAACATTCCTAAATATGACTAAAAAACCTAAAATTTTTAGTGTAAAAGAAATTGTCGTAGCGGTTATACACAGGCATATGGTGCCACCCCAGAAATATCCTTGCCACCCTCTTGCCACCCCAGAAATATTTTTCTAGATCCGCCCCTGGTTGCTAATACCCTGATATGATTTAATCTCGTTTTGTAGCTGCTGACTGCTGTTGTTTATGTTTTAAAAACAAAAAGAAAGACTTCTTTCTTTAATTTCACCATAGAACATGTGTAAAAACCCTCATTTAAGTGATTTTTCACCCTAAAATATTTCTGTAAACATCTCAATCTAAAACAGTCAAATTGTTTTGCTTAGAGAGCAAATATTGCTGAATTTGTATTTAATAAAAGACTTCAGATAAATAATTAAAGCTAATATGCAACAAAGAACAAAAAGCAACTGAATTGTAAGAGGTAAAGCTTTGTCAAATGAAACATCCTTCTGCGGTAAAGACTCTTCTGCCCAGCTGGACAACAACAGCTCCCTGATGGACGTTTAATCTCAACCATTACAATCTTGATGTGTGAATTGCAAATCCAGAGCAGGTGTTAACATTAAGTGACCTCCTTAATCCCATCATGAATCCTGTGCTAGTTAGTAATGAGACAGTTCCAGCACACCCTGCCCATCTCATCTCCATCTATCCTGCCGTTGCCCGCCTGCTATTGATTGGTTTGGAAATTGTCATGCGGGATATACGCAGCGGCCATTATGGGATTTTTTTATTATCTTACTGTTTGGACTGCAAATGAAAAGAGGCACTGGGGCGAGACGGCTATCTTTAGGGAAAGAAACGAACGAAGTAGGTGGTGCAAGTTGTATGTAAATTGGTGGAGTTTTCCTGATTGACACGGTTGATGGTGTTTACTCAGTTCGGTTCAGTTTATTTATATAGCGCCCATTTAGAAAAGATGTCATCGTAAGGCACTATATTAGAAAAGTCATATCAATACAAATATATAAACATTCCAGTCGGTCAAAAAGTTTTCCCCTAAAGGAATCCCTGCAGATTCCTTTTAATGGTGTATATAGTTGTGTTCAGGATTGCGTTAAAACTGTATGAATTGTTTTAGAATTGTATGTGACAAACACAAAGAAATGTTTAACAGTGAATAAGAAGGTAACCGATAGATGGGTTTTTAGAATTAAAAAATAAAATCTGAAAACTGTTGTATTGATTTATTTTCAGTCCCCCTGAGTAATTAGTTTGTAAACCCACCATTCATTGCAATTACAGTAACCCAAATATTTTTAATGATGACTTTAAAAGCCTTGAAAAACAGGAGGCAGTTTACTGATTGATTGGGGAAAGTTTGCTTTTAAAAAGAAAAATGTGGCTATTACATTTTAATAGCTAGGTCATTAAATGTTTGCTTTAAAAAATGAACAAATCATTAATCAAACCAATAAATTATGTTTTGTTACAGGGTTTGATTAATTGTTGGACTGCTTTTGCAGTTTTCTAAAACAACATAAGTACTTCACATAAAAATGCTCAGGTGTCAAGTCTTGCCATAGATTATTTTTTAGATCTTGACTTAGGGCTATTTGAACCCATGACTTTCGTAACCCATGACTTTTCGTAACTCTGGTTGTATGTTTAGGGTTATCCTCCTGATGGAAGGTAAACTTCTACCTCAGTGTCTTTTCTTCTGCAATCTCTAACAGGTTTTCTTCAAACGCGGCCCTGTATTTATCTCCGTTCATCTTCCCATCAGCTCTTACTGGCTTCTTCCTGCTGAATCTCCATCAGCATCTCCACAGTATGATGCTACTATCACACACCATGAAGTTTGGTTGCACAGAAGAATGTGAAGTGTTTGTTCACTGCCACATACACGGTTTTTGCATGTTGGCTAAAAAGTTAACCTTTGGTTTCTTTTGACCAAAACACTTTATTTCACATATTTTCTTTTTGGCCTCTAATAGCTAACAAACTCTCCTACCTCAGCTGTGGACCTCCGCAGCTTCTGCAGACCCTTCATGGGCCAGGTTCTCTGATTAATTCCCAGGTTGCTCAGCTTGTTTGTACGGGTGGATGGTTATGTCTTTGCAGCTGTGCCATACTCATACATGCAATGACAGTTCTCCATGAGCTTTTCAAAGTTTGAGATTTGGTCTACATACTCTACCCTGCTTCAGACTTCTCCAGGAGTTTATCATTGTGCTGTTTGTGACCTCTGATGGCAATTGATGGCACTCGATTTTATTTAGAATATTAGAGTATATATTAACAATTTTTTTTCAGAGTTACATTCTTCTTTATTTTGGTCTATCCCATAAAATCCTAATAAAATATGTTAAGGTTTGTGGCTGTAACTCAAAGAAAAAAAAAGTTGTTCAAAGGATATGAGTATTCTGGTATGGTACTGTATGAGATGTTTCCCATTAAAGTGAAATACCCAGAGTTCACTTTCTTTCCTACAAATTGCTCTTACTTTAACTGGCACTGAAGAAGCAAACACCTAAGTGTCAGCTGTCCAGTGTCTGCAGATGCCCTCAAAATGAACCACTGTTCCAGGTTCAAGTTTTTTTTTTTTCCAGTAATGCCAGAGTCTTGTTTCTTTAACAGCTGTCCATTCAGAAGGAGAGCAGACTTTTCCTGAACTCTATTTACGGGGAAAGAAAATCTGTGGCAGCTTTTGAATTTTGCAAACTTCTACATTAAAAACTCTGCTCAGGCAAGAGAAGCTGCTCTAAAAATCACTATTGCTTTTCACTCTCAATTCTTCATGCAATCTCAGTGTTTTCTCTTCTGCCACCCCACCCATGTCTGTTCCCTCACTCCTACTCAAACTGTACACCCTCCCCACACCCCTCGCTTGTTATAGATTGTGACCGCCGGTAAGTGATGCATTATTCATTACAGAAATGTCGCTTGTTGATGGATGGCTGTTTGAGAGCCCCGTCCATTAAATAAATCAACAAATAAAAATGCAAATTTTCACATTTCGAGTGAGGCATCCCGTCCAAAGTTCCTCCTTCCGCTCCTCCACACACACATTTCCTCTCTGCCCCGCTTTCTATCCGAAACAGCGGTGCTCATTTCCAGTCCCTCCTATAGAAGCAGACACACATTAGCAGCTCTCTCTCTCTTTCTATTTTTCCCCTGATGGTTGACGGGGAGCAGACCAAAATAAGTAGGACAGATTTTCTTCAATTAGCTCCTGCTTGTTTTTTGTTTTGTTTTTCATTTACATTATCAGCCTTCAGCTAATCCACTTTCTTGCCCTGTTATGCTCAAACTGTACATGCATAACTTAATCCAAAGCAAAATATCGCCCTTTAACGCTTTTCAGCTGCCGACGTGCGTTGCTTCGATTTAGACTGAAAACATGACATATCAAGGTCCAAAGGTACGTGCAGAGGAACACCAATGCGCCCTGATTGGAAGCTGCATTAGTGTTTCTGTCTGCTGGCCACCCACATGCATATCAACAAGTGCGTCCCGAAGATCGGCTCTACCTGGGAGAGCTGTGTGCAGAGCGGCGCGATGCAAATCAATGCAGCTTTAAACGAGCAGAGAATTATGTTGGCAAGATCAGTGGAGCGTGCTTTAAAGAATTCATGTTTTGTATCTGGAATGGCCGTCGTTCGGCTGTGTATACACTGAATAATTTATCAAGCCAGCCAGACTGAGGGATTGAATCTCTATTAGCTTAATCTCCCCCGTTTTGGTTTATTTATTTCGCTGCACACTCCCTCATTTCTATTCCAGGGGAGAAAGCGGCAAGTCCTCTCCCCCTTATTCTCACACACCTGCAAAAATCTGATTTTTTTAATTTATTTTCTTTTTTCTAATCTTTTTCCCAGTGATTTTGACTTGTTAACACTGCTTGTTAGGGTCCCAAAGGCCTTTAATACTCGTGGAGTTTTGCTTTCAGACTATCTGTGTTAACTAGTGAAAGGTGAATGTCAGTTTTTTTTCTAGTTTTTATCCTTTGGTTTTTGTCATTCTTACTTCAGTCTGCAGGCATGTACACTGTGTTTGTATGGATTTCTGCTACAATACAAATTCCTGTTCTGGAGAAATATTATCCATCCTGAACCTTTGTGTTTTTACTCATTGAGCGTACTTATGGACTCTATTCCAATGTGTTGGGACCATGTGTTTTAGTCTCTAAAAGGCTCCACTAAATTGTGTGTTTAAAAAAATGGCCTGTAAACTAAGGCTAAATGATAAATGAAAACCGACAACATGATCAAAACAAGAAAAACAAACATGTTTTCTTCTTTCAGGTTGGACTATTCTTTGACTGAGGTATTGGATATCTTTAGTCCCATCTCCGCCCCAAAGCAGTACAAGCCTGCTGGTCAAAAACCCAAAATGACGCATCACAATTCAACTCTTGCTGGCCTCAAATCTGGAGGAATAAATCTGCGTACTCCTGGTGGGAACTATCCACAGAGCGTTCAGCAGGACCTGGAAGAGAGCCAGATACTGGAAGATATTTTTTTTATTTGCTAACAAAAATGAAAATGAGTCACTCGATATTCACCATTTTGATGCCTTTTTATTGTCTTCAGTACTTTCTGAAATTAGGATAGATTTGATTTTTGTTTATCTTGTTCTTATTTGCCATCAGATGTTTTTTCTTCTTCTTTTAAATACAAATAAATCCATATTTATTCAGAATGTTTTTGTGTATGTAAGGTGAGTTATGCTGTATCCCAGTTTAAGACTGCTGGATTTATTGCTTCTGAAGACCTTGGGAATCTAAATGCAACCTGAATCTCATGACTCACAATTGTCCATTCTGAATCTGACTCGATGTATTATGCATAAATCTGTAGCCTCAGTGAATCCCTGGAAATATAAGCCAGTTGCTTCCATTTGCAACCGACACCTTTCCTTCGGTTTCATTTTCATGGAGCTCTGTGTGTCAGAGATGCTGCGTAAATGACTGTCATTACCTTCAAATTTATATTGGTATCAACTAGGCATGAGTTAGTTGTAAATTCTCAGTGTATGATAACCTTATAAGTTAAAATAAAACCATTTCAGTCTTTACACAAACAACTTGAAAAACAAATAATATGAACTCTATTCAAAGCAGGGAAGCAACAACTATTCCTGATGTTCCTAACAATCGAAAATTAACACTGGCAATATTTAATAGTGGTTATCAACAGCTTATTGTGCTGGATATAATTTTTTTCTTATGTTCTCTATGGAGGAACATGATTATAGCTGGTTAATTAAGCTCATCTGCTTTGGTAGCTAGCCTGCAGCAAACTGAACATACATGCTTGCCAACTCTAGCCTTAAAACAGTGTTACCTTTAGTTGGATTGAATGGAGGCGTAACATTATATTCTGATTGTCTGTTTTTTGTGACTCAGTATTTTCAGTTAAAATTTAAAGTTCTTCCAACAGTGTACTTCCAGTGCTTAACCAGGACTTTTATTAGAGCCACTTCTTCAAAGCAAAATAACTGATTTGCTTTTTCTGTGGCCAAATCAGTACCAACAGTGCTGGAAAACAGGTGTTACACACCGTGATTGAAGCAAGGTTTGTTAAAAAAAATATATATAATATTTCAGTGCTAACCTGACCTTAATTGATTAGATGATGTGAAGGTAAGTCCAGTTTGCTACTGGAAGCAGTTTGGTGGAACAACCCAACCCCCCCACATCTTTTGTTCTAGTTAGCAAAATAGTTGGCTTACTTTCAGCCAGCTGTCTGGTAGTATGTCGGAACAACTGGAGAAAACCCAATTACACTGACCTTTTATCTAAACGATCTTCAGAAAAAATATGACAAAATGTTTGTACTTTTGAACCACAACGTTTTGAAAACGTTGGTTTACCTCGACAATGGAAAAATAACAAAAGACAAATCTTGCACTCATAAATCGCCAGCATTTATGACACGACACAGATTATGTTATTCTAGACTGTGCTTTATTATTGGGCTAAGCGGAGACGCATCATTCATTTAAAATTACAAAAAGAGGAGTCCAGGGGACCAGAGAATGGTGCAGTCTGGAGAGACAGGGTGTGGGGCGGGAGCCTAAAGCGCACTGCCCAATCAGAAGCTCAGCTCATTAGGAACCTGACAAAGCTTTAATATGCAACATTCATTTCCCCAGCCCTCCATCTGTGCTGAAATTTGGGAAATATAGTAGATTTCCAGAACACTTTGAAAACCACATGATGTAAAACGTGATTCTAGCAACACTATTAAGCCTTAGAGAACAAAAAATAAAAATCACACTGGTATTAGCACAGAAGAAAAAAAAATCAAATTTATCTTCACTTCTTTTGATGAAGTAGTGCAGTCATTGGATTTTGTTTTTGGCAGAAAACATGGGTTGAACAAGATCAGAGCTCTGTCAAATATTTGAGAACACAATAGAAGATAAATCAGTAATCAATGACGGACAACAAACCATCTTTCTGACTCCATTAAGTATGGGCATCAAATACATTTTCTTCCTTTGCTCAAATATCCAAGTGGCTAACTAGTTTGAAAAGAAAGCACGTTTTTTTGCCCCAGGTTTAAAGCTTCATGCTGAAAGCAAATTGTAATTACAAATGAATCTATAGTTACAGTATGTATAAGGCTTTAGCGTAGTACTGCATTAATGTTGAGTGTTCACTAGTGAAAGAAAAAAAAAATCAGTCTTTGAAGAAGTTAAATTCAGATAGATGCAAATTAGCGCTTTTAATGATTAGTGGCAACAGCAGAGCTCAGATCTTGCATCAAAAAGCACAAATAAATAAACACAATAAATTAAATAAATAGATAAATAAATGATTAAAATCTGTCTCTGACATCACTTGGTCAATAGGAGCTTTTTTTCCCTTCTCCGTCACCAAAGAAGTGCTGAAGGCATGGTCCCTCAGGCAGGAACAAAGATCATCTGTGGACCGCAACAGTAGCCCGTGCATGTTGTATAAAAAAAGATTTGGTCACGTACCAACTCATAGAAAAATAATGCTGTGAAAGCATGCATTTCATCTCAGACATGACTTCTAAACAAATATCTAAACAAAGAAATGAATAGAACCCACTAACGTTTTTGGATGTTTTGTTTTTTATAAAATAGGTCAATGTGTGTCTAAGCTCTAACTGAGGTCAATGCTCTCCCTGACTGTATTCTGGATAAATGCCTTGGTCAAGTCCTACAGTTTTCACCGTAACCTAGCAACTGTTCCCCCCCCCTTTTTTGTACCTGGTTTTAATGAGCATTATTGTGTTTTCATTCATATATTTATATTTATATATATTTATTTAAAGTATTTAAAGTACTTTATCCAGTCCTTGTAGATAGAAGTAAAAGTCCTATAAAATATGCAAACCTATGTACAGAGGAAAATGGAGCAAAAAAGAAATTTACAGTATATTCATCAGTTTATGTATATATTTATATATATTTATATTCAAACTTCTGCTGTTTCTTCTTGTTGAACCAGTTTGTTTTACTTTTTTCCCCTAACCTGTAAACATGCAGCTTTGATTCAGAGCATATGAGGATGACTAACACTGCACGATTGCTTTACCCATCCTTACGTCCGTCGACAGGAAAACATGGATAAGAGACATGGATGATTGCTCGGAAAAGCTCTGTGTTCACTTCTCTCTGGTTTTGTAACGTTTTTTCAGTGCAGCTGTGGGACAGTCAGAAAGGGAGAGACAGTGTGGCGATCAATGAGAGAAGATGAGCCACATTTTTCTTGATGCTATTGTTTAATAGAGACAGTTTGTTCCAATGTACCCAATCATGTCGGTCATCTGGGTTGCACTTGCAAGCTTAGTAAATTAGCTGCTGCACAAAAATAAAAGGAAAAGGGAACCAAGGATGGGTGGTGCAGGCTTTATACCCTTGCTGGATTTGGAAGGTAAGTGTTAAATTATTCAAACAGCTAAAAAAGGTTAGAAGCAAATGCCGGGGAACTAGCATAATGAGCAGTTTATAGCAAAACTGATAATGGTACCTAACAGGGAAGCATTGTCTTCCAAAAGTGTCATATAGCCTTATAAATATGCATATCTATAAATATTTATTAAGTATTCTCCACCAGCTCAATATGCGTCGAGGGGAGTCCAATAAATCCACGTCTGTTGACCTTTTAGAAGTGTATAGTAGGTGTTTACACCATTTTCTGAGGAATGCTATAGGAAACGTTATGCTAAATAACCATAAAGCCTTAGTGGAATAGTGTTTGCATTGAGTAGAAGGGTTTGCTTCACTTTGCAGTTTTGGTGCAGCCTTATGAGTCCAGGACCGGTTATCCATACCTGACTGCATCCCCTGGTAAAGATGAGTTAAAAGCAATAAATACATTTTTGTTGCTGTACAATACTTTCTCACTGAAAATTTTGGGTGAAAATAATCTTTAATTTGAGTATGTTTACTTCCTGTGGTAAAATTGAAGAGACATAATTACTGGCAGTACTAACAATTCCTGAAAAAAATAAATGCAACTGAAACAGTTTTCAACCTGTGTTTTTCTTTACTTTTATGGGTAAAGGGACTTTAATTTGGTAATCCATCCCTTCTTCCTTCTCTTGCGTTGGAAAGAATGTGTGAAATAGTTCATTTCTCTTAACCAATCTTCAAAATGGGACATACATCTTAAGAAATGCGATTCAATTAGGTCAGATGTCTGTTCATCTTCCTAATTAAGGAAATGGAAATTCCAAAATAGGGCAAACTTGCAGTAGTTAAATTTAAAACTACAACTGGCACTACCTCCTACAAGAATGGACCAGGAAAAAAGTGTACAAATGCATCTAATTAAATTAGAAAATCTGCAAAAAAATATTTTGTTTCACTAATTCATTTAAAAAATAAAAACTTGTTATATTGCTTTTGTAAATTCCACACATATTTCTCCCTCTAATCGTAATGTTTTTTGCTCTCTTTTAAAGCAAATCGATATTGCATTGTGTTTTTATTGGTTTGTACTGGCTTTGTATTAAGGTTTTTACTCTGTTTTCTATTTGTCATCTAAAGCTTGTATTATATAGTGCGTTTTTGAATAAGTCAAACTTGCTTAGGCCAAAATATGAACAACATTTTTGTATCACAACCTTTTTTCTAGTCATTTTATGTTTCTGAAAAAACAATTTCAGGATTTTAGCAGCAATAGAGCTGGGTGATATGGCCTCAAATCTATATTGTGATTATAATCTGAAGCATATGCTGTAGCTATATTTGTTGCATTTCTTTTCCTTCAGCTAATATATGCCTGTTATGTGAGTGTTTTAGAACACTCACATTCCAGATACATCAGCAGAAAAAAAAAAAAAAACATTTAAGGAACTTTCATTGTGCAAAATGTATCGAAAAAATATTCTAATTATTTTCCGAAAACTTTAACACAAAAATTCTCAAGCTACAACATAAATCTTAAGAAAACCCAAAGCTAATAAAAAAAAACTGAAGTTCAAAATAAAAAAGAGAAATAACATTTCCTTCTGCTTTTCTGAGTACTTGTTTATAAATTTAATATAGCACAAAAATAATGCGCACATATTTATAATTAAAATGCTTCAAGTTCAATAGGTTTCTTTTCTGTTAAATAGAAAAGAAAATTTTTTAAACTTGCAAAATGCCAGAGTAAATCTGAACACTGAACATCAGTATTATTCCTCCTTGCATACCTGGTACAAAGTACAAATGCACAGCTTGATAATATTATTAAAATGTTCAATCATGGTAGTTTGCTATAGTCAAAATACCATTGGCTAAATGGATATAATTTCTACCTTATTCCATTATATTGCCCACTAATACCCTGAAATATTCTCTTTATAGAATCTATTATGTTGACTTTTGAGCCAAATCTTAACTTTTCGAAGACATTGTAATCTGTTGTGATGCTCATACATCTTGCCAAAATGAAGAATAAGCAGTATGGTTTGGGAGGAAAAAAACCCCCCAAAACTGTCACCAAAGCTTATTGTTAGACAATTGCAGCACAAAATAGGTTCCTATGGGTCACAATGTCTCCATAAGAACAATTTTTTTAAGGCTTTGTGTACGCATCTTTACCAGGGCTATATTTAGCTGTGTACTGGCACATTGTTTATAATCAACTGGATGGCAACAATGCTATAAGGCAGTTTGACATATATAAATTAAATACTTCATGTCAGCTGAAGATATTTGCTCAAAAAACTCCTAAATGTTATGTAAAACCAGGTTTTAAACATCTTGATCAACATTACAATAACGTCATAGCTGTAAATACTGCTCAGTCACTTCCCTCATTCAGCCAAGCCTATTCATTTCTCTAGCTTCAGCCAGAGGAAGGTAGTTACAGGGGCCCTGCACACTGCTTTGATAGTTAATGTGCAAACAGGTCACGTAATGCCCACGTTTTATAAAGTGTAGTCACATGTGTCTGTGTATGTTTTTGTTGTTTTCTTTCCAAAGACAAAGGTAGACCCAACAGTGATTGGACGATTTGCTCTGTTTCACATGCACTAAATCGCTCTACATGGCTGAGAAATGATATGGATCTGCCTGGGGTTTTTGACATCATAATAGCGCATTGGCTGCTTGCAGAAGTGTGTGTTCAGGTTCTTTGTGTCTGTCTTCGTTTTCCTTTTTTTTTTAGTGGGAGCACAGTGCTGGATGGCATATTATGCAGGTGACAAGGCACACCTTGACGTGGTGACAGCCCATACGCTACATGCACTTTACTGAATGCAAAAGAGAGCAAGGGTTGTGAGACGTATTCATTTTGGTTCAAGTTTCAAAGAGAAGTTTGTGTGTACGTGTGTATGTATGTGTGTGTGTGTGAGCTCACATGGTATGTTTTGGAATAGAATCGAAGATAATTGTCCTTTTCTTCTAAAGAAAATCCTCTAGCCTGATTCTCTTAAAGCCTGCTACTGAGAGGTGGCTTTTTGCATTTTTCAGATAATATTTACAGAACATACGTTTTCTCACACTTGCTGATCTTTTTTATTTGTCTTTTTTTTAATTTTTTTATTTTTTTTTAGCAACCTTTTGTGTGTCAGCATATTGGTTATCAGAGATAGGAATGCCTGCAGTTTTGGGGAGCTGCCAGATGTGTGGTTCTTCCCAAGCAGAGCAATGCTTCAAACTCCTGCTAAAATCTACAAAAAAATAACAGCTCAACATAGTCAGTAGCCGCTCTATGTACAGTCACACATATATAAAATATGTGCATATAAATACATATATTTGTGATTAATATCTATTATCCATATATATTGTATATATGAATACATTTAGTTGAATGCTTGTTATACATATATGTACTGCAAATATAAACAAGTTCCTATATTTCAAATGTTTCGGATGTTGTTTTATCTGTGAGGTTAGGATGTCGATTTAAAAAAGATAAGGCTGTGATACGGAGCAGCCCCTCCCATGCATTTGCCATCCCTACCGAGAAAAAAATTGAAATGGGAACAAAAATAAACATTTTGCGTAATTGTAAACTAGCGAAGTGAGAGACCCCTTTTGGTCATCTGAAATAGTTCTGCCTGTATTCAAAAAAGCATATCAGCAATATATATGTATATATACAGGTTTTGTATATATTTGAAATGTACACTTGTTTTTAAGTGCAACTCTCCAGGCAGGCGACGCTGACTAAAAGAGTTGCAGTGGTCCGATTATATTAGAGCTACAAGTCCTCAACAATAAAAATGTTTGGTCTTTTGGTCCCTAAAACAACTAAGGAATGACAGATAAGACTCCCTGGAAGCCGTTGCTGTGGCTCTCCTCTGCAACAGTGTTCCCTGGAAATGGACAGGCACTCCGAGCAGAAGATGGCCATCCCAAATCTGTGTTCTGAAAGTGTCACATTCCCTACTTCACGTCTCTTTTTTTCTCACAATTTGCACCTAGCTGCTTGAAGTCTTAGAAATTCGTCTTCAAAAGTCAGTTGTCCAAAAAAAAAAAAACTGCCTCTCAGAAGGATCTCCTATGGCAATCCACTATTGAGTCTTTAAAAAGTTGTTTTTCTTCCTGTTGGACTTTTGGTGACCATGTCCTCTTGGAGAGTTTAGTTGAATTGGTCATTATCAGCAGATTCGATGTAGGATCTTTTACTTTTTTCCCTCTCAGCGTTCAAGTAAAAGTGATTGTGGTCCAGAAAAAAGGTAGCTGTCATTCAAGCAGGATTTTTAGGTGGAAGTGGTGTATATATGTGTGGAGGAGGAAAATAAGTCCTGGAGCTAACCAGAAATGCTTTAAGAGTTCACAAGTTTTAGTACATCCAAAGGGAGGTGTCCTGGACTTGGTCAATGCTCGCTCTCTCTTCACTCTTTATCTGAAGTAGCCTTTGTGGTCCAGAAACTGAGTTTGGACTCAGTGGTGGGTAGCAAGTAGTCAACGTATTTTTCAGCTCAACAAATCCTGGAAAGCACAGAAGAAATGGTTTTGTCAACAACAATGTAGAAAACGTAATACCCTTTTCATTAAACGATTTAATGAAAAGGGTATCTTACATATTTAAAATTGTACAGATTTAAAAATATGTTAGATAGCTCTCTATGAAAAAGGACAACATTCCCAGTAACTTGATGGATGATTTCCCCAATCTCGGTGGTTCAATTTTGAACTTTTATAGGTAGTGTTCTGCGTCATGATTGATTGGAGGCAATTGTAAATTTCCTCCTGTGTCATGTCTCCTGCACTTGCCAAATTTAGCATCTCTGTTGATCGTCCAGAAGAACAAAACATCACACACAACTACATACCTATAACTATGTTTCTCAATAGGAAAAAGACAGCGGACCAAAAGACCGCCGCATAATAATACTTTAATGTTTTAAAATCGACGAAACGTTTAACTTTGAGAGTTTTTAAACTAGTGAGAAATTTGAGTTAATGTTAATGTATGACTAAGAAATTTAAGTAAAGTGTGTGGTGAGGGGTTTTACAAACATAAAACATATATAATAATTGTAAAAAGTAAACATGAGTACTTCGCGAATTTGGCCTGTAGAATGTAACACCAGCGGTAAATGAGGGCCCACTGTAATATCCTAGAACTTTCAGGGAACTTACTTACGGTGTGGTAAGTTCCAGGAAAGTACCAGAAAAGTTCCTGAAAATTAACTGCTGCATTTCTAAAAGTTGCAAATAAATTCCATGATGAAACCTCTCAGAAAGAACTACGATGGATGTTCCTGGAAAAAACACTTATCATAAGTCACCTCTTAATAAAGCAAATTATCTAGAACTAGGAAGTTCTAAAAAAGTTACAAAAAAGTCACAGGCAAGTTGTATGAAAGTTTTAAGAAGGTGTGAATCTGGAAACTGTCATAAAAATCCTCCCACAGTAGTGTGACAAACTGATCAGGTTAACAGTAATAATGTGTTTTTACAAGGTACTGAATCTTGAAGTGCCCTTATTTTATTTCCTATTACTTTATGATGGTAGAATACATCAGAAGTTAAACCCGCCTTTCTGAAACTTCTTGCCAACAACGATGTTACAGTGAAATACTTAGAATACTCAGAGAGAGAAAGAGAGAAAGAGAGAGTTGAATGAGGCAGTTGTAATTTGCAGAAATTGATATTTTGTTTAAATGTTCAGATGTAAGAAGAACAGAAAGAAAACATGTGCCCTATATATGCTTTGACAAACTTGTATGAGAATGCAATATTTTGCCAGTGATTTGCCCCAGGGCACTGTGCGGTATGGTTCAGCCGGTTTGTGAGTGGGTGATAAGTTGCCCTTGAATGAAGTCATCAGCGGTGGATGAACGACGCGGCCCGAAAACTCCATCACGCAGATGAAGGGAGGAGACAAAGAGGAACGGCACAATTACTCGCCTGAGGGGTAATAAATGCCTCCCCCCTTGGAACCATTTCCTTCTCTGCGCAACACGCTGAACCATTTACCAATTATCTTTTACCTACAGGGTAACATGCAGGGTCACTTACTGTAAAGATGTTCTGCAAACAGAGGAGGCAGCATGTAAGGAAACGCTTCTACAGCTTTGTTTGTGTTTGATCGACATTAAAACAGAGGACGGGATGTGTTTTTAAAATCGGAAATCTTTCAGCTGACACTGATCTTTGTATTACATAAATAAGGAGAATAATAAATTCACATTTTTTAAAACTTTCAAACCATTTGTGACATTTCTTAAATGTTTTCTACTTTCAAAACCATTTTCTCACTCATACTCCCTGCCATGTACTATATGAGCCATATTAGCATAATCTTACCAAATATATTCTTAAACTGTCTGCACAGGAGTAAGACTTCACTAATCTTTACAAGCATTTTACAGATGATCAGGCTGTTATTAGGTGCCTGAGTGTTTTATGACCTGCATAAAAAGTTATGGAAAACACATCAGGCGGCGCCATAAATGGGCTCGCCATTGGAGCGTTCGCCAGTTTAATATTGCAGCAGTTGTGCATACTTTGGTTCAGTTAATCAGTTATGAGGCTCAAGAAACACCTGACCTGTCTTTTCCTGTTGACAGCGGCTGCCCCACCTGCCACGATGGCGGCGGCCAGCTGGGGCAAGGAAAAAGGGCTAGTATGGGCGGTTGGCGTCCTTTGGCCTCTTGAGCTGGACCTTCAGTCTCTTCATGCCAATCTGGAAGCCGTTCATGGATTGGATGGCAGCTTGGGCACTACCTGGGTTGTCGAAGCTCACAAACCCTGTTGGGGGGAGGCCAGAAGGAAGAGGCAGGGGACAGCTTTTTTAGATAAAGATGCAAGGACAGCTGTGGGTTGTGAGGTAACACAGAATCGGGGTTAGAAGTGATAAAGTAAAATTTCACATTCTACTTCTGATCCTAAAAGAGATAACATATTCTTGATTTTGGATGTCCATAATATGACAATGCATGAATCCTAAAGTGACAAAGAAATTATTTGAAAAGTCAATGGATCCCAATACCTCGCTGTTAAACACCTTGAACTTTGAAAAGGTTTAGGATGCATTTGCATTTATGCCCCTTTGCATTGATACCTCTAAGATCAAGTGCCATCAAGTTCCTTGAGAAGTGGGGTTAGGGTTGGCAAATAGAGTCAATCTGTGTGCAATTCATTCCCCTTATTAATCCAGTTTTTCAGTGAAGACTTCAGAGGTTTGTTAGACAACATAAGTCAGCAAACATACTTATGCTGATCAAGGAATGCAACAGGTCAGAGATAAAGCCATGGGGAAGTTTAAAACTAGATTAAAGTTATTAAACACCAAGTTTTGTAAATCTTAAAGAACTGCTCAATCCATCAAGTGAAAATAGAAAAATGCAAAACTGTATAACCTTAACAGAGCCAAGGAGAGCATTAGTCAAAGAAGCAGCAAAATGGTTTATGCTAACCCTGGAGAACCTGCAGAGATCCATGCTCAGGTATCCGAATTTTTAGCAATGTTAGCAATGTACTCCACCAATTAGGCCTTTATGGAAGAGTATCCAGAAGATAACCAAAAAGCTTTTATTAAAGGAAGCCCTTTTTTGTTGCAAATTAATACTTTGTATCACTCTGAATATATCATCCTCACTACAACACATGGAGGTGGCAGCATTATGCTACCACATCTATAGGATGCTGTCTTTAAGCAGAAACAGTAATGATGGTCAGAGTTAATGGAGAGACGAACAAAGCAAAAGACAAAACAAAAAAAAGATGAAATTACAGGAAGAAAAATCTGTAAGAAGCTGCAAAAGAATACTGGAGTTATTTTTATTAGCCTATGAAACATAAATAGTGAGGTTGGGCGGCTTTAAAGAAGACTTTACAACTACAGCAATCCTCTCAGCAATCCCTTATCCTGAGCAAGCATGTAGTAACAGTGGAGAGGAAAAACTCCCCTTTAACAGGAAGAAACCTCGAGCGGAACCTTGTGCCATGTGCCACGACCGTCTGGGGGTTTGAGAAGACATAAAACCAAACATAAATATAGTTGTAGTTCTTTACCTACGCTTAAAAAAAGTCAGTTCACAGATGCTGTTTATCCAATCTGAGTTGGGTCAGGCTACAAAAACCTCCAAAAACCTCTAGATCTGCAAACCTGGTAGAGACATATCACGACTTACAGCTGTAAGTATAGACTTGGGGGGTGGGGGTGGTGGGGTGCTGAACTCAAATGAGTGTCATGTGTTTAATTATGAACACTTTTGGAAAAGCACAAATTATTTTCTTTTCAACATTTATGTATAGCTTTAAGTTGGTCAGTAAAATACACAGAAGTTCCTTGTTATAACATGACAAAATGTGAAGTACTTCAGTGCGTATGAATACTTTTACAAGGCAATGTAACAGCACAAAAACAACAGCAGTAGCAGCCTAACATTCGCTACCAATCAAACATGAAGGCGTCGTATAAAGCTAGAAAAGCGTCATGGAAGCACATTTATGTTATATTATTAAGTAAAACAACTGAGGTACTCATTATTAAACATTCTCCTTCTGTCATTTAAAGCTAATCATTGTCAGGAATTACGTGAGACGATTCTGTATCTTTGTTTCCAGTTTCCAGTGGTGTCAAAGATTACGCATTGTTTTTAGAAGTTGCAAAGAAGACAGTTATACAGTATAGGAATGAATAGAAAAAAGTGTTCAAATACAGAAATTAAAACATTTGAACTTCAAAGTCAAACAGCAGTAAGAATAAAAACAAAAAAAAATATGTCTAAAAGCATGAATTCCTTTATGACTGTAGCAAAGTGTTCAGTTTTTCCTTCATTTTAAAAAGGAAAGAAAAATGGTTTACATACACTCAGTCAAAAAACATTAACCAATATATTTTTTAATTCTGTTCATTTTTACCCACCAAAGCATTTACTTTGGTTTGTCGCCCGATCCACAAACACTTTGGAGGAGATGACATTACCGAAAGGCAGGAACATCTGCATCAGCTCTCCATCCCCAAACTCCTGAGGGAGGTGGTAGATGAACAGGTTGCAACCCTCTGGTCCTGTATGGAAACAGTGAAAGGGAGATACACACAAAAAAGAGAAACATGGTTTAAGAGCAGGGGGGAAGAGTGTATAGTTAAAAAAAGGGACCATGACAGTAGAAAACAAGCAGACTACAGCTAGGTGTACCCCGAGTAAAGATTTGTCAAAAGCTCTGTTTGAAGTAGCGTAATAAAACCAAATCCCTAATTTTATATTTAGAGAGTATAATATTTTCAGTCTTGCGTCCTCTCTCATGCTCTGTTCTCTCATGCTCACCGCATGCTCTTTAGGGTTCAGGTCAGAGTAGTGTGATAGCCATGAAAAATATTTGATTTTGTGCCTCATTAACTGTTTCTATGATTGTTTTAAGCTTACTAGTATTTCAAGAGTTCATAATACCAGGAACTCCAACATTTCAGGACAGAAACAGAATCACAGTCACACCGATTCTCTACCATATGTACCAGTCACACTATTTTGCTTTCCCACTTGTTTACCTTTTGTTTTCCACCAGCCCTACTTTATGCAAAAGTGTATTTTGAAAAAAAATAAAAGATAAAAAAAAAGAAATGACCCAGTATGGATTCTTTAATCAAGAGAGTTTAAAAGCCTTACTTTCCTTTGAGATTAACAGATCATTCGACTGAAATTTAGCTGCCTTTAGTTATATTTTTCTAATTATCTCAGTGTGCTCTCATCGGTTGACAGTAAAAGTAAAAGTTTTAGTGAACTTTTTTTAAGGCCACACATACAACATTCACCTCCAGTATCTATATATTTGACTTTTCCTTTATTAAGTTACTATTAAAGGCATGACAAGGTAGAATATATGATGGCAGACTGAAATGTTTTTTATCTTTTCCACAAGAGGGCAGTAAGGTCCCAGACATGAGCCAGCTCCTCCTGGGGGTCATTAAGTTTGTATGAGCAGGTTTAGCAAAGTTTGAGATACTCTGTTTTTATCCTTTTACTTTGATTCAAATTCAGTTTTAAGGACCATTTATCTTTTAAAATTAATCATAATCATTCATTATCATAAATTATGGAAAACAAAACGCAGCCATTTAGACTTGCCTTGGTGATCTGAGCTAAAATACTACTATGTTGTGTTGAATAGCCGCTTGAATCACTCAAATGCAAAGAAAAATAAAATCCAGTAAAAGCTCCCCTGAAACTCGAAAGAAGAGCAAAGGAAAGTAAATATTTGCAATACTGTTTATGTGTGTGTGTGTGCGCGCGTGTGTGTGTGTGTGTGTGTGTGTGTGTGTGTTACCTTCTCGTTGCTGCTGTGGAATGATGGGTGGAGGGTGAGGGAAGGCTTGGCTGATCTGACCGTATGCAGCGGGGTAGGCTGCTGAGACCCACACAAAGACACACACACACCGTGGATCAGATAACAGTCATGAATACAGCGCACACTTGAATACATACAAACAATGTGATATATGCAGGAGCACAGCAAGCAATCGATCCGATAGCGCACACAATGGAGTCTACGTGTTGCACAAACACAGCCAGGGAGAGAATAAACTGATCCAGTTGGACTGAAAGACTGAATGTTACATGATCAAAATTCTAATTTTAATACAAGAGTTGTTGTCTTTGCTCTCTCCATCTTTTCATCTTGTCATCACTCCCCTATTTTTTGGGGTTCTGAGATACAAACTTGCATCCATCCATGCACACAGACAGACAGGCAGACACACCGATCAGCTTTGAGAACAGTGTGACGGAGACAGACCTGCATACTGCTGGACTCCTGTGTAAGCCTGCTGGAGAGGATCGGCTGCAGTGGGACTTTGAGCTGCTTCGGCACAGGGGGGAGAAGAGGTGAGATGGAGAGACGGAGGGAGAATGTAGATGGAAGAGAGGGCACAGAGGAAGGCAGGAGGTAAAGATAACAAGGGGAGCGAAGAAGAACAGACAGGGAGGTTAGAGGCAGCTCAGATTTCCTTCAGTGTCTCCAAAGCTTTTCACTTTATGTTCGTCTAAAGCATTACAAAAGTAGTTCTTGTGTACTTTTCTTGAAAACAAGTCAAACTTTGAAGAAGTAAAAGGACAAAGAAGACCACACCACATAAAAAACAATCCCTAACATGCAAATCCTACAGACAATTTTCATTCGACACATCTGTTGCTATGAGTTGGGGCCATACGGCTCACTTCTTCCCAGCACTTTATAGCTGCCTGTCTCCAAATATAACGCATGCACACAGAATACATCACTGAAAGGACACTCACAAAGACACACACCAATAGACCCAATATCACTCAAAACAGCCTTGAAATATCGAACACACTGTGAACCGACAGCAACACTGAAACACAGTCACAGATGGCCTAAAGGAAAAAGGAAAGGTAAGGGCTAAAATAGAGCTCTATAAAAGTTACCGAGTGTGAAATCATACTGTAGCTTTCTTTTTCTACCTGTGAGACGTTATTTTGCTCGAGGCCACTAGGCAAGGGTTACTCTCAGGTCACAGTTTGTGAAAGGGCGAGATCAGATTGTCTTTTTGGGTCCATAAAACATGAAAGTGTTTCACTGTAACTTTCTACCAAACTAAATACTTAAAATGTAACAATTCTAAAATTTCTATTAATTGTAGATTTAAAGGATAGTCTCTTATTTCTATTTACAGTTCCTTGCAGAAGTACCTTGAAAGGTTGCACATTTCATCCTAAAATCTACAAACTAGTATTTAATTTCAATCTTCTGTGACAGACAAACACAAAGAAGTGCAGGTGCAAGTGTAAAGCGGAAGGAAAATGATTTTTAACATTTTGGACAAGTAACAATTTGACGGTTCATAGTTTTTGTTTAGCCTGCTAAACAAAAACTATGTATACTTTGTAGATCCACTTTTCAGTAGCATTTATAACAGCTTTGCACCAATGGGGGAACATTTTTTTTGCTAGTTCTTTGCAAAATTATTCCGGCACAGTCTGATAAAATGGAGATTATTGTGAACAACAAATTCCAAGGATCGCTACAGATTCTCAGTTAGATTTAGGTTTGGACTTTGTGCTATTCTAGAGCTTCTTCTAAGTAAGCTGTGTCCTGCATGACCTGTGGCAATCACACTCTTTTATCACTCTGCATAAAAACTAGATTTGAGAAGCGCATGCAACAACATCTTGAGACCAAAGATTTCATAACGGCCAAACAGAAGCTTTCAGGGTTCAAATATCCCAGACCGTCTTAAGCCCAGTGAGAAATAAGAGTAGGGTGTGTGGGGGAAGAGTGCTACCTTCAGTGAGAGAAGAGAGGAAGCAGCCACCCTGAACCCCAAAACAACTCCGTGGAGCAACACCCAAGCCGTTTTTCTCTGAGTCCTCCCTAAAAACCACCTCCTGCAACACTGCGGAGACAAGAGCGTAAAGAGTAAAGCAGATAGAGTTTTCTTCTTCCATCTCCTCACAAAAACATGAGCCAGGGCTCACAACACAAGCTCATACTCTCACCATCAGAGCATCGAAGGGGCGCTCACCTCCACGCCATGCTCTCTAAGCATTTCTTTGCTCTTAGCAGCATGCCGTAGAGCTGCTAACATAGGCAAACTGGCACCAAGCACACATTCCTTTTCTAACTGGTCTGTATCTATAAAGCTTTTCTATCTTGGAGCATAGTTTAAAACAGAGAAAGTGCTATTAATCTTTGCTGTTTCTGTGACTTCCTTCTTGTGTTTACTACATGCTCCAAAGGTAATCAAGCCTACCAGGGTAATGATGGATCCCGTTGGTGAAGACAGCTTCTGCTGGAGGCTGCCCATTTGCCTGGGGCGGTGGCATGCCAGTAAAACCATTAACACTGATGGGAGAGGGGATGCTGGTCACTGTGGGGGCGCTTATGCCTGGGGGAGTGCTGCCACCTGCAATTACAGAGACATTGACAAACATTGGTTGTTTTTTTTTGTTTTTTTGTTTTCTTCCTTCCATGAGACATGATGGAAAAGTTTTGTTTTGACCGGCCACCGAGTCATTCTCATAAATGTCAGAGGGGCTGGTCTAGTGGACCGGTAAAGACACTAAATGTCAGGGCTGATTTCTTTGCCCCATATGACCCTCAGGGTTATACAACAACAGCCATTAGACCTGAATCGCTGAGACAATCTTGCAGAGTCGTGAATGTGTTAACATCAAACTAGCTATGGTTAGATAACCAGAATTATATTAAATTACCTCGGTGGATTCAAAAGCAGTTGGATCTATTTTCACTTGCTGCTACAGCTTCCTCCATAATTATTGGCACCCCTGATAAAGATGTGTAACAAGCCTTAAAATAAATTGTTGTCAGGGAGACTTAGTGAACTCAAAAAGCCATTCTTTGCAGCAGTTTTGTTTTTTTTAATCCTTGGTTTACTTTTAAAGTTAGTCCCCATCAGGAACAAACCACTGATTACCAGTTCTAACTATAAAGAATACAGATTGTTGTTTCAGCTTGAATCATAAAATTATTTGTATTCTTTGCTTTTCTTCCCATGAAATCAGGTATTGATTCTGCTGCCTTCTTTAGTGAGAATCAAGTAAAATCACATTAATGAAGAATATATACAAGGTTCTTTTCAGTTTGTGAGCACTTTCTCATGCTTCAGAAAATGGTCAATATTTCCAGCACTGCTATAAATTTACCTCCATGGTAGCTGTTCCCCATAGACCTTCAACCTTTGATCTCCAGCGCTATTACCTGACGTG
This sequence comes from Apricaphanius iberus, assembly GCA_028564705.1. Lineage (NCBI taxonomy): Eukaryota > Metazoa > Chordata > Actinopteri > Cyprinodontiformes > Aphaniidae > Apricaphanius > Apricaphanius iberus. The sequence continues at coordinate 1,659,114 of JAPXFQ010000846.1, read as the reverse complement.
GGGGTCATCGGTGCTCCGGGGAGGCCATTGATGGTGGCCATGTGCTGCATCTGGGCTGCTGCGAAGGCCGCCATAGGACTGAGGTAGCCCCCCTGTCCTACAGATGCCATCAACGCTGCCTGCTGCTGCACCTGCAGGCGGAGGAGGAGGAGGAGGAGATGATGGGATTAGAAAGCAGAGCAGAGAGTAATAAAAGGAATGCCGCTGTCTGTGAGGTCACTGAGATGAGAAAGACAGATAAAAGGAAGAAGTAAGGCTATAAAGTGAAATGAGGTACAGCACAGAGACAAGAAAAAGAGGCTATTAGGTAGAAAGCAGGTATTGATTCTTACAGAATACCTATTCCCTAAACCAAGTTTCTATTTTTTAAGACGAACGTGAAAATCTGACATGACCTCCATTTCCTCTTCTGACATTATTTCGTATTTACAGCGCCTTTCAAAACTATACTTAGTCCTTGAACCTATCCTCAATTTGTCATGTTACAACCTCAAATTCAATATAATTTATCGGGATTGTACTGACTATCATAAAAGAGCAATATTTTTTTTAAATGGATGAAAAATGATCCATGGTTTGGAATTTTTTTAAATATTAAAAGGGGTGACATGCATCTCTGTTTAACCTTTTTACTATGAGCCCGCGAAATACAATTTAAGTTCAACCGAATTAAAAATCAAATAGATCCCGGCTTGTTAGAGACCATTTATGAAAAAAAAATGGAGACCTAAGAAAAGCAGAAGAGCGGTCATGGATAAAAATGATTACGGATGGAGAAAATTTAAAGCTGGGTTGCATTTTAAAACAACACCATAAGCTCCAAATGTCTAATGGATGACGTCATTTGAAAATAAAGAGTATGGTACAACAGCAGACTTTCTAAGACATAGCTGTCCACATAAACAGTAGGGACGATGAAGCTGGTCAGAGAGGATGGGAAGACAAAGGGAGCTAAAAACAGGACAATCTTGAAAGAAAACCTATTAAAGTCTCTAAAATATTTGGGTGGAAATTTGGCTTCCAGCGAGAAAATAACTCTAAACATAGAACTAGAGCATCAATGAAGTGGTTCAGATCACGGTACATGCCCTGCTGATAGACCTGTCCCAAAAAAAAAATGCAGCTGTACTTACAACAAAATCTAGTACAACAACATATTCATGAAGATGAATATAAAAGATCCCCAAACTTTATGTTTTAACTTTTAAGCTTTTTTCCACTTTACAAACATGCGTTGTTTTCTCAGTTGATCTAAAATCCAAATCAAGAACGTTAAAGGTTGTGGTTATAACATGATAGAATGTGAAACAGTTCAAGGGGTAACAGCACAATTACAATTTGAGCTTTAGGACACTATATAATCCCCATGGGTCATTTCATAAATAACTCTTGCTGAAAGAAAAAATCTATGTATGACTCTTGCCTGAGCGTAGGCTCCGTAGGCTCCAAACTGCAGGGCCATGGGGTTGAAGATGCCCATCTGACCAGCCATCTGCTGCATGCGGCGGATGGTGCGCTCCTTATCCGTGTCAGCGAACTTTACCACCAGACTGGACGAGGCACCCTGTAAAATCACCCACCCACCCGCACACACACCCACCCGCACACACACACACACACACAAATAAACACACGCCCGGCAGAACAAGTCAGTGTGGTTCGACTGACACAGGACATAGGCTTGTATTTGTACTTGCACACCCATGTTGCAAACACATGTGCTTTCATGCTTCCTGCCAAGCCAATGGCCTCAGAGCTACAGTTGGTGCTCACTCCTCTAAAAAATTTAGGATGAGTTACATCCAGGGCTGCACGGTGGCGCAGTGGTTAGCACGGTTGCCTTGCAGCAAGAAGGTTGTGGGTTCATATCCCAGCCCAGGGTCTTTCTGCATGGAGTTTGCATGTTCTCCCCGTGCATGCATGCATCCAGGTACTCCAGCTTCCTCCCACATTCCAAAAACATGACTGTCAGGTTAATTGATCACTGTAAATTGTCCTTAGGTGTGCGTGGTTGTTTGTCTTGTCCTGTCCTCTATGTAGCCCTGTGATGGACTGGCGACCTGTCCAGGGTGTAACCCGCCTCTCACCCGTTGACAGCTTGAGATAGGCACCAGCACCCCCGTGACCCATTAAGGATTAAGCGGTTAAGAAAATGGATGGATGGAGTTACATCCAGAGGACAAATCTCCTCCTTGGGTAGAATAAAGTATAACTTCACTTTAAGACGGAAATTAAATGCTATTTGACTCATTTGTCTGTGTGAATCACTATTCTGGCTCTCTCTCTGTCTTCACAGTTACAGGATACTCACAGGCATTGTCTGGCTTCCGTGCAGTGCACCGATGGCTGCCTGAGCTTCAGCGTGAGATGAGTATTTTACAAACGCACAACCTGAGGAAAAAGACCAGACAGAAAACGAATAGGTTGAGGACAAAAAGCAGCAGCATTTCTACTAACAACACAAAAAACCCATTAGGAGTACAATTCCTCGCATTACGTAACACTAGCCGAGCTTGTACTGTATGCTCGAAAAGCTAAAAAGAAAAGGCGTTTGGCACTATTAACAAGTCTGGGATCTGCAGAATTCTGATGCTACTTCATACTGACAAGTGTAACTGAGAAGCCGAATGGTCACGTTCCCAGTAATTATTGAGCAAATCCAGCTGAGTAAGCTAGCTGATGAGGCCTTGTTAATGGAGCTTCATGGAGGACTCAGAATGATCAAGCACACTGCAATTATCAAGGTTAGTTATCATCGGACATCACTGACTGGCTGCTAAACTCACTGATGAACTTTATTTAGTGAACTTGTGAAGCACCCTGACCGCATTTTAGAAGGAAAAGTTATCAGGCCATGAAGTCTGATGGCTAAACATGGAATTTTAGTTGATGTACTTCCTTTATCACAGTCTTAAGGTTAACAGGGATCATCTTCTGTTTAAATTTCCAGAATCTGACAATTGTTTATTAGACATAACTTTTCATGGTTGTGGCATAGAGGTTAAAAAAAAAATGGTAACAAAAATCTCTTGCCAAGCCCTCAAGTCGTTTCACTTCAGCATCCTGTGAAAATGTTGTGCACATATATAAATTCTACCTTTGCTGTTTCCATCGGGACCTCTGAGGATAGTGCACTCCTCAATGCTGCCGAAGGACTCAAAGAGGCGGCGCACATCATCTTCTGACTGCTGCTTATTAAGCATGCCCACAAAGAGCTTTCTGTCTTCTAAAACAAAGGGAGAGAAGGTCATGATCAGAGGATCAGATGTGCTTTAAATGGAAGCCTTAGGAATACAAGCAAAAGGTATCAAAGAGAGGTTTAGTGATATCCCTAGCATGGATCAGTTTTGATACTGGAGGTAAGGCACAAGCACCAATGTTCCATATGCAGCAGCAAAAACAATATAGTGGCTATAATACAATATAGTGTTGCCATGTCTGTTAGCCCATCTTAAGAGCTACTTACATGCGTTTGGATATAAAAATGAGGAGAATTTGGAGACATATCAAATTCTGTCACATCTTTAAAGCATATGTTTAAGCGAGTAAAACATAGCATTTTACTGCCTCTGGTCAAAATTTTGACCTACCATCACTGTCTCCTTTCATTCGTTTAATGATTGCCTGACCATCTAGGGATGAAAATTTAGTGCCCCATTTCGAGGTAATGAGTGCCCCCAAGTGGTTGAATAATTATTAGCTTAAGTAATCGTAAGGTATATTGAGCTGTCATCAACAGGAACATCCCAATGGAAATAACTCTTCATCAGTACAGATGGCCAGCGTAGCAAGAGAGGAAATAAGGTTATTAACAGGTAATTGCTGAGACTTTTGAGAAACTTTTATTTTTGTCAGTTTCATTACAGAAATGCATATTTAAGATCTCAGAGTTGTAAATCTCATGTCAGAGAATTTTTTAACATGTAATTTTTTTAAGTAGGGGGACATAATAGGAAATTTGCAAATTCTGCAGCATCAGAGGGGTAGGCTGAGATGGACTATAGCGGGGGCTTACTAGGGCCCTGATCACTGACGTTTTGGGGGGGCAAAATAGTTTGATAGCTAGATGTGTAATTTTCAAAAGAAATATGTATTATGTCACTTTGAACAGTTTTGTTATTTGGATATGTGCGCAGATACCCAATCTGCAACTATTTAAAATCAATACGCGGCAGATAACCGCTTGTGCTGAGCCTGGTTCTGCCGGAGGTTTCTTCCTGTTAAAAGGGAGTTTTTCCTTCCCACTGTCGCTGCATGCTTGCTCAGTATGAGGGATTGCTGAGAATTCCACGACGCAATCTTCTGTGGTTCTGTAATTTCTACACTAAACATTGTATTGTAATAACTCTTTTTGTAAAGTGCCTTGAGATGACATCTGTTGTGAAATGGCGCTATATAAATAAACTGAATTGAATTGAATTGAATTGAATACTGCTATAGCCCCTTTTCTAATGTAACCTTCAACACCAAGCATGTGAGTCATATCAAAGTAGCCGTCAAGTACATTCTTCTTGTCTCCTTCTATGGTCTTGGTCTCTTTGATTGACCTGCTCCAAACAAGTTCTGGCAAAATTAACATTTTGGCACTTCTTTGGACCAGTGTTGCTACAGTAACTTTGAAATTGTATTCTGATTATTAACAACTTACTCCTTCAAAAAAAAAATCAGTTAGATTATAAGTTACTTTATTATTTACGTTCAGCAGCTGCCAATAACACAACACAGTGCCTGAACATAAAAACAATAGCCACTTCTGCCAATTCTCACTTTATTAGAAGTTCCTTTTTTAAAGTAAGGCCGGAAATACGCTTTTTAACATCACATTGACATCAGCAACTGGCTGCGTCTTGGGCAAGTACTGTACTTGTTTGCGCACTACTGGAGAGTTCCACTAGGGGGCAGAGCACAGAACTAGGACCAGATAGACAAGTTTAAACGTGACGCCAAGCACCCGAGCGCCCGTCCCCCAGCTTCTGTCTGGAGGGCAGAAAGACCGATCGCCCCCACTAACTACTGTTGTTGTTAACTGACGGTAGTCAACAGATCAGCACTACATGACGGTTAAGGAAAAATATATCAGCATGGTGTAGCGCTGTAGGCTGCAGAAACAGAAGAAAAAAGGACAGTAATAATATTTAATAGGTTTCCAGCTGACAAAATACGCTGCTGTCTATGGCTGAGTTAGAGTGGATGATCCATCCATCCAGTGATCCAGTCTGATGAACTAATCTGCTAATCTCCCACACTGGATGTTAACGTATGCATTTTTTGCTGCTGCTGTGTAAAGTTGAGGCATGATGATCAAATAATGTAGATATCTGTAAACAGAACTGGCGGCGGTCATATCTGAGGAGTTTCTACCCATAGCTTGTAAGCTATTTGAAACAGTCTGGAAGTCTCTGTGGGCTAGCTCTTAGCTATCTCAGCTTTCTTGCATCTTACTGGTTGTACAAACAGCTGCCCGATTACATTTTGGCTGTAAGTTTATTATTTTATTTCTTTATGGGCGCCTGTTTATAATAAAAGCCGTAGTGATGTGCTCAGCCTGACGGTGATGTCATTAGCTAGATGTTCTCTGTTCAGAGTGCTAACGCAGCCTGCACAGTGTAAGCTGTCGGTTCTCCGTGAAATTGCTTCATAACTCCAAAACGTATTGTTTTGGAGTTTAGTTACAAGAACAGCTTGTAACTAAATTCTTATAGATGGTCTGGAAGCTTTGTGCTACATAGGCTACTGTTAGCTTTGTGATGTGACTTTTTGATTATCTGCACACAGATGATTTACGTTTTCTTTTGTTTGTCCAACTGTTCAACTGCGACCGCACGGCTTTGCAAAGCAGTGTGGAAGCTTTTTGCCCTCCACTGTTGTATGCATGCGCGAAAAACCCGGATGAAAACAATAACATGCAACGTGTCTTTAGAGTGCTGCATGTGTAGGGTAGCAACAAAACAAACATGGCGTCCATAGAGGAGATAATTAGCTTTTTTATTTTCAGATTACAACAGGAAAAGACGGCAGCAGTGTAATGGCTGGTATGTAAGGCCACGTTTAACATTATTTTTGCTTGTTTTCCTACTGCTTTTGCCGCCATCCACCCCATGTACCAAATATCTTTTTGCTTAAGATAATACAAAAGTAGTAACGCACAGTGGCTTGACAAAGTAACTTTAATTTGATTACTGATATGGAAATAGTACTGCGTTAGATTAGTCTTTACCGAAAAAGTGGACATATTAGAGTGATGCACTACTAAAGCATTAATGGCATCACTGATAAGGACATTTATTTAATTTATCTACAGCAGCATATCTTCTGGCACCAGTGAAACACAACTCAGATATGCAGCAGTGTGATGAGGGCATAGTATTTTGTTAATGCTTAATCTCCATTTGAAAATGAGCAGAGCAGTAAAAGTAGATGGTGAGTTAAAACCTTTAAAGAAAGTGATTTACAAATAGCAATTAAATGATTTATTTAAAAATCCCTAATATATTTACTTGAAAGTTTCTTTATCATTCTCGTTTAGTGTTGAACAACTGAAGTGTTAACATAGTTTAAAGGTGTTGTGCCCCAATGCCTTCAAAAACCCATGCCAAAGGTTAAAATATCAGCTGTTCTCAATAGTGTTTTTCTTATTGTAAATGCTTTTTAGCATTGTATCTATACCTTAAAGGCTAAAGATAAATGTTGTCATAAGTTGAAAACTCAGTTTTATTCAGCAACTAAACCTTTTTTCCCTAAGAATCAGAAGATTCTACTTTCTTTACATAAGGATTTGCACCTGTCACAAGTGTCAGGCAGGAGAAAAGGCAGATGCGTTGGTGTTCCTGTCCTCAGGGCGAAAATCTAGCTGCAGTCTAAATTCAGCTTCACGTCTCTTTAGTGTATTTTAGTTTGTGTAGAAACCACAAGGTTGTTGGCATCATTATTAACTTCAGGTTAAAAACTACACGCTACGGTTGAATCATAAGTAAAAAAATCAGTCTGACTACAGTTTATGGCTACATTAATGCAAGATTTGAATGGAAGTCTACAAATTTACAACATACATCTACAAAGTTTTAGGAGCATCGATTTTACTAAGTATTAGAACATTTTTTATGGTAAAACTAGTGTTGTGTGAAACTGCAACAACATAAAACATTTTTAAACTTAGTTAAATTAAACATTTAACTTAAGTTTGAACAAATCTTTGTTTTACCAAGACATATAACCCACTAATTTGTCTATGGATTACTTAATTTTGAGCAAACATTACATACTTGCAAGATGTAGAGAAAACAACAGTAGAATAACATTAATTATTGTGATATTTTATAATAAATGTCTCAATAAATAGAAATTGGGGGTGTCTCCGACCAAGGATTTACACATTCGAATCAGAACTGTTGAATCTTTCTATAGTCGACCGGTGGTCGAATAATCTATGTGTGCAGTCTGCATGGGGGACGGTTGTACGCCGCAAAGACTTATGGGTAATGTGCTAATTGTAGATGTTCTCCGTTTTACATTATAGTTTGTGTTCCGATTTAGTTATGTTTTATAGTTTTCCTTTAAGTTAAATTATTGTCAGTCTTTAGTGGTGTTTGACCATGCACCATCTTAGAGACGGCGGTGAACGGCAGTAACATGTCTACCCTGACTATGTTGTTGTGCATTCCGGCCTACTCAGTCAGGAGTTGCTGAGGGAACTGGCTCCTTGTGGACAAGTGCTAAAAAGGAAGAGAGTATTACAATTACAATTCTCTATTCAATGACTTGGTACAGTCAGAATGTTAATAAAACTCTAGGTTGTTTTTTTTCAAGCTTAATAGGTTTGTATTCTGCCTGTATATAACGAATGTTTTGTGCAATTAGACATTGAAGCATCCCCATAATGCCAAGACAGAACAATGCTTGTTTCATCTGCGAAGATTTGACCTTTAGACTGGTGGTCGAATTTATCTCAAATCAATGCATCAAATCTTCGACTCTTCGGGGTCACCACTAATAGAAATATAAGTAAAAATATGATTCTTTTCATAAATCCATTTCAAAAGTTGAATTCAGATTAATGACACACAGAGTGATACATTTCAACCTTTTTTTCTTTTCATTTCGATGTTTACAGCTTTATTTTATAGCCTACACATACTGGGGGAAGACAGCAAATTTGCAAATATTGACACAGTCACGTCATTTCTTATGAAGCTGGTAGTTCATATAGTGCTGTATCAAAGCATAATAATGGAAAATTAATTGGAAAGAAAAAGTATGGTAGAAAGTCATTTACATTCATAACACATACTTTACTATATTTGGATGGTTATGGGTGGCAGCTCTTTTACCGCCCTCAAAAAGGTAGGTTCTCAGAAAATATGAATTTGTAGAAAACAATTAAAAAGGTTTTTATTTTTAAATATTCTCCTATGGGCTACACAATCATGGAGAACTGCTGATCTGACAGTTTTCCAACAGACAGTTGATTACACCCCCCAAAAGGAGGGCAAGCCACAAAAGATTAATAGTAAAGAAGCTGGATGCTTAGATATGACTCTATCCAATTAAAGTATATTAAATGAAAATAGAGTGTAAAATATGGCACAAACAGGCGCACAAGCAACACGGAAAACCACAAGCTTGATTGGATATCAATGTCAGGTACATTTAAGAGTTTGGGGAAAAGTGTGGACTAAGGCTTGAGTCAGAGCTTCAAGAACCCAATCAGCAGTCCAAGACAAGAGTTACAATATTTATTTTGAGCCAGTTCAGGATGTTAGACAAGATCAGATAGTTAATAATAATATTTTGCGTTTCTGGAGGAAGAATATTCTGGAGGAAGAATAGAGTCACAATTTCCATATCTCTTGAGCTCCAGTGTAAAGTTTCCACAGTCAGTGATAATTTGGCGAGCCATGTCATCTTCTAGTGTTGTGCAGTCAGCTGAGCTTCAACTTCTTTCTGCTAATTAGCTTTTTTTGAGATTCTGATTTGGCACCCGTCTGCACTTCCAAAAGTACAAATACCTGCTTTAATATCACTGTGCTAAATTGGCCAGCAAAACTGTCCCGACCTACTCACAGAGAGGCTCTAAGATGTACTTTCAAGAAAAAGATGAGACACGAGAGCAAACAATATAGATGACGTGAAGGTGCATTTTAAGGCAACCTGGGATTCCTTCGTACTGTACCACAGGCTGATCCCCTCAATGCTACACAACATTGACGTGCTGAATTCATACAAAAGGAGCAATAACAAAGTGTGCTAATGGACATTAGTAAATATGTTATTGGGTGGATGACTGAATGTAGTGTAAAGCTCTTTGGGGTCCATAGGGACTAAGTAAAGCGCTATACGAATACAGACCATTTTCAGAATTTTGGGTTTACATGTAATCATCAAAATTTAAAGAAATTATAAGTGTCAACATGCAGTAATGGTTACTATTTTTAGAATCAGAATCAGAATCAGCTTTAATGGCCAAGTATGACACATACAATCAGAGTTATCTAGATGGCTCTGCAGTCAAATCCTCATTCTTGGGTTTTTAAGGTGGACTAATGTCAAGCTCCAGGTCCTCTGAGGATTCATCTGATTGTGTAGTCAAGTCACAGAGTTGGAGTTTGAATGAAAAAAGTGCCGAGTGGCAGATATGTTGAAATGTGTGGCTGTTTTCTTACATTCCATAAACTCTCAGATTTGTGGAATGGATGTATACGTTTGGAAATTAATGAGTCTCAGAGCAATTCACAGTTGCAAATGAATGCATGTGCAGATGTGGATATCAATGGGCGCTTACGGTGTGAGTCTGTACGCAGGTTGCGCTAAGGCTCTCTTCCCCTTCTGCCTTTGCTTAACAGGGTGTCCTTGCCAAGTCAACAAGACAAATCTGTGATCCGGCCTTGCACCGGGTGGGGTGGGTTGGTACGACGAGTGTTTACAAGAGTGCGCCGCACATCTAGATTGGAGGACACACACCTACTGTATGCAGACAAGTGGACACACATCTCAAAAAGCCTGATTCCTCAGCATCTTTAAGGAAAATATGAGTAAAATCTAAATATCATGTGCATCTCACTTATTCACACACACTAAGAGAGTACAAGACAGTACATCTTCCTGATCTCTTGAGACAGTAGGTATGTTTACAGAAGTTTTTTACTAAGACACTTGTCTTAGTAAAACTTAGTTGTCTTTTATTTGAGTAATGTTACCAGAATTTCTCCTTAATCTAAGTGCTGTAAGTTTCAAGGCTTTTTCTTCATAAACCTGATATTTTGGCTGCTTTACAGTTAGCCATATTTCACAGTTTAGATTTTTAACATCTTAAAATGTAATTTTACCAAAAACGTTTATCTTTAAAACATAACTACCAACAAATAGATACCTATTGCTACCTTACAATAAGCTAGTGTTTGGTATTAGCTTCATTTTAATTCTGCTTCAACCCAGTGGACCTATAGACTTTTTTACGACATGTCACAATTAATATTTAATTAGATTTACAAGCTTGGTAAATATCTAAAGTTACTTTCAACATTTCATTTTTAAACTTAAGTTGTATTTTGCTGTCTGAACTTTCAGACTTTTAACCTAGTAGGATAAGTATTGGAAAGACACGGGCAGTCCCCAGACTGAACAGAGTTACACACTTTATACAATTACACAATACTACAACACACACACAGGCGTTTTTACAAACATTTAGAGATATTGTTTGACAATTTACAACAAAACTACATTTCCAATTTCAACCGACTTGAGGCATAAGTTTGGACAAACTCCTCACTTATCAGAATTGGTAAAACTCCTTTCAGTTGGCTGGTCGTCTTGCACAGACCAGGCTTGGAGCTAATCCAGAAGCTTAATGACGTTCTGGTTTATTTGTGTGTTTGGGATCATGGTCCACTTGTAACACCCAGGTATGTCCAAATTTCAACCATACAGCTGCTGATTTGACATGAAGTGGAATCATTTTGAGGTAGTCCTATTTCAAATATTCCATCCACTTTGTGCAATTCAGCAATGTAACTGTCTGAAATACAGTTTATGCTACCACCACTGTGCACCATTAGGTGCATTGTTCCTAGGTCTGAATGATCACTCAGTCACCTTATGTCTCAACTTCTCTGTCAGTTTAACCAAACAGTTCAATCTTAGCTAAATCTGACTATGAAACATTTTCTCAAGAGGGATTTGGTTTGTCCATTTGGGAATTTCATAGTAACCCTGGTGTACTGGAGTATTTCAGTTTATGAACAATGGAGATGAAAGGGTAGGTCTTATCTAAAGTTGCAGTTAAAAGCTGAACACAATTGGGCATTGCAACTGGATAATTATCCAAAACATAATTAGTCTTGCAGCCCTTACATCAGGGTTCATGGACTGTTTCCCCAAAGCCCTGATCTGTATAATTAAAATCTGAGACAAGTAAAAGAATTTAGATTAACTCTACACCATTTCTAAGAAAGAAAAGTGGTTAAATATTTTGTCTGAATAAAGGCAGTACTGCGCACTTGGCGGATGTGATTTCTCTACAACTTGCTAAATAACATTCACTCAAATATCAGAGGGGCTATATATTATATATATATTACGGCTGTCAAATGATTAAGAAATTTTATCTAGTTAATCAAAGGGTTGCTGTGAATTAATTAGGACTTATCCCAATCATTTAACCTTCCTAAATATGAATGAAAAATTACAATATTCAGGATAACTAAAGGACAAAAGCTGTTGCTCTCTTTTTGTAAGGAAATACAGGAGTTACACTTTGCCCTTTTAACCTATTAATTTCTACGGCAAACTAACTGGTTAACATTTTCTTATTAATTTTGTACAACCCTGAGCATCCTCTTCATGGAACTATCCTACAACAACAGAGTGCCTTCAGTCAGAGGCTTTTTCAGTTTTACTTCAACACAGACCGCTACAGGAGATCCTTCCTGCCCACAACCATCATATCTACAACAACTTCTTGACTAATTAAATAGTATGAGCTAAAAAAACAATTTGTCTCTGGGATCAATAATGTATTTTTGAATAAAAATTTTCAAAACAGAGTAACATTTTTAATCAATTAATTGTGTGACGCTAAACCTTTACATCACTCCCTGGTTGCCACTGTTATTATTTGCAGTTATCTTGCAGCTGCAGTGTTGGGTAGCTATGTTACTATTTTTGTTAGCCAAGGTTTTCCATGATGTGAAGTGATCACTGCAGAGAGTTGCATTTTTAATCATCTGCTCGTTCCATTTGCTTCTTCTGATCTCTTCAAACCAAAGACGTCTTTTATTTGCGTTAAAGAGGCAAGTCGATCGAATGCACATTTTTTTTGTTTTTATTAAAGCAACCAACACTAATCTTGATTTTTAGCTGTTTGCAACCCTATTTTCCTATATGGACCCGTCATTGGACTGCAGCTTTTACACATTTCAGATGTGTAAAAGCTATTATCTGGTACAAGGCATTAAAAAGTGACATTTATGTTTGAATTATATGTTGTCTCCTTTTAAATAAAATCAAAGTCAAAACAATTATACACATACTTTCAAAGAAATCGGCTGAACAATAAGCACTTAAGGTTGAAAAATTAATAGAAAATCCAAAAACTACTTCGACTACTAATATTAATACTACTTCTACTACTAATGATAATTATTTTCAAGTGTATTTTACGGTTTTGTGATTAGTGTGTCTACTTTTCTATGATTAGGTTTCACTGTATTTTAGTTAAGGGGTTCAGAGTAAAGGGGGCAGAATAAAGGTGAATGCAACACTTTTTTAAAACCCTGTATCATTTTCTTACTTCTTTTCATTTTCTTTGGCCTACCGCATAAAATCCAGATAAAATCCTATAAAGCTTGTAGTTGAAATGTGACACAATGTGAAAACATTTGGTAAGTATGAACAATTCTACCAGGTACTTTACTTCGTTTTGTCATTCCATTCTGTGAAACGTTATGCCCTTGTGGCGCAGCGTTTAGCTTTGAAACTTCACAGTGTATAGAACAGATGAGAGACGTGAGGGAAGGACATCCGTACAGAAACAGATAGACCTCCTGTACAGACGTGTATGCATGTCTTCCGCTGCTCGCTCTTTGTTTCCTCCCGCTCGCTGCTTGCTTCAGTTTTCTCCCGCTCCATCAATCACCCCCCACTCCCCCCAACAGCAGGCAGACTAAATAGAGGAGGATGCTGCACAGCCTCTCTTCCTTTCTGTAAAGTTTTTTTTTTTTTTTTACAGGGTAACACCTCTCTCTCCCCAGGCTTCTGCTGCTCATCAACCTTTAGCCGCTTCCATGTTCCATTGCTGTTTCCCCCTTCTCTCACTTGTGGATAAAAAAATCACTTTGTTGCCAATTATATTAACCACTTGAAGGTCTGAGACACTCTGGACAAAAAGATGGCTTCGGTCTTATCTCGTGCAGCCCTGTGATTGATGTCAAGAGTGGGTCGCCAAATGTCTAGACAGAAAAATTTCCTTTAAGCCATCTTGGCTGTCAATAAAGCTCCCTGGATGAAAAAACACCACAATGGACATTGTTTATCCTGCAAAACTTTTAATTTAATCTGCACTTTGCCCTGACAAAGTCAAGTAAGTTTTGCTTTGTTGCTGCAGGTGTTTGACACAGGATATAAGGTTGTTTTATTGCATGACACGGCATGTGCATTTCTCTACGTGCATGCATGCATATAAGCAAAGATGGGAGCTGTAGGCTAAGCCAGCTAGGGGGAGAGCTCTGTTTACATAATGTGTTCTGAGCGCTGGAGGGTCCGGGGCAGGCTGCGCTGTCAGCCCGCGTCGGCGCGCTGGCCGTCGTCTCAACGGGACAGATAATGGTGACGCTGATGCATGCAGGCAGCGTGGTTGGAGTAACAGGAAAGGGACGGTGAAAGAAAAATAAAGAAGCAAGGAAGGGCATACACTACCTCCTCGACTCTCACTGTCTGCTGGCTTCACCTGGATTGGTCTGTTCATCTGTGACAGTTTGAAAAAAAAAGGAGCGAGAGGGAAAAAATAGAAAAAGGAAAAAAGAAAGAGGGAAAGAAGAGAAAAAGAAACCAGTTAGCATCATTTAATGGTGTATGCTTTTACTTTCCTCTCGATACAACTTTCGTAGAATGACTCAACCAAATTACGACTAAAGTATATTAGAAATCTCCAAAGCTGCAGCTCTCATAGCCATTGGGGGAATAGCTTGTTGGGAATATGGGCTAGAAATATTATTTCATCTGAGATGAAAGGGGGGAGAGAAGGTTGGAGAGAAGGGATGAGCAGAGGGAGGACAGAAATAATAGAGGAAGGATGGAGGAGAGATAACAGTGGGTCACCAGAGCTACATGTGTGCCATCCTAATTCAGTGTGGATCTTCTGTGTTAAATATCAATATAAATTCACACTCACAAAGTAGAATTAACACACACACACGCACCCACACATGTATTCAAACTGAAGTCTTTCCGGGTATGTCTCTACCAGTTTTGCAGGTCTAGAGATGGAAATCTATTCCTGCAAAATAGCTCAGGCTGAGTTAGATTGGCTAGAGGGACATTTTTAAGTCTCACTAGAAAATTGATTTGATGTGATTAATTGACTTGGCCCTTCTAACACACCTTTTTAAAATCTAAACTAAACCATTGTAGTTCAGACAGTATTTAGACTTGTTGACTTGAAGGTAAACCTCTACCTCTCATGTCTTTTGCAGCTTCAACCAGATTTTCTTTAATGATTTTCTTTTTTCTGTAATCTGCTCCATTGTTCTTAAAGTCCAACCAGCTTCCCTCTCTGCACCGTCTAAGCTGGTGTGTCTGCCACCGTGTTTCACTTTGAGGCTGTGTATTCTAGATGATGTGGAGCATTTGTTTTCGAACACAAATAGTTCTACCCAAGTGGACCCAAGTTATAATTTTTTTTCCTCACATCAGACCAGAACATATTTGTAACATGTTTGCTAAATCACCAACATGATTTGTGGCAAACTGTAAATAGGACTTCCTATTGCAGTTTTTCTACAACAGATTTATTTTCCCCTTTGGACACAAACACTAAACAACTGATTGTCCCACCTCAGCTGTGCATCTATGCTGCTCCTCCAGATTTAACAACAGCCTCTTTGCTACTTCTCTGATTAAGGCTCAGCTAGATTGATGCTCCATCAGATGTTGAATGCTTTGGATATTATAACATAATATTGTTTTAAATTTCTCCTCAGCTTTCTCTCGTACCTCTCTGCTGTGTTTTTTATCTCCATTATGGTAATTGTTCACTAATATTTAGTATTTGTATTTATATTGAGGATAAATTACTCTCAAAGTACCCATAACTGGCTAATTGTAGCATCTTTCTAAAGAGAATGTATTGACCAGGATTATATTTAGTAGTATAAAACGAACAGGGACTAAGTATAAAAATCTGCTTTCCTTTCTGATTGTGATTTTTAAATGTGAAAATATACAATTTTCCTTCCACTGTTAGCCCCTCCTTTATTTTCTTCTAGTGCACAAAATCCAAATGTTGTGAAATTTTGGGCCTAAAATAGTGCAAAATGTAAAAAGGTTCAAGAGGTATGACAGGGGCATTACAGTAGAAACTCCTTTTGTATTAGTTCTCAAACTACTGGTTCACACTTCAAAATGTCCTGGCCTATCTTCTTTTAGTAGTCCCCCCATCACACACACACACAGACTCTCTGTCCCCCACTGAGACCTTTCTATGCTATGTCCGCCGAGGCTCTCCTTTCATTTCACTCCTGCCTGTCAAAATTTCCCTCTCCGCCTCGCTACCCTGCTAAACGCTCTCCGCCAATCAATTTTTAATAATGCCAATCGCCACGCTGCCAGGAGGGATGGAGGGAGAGGAGGAGAGCACAAGAGAGGAGAGGATGGTGAAATCTGAAGGATGAGAAGTTAAAGCAAAAGTTGAAGGGTTTTTTTTCACTGCAAAATCTGTATTTTACACAATGTAAATAAAATCAAAATCCTTTGAGTTGTCAGATAAAGACATCATCTTAATGACACGGCAAGCTTTTTCCAAAGGCAAAATGCTTACACAAGGGATTAAATATTTAAATTCGGACCTCCACCCGTCTCCTGAAGCCTGTATCATATCCAGTTGTTCTCCACAGCTTATTTAAAATGGAATCACCCATTCCCTGTCATCTCCCATCTCTTTGATGGCCAAAAAAACCCTACTAATGTTTGTAATGTGCTGCGATGCATTATTTATTAGCCTGGATGTAGATATGGAAAAGGCTGAGTGGGGACAAGGAAATCGGACAGGGGGAGTTAAAATGGGTAAAACGAGAGAACATGCAAATAAAAGAAGTCATCAGAGAGAAGGGCGAAGTGTAAAAGGCAAACTGAAAACACATTAAAAGAATGAGAAACAAGTGGATTGCATGTGAGGCAGGTGCTTGAGGTGGTGGAAATGTGGTGATAAAAAAGGAGGGGGAGACAGAAGAAGGAATGAGGAAAAGAGGGCATAGAGGGAGATGAGGACATAGATCAGAGTATGGTACAAGGTCAGCCCAACGCTCCCAGGGGGCCTATAACCCTGCATATATATGAGCACTTTTGCCACGACCCATATAAATGGTATGGCCTCAACCTGACCTACTTGTGTTTCTTTACTGTTTATTTTAGAAAATTATTTCATGCAAGTCCAGATTTCAGCCCACAGTCTATGATAGAGCTGACTGTATTGGTTTTAATTTCACAGTGAGAAAAAACACTAAAAGAAAAGAAAAAAAAAGTTAGTTTGGTTTTTATTAAAACCATAAGTCTTCATTCCTAACATGCAGAATTACAATGATTATAGATACGCAGGTGAATCCTTTAATTCTTCACTGCTAGTTGAGCAGCAGTGTGGAAAATGTCCGCTAATAAAATTTTAAATACCACCCAGAACGTGGAGATGTGGTTAAACCATTATTTTCTTTTGTCACCAAAGCCCAAGTGGTGTTTCATGTGCTCTCTATCAATGGGTTTCCATTATCCCAAGGCCCATAACTGCTTCAAGGTCAGTTTTATCATCCTACTCATAATGGGGTGAGTTAGCACCAGCCCAATGGACAGCCGATCCCAAAACAGTTGTTAAAGGCAGACGCTGACTCGCCTGGATGGATCCCTGGAGGAATTCTGCAATGGCGCTCGCCAAAGCCAGATGGCAGCGCTGAGCAGCAGAAGCTCTCAAATGTTTAATGCCAAGTGTGTAGAAAATTATCCTCCACACAAAAGGCACTGGGGTGCATGCATTAGTAGATATCTATAGAAAGTTGTGCAGATACAAATGTGTTGCCTATCCACAAACAACACAGAAATACAAATAAAGGAAAGCAGCTAACCATGCAAGGGAGCAGTGGCGGCTCTTGCATGAATGGCGATGTGGCCAAACCTCTCATCCTGCAGCCCACAAATAAGACAAAGCCGTGGAGCCTCAACCAAACCAAATACAAAAAAATAACAAACAAAACCAAAACTATTAAACTTATCCGATTCATTAAGACCAAAAATACTCCTCTGATATTTTTGCATAAGTAGAATGTAGGCTTTATAAATCTCATCATAAATAAATATAACCTAATTCAGCATAAAATTATGAAACTGAATTCTGACCAATCAAAAATATTTACAGTTTTAAGTTCAAGATGGGGCTGCACGGTGGCGCAGTGGTTAGCGCTGTTGCCTTGCAGCAAGAAGGTCTTGGGTTCGTATCCCAGCCCAGGGTCTTTCTGCATGGAGTTTGCATGTTCTCCCCGTGTATGCGTGGGTTCTCTCCGGGTACTCCGGCTTCCTCCCACAGTCCAAAAACATGCATGATAGGTGAATTGATCACTCTAAATTGTCCCTAGGAATGAATGTGAGTGTGAATGGTTGTCTGTCTCTCTGTGTTGGCCCTGCAACAGACTGGCGTCCTGTTCAGAGTGTACCCTGCCTAACGCCTGATAATTGCTGGGATAGGCTCCAGCTGCCCCGTGACCCTGAATTGGATAAGCGGTTAAGAAGATGGATGGATGGATGGAAGTTCAAGATGGTAATATGCAGGCCAGACTGCCACTTTTAGGCCGTTTTCACATGTGTGGTCGTACCAGAAAACGGCCAGAGAAAATGGTAATTTTTTCTGTTCACATGTCACGGATCTCTGCCCGTATTTGAATCCAGTGTTTTACTACAAATAAACAGCAGGTGGCGGTATACAAATAAGTCTGTAGTTCTCCAACAAACAAGGGAGTGAGAAGTACCGACGTCATAAAACGAGCGACAGGCTAGAATGTAAACAAACTGGTCTACCGGTCAGCTGCTACCTGAAGCCATCTACAGGGTGAGTCTTGCAGTAAACCCGACGTTTTGTAACCTGCTGTGTTGCTGTGGGATGCTTGAATCGCGTTGTTTTGGTATGGTTGCGAGGTGATTCTGTAATTTCGGCCGGCGATATCGTCATTTCCGCATGGAGCGCATCTATTGTCTTGAGTACGGCCAGAGTACGGGTTGTGTTCACATGATACGTGGCCGCTCGTACCTGGACTCGGATACTACCTCCAAGGCAGGTCTCTCTGGCCTGGCACGGTACAGTCTGTGTTCACATGGTACGAAATAAGTGGATTTTGACCAAATACCGTACCCGAGTACGGACTCCCGTACCATGTGAAAGCGCCCTTAGTGTCATCCATCATCTTTGCTGATCTACAGTATTTTTTTTTATCCTGCTTATAGTGTCCACACCACAGGAGGGCACCCATCACCACTAACTTGACATTCAAGTAGGCTAGAGAAAACATGTTAATTACTGACCACTTACTGAATGCTTTTCAGCTGTGTCATGACACCCCTTTGTGGCGTGCTTTCCTGGGTAGAAAACCACATCGTCTATCTCTAAGCCAGTCTCTACATGGGAGCCCACAACAGGCTGAGGATAAGCAAACACCCAATACACAGATAAATGGAGCTTTCAACATGTGCAGCCTTAATTGGTTCATTTTGCAGTACAAGCCGCTCTATACCTTGCTTTTAGTTTGCGTCTTTCCCTTCGTCCTTGTCAAAGCAGCCAACTCTTCACTCAGAAACACCAGCGATGTCACATATGGTCTCCTTTGTTACAAAGTTGCTGAAAGTCCAACCTCAGCAGCCTTGCATTAGAAAGGCTTTGGCATGGAGAGTTGCAGCTTCATGAATGCATGAGGCATGCACATGCTCCTACACATTCTTGCTTTTGTTGATTATGTAACTCAGTGCTTTGCCTCAGCTCTGCCATAGATTCCCCTGTTAACTAGAAGAGTTGGGAATAAATGGTCTGCATGCAGTCTGTGCTGTACTAAAACTGGTGAGTCACTCTTCTGATTCAGCCCGCCATGGCCTGAGAGTCTAGCAAGGCCCCACAACAGCAGCTCTACAGTTGGCTTTATTAGATTTAACCTCAGTACGGGACAAAACTGCAGCCTTTGATGTTAGTTTCACTGCTTATTGTATTGATTTCACTGCATGAAAGCTACAGAAATTAAGTTGCAAAAACACTGTTATGTTGACAACTCTATGGGATTTCAACCAGCTGGATTTCTGTATTCTGGACAATTTCTGTTATGTCCAATATGCTTCAAATGCACTTTATTACAAGTCATTTGAAGCAGTTTTAGTATCCACAAGTCTCACACACACAAAATAACACATGCACGCTCAGTAGGAGCAACACAGAGAGCTCACAAGGACATAGAAGTCCGCACTCACTCAAACTGCCATCATTCTCCAAGAAAGAGAATATTGAAAGTATGCTTTACAAAACTCAAGAGAGGAGGCAGGATTTTCTCATTTTCACCCTCGTCTCGCAGATGTGTTTTTGAGAGAGAGAGCAGGAGCGGTGCAGGCCAGGTCATTTCATTATCACAGTGAGAAAGCACTCCATGAAACTCTCCCAGGGAAGCAAGGAAGGCTGCTTATAATATTCCACCTCTACCATTGTCAAAACTCTCTGTTTTACATTATGCAGCTAAAAGCATAAAAAAAAAAACATGCCAACAGCCTTAATGCTATTCCATCCAATTTAAATGTTGATTTTTTTTCTCCATGTGGTCTCGTTTCATACATATTTTCGCAGCGTTGCATTTAAAAGCAAGCATTTGAAATAAGCCTTTGCAAATGTTCAGATTCTCTGCAAGAGGAAGAACACGGCGCTTACGTGTAACAGAATGCCAGCACTGGTGTCAAACGAACCACTGGCACTGAACCTAGAGCTGCTTTCCAAACCATCTCTGCATGCAAAACACTCATTTTGGGATGGAGACATGCCAACAGAAACATTAGCTGAAAAATAATATGGTTATAACCCTGTGATATAATTTTGGAACGCTGGGCTCCAGTTGGAAGAGAAAAGAAAACCTTTAGCTAAAAGATTACCAGACAGACTAAAAATAATTAGTAAGTATGAAATAGGCTTGACCACTACATGAAGAGTTTTAAAATATACATTTTACAAAACTTCACAACTGATTATCCTCTACATGTCTATTAAAGCTCCCAAAGGACGTGCACAATTTTCTCCTTTAGCCACAGGAGCTTTTTACAGAATCTGATACTAAAGGACCTCCCTTAATACTGCAATAAGATGAGGACCAGATTGGCGCCAGAGTCAGAAAGGGCATTTTAGGTCTAAAGACTGCTATTATCTAAGAATTACTAAGTCCTTTTGTAAGAAAGAATAGATATACTGTAACTGAGGAATCTGAAGCAACATACTGATATGTTTTCGGATGAGAAAGACACTCACACACACATACACCCACACACACACACACAAAGCTTTTGTACAATTTTCAGCCACACTTATACTATAACTTGTACTATATCCTGAATATGCCATGTACACAGTCAAATTCTAATCTGATCATTGATCAGATTAAAGACATTTTGCACATGTAAACGCAGCAAGTCGGAATTAAATTCTCATCCAAATGAGTTTGATCGGGTCAGGGTAATCTGAATGCCGTGTTTACATAAAGTATTATAAAATATTTTTATTCCGATCAGGGTTTTAATCATGTCCATGTAAACGTAGCAACATCTATTATGACAAGCGTTTATGGTCGCCTGTTTCAGGTGTTTTAGATAGTTGTGCGCATGTCAAAATGATTTCTTCCTTTCAGACATGTAGCAAATGTAAACGCCTGTTTTAATTGGATATATGTGAAATTTTAATCCAAACTACGATCGGATTAAAGATATTTTGCACATGTAAAGGTAGCTAGTAAGCCATTTTGCTAGGCTTTATTCCCATCTGTGTTCCCCTTTTTGAAACCTAAGGTTGTCCATTTATTTTTGTATCGGTGACATATTCTTGCCCTTTTTGAAAAAATAAATAAATACGGTATGGTTAAAAAATGGTCGCTGGTCGTTTTGCACCTCTGCTGACCATTCAGCTTTTCTTTTTTACCTTTAGGTGACATTCTGTAATCTGCTTATACTGTACCATAAAAAGATTTAGTATGTAATGCCAATGAATATAAGAGTATTAGAAAAAATACTTCAAATTTATTTCGGTATAATCAGTGGTTGTGATCTCTCATATTTGATTTTTTTTTTAGATGTTTTAAATGGGGATCAGAAGAACAAAATCAAAATCTTAAGAGACCAATACTCATAATGTAATTTATCTCCACTTTAAAATACTTAATTACAAAAAGAAACAAACTAATACACTACAGTTATTGCATGAGTATTTAGTGTATCGGGACAGGGGTTAAGACAAATTGACCTGGCTCCCAAAAATTATGCAACATTAATGTTAAATTTTTTCATTTACTTCAATTTAAATCTTTAACGGTTAAAAATATAACTAGAAAAATAACAGAACACAGCTTGGACCTATAAATTAATAAATGGCAAAATTCTACTTTGGTTCACATCAGGTTTTATTGCTGATTTCGGCAAGGAGCAAGTGAGTATTTCTCTACCTACTTTCACAGTTGTAGTTCTTCATCTTGACAAACGACAAAACACTAAACCTTCCTTTTTGAGTGAAACATGCTGCACTATAAAGGAGAACAACCTTTTCCTATTCCTTTTATTGCAACAGAGATGTGCAATGTGCTTTGCGTCAGATCAAGAGTGAGACAAGTATGTTCAGACAACAAGGCAGCCAAGCCTAGTTGTTTGTGCTAGGATTGAGTCGAGTGCCGGAGCCAGTCTGAGTGGAAGGAAAACATCTTGAAGAATTCTCAAAATAAAATTACCGACTACAAAGGAAGGTCTAGTTACAACTAGTTGTTATGAGATTGCCACAAAATGAAACCCTTGAATAAAAATGCAACCATTTTACAGTTTCAAACCTATCTGCCTTTCATTTGAATAGTGCAGGAAGAGGCAATGGCATCTGAAAAGTAACACTGGTGTTGCTTTACAAAACATTTAAAACAATATACCCAATCCAATCGGTGCATAGACGGCCCCCAAACATGTTTTTTATTAAATTCTTCTGTATGAGTACGGGAACTTACACAAACCATGTATATGCTACGTATACGCCATTACTGCAGAATCAACAAAACTGTGATTAGCGGATTAAAGCAATAACCAAGCAATAAATCAAACCTTATTTCACAGTAAGCTCACAGACATCACTCCCCTCGAGATGTGGGATGCTTGAAACTAAAGGCGACAGTGATGATATGACCTATTTTGATGAACAATTACCTGACCAATTGGGAGGATTCAACGATCACTGAAATATAATTCCCAGAGGGTCAGTTGATCCTTTTTCTCCTTTTTTTGGGGTATATAATGTGAACTAGGCTCAGATGTCACAGACATAACTTCATCCAACAGCAAACACATAAGATCCTAAAATTTTTTTATCTCAGTTTACATGCACTGTATTACATAAGGAGCTGACACGTCAAAAGTCAAAAGCTACACCCACATTTCAAATATGTGAGAGGACTTGATCTCCTTCATTTTTCCACGTTGAGACTAAGCATAACAGGTGTTTTTCATACCACCAGGATGCACTGCAAGATATAAAACAGTATAGCATAAGCTTAATGTTGCTAAAAGGGTACAATAAACACCTGCTAGTAGTTTTCAAGTGCCTTTTGATGACACTATATTCTCTAATTCCCTTCCTGTTCTTCAGGGTAGAGTAAATCTTAGAAAACTCTTGTCACTCCGGCACTATGAGTACATTCTCATATATATCGACTTTAAATCACAGAAATGGTAAAGTTTAAAATCTTAGAAGTTGGAAAAGTCATTTTGTAAAATCTTGACATACCTTCTTGTCAGCAACACATTCATGCCTGGTTACAACAGTGTGCATTATTAAACATGAGACCCTTGCTCTTATTTTAAAGTATTTTGATCCTTTCAAAATGCTGTGTGATGCAGAGGTGCAGTGGGCATTTCTCTGCAGAAAAAAAGAATGTATAAATGTTCAAAGACTTTTTATAACATTGTTTGCCACATGAATAGATTTAAATGAAAAATAAAAGTATTTAACTATGAAAGTAACTCTGTGAATTAATTAATTTGCATAATAATTGTGTTCATTTTAAGTCTTTTTCACATATGATTATAACATTTTTGTGCAAACCATAATACAGAAAACAACATATTATTGTTGGCTTAATTTTCTCCCCCCACGACTAGCTCTATGATGCTGCTCCCCGAGTCATCTCTGCCAAAAGCATGACGTCTTCACAAAGGCAGATGAAAGGGAAACAGACAAAGGGAGGTGAGCCGGTCTGTCCAAACCTCTGATCACCCCTCATTTCTTTATTACCGTGCATGCTGTTTAGAAACACACGGAAAATAAGAAAAGGAGAATAAAAAACAGCCACACACACATAGAGTAGCCTTCAGAATAAAGCAGCATCTTTAGATATGTGTGAGTGAAAAACAAGCCAGCTTTCCTACACAGATTCCTTCTGAATTTCTTTTCTGATTACCGTTAAAATGATTTCTTATTCACACAGATACGGCTTCAAAAAAATATTTAAACTATCTCCAAGGAAGAAAACCCAGAAAGTTATAAAAACAGACACATTTTTAAAAGCTGCACATTATCACACACCCCCGTGCCTCCTCCATGCCTTTTCTTATTTGCCTGCAGTTGGGTTGAGAACAGCAAAGTTTTTTATCACATCCATTGTTTGATACATTTCACACCAGCCCACCTCTTTCTTTATCTTCTCCTGTTTTCTCCTTCTTTCATTGGCATGCAGCCTGAACCCTGGCATTATGGTGGGATGGCTTCTGGAGTGTTTTTGAATGAAAGGTTAAAACAAAAAAATATTTTTTTACAAGTAAATACAGTACAGATCAAAAGTTTGGACACACCCTCTTATTCAAAGAGTTTTCTTTATTTTCATGACTATTTACATTGTAGATTCTCTCTGAAGGCATCAAAACTATGAATGAACACATATGGAATTATGTAGTACTTTACAAAAAAGTGTGAAATAACTTGGCCTCCAAAGTCACCGGACCTGAACCCAATTAAGATGATTTGGGGTGAGCTGAACCGCAGAGTGAAGGCAAAAGGGCCAACAAGTACTAAGCATCTCTGGGAACTCCTTCAAGACTGTTGGAAAACCATTTCGGGTGACTTCCTCTTATTTTGTCCTGTTCATATTATTCTTAAATTCTGTTTTTATACTTTATACTTGTGTGAATTCAAATTCTTATATTGTTTATAACTTTGCTGCTGTTACAGCTGAATTTTCCCTTTGTGGGAAAATAAAAGATTATTCTATTCTATTCTACTCTATGTGTTCAGCTCCTCTTGAGTTGCCATGGGACTCTTTTTTTTCTTCTGATTAATGCTATAATGACTGCTATATTTAAAGAAACAAAAAACAAAACTTTATATCCTTTGGTTAAAGACTCATTGGATTAACACAATTTAAATGATGGCAGTTTTTCCATTCAATTAAAATATCCTGGTTCAATCAAATTCACACACATCTGCACAATGCAATTTCACTAAAATTTGTTGAACCATCATACATATTTATTCGATCAAAAAAACTGCCATCATATAAAATGTGTTAATCCAAGCTTTCGTTTTTTTGAGTGTAGGTTGGCTTCGTTAACAAGACACATAACTCTATCCTTAACTTTTGTGAACAGATTTTCTGCTTCCCACATGTCAAGAAACGTTTTGTTTTTGGCAATCTTTTGAAGGAGTGCTTTGATGTGACTTGTGGCATAATGTTGACTTCTGGGTTTTGACTGACAAGCAAACTCACCAGCAGAACATTCTGGAATTTGTAATATTACAGTATCTCTGCACGTGCTGTCTACCTGCAGACCAGCTTTAATGTACGTTTGGAATTACCACACAGGCAAAACATAATTACACTTCAGGACTAATTTTGGCCCACAGTCCTGAATTTGACACCTAGCAATCTAATATTTATGCAACAATTGTTCTAGCAACATAAGAAGAGCTATTTTTTTGTCTTTTTACTTTTTGTTTCTAGAACCACTTTCAGTAGGAAATCTATTACTATCATAATTTATGGTTTAGTAAGACCTGGACTGGATTATTCCACACTGATTAAATATAATGACAAAAATGTAATATGTGAATCCTTAATCTAAGAAAAAAAAGTAGGGGATTTGTTTTTTTCCTCCAGATATAATTCAAATATATTCTCTCTTGTTAACCTGATATTGTTCACGCTCGTTTCATGAACTAGATGTATCATTAAAATCTCTAGGTGAGAAACAAACAAGAAATAAAAGAGTGAGGAATTTCCTGCTTTGAATTTAATAGGAATTAACACTTTGGAATTCTGTTGTCACAGTATAACTGGATAAAAAACATCTGCACCCCCAAATGATTTGCCTCTGTCAAAACCTGTAATAGCCTCACACTTGTCTGTAACATGCACTCATGCACACACCACCATCCCTCGCAAGCTGAAGACTCATGCAAATGAGATGCACACGCGCACACAATACGCAGAGGATTTATGCTTGTCAAATATTCCAATTTCAGAGTCTATAAATGATTAATTTGTCGTTTTATGACACACCATGACACGCCTGACTATGAAACTCTTTTGTATCGTCTGACCACAGCTTATCACACTACAGCTTGATTCATCATCAAGAGATGCATTGCAAATAGAGCAAAGTGACACGGCGGGAAACAAGGCAGGCAAACACACACACACAAAGAGGCACACTTCCTGTGATGGTTACACGATTTGATGTGCAGCACCTTGGCAATCAACAACTCTGATGTTGCCATAGGGACTGTAGCATTGACTATAAAAAGAATGGATCTATATGAGGAGGCGGCTGAGGGCGGAGGTGCAGAGTGAAGGAGCAATGGGAAGAAAAGGAGAAGAGACGGAGAATGAAAAGTGTGAGAAAATTGGTGCGAGAGAAGTGAAGGTGTCGCTAAGGGGCTTAGCAGATCTCACTTTATGTGCGAGTGTGGGTTTTGTGCATACCGCACCTGCGTGTGCATCATTTGGAAGCGTTCAAGCCCACAGTTTTGTGTGCGTGCAAACAACTCCTGTGCATGCAAGCTTACAGAAGGAGAGAAAACCCACAAGGACAAAATGTGATAGAGTTGGTTTGTAAGTGATAGAAACACGGAGAAAAAACATCTAACTAGAAAAAGTGTGGAGGACAATTTTCAGCCTCATTTTCCCTCTTAGTTTAAGCTTACGGCATTGCACTGGCTTTGCACCATATAGTAAAGATTTGGCCAGTTGAGAAAGCCATAAATTCTACTCTTCTCATGTCAGAGGTAAACATAAATCATAGCTGGGGCTGGTGTTGCATGAACTGCATTTTTTGCATTTTCAGTTATCTAATTAATAATAATAAAAACTCAGAAAAAAAAAAACAAGTGTAAAAACCGTCATATTCTAAACCGACACACAGCTTTTGCTTCCATGGTAATACAACCTCTGCCATCTTTTACAGTCATCACAGGTACAGAGATGACAAGTTGGTTTCTCACAATTGCTCCAGGAGTATTCATGAGCAGTATATCGCTGGACTACAAATGTGTGAAAGAGAGAGAGAAAGAGTGGGGGAGAGTTGTTAGAGCCGGCATGAAAGACCCATGTGCATGAAAGATACCACACAGCATATGTAAACGCAAATATAAACACAAATAGAAGCATGAGCAAACACGTTGTGAAGACTCTAGGGGAGAAAATGCACCACTCCTACGTTGAAATATGGTGAAATTCTTGGCCCATGTAAATCAAATTTACCCACTGTCTGGTGAGGTTAGGTTCACTCCAGTTTAGGAACATTTTTAAAGAAAGGACAAAACTAAAAATTACTGCCAAAAAAACACCTTACATCACAATAAAACAATGTTAATTTTTTTTTTTTTACTGCCAATGAAGCAACACTGGGATTATTCGTTGGTGATTAGCTTGTTGCATTTTCAAAACATAATAAAATAATTGTTTTGCCCATAAAATTATAAACTACAACTGGAGATGAGTGTCACCCAAAACCTAAAGTAGTACTTGCAGATGTTGAGAAATTACACTGAGAAAAAGAAAATTTTAGACAAAGAGCATTTTCAGCTTTTAGGTGAATAGATGTAATTATTTTGCTGCATGGTTGTCAGGCAACCAGAAGATTCTTTAAAAAAAACTGTCTTCACCAAATGAAAGCTGAAATAGCATCTTAATTAGAAGCAGCTGTGGGTGGATTTCATCACCTTTGGGCGAGCAGGATAGAGTTTTGACCTCCATGTTGATTAGCTGCCTAGTATTGCTGCATGTACCAGAGAGCAAGTGTAAAACAACTTTTTAGGGAATGTGAATTTTGTTCAACACTCATGGTTTAAAAACTATGGCACAAGTGCAACCTGTGGTACTTAGTATGCATTTATTGGTGCTATACATAGACAGTAAATACAGTGCTATGCAAGGTAAATATACAAAAGAAAAAAAATCACAAAACAGCAGCTAAAACAATACTGTTCAAGCACATTGACCCTTGCTGCACAAGAAATATCTCTTATTATGGAAGTCTACAAAACTGCAGCTATTTTAAAGTAGCTGTTAGGATAATTTGCCATGTCTGTCTGCAAACACATAGTTGACAGGATACAGTTGTTTCCCATGTAGTTCCCATCAAAAGGAGGATTTGAAAGTTTTCATAAACTGTAAATGGTCCACCTTTTAACTTTTCTGACATTGGGACAGACATAATTAAAATAGCAAAGTAATACAATTATGAACTGATGCAATAGTGCAATAGGCTGTTGTAGCATGTTTTTAATTACATTATAAAATGCAAGTCAAAATCAAAGCCAAGATTACACATTTTGATGTATGCTATTATTTCGCTCTAATCTTCTCCATCTAAACCTGTGCAGAAATCTCAACATCGTGCTCTTATGGAAGTGAGACATACTGCACTTCATTCACCTTTATGCTATTATTTAATGTCAGTGTGGATGAAGACAAAATTGAGATGAGAAAAATGCAGACGGGACAGAGAAAAAAAAAGAAAATATAAAAAAAATATTAATGAAGAAACAAGCATTGTTGTATATTCAGGGGAACTCCTCTCTGCCCTGCTCTAAAAATGCAGGACAAAATCTTCCAAAAGAAAGCTGACAGTTCTCCGTCATGATCTCACATCACTTTTCTGGCCTGCACATTTCCTTTTAATAATCAATAATTCAACAATAGTTGCTGGATTAACTATAGAAAATGCTAGAAGAGTTACAACACAGACAGGGACGCAGAGCATTAGGTACAGAACAACTGAGGAATGTGATTTAGAAGATACGGGTTAAAGAGGAAAAGTAGAAAGAAGTAGGCAATACTGATGAATATGTGTATTAGGGTTTTGCCAATGAATCAAGGACATTTTTCCACTAATAGATCTCTTTTAGTGAGCCCAGGTGGGCGATGTGCTGTTTTCTCACTCCCACATACCTGCTAAGAGCCAAAAATCTATACACACGACTTAATGAGGAGATGCGTAAACACATGCAAACACAGATGTAGAGTTAAAGTACAGTGCAGTAAAAAAGATCATTTGAATTTTTATTGAACCTGTGAAGTATCACTGGATGCTTCTCTTTACAAATAAAGATTATTGAGATCAGGAGGGGGGTAAATTACTTGGATAAACAAGTAAGGAGAATGGCTGGGCAAAAATGTAAAAGTAATTTCCTTTCTTTATTTGACTGTAATGATCTGTAATGAATTTCAGTCCAAAAATTATTTTCCTACAGCCAGGATAATTTCCACAAGAATTCAAGAGGGGGACAGTTACATGAGGGCACTACTCTGGTCTGCTCTGGTAAACAAAGAACCGAGTGAAAAACCAAAGCTCTACCTTGGTCATGAGACATATATTGTGTGCCATCTAATCGAAAATGGACCTACCGTCCTCCCTTTGTTGGTTCACTGGGCAAGACCAACAAGGATTTGAGAATGAGGCAGAACCAGAATGAGCTTTCTTTAAACTCCCTGCTACACACACTTGGGAAACCGGAAGACAATTGAGGTTTAAACAGTGCAGCCATACGACCTCCTATGGTTTAAAAGCAGAACAGCGTTGCTGGATGTGGAGCTCCTTGAACAACACATGTTACCAATAAAAATGTGTTGCATTACTTTCTGCAACATTGGGTTGTTCTGTTTTATGATCTGGAGTTATGGATTACACAATAAGGCTAAAGCAAGATGTATACTGTGAAATTGAGAAGTTTGATGCTTTTTTTGCAGCAAATGATTCAAGTTTTACCTAATATTACTATGCAATTAATGAAATGGCCTTCTATCAGTTTTTAGCACATATTTATAGTTTTAATGTAGAAAACAAAACATGTATTCATATGTTAAGATTTGCAAATCTGAAAATGTTGTCTGCAATAAACAAGTCAAGAAAAATAAACAACTATTAAATAAAAATAGACAAAAGTTAATCAACCAAGTCAGAAACACTTTTTTTAAAGGAAAATATTTTTATTTGTGTCTGCTGAGTTAATATAACTATCCTTCAAGAAGCCTTTCATGATTTTTGGCAAAAGAGACTGGTCTTTCAGGTCTCTCCCTTGATATTAATGATCTTATTTGCTTAGGAGGAATAGTGCCAAAAACACAAATGATTCCATAATTATCTAAACCTGGGGAACATGTGAGCTTTTAGCTACATAAAGGTACATAAGCCACTATTTTCCAAGAGTCCATCAACTATGGAAAACTGAAACACCTTTGTTGCATTTTTGCTTTATGGGGACATTTTGTTTTAACAGTTCCCCTACAGAAAATGTTCAGAGTGAGTTATAATTTTTAGCACAGAGGTTTGATTTCAAAGATCAAAATGACATTGTTCTACAAAACTATTCTTACTACCTAAACTTCTTTTGATTCTATCACAACCTGCCATGAGCCACCTCCGTTTTCAATTCAGTTTAAGGTTTAGTGTGTTCAGATGTTTGGTGTTAGATTACCTGCCATATGCTATGTTGCAGGTATGCCAAAAAGTTATATTTTGTCACATCTGACTAGAGCACCTTCCTTACACATTTGCTATATTCCTGACATGTTCCAGTAGGTTTGGTCAATACTTTTTCAATACTAGATAATGGACGGAACAGAAATCTGTAATACCTATGTTCAAAGGTACATAAGTTTTGATTACATTTTTTTTTCACCCAACGCTGCTTTGAACTTCTCCATAACTGTCTCCCTGGACTGCAGGTTGGGTTTCTTGGTCTTCACAATGCTGTTTTTTTAATTATGTTCTTTTAAAAAACACAGAGGCTTTAACCAAACTTATACTGATTAGCTTACATACAGGTGAAATCTGTTTACTAATTAGCTGATATCTGAAGGCACTGTTTTACACTAGATTTTATTTATTAAAGGGCTGAATACACTAGACTTGGTAGATATATTTAGCTGTTGTAGTGTCACTGAACGTGAGACATGTCTGAGTAGCGCTTTGCTGTTTAGCAAAGCGCTGTAAGTTTGCTTAACATAAATATGTTTAAATAAGGATTGTGACTAAATTAAGACTCAATATAGACAAGTTAACAAGCCTAAACTCAATAGCTTTAAGTAGAAAGAATAAATTATTGATGTATTTTCTGTGTGTGACTGTGTGTGTAGGTGTGTGTGTGTGTGTGCGTGTGTTTGTGTGTGTAACAAACCTAGTTACAGACATGGATACTCCACATGTCAGGAATAATGTTTACATTGTATGAGCTAAAGCTAAAGGGCTTATGCAACTCTGTGGTGGAGCGGCTGTTATTTTCATTACCTGTCAGGATTGGTATTATGTCATTCTTATGACAGCGCTGGCCAATATGTCAGCCTCTTTAAGCTGAGTGCATCCATCTGTGTTACTATATATCTGACTGTAATATCTCTCTGGCTATTGGCCAACTGGATCTTGGTCTGCCAGCATTCATTGCTAGTGTTTCTCAGAGTATCTCTCGTGCTCTCTTCTCCGCCCTCAACGCCCCCACGGACCTAAAAATATTGGACGCAGTGATATGAAAGCAGATGCTCCAGCCAACTTTTTACATCCCTAAAAATCCATGAAGAAAACGGACTGTTTGTATGGCTTCAAGAATTTCTATTAGCACCGGGGTTCCAATCTATAACAAAATACATAAGTTTGTACTTCCAGTGGTTGCAAAGACATTTAGAAAAGAAGAAATCAATTGTCTGAGATTGTGGAAGAAGAATGATTGATATCAGGTGAAGCTTTCTTCCCATGCAGAGTTAAGAGGGCCCACTGGCCCTTGGGAGCAGCCAGTTACTAGAGAAACTCCTGCTGGGGCCACTCTGTAGAGGTTTTTAGCCTGTTCCCTGGGGGTCGCCACCACCACTTACCCGCTGAAATAAAAATCAATGGCTTAATGATCCAAAACAGGAAATAGAATGAGGGGAAAAAAAAGCAAGTCCCTAAAACAACAAAATGTCTTTTGGCAAGGGACATTCTTTCCTGCACCTTCATTTGTTTGTTTGTGTTGAGAGAAACTTGCGAAGATGGGAAGTGAGTGTATGTGTGTGTTTGTGTGTGTGCACATGGACAAGCAGCTCTGAGAGAGTGAGCTTACCCTAGCTTAGTGGCGCAAAACATATTGATTTATTGATTGCCAGTTTCACCCCCTTGCCATCTCTCTCTCTGCCTGTTATAAAGGCTCCGGGGACTTGAGACTGTAGCGGGGACGGAAAAAAGGAACGTGAGGGTGGAAGAGAAGTAGAAGGAGAGAAAAGCTGAATGCGAGGGAGGGGTATCCCATATGAGAGTTGATCCAACAGCCTTTTAACCAAAGCCCCTACATCATTCAGATTTATGAACTAAGGTCACGACCAAATCAAAACCTTGACCTATCAGAGAGGATGCCGATTTATAAGCAGCTTGTACTGGGGAGAGGTGGGAACTTGGCAGTCACTTGTATTCTCCTTGGCCCTAGCTTCCGTATAAAGAGAGTTGGATCAGGGATGGGAGGGAGAGGCTGCCTGTAATTTGTGATTACAAGACAGGTTGTGTTTTTTCATGCTATCCATGCTCGGTACCACTTCAAAAGAATGTCACTGTTGCATGCTCTGTACGGAAAAGCTTTCATGGTCCGCTAAAATTCAAACTGCAATAGGAGGTCTCAAGGTAACTTTCTGAGTAAGCAGCTTTAATACAGGGCCTTGCAAAAGTATTCACACTCCTTTAACGTTTTCATATTACAATCTAAGATTTTTATGTATCTAATTGGCATTGTATGTAATTGACCAACACAAAGTAATGCATAATTGTTGGGAAATGCTCTGCAAATATTTTATCAATAAATATCTGTGCAACTATTGCACTTTTTACTAATCCACTGAATTCTGATTTACCTAAATAAAATTCAGTCCAATCAATACCCTTCAAAAATTACTTAATGACTAAATAGGGTCCACTGATCTTCTATGACGGCTTTTGCATTGTAAAGACCAAGGAAAACAAGTTCAGGGTTAAAGCTATAAATTAGGGTTAGGTTAAAAAAAGGATTCTAGGTAGAGTACTGTTGAGTCCATCACATTGTGAAATATGATGGTGGGATCATCATGCTTTGGTATTACTTCCCAACGTCACAGACAGAGGGCCTGTTTCGAGTTCATTCGTTAAAGCAAAATACAGAGGAGGAAGAAAATCTGTTAGAAGCTAAGAAAAAAATACTTGAGCCAGGGGTAGAAGTTAACTTTTTCAGAATGAAAACAAAACATATAGCTAGAGCTACAAATGGAATGATTTGGAAAAAAAACATTTTTATGTCTTAGCCTGGTCAAACTTCGGACATAAGAACAATTTAGAATCAAAGCAAACATACGGGGTCACAAGCCAGTGATTTCTTCTGCCGGTCACAAGTCTGGAAAAATGAAGAGGGTTGAAAGCCAAGTAGAAAGGTAGCAAGGGTTGAATAGAAGCTTAGGAGAAGGGTTCAAGTTGTTCTACCATGAGGTACATGGAAAGAGAAATGGAGTAGGAGTTATCTTGAAGAAGGAATTTGCTTGGAATGTTCTGGAAGTAAAAACAGTGTCAGATAGGTTGATGAGCCTTAAACTTGAAAGAGACTGAATAATGACCAATTTTGTTAGTGGTTATGCCCCACAGGTAGGATGTGTTAGACGAGAAGCAGAAATTATGGAGTGAACTAGATGATTTGATGCAGGGTATCCCGAGAGTTGAGAGGGTGGTGAGAGGTTCAGACTTTAACCGATATGTTGGTGAAGGGAACAGATGTGATGAGGAAATGACGGGCAGGTTTGGTGTTCAGGACAGGAAAAAAGAAGGACAGATGGTGGTAGACTTCACAAAAAGGATGGAAATGGCTGTAAACTCTGTCTTTCAGAAGAGGCATGAACATAGAGTGGAGGCAGGAGCTCTCAGGTGGACTACATCTTATGTTGTGACGTATTCTGAAGGGGATTTGTAACTATAAAGTAGTGGTGGGCGAAAGAGTAGCTAGACAGCACATGATGGTTGTCTGTAGGATGAAACTGACGGTGAGGAAGGTGAGGAGAACAAAGACAGAGCAGAGGACCAAGTGGTGGAAACTGAAAAAAGAAGAGTGCTGTGAGGTTTTCAGGGAGAAGTTGAGACAGGCTCTTGGGAGGTGTTCCCTGATGACTGGACAGCTACAGCTAATGTGATTAGGGAGACAGCAAGGAGGGTATTTGGTGTGTCATCTGGAAAGAGGAAGGTAGATAAGGAGACTTGGTGGTGGAGCAATGAAGTCCAGGAACATATACAGAAAAAGAAGTTAGCTAAGAAGAAGTGGGACAATGAGAGGACTGAGAAAAGTAGACAGGAGTAAAGGGAGATGCATCGCATGGTGAAGGTAGAGGTGGCAAAGGCCAAACAAAGGCAGAGAGAAAGAGATGGAAAAGATGTGCAAGAGCTTAGGTTGATCAAGGATATGGATGGAAATGTACTGACATTTGCCAAGAGTGTGATATGAAGATGGAAAGAGTACTTTGAAGAGCATGAATAAGGAAAATAAGAGCAAATGTAGAGTAGAAGAGGTGACTGTTGTGGATCGAGAAGTAGCCCAAATTACTAAGAATGAAGTGAGGAAAGCTTTGAAGAGGATGAAGACGGGAAAGGTAGTTGGACTTGATTACATACCTGTGGAGGTATGGAAGTGTCTATGAGAGGTGGCAGTATAGTTTTTGACTAGGTTCTTTAACAAGAACTTGAAGACTGAGAGGATGCCTGAGGGAATGGATGAAAAGTGCCCTAGTGCAAATTTATAAGAACAAGGGAGATGTACAGAATTGTGGCAACTACAGGGGAATAAAGCTAATGAGTCATTCAATGAAGCTGTGGGAGTGGTGGAAGCTAGGCTTCGGTCAGAAAATAGCATTTGTGAGCAGCAGTACGGTTTCATGCCAAGAAAGAGCACTACAGATGGAATGACTGCTTTGGCATTCTTTCTTTTCAGATTTAAGTAAAAACTGAGCAGTCAAACATTTTTCGACAGTGCCCCAGTGTGAGACATGACACTCTGGGAGCTGAAGTAACATGCATGAAGCAAACTTTTGATGAGTAGGATATAACCCAGAAAACTGGACTTGTGATTTGTTACAGGACGAAAATTATAGCAATACTAAGAAAATGTGAGAAACTGGCTCCTTTCTCAGCAAGTTCCAAAACAGCAACTTTTTTCTCTACAAAACAAACAACCTCTCTTTCATTCTATTTATTTACAGCCTTCCAAGACATTGAATTATGGGCAATGTTTATGGCACAGAGCATCATGAAGTATTTTTATATGAACAATGGCTGTATTGTATCCACATTATGTACAATACCAAGCAACCATTCTCTTCAAAAACTGTCTGGCAGTCATGCAGGCACCATAAAAGTCATTCCCTGCTATTGTCTTCTTTAAGCAGCAGCACAGTACATTAAACTGAAGTGGGTAACCATCTGAGACTCAAAGTCAGCAAATATACAGCAGTTAATTATGAATGGATTGTAATCACACTAAACAAAAACCCACACACTTTTGCTTTTTTCTTTCACAAGTCTCTAACGTTCAAACGGGAATGCTGGTTCAAATGCACAATGTACCACTGATTTGTACTGTACTGTAACCCCCTGTATCATCTCATGACTCAAGGGGGACGCTGGAGACATGGATCCTATCCCATTTTAGTGTAAAGTTCTTTCCTAAAGCATCCAATGAATTATTGAAAAGATGAAATATGAGTCCCGATTCAACAGCCCTCTCTTTCCCCCTCCCTGGGAGACCCTGCTAAAAGCGTCATCTGTTGCTATTTTTGGTCCTTAACAAAAAAATCAAAGAAGAATGAATGCACAGAAATTAAACTGTGTAAATGTGCAGGAGGAAAAAAGTGCAGAATCATTTGTGGTAAAAAAAAAAAAGTAGGTCTTTCAGTTCCACTTCATGTTGTCACATTAAGAGCCGGTCTGTTCTCCCTGAGAGCAGGGAATCAGGGAGGGGAAGGCTATTCTATTCTTAAATACACAGCATCAGGCAAATGCGATTAGAAGCCTGAGGGGGGCAGGTATGATCTAATAAAGGTGGTCTATGTGGTGAAAGCCTTTCTTTTGCCGGGGATGGCACGCCCAGCCACAGTGTGCCACAGGCCCCCCTGCGGCACTGGCAGACATCCTCTTATGAGTGGTGCTGAAAGACACTATGTATGACTACTGTGGTGGACAACAAGTTGTTTTAGTTTTGGTTTAAAGTCACGGAACTGATAATTTTGTCTTCCATCTGTTGGTTGCAGCTTGTGTCTGTTCTTCTGAGTTAGCATTTTGCCAAAAAATATTTAATAAAATTTTTTACCCCAAAAAATCCTCCTAGATCATTCCTTCATTACCTTCCATCATCCTTATATTTTGTCTGAATTAAATCCTTCATTACACTCAGCTTTTTGCGACTTGCTTCATGCAGGCTAGTGTTTGCCTGAGATGATGAGTCGAATAAATCTGTCTCCTCAGACTGGCCGGAGAGTCTGATCGACATTTGTTGGATGTCTGCTCATCAACCCCAGCCAAACTCACTCAGATTACAAATGAGAGGATTTAATGGTGTTGTCTGTGGCCATACTTCTCTAATTAAAATCCTACTGGCTGGAAACATTGTATCACCGCATTGTCTTGGTTAAGGGTTTTCCGCTTTTGGCCTGTGAGAGTAAACCTGGAGTGGAAAGGTTAATAGCAAAGACCTGTGCATTACAAGCGCTTGTGTAATTATAAGAACTGTGGCTGTGAGAGAAGCCTTTATACCTTCAGACTGTGGGATTTCTCCACTCATTACTAGAATGGATCTTGTGAAGAATCATGTTAGATATTTATGGTGAGAAGACCTAGCTGACAGTCAGGTGCAAGTTCTCAACTATTTTTTGACATTACAAATACAGCTGAAGCAAGCGCTCCAGTTACACAATGCTGTTGCTCTCTTTGTTGGAAAATCAAACATCTGGTTTGCATTTTTACCCTCCTTTCGTTTAAGTTGATTTGACTTTTTTTTTCCAAAAACAAATGTTTTGATAATCACCGGTTTAGTGCACCACTTTTGCTTAATAATGATATATGTAAAAACTAGGGTTGTACAATATTAGGAATACAAGCAAGTGCAATATTGTTGAACCCACATTGTCCTTAATCTTCTCTTTTTTTTACTCTCATTAAGACATCCCTCATTTTTATGAGTTTTATCGTCATTATAATCAACAAAAGCAGTAAGATCTAACAAGCCAAATAAACGTAGCAAACATTGTAGGCACTGTTGTGTTTGTTTAACTTTTCTTCTTATTTCAAAATAAGTTTTTGGCAGCACATTTTATACTGTTGGAAGACCTGTTTGCTTCTCTTTTTGAATTGTGCCACAATTGTAATAAAATGCATTTGTGGCAGCAGAGCTTAGTATATGCTTTGTACCCATGACAAACTTACCAAATCTTCTCTGCCAATACCAAACAGCTTTTGGTGGAGGCAGTGTGATTGTGTTGGGTGGTATCTTCCTCATGGGACAAACAGCATCATTCTCATTAGAGGCAAGCTTAATGCAGAGAGATATTAATGTGGGATTCTAACAAATGCCAATCTAATAACACTGTCTTAGAGACAGAACTCCATCCTCCGAAATGTTAATGCTTGTCTCCATGGAGCAGGGTTTATCAGCAACTACCTCCTGAAATTAGTTGTGAAGAAGATGGAATTTTCTGCCTTCAGGCTGATTCCAGCCCCACTGAACACCTATGGCATGAGCTTGAACATGAGAGAGACCAACATTACCAATTTGGCTGACTTGTCACGAATGCTTGTTAAAAAATAGAATGCCATCGGACAATAATATCTGACCAAGTGTATGACCTGCATGAGAAGGAGATGCTTGGCTGTGGTTCTCCCATGTGGTACTTTAACCCCTATTTGTGAATGAATAAATTGTTTAATTGCCTAAATTCTAATCATCCAATAATGGCAAATGAAACCCAACAATAGTCAATTGTAGAAAAAGAAGTTTGGCAGTGGCAGTGAAGACTTGGACGGTGTTCAATGGGTGTGACCCCCATACTTAACTCTGCTGTCTAATCCACAAATGCATTTTCCTTACAAATGTGGCACCAATTAAAAGGAAATAAACAGGCTTTCCAAGTAATGCTAACAAACATTGTTACAATAATATTGGACTAATAGTTAGTAATATTACTTAATCTGATCCAGTATGCAGACACTCTGTTGCACTGACAAAGATTCACTCACCTTTGTGTGGTGTTTGTTTAAAGTGATAAACACAGCATAGAACTCACCTTAATTCTCTGAGTAATCCATGTAACATTCAATTTACCCAATCAGTACACTCATAGAGTGAGTATGGACCATTAAGCATTCAGCCCAAGATGGGCCAGGAACCATTAAGCCAGGAAATTTGTCAAAGCAGATGCAGTTTGATTTTCTTTTCTTTTTTTGTACAGCTTAAAGCTGCTATACAGACCTTTTTAAACAAGCTATCTTAGAAAAAAAAAACGTCACAGGTTGGTTGTCTCCAGTAGTCAACACGGCAGAGGCGGGGTACACCCTGGACCGTTCCATCGCAAGACAACATACAGACAGACAAGACAAACAGCCATGCACACTCACCACTTATGAACAAATTAGTGAGACCAATTAACCTAACGGTAATGTTTTTGCACTGTGGGAGAAAACTAGAGTCCCAAGATGGAACCCAAGCATGCACACTCCATGCAAAAAGACCCTTGGCCAGGATTTGAACCAAGGACCTTCTTGCTGCAAGGCAACAGTTCTACAAACCGTACCACCGTGCAGCTCATCAAATGTAGTCGAAGTCATGCTTTGGGTCAATCATTGATGTTAAATGTTTGTAAACTATTGCAAACTGAAACTTTTCTGGAATGCAAATGTGAAACAAGCAAAAGAAAGAGGAAATAAGGATTCTATTGATCCAATAAAGCTCACAAGGGACCAGAAAGAGCTGCTGACAATCACAAGCTATTTCGACACATTAGTGTTGCAGTGTTCGCCACATTTTTTAGCACTGATGTTATTCAGATATTTTTTTTCCTGATGTAGATAGCAAAAGTTTAACAAAGGCGGCTTTGCATTAGAGGCATAAACTCAACTCATAAATCATTTTAGGACTGACTGTTTACTGATAAATACAAGTAGAGG
This sequence comes from Apricaphanius iberus, assembly GCA_028564705.1. Taxonomy (NCBI): domain Eukaryota; kingdom Metazoa; phylum Chordata; class Actinopteri; order Cyprinodontiformes; family Aphaniidae; genus Apricaphanius; species Apricaphanius iberus. The sequence goes on along the minus strand of JAPXFQ010000846.1, from coordinate 1,619,988 downwards.
GAGGAAAATCTAGACTCTAAATTAGTTACTAGTTTGAAAGATATTCCTGACTTAATTATTACAGGAACATTCTTTTCAGGCCTCCGTCACTTTCCTGGTAAAATCCTGATAAATTCTATCAATATGGACTGGTGAAGCTAATCAGCATCATACATAAATTTACATCACTCTGTTAAACTCTGCCAAATGCTTATGAATTCAATAAAGTATCAACAAAACAGCACCCTCTAAAAAACAAAAGCCTAATGCGGTAAGTTCCTGTAAAAAAAACAAAAAAACAAAACACTTATAATAACAATACTACTATGGTGCATTTGTTTTGTAGAATACAGTGGCATCTGCTTGGTTATTTTCCCCTCTGAACTTGTTTTGATGACTTAGGATGTGCAAGTAAGCAGGTCTGCTCTTGAAAACTGTCAAAGAGGTGGAGAGCTAGAACAGTTTTGCAAGAGATCTTTAAAAATATTCTTATTTAAAATCTGTTGGTCCATAAGTGGTTAGAAAATGAAGACATCAAGATGGTGATCTCTTGGCATCCTTCATTCCAAAAAATTAAGGCTTGATACAAAACAGCATTGCACATACTTCAAATCACTGAGTGGAATTATTTTACAAATTGTAATTTCCTCAAGTTCAGGTCCACATAGCCCACATTTTTTGTTTTATAAGTCAACAGAAATGGTAAGATAAGACACCGTTTAAAAAAGTGGATAAATACCAAAATTCCTTCACAAAACTGATGATGTGGAAAGGTTATTACTGGCTGAGTAGTATAGGATCTTTATAAGTTTCATTTTCAAACGTCTGTGATTATATTTCCTACTTTTTTAATGTTTTTAAATCACAGATTATGAGAGAGCTAGATTCTACTTTGAATGAAATTGCAAGAATAAAATTAACTTTAAAATTCCTTTGAAACATTTCTGTTTTGTTTTTGTCAAAAAAAAAAAATCCTTCCCAACAAGGAGGTCAAGTAAAGTGTAACCTTGGCTGACCTAGAGAAAAAAAGGTTATGAACTTCTCAAAGGAAAAATAAATTCATACTTCTGCAAATGATTCAGAGCTGACAAAAGCGTTAGTGAGATTCTATTTCACATTTCACATTCTATTTCTACATCAATATGAGACTCGTGGAAGATTTTTAGGGCTTGATGAGATCATCCATGCATGACTAAAATTGAGAAAAGGTCAGGAAGAAAGACAAGATGAGGATTCATCATCATCCCCATTGTTTAAAAGTTTTAGGTAGACTCCAAGCCTTCAGTTATGACCGCTGCACATTTCATAACATGAGTTGCTGTTTTGTTTTTACATCATTAACCTTTTTTTGACAAGTGAGATTCAAATAAAGGACATATAGGAAGATGGAAGCCATTTAAAGAATTAGACTTTTCAGCCTATGCTTTGTTTACCAAAAGAGAAAAAAAAAGGAAAAGTAATGTGATCTGTGCCAATATGTATACAAGAGGCCAAGCTGCCAAGGAGCTTCTCGCATGTGTGCCAAACAAACCTGCTCTCTTGGAAACTTGCCTGGACAAAAAATGGAACAGTTTGCTTGTAAGGTCTCTACATCAACACATCTGACACCAACCAGACTAGCTCTGTAATACATGCAGGGGTTGGCGAGGTATGTTAACAATTAATATTGTACAATATAGAGGTTTTCTTACTTCTATGTAAAGCTTCCTTATCAATTTTTACAGTTTAGAAAATTATAAGCAGATAACCTTTCTACAGAGTAAGATTAGCTGAGAATGACATGTTGGATTTTTTGAGCATGTCCAAATCAACATAAAAAATGGCCTCAACCTATACCAAAGTCTGGAGCAGTTTATAAATTCAGTGCAGTCGCTTATAGTCTGAAATAAGTTCCACCAACTTACTTATTTATGTATTTTTTTAACCACCAGACAAAACTACTAAAATAACATGTAGAGTCTATATTTATTGTCAAATGTTTTTTAAAAATTTGACCTTATGTGAGTGGCAAGAATACAGACTTTGCATTGTTTAAAGTTTGCCACAAGCCATGAATGGGACTTGTTAAACATCAAGCTGCTAGCCAACCATGAAAGATCTATGTATGGTGGAAAACTATCGCATTATGTTATCCTGAAGAAACCATCTCCACTTCAGGGTGGCGTGGTGGTGGCAACAAAATTTGGAACAAGGAATCTTATCAAAGTTAATAGAAAAGAATATGGAGCTAAACACAGACTTGAGATCGGGGTGGGCGATCACCTTCCAGCAAGACAAACCTAAAAATGCAGCCATTTGCAGTGTAGCTTAGACTACAGCTTAGGCTATACTGCAAAAAATTGTATTACTCGTTTTTCAATTTATGGAAATCACTACTGTAATAACTATAGTTGTCCATGTACAACGGCAACAACAGATATTTTAAAGGAGTAGCACAACATGCTTGAAGGTTTTCAGCTTTTTGTGTTATGTCATAAATCCCCCCCAAAAAAAAAATTTACTTGCTCTGCATGTGGATGAGAAGTCGGTATTGACAAAAACTTTGACACCATAAATGTATTTTTTTTTATCTCCTTGAATGTTTCATTTGCTGCGTCACAACCACTTTTTATATTGTTACATTGGTTATATAGGTTATGAAGATAAAAATGCATGTCAGTAACATGTTAGCTTATATTGCTAATGCAGTTAGGTTGGTCAGCTTCATCAAACAGGCCCTGATTTTCAAATTTTGAATTAGTTAATTGTTCTCTGCCTTGGTCTCTGTTATTATAAGACACTTTATCCACAGTTTTTCTCTTTTGAGAAGTTACTCATGAACAGAAGATCTACCAAAAACAAATTTTTTCCTTTTTGTTCTTCATAGCTGTTTCATCAGAAGGCTTTGTTTCACTTATATTTATCTCGGAACTAATCAATCCCGAAACACCTTCTAAATACATCCATAGCTACAGCCTGCTAAACAGGTTCAAATCAAATCATCTTACAAAGGTTACAATGGCTTAATCAAAGTCCAAAGCTAAATATAATCGTGAACTTATAAGAAACTTTGAACATCGCTGTTCGCAGACACCCTCCATCCAGTCTGACTGAGTTTAAGCTATTTTTTTTATACTATGCAAAATTTTCCGTGTCTAGATGTGAAAAGAGGGTAAGCACTAACTCCAAAAGAGGTCACTCTAATTGCATGGAAATGTGGTTCTACAACGTATTGACTCAAGGGAGTTGAACATGTGCACGCCACATGGAAAAGTTCAGGAACTATTAATAGTTTTGCATGGCACTGTATGCCTTTAGGTCGGACTAAAAGGCCAGCACGGTTGCAACAGAGGTGCAACCCACTGGGTATATTGTGCAACATTTACTTCTGGAAATGCACACAGCTTCACTTTCAGAAGAGCAAATGACACAATGGGGGCCAGTCATGCTCAGAAATCTTTAAAGGTATATAGCTGTAGAATAAAATCAGATTAATGCCCCCTATTTGAAAATATAATTTCCCTTTTTTGTAGGAGAGATGCTCCTTCCAAGTCTAATAAAGTTTAGAAAATCTCCAGATTTCCCCCACTCTAACCTCACTGACAACAGCCCAGTCGTTCATTCCTTCACACACTTCGTCCATAACGGAGGTTAAGTTTAACACCTGTCACCTCCTCTCCTGCTTCATTATTTCTGCCACTCTTGTCCTCTGTAACTCCCTCGCTCATTCCTCCTCTCTCGCCGTACCTTGTCCCTGTGCTAATGAGCAGGGTAATTATGGATAGCCCAGGCCAAAGGGAGAGGAAGAAGGAGGAGACAAAACGGGAGGAGAAGAGGAGGAGACCCGGCAAAGTTTAGCCTGGTTCTCCAGATAGCATTAGTCCTCTCCTTCCCCCTCTGACACATAGCCCTACGCTTAATTAAACATGCCTCAGAGGGATGCGGAGAGGGAAACAGAGTAAAAGTGAGTTCATGTTGGCAAAGAGCTGGAGGAGAGAGAGGGAAAAGTCAGGGTGATGCAAATGCAGCGAGAGAGAGGCAGATAAGCTGGTGATGGAGTGTGGGAGGTGGGGACAGTGAGAGGAAAAGGTGGGGAGATATGGATAGAGAGGGTGGAGGGGTGGGTGGGTAGTGAGCCAGAGAAAGAGCAAGTGATGTTGATGGAGGGAGGAGCTGAGGTAAGCGAGATGAGGAGGAGATGATGACATCTTCAGTGAAAATAAAAAGAACAAGCCAGGGTTGATGGAGACAAAAAGGATTAAAAAAGTGGTAAAAGAAGCAGTGAAGGGGATTACTATAATACATGAAAATAAATTCCTGTGGAGTACCAGCCCTGCAGAAAATAAAGCAGGGAAAGTACTAGCAATAAAATTTCCAGCATCACGTGAGACTAGTCTGATGTCATATCTGCATGATTCATTTTAGGATTCAAAACAACTGCAAATAATTAACAAAATAAAATGTGTTTTGCAAGGTAGCAACAGATTAATGTTTGTTAAGGTGATTGACTTGCTTTGCTTTCAGCAAATTCATGCAAATATTTGAAGGTTATGGTTGGGGGGAAAAGTGAGTAAACATATCTAAAGATTAAACATTTTCATTTAATCATTTTGGTTCAGTTGTGATGAGGCCCTGCAATACACTGGTGAACTATCCAGATTGTACCCTTCCTCTCGCCCAATGATTAACCACCACACCAAAAACAACCCGGCATAGGATTGATGATATGGATAATGAAGGGATGGATGGGATGAGGCCACCTGCCTAAGGAGACTCTATAATAAAAAGCAAAGAAATGGGGGAAACAAAATACACTTTTGTTCATATTAGTGACACTTTTTATGGTATCATGGAGTTGAAATGAAAAAGGCATCCATCCATTCTTGATACTTTTGCAAAGTCACAGAGCAGCTGAAATGTTTCTCCAACAGACAATTGGTGGGTAAACCCTAAAGTATTCATCTGTCCATTAAATAAGCACAGCAACACACAAACAAATAATACTCGTGATCACACCTAAGAGTGATTTGGAAACAAAAGAACATAACATGCATGTTTTTGGACTGTGGAAGAAAGCCAGAGTATCCAGAGAGACCCCAAATATGCAAAAGGGGAATGCATCAAAAGCAACAGCAGAAACGGACACAGTAACAAATAAGTAAGCTATCAGAATTAATAAAACTATAAAACCAAATTAAAAATGTTTATGTCATAGAGAAACAAAACATTCCACATTATTTTCCAGAAATGTTTCATGTGAAATTAAACAGGCAATTTTTATTTAGAAATATTCCAAATTGGAAAATTTCTATACCAATTGTGGGAATTACTGAGAAATGTGGCAAAATATGAACATACTGAATCATTTCTAAACATAAATGTAAACATTTTGTATTTGTGAAATTTGTTCTTTCATGCTTTATTTGTTGGTTAATACCATGCATTGAATGTATTTACCAAATTATAAAATGAAAACATCCTTCTCTTTGTGTAGTTCATATTTGAATCAGTGGTGACAAAAGACTTTCCCCTGCATCTGAGAAACATGATTAATAATAAAAAAAATGGGTCTACTTTTTTAGGATACGCCAAAAAAAAACAAAAATCTAGAACATAAGATGAATGAAAACATTCAGTGGATTCATGCAAATTAGGGGTCTATTGTTATGAATAATAAACCAGGCTAATAACAGGACAATTATGAATGTGTAATCACATTAACGGGACACGGAGACTTGTTTAAACCTGATGATGGTGACATGCAATTAGAGAGCAACTGTTATCTCCCAGATCGCATCAATAATTTATCACCACACGCATTTTGCGCATTGCACGAGATGACATCAATTATTAATAACTAGAATTACATATCTATCTGTTCTTCAAACAGAGGCACTGGATCCAAAGTATAGTTTGACTAAAATTATTGGAGAAAAAAATAAATCTTGCAGGTAATTTTTCACTAAAATTATCAAGACAGGTGAACAAAATTGCAATTTCAAAAACAGTGCAGGGATCATTTGAGAAAATAAATGACTGTCCTACACAACAATTAACAATCATTTCACTCACAGATCCCTGTTCTGCAAGGTTGTCTGGTAAAACCCAACACTGCTGATAAGACAGGTTAAAGGGGTGGAAAGAGGTTTATTTTTCTCACTTAAGACCCAGAGTAGAAAATGCAAAGCAACATTTATCTCCCCATAATAAATATAATGCTAGTTCAGCTCACTCAGAGGGAAAACGAGAACAACTTCCACAGAGGTTTAATTAAAGTGCAGGAGCACCGCCTGTCAGTCTCAACATCTGGGCTCTTACGAGTGCCGGCAGATTTTCTCAGCAGCTCGCCTCAATAGTGAAGCAGAAGGGGAGAAAATGAAAGGAGCTCGCACTTCTGTGGCGTGGCAATGAAAAACAAAAGGACGTGAAGGAGCGAAGACAGCAGCGATAGAGAGAGACAGACTAAAGTTATTCACTGCGAGTGACTTTGGAGTGCAGTGCACATTTAAACTTTAATGAATACAACCCTTAAGACATGATGTAATGAGATAAAGAGAAGAAAAATACACCAATCCCAAAGAGGGGCAAAGAGAAAGTGGCGAAGTGGGAGAGGATGAGAAAGAAAATAAATTCTCTGTCATTATTGTTGACTCAGCAATCACTGGGTAAACACACCACAATTAAACTGTGCCCACTCTGTCCAGTATATGCACAAATCCAGCTATAACTCACTGCTAAATTACTATTGATTCACCACTGCTAGGTTCTGTGCACAGCTTGCAACAAAAGGAATTATACATCAAAGTTCTGCCAGTAAGCTATGGACCATTTTGAGTGAATAAAATATGAAAAACCCAACGCACCAAAAAAACTCATACATCCATCTGGCAGATGTGAGCGATTATAGGGAATAAGATGAGGATATTCAATTAAAAAACATTTGCTTCCCCCTCATCATCAGTTCTGTTTTCCCATGGCAGACAGCCATGAAGAAAACACATCTGGGAGTGATCTACGTTATCTGTCTCTACAGACTCCTGCTCAAAAAGGAGGGTTTATGCGCTTCTATTGTGGCGAGAAGCTGAAATGCTCAGAGCTTTAAATAACACCTAATTGTGAGTTTGCAAAGGCAGAACTGTATGGTAGCCAACCCTGAGAGAGTAGCTGCGTCCTGGTAAAGAGGTGTATATTAGGTCGAGCCACAAACACAGGGCTTAGATCTATGTAGTGAGCATGAACAAAAGAACTGATATCTGCAGAGACTCCAACTGAATACAATTTGCTCACAAGGGCTTAGTAGAGAAGCTTTGAGTTTTAGGTGGAATGATATAAGTACTTTCTCTCCAAGTAGACAAATAGGGGAAGAAAGAAGGTGATGGCGAGCGAGGGATGCGGATCTTTCCTTGTTGGACTGGCAACCATCTATTAGCTGCAGTCTTCAGATGAGTTATGATATTTTTCTGGATGCATGCCCAGAGTGAGATGCAGTTATCTGGAGGTAAAGCCAAGTGCTAATGTACAGTAGCTCCACTGAGGCCTTTAGTTAATGTCAGGCCTCTGTTTGTTTAAAAGAGAGAAAACTGACATTTAATATGTTATAACTATTTAGTTCCCAATGAAATATTTAACAGTACATATTATTCACACTGAACATGTCGATCAGAACACATCAAATCACACTATGCAGTGTTGGATATTTAAATTAAGAATTTAGGAGAATTTTCAATTCTACCGATGCCTTTGTAGTTAAACTTACTTTTTTTTCTATATCCTGATTTTGTTGTCACTACATGAAAGAGTAGCAGGTAGCTGACAGTTTACCTAGTTTGCACTGCAGGGAGGAGCCCTAAAATGTATATCATGAAAAAGGATTCTTGGGTTGCATTTCAATTTTTTTAAGTAATTTGTATAATGAAATATACCCTGGATGGAAAAAAACTAAAATATTTAAATCAGATTTCATGCCAATTGATACAGAAAAGGGCTACTTTAAAATTCTTCAGTTCAAAATACAATACAATAGTTAGAACAACTTTTCACATAACCCCATGCAACAGAAAGGTTCCCAGCCTGCCCAGCATTAGGAGATACAGAATAAGAGGTTCATAGTGAGACAGCAGGTACGATGACTCATGTGTCATAGTGGACATTGGTTTAAAATATTATTTGAACTGAAGCTTGGGGAGCCTAAGAGGGAACACTCATGGTTAAGAAAATTATTCTATTTCCAAATAGATTTCCATTTAAAATGATCTTAGGTCAACCAATATGTTTCCCTTCTATAAGAAATGAGACAGGCATATCTTGAAGGATAATAAAAATAATGACAAAAACTGCAAAAAAGGGCTCAACATTTCTGAGAATGAAAGGCCCTTGTACCATGATCCTAATCTTTAGCTCCTTCCACAGAATCTATGACCTGTACAAATCAGAAATCTCGCTGAACCACTCCAAAATGATTTGTTACTTCAAATCAGAAACTGGTAAATACAATTGAAAGATACAGTTAAACCTAAATTTGTCAAGGGTATGAATTATTTTAAACCCCACTGAATGGTTGGCTGTAGGCAGGTTAAGCTAATGCTGCATCTATTTTGCTTGTCTCTTGTCTGCCCTCCATATTGGAGGAAAAAAGAGAGAGAAGAAGAAGAAAATAATGATGTAAGTGAAGAATAGGAAAGTGAATGTTGCTGAGAAGGTAGTGAGGAGGATAAGGAAGGGAAGAGAGGCTGTGAAAGGCGAAGTAATGCTGGCCACCATGCTGTTTCCCAACACAGAGGCTAAATTATTATCACATTCAATATCCTGATTTTACACAATGGGAAACATACACTATAAGTGCAGAGGTATGTAGGGTATCCAAAAAATTTACTTGGCCAACTGAATGAGCCCTCACTACCATTGATGCCCATTTCTGATACAGATTAAAGTGATCAAAATAAGGCTCTAAAAGAGAATTTGGTGTTAATCTCAACTGACTTTTTTGCCATAATATCGCATGTTTCTGTGGTATTGTGCTGGCCTTGGATAGTTGTCACGTCTCTGTAGACCATGCTTTCAGGTACCGTCATAAAATCTGCCCTTGTAATTGTCTCACTGGTGTCAGTGGTTCCTTTCATGAGAGCTTGTTTGGGATTAAATGAGCTGCTGTCCGTTCAGAAAGAATTCCCAAAAGCGTGGCAGAATGCACTTCAAGTATACCAAACTATTATCCTCTCATGGCCAAGGTTGTCCATGAGATCAATAAGAAGATACAAATAATCATTTTGATTAGAATTTAAAAACATCCAGGGCGACCAGTCCTGCAGTTTAGTTATTAGTGTGCAGAGAAATCTACTCTCAGAAGCCATTAAAGGAGAAAAATACACTAAGTAGCTTACCACTAAGTGCTCCTGTAAGAGCCATGTCACACTTCTAAGTCCTTTCCTACCCATGAAGATGTGTTGCTCTTCTCTAAATGAATTATTGGTTGGGGCTGGATTCTCGCCAAAGACAACCTTGCTGTGGAACATAGTTGTTAATTAGGTCTAGATGTGCTTAAGGGATAACAAATGTGCACAGCGACCACATCCTTAACATCCAGCTGAGACTGTCTTTCCACTGCAGCCTTTCTTTCCTTTGATAACCACACAGGTCTTAACCTTTGAAAGCATAAAGCATAAAGCTCTGACCTCTGGCCTCAAAAGCAGTAAATGTATGCAACAGTTTAGCCATCTTTATGCATTGTGGTTATTTTGTCTGGCGGCCAGTGGGACATTTATTTGTGTATTTAATTTCACAGGTGCCCTCAATACACTGTTCAACAACTGGCGCTGGTGGTGAGCAGGCAGCACCATCTGTGTGCAAGGAGTGCCAAAGACCCTGAAGACCCATCATTTATTAGGCAAAGGTAAGACCAAATGATTGGTAAAAAGCACTACTCCTAAGGATTAGTTATTCCAAGTGGTATCACTGAGTATGATCAAGCACTGTTGTTCCAGCGACTGCACATCTGGGATGACAAAAGGTGTTGACAGGAAAGAAAGGAGAATTGCTGCTATACCAGAGAATCTGGGTGAGTTGGATTCCTGTCCAAAACTGCTACAAGGTTGCCTCATGAGGACCATAATCCATCGAAGTTATTTTTCTTCTCTCTTCTTCTTCCGCCCCCTCCTGTTCCACCCCCTGTCCTCTTTGCAACGTAATCATTTTCCTCTCATGGGGTGTGACATTCATAAAGGATGCTTTTGCAGGTGCCGTTTCTTGCCAAAATTTGGAATCAGCTTTAGAAGTGTACTCAAACAGTGAGATTGCCAGAGGAAAGCTTCTGTAGATGCTTCTTGGCAGGCTTACTCCTAACTGTCACTCTTGCTTTTTCCTCCCCCTTGTTCTACCTCTTCCAGTATTCTCCTGGATTGATCAAACTGATAAGAAACTTCAAATACTCCTGCATTCGTTGTAAGACTAAAGTCTCTAGGTCTTAGCACTCTCCATTTAAAAGAAGTTATATAAGATGTTAATGAAAGCTTTTTTCATTGAGCTTATGCTAAAAAGGACCAGCTGTTCATTCAGGATATTAGGTCAAAAATAACCTTACTGGCCACTCTATTACGTACACCCCTTGGAGCACAGTGTCTTCAAAACTGCCTTAATTCCATTAGGAAATATCCTGCAACATTTATCAACGATTTGGTCCAAATAGACTGAGAACTGATTACAGTAGAAGTATCAAGAGTAGAATTGTCACAAAAAAAAACCAAAAAAAAAAAAAAACAAACAAACAAAACACTAAGAGGATTTAGGTTTTTGTGACATGATGCATCGTGTTGTTGGAAATACCCATGAGAACATGGGTACGCTGTGGTCATAAAGGGATAGACATGGTAAGCAACAATACTCATGTATGGTGTTGAGTATAAACTACTGTAAAACTGCACTGTACTAATGGGCCCAAAGTATGCCAAGATAATATCACCCCACAACATTACACCATTACTAACAGCCTTAATATAAAAACTAGATAGACCCATGCTTTAATGTATATCATCACAAATTCGGACCCTAAAAGCTAAATGTTGCAGGTGAAATTGAAATATGGTGGGGCAGAAAGGTATTTGTCAGTGAATGATTTTTGCAAGTTGCCCCACATAAAGAATTGGGATAGGTATATAATTTTCATCATAGGTACACTTAAAATGTGAGAGATAGAATGTAAAAAAAATCCAGGAAGTTATTGTATGGTTTTGTTTTTAAATCATTATGTATAATGATGCATAAAATCAGTATTTAGCACCAACAAACAAGTTCTGGCTCTCACAGACCTAACCTGGCCCTCATTGAAAATATAATTAATACAAGATCACTTACAATCTCCCTCGACCTCATGGGGTACACATGATCTTGACGACGGTGAGGAAAACTCCCAGAACTACAAAGTTCAGGATGAGTGATCAGTGGGATGAATGGGGCCATGTATAATGAGATAATGGGCACAAGCCTTCTTCCATTAGTAAGAGCATTGAAGATGAAAAGTGGTTGGATCTTCCAGCATGACAATGATGTCAAACACACAACCAAGGGAGTGACCAAAAAACAGCTCAGAAACATCACATCTCTAAGCTATAAGATCTGTATGTAAAAATGGGCCAAAATACCAGCCAACTAAGGTTACAAAGTATTGAGGTTAACTTTTGTTACAGACGAAATGCTTATTTTCTGCACTATTATACAAATAAATTCTATGAAAATCATACAATGTGATTTCCTGGATTTTTTTTTACATTCTGTCTCTCACAGTTGAATTGTATCTATGATAAAATGACAGACATACTTTTTCCCCCACTAAAAATCAAAACCACATAATTTTGATGGTCCTGTGCAAATTTAGACACGGCAAGGTAGGGTAACTTTATTTGTATAGCTACTCTCCACAACAAGGCCTTTCAAAGTGCTTTACATGATTACATGAACATATATGACATTCCAGCTATTGTTAATCACGTACTCAAAGGCAGCTCTAAACAGATGGATTTTAAGCTTTGGTTTAAAGGAACTCAGTGTTTCAGCAGCTTTGGAGTGGTCTGGATGTTTGTAGCTGGTAAAGGGACCATAGAAATTGAAAGCTGCTTCTCTATGTTTTGTTCTAATTCTAAACTAGAGTTTGAGAACCTGAGTGTTCTGGGGGTTGGTATAGTGAAAAAAGATCTTCAACATACTTTGGTGCTAAACCATTAAATGATTTATAAACTTGTAAAAGTAGTGAAGTGTATTATCTGAGCTACAGGGAGCCAGTGTGAGGAATTTAGAACTGGGGTGGTGTGCTCTACTTTTCTGGTTCTATTGATGACGCGAGCAGCAGCATTCTGGGATAGCAGCAGCTGTCTGACTTTTTAGGCAGCCCTGTGAGGACGCTGTCGCAGTAATTAATTTAAATAAAGATAAACACACAGATGAGGTTTTCAAGGACCCACTGTGATGAGTCCGTTAATCCTAGAAATGTTCTTCAGGTGACAGAAGGCTGAGCTGTGTTTTGCTTTTATGTGATCCTGGAGATTCAGGTCTGAGTCCATTACTACAAATAAATTACATGCCTGATCAGTAGTTTCTTGTTGTATTATATTTATTTTTAATATATTTTATTCTGGAATGCACTTTGAACTGCATTTTTTTGTATCAAAAGTGCTTTATAAATAAAGATTGATTGATTGGTTGATTGATTGATTAATTGATTGATTGATTGTGTTGACTCTTGATTGTTCCGCTTTAGGTCCAAAGATTGGACCATTGGAACATTGTAATATAAACCTGAGTATCATCTAAATAATTATGGTAACTAATATTAATCGTGACTGGCAGGAGCATGTAAATATTAAATAGAAGGGGTTCCCGGGATGAAGCCTTGGGGTACCCCCATGTGGCTTCTGTCTGTTTAAATGAAAACTTGCCTATTGACACATATCATTTCCTTTTGTTAAGGTAAGACTCAAACCAGCCAAGTTCGGTACCAGAGAGTCTGACCCAGCTCTCCTTTCCTGTCAATAGTATATCAGTAATAGTGATCAAGAGTGTCAAATGCTGCACTGAGGTCCAACAGTACTAGCACTCTGGCTTGTCAACAGTCTGTATTTAAGACAATGTAACTGAAAACTTTGAAGAAGGCAGTCTTGGTGCTGTGGTGCGTGTGGAAACTAGACTGATTAATTTAAAAATGGTTGGTCATTTTTAGGAAGCTATTTCGCTGTTTAACCACAGCCCTTTCAACAGTCTTACTGATTAATGGAAGATTGGTCATCAGCCTGCAGTTCTGCATTAACGTGTGGTCCACATTGATTCAGACCTCAGTTACCAGTTATTTGCTGACTGGATTTCCATCCGCTGTGGTCTTCTGCTGTTGTAGAGCATCTACCTGATGATTTGATCTGTTTTGCACTCAGAAGTTGTATTCTGCATACCTTGGTTGTGACGAGTATGTATTTGTGTTTTTCTAATGTCAATCAACTCATTCTCTTGATTTCTAACAACACCAGCCAGGTACTGTATCTCTGTTTACACAAGCAGTTCCCAGTGAGTACTTTCTGACAATTCTGTTTAAACCTGATAGATGGCTGGGCTTGAAAATCCCAGTAGATCAGCAGCTTCTGAAATATATCTAGTACGTAACCTCTGACAACAACCCCATGTTCAAAGTTTCTAAAGCAGCCAGTGTGTATAGATTATATCAGTTCTCTTAGTCATAACAAATCCAACATACTGATACTCATCAAGTACGCAGGAAGTAGGACAAAATCTGAAACTTATCTTCACATCTCATAACCGATGGCATTTTACTAATAAGCAGTGTTTCTGTAAATGGCAAATAAGATCCTTTGGGAAAATAACAAGAGTTTGTGCTAGATTTTTTCAGGCAGAAGAGTCCTTTATTGTTGACAAGAACGCAGATGTTCAGTCCCTGAAAACACCTTTGGTGTTCAGAAAAATATCCTTTATTCAAAGTTTCTAGGGAGCTTTGGTGGAAAGACTGTTTACTTTTATTTCCAACACTCGCACTAACAAGCTGTCTGACCGTGCACACATTATAATCACACAAACCTTGCAACTTAGCCTGGCTGTTGCTGTAGCAGCAACCCCCCCCCCCCCCCATCTCTGCAGAGTCCTATTTCATTAATGACAGTGCAAATTTTCGGTCTATTGACGCGCAAGTGTAGCGCGGCGCATTTCACAGCACTTTGTCAAATATGTAGACAGCATTAAAACACACAGCCGTGCTCAAAGAGAGGTATGGGAGGAGGAGGAGAGGAAAACAAACATCGTCTGACAAGTTTGTGGCACATTTGGTTCAGACAGTGTGATTCCCTCTGGATCTGTGAGTGGTGGAGAGGAGAGGAAGTGTGGGAGAGGAGGGCAGAGAGGGAGGAAGAGGACTGAGCAATTGTTCTTCCATGTGGAAAGGTGGGAAAAGAAAAGTGTGAAGGGGCTCAACAGGAGGAGGGGTTACTGTAGTGAAGGATGCTAGAGGAGGAGAAAGAATAGAAAGAGTGAAATATGAATGTGAGGCCGTAAGACAAAGAGAGCGGCGTAAAAATTTGGGTCTGTCGTAAATATTTATCAGTAGCTGCTGTTAAATAGGATTTGAAAACCTCTTTGGGGTTTTTAACTGAAAGTTTATATTATTGGTGCAGGGATTCTCAAAAGGGTAAAACATATAAAGGAAAAATGTTATGCTCTGTACAATTCAACTGAATCACAAACAAATCTTTTTGCACCCTTTATTTTAACTATAACTCTCCTTGTTTATTGTCTACCACAATCCTATATCTCAACTTGTTGACTTGGTAATATTTTTCTCCCCCTTCGTTGCAAAAATTTTGAGTCAAAATTACATTTTTTATGACATTTTATGCACCCTGCTCCTGGGTGATAATTTTGTATGATGGTATTCCTCTGTTCCTTAGTGACCTCTTAAATCTTAGATTTAGCAGAAGTATCAAATAAATCTTAATCGCGCTGCATAGGTTCATTTAAGGTTAATCGGATTTAACAGAATCGAGAAAGCTGAATATTAATCAAGATGTACTCCAATAAACCCCTATTTTAGGTTGTGAACATTCATGCCACCAGATAATTGCACATTTCTATTTAATGGGTTTTTGTTTGTCCTTCAGTTGAAGTGTACAGTGTATGTGGTACATCAAAGGCGGAAAACAGCTTGAAATAATTAACAGATGTGAATTTTTCACATGACATTGACCTGCCATTAACAGTTCACTTTTGAATCCTTGTACCTGAATCAGTTAATGATATAGGAGACCATAACCAACCAAAAATTACAACATTTAACACTGCAACACAAGGCAAAGACACCAACAATGACAAGTTGAAATTATTTGCTAGACACAATCAGAAGTAGAGATGAAACTTGCCCTACTTTTGTGTTATCAAAATATATTTACCAAAAACGTGAAACTTATGTTCATAGACACAACTGCAAAAAATAGATTTTATTGTTTTGAGCTATGTTTATACGTCTTAATTCAGATTTGTTTCTAAACATTGCCAAGTAGGTTTGGTAAGCTTGGTATTTTCACAAATGTACACATACAGTATGACACCTTCTTCAATCCAAAACAGAGGCTCTTAAAGACTGGACCTTAGGTTCCAGCCCCAATGACAACTGTATTTGGGACTCCTTCCACAATTTAATCCACAGCCTTCGTCTTGAAGCAAACTAAGCAAGGTTTAACTGTCAGCCATGTGGGAGAAACAACAGAACAGCAAGAATGCTGCTAAAACACACACCATTGGAATTATACTTTTCAAAATAAAGTGAAGCGGAAGATCAACTCTTTCTGTAAGTTCGTGTCTGCACACCACCAAGAGAAATTGTAATGAGCTGAATTATCAATGTCTTATCAAAAAAGAGAGTAATAAAAACTAACAAGAGCCTCTCATTTCAGCAAACATGATTATGCGTTTTTTTCAGCAGTATCTTCCAAGTTAGCTAGTCATTTAGGAATAAATGCTTAAGTTATGTAAGTTTTACAGAAAGTGTTAACAGAGCATTACAGCAGCTTTCTACAACTGAGAGCCGCCATGTTGGAAAGGAAACTGAATTCAATTTGATTACATTTAAGTTATTTTCCAATTGAGCTGTTCAAATGTTATTACATGAAATAAAAAAGCAAGTATTTTTTGTGGGGGCTTATAAATGGGTCTATGAAATTATGAAAGTAGAAAAAAAAAAAAAAATCACAGAAAATTTTAATTTGAAAAATATAGAGCTAATTTCATACGGTTCATACATGTTATAATAAGGACATTTTCTCATGACAAACTAGTAATTAAAGTATTAGAAACCAAGTGTTTGTTGATTTTTATTTAATATAAAAAATGTATAATTGTTTCTTTAGTCAAAAAAGGATGACCAGAAATCTATTTTATTATATTCTTTTCAATGAATATAACATATATCAGCAAATAATAATTTGTTTTCAGGATTTTAAGCATGAAAAGGAAATCCAAGAAATGATTATTCTATTGTTTTAATTTTGTATTTTAAAATGAAAATAAATAGCCATGTTTGTTTCCCATTAGTGGTTATTTCTATTGAGACTCCAAATACCAATTAAGGCAGCATATTGAAAATAGACAAGGTTGTTGTGCACAATACTTACATCTGCACCTTAAAATGTAATCACGCTCATCAAGTTGAATTAAAAAAAGTATCTAAATGTCTCAAATTAAAGCTTTATTTACACTTTACTACCAACAAGTAGAGCAGCATAGAACCACGAATAAACGATTGGAGGAATAAGAGGCAATTTCTTTTGTTTGTAAGTTGTAACTAATTTAAATAAAAGGGACTTGTTTATCATTAGTTAGCTAACCTGACAGCCAAATCTAGAAAAAAGGTTTTAGACATCTGAGCATGAGGTTTGAGAATTGGGTCATGGGTTAAACAAACAGCCTTTGTGTTTTTCCAGCTTATTATCTTTGTGTTTATCAGGGTTTGCGTATGTGTGTCATTCACACACAGAACGTACTGTGGTTGCTGCTCTGAGCCACTGCTCCCAGAAGTGGCATATCAGGCCATAATGAAAGCTCATCACCCATATTCTGTCAATGTGGACAAGCCCTCTCCCGTTTCCCCTATGCACTCACATCCACACAAACAAAAACACTTAAGAGGGTTAGTCAGAGCAACGCTCCTCCAGCGTCTCGCACACACACAAACACTTGGCCAGCAGAGGCGAGGCAAAGCCCCTGCCAGGTTATATGGAGGGACGGAGTGTTCTGAGTTACTGCACAGTGCAGCCACTCTCCACGGCAGCACCATACAGAGTCCATAAAGCATGATGGATGGCCTATCATCATTTACCTCTTTGGTGACTTCTCAATGCTGTCACACCCTGCCAAGCACATGCAAGAAAGGCGAGACACACCAACACAGACAGGCAAGCAAAAGCAGAGTATAATGACAAAAAAACAAAAAAGGCAATGCGCAAAAATTATGCTAAAGTGGGCATCAGGGAGAGTGACAGAAGGGGAGAGGAAGAGAGAAAAACCAGACGGACGAGAGATCATCTTTGATGTTTGCTAGAATTCAAACACTCGAGCACTCACAGGCACATATACAAACAGATGCACAAACACTATCCCACACTAGCACAAAAGAACTGAACTATCTTCTGTCCCTTCTCTCCTTTGATGACGGCACCCCACACACAGAGGCCGTATTTAGAGCATGCAAAATCTACTGTCTCCTCCACTCTCCTCTTGTCCTCTCTACACCACAGCAGAGGGAGCAGGAGGGGCCGAAAGAGAAGTGAAGGCAGAGAGAAAGACGACCGAGAAAGAATCAACACCAGATCCAGTTAAATGACACAGTGAGAGTTTATGCGTCAAAGCGGCTGAAACATCAACATAGAGGCAAGACAAAGGAAGGCTAGGACTGTAAATAACTTACAATTTATTGTAGCCAGAAGGGGCATCAGGCTAACAGGCTGAACTTCAGCAGAAACAGAGCTTTGAGCTCTGCATTGAGATGAGGGTGAGCTGGGAGGTTGTTTAACCTTTTAAACTTCAGATATCCTCCCACTCATTTCTGCTTCCTTTATGTAGCATATATGGCTATTTAGAAGGAGCAATTGGGTTATTATGCATAGCACTGTAATAAAGATGCAGAACTTAAGAGAATAACTAAAAGCTAGGCTTCAACTTCACTGATTACTCTGCTTTTTTGCCAACTATAACCTAAGATCTCTTCCTTTGCTGCTGTTCCTACAGCATAACAAATCCTTCTCGTTCACACTTTCTGAGACTGAAACATTTTGAGGCAAGCAATATGTCAGCTTTGTCTGCTTATCGAGCTCATGCAAAAAATATAACACTTTTTGCTCAAAGCATTGATACAGCATCATACATCAAAAACAACATACCTGCAGGATAGAAAACTTTATCGAGTGTGGATGTGCAAATGAAATTTACAGTTTCTTAAGTGGTCACTTTGAGTTGAAAAAGGGAGTCATCCAAAACTGGGAGTCATTAAACAATAATAAATTATTCCTAGAGTTGTAGGATATCTTGGAATATTAAAACAGCCCGTTATTTCTCAACCCTAAGCTATTATTATGCCTGGATGTGAATGCGCACACAGTAACCTCTTACTGCCTGAATTCATTATCTATAAACGGAAAAAAAAACTGTCATGTTTTTGTGATTAATTAGATGCTAAACTAAAATAAACTAGTAATTGAATGTAGAATGAATTTAGATACTAATACATGCTAATCAAACTAACTTTCCAGTTGCAGGAACGTAGCTTGTCATCATCAGTGTGTGAATGTGTGCATGAATGGGTGAATGACTGAATGTAGTGTAAAGCTTTTTTGGGTCTGTAGGGACTAAGTAAAGCGCAATACAAATACAGGCCATTTACCATTTATTTACTATTAGATTATTTAACCAAGGTAGGTGTTGCTAAAGATATCATTAGTGTTTAGTGAAAATTCTTAAACCAGCTCCTCGGCTGAATTAAGACCTAGCACAGTTTGAGGCACGTTTTCAAATCCAAAAAGTTGTTAAGCTTGAAATTCAAGACTTTTTTAAAGTAAGAAAGGAAGTAGTTCTTGAGTTTTCTTGTACCGAACACGCCCAGCTGTTCGCGTGCACATTCGCACCTTGAAGCGTGTACAAAGCGAACTGGATGCGCTTCAAATATGATATTTTCACGCGCGAACTGGCCTTCAGCAGAGCTGGGGCTAGAGTGCGGCTGCCGGTGGATTAAGGACCGAGCTGATGGAGGACAGCGGGTTCATAAAAGTTTAAAATATTTGAGCAGCTTGGGACGTGGTGCGGGAGCTACTACCAGGAAACCAGGTTAGGAGGCTGTTTCAAGGCTGACTTCTATGCCGAGAGGTGCTTTTACAGCAACAATGGCTCTTTTAAGAGACACCCACAAACCTCTTAAGAGCATTCCTGTCTAAATAGTTTAACCTATTTAAAATATATTTTTTTTTCTGTCTCTGTATTGAAAACTGCTTGTGTCATGTAGATCGGGGTGATAAGCCACGATGTTAATCAGTATTTCCTCCATGTCCTGCTGAGGCTGTGACTCTATGACAGTCACAGAATCACTTACATTCTGTCCCCTGATTGGTTGTCGCAGCATGATTTGATGCTGGAGTTCAGATTTTTCCAACTCGAGTGGTAGGCGCCATGATGCACATAATGCACCACATAAAATGCGCAGCGCAAATTTTCCATCGCATCTGTAGCGCGAATTGTTTGCCCAAATCAGGCAGGAAAGCTTTTTCGCGACGCAAATCTGCTTCTGAAGTGTCGCGGGACCCCAAGTCGTGCTTCATCGTACTTCTCCATTGATTTTACATGTAAACCTGAAGCTCTAGTCACTCTTATCGCGTTCAGTGTGGACACAGCGTAAGACAGGCTTGTTGTTTTACTTTAAAGGAAGCCACCAACATGTTTCGGGTACTTGGATACAGGAATGATGAAATTGCTGGACAAGCTATGAATGATTTGTAAACACTGTAAGGCTGTTTTCACACCGCCCAAAAAATCAAGAATGGAAAGATTACATGTTAGGTCTATGATTGAGGCCGTCAGAGTCTCTGCAGTGCTTGAATCCAAAATGGAGTCTCTAACTGTTTCCTAAAATATTGCTAAAATCTTGGCTTCTTTTAACCTACATTATCTTGCCTGCTGGATTTATAGAGTGATCCACAGTAAGTATCTATGAGTAGCTGTATTTCAAAAGAAGTGACTGTTTCCATTCTTCTGCTCTTTATCATGTGTCCTAAGCCAAACACAAACTCTTAGAGTATGGTGTGCAATATACAAACCTAAGATGTGTCATAGCCTGTAACTTTTACATTTGCTCCTTAAATACATTAACCATACTTACAGTTTGCTGTAAAAAACTAATTTGGGACCTCAGTTGCTTTTGACTTACATTTAAGTTTATCATTTTCATGGGTGGGTTATCTCTGAAAGACAGCAACAGATGAGCCTTCTCTTCAGGTTTTCTGTAAAAAAAAGGACCTCATTGCAGCTTCCCAAATCTCAAAACTGTGACGGCCTAATGACGCTGAAAAATGGTACCCAGCATGTGTGATGCCACTTTGGTTATATCCCGATTTCCTTGACAGTCTGTGATACTTGCAAACAGTAAAGCATGAAAAAAAACACAGGTATTATGAGGCAGAATGAGAAAATCCTTCAATTCATCAGAAAGAATAATATCGCTACCAGTTGCCCTTAGAGAAACAGAAAGACAAACAGCATAAGAGAAGGGTGTGGGGGTGCTGCCTCTCTGGAAAGTGTCTATTGATCGCCACCCGGCACAAATCACCACAACTTTAGCAAATTGCTATTGAGAAGTGACCTGTAATGCAATTACTGGCCAATCCGGGGTCTTGGCTGCCATCAATTATTAAAAGCTGCCTGAGTCGTGCACTGCTATCCCGTCTGAGCTGGAGCGTTGTGTCATTATCACATCTGCCGGCCACCAGCTCACCAGCTGCTCCAGCTGAAGTTGGGAATAAGATTCTCGAAGTGCCCGTTCTTGGTCTGCTGAAAATACTGAGTAACTTGGTCAAACCATACATCAAAATTCAATTGCTAAAGCATATATTATATTGTATGTTTCTGATTTACAGTAATGCCCAGTGTTATTCATACTTCTGGCAAGTTTAGGTTTAAAGTGATTTTATAATTTTAACAATATGTTTTTCCTTTGTTGGAAGCTTATTGAAATGAGCAACTGTGCAGGTCACTAAAGATTAAAAAGCTGGGCTGTAATTATAATGATACTGTGATACCAAAATACGTTCTATGACACATTTAGCTCTTTTGAAATCTGGCTCCCAATTTTTGAATGGTGTTTACAATCATAGTTATGATTTGAGCTGAAACCCCTTGTCCACTTGTAACTCTGATCTGTCTAGAAATGCGTTTTTTTCTATGCATATCAGGCAATTAGTGCATACATATTTAAGGTTTCGTGTTCGTGGTAGCAGTTTTGAATTTGTGTTTAGTTTCTGACATAAGTAACAAATCAAGTATTACACACATAGATGTGGAGTCTATTTGCTCTCTATAGTTCTAGCCTTGACGGACTGCTTCATGCTCTACTATCAGACTGGCACGAACTGGTTCTTCTGGAGCTAGACAAGAAGATTGAAGAGGACGTGCTGAGAAGGTTAAAGAGTGGATGACATATACTACTTAAATGTTAAATCAGAAAGTTTAGTTGGGAATGCAGAGTAAGCTCTTACTCTCCATTTTTGGCCAAATATGTATTCATTAAATACTTAAACATCCCAAGGAATCAGTTTTATCTTGTTGTGGAAGAGCTGTATTTTCAGCCATTACCATACAAACACACATCTAATATTATGTTAAATGTCTCATAGCTCGTGGCGTAAACGTAACAGTTTTTTGGCAGCCATCATTAAGATCCTTGGATTATTGTGGTCCGATATCTAAACAATCTTATTCTAAGAATTGGTAAACATATTTAAATTTATTAGATGCCTGTCACTGCTCCAATTTCAAGCTATAGTTGATTTATTTTTAATTAGGGTGGGATGCGTCATTCCAGAAGTTAAAAATTAATCTGCTTTTTCTGTTCCAAAACCAGCTATGATCTGTTCTAATGATCATAGTCAGCCTGTAACCATGTAATTTATCCCGGAAGAAGACTGGAAAAGGATGTTCAAGACAAGCCTAAAAGCTACAAAGGCTCAAGTCTGTCATAAACCATAAAATGATGACAGAGCAGTGTCATTGGTCACAGTGAAGTGAGTTTCATATCACCATGGACTGAAGGGACGCAGACCAGGAAAAAAAGTAAATGTTACAAAACTAGCACCTGTAAGTTCAACTGAAATTTTCAATTTCCCAATGGGTTAAATAAAATGAGAGAAAGATCGAGCTGTTTGGATACAATAACAACCAATATTTGGAGTCGTCAAGCTGAGGATTTCAAACCAAAAATCACTAACAAGCATGGTGATGGGGAATGCTTGACTGCTTGTGTAATGTAAAAAGTTGGTGAAAAAAAAGTATTTTATCCCCAGATTCTTAACTTCAACTCAAATCAACAGCTTGAAGACTAAATTTCAGACACTATTCTGCCCTTACTAAAATTTGGGTAGGATTTCTAGCTTGGCAGACAGCTAACAGGTTCTTCAATAAACACCCAGGAAGCAGTAGGACGTTTAGGATGTTTTATCAGAAGCACTGTGAAACTGCAATACAGAAATACAAATGTACATATTAATAAACTCGAATGGGTTGAATTGTTATTAACACAAGATTAACCTTTTTTCTTCGTAAGTTCCTATAAAAAACTCAAAAGAGTAAAGCATCAAATTTACCCATTATCCACACATGGTTATTTAGCGATTAGCATGAATGCTAACTTAACATTGAAAAACCCATTGACATGCTAACGCGATTAGCATCGTACCCGTTTTTAACATGTTTCGCACAAATATGTTCTTCAAACGGTCTTTACTTATGGTTGTCATAAAAATGCAACTTTATCCATCACTTACAGACATATGTTCCTCAGAGTTATGAAGACAAAACGTGTAAAGATTATGAAAAGCGTTCAGCTTGCTTCAGGAAGTTGTTGCATGCATTAAGAGCTACGGCAAGTCTGAAGAGACAAACAGCACGGTGCAGTGATTACTCTGCCCGCTTTCTTAAAGGAGCAAAACACTCCCCGCCTGGTATAATACAGTATACCACTATATCTCCCTGAATAGAAGAACGACTTCTGAGATGGGTCTTGAATAAACTCTAGCCGAACCTCCTTGAACTACCCTAACCTCCACTTGACGAACTCTACCATCTCGGCCGGGAAACGTATTGACTATCAGTCCCATAGGCCATTCATTCCGCCTGGCTCCCTTGTCTTTAAGGAGTACGACATCTCCAAGTTGTAAGTTGGGTTGACTTGTCTGCCATTTCCGTCTTGGTTGTAGTGTGACGAGGTATTCCTGTCGCCATTGTTTCCAGAAATGATCTGCAAGGTTCTGGACCTGCTTCCATTGACTCCGATAAAGATCCTTTAAGTCAAAGTATCCCAAAGGAGCGGTCAGTGAATCAGTTTTCTGTGTCAAAAGCATGGCAGGCGTGAGGACAGTAGGACTCTGTGGATCTGATGACACTGGGACTATTGGTCTCGCGTTCATTATAGCAACAACTTCAGCCAATAGCGTGACTAAGACCTCATGTGAGAGTTTGGGAGAATGCACCTTGAGTAACATGGCATCCAGAATTCGCCGAGCGACGCCTATCATTCTTTCCCATGCCCCACCCATGTGGGAAGAGTGAGGTACATTGAAGTTCCATGTACAGCCTTGTCCCTTAAGATAAGACTGAAGCTCTGCGTCTTGCGGTGTTATTCCTAGTTCTCTACAAGCACCGACAAAGTTAGTTCCGCGGTCAGAACGAAAGAGCTTTGCTGGTCCTCTGATAGCAGTGAATCTCCTAAGAGCGTTTATGAAGCTTGATGTTGATAGAGACTCCACCACCTCTATGTGCACTGCTCTTGTGACTAGACAGGTAAACAACACTGCCCAGCGTTTTCCTTCAGAAAGACCTCCTCTGGTGCGACGAGCACAAACGGTCCATGGACCAAACACGTCCATCCCGACATGAGTAAACGGAGGAACTTGGGTAACTCGATCGGCAGGTAGGTTGGACATTTTTTGTATTTCTGCCTCGCCTCTTAACTTCAAACAAGTGACGCATTTGTGTAAGACACTTGAAACCAGTCTCTTTCCTCCCAATATCCATAAACCGGCAGACCGAATGGCGCCTTCAGTAATGTGTCTGCCTTGGTGTGCGACGCGATCATGGTAATAACGTACCAGCAGTGTTGCAATGTGATGGAGTTTTGGGATGATTATGGGATGTTTCTATTCCCAAGAAATTGCGGCAGAGGACAGTCGGCCGCCTATTCTCAACAAACCGTCAGTATCCATTATGGGATCAAGTTTTCTGAGATGACTGTATTTTGACACAATCTCTCCGTTGGATAGATTTTTAAGTTCCTCTTTGAAGATTTCGTGTTGTACACAACGGATTATTACAGTCCTTGCCTGGGAGAGATTGTCCATCTTTGTTTCGACCAGAGTCTTGGAACAGGATCTGACTTTCTGGATAAGTCTACCTACACCAAGAGTGAGTTGCTTCCAGCTGGAAAAGCGCTCAAATCTGTGGGAGCCAAGGTGAGTTTTGGAAACGTTAGTAGCCAAGGTTGTAATCAGGGGACGTACGTCTGCGTCGACGTCCGGTTCCACAAGCTCAAAGACTTCCTCCTGAGACGAAGCAGCTTTATCTTCCTTTTTCAGAAAGGAGGGTCCCCTAAACCAGTTGGTTTCTTCCAAGAGAGTAGCTAGTATGTCTCGTGTGCCGTGATCTGCAGGATTGTGTCCTGTGTTGATATAGTGCCATTGTTCGGGACGTGTTGACTTTCGGATGCGTGTTACTCTGTTGGCAACATATACGTAAAACCTTCTGTTAGTGTTGTATATATAACCAAGCACTACTCTACTATCTGTGTAGAACTTAACTGTGTGCACCTTCATGTCCAACTCTTCCACTAATGAGTCTGCAAGCTCTACTGCTAGTACGGCTGCACAAAGCTCCAGACGTGGTACAGTGTGGCATTGTTTTGGAGCCAATTTAGACTTCCCCATGCAGAATCCGACATGAATGTTTCCCTCCTTGTCAACCGTTCTGAGGTAGGCTACTGCGGAGATAGCTATGGAGGAGGCATCAGAAAAGACACAAAGTTCCCTGGATTGCGTAGAGACTAAAGAAACAGGTAAGTATGACCGTGGAATCTGAAGCTGTTCGAGTGCGATGAGCGAATCTTTCCAGGTCTTCCACCTTGCCTCTTTTTCAGCAGGCAATGGGGCATCCCAGTCACAATACTCTGATGAAAGTTCTCTGACGAGTGACTTCCCTTGTACTGTTATTGGAGCCACGAAGCCAAGTGGGTCGAACAGACTGTTGACTGTTGAGAGGACACCCCTGCGCGTAAATGGTTTCTCTTCTTTGGAGACGAGGAAGGTGAAGCTGTCGCTCTGAAGGTTCCAGTTGAGCCCTAAGCTTCTCTGTACAGGTAGAGGGTCTACTCCCAGTAGTAAACCTTTTAGCTCTTTAGCCCGTTCTTCAGGTGGGAACGCCTCCATCACGGCCTTGTGATTGGATGCTATTTTATGTAGTCGAATGTTTGATGCTGCTAACATTTCTTTTGTTTCCTTTAGCACATGAATGGCAAGGTCACTAGTAGGAAATGAGGCCAAACCGTCATCCACGTAAAAGTCCCTCAATACAAACTGGTTTGCCTCCAGGCCATATTCTTCTTTCTCTTGTAGAGCAGCTCTTCTTAAGCCATATATGGCGACCGCTGGAGAGGGGCTATTTCCAAATACGTGGACAGTCATGCGGTACTCTTCAACCTCTCTGGCAGGGTCGTTGTTCTGAAACCAGAGAAACCGCAGGTAATCGCGATGCTCCTCGCAGACCCGGAAGCAGTAGAACATCTGTTCTATGTCTGCTATTACAGCAACCGGTTCTTTACGGAAGCGAGTAAGTACCCCAAGGAGTGAGTTGTTTAAATCAGGACCGCTCAAAAGGATGTCGTTCAGGGAAACACCATCATGCTTAGCACTGGAGTCGAATACAGCTCGAATCTGGCCTGGTTTGCGTGGATGGTAAACTCCAAAGATTGGCAAATACCAGCACTCTTGGTCTCGGGAAAGCAGAGGGGCTGGTTCGGCATGTCCCGATTCAAAGATTTTCTGCATGAACGTAAGCATGTGTTCTCTCATATCCTGACTTCTATCCATCCTTCGGCACAGTGACCTGAGACGGTTTTCTGCTTGTACTCTGTTGTTGGGAAGTTTGCGCCTTGGTTCTCTGAAGGGCAATGGAGCCACCCAACTGTTTGAGTTGTCCATAAACATCTTTTTGTCCATGATTTCCAGAAAGATCTTATCTTCCACAGACATAGCAGGTTTATCATCCTGGGCCGTTTGCTGGAAGACTCCTTTACCAAGAAAATCTGTTTCACTGAACAGGTTATCAACATCTGCCAGATGTGCAACTCCAGGTTGAAGTACTTGAACCTCCACCTTCTCTTTGATGTGAAGCTTACTTGTACAAGGATCAAAAAGAGATGGACGGCCATTACTCAGTATGTTAGTCTTGTAGACATTGATGGAGTCTGGTTTGTGAGCTGACCCCAAACACACTTCTCCTATGATAACCCAGCCCAGATCGAGGCGTTGGGCATAAGGTGCGTTATGAGGTCCGTTGCACTGCTGTCTGACTTTATGCACTCTTGGTACATCACGGCCGAGTAGGACGAGGATGGCTGCTGCGGGATTGAGTGGAGGGATCTTGCCCACAACGCTTTTAAGATGAGAATAGTGTTTGGCGATCTCTGGCGTGGGAATTTCCGACTTATCATCCGGCAACATATCACATTCGATCAGAGATGGGAGTGGGATCTGAGTCTTACCATCTAAAGACTCCATGACGAAGTTGTTAGCTCGCCGCCCTATGGTATCAACGACTCCTGAGCATGTCTTCAATGTGTATGAAGCTGAACCTTCCTTGATGTCAAAGAGCTCAAAAAACTCACTTCTTGCCAAAGATTTGTTACTCTGCTCGTCGACAACAGCGTAGGTTTTCACAGCTCTTTCTCTGTGACCTACTGGGTAAACACTGACAAGACAGATTTTTGCACATGACCTTGTCCTGGAAGCAGTCCCGCATATATCTGTGCATTTGGATGTGATGGCTAAAGACGCTCCTTCCCTTTGCTCCCCGCCTTGATCTTTCGCCATTACAGGGGCTCCTGTAGTCCACGGAGCTGGCCCCGGATGAAGTGCTGTTGGATGACTATCACTACTACACTGTCTGCATTTAATGTTTATGTCGCAGTTTTTGGCTAGGTGACTGGATGAAGCACAACGTCTGTAACAGATGTTCTTGTCCTTAAGGTAAGTTTTTCTTTCATCCAAAGGTTTACTTCGGAAACCACGACACTTCCTTAGGGGATGTGGTTTGAGATGTAGGGGACACTGCTTGTATAGATCAATCTGTGATTTTTCCGTAGAGTTGTCTTGATGGTTGTCGTTGTCTACTGAGACGTCCGTCCTCCTGACAGAAACTGATGTTTTGATGTTTTGTTTAAAGGGTCTTTCTGTTTTGTTCACGCTTGGACCAGTAAGAAGTGCAAAACTTGGGTCGTTCAGAATCTTGGCTTGGTCACAAACAAACTTTGCAAATACAGAGAATGGTGGATATGGAGCTCTGTAGGCTTCTTTATAACGAGACGCTAGAGAGACCCACTTGTCATGCAGGGAGTATGGCAGTTTCTGAACAATTGGAGTGATACCACGAGATGTATCCAAGTAGCTGAGTCCAGGTAGGAAGCCATCTGCTCTGGCAGCCTCTAGCTCCAAAAGAATGTCTCCAAGTTCTCTCAGCTTTTGATTGTCTTTGTTGGTGATTTTTGGAAAATCCTCTATTTTCCTCAAGAGAGCATTTTCTATAGCTTCTGGCGATCCAAAACAGTCTTCTAGCCTTTGCCACACCATATTCACACCTGTTGCTGTATCATGGATATGAACCGCTCTTATCCTCCTTGCCTGCTCAGATGATTTTGGTCCCAGCCATTTGCAAAGGAGATCCAGCTCCTCTCTTGGTGATAGATGTAGGCTCTCTATAGAGCCGCAGAAGGATGCCTTCCAGGCCCAATAGTTCTCTGGTCGGTCGTCGTACTTTAGTAGCCCTGAGCTCACCATTTCGCGGCGTACCAAATACTTGGCTAAGTCTGGCATAGCTGCTGGACTAGGCTCAGGTTCTCTGGAGGCATATGTTGGATAAGACTGAAAAGGTTGGTCATGGTGGCCGGATAGTATAGCCATGTGTGAGTGATCTCTGTGGCTAGAACTTCCTTGTGGGGAAGATAAATGGTGTTGACGCTCAAAGTCATACAGAGCGGACTTAGATGGATTTTGATTGTGGCAACTCGAAGGAGCTTGTTCTTGTGTAAATGTGTATTGAGTGGGTAATTCCTGAAACTCGTAGACGCTGAGTTCACTTGACTTTATGGTACTCTTCTCCACGCATCCTTTAACTGTCTCACCAACTTCCATTGCTAGCTGGCGTGTTGGTGTTGGAACAGGTACTTGGGGTTGTGAGTCGTGGTGAGACTGGTCAGATTTTGGTTTAGTTGCGAAACCCTTTTCCACGTATTCATTCTTTAAGCTTATGAGATCAGGATCCCCTTCTTCGTTCTCAGCAGCTGCCTCTAAAACATCAGCTTCAGCACTGGCAGCTGCAGCAGCACTTTCTAGTCGTAGAGTGTGGAGGTTTGCTTCAAGCTCTGCTTTTTTCCTTGCAGCCACAGCTGCAGCTTTCTGTTGCTCCTCCTCAATATATGCTTGTGCTTTAAGCATATCTGCCTCTTTTTGAGCGAATGATGCTTGGGTACGTGCAGCTTCTGCCTTTGCACGTGCTCTGGCTGCTATAACACTTACTGAAGAAGATCGGCTGCTACGTGAAGTGTTAGAGCATTGGGATCGTGTTTCGAGATCTCTCAGACCATCTTCCATGGTGAAGGCAGCTTACTGACAGAAGATTGCTGTGCGTTTCCACGTGGCGCACGTTCCAGATGTAACCCGTCAGGTGGATGTCTTTTCACTATTCTGCCCTTACTAAAATTTGGGTAGGATTTCTAGCTTGGCAGACAGCTAACAGGTTCTTCAATAAACACCCAGGAAGCAGTAGGACGTTTAGGATGTTTTATCAGAAGCACTGTGAAACTGCAATACAGAAATACAAATGTACATATTAATAAACTCGAATGGGTTGAATTGTTATTAACACAAGATTAACCTTTTTTCTTCGTAAGTTCCTATAAAAAACTCAAAAGAGTAAAGCATCAAATTTACCCATTATCCACACATGGTTATTTAGCGATTAGCATGAATGCTAACTTAACATTGAAAAACCCATTGACATGCTAACGCGATTAGCATCGTACCCGTTTTTAACATGTTTCGCACAAATATGTTCTTCAAACGGTCTTTACTTATGGTTGTCATAAAAATGCAACTTTATCCATCACTTACAGACATATGTTCCTCAGAGTTATGAAGACAAAACGTGTAAAGATTATGAAAAGCGTTCAGCTTGCTTCAGGAAGTTGTTGCATGCATTAAGAGCTACGGCAAGTCTGAAGAGACAAACAGCACGGTGCAGTGATTACTCTGCCCGCTTTCTTAAAGGAGCAAAACAGACACTATTGATTGATCCCATTTCCCACACAACAACAAAAGTGGACATGGTTATAGAATGGATAAAGTAGGCTGACAATAAACTTCTGTAATGAACTCGACCTCAAATCTAATTGAAAAGTGAACTATACTTAAAAAACAAGTCTGAATATAAGAATATAATGATTTTGAAAAAGCACACCCAATTCTGACAACAAATCAGAAAATATGACAGACCCAGGTTGATGGCTATGAAAAGAGTATAGTCTCTCTGTGTTTGCCAGGGAAAATATATCCTAACATTTATACATTTGAATCCCTGTTATGTACCATTTTAAATTAGGCAAAAATCCACACTTAATTGATGCTTGTGCACCAAATTCTTGTTTTGAAAAAAGCGTTTGGGTCATCTGTTATATCACTCATAGCAGTCAAAGTGCATCATTACTACTATACTAAAGTATAATTAATTTTCTTAGTTGTTTCAATAGCAAACTTATTTGTACACACTTGGTTACAGATGTAATTTCTAAGCAGCCCTTGTAAAATAAGTTGTGCGCTATAGTTTAATGCCAACAAAGCTCTCTAAAACACTTAAGTTAGGTCCATAGAGTAACTTTAACATATATTAAACAGGACGTATAACCAATGTTCATTGCCAAAATAAAATGTCTTAAAGAGGCACTGAATACAATAAAAAGACCTTTAAGGCAACTTTCCTCGATAACCTTTAATTTCATAACAGCGGTGGGTCGCCTTTGAAAAACTGGAGACCATTGATTAAGAGAGAGAAAGAATATAGAGATTGATGCAGAGTATACTGGGCTTCATGCTGTTCAGTAAAAGCTGTAAGAGCTCTGTAAAGCCTTGGGGAAAAATGAGATCATTGAATGAAAATGTTCTCTGCTGTTTCAAAGCATCTGCTCTGTCCCACACTGACAACTGAGCAAGAGACTCAGGGAGCTGAGGAGACATCCCAAATAACACCAACGCTTGACAGGAAGGGGATATCTAGAGAGTCTGAACCATAACTTGCTCCCACCATCCATAAAATGCCACTTAAATACATAAATTGTACTTTAAATGGGACTGATTTATTGGATATTAATGTTTCCTTATATATATGTTTATTTCCTGTGCTTTAACATTTAATGTGCATTGTCATTTATCGGAACAAGACGTAAATAAAAATAATAATAATAATAATAATAATAATAATAATAATAATAATAATAATAATAATGAAAATTGAAATATCCTGACAATACTACCCGTACTGTGGTGGAAAGACAAACTTGGTTGTATTTCTTCTGGGTTTGAGAGCATGAAAAGACAAATAGATCTAGCTGGGTGACAAAGATATTCTGAGAAGAAAAAAAGCCTGCAGTGGCAGGATGTTTCAAAGAAGCTGGAGTTTACTCACTACAGCAGCAGCAGCAGGAGGTAAAATTGTGACAATGGCAGAATGACTATCACAACCAGCTTATGGAGATACTTAAATCTGTGAACTATGCTTCTGTCCTCTCTCCAGCGACAGTCACAGGCACTGCTGGCTTTTCATCAGAAAGGAAGTACAGAGCTCTGGATAGGGGTTTATGGAACAACTCAAGTCATACAAGAAAGAGATGGCTGATTTTCCTTAGACAATGATTGGGACATCACAAAGAGGTTTCTCTCTAAGATCCCTCCCCAAAAATAATGCACATTAAAGGGGTCTCTGAAAGCATTTTCTTCCACCATTCTGGGGGGTGCATTGAGGAGCCCTAAATGCCAGCTGTGACATTAACACTTGTAAATGCTGAGCAGGGCAGGCTGTTGTGGATAAAGAACAAGTGGTGCATTGTGAGGCAATGCTTTTGTGGATCAATACTAACTCCAGAAAAAAGGACAAGTTGATTTCAGCCTGACAATAGCCAGTGCCAGTATTAAAGTAAGGCCCTAAAAATAGCATGGTAGCAGGGCCATTTCAGCAGAGAGAGGTTTCTCTTTTTCTTTTTGTCTGATTTTGGAGCGGTTACACAGCTGGCCAATGTTCACTCTCTCCCTTTTTAAATTAGATTAGCATTTAAATCTGGGTTATCGCCATGACACTGCGTGCACTGCAGTTGGGCTCGGTTTTAAAAGGTGTGTAATTTCACATATGGATAATCAATCTATTGACCCGGCGGGAAAGCATGCACCACTTCTAAAATTAGTGGGCTTATTGGACTATAGTGAACTGTTGCCTCAAGGCAGATGAATAGTTCTCATTTGTACAATCTGCTCAAACTCCACTTGGCAATGGGAGGTTGTAACATCAGGCCTAAAGCCTAATGATAATGGGAGCATTCAGACTTCATATGACAAAGGATGGCATGTAGGCTTGTAATGATGTTACAATTAGAGTGCAGTTTGCATTTTAAACCTCACGGGGCTTTAACCAAAGCTATTGTACTGTATATGCCCTACATCAGGTGGACATCAAACTAATTCAAGCATTCAGAGATCAGTTATAAGAATACAAGCATTTCATTTAAGCAAAATGGAGGTTCCTATGTTCCTATATTCACAGTGAAACACGCTGTTTTTTCCTGCTGTATACCTATTTACTAGTGCCTATAGACTTTTTTTTTCACAGACCAACATTAAGTACCAAAACATTTTATAGTAAAAGATACAATGTATGTTGTTATGAGCTAACTTGCAAAGAAAAATTGGCATTAATTTTTGTTTATAGATGTGCAAAGCTGAAGGATACGTACCCCCAAAAGACTTAAAGCTATAAATACACTGAAAGTTAATTCTACAAAGTATTTTGCAACAGACCTGTGTGTCTTCTATGATATTCTACTCAGGAGAAGTAATCAGTCTTCCACAGTATAAAAGAGGTGTGTACTGAGGCCCATGATTTGATTCTGGGAATATAGTGACAAGAGTTTTCACACGTTCAACAATCCAACAAGCACTTTAGTTTGCTTGAATTAAATAGTTCTGACAGCTTAGGCTCATTTGGACGAAGCACTCTAGTTCATTACACAAATCAATCAGTGAATCAATCAAACCAAAACCATAAAGATTAATCTCCTAACAGCCTCTGCTCAAAGCCCAGATACAGTTACCTCTCCACTTTAACCTAAAGTTGTTTAACGTCGTTGAGCTAAATGCCTTTATGCACAATAGTGACATTGTTTAACTCCATATATATATATATTTTTTTTTTTTGTCTTAGCTTTGGCTTCCCCCCAAAAAAAATCCTGCCAAAAAGCGGAATTTGTGTTATTGCCCTGCACAAACTCATCATATAATTGTGTGCTGATATCCTTTAACTGGAAAATGCCCCTCTAATGTCGATTCAAAAATGACGTGCTCAAAGGTGCTCAAAACTGTAGCAGTAGGTCACATGTAGATAATAGCCAATTCTCAGTCACTTTAAGGGCATTATAAGAGAGCCGTAATTAATGAATCATATTATCAACAAACAGTGTTTAGCCCTGAAAAGATTCCAAAGCCAAGCCTCCCTAGCTGTTGCCCACTAAGGGAGACTCATTTGAATTTTTATTGCAGGCTTATGACCTGCCAGATTCATCCCACAAAGTGCCTCGCTTCAATGCTTTGCACTGGTCTGGACAGAAATACAGTTAATTATTTTCTTACACACACCACTACTAATAAATGCAGGTCTTTCTTTTTATTAGCTGTGTACAACTTGAAATAAGTTACTCCAATGATCTAAGAGTTTAGAAAAACTTGCTTGCTTTTGTATACATGTTCCTATTGATTTCTTTAAAGTTGAAGTCGTTTTAGCTAAAACTCGCTTGTGTTTCATTCCAGCTTTCTGACAGTGATTTTGTATTCATTAGATGGAGCACGTTATGTGGCAAATGGTTTCTTTTAGCTAAGGGTGATTAGGATAGTTGATGATGTGATGGCTTGGGGAGAGGGAGTCGACACTTCACAGTCAGTGGCATTAGTCACGTCGACGTGAGGCTATGCCTCCTGAACATGGCACCTCTAATCTATAATCTACAAGAAAGGATGGATCTTGAGTGCTTGTTCATGCTTAGGGGACACAAAATATAACTGAGCATCACCTAATCTCCCCTATCCACATCCAAACACCTTTTCACCCACATTACCTGGGGAGGCTGGCAGTTATTGACCAATGAGGGCGACTTATTGAGAAAAAGCTGCCATGAAACTGGGTCGCAGGAGCCAATCAATGCAATAGATTTTGTTGCCCTGGCATTATCTCAACTGAGTGGAGGGGGAGGGGGATTGAAAAAAGAAACAGACGCAAATCAGTTGGTATAGAGGCACCTCGACGATAACTCTCCTCCCACTCCCTCCATCCACCCACTCTCTCCATTCTGCCTTCAAACACCCTTTCCACTTTCTTCCCCCCTGCTATTCATTTGCCGTCCTGTCTTTTCTTTGGTTTTCCTACCCCTGGGCTGAAAACACTGCGTGTTTATGTGTGTATGAAAGCTCTCTGAAATGACGCATTGATTCAGTGTTCTATATTTCTCATCTGGCTCACTATTGCAGTGAGAGTCAATCAACGCCATATTTCTCTCCTTACCTTTCTCCCATCTGTTTCTTCCCCTCTGTTTCTCTTTCTGCGAGTAACACAGTATCATGTTGTTGAATGGGAGTGTTTACGAGGAGTGGTGGATTGCAGTTACAAGAGACGGGTTTGGAAAATGAGTGTGGTGGGAGTATCAGCAGTGTGCTTTGCACTGCATCTGTATGTGTGTTTGTATGTTGTTATGTTTTAACTTGGATCAGAGTGCTAGGTTTTCAGAAGTTCAAGTCTTTGTATGAAGGGCAGGAGCTTGTGTCAGTTCTGTGGCCTATGCTGTACTGTATTTTTGACAGTACGACTGAGGGGATGCCAGATCTATTTTTTATTTTTATACGTATGGTACAACTTCTCTGTGTGCGGGAGGACTCGCTGGAGGGAATGTGTCCTCAGCGGTTTGCGGACACGCCACACTAGCTAGTCCTGCAATAGCTAGCCCTCTGACCTACACATAGACACACATACACGTGTACACAAAACACATCCACCCACTTGTGGAGACTTTAGCCAGAATCAATAAAAGAGCTTTTTAATGCAACTTGTTGTAGTCTGAAACTGGTGTACAGAATCACAAGGATGATGTTAAGGATTTCGGGGGTTTTGATATGCCCAGTTTTACTGAGTAGGTCTGTATCACACACCCACTCCCAGAGCCGAAAAATAGAAATACTCATTAATGGTAAATAGTATTTTTTTGCCAATAGCGATAAGATATATTGAACAGTTTACAGTCATTTTTTTCAGTAGCCCTAACCAAATATTTTCTATATATTACGTATTTACTGTGTCACTCACTGAACTGACGATCAGGAACGATAAACTTGTTTTCCTTTACAAAGGGGTCTGGGATGTTCTTCACACCTTGGTGCACATAACACTCACTTTGGTACTTTTTCTGAGCATCAGGAAGCTGTGAATTTCAGCTTCCCCCAGCCATACATTGAAATCTTCTTGGAACTGCTAGATTAATGATGATAAGAAATTACACTCTAGGTCACTCTATTTACGAATTAAGCAACTGTTTGGATTTTTATCATGGAGTGTCAGTGTGGAGGGGACCAAATACACATATATATATGCCCATGTTTATAGGTGAAACATGACAAAATGTAGAAAAGGTTTGAGAGGTATAGACATTTTGCAAGGCATTACAAGAGGGCAGCATGTTTAACTTCCATCCATCCATTATTCCTTTAAGTGTCCTACAGTAGGATTAAAGGGCTGATGACGCAAGAAGACCTAGAAAAACTCATCCATTCATTTATCTGTAGTCACCTTGACTATTGTAACAGTATCTTTACAGGTCTACCTAAAACATCAACTAGACACCTGCAGCTTATCCAGAACGCTGCTGTTTGTGTTCTCACCAGAACTAGGAAAGTAGAACGCATCACTCCAGTTCTAAATTCCTTACACTGGCTCCCTGTAGCTCAGAGAATAGATTTCAAAGTGCTTTTATTAGTCTATAAATTGTAAATGGGTTAGCACCAGAGTACATTAGAGATCTGTTATTGCTGTACAAACCATCCAGGTCATTCAGGTCCTCCAACTCTAGTCTACTGACTGTCCCTAGAACCAGAACCAAATAAGTAGAAGCAGCTTTCAGTTTCAATACTCTCCACATCTAGAACAAATTTCCGGATGAATGTAAAGCTGCAGAGTCACTGAACTCTTTCAAATCAAAATTTAAAACTTTTCTGTTTAGCCCTGCTTATAAGTAACTGATACAACTTTCGCGTTCATTCGTTTTAATTACTGTTATTGCTTTTGTAAATCGCTCTGTTTTAAATTTTCATAATTTTACATACATTTTATTTTATGCTGCAATCATTAATGTTTTAATTACTGTTATTGCTAAATATTTTAATTGATCAATGTGTTTCATCAGTTTTCTTTTATATTCTCTGTTTTAATGTTCACATTTCTGTAATCATGTAAAGCACATTGAATTGCATTGTGTTGAAAATGTGCTATACAAATAAAATTGCCTTGCCTTGCCATGCCCTATGGTATTACAAGCTCAAGTTAAAACAGGTTCACTTGAATTATTTTTAGGACTGATTTACATGGTGACTCAGACTTGTGATAAACTTGCAGTTTACAGTTGCTATGTAGCAATGCTTAAAATACTGGGAGGCTCTCAGGGAGTCGATGACAATATATCTAGTAAATCACATATACATAAGGAGTCAGCTGGAGGGCAAATGTTGAATGAAACATTACAAGGAGCTGTAGGGGCTTAAAAAGAGTTCAGACACACTGAGCAGTAAAGTCGAAAAAAAACCCATCTAGTAGAATGTATCTAGTATGAATGTATGCTGGGGTGCACAAAGTCTAATTTAAAATAGAATGATTTTAAAAAACAGAGACACACCATATAGCATGAACAACACGATAATGGGAGACCTATAAAGTTACATACGGTAACCCTGGGTTTAGTTTCTTTGCTCTTAAATAAAAAGAAATTTATAAAAGTCTTAAGTGTGTTGTTGAAGTTAAGTTATCAAGACTCCTAATTTGACAGTATTTTCTCCTCCCTAGTTTTGTATTATGAGAGATCAAAGAGGCGAGAGAGAGCAGGAAATTAAGTTTGTTAGAGAAAATGGATAAGAGAAGAAGTGCAGACATGCACAGTGCAAGTCAAGATGAAGCCATCACTAAATCATTGGCCTACTTAATAACAAAGAATATGATGCCCTTCAGAACTGTAGAGAGGCCAGGCTTCAAAGAACTTGTGGAAATAGTTGCTTTATAATTGTTTCAGTGGGTGCTGTTTTTAATACAAAACCATATCAGGCTTTTCTTCAGCTGTTCGCTTTTCACCATTTCACTCCTCACAAGTTATGACTAGTCTTTAAGGGTAAATATAAGTCCGAGGATTTTTTTCATTTTATATCGATTTTCTAAAATAATTATAGTGATCAAATGCTTTGATTATATTTATTTTGTGAAAATGTTGAGGGATTTTACTCATAAGCAATAATGATAACACAGTCATATTTAATAAATTAGAATGTACATTCCAATGAGGCTCATTTGTCAGATTAAATTTAATGGATATTCCACCTATAAATGTGTCTGCTGCCATTTCCCCCAGAGTTAGATAAGTGAGAGAAAAGCATTTTGTTTCCAGAATCAACGGCAGAATCAACACCAGTACACAACAACACAGCAGCAACAACAACGTGTACAACGCATTTAAACAGTACAGAATTTACAAAATGTATTATGCTGCAGCACTGTCGTCTATTTCTTTGCTCATTGTGCATATCCTGCTTTTACTTCGTGTGCTTCACTGCTGCCAGCATCTCTTTGCAAGGGACACATAGACCCTAACCTAACACATTTTCTAATCCTACTATTCGAAGACCAGTACCTAACCCTAATCTGATCCATTTATTAATTATCGCAATTGGGACCAGTACCTAATCCTAATCTGCAGAAGGTGAGACCTGGCCCAAAATAACTAGATTGGGGGGAATAGGGTGGGTTGGGACAACACTACTCCCTCAGTCCCTTGGCTTTAAAAAAATATTTATCTTAAACACTTTTAATGTTGCAACTTGTTTTTGTGCCAGTTGTCAGTCAATTAATGTTGGTGCAAAAAAACATTTACATGTGGCACTTAGAGGTGGAATAGAAATCTTCAAAGAAGTTGTAATTTATCATGAATTAGCCCACACTGGTGTCACTTCTGCACCAGTATTTCGCCTGTCACTTGTTTATCCAAAGTATATCCTGACACCACAGACGCTAAGCCTCACCTACACATATTCTCACCCTCAGTACTTTGTCTGTGACTACATCAACAGCCTACAGCCATGCTTACCAGGCATTTCCACAAGGAAGCAAAATCCCTTCCTCCCTTAGCTTACTTGACAGCAAAAGGAAGAAAGCTTGGTGGAAAACTTTTCAAACATAAGGGGTGCTGAGCAACTTTGAGGATAAAAAGCACACCAGGAGAAAAATTAAAAAAAAGGTAGGTGGCTTAAGAAAATGTTGGATTTCAGTTGCGGGGTTTTGGTTGTGTTGGTCTGGAAAAATAGAGCTCCTATGAAGACAGAAGAGGGGAAAAAATGAGGGAACAGGGCAGCAGGGGATTGGAGGTGTGGGAAGGTCTCACTGCCTCTTCCAGGGCCAAATCTGTTTCAAATGAACTCATTTATTCTGTTTTGCTGGCTTTACCTTTTATTGCTACAAATACTGTTTACTGTCTGCCTCCCTGAGTGCTCAGCTTCAAGGTTTGTCTACCATGTAGGCCTGTCCTATGGTATTGCTCTTGTTTATGTAACACTCGCTACTAATTAAATTCAAGGATTGGAACTATCCTTCGCTTTGCTAAAGGTTTGGTTTCTAAAACCAGAATGTAAGTAACTCTGTTATATGCTGTTTGACATTATTTCGAAACCTTTATGCAGTAACAGGATTTTGCTGAACCATTTAATTTACCACAAATTATGCATGAACCATGTGATAGACCAACACAACGTCATGAATAACAGTGAGGCAGAAGGGAAATGACATATGCTGTGATGCTGTTACTTTACATTCAGCCCCTTTTAGTTTGATGCCTCTAAATAAAATCTAGACCAGTGAATTTAATTTGTTACTTGATTAAGAGTTCAAAAGTGGGTAAATATCAAAGGTATATGTAAATATAGAGCTACAAATAGAGTTGCTTTGGTAAGGCCTCAGATGTTTGTTAGAGAACATCAGTGAACGAATGGTGAACAAATGGCATCAAAAAGACCAAAAAACACAGATATTTAGAGCAAAGCATCAGTCTCCCCATGGAGTGGGGTGTATCCAAGAAGTTTTTAAAGAGGGTTAAATAGGGGCAAGTGATAAAAGTTTGTGATCGTAACAGGACAAAATATACACATGTTGAAGGGGTATTAACATTCATGCATGCCACTGTATATTAATGAAGTATGTTCAGATGTTCAGTATGTTTGCTTTTGTGCCACTAATAGTTATGTCAAACCCTGGCAAAATAATAAATTGGCAGCGTGCAGTCTTTAGGAACATAAAATCTCATTCTAGCTTTGGCCAAATATTTAATCTCTCCTTCCATGTGTCTCTGTTCCTTCCTTCCCTCTTTTTCTCGGAATAATATGCCACTGGGAAGTAAAAAAAGAAAAGAAAAAACTCTGAGCATGGATCCCCACTCCTCCGCTCTTCTCAACTGCACGTCTGTGATGTCATAATCACTCACATCAAAGGCTGTGCGTTCAACACGGCGACTGTCAGCTTCCCTGGAGGCGTCATTAAAAACGAACAGTGCAAACCGAGCTGGGCCTGACAGAAATGCATCAAAACTTCGCAATGCTTGCTGGCGCGTGCACCGTGCCACGCCACACAGACATTCAGGTGTGTGCGTGTGCAAGAATACAAAAAAAGGAATAATATTGCACACACACACAACTCTGAAATCCCCAAATCTTTTATACACTAAAGAAAACGATAACATTGCACAAGAAAAATTCACATGCGGAATCTTCTAATGAATGAACTTGAGCTTCTTCTCTATATTGGTATCAGAAATCACTCGTTTTATCATGTATGTATAAGAGCTTCACATTCAAAAGAGTATGACATGGACGTGGATTCACTGTAAATGTTACAAATAAGATCCACAGAATGCAAGCCTGCATTCTGAATGCAACGTAAATGTAGAAGAATCCTACATCCATCCGCCCACCCAGTTTTCATCCCTCGGTGTCTATCTCAGACGTTTCAGCCACACACTTGGGTGCAAGCACATGCACAGGCGCATGTTCGTTTACACAAACTAGAGGGGGAGATATAAATAGTACGCGTATGATGTGATATTGTGTGGTTTCTCCCTATGGGTTTTTGTGTATGACTGTCAAAAAGAAGAGGGAGGGGGATGGGTGTGAGGAATGGCGGGGAAAGAAGAGCTTTGCTCATATTTGTCTCATAGTGAACCCTGGATCGCAAAAGATGGAGATCCCAACATAAATGAACTATAAAGTGCTGCATGCTAAAATGACAAATATGTGTGTTTTTGTAAGATGTAGCCCAATCTCTTTGTACGACTTACCCCTGGTAGGGTCTTCTGCTCATGCAATGCGTTCTGGGCTTTCAGGGCTGACTCTCTGGCACAGTAGGTAAGGAAGGCACATCCTGAAAAACAAATCAAAAGGAACAAGGGAAAAGACACGATTATGTTTTATGCCAACTGGTGACAATAAAAGAGGAAGAAGTCCACACTGGTCATTAGGAAATAGCCAAATATAACACATACACACTACGGAGGCTGCAGCCACAGCTCTGAACCTATGTGAATTCAGATAATTCACTTTGTATGTTGGATGTTTGTGGAAAGTGAACTAATGACTAAGCAAACGTAACTTTATATTTTTCACATTTAAATGTGGAGTAAGTGAGAGCTAAAGAGAAAAAAAAACTGTGTGGAAGTGTGACGATTTGTGTGCTCAGTTGTGTGAGAGCAGTCCTGCCAGAATCTACGCTTTTAATCTGACGAAGCTTTCTCCATGGCAGTCTGAAATAGCAGTTATCCATTTGTCCATCGCACCCTCCTGGCTGCTGTGACAGGGATAGACAGCCTGACAGCTTCTCCCTCTCTTTCCCTGTCGCTCTTTCCCAGACCCCCCTCTTCCTCTCCTCCCTCAATTTTTCCGTCATTTCCCTGCTCCATATGCTCCAAGACTACCCACAATCCTCGGTTTTGTTAGCACCTGGGTTGACATGCGGAGGTGGAAAGAAGATGGAGATGCAGGAGGCACGAAAGACGACAAAGCCGCAGGGAACGTGTAACGTTCCCTTGCCGCCCCCCGTTGACAGACACTGTCTGAGCTGACAAGCTGTCAATCTGCAGATCAAGGCTAATGATTCATGTGTTTGACAGTTTAATAAAACACATACAAAAGCAACTGCACGATGGGCTGCAGTGCTAAAACACAGTTTCAGTTCATGTTGTATCAGCAGGTGTTTGGCTTGTTTACCCCTCCAACCGAATTTCACTCCATAAAACGAGTTCTTTTTAATTATCATAGTCTGTCTTGGTCTGTCTCTGTTCAATCTAGGGGTGTAACACAATATTAAAACACAATGATATCTCTCATCAAAGTGAGAATTTGCTATTAACACGTGTACCTTAGCCAAATATTATGAGCTCTCAGTAGGAAGGAGGCTGCTTTAAGGTTGACACTCTGTTGTAGTTTTTGAGTTGCCCCGTTGAGTCGACGATAACAAAAAAGACTTATTAGGCTGGTTGACAATCAACAACAAGCATTTTTTTTCTGACTCCAATTCACAATGACTCTGCCATAATAAATGGAATATATCTTCACCACTACAAGAGCTCTACCTTTCTTGTGTTACAGACTGGAAAACTACTTATATTTCACAAATATTTCACTAAAAACCCCAAATTTGACTCATTTTGAAAATTCAACCAGTCCAGTTTTCAAATTTTCTTTGAAAATAAAATCATTTTAATTAAATCCAACTGCAGCAGATATATTAGTTACAAAAAGAAAAGTTTAAATAAAAATAAACACAGGGCAGAATTAACAGAAATATTTCCAGTGTGGAGGAGTAAGACAACACAGGAGCTACGTTTGATCGTCAGGTTTTCTCAGCACCAACCGAGAACAAACGAGTAACAGTAAGTGCCTTTGCATCTGTAAAGCACCAAATCCAGGAGCATTATTTATTTTTCATGGTGCTGTAACTACCAACAGTGAAAATAAGGATAACTCCAGATTTTAGCTTCTCTTAGCGGAAGACGGTTTCCACCGTGGTTAGTAATGTATATTAAAGCTTATTTGGTGGGGAACTATTGAAATAGGGAGTTGTAAGTGTTATTAGAGATGTTTTCAAGTGTTCAAAGATTTTAGCTATTTGCAGGCAGCTGTGGTCCCTAACCCCTGAAAATACTAGGGGTCTGCTGTACTACTGCTGTACCTAGTTATTTTTCTCCTTGTCATTGTTGATAAAAAAAAGCACCTAAATACAAGTTGGACATTAAATTTGTGTGAGCAGCTTTATATATATTAGGAAACCATGGGCAAATGATGATCAACACTTTTATTGATAACTCTAAAACCAGTCGCTCTTAATAAAAAACAGCATGGACCTTCATAATTCATGTCAAATTCATAAGACACACGTATACAGGAAAACACGACATAAGCACCTATTAGATGTGGACTGGAATATTTTACACTAATTCAAGGTTATTTAAAATATAGTTTGTAATTTGTGAAGCCTTTACTCGGTTTAACTTTAATAAGAAACACTCTTAGATTTCCCGAAAATACTACTCAGGGCTTGTATTATTCTGTTGAACCCAATAGTGTGCATCATCTAGTCACAACTTGATAATGCAGTACACTCCATTTTAAAAACTGTAAAAAAAATGATCTTAAAGAGACAACCAGCATGTTACCTTACTATATGATAAATATTTTATATTTGTTTGTTTGATGCCTTTCAAAGGAATACATTGTTCACTAAATATATTGTAAAAGCAAGTATCAACCTTAAAACTGTAGGAAAAAAACTCATCCCGGGAATTTGACAGAGTTTTTTAATTTCTCTAACCAGACATATCTACAAGCAGACTTTGGCAAACACCCTGCTGCAAACACAAGCACAGAGATACAAAAGAACCACAGTTTGTTCTCAAAACATCAACGGCTAAGCATTAGACGATTAACATAGACCTCTTGCCCCCCAAAGACACAAACACAGCTCAGTTTAAAGAAAGCAAGTCCTTCTAATAGCGTTTCCAATTTCTGCTTCACTTTGTTCTTTCTGAATACCCCTGGCTATTTATTGTTCAAATTCTACAACTATATACTGTATGTGGAAGCAGATTGCCTGCCATCCTCTATGCTCCATGTCTTTAACCCCAGGTCGTCCTGATGGTGGGACACCAGGGAGCTCTGCCTGTTGGTGATTTTAATTAACGGCCCTCTCTCTCATTAGGCCGAGTGGGAGCTGGCCACTGACAGCTCTGCTACCTTCTTGTCCTCCCAGGGCCTGTCGCATTAATGCTACATGCTAGCGCTGTCCCACAGGAAACACACACAAGCCTTTGATTCATGAGCCTGACACTCACATGTTCAGGGTGCAGGCATCCGCTGCAACCAGTACATTCACCAACGAAGCACAAGCAAATTCTTTATTCTTATCAAAGCAGCACTGTTTTTATTGTACTCATTTAACCTAAATTTGCACTTTAAAAGTAGGAAGATGGATTTAAAAATGCAACGAGATGAAATACTT
This sequence comes from Apricaphanius iberus, assembly GCA_028564705.1. Lineage (NCBI taxonomy): Eukaryota > Metazoa > Chordata > Actinopteri > Cyprinodontiformes > Aphaniidae > Apricaphanius > Apricaphanius iberus. The sequence goes on along the minus strand of JAPXFQ010000846.1, from coordinate 1,576,386 downwards.
TTATTAACGTAGTTTTGTATAATTTTTTTTGCACCTTATCACATGGCAATCAAACAATTGCATAACTATTTCAAATACTTTCTCTACTTTTGTTAGAAATTCATTTATTTACAAAATCAAAACATTTTCAACAAACGCAGCTTTCAAAAATCAGAAATAACATTTACCGACAACAGATGGATAGGCGATCCTAAGGAGGAATAGAGCGACCTGTAGTTGGTTTCTTGGTAGGAAATTAGAGCTTCGATGTGGCCCAGAAGGTCGTAAAATTGGGGGCGGGAAAGACAGACGTAGCGCTGAAAGTGAACCTCATCCATACGCAGCATAATGTATTGTTATGGTGTGTTAAGACCGCACACTTTGTCTGAGTCAACAAAACGCATCCAACACATGTAGTTTGACGCATGTACTTTGATACATGTACTTTGACGCATGTACTTTGAGGGCTTCCTCTGTTGCTGCAGGTTCTGAACTATGGCGGACTGTATTGAGAGAGTGGCTTAGCTTTATTTGCTAGAAAAAGCTAGACAACGTTGACATCTGGTGCATCGGCGCCTGTTATTCAGATACGTTCTGAGTTTGGGGAAGATTAACCATTTTATCCAGGAGCTGCTTAGAATCAGAATCAGAATCAGAATCAGAATCAGAATCAGTTTATTGGCCAAGTATGTCACATACAAGGAATTTGACTCCGGCAAACTTTTTCCTCCAGTACAGAACTTGAATAAGTGAAATAAAAAAAAATAAAAATATGAACAAAAATAAGTAAAAATACAAATAAATATCAGATCGTAAATAATAAAGGATAATATATACACCAAGCCGGGGTTATTTTACAGTGAGTATGTACAGAAGTGCAGAGTTATAGTTTATTGTTATGTGAGTGCACTCACACACTGTGACTAGACAGAGTTCGTCAGAGCGACAGCCTGGGGGAAAAAACTGTTTTTGTGTCGGGTGGTTTTGGCGTACAACGCTCTGTAACGCCGACCTGAGGGGAGGAGCCTAAACAGATTGTGGCCAGGGTGTGAGGGGTCAGTGGTGATTTTCCTGGCCCGCTTCCTGACCCTGGCCCGGAATAGGTCCTGAATGGAGGGAAGATCGGTTCCTATGATCCTCTCTGCAGTCCTGACTGTTCTCTGCAGTCTGTCCTTGTCTTGCCTGGTGGCGGATCCGAACCAGACAGAGATGGATGAGGTCAGGACAGACTGGACTATTGCTGTGTAGAAGATGATCAGCAGCTCCTGGGGCAGGTTGAACTTCCTGAGCTGACGCAGAAAGTACAGCCTTTGCTGGGCCTTTTTCCTTATTATGTTGATGTGTGAGGTCCACTTCAGGTCCCGTGTGATGGTGGATCCTAGGAACCTGAAAGACTCCACTGTGGGGACTGGCTTGTTGAGGATCATGAGAGGAGATGTTGATGGTGGTCTCTTCCTGAAGTCCACTGTCATCTCCACAGTTTTGAGCGGGTTTAGCTCCAGGTGGTTCTGACTGCACCAGAGAACCAGCTGTTCCACTTCCTTTCTGTACACAGACTCGTCGCCGTCGCGGATGAGTCCAATGACGGTGGTGTCATCTGCAAACTTCAGGAGTTTCACAGAAGGGTCCCTCGACGTGCAGTCAGTGGTGTAAAGGGAGAAGAGCAGTGGGGAGAGAACACATCCCTGGGGGGGATGAGGTTAGCTTTCAGCGATACTCCCGTCTGTCCAGCGACCAATTTTAAGACTTCCTGGACCGCATGGGAGCTCAAAATTTCTGCCAGGACACCAACTACAGGTGCTCTATTCCAGAGAAAATAAATGTCAACAAGTATTATCATTATTTTACCTTTTTTTTTAAACAGATGATTGAGAAAGAATTAATTCTCTTTAAACAACAACAAATGTGATTTTAGTCATGGTACATACCAATGCAAATAAGTCTGAAATGAATGGGATAGAATATTCTTATACAATATGTTTTGAATCCAGCCCTCTTTACTTTAGTACACCAAAATTAAATACAGTGCACCAAATTTCCTTGGAGAGTAATAACTGAGTTGCCACATGGCTCAGTGGTAGAGCAGAGGCTACAATTCCCAATGCAATCTTTCCCAATTCGACTCCTGTTTTTTTGCTGCAGGGTTCCCCTTCTCTTTCGGCCTTAAAAAAAAAGATAATCGATAGATAATGTATACAGTTATATATACTGTGTGATAACATCCCACTGATAACACCATCACACAAATATCCGAAAGAAAGCCAGTTTGCCAGTCCTTTTTAGAGAGATCTTATGTTTAATAAACCACACTTAATTGTTTCATTTTTTTATTCAGTCAAAGTCGTATTTATCTTTAAGCAATTTTCATGATTTGCTCTTATTATGTTAAGCTTTTCTCCATTTGACTGGCCGTGGGCAAGAAAATATCTCAATGGAGTAGTGGGTGGGTAACAGAACAGAAGCTGCAGAGCTGTGGGCAGAGCTGGACTGAGACCAAAAAGTGGCCCTGGCGTTTTTGGCCATGGCAGCCTACCATAATCATTTACAAAACATGCAGAGCTCATGGCATACAAGAGGATATTTGAGCACATTGTATTTTTTTTAAAACATATTTTTTAAAAGTGTAGTGTAGGTAACTACAACACTGACCAAGTTGTTAACTATTGGTGAATGGGCACAGTGTCACAATTCCCGTCTTGAAGTGAGATTGTATGTCAATAAAACACTGTTAAAGATGTATTTTCTATGTGTTATGAAATATACTGGTTATAAAATAGTCTACACAATTATGTATTTAGTATGAGAATATATCTATGTAGGGTTAAGAGCTCCAAATGTGGCACTAAAGGAAACAGAAGACATAATTGGAGACAGTAATATTAGATCAAGCTGATTAATGTATATGTAGATAATATAATGTCAATATGAAATGTATTTTAAATATAAGAGTGTAACCTATGATGGAATAAGAGTTGATATTGTAAAGAAGATAGTTTAAATTCAGAACTACATGTGCTTAAACTACAGGTGTACGTTACGAGCAGACAAACAACTCCACTTTGTGGACAGATGTGAAGCAAAGTGCCCCAACATATTTGATACCTTTTACTAGAGAAAGAGAGACATCCATCTAAAAATGAAATGTAAAATTTTTATTGTGACTAAGTCACATAATTTAAAATGCAGTAAATATAAAACATCAATATAATCCATTAATAGAATCTGATTGAATATGAAAAGTTAACTGTATTGTGTAATTATTCACTTAGTTTGGTATGTCTGAGTTATGAAGTGAAAGTTGGTGATATTTTCCTCCTCTCTTCATTAATTTTGACCGTCTCTAAACCTCACTGCCCAGCACTGAACACAGAGAGCTGATCAAGCCACTGTCTTGATGTCAGAACTTGGTAAAAAAATGTTTTTAAAAAACTCTCTCTAATCAGGAACCTAATGTTAATAGTTTAACAATGAACCCACAATCAGATTTTGAACCCAGAAGTATCAGGTGAGAGTAACAGATGCTAACCAGTCAGCCAAAGGCATAGCTTGACAACAGGAAAGAAATCAATTGATTATATACTGACAACATCCCCACATTGTGTTTCAAAGATAAAGAAGTCATGACTCACGCTAATTTCTTTTAATTGTAATTTTCAGGTCAACTATAGTGTGCTGCCTATTTAAAACGTTGAACTATATCTTTAAAAAAGATTTTAATTTTTTTCTTTTTCAGCCCTCTCTCTTTTTCAGACTGTCACACAGTAACTGGGAAACAGCTGCTTGAAGGAGCTGTAGTAGAGATGGGTGGGCAGAGGAGAGCTGAAGGATTTCATTGGATCATCAGCCAAAGTTATTTGAGAAAAAAGGTATTGGGCCAGATCAGAGTATAATATGGTTCTGGTTAATCTATAACAAACCTGGAGCGGCCCAAAAAGGTGCATTGGCCCACCAGGCATTGCCCAGTATGCCAGATACTCAGTTCAGGTCTGGAGGTGGGTTAAACTACGACTACGACTGGTCTTTTTAAGTGGGATGGAAGCTGTCTGTTTTCCCAAAAAAATGCCAATTACCAGGGTCTGTTTTTCAGCAGGTGTGTTGCTGAGCTTGGGGAAATCGGGTCGGTGGTAATTTGTGCACTGAGTTCTGTGCTTTTTACATATCTTCACCCAGCCGGCCTGGGTTTCCGGCTGCTCAGCTTCTCTTGGACCACAAGGTGGTTCTGTCCTTGTTGTCTCCATGCTGGCTAATGGGCCTCGGCTATCTGATGGATTTAACCAGCGCAGACGTTATAACAAGCACGTTATAACGTGCTTGTGTCTTAACTGTGTCATAACTTAGAAAGGCCTCAGCACAGAGAAAACTAGATCAATTTAAAAGACTCTGAATACCAAACAGCTACACCAAAGTATGTTGGTGATCTGTTGTCACTATACCAACCCAGCAGACCACTCAGGTCCTCCAACGCTAGCTTACTAAACATTCCTAGAATTAGAACTAAACAGGGAGAAGCAGCTTTCAGCTTCTATGCTCCACAAATCTGGAACAAACTTCAAGAAGAATAAAAAATGCTGAATCGTTAGATTCTTTTAAATCAAAGAACTGTACTATTAAGATCTGCCGTTAAGTCCTAAATTGCATTTTTTGATCACTCATTGATTCTCATGTTTGTTTTTCATTGATTGTGTTTTATCTGTTTTTAATCTACATTCTTTTGCATAAATGTGTTTCTTATACCTTACCTAAATTGCTCCTTGCTCTTTGCTCTTTTTATTAATGGATTGTCGTGTTTTTATTTGTTTTTAAATTGTATACACACATACATTTTATTTTATGCTTCAATTACTAAATGCATTTTTAGTGATGACCTGTTTTAATTTTCATATTTTTATCATGTATTTGGTTTCCTTACCACTGTTGTCTGTAAAGTGCCTTGAATTGTCTTGTGTTGAAAGTGTGCTATTTAAATAAAAATGCCTTGCCTTGCCTACACAGTTCTGACAATGGAAATTTCTAAGCAGTTTTTTTGTGTTCCTACTCCTGTTGTCTTTTTACACCCTTCTGCATTGTCCACAAATGTAGCATTGTAAATATAATTTCTGCATTACTAAAGCAGCAGTAAATGCCCCGCACTTGACAAGGATTATATCACCCTTGGTCACAGAGAGTGTCAAAAGTATGAAAAACAGACAGCAAAAAAATATGCCTTTATCACACCAGACACTGCCATCAGAATATTATCAATTTAATCACAACTGCATGATGTCATATGTTCATGCAACATTGTACATCTCCAACCAGAATGTGCAGCTTATCATCATGCATTAATTGTGCCACTGCTTCTAACTAAATAGGATATTTTTAGTTCCATAATATCAAAAAGTATAAACAGAGTATAGCACAGACACGTGTAACCGTACAAAGTCACTGGCCGCTTTATTTGGTTCATCTTTTCAATTACGTTTTGTGATGACAAATAGTAAATTATACAATCATATGCCTGCAACTCCGTGCTTTTAGATACCTTGAAGATAACTTAGTGAAGATTAAACTTAGTATCAAAATGGAGAAGAAAGGGGATTTAAGAGACTTTCAATATGGCATGGTTGTTGGTGTGAAACAGACGGGTCTGAGAATTTGAGGAACTGCTGAATCCACTGAGATTTTAATGCTCAACCATATTTTGTGTTTGTAGAAAATTACCAGAAAAAGAGAAACTATCTTGTCATTCACAGTGATGTGAATGAAAATGTTGGTTTCATTTCAGAACTCAACAGAAAATGTGGAGAAGTTAAAGAACAATGAAAAGCATCAACAGCTAAAATAACTTGTTACCACCAAGGTCTGCAGAATACAATTTCCTTATGTGAAACGTAAATATTTTAGATGAAACTACTATAAAAAAAAGCACATTTTAATTGAAAATGTTCTGAAACATCATACTGTGAATGAATGAATCTAATGAAACTCAGAGTAGAATAATCCATAATAATAATTCATGACAAGAATAACCTGCCTAAGTATAATTTATATTTAAACTTTAGATATAACCACATACAGTCTGAATTCATGAAAATAGAGGGAAATAGATTGAATCGGAACATTCAAATCAGACACCAGGTTCAGACTTGTCATTAGCCAATCTAATCCAATGGTGATATTTATTTTGATATGCAAACAAGCAATTACAGTCAATCTAGGTGTATAAATGCTATACAGCCTTGGAAACATACCCATATTAAAAAGTAACTGCTTGTATGTGTCCATAGAACACACATAGCTTTAATGTCTACTTCTGTAATAAACGAGATGTGGTCAGAAACAAACTTTTGATTTAAAGCATTAAATGTCTCGCCCTGAATTAGCACTTATATATTAGATACTGCATAAAAGATTGTGAGGTAACATGGTTCTACGGTTTGCTAATTACAACTCTGCCAGGAATCTATGTGCATTATATTCTGTGAAAGTCATACCACTGGAGCACTGGCCAAAGATATTAAGCAACCTTTCATTCTGTAAGCTTTCAGAGAGTCTCTTTATTTTTTTTTTCAGACATAAGCCTTTTTTTTCAACTCCTTTTCAGTCTAGTCCATTTACCTGACCACTTTCAGACTGACGCATGTTTTATTTGGTAAGCTATTTAACTCTGATCTATGAATCATTCATGCATAAAAAACACCTACATCAAAGGATGAGCTGGTGTATCTACACAAAACTGACACCTTAGCAATGAACCAATTTTAAGTTGTATCTTTAGGCTCTTTGTTCCTAGGAGCTTGCCAGTTGAATCTACAAATGATGCCAAAGATAACACAGTTTGACAGACCTAAAATAGCATTTTTTGTACCAGCAAGGTAATTTACAGAGAGCTACTAGCTGAAAACTTGGTTTATTCAAGCACACATATGCACGTGGCGTTGAATTCAACATGGTAAAACACGATGACACACTTTCCCATATGCACGCATTAAAAGTGACAGTCAACAAACGTTCAATTTATCATCATTGTCACAAGTCAGATGCTGGCAGCGGCTCTAGTATCTGACTAAGGCCTGTATTGGCCCAGGAGAGAGAGATAAGCTGTTTGTTTCTGCTGTCAATGCTGCCAATTTAGTTTCCCCATCACTTCAAATTCAAATCAACAGTAGCACAGAGGGGATCTGAGAGAATGTGTGTCTGAGACGAGAGGAAAAGATGAGCGGGAGGAAGAGAGAGAGCAGGAAGGGCAAGGGAGCAAAAAAAGAGGAGAAGAACAGCAGAGGGTAAAAGCAAAACAGCACTGGATGCTCAGGGAGAAAGGGGGAGAGAGGGAGAGCAGATAAGATCACCTAGCTTCTGTGAACACCATCCTCCTGTGTCCTACACTCGCTTCTTATCTCAACTGCTGCAGACACCCTAAAGGGACACACACCCACAGAGAGAGAGAGAGATACAGAAAAAGAGCGAAAGACAGAAAAAATGGGAAGGGAAAGAGAGAAGATGAAAGAAAAACAGCAAGGGAATGGTTGAGGCTGAATAACTTTCTGGTGGGGGAAGAAGAAAGAAATCCACCAACTGTCACCAGGTTTCGTTCAAACAACAGATGTGCTGGGCCACTACAGCTTTGACCTTGTTAACTACTGAATATTTTGACTTTATGAGCTGACCTTTTCTACAGTTTTTAAAACAGACGTTAATAAAAAACGTAAGTAAAAAGTATTCATAGCCCTTTACATTTTTTTCTCAACACTTTTGACACCAAAAGCACTAAGGACTTGATTGGGATTTTAAGGAGACCAAAGACCTCTTGGTAAACCAAAAATTGTGCATGTGTTACTTGGGCATCTTTACATTCTATGTATGATACACCACATAACTTCACTTTGTGGTCAAAGCATGATGCTATGGGCTGCTTTCATTTAACTAATACAGGGAAGTTATTCAGTTAAGATAAATAAGGCTGATTACAGTGTTCCAGTGTAAGCAGGGCAACAACCATGAATAAAAATCCTGAGATACAACAGAAAGATTATGATCTGTAGCATCTAAACTTTTTGCAAACTGGGGGAAGACTGTCAAGTTGAAAGTAATCACATAACAATTTTTTCTTCTCTCAACGTAAATATTTAAAGACTATTTTATTATACCTTTTTCATGTTTAACTGCTCAGTATTAAATTGTGCATGCAATTGATCTCTAAATCAATGTAGATAAGACATAGAAGGGTCCTGCAGTTTGCTTTCTTATAAGAAAGGCATAGAACTTCCTAGCTGATTGTTTTTCTTAGTTATTGGTCTTTAAAATATTTTTATTTGTATTCAGAGTGACATAAACATGATATAGATCACCTTTTTGTTTCAAAACTTGCTAAATTCAGCTAACTCTGTAAAACAAAATCAAAAAAGCAAGGGCACACAGACCAATTACTTTGTCTCATGTACAGTACATAAACATTTAGAACCCTAAAAAGATTTGAAAAAGTGTATATCTGCATCATGATTTTGCGTGGCAATCTAAAAATACATGTTGTGTATCGATGGTGATCGTGTGTATCGGTGATGACCTGGGAGTAAGGCTCTGGAGAAACAGCTTTAGTTCATAAACAGAAGACTTTATTCGTACCCAATGAGACATTTATTTAGCAGTAAATGATTCATAAACTTTAAGACATACAGACATTTTCACATAAATCATGAAAACATAAAAACATAGAAGGTAAGACTAGGCTGAACTACTTTGAACGGCAAATAATTTTATTCAAAGAAACAGCACGCATCACAATGAACAAATCAGGAGGGCTCATGACCAATTGTAATTCTTTCACCCCCTCTCTCTGAACTCTCGACAGGGTTCTTTATATATGCTGGACATACATACGCAAATATAGATTTCCACTTTCCTTTACTGGTCAGAAAACACATTCCATGTGGGCCTTGTTCTGCTACTGTCATCAGTTTTCTGTTCACCTTTAACTATTTTCAGCTTTAGCTGCTCGGAGAGGGATATTTATTCCGCTAATTGCTAACTCCATTGCTGAACGGTACCATATACCTTTTGTCTAGATGGCCTCTCAGCTCTCAACTTTGGATATGTTACTACAGCATTTAAACATAATCTGTTTTCAAATACCTCATACAGCTTCGCTTTTTATCTTTTTTTAAAACCTCTAAATATTAATGTGATCTCACCTAAGGATATAGATTAGTCAGTTTACTCTAACTGAACTCTCTGCCGACTACATCAGTTCTTAATACTTTATGTGTTATTAGCGTTATGTCAAATGCATAATTTCTTAGTGGGTACTTGTGTGAGACAAGTGTCATGTCTCTGAGAGCCACTAGTTCTTAGTAGATTTTCTGGCACTCCTGGTAAATATGTATTTAAATTTTTTTTAAAAATAAATTCACCTTTCAAAAATATTAAAAAGTACCATAAATCCTCTTAGAGTGGATGACATCACATTTTTTTGAAAAAACAAGACATTTTTAATAAAAATCAAGTGATCCCTCCCCACAAATAGTCCAAAAACTAAATCCGCATTTAGTCTTTCAACATGAAAATTATCCAAACCATACTGCCAAAACAACAAAGCGGGTTGACCAGACAGAAAATCAACTCTCTTCTTTCATGGTCATTTGAGTCCCAGGATTTAAATCTCACAGAAAATCTGCCAAATTACAAATGGCTGAAAACCCTCATTAGCATGTCATTCAGCTCTGCAGAGGCCTGGTAAAAACCCTTCATTTGACTAAGGTGTGTTGAAGTCAGGGAGAATAGTTACTCTTGAGTACTGGAGTTGGGCATCCCTAAACTAAAAAGATCTTGATAAAAGTTGAATGCTTGAATATCATCTTTGCAAGCTCAAACCTTAAGAAATGTTATAGAAGAAGTGCTGTGTTGTTCATAAAAGGGGTTGATAAAAATGTCAAATGTTGATAAAAATGTATGGGGTGCCAGCACTTATGCAAATTACGCAACCAGAAATTTTGTGAAAGAAACTACATCTCAACACAGGGTTATATTTTTCCAGAATAAATGGAACAATCAAAACAAAAACTGTGTGAGATTATTCTTCTTCAGTATGAGAAGATTCAAGCCTTTTGTCTTGAACATTTTACACAGCTTTCCTAAGGATGCCATGTGGTATTTAATTTATTTTTTTTGCTACCTTTTATACCACTATGCATTTAAATAGGTCATGTCTCACCTTTTTAATTTCAAAGTAAATGTCCCTGCCTCATACTTTTTTGGATTTACCTCCTAGTCTCTTCTGTGATTCATCCTTTCTGCTTGTTTCTTAATGTGACATTGTTGAGTCTTGATCTTGCTAGGTGGGAGGTCCTTGTAAGACTTGTGTCATTGCTTACCATCTGAGCTTAGATTCAACTGAAGGGAAAGTGAATGATCATTGACTTAACAGCTTCTCATGTCCAAGGGGCTTAAAGCATTAGAGCCTGTAGTGTTCTTGGGATGTATATTCCCTTGATTGGCATTGAACTATTTCTTGTTATTGCTTAGAACATTTAAGCATGGATGTATAGCTACACCCACTTTTATTCACTGCTTTGTCATATCAGACTTGTAAATGTAATTTTAACCATCATCTGAAGAGGAAAAATAATTAAAGAGGCCAGTCATAATATTTTATGAAGTGTCTAGTTTTCATACATGTTTCATTAGGACCTCATTTTAAAAACTGATATGCTATGATATGCTATATGTAAGGGATAATGCCCGACGAGGTGTACATTATAAGAAAATAATGGACGATGCGGAAGCAACCGTTCTCCGCTTCGCGTCGGACGGTTCACGCCTCCGGGTCGTCCATTATTTTCTGATAATGGACACCTCGAAGGGCATTATCCCGCTTATACCATGGTCACTTACGAAAGAAAGACATATTTAATCAATTAATAATCCTTTAATGTGTTTTAGAGTTAAAATCGCAAGTTTTTTTTTATATAAGTCGAGCACACTATTTAATATCTCCCGTATACAGGTGTTGCTAAGCAACGTGGCCAGAGCGAGCCGACCTCAGTGACTTATCAGTGAGGGGAAGCGAGATGATGGCTTTACCTTACGTTACGTGATACAAAATATAATTTCAGAAGGCCAGCACACTACTTACTGCTTGTGTTTCCAGAGGATAATGCAAATAACGTTGAGACTCCGTTGCCATTTGAGCCAGCGCAATAATTTAGAACTGTCATCAGGCAATTTGACAGGACGCCTTTCCCAGGTGTCACTTTTTAATGTACACCCTCCAGCCAATCAGAATCGAGTATTCACCCCAACCATGGTATAACGGCCGATAATGACTTTAGGCCGATAATATCGGACATCCCTATTATTAATCATATAGTTCTGGAGCGGTTCTTTTTTTTTCATTCACCCCAACCATGGTATAAAGTGAATATAAAGCATGCAACTCTGTTGAAACGGCAAATGTTTTTGAAGTAAAGAATTAAAAAAAATTTTTTTTCGAATTTTTTCCAATGTTAATATGACCAGTAATGTTGCAATTTAATTGAAAAAAAAACAAACCAAAAAACAGCAACTAATATACCCTAGAGAATGTGGCTGTGTGCCGAATTATCCACTATATTCGAAATCACTCATCATACAGCAAAACCTAGTATTCAAAGAGAGCTACAGTTAACTCGAAAAGTGAAACTATTTGTTCAGATTTCTCAACCTTATCGTAGTTTATACTGAAATAACATATTTTTTTAAGACGTACATATCTACATTGTGTACCTTTTATGTGAAATTTCATAACTCAACATTTACTAGATTAATTTATGTTGAGCTAACATGTAGGAACTGAGTTCAAATACATTTGTGGGAAATCTGTGACGCTCATAATATTGCAATTACAAGAGGTCATGGTGCACAACATACTAGCAGCAGAAGCAAGTTGAGGATTTTAAGCCACAGGATAAACCCGGTTTACTCTTTGCTTTATAAAATAAATACTTTCATACTGAGTAAAAGTTCTTCTTTTGTAATAGCACAGTTTTTGTATAATTCATGTTTTAATTCGGAACTAATTAGTTTTGACCAAATTGAGAAAGCAGTTAAATGGCTGCCAATTTGACCAACGTGATGACGTATGCAAAAGTAGAGAATAGCACCTATGATGGGGAAATTACCTCTAAAACTTCTTTGAAACCACTTTTTCAGCTCTTAAATGCATTGTGCTGTGCATTTTAAGTCTCTAGTGAAAAGAAGTATAAAGTAGCCACCCATTGTACTGTGGAGATATTTCTTAAAACTATTTTGGTCAAATGTTTCAGTTTTCTCTTTTATCTATTACGTTTTTTGAACTAGTACGTCAAAGTACTTGCACTGGAACTGATAGACAAGATCATGGACTTCCGGTTAAACACTGAGCAAATCCGCTATCTCTCTGCGCCTTTGTAGTCTAAGTTCAGGAATCCCTAAGGTACAAGTGGAGTAGGAAAAATATATAATTTTCGGATTATTAACCCACACTATTCTTTACACTGTCCCCTATATCAGAACCTCTGCAAAGTGCCTCATTAAGTTTGAGTTTTCCTTGTTGTTTGCCTACATCTGTGGGGAAAGCACTTCTTGGGAAGGATGAGAGCTTTAATAACCTCTGCCAGCATCAAGATGGATGTGTTGAATGACTTTGTCTTATTGAGAGGTTGTTCCTTCTGACGATGGAAATGACAGACACAGCAAAGCAGTAAGCTTCAAATAATGCTGTCATGACGACAGCCTTTATGTTAGACATTCATTTATTGGTTCTTGGCCATTGTTTTGATAGATTTACCATTGGACCTCCTGCTGTGTTAGTGCTATGTGCTTGGTATTTTCGTTCCCCGATGACATTGCATAAAATCATAATAAATATACAGTGCATAGCATCACCCAGCAGTCTACCACACACACAGTACGCCAAACTGCACTACATCCATGTACTTTTGTGATAGGGAATTTGTTTATATAGAGTTTCAAATTAATTCATATTTACACAAATTCTCACAAATTCAAATTCTCATCCATAGCATCCCACAAATTGACTCCAGAGATCAGTATGTACATTTGGCTTGTGTTTTCTAAAATGTTGCTCTCCTCTTAACTCATAAACCCCTTTCTTTTCAGAAAATATATATTTTTTATATTTCATATTTACAGAATCTCAGAGAACTAAGATAAAAGAGAAACAGGTCTGGAATTTGTAAAATGTCTATGAACTGTTTTATACAGGTGTATTACTTGTTTTCATGTTATTTGGAAAATAACCACTAGGAAAGGACAGATTACAGATGCCTATAAATTATATATTTCTACAATCATCATGTCAATGTCATTCCAAATAGTTGATGTTTTACTTTCACATTTTAGTACAATTTTTATAATTTCTTTTCCTTCCATTGGTCTTAGAAAAAATGAGCTGGGATTTCTATCCCCCTGGTCTGTCTGTAAATCATATTTTAATTCACCCTTTTTTCACATAATTCTGGTCCCACTTTTACAAAAAAACATTAAACCCATTTACTACATCGTCCATGTCTGTAATAACTTTTTCATTTTCTATTAAATATTTAGGGTGCATTACACTGTTAGATCTATTTCCAATTTTACTGTTTAATACTTTCCACATACCTTTAATATTGTTTTTAGTACTCTGTAATATTTTATTGTAACATTCCTTTTGGAGAATCTAATATTAATACGTTTATTTTTATACAGCTTGTAGATCCTTTCTTTTTCTATCATTGTTTCTTTAATAAATTCTCTGTAAAGAGCGTTCTTCTTTTTACCTTTAGTAATCCACGGCCTTTCTTTCTGTTTCCAACCAATACTTTGTTGTTTTACCGTCAATTCTTATCGTGTAATATTAAAAATATCCGTATACACGTATCACACGCTTTCATAATTAAGTTTTGTTTAAGTTAGTACTTTTTAAATGAAGTTATGCTATCTTCTGCTCTTCTTCTAATTTATTTCAAATGCCTATTTGCCGTGGGCCCCGACTTGACGTGCTGGGGCCTCCCACCCCTGGTGGATCGCGCCGAACGGGGGTGCCTAGTGGAGTCAGCAGGGGAGCTGGCTCCTGGGGTTGGCAACGGTCACCCCAGTTATTTTCTCCCCATCCCCATGCCTCTGTCCACCTGCTCCTCCATTCTACCATTCACAAGGCCTTGGGACGTGGGCACGTCACTGGGGTGCGGGATGGAGCTTCCGTCTTCGCTACCCAGTGGCGGCCTGGGTCCCGATTTTATTGAGCAACTTAGACACTTACACTTGCAACATTTACATGGAACGCACATGTAGGGACCTGGCGGTGGGGCGCATTGCCGCTGGGGGCGTTGCCCCTCATGGGGGGCCCCTCATAGGGTCCCGTTGTGGGGGGCCTCGCCTGTGGTGCCGGCACACACTGTTTAAACGCATCTAGACACTGAGGGCCCGGGGAGGAGATGGGGGTACCCGGCAGTATTCCCATGTCCCACCCCTCTGTTTTAAGTGCACATTAGAACAACACGCAACAACACCACATTAAGCGGGGGGAGAGAGGCTGGGGGGTCTTTCCACACCCCTGTTCGTTGGACCATCAGGGGTCGGAGCCCGGATAGAACATCAGGCCGTCTGGTCGGGGTCCTGGGCTGGTGGGCTGCTCTTGCCGGTGTGGGGGCCTTGGCGGTCTGCTTGTCCCCATCCTGGTGGGCAAAGGGGTCTGTCTCCTGGGTGCAGGGGCAGGGTGCTCTATTGGGGCGTCTGTCCCTGGGCCTGGGAGTATGGAGTATAGTGTACGTATGGGGGGTATGAATGAGTGTATAGCGTCCTTTTTTCGTATGTCCTGTATTTGTAAGAATGTGTACGCATGAGAGGGAGGGTACGTATGAGTGTCTCTGTCTGTCTATGTCTACCTGTCAGGTTGGGTGTTTGGCTGCTCTCTGGCCTGATGCATCTTCTTCCCTCCCCGTCACTCCCCGTCGGTGATGGATGCTCCTGCCCGCTGGTTGATGATGGCTCTCGATGCCTGGGGCCGGGGGTCCCGGTTGCGGCCCGGCTCGGTCCTGGTGCATGTCTGGCGGGTCCTGGGTGGTCCGGTGTGTCGGGCGGCCGCTGTTTCGGGCCGACGTCCTCCTTGGATTGACTGGGGCACCTCTTATGGGGGTGCCGGGGTTGTAGAATAGGTTGGTGCCGTCCGGTGGATCGGTGGGGACCGTGCCTGGCGCCCAGTCCTCCTGCCGGTTCCAGGACTTCTGCTGGCTGGTCTATTCACCTGGGGGGGGCTGTCCGGCATTGGCTGGGCCCCTGATTGGCGCCCTGCGTGGGGCGGGATCTGGACCCAGGAGCTTGAAGATCTGGATGTCCAGGTGCCGGCTGGTCGCGGCCCGGGGAGGGCATACATCTGCTATGGCTCTTGCTGTGGCTCCCTGGCGTGTGGGTGTGTGGGGGCGGGCCGGGTTGTTGGCGATGGGTATTGGTCCGGGGTGGCGGCGGCGTGTGTTGTCCGTCGGTTGGCTGTGGATCCCCCTTGCCTGCGGTGGCGGTGGGGGCCCTTGTCGGCTGGTCCCTGGTTGGGGCCCCACTGGGGGGGGGGTGCCCCTGGTCCCCGTGGCCTCCGGGTCCTGATCCGGGCCCGCCCTGGCGTAGCCGGTTTCCGGCGGAGCCCATGGGCTCGTCACTGCGATCTCTCAGGCTCCAGCATTGCGGCTGGTGGGTGTTCCCCTGGGGCTTCCATCTGTTCCTCTCTTGGTGGGTGATCGACCCTGCGCTGATCCGCCTGTGGCCTCTGTACTCTGTGGGACCCTGGATGCATACATCTCTTGCCTCCTCCATGTCTGTGTCGATTCCTGTAGGACGGATTGACGGTTCCTTACACCAGCTATCAATCACTTGCATGGGGAACCCTTATTCCGACCTGCATGCTCGCACACACATAGGTGTGGGGACATTGGTGTGGACGGAAATATCTTAAGCTTTTTTTTTTTTTTTTTTTAAATATATATATATTTTTTTTAATCCCACAGTTTTTTCCCATTATTATCACCTTATTATCACCCCAGTGTTCCTACCTAAGTACAGTCCTGGGCATTGCTCTCCCTCTGCCGACCGCAGGGAGGGGCCGCACTGAAGCTCAAGCCTCCTTCCTGCTTGAGGAGTGAGCGGGCCCATTTTTTCACCCGAGGGGTAGGGGTTCCCCCAGTCGGACGTAGCGTGTGGAAGGATCACACTATTCCAGCCAGATCCTCTCCAACCCCTCAGGCGCCACGGTCAGCCAGGAGGAGGCAGTATATAGCCCAGAACTGGTGCATATTTTTGTGGGAGTAGCTCACATTAACTACTCAAGGGAACACGGGGAGAACATGCAAACTCCACACAGAAAGGCCCTTTTGCCAATCCCACCCAGGGTGTGGGTGCTGATGATATGGAGGAACAAACACACCCTCAGCACCCACAGCACCCACAGCGTCCCCGGCAGGAAACGAACCCAGGACCATCTAGCTGTGAGGTGAGCTGCGCTACCAGCTGCGCCACCTTGCTCCCCCAAGGAAATATCTTAAGCTGAGGTTATCATTATTAGTTAGTTGTTCACAGGAGCTTACCAGAAACATTTGTATTATGTTCATTAATCCATGCTTGTGTGTAGTGAATGTGTAATTCTTAGTTTATTCTACTAGATCCGAACTATTGGTTTGGTTCTGTACAGTCGTTGTTTTTGTTTTTTATTACTGTTTCTCTGCCGTCCGGCAGAGGTGGAGGACTGGGATGTTTTCTTGTGTTCTTTGTTTGCCTCCCTGTCTTGTGTCGTCGGTTCGCGCCTCTGTTGGTCCGGTTTCTTTTCTTCACCTTCTTCCTTTCTCCCTTCTTGTCTCGTTTAGTGTCCATGACGTCAGGAAATTGAACCCACAGTAATCACTAATAAAGATTTTTCATACATATACATCAAGTGGCGTACTACAGCGAAGCTGTAATACTCTGCTTGGGAAAGTAAAACTGTTGGGCTTGTACTTGGTACTCAGACACCAATTCTGAGTAGCATACTGCTAGACAGGACACGTTAAAAAAAAACAAAAAAAAAACGTTGATTTGGAGGTGATTTGCACTTTAAGAAAGTAAACCATGTCCAGATATATTTAGCAAAAATATTTTTTTACGTCCTCCAAAATATATGGCAAAACATTCTTTAAAAATATCAAATCAAAGTTGAACTTTTTCTCCATTATTTCATATAAGTTTGGTGCATTAACATCACTGAACATCACAAAAATAATGACATCAAACCTATAGTGAAACATAGTGGTGGCTGCATAATGCTTTGAGTCCATTTATCTTTAGCTGGATATGAGACCAAGATGGCGGGAGCAGACTATACCTTCAGCCTTATGGTCAAAATTAAGAGGAACAACATTTTTAGCAGCACAGCTTCCCAATGCATAGATCCAAGTAAAGCAAAAAGTGGATTACTCAAAAGAACATTAAGAAAAAAAAAAACATGAGTGGAGACCTGAATGAAACTGAAAATTTGTGGGGTGATCCAAAGAGGAAGGTCCACAGAGGATATTCTCACAGTATTTTAGCTAAGAAGAATGAGGTAATATTTCCACATCACCATGTGCCTTGCTTGTACAATCCTTACCAAAATACTGAGCGCTGTGATGAAAGATCCTTTAAAAATATATGCTTAGGTTTGTCCACCCCCCTTCCTGTTTGTTTTTCAATTGAGCTGTACAGGGTATGTGTCCCACTGGAACCAGAAAAGGTTCTTAAATTGTTAATTTCAGTTGTGTTTTTCTCCCATCCCAAAATCCAGGCATTTTAACAAGGTTTTAATTTATGTTAACTTTATTGAAAAAAACCCCCAAAACAGTTAACTGCTCCACTCAGTCTCAAACTGTCTTTAATACTTAAATGATGCTGTGAGGAAGGCATACATTTGCCAAGAACTGCTAGAAGCCAAATGCATTAACTGTAAATAAAAGATACTTACATTCAACAGCAGGGTGAGACAAAATATCACCGACACTGCAGCTGGAAAATTAAGTCTGATGATCACACTGATTATGCATTGTTTAACTCCTGTTGCAGATCTGACCTCTGTCACATCAGTGGCTTTGGTCCAGGACTTGAAACCTCTATTCTTCCAATTCTCTTCTGACACCAATTACCGTTCTACCTACATTTAAATGAATTAGACACTTGCATCATTATTGGACACATGCATTCATTTTTTACTGCACTGCCTGATGCCACCCAAGACTTCAAAACTTGAGGGACTATGTTATTGCACAGAATTCTCTAATTAACTTGTGCCTATTAATTCAGGGATTGTAAAAGAGTGACATAAAACGCTTCCAACTCCCCTCTCTCTCTTCCTCTTCTTCTCTTCTTTTATTCTCTGCCACAGATGGGGTGAAACTCCCAGTGATCATTTAAATATTTCAGGACATCTTGGTAAGAGCCTGAAATGAGTCAATAGCATTAAAAAGCTTTATTCATGTCTCGTCTGAAACTCTGCCGCAAAAAATCCTGGAGCTCTGCCTCGCAAAACTTTGTGATAAAACTTTGTTTGAGGCTGTCCAATTTCAGTCTGTCAATAGAAATCCCCATGTTTCCCTTCACTTCAGTTCTGTTAACACTTATCTCTGCCTGAAAGGGTTCACCAAGGACACCCTTTTGCTAAATAAACACAGGAATGCTTTTTTCCCTCTTCCTTTTAAAGATTGACCTTAAGACAGAAATGCTCTGGTTAGATTTTGAGAAATGCAAACCTTAGATAACTATTTAATTTATTGTTAAAATGGGTCAAAATAAAGATTAGAATTCTTATGTTATTGTGTTCGGGGAAAAGGCATAATATGTTTTGGTCTTTTGGTTGTATAATCAAAATGAGCACTACTGAGAACAGGAAAAGGAATATATTTATAAGAGTTGTGATAAATGAGCTTCTGATTAAAGAATGATACCTGTACCCTTGTTCTTCTGAAGCTGCTGTACTCTGTTTGACTCTTTAGTTTGCTGAAATTCAGTGTCTCTTAACCCTTATGTTGTGTTTTGGTCATATATGACCGACTTAAATTTTTTATGACTGAGTCCATTGTCCACTGTGATAAACATAACCAACTTGGAGCGGAAAATTTACAAAGACAATTGGAAGTTACTAACCATACAGACATCAACGTCTGCTGTGTACAGATCCAGGAACAGTTTATAGGATTCAGAGTCCATCCATCCATCCATCCATTTTCTGAACCGCTTAGTCCTCTAGGGGTCGCGGGGGGGCTGGTGACTAGCTCTAGCTATCAACATGCGAGAGGCGGGGTACACTCTGGACAGGTCGCCAGTCCATCACAGGGGATTCAGAGTCTGGTTGAAATATTTCTTTGACTTCCATGACACTTGCAACATTAAAGGGACACTGCCCTTTCAGGCAGTATACTGTATACTAAGAAAGCCGATAAAATATGGCATCAATATATCAATAAAATTTGACGGCAGGAACATTTATGCCTGCAAAATCCAGGGAATACTGGGCAACCTCCAGACAGTGTTCCTGTAAAGAACCAAGGAAGCATGTGGTTTGACATTTAATAGGGTGGTTTATATTTTTATCGTTCTTGTTATGTTACTGCTAGTTGTTTTTTAATGTATAAAGACATTGATTTTGGAATATTGTAAAATGTCAAGTGCACTTTTGGGATAATTTCCTTTGTTGACTATAAAATATTCATGGCCACGTTGATCTGAAACACAACAGGTGTTACTTTTTGTAATTGTATAAAAAAGTTATGGTTTCAAAGCAAATGTTCTTGATAACTTTAACCTAAAGTACTGTAATAAACAGATACATGATGTCATCTGATTATTTCTTGCACTCTAGATAATTCAGAAATCGTGTTTCAAAACTTGCTTTGAAGTGTATACAATCAGATCAATAAGGCAAAAAGGCCACTATGATATAGATGTTCAAAACTTGGGAAATTAACTAGAACCTAAGTTAAATAAAAACTCTAAAACAACAAGTGCTGATATGTAGAAGTGGAATGCTCATTTCTGACTGGAACCACAAAAAGGCTTAACATAAAATTAACACAAAATGTTTATTAAAACTATGAAACTGAAAGAAAATTTAAATGCAAAAGATTATTTCATAATTCCTTTATAGATCCTTGGGTTTTTGACATTCAGCCCCCTTGGATGGGATTGTTGTCAAGAAATAAAACTGGGATCTGAGGATTGTCATAATACAATCGTACTCCAATAGGAATATGGAAAACCAGTGCTGTTCTTCTTGCCCAGTCTATCTATGTATTAGTGGCAACACAAGCTCTTTTTTTGCATTTAAATACTGATTTACCATTTTCACTTTGAGATATGAGAAAAACAACTATAACTACATCAAAACCCTATTAAGTAAAAAAAGGTAATTACCGCAGCTTTGAAAAACTTTCAAAGTCAGAATTCTGAACCTAAGGATAATTTTAGGTTATTGTTCAAAACTTTAACTTGAACATTTTTAATCCTGGGTACAATGCTGTTGATCCATCCCCTGTCATCATTATGCATTTATTCTGAGTGTTAAAATTTTCCATTGCTGATATCTTCTATTTCTCCTTTACAATATATTATAATTTCTGTTGCCTGCTGATGCTGCAGCTATGACCGGAAGCTTTTGATTATTCTATTTATTAAATTTGCCACAATGTTTATCACACACTATGTACGCAGCCAGATGTACCACTGTTCAAGACTAATTTCAGCTGTTGGAGACGATAGAGCCTATATTCATCTAGATCACATTGTTTTAGGATTTTAGTTGGTCAAAACCAGTTAGAATACCACTGCAATACTATATATTTATGAAGTACAGTCCAAATATCTGCTTTGATTTCATTAAAGAAGGTATGATGCTGTGTTATGCTGCCACTCCGTCTGCATCGATGAAGATTAATTCACCTCAATCTATCAAAATGTTGGAGCAGGTACCCCTGCAGGGGAGTGGTCACTTTTTCTGACTAATTCAGCTAATGACCTGACAGTGTGTAGAGAGCAACTTTCATCAAAAGTTGATTAGGTAATCATTAAGACTGGAAAAAGAAAAACGGCAACGGCGCTTACTTTGCACTTTACAGTAGTAGATTGATGATTTCACACTATTAATTCCAAAAAACATCTGCAGAGTAAAAAACAGAGAAGTGACTCAAAATTGACTTCCTATACATGACAGCAATTGATGTTTCGCAGAATGCCCCTCAAATATTTACATCTGGACCCATTTAAAACATGTTTTTAGATACAGCATTATAGGAAACTTTGTCACAGCAGCGTAAGACATTTTAAACAAATTTCGTGAAAGTGATAGTCTCAAAAAGAGAATGTAGGGAAAGGTATATAAAACAGTAGGGAGACCAGCTATGCTATATGGTTTAGAGACCATACCAATCAGGAGAAGACTGGAGGCAGAACTGGAGTTTGCAGAACTCAAGATGTTGAGATTCTCTTTGGACCAGAGAAGCCAGACTGAGATGTTTTAGACATGTTCAGAGTAGAGAGGACGATTATATTGGTAAAAGGATGCTGAGGTTGGAGCTACCATGCAGGAGGCAGGGAGGAAGACTAAAAAGAAGATTTATGGATGTGGTGAAAGAAGACGTGAAGTTAGTTTGTGTGAGGGCAGAGGATACAGTGGATAGGGATAAATGGAGACAGATGAATCACTGCGGCGACCCCTAAAGGGAAAAGCTGAAAGAGAGGAAGATAGAATCTAAAAAGAGCAGCAGAAAAAGCCTAACTTGGAAATCTTTCATTCTGATTTGCAAAGTGCACCTACACATGTGTTGATTGGACCAAAAACAACACGTTGTGCCTGCTCCTCATACATCTGTTTCATACACTGTGTGAAAAAGAGTAAGTAGAGTAAGAAAAGTAGAAAGTAAGGTAGAAAAGTAGACAGCACTGGAAGTTGGCCAACAGTGGAACCAAAAGGAGTCTAGGTATGTTAACATTCAGAACATACCAGAACATTGTTCGGTCATTGTTTATTTTACTGATGCTATTACTGCAACTAATACTACTATTGTTCAATTTGCCCTGGAAGTTCCTTTCAATGAAAATGCGTGTTACTATCTTATTTCTCTGAAAAGGATGACTAGCAAGTAGAAAGGAGGCAAACTGAAGGGTAAGCCTTTTAATGTGAAGCAGAACTTGTCTTGACCATCCTGAGCAGCAGCCCCTCCCTGATCTGTTACATAGTCTTCACCGTTTAACAAAAATACCTTAAATGCATTTATTCAAACAAAAACTACACCACCAGTATGTAGTAATAAAACCCCCCAACATTTTTACCAAAGACTGAATTAATAGTTCAGCATCTTTAAGATCAGTTTCTTTCAAAATTCAAAGTGGGTATTGTTTTTTCCTGCTATGGAAAGCTCTCTAGATATCTTCATTCATCATATATTTTGATTTGTCTGAGAGAGGCAGAAATTTAAATCAGGGGTTGTGTTATAAAAATGTGAAGAACCTCTGTCATTTTGACAGATTACAATTCATACCCCTGACCGCTTGGTGCGGACATCTTCAATTTTATACACAGAGCTCATGTAACCAAACCAAGCCAAAAAGATTTCCATGTGGGCATCTGAGCATCATATCCAACCTGGACACCGTACCCAACGCATCTCGGTGTCTGAGAGCTCACCTGAGAGCTCTATGGAGAGTAAAGGAGGCTTAGGAGCACCTTAGGTACACACTCCCATCTTACCCACTGATACAAAAAAAGCACAAGCTGCAGAATTTATCCCACTGAAGGAAAGCCCTCACTCAGAGTAAAGCAGTATTTGTTTTTTCAGTCTGCAGTGTGGGAGCAGAGCACGGATTCTCCCCTTGCATGACTCTATTACAATGAACAATTCACATCCATGGACCAGAAAGAAGTTGCAAAAGTGCATTAAGGTCATAGTTGGTCAAATCTTCATATTTAACATATGGATGTGTGATGGTATGATGTGGATTCTTTGTTCATCTTGTCTGCATTTAACATACACTAAAATGAAATAAAATGAAATACTATTGAATGTTTAAAAATGTATGGATATTAATAGATTATGATAGGATTTTTTTTGCCACGTCAGTCAAAATGAGGGACAGCTAAAAAGTCTAAAACATCTATAAATTAAGAGCAAGCTCTGCAGAAAAGAAATAATTTTCAAAGAGTTACATAGTCACTGTATTATGTCAGAGTCCGGGTCCCAGGTTGGGTCGCAAGTTTCAAAGACACAGGCCAAGTTGGGCGCAAATATATTTGAGAGATAACTGTGGGTACTTGGTTGGGTTCAAAAATAATAGTAGTAAAATTGAGCCCATGCATGACTCTCTTACAGTTAACCATATACTTCAATCAATCGATCAAACTTTATTCATAAAGCACTTTTCATACAAAAAAATACAGTTCAAAATACTTTACAGGATAAATTTGACCCAACATTTATCAGTTTGGATACATACGAATTATGCGGAAATTTTGCTAGGAGCACAAGCAGATGTTAGATCTGCGCTGGTAAGAAATTCAACATTAGGTTTTTTAAAAGTTGTGAGGATAAATTGGTAAATCAGAAATATTGCCAGGGACTCTGTGCTTGGGTGGAGGTGGGGGTCTCTGCTTCCCTTCTCTGGGCGCCCTAGCTCAGTGCCTTGGCTGCAGCTGCTGATTCACTGCGGCCTATGCATTGCTCCCATGATGGTGTTTCGTGGCTCATCTGTACTTTAAATGTGTGTGTGCATAAGAGATGGGTTGGGATGGGGTGGGAGGGTATAGTTGTGATGAAGTTTTTATTTTGGGTTTGGGAAGGGGGGTGGAGGGGATTTGGCGTCAATTTAATCTTTAAAACAATTTGAGAAGCTATGTAGTTTAAAAAGCGCATTATAAATAAAGTTTGATTGATTGATTGATTGACATATCCCGGGCAAAAATGATGCCTATAGAAATATCATACCTACTAAATTGTCATCACATCATTTACACCAAAGTCAATGATTATCGGAGCCATGGAGTGATGTGACATTAGTAATCTGCCTGTGAAGTTACCTGATATTAAATGATCACTACACAAGCTATTCCCATAGAGAGACGGTTCCAACGCTCCGAGCAGAAATCCATCTCTCCCTCTGATCTGGATATTATGGGATGCGATAAAAGGTTCTGTTGACTTGACTTGTTAACTTGACCTCAGTGGTTTGTTCACCAGGGGACACAACACGAGTTTTTACCATTTTCACAAAGCTGGAAAATGGTTGAATAGCCGGTTAGCAACTTTAGCTTGGTTACAGTTTTTCCTGCTTTCCATCAGCTAACCAATGAAAGTCTGAAAACATCACTTTAACTGAATAATTCCCATTTTAACTCAGCGATAACTCACTAACAAACATACTGAAGCTGTACGGTGAACCAACATGCATAAATCAACATAAATATGGCAAATTCTGCACCGCACACAGAAAGCTGATATCTAAAGCGGACGGTAAGGAAAATTCTCACAGACAGTTTATGAACTTATATCAACCCAATAATAATAAACTCACATGTCATTTAGGATCACAAACACATAATTAAAGAAAAAAGAAAAAAGAAAAAAAAAAAACATAAAAAAAAAAAAAAAAAAAAAAAAAAAGTAATCTGCCTGTGATAAACGTTTAGTATGTAAGACAGAGTATAAAATCAATACAGTCATTTTCACTTAAACTGCAGTTTGCACTAGACTTTACACTAGACAACGCAGTCAGTCAAATGCTGTTTTTCTGGTAAATACCAAATCTAGACTATAGTAATTCATTGGAATACCGGACAAAAAGGCATGATTTGTCACTCCACAAACTCCACCTGCTCTGGAATCCAGTGAGGATGTGCTATACACCGTTACATCTGCCGCTTTGTATTAAACCTGGAGGTGTAAGGCTGCAACTAATGGATGTTGGACATCCATTTGAAACTCTCTTTGCAATGTTGTTAAAATAATCTGAAGGCTACAAATTAGGAAATTTGTGCCTACTGAGCTTGTGTCACAATGGAGACCTCTACGCTCATAATAATATGCCTAAGCATCCTCTGACTCTCCTGTGATTGTGCATGGCCTAACACTTCATGGCTGAGTTACTGTCACTTTCACAACTGTTTGTAAAAGCAGTCTTGTATCTACTGAAGTAATTAAAAAAAATGAATTCCATGATCTGTATGAGGGAATACTTTTGGCAAAAGGATATACTTAAGAACCGACTGGGTTTGCACTCATTAAAAATAAAAAAATGTAATACTTTAGCACATCTTACTACTGGATTAGATCTTTTCAGTGTTACTCTTATAAACAGTGGTTCAATAAAGCAGGACAGTCCCCAACACCCCCTTCACCTTTGCTCACCTTTCAGAGCATTACTCAGTGTAGAGAAATAAAAGGGGCAAACGATAGAAGCTATTCTAGGGGATGGAGACAAGGTCTCAGAGAACAAGAAAACTTTCTCCTACTTTATCATTTATAATCTTTAACTTGCAGCTGTAAGCCCTGTTTAAATAAGAACAACACCTATCCACAAAGCAACATGAGCACAGAGAATAATACAATAATACTAATACAGAGAATAATTCTCTAAGTGTAAAGAGAGAACAATAGAAACGTCAGTCGCTCACATCATTTGTCCTTTTCATTATTAGACAGCAGATTTTAAAATTTCAAGAGCTGGTCCAGAAAGTAATCAATCCTGGTCTTAAGTATGAACTTTTTTTTAGCACCAAGTGAAAAACTAAGGAGCATTATTATGAAAAGAAGAGGTGAAATCCTTTATTTTTGCGATATAACAGTGACATTGTTCTCCCTAGGTCTCCCAGTCTCGTCTTCAGGGAAGCAGGAATCTTATGTCATGGAAATGCTAAATGTGCATGGTACAGAAGGAAATATTTCAAAAAACTGAGACAGAATATAAAGATCATATCTTTTTCAGCTGATACATTGCTCTTCAGACCACAGTATATGAAGTACAATCAATGTGAGAATAAGATAAAGGCAGTGAATATCACTATGGAATATAAGTTTCTACTATACTAATATTTAATTTTGGATGTGATAAATAATTGTCAAAAGGCCTAATGTTTGAGATGAATAGCTATAACAACTTTAAGGAGGAAAACAGTGTATTTAAAGATCATTTCTAATCTGGCATCTGATGAAATATTCTGATGTATTTTTTGGGAAAACAGCCAGCATGCTTCCTTCAGCACTTTTTGTTTGATCATTCAAATAGTATTTTCCTTCACTAAGGTTTAATATTTTATATGAAAGCGTAAATATTTCATTTTACTTTATTGGTTCTTCATTTTCTGGTGTGATTGATCATTTATTTACTAATGTAAAGCTCCTGGTCTTAGATTTCACTGTGTAAAAAGTGGTCTCTACGTAAATTCAGAGTGCCTAAATTTTAAAGTAGTTTAAGGTTCAAAAACAACTTCCTAAGCCCCAAACATCTCATAGCACTGTTTTATCCATTGTTTCAAAATGGCAAGCAGGTGGTAAAACAGCACTAATGAATTACATAACTTCTGTATTGTAAAAAAAGTGTGCAAGGAATTTTGAAGGGATTACAAAAAACATATATAGAAAGGTTTCTATAACAGTTATATTTTATATAACTACAGTTATAGAGATTCTATAAATGTAGTTATCTAACTAAACCAATGTCTACGTGTTATTTTCTTCCACAATACTATTAAGAGGCATTGCCAACTTGAATGGATTACCAAAGTAATCGTTTTCATGAAAAGATGGGGAAAAATGATTTGACCCCATGAATTGTGTTAGCTTCAGGTGATAACACGTCCAATCTCTGCTCCGCCTCCAAGAGTGCCCATCTCTAAGCTGTCCTAATCAATTGGTTAAGGGTGGGTTCGGGGTGGGGGGAAGGCCAGCTTTAATGTGTTGCATGTGAAGGATTTACAGGAGAGCAGAGCCACTGAATCAATGGAGTAGAAAATGCATCATTAGGACACCCCCTCAACCCCAACACCCACCCCCTTTGTTCCCTAACTCACCATCCCCCACTCAGCCTCCGATCCACTGTGCACCCATTTTTTAACGGCTCAGGACAGAAAACTCAAGTGAACAAAGATTTCTGTGGAACACACGTCTGTGTCCACAAACAGAAAGAAAGGCCTTACGTCAGATGCTTGAGCTCTCATGCCAGAAGGTAAAGTACCTACTTAGACAGCACTAACATGATGTCTAGTATCACATGGAACTAAGAAGCTGGAACATGCACACACATTTCCTAAAGGCTCCCCAGGTGGCAGGACAGGAATTAAAAATATCTCAACCTGTGCCCCAATATCCTGTCAGATAAATCTGCTCACTCTCCTACCTACCTCAGCCACTTTGTCAGGAAATGTTTGGGAGACTGAATTTAGCTTCTCATGACATGAATTATTAAGCATGGAAAGACACTGAAGATGAACCCAAAGTCTGCACCACTGCACCCCAGGTCAGGTATTTTACCCATTTATGGATGATAACTGATTCAGCTATTTAATGTAAATTAAAAATACACATTTGCAATATGTCAATTTAGAATCTGATCTTTATTAGGGAAACACTTTACATGGCAGGGTGGGAAAAAATCTCTGGCCAATAAAAGTTAGAATCTCTGTTAAAAAGCATGTTAGTGTCCATTTCAAAGTGTGAGTAAAACACAACAGCAACTAGTCAGTATATACTGGAGTTTTATGCAATAGCAGGTGACGTAGATTGAATATGAGAAATATTACTTCAACTTATTCAGAGATGGAGAAGTAAAGTTGTAAGAAAACCATGTTCTACGTCTGTTACCTTTTATTGACTTTTGTTGTAAAGTCATTAAATTAAAACGCAAATACCAAAGATCAACGTATAAGCCAATTGAGAAACAATGCGAAATTATAAATAAACAACACTAAGAACTTTTGTTCTTAATTTTTGTTTATGACACTAAGTTAACACCTGGGGAAAAAAGATCAAAATCAGTTAAGTTTAGTTTGTTCTAAATGAACAGAAATCAAATATTCCAGAGTTCAGTTTTGGTGACTGCCATGTTGTCAGTATTTGAAAGCTTTAGCTAACATGTATTGCTATGAGCCCACAGTCCACAAATATATCTTACTAACAAGTCATCCTTTAACAGAATATTTCCATGACCTGCATAACCTGTCAGAGCACCTGACTATGGTTTAAAAAACAGCTTGTTTGTTTAACTGGAAACCTAAGATTTTTTTTCCAAGAAACTCAAGTTCCAGGCCACAAGCCTCAGTCCAATCTCAAGTCATTAGAGCACAAGTCCAGGTCAAATAGAAATAAACATGCAGTGGCATAAACATGCAGTGGCGGGCCGTGCATTTCACGGCCCCGCCACTGCATGTTATGAAGTTTTGAATTACAAAAATATAAAGCTAAACATTTTCTTCTCTATTTGCTTTCTTTGCAATACAATTATACATTTTGTCAGGGAGATTTTTGTTATTTGTGTCACATATTTCTTCCTCAAATGATTTTAACACTTAAGTAAAAGTATATACCCGCTTTATCAATAGTTTAAAAGCACATATGCAATACCTCAACATTGGAGAGGTGATTCTTCCTTCGTTTCCACACCACAACTTATGTTTAAGACCATAAAAAATACCTAAACCCAGATTTTACTTTATTGTACACAAGGGTTAAAGCATAGTGGCCATCTTGAAGACAGCATACTGGGAGTGCACAGCAACAGGTGGAAGAGACACAGCACTGCACTGCTCCATAAAGCTGAGCAAAAGTCCAGTCCCTTTCTGTGGCATCTCAAGATCATAAATGTAGTGTCTCTGAATAATGAGTTTCCCTTGGGTAAAAATATCACATGTGACATTAGACTACTTCTCTAAGCCACTCTCGAAGACGGGAAAGACAAGAGAACAGGCCTTTTTTTCAGACAGATGTTTGGTGATCAAATTTCCATTATCTTTTTGTTAGAACAAGAATTAAAATTCTAAAAAAACAAAAACAAAAAACAAACAAACAAGAATTGTGACCAACAAGGTCAAACAAGGACTTAAGTACATCTTAATACATGCACAGTGAGAACCATGTCCAAACGTTATTGTTTGAGAACAGTTCTAAAGAGGGGTGTCTTAGGGTCTCCAAAATAATGATCAATAATATATTAGGGTTTTGGAGATAAACATATACTGCAGATAGTTAAAATTTCTGTATTCTATCATGGGAGGGGTCCTGTGTCTTGTCTCCTTGGTAAAACACTTACAGGATAAACACTC
Organism: Apricaphanius iberus; assembly: GCA_028564705.1. Taxonomy (NCBI): domain Eukaryota; kingdom Metazoa; phylum Chordata; class Actinopteri; order Cyprinodontiformes; family Aphaniidae; genus Apricaphanius; species Apricaphanius iberus. The sequence continues at coordinate 1,547,126 of JAPXFQ010000846.1, read as the reverse complement.
CTATTAATATTCCTCTGTGTTCCTCTCCACTCGACTTGCCTCTCTTCTCCTTTCCTCTCCCTGTCCTATTATCCTGCCTCAGCGGACATCCTGTCCTGTCCCATCCGCCTTGCCAACCTGCAAGACGGAGATGAGAGGATGATCCAAATGCAGAAGGGGGACATGAATCATTACACTTCCTGTTGTTGCCCACCGTCGGGGGAAGAAAGGGAGAGGACACCCCGGGGGGCTCCAATTGATTCCAGAGACTTAATTGGGTTTATTAGCCAAGATGTTGGGCCCCACGAGGAGGCTCCCAGAGGCCACAGAGTCCCCCTATCCCCCTCCACCCATCCCAAGTTTTCTGAAGGAGAAAGCCTGCGTAATTGTTTTCCCTCCATCTTCTGTGTCATTGTCAGATAGGTCCTGCGGGATTATTAGCAACCCCAGGTCCCTCAATAATTCATCCACAGCTATTTATACACAGATGGAGAGTCCTCTAAAGTCTCCCCCTGTGAGCTTATCTGATGCTCTAACAGACAGACAGACAGACAGACAGACTGAGAGACAGACATAAATGGGGCTACAAAGGGAGGAGAGTAATGAGCATGCACATAGTAGAGAGTTAGAAGGATGGAGAGAAGCAATCACAAAAATAAATGCATAGACAACCAAAGCGAGCCTGACAGTGTATAAAACTGTGAGACGGACAAACGACATCTTTTTAAAGTAGACACATTGACGGTAATTCTGTCATGCATTGAGTTTCAAGGTGAAACTCTCTCCTCTGCTTTGCCAAAGTGAACAAAAGCACCATCCCGGGAATAGCACAGCCGCAAACAACACACATTAATGGTTTTTAATCCCTTCCCCTGCCTTTTTTTCCTCCATTTAACACAATTAAGATGTTTGCAAAGCTAACATGGACCGCTAGTCACCATAGGAAGGACGGATGAAAGACATTCAGGGATTTCCATATGCAAAGTAAACACAGTTATGCATCCTTTTTAACATGTCTGTGCTTAATACCGAGAAAACAATCAGTTGTTTCTTAAATCACTGTATAATTCTCTAACAGAACACTAATGCACGAGCATGTAAACATTGGCGATTTAAGTGGTGTTTAATCCTCAACACACAGCGGCTGAACTACAGAGGGCTGCAGGACTTCCTGCTGTTAATGACTTTACAGATACCTATGACTTTCGGACAGCAAGTTAGGCTTCGGGTTGTTTTATTGTCGTAAGGCTAATGAAGCCTTTGGCACACAGGGTTGGTTTTCAAATTCTCTTTGTTGGCTCTCCAGCCACAGATAATTGTATAAATTCATTCCCCTTGGCAGTCACTTTTATCAAGCTCATGTTGAAAGCCTGGATCCCTCTTGGACAAATTGGGACACTGAAAGGCAGATAGGAGAGATAGTTTTTACATTTTGTATCAGTAGCACATTAATCAGGGCAAGAATTACTATGGGAAAAAGAACTCCTTGTATGAATCCAGCCATTTGTCTGTAACAAGCAGCATAACAAAAGTTATGTGTCCATCTGAGATAAATAAATGTTCTGCCTGTTCAATAACCTTGTACTGCAAATGAGTAAATGATTAAAAGAAAATGGTTTTGACTGGTTTAAAGTATTTCTAAATTGTAAAATATATCACGAAACATTTTTGTTTGTTTTTATGGTCAAATTAAGGAATTATGACAGCAAAAAGAACTGAAACTTTAGAATGTTTATTGCGAAGGACCCTTAGAATAAAAACAAGAAGAATAAGAAAAAGAAGCTAACTCAAACATTTTTATATTTTACACCTTTAAAATTACATATGAAACCTTGCAAGCCACATGTATGTAATGGACCCTATTCAATCTCAGGCCAGTTCTTGGGAAATAAATGTCTGTTAGGTTTTATGCCAAACCATTTCTGGCTTTTGTGCTTTCATGGTGTGGATGATTTAACCACACGGACAATCACTGGAACACAGCATACAGTGAAGCCTTTCCACGCTACCTAAACCGTGGTATGTACAGTTTTGGCCTGCTTGACTAGCGCATGCTTTGTGATTAAAGGTCAAAATGTTTTGACTCTGTGTCTCTGGAAACCTAAAGAGTAGCAAAACCTGCATCAGTGTTCTTAGAGTAAAGCTGCCTGGGGCGCCATGCCTATGATGAGACCGCCAAAAGGAGCCCCAGTCGGAGTTTACACACAATCACTAGAAGAATTCATAAATAACACAAACCGAGTTTAGATAACTCTCCCTTTAACTGACTGTCTTTTAACCACACACCAGGACAGCAAGTCCTGAGCCTGGGATCATTCTAAAATATAATCCAAACAAGTCAAGATGTCATCCTCTGGTTATTATTATTATTATTATTATTATTATTATTATTATTATTATTATTATTATTATTATTATTATTCCTTTCAATTTAATCACCCAGAGTAGCTGGAACTGGACAAAGGATCAGAGTTGCAGCTCGAGCCTTGACTTAGCATGTTATGGTAAGCTACTGCAGGCTGCTAGCAGTCGGTGAGAACGGCTATCCAGGAAAATCTATGTTGAAGCACCAGCCAATGAGCATGCAGGTTCCACACAGTGAGTCTGGTTGGCTGAGGATCTTGTTCAGTGCATAAATTCACTGGAAAACACTATTATGAAATAAAAGTTGATTTTGTGAAAAAAGACCTTTCTGGAAAAAAACCCAAATTCAATTAAATAAAAATGCCGGAAAAAAAATCTATGATGTAATTTTTTTTTTCATTAAACAATTTTTTATATTAATTTTATTTTTTATATGAATTTAGTTTTTTCATAATTTCCTTGTCACATGCAATATTTGTGTAATATTTATAAATGTAAACATTTATATCATAGTTTTTTTATTTCATTTCGAGCACTTTGGTGCTCCATAATGAATGACTTGTATTTTGTAGTAAAATAATTTTCAACCTCCTTTGGGTGTCAAGTTATTAACTGATTCTAACTAAGAATGGTCAGTAATACTAAACATATATCTGACATTTCAAGTAAACATATACACTTTTCAGATGGGTGCAATTAACTTTACAATGTTGAAAGTTTTAACTTTTGCAGTTGGTTACATGTATCCATTTCTACAGGCAAAAGGTTGATCCTAGTTATTTTGATTTGATTGGGGACATCATTGATATTTCCTAATAATCCACTGGTCAAAATGGGGAGTTGAACCACTTCAGTGCACACATGCATAGGGTTGAAACAGAGAAACAGAAACCTACCATGTATTAGTTGAGGACTTTGTACGCGGGTCTTTCATTTGTACCGTATTGTAAGCCTTTCTACATGTGTACCTACTGTTGTGTGCGTACGTAAATACCTTTCTACTGTCAAATAGGGAATGCTCGCAAATGTCACACTGCCGGAGCATTCTGGATACTTGGTAGCTACCATGCAAGTACGCTAAAGTACAGTGTATAGGCTGCAATCAGACAGTGAGAGAGTGATACAGACAAAAAAAATAGAAAGAACATGGCCTTTATCATGGCTAAATCAGACTTTAGTTAGTTGTCTACATAATTTTCATTTTTCATAACTGTTACAAGTGAAACTACTTCTAATTGTTAACCGTTTTAGCTTTTGCTTTTAAAAAAATGATCCAAATAGTTGTTGATGACTTTTTGTGGTTGATCCCTGATGACACATAAGGTCTATCTAAAATACAACAAATTATTAACATAAAACATACAAACAGACACAAACTGGTAACAAGCTTATTTCCAAAGTCAGAGAGAAAACTGAATATCAAGTTCTCTTTATGTCACCTTAGCATACCTACCAATGGAGAAATGTACTGTGGAGCCATGCCATGTAAGTATTTGTTATTAGAAGCTTTCATAATTGGCTACAGTGCCAACAAACACATTATAAAATTAGCTATTAAGATGTAATCTGAATTGAGCATGGCATCTTAGCAATGGTTTTATTCTAATTTATTTTGTAACAAATTCTGCCTAAACATTTTCATATTAATTCAACTGAAGAGGTTGATTTAGTCAGCCGTTGGTCTTCATTTGTTGTGTGTAGTGTCCAGCAGAGTACAGTAAGACTGATATGTTTACATGAGTTGCTTTATGAATAAAATTACCAATTTAAATTGTATTCAGCTTGAGGTAGTTTAGCAAAAGCATTAATTCTAAAGTCTAACTTGGGAGCTACGAAAGTTTCTTAACTCTAAACAGAACAGCAGGGCCCTGTACCATGAAGCTGGATTAGGTGGCTAGCCAGCTCTGTTTCAGCTTAGTTTCCGCCAACCCTGGGTTTTAGGTACTATGAAAGTAGCTCGGCTTTGATCGGTGTTCGTTGCCATGGTATCTTACGCTGCACGGCTAACCTGCTCCGGGGAAGTTTATGTTCTGGATTCGAGATCTCAGACTGAAGTTTGACCAATCAGATGTGAGCAAAGAAACATATAGGTGACGTAACTAATTCCCAGCGTCTTTTCTCTGTTGCAATTGCTTCACCTTTTCTCCCAAATCCTGTGGACAACTCCGCGCAAATTGTTAGACGAGCGCTTCGTAGAGAAAGAGTTTTTTTAGGGACAGACAAAATCCATTTGACTTTCCTGATGCTTACTTGTATGAAAGATGCAAATTTTCCGCGGAAGGAATGTCTTATCTTTGTGAACTTCTTGAGCCGCACATAACAAATGTGACTCCTCGAAGACATGCCCTTACTGTACCGCATCCATAATCGGCCGCCCCTTATTGTTGCTCAGAGCCAACTCCTCCGCCACAGTGTAATCTTGAGGAGATAGCCCTCCCCCAATTTTCCTCATTTCACTTTTTTTCTGTTTGCTGCAAACAAGTTTTTGTGATTAAATGTTTAAAAAAATAATAAAACATTAGTTAAAATTTATATTTTTATATTTTGTCTTGATCTGCTGCCAAGAACGTTTGGAGTTGGGGTTGCATCTAAAAATCAATGAATATCAATCTTTCTTAGGATGTAATAGCCTATACATTCACATTTTACATACATCTACACACATATACAATATATTATATATCTCAACACGAATACATTTTCATTTTAGCATTTACGATATTTTAATATGATTAGCCTTCATAAATGTACATTAATTGTTTAACCTACGCATTAATGCATTAACGCAATCAGCAATCTTCCTCCAAGATTGTTCTCTTGCTTTGGCAGCAGATACAGTGTTACTGCGTGCTCGAAAAATACTTCTATATTCTTCATATTTCTGAAGAATTCTCTCTTGCTCCTGTATATAGCTCTCGCTCTATCCAAATCGAACGCGATTGGTTGTTCAGTGTCAACGTCACTCTTTTATGTGCACACGTGTGTGGATTAATCATAGCTTAAGGATCAAAGCCTGAGTTGACAGAGAAAGTTGATGAGCTGCGTCATGGTACCAATAAAGCCTTATTGCATCGGTTTGGTTTTGTCGACTCAAAACCAATCCTGTAACCCCGAGTTTGTTCAGCTACCTTCATGGTACAGGTCCCAGATCTTAGCTGGGGTTGTAAGGGGAAATGTTTACATACCACCTTATAGAACACATTTATACTTTAATACCAGTTTGGTTTTAATTAAAAAAACAACTCCAGTTTTTTGTTTGTTTTCAGCATCAGCTGATAAACTAGGTGAGCAAATGATCCTAATAAATAAAAAAGTCAAATTCTGTTAATTTGAAAGTTTGATAAATCAAAATATTGATTGATATCTAACCAATTAAAATATATGTTAAACAGTTAACATTACAAAAAAATTGTTATATTAGTGCAGTGATGCTTGGCCAAACTGATTTAGTAGCTCATAAGTAGAAATAGGGATACACTTCTTGCTTTCTTTCTCTCTACATACATCACAAACAAATTGCAGATTAATATTTACATTCTGGACTGCTTGACATACAAAGTGAGATACATGAACAAATGTCTAAACTAAGAATAACAAGGGTACAGCAAGAGCTGTCCTATTAACATGTTGTCAGATATGGAGGGCACTTGTTTATTTACCCACGGGGCAGCTGGGAGCTGCGGGGGTCTAATTCTGCTCCCGTCTCTGGAAGGTCATTCTCCCCTTTCGAGCCATGATGGCCACAGATTGGTGCTTAAATCTGGAAAAACGCAGCCTATAAATTACAACAGAGGACAGAGAGGTCAGAGCTTGGCATGGAAGCAGGCCAGAAACTATCAATCTGCTGGGGGCAGAGACGGCGACATCTGTCTTTGGGAGTCCCTCACTCTTTCTACTTCTATCTCCGCCTGGCGCTTTCCTTTCAGCCTCTTCCACCGCCCTTTACTTCCTTTGACTCACTCTGAGCCTGACATTGGAAAATCTCCACTTTCTTCCATTTTTAGTCTCACTTAACTGTCTCAACTCTATCTTTTTTTATATCACTCTGTCTCTTGATATTTTCTCTGTCTTTGTGTGCAGCCCCCACCCAAATGCTCCTCTATGGATTCCCTTTGTCTCTTTTTATGCATTCTCTTACATCATCCCTGTTTAAGCAACTCTGTAATTCTCCTTCCTTCTCTCCTGCTCCCTCCCTGTCTTGAGCTTCTTGTCGTTTTACGCTCTCTTGCACCATCTCCCTCTGCAGCGATATGTTTTGGTCTATCTGCTAACCAACCAGCAGGACAGCATAAAGCCTTTATGTTCTTTTCCTCAGTGTTATGCCAACATGATTCGAATGGTTATATCTGAAGGCAAAATTGCATGGCTCAGCACAGTATTGGACAAAGGAAAACAGGACGATGTCTATCCATGTACTATATTTAAAAGTGTGAATTTTTAAAGATGTTCTGAGCATAGTGATAACACAAAGTTTTGCATATAAAAACACCTATAAAAATGATATTCAATTGCCGTTCTAAAAATAAAAACTAGGACAGGGTTTACCTATAAACATGAATAATATCCGAAATGTGAACTGTGCATTGTTAGAGGCACTCTAAGCAAATAAGTAATGTAAAATAATTCCTTATTTAAATAAATATTAAAAATATAGTAAATCAACCCATTTGAATTAAATAAAATTTCAAAAAGTATGCCATACAGAGCACTAAAAGGAGAAAAACATGGGAAGAAGTCCAAGCATATGCAGGAGCAATTTTTAAGAATGTATATTGCACAATTTTATAGGTGTTCTGAACAAACTGCTAATGCAAAAAGAACCTCAAAAAATATTTTTTTTTTAGAATTGTATAGTATAAATAGTATAAAATTTACTAAAATATGATAAGAATTCTATAAGCAATTCTAGAGGCAGGAAAATAGGCCATTTTCTTTTCATCAACATCAAATAATAGTTAATTTCACAAAATTCTGGGTGAACTGTTAATTTTTTTAATGTTCTGATGAAACTTGACAAAAAGTATTCTCTTAAAAAATGTGGATATTCAGTATGTTTAAATGCGTTACTCTGTCAGCAACGCTTGTCATACAGAATTTAAAACAAAATTCTATTTTTTTAAATGCTGCTTCCACTGATCCTCAATAAGGTCTGTCACCCAAACCTATGAAAACGTCCATATGACTTATTAACACTCCTCTATTTTCTGAATCAAACCTGGACTTGAATAATTTAGAAGGATTTTTTGAAGAAAGTCCTAAACTCCATTCCCACCTTCTCTTTACAAGTCAACGTGGTGCATTTTTAATTGGGGGGATATAAAATAGGGATGAGGGAAGACGTGGAGAAAGTGAATTAAATCAGGGACACTAAAACCTGTCAGTCGATGCTCAGCAAAGAAGCAGGCATACAGAGGAGGCTAAATATGTGTCTGGCCTGACAAGGCGCACATGCTCACCAATGTTTGACGTGCTTTCTGTCAGGGACAAATACTACACGGCTCATGTAATCCCTGCTTCAGAATATCCTAGCAGGCAGACCCAGATACGCCACTTTGAGTTATGTTCAGCAATTTGGTTGAAAATAAACATCAACTCAACTTTCTATGAACAATAAATCAACTAAAGCCTGTGATTTGCTGGCTGTATAGTCAACTACTTTGTATGGGCTAAAAGGGTAATTGAATCTACTCACATCAAAAACGGCACAGATACTGAAGGAAAATATATTTACAGATTCAGAAAAGTTTTTTTTTTCTGGCGTGGAAGCAGAATTCAATGGCTCAAATCCAACAAACAGAAGGTACATTAGATGGAGTCTTAAAATCTTGGAGCAGGCTGTGTAATCAGAATTAATGCCTGCACAGTGTGCATTAATAGGTCACTGTCACAGTTAGCTGGTGACAAACTTTGGCTCTATATTTCATATTGCTGCTGTGTCATGCTGCTGTTTCTTTGTGGAAAGCATCTGCAGCACTGAGTTGCAGCTGGGCCTGGCTATTGCCTGCAGACTAAATATTTGAGCCAGGTTTGGATGAGAAATATATTTATACTCCTAAAAGATTAGGGTCAAAGCTTTATTAAAACTCCTGTGCACTGAAATGAGAGCCAACCTGTCCAGAACATATGCACATGAAGTTGACAGGTGACAGATCTGATGCAAACTGAAGATGCTATCTGAAGACATTTTAATAAAAGTACATGTACAGTGAATTCAGGAAAATGGTTGTGAAAAATGCCTTTAGAGAACAAAACAATAAACTGTAACCCAAGAAAGAAATATAATTTCTGAAATTTCCATTTGTCTTCTGAAAACTGTAAACAGTCATCATTACTTTGAGATTTTTTTCTGGTAGAGCAACTCAAATTATTGATGAAATTGAAAAAAAGTGCTCCATTGTTATCAAAATGTTATAATAATATAAAATCTGCAATATAACACATTTGCTCTAAAACCCTGACACAGAATCCAATGTAAGCACATGCTTACAGAACCCACCTAATTAGCAAATACAACCTGCTTGCGAATGATTTACCCTCATCTTAAATGCAGCTGTTCCACAAAAAAGAAAGCCCTGTGTAGGCTGCTACAAGTTATGTAGGGGACACAGCAAACATATTAAAGAAGATACTGTGGTCAGGTAAGTGCAAAACATTCTGCCCTATATGCAGAATGTTATTTGTACATTAAATTAACTCTGAATATTCTTTTAAACACTATTATAAAACATGGTGGTGGTTGCATCATGCTGAGAAGATGCTTTGTTTAAGGAGATACAGAGAAGCTGGTCTGAGTTAATGTGAAGATGGATTGAGCTAAATACAGGAAAATCCTTAAAGGAGACCTGCTAGAGGTTGAAAAAAGATGCTCCAGAAAGACAACATTGCTAAACAATGGCATAGTTAAAAAAAACTTTTAAGTCACTCTGAGTGCCATACTCAATCATAGGCATGAATAAAACTGCAAAAATAAATGAAAATTTTAGATTTTTTTCAATCTAAACATCTTATACACAGATGCAAAAAGTCTGATTCATCCCTTTAGAAAGTTGAACTGTCAGCGCTCTCATTTTCATCCAAATGACAGCTAAAAATAAGAAAAAAATAACCACAAAACACAAGCAAAATGTTAGAGTTCAAGCATGTCACTTTCCCTGCAAAACATGTAATTTGCATCTAAACCATGGAGGCTTAAAGGTTGTTGTAGACTGAATATTTAAGAGACCCAACGGCTTGAGTTTCATTTTTTAACTTTCCCTCAAAGCACAATCATACTTTGCTATAGCAAATGCCTTGAATACTGGCAGCATTTACCTCACCTAGGAGCACTTGTCAAAAATAATGATTTTCTTTTAGTCAAGAGCGAGAGAAAGGCACATTGGGACAATGAACGCTTGAGTAGGAGAACACACATTATTAAACAAATAGGGAAGAGGAAACAATTGATTCAAGTGTGAGCATTTTCATACTCTTTTTTAAAAAAAAGCAAAAGGCCAAATGTCGATGAAATATGTAATAAAAGCGTCATTCTAACTCTGCTGTAGGGTATTTAGCTATGCAAAAAATCAAGAAAGCTTTCAACTTCACAATAAACTTTTTTCAGAGAGGTTTTTAGTCTTAGAAATCTTTTGGACAAGCAGCACAGCACTGTTTTCTTTTATTTTGTGTGTTAAAATACAAATATAAATATTCAGTTTACAAAAACCTGAGCTAAATAAATGAAAAAAAGAAAATCAGCCAAGTTCTTCAAAAGTTATTTGTCTTTATGCGTACTCTGTCGAGCTTCGCAGCAACTCTCTCCTGGTAGACGGGCAAGAAATCCTCAATTTTAGGGTGTATCCTCAGTCATGGGCTGGTCACCGGTATGAATGTATGCAAATGTTTGAAATAGCTACAGATTTCATAATGCCAGATTGACCAGACTGTTCCACGATCAGAATCAGACTAAAGTTTGTTACAACAGCCAGTTCCCATGAGACATTGGACTATCCATGGAAAGCTTCTTTGGGGTCAACTCTTCCAATCCTCATCTTTATTTAGCCCCAAAATATGCTGTAGACAGGACATTTGTAGCCTATGAGTCCATTCAAATTTATGGAAAGCAAAAGTGTTGAAAGCCAGACATGTTGAGTAATTGAATAAAAGGACATTTCAACCACATCAATAGATGTCTTTATGTGGATATATTTCCATCCTCCACTTTTTAACCATCTATTTACATTGCGTAGTCACTAAGTTGGCAACACTGCTCCCTTCATGTTACAGACTGGGGTGAAGTCACATGACTGTACATAATCATGTGACTGAACCCCAGCACTACACTCGGTCTTATGGGGGCATGAGCATTGCTAAACTAAAACATACCTTTTCACTTTTTTTTAAAATACTGAATTTACCGACATGAGCAAAACTGTATATACCTAGTTATTTTTCCTATTTGCGCAATGCCTTCTTGAGAAAAAAAGTCCGGCACACTGAAGATTCAACAGTACTGTAGCTGTGACTGACACGAAGTCATGGCATCAGCACAACATGGAGGAAATACTGATAAACACCGTGGCTAATCACCCTGAGCTACATGACACCAGCTGTTTTCTATACAGACACATGAAAAAAAATTATAAAGAGGATAAACAATTTAGACAGGAAAGCTCTTAAGAGGTTTGTTGGTGGCTCTTAAAAGACCTGTCGTGGCTGCAAAAGGCACCGCCCTCTCTGCCAAAAAATAAGCCATGAAAGGCTTCCTCAACCGGACAGCCTCTATGGAGGAGTAAGCACGACCCAGGCCTGGTAATGGCTCCACCGCAGCACATCTGGCCCTCACATATTATACATTTTTACTAACCGCACACAGATGGACAGCCGCTTAGTATTTTGGTTGGTGACTCGACGGGTGAAGCTTGGACCGATGCGGGAAACGGGCTCCTCAAACTGGGCTTGCACATGCAGCGAGGGGCCGGTGTTTACATTTTCCCCGCTGTAGCGGTCCCAGCTCTGCCTGAGGCCAGGCAGAAGACGTAATGCGATCAGCTCAGAGACTAGAGTCCACCTGCCGCCGCGCTTCACATGCTGGGCTTGTTGGAGCTGCCGCTCCGAGAATGTTGCGATGACGGTGAAGACAGCGTGTGGAAGGGGAAACGTCTGAGGCTCTTAAAGGGAAATGCAGCTAATTTCAAGGCATTCAGTTAGGACATGTTATGAGTGCTATATTTCAAATATGTAGTATATATCATTTATTGAACTTACAGATCGATTTAAGGTAATATTATAGTTGTACTGTACCACAGAATTCTTCTGTATGCCTGAGAAGAATGTGCCACCTCTCCTTTAAACTAAATGAGTGTTCCTTTCATTCAGACTTCTTGCTGCTCTCCTGAACAACAAAAGCGGCCCGAACATCACAGATTTTTATTACTATGTTTAGAGAACGGCACCGACAGGGGCAGCTAAGCAGTGTCTTTGGGATCAGTAACATCTGTGGTTGCTAATAGCAACCTCCAACACTAAAAGAAGTTAGAAACCAGTTAACACAGAAACACCTTGATCCATCACAATGATTTTGTAAAAACTCCATAATTAATGTGTGTGGTTCCAGCGTAGCCATGGCATGCTAACTTTCTGGTATTTTTGGACGCAGAACAATTGAACAATGGTCACGTATTTCCCAGCAAATATTAAAAACAAATGCTGTTATGCAGCCCCTTTTTCAAATGTGTCTTTTTGACCAGATTTTGTGAATAAAAAATGTAAAGGACAAATGATACATGGATTGTGAAACAACTGTTAGAATCACATAGCCAGTAGCCAAATAGATTTCAGTTTGGTTATCTTGACATGGTTCCAATCCCATCGGACCAGCATTCATTTTTTTCTCTCACTGTTTATGTGGAGACCAGCTTAATTAAAGCACATTACGTAGTTTAGATCAAGGACAAGTCTCCAATATACTAAAAACAAAATTTAATTGCATGTGTAAGGTTTTGAATTTCCTAACCTCAGAGTTCTTTAATCTGAGAACATTGCTGTAAAAGTGTCGAAAACCACGCAGTGTAGTGAAGCAACATCTTGTGGTGACATCCTGCAGTTACAGATTTTTTAAAGATTAAAGACTAAGGGTGCACCGATCCGACTTTTTTTATTGCGATACCAATACCTGGATTTTGTGTATCTGTCAATACCCGATACCGATCTGATACTGTTGTTGAACTGTATATCTTCCACCTTATACCTTTTTTGAAGAGACTAGCACCATATTTGACTAACTAAACATAACTAAGACAAAATAACGGATGTAAAATATAAAATTATCACAAAAATAAAATGTCAAGAGAAAAATTTATCTTTTTTGTGACTTTATTGTAGATTTTCCACATTTTTAGTATTGGTTCATGTTATTGTTTAAGCTTAACTGATACGATATATATACTTAGACGGTATCTGTATCTGTGGTTCCCTATTAAAGACGTCCCCTGGGAACAAGGGGCGTGTCTCAATCCGATGTAATTAGCAAACAAGTGGCTGATAAGTGGCTGGTCTTTGGCAGAGAGACGGTTTTTTGACCAGACAGCATACCCATCAGAATGACATACCTTCGGATAATGTGCATGCGCAGCAGTAAAATTCATACTTTTTCCATTTGGTGTTTAAGAGTAGTTCAAATCGACTTAAATTATATATATTTTAGGTTTAGGCATTTTAAAAGAATGTATTTTTGTCCCTCTGTGACCTTAGTGTTAAAACATAAAACTTTTGGGTCGGTTAAAATTGTTTAGATAACTCAACTTACAGTATGTTATTCTGACAAAGTATTCTGTTTTTTCAGAACACCGGCTGACAGTCGGCAAAAAGGGGAAGTTTTTCATTGATCCATCTATATATGGATAATAAAAAATATGAACATATGTATATCTGATTGGCTGAAAGAAAGATTTACATTTTTTTCTCACAAGAAAGAAAAAACTTGATTTACTGGAAATATTTCTCTAAACAGTTTGAAATAGGGGGGTGTCAGCCATTTTTCATACGTAAGTTATGCTGTTTTTAAACTGGTAAAGCAGAGTTATGCCAAAATTATCTATACTCCTGTAAGATTTAGATCAGGCATAAAGTAACATTTTATTCTTACCAATATGTTACTTAAGTAATGTTAACATTTAGGAGTGACCCAGTCAGAGTCCTGACTTGCATCTGATGGAGAAACCGTTTGAAAGATCTGAATATTAGACTGGTAGTAAGGGGGCCCTCCAATGTCAAAACCTCCAAAAAAAAAAAAAAAAAAATGGAGCTCATTACGACAAATGAATAAAGAAAATACCTATGGACAGATGCATAAGAGTTATCAGTAATTATATGTCGGCTTTTATTGCTTTAATGCAGGCAAAAGTTGTTCCATTGAATATTGAGGAGGCTTTATTTAAGATGCATACATTTCAAAATATGTTTTTAATATATTTAAACAAAATGGATAGAATATGTTATATACAATTATTTTCATTGAAAACTGAAAATCATTTTACAGTGCTTTATTGTCTTTTGAGAGATTCAACCTTTTGAAAAAAATAAAAACTGTAATTATTGATGGTCTGTTTTAGTTAACTGAAATATATTTACTCAAGGCTATCACAGGAAGAGAATCTCATACAGAAACAGGCCAAGTTAAAATTCCCATCATCAACAATAAACCATGCCTCAGTAACACAACAGACTAACAACGAAACTGATTTCCTAAACCTCTGTAAAGCAAATAAATAACGTTACTAGAAAACCTAATTTTTAATTGAAAACTATGTCATAAATACATCACCTTTCACGCTCTTTGCAATACTGACAAACATGTTTTGACATTAAGTTGGAGTTTAAATGCTGAATGTGTGTTTATTCAATTCTGTTGCTCTTTAGGTAAGTTAAATGAAATGAAGAAGCATGTCTTCGCAGTGCTTCTCTGTGTGCGTACGTAAAGGTCAGTGGTTATAATGAAAGCACTGGCGAGGTTAGGGAAGCCAGAGGGCTCCACCTTCCTGACAGGCCACATAACTTCACACCGGCTGTTAGCATGCTAATCCTTGCGGAAGCTCCACAAGCGCTCCCTCCTTTGGCCCGATCGAGCCATCTCTCACTGTGACTAACTGGCTCCCTGCTCGGTCATCAGCCGCCCCCCAAGCAGACAGGTCTTCTCCAATAATAATGGACAACAGAGGCAGCATTACCCTGACAAAGGTGCTCATGACAAATTATTCTCTCCTCAGTCTCCACCTCTTGTTTACCTCTTGTTGCTTGGCAGTACTTGGCTCTAAAAAAATGCGGGAAGACGCGAGTTTCACAGCTCTTGGCTGTCGAGTTTAGTTTAAGGGTGCGTTGTGATGTCAAACATCCCTGACGAAACCATCAAAATCTACTGTGATCCATCTTCCACAGAAGCAGGTCACAAAGCTGAGTTCTGAACTGAGCTCTGCAGAGCTTTCTGGGCCAGGCAGAGACGGAACACATTAATACACACACATACAATCACTCATACAGGCATCCCAAGCCAAACGGGCAAGGAGGGGGAGGAGGGAGAATCATCCTACTGAGGGGATGATGCAACCCGAGTGAAATTTTTCGAACTCGAAACTCCTGCTGCATTAACGCAGACCTGCAGGACGAAGAAACACAGCCCAGCTTGTCTTTTTCTTTGTTCAAAGTCAAGTTTGATTTTAGACCTCTTTTTCTTTTGCTGCAGACAGCAACCTGTAACATCTAATTGCTTACTATAAGACGCAGCATGGCTTTTTCATGTTCTTGGCATCGTGACTTACTGGCCTCAGTGAACGTAGTGAGCCCAACGATCTGTCCTCATTGTGTATCTGCTTGCCCTACATGTTCAGGTAAAAGGCTTGAATATCAACACAAAGGTGTTTAGGAGGAATCATAATTTGCTTTATGACCTGCATTAAATTTATTCTCCCCATATGTAGCATAGACGATCTGTACCATGGTCATATTTAAATAGGACTGCAAATGGTCTTTAAACTGCATCCCATCTTGTTTTTCGTTTCAATAATGTCTGAATAAGGTTAGCTATTAAGGCCTCAACGGTTTGTTAGAGAAGAATAGAGAACAAATAGAAAATGTATGGTACAACTGCAAACCAACCAACATCCCAAAACAAAGCATTCATATAAATGTGAAGCACTGCAGTTTCAGCCTCCTGCTATAGGGATTCTTAACCTTGAATTTTTTTTTTTTTGGGGGGGTTAAAACATTTTTTAAAACAAACGTAAAAAGCATCAGTCTCAAAAAGATTGTAAGAAAGTGCATACTGCAGTCTTAAGTTTCAATCTTCATCCTCCTTTGCATAGCATTATTATTATATGTTTTGTGTCCATCTGACCACTGCATCTTTGCCACTTTGGTTACACACAGAAACACATGTACAAGCTATGTAAAAAGCCAGATAGCATTTATCTTCTGCGGTTCTCCCTAAAGCACTTGCACTTTGACATCTTGAAAAAAGTGCTGCAGACTAGTGCCACACAGCACCACAAAGATCAGAACTACACACATGGCAGCAGCTCGGGGAGGACATCACATGAGAGAAAGACTGTTGTATTCTACGCATCACACACTTCAGTTTATGTACACTTGTTGGTCCCCTGAAAAAAAGATGAAAACCTCAATCGAAGAATTCACCCAGACGCCTTTGAAAGCATGCGAAAAGAGGAAATGTTTGCGAAAAGAGGACAGTTTGTCACCTTATAAAAAAAAGCAGCAACTGATACAATTGAATGTGTTAGAGTTTTCCAATCAAAGCTCAGTCTGAATCTACTTGAGAATTTTTGGGAAGAATTCATAATCTAATTCTCTTCATGCAATCTCACTGAGTTTGAGCAATTTTGCAATGAAGGACACACATTTCAGCCTCTCATTGTGCAAAGCTGGTTGAGACACACCCAAAAAACAATTACAGCTGTTTTTGCAGCAAAATGTATCTTCAAAAAGTAGAACACCTGACTCAAGGGTGCTAAACACATATTAACAATGTCCTCTTAGAATTTTTCTTAATAAAATACTTTGAAAACAATGTGTTCTTATACATATCTGCACTCAAAATATCATATATGCACTTTTTCTTCTCTCCATTCATATAACATACATTGAAGTTTTTGGTTATCAGGTGACAAAGTGTGAAATGTTATGAATACTTTTACACAGTATACTGAAAATAGAAGCATACTTTTCTCACCAGCAAATCAGCTCATTTTATTTGTTGGATATACATTTGATATAAAGTTTGTGCTCTGCAATTGAGATCCCGTGGCTTTTATTATTTTTATCACCTGTCAGGTCAAAATGGACGATTAAGCTCAACTGTAAATGAGATTCCAACACCTACTTTGACTTTGAGCAACTCTGTGGCTTTCTAACTACTTTAATTGTCTAAGCCTATGGCGAGGGCTGCTCCAAATGTATTTAGCTTGACCAAGGACAAATACATTACTTGAATTAAATTACTTTCAGATGAAGCAACAGCACTAAAACAGTCTGTCATTTGCATTTGCTAAGAAATGAAAAAAGTTACAAGGTAAAGATTTGGCTCGGAACGCACACTGTATGAAGACGTAACAGCGGTAAATAGCTCCCCTTTTTAAATGTCATCTCCATATCATCACAACTCAATTGCTGCAGTGATTATGAAATACAAATTGGGCTGATGAATAGTTCTGGCAATCATTTCTACACCTACACCTTTTGAACAGATCCACACCTCACATGCAGCAATGCCAGCGAGAGGAGAAAGGGCCGACTCTTTGTGCTCGCCATGCTTCTCAGCCCCGTTGTGCTTGGTAGCAGTAGTAGCAGCAGCAGCTGGTGACTATTATAAATGGCCTCTATTAGCATTGCTTGGTCGCAGAGGGGAGAGAAATAAAATCATTGAGAGGATGTAGGCCTGCACTGATGTCCCGGCGCTTGCTATCAAGCTCAGCTGACCCTTGTTCTCTGGCTTCCCTCCTCCCCTACACCCATTCCAGTGAGACACAGTCCTAAAGACTAGATTACTAGTGATACATAGAGTCATTATAGAAAGGGTTATGGCAATAGTATCACATGCATGGCTGACAATAGCTATAATAGTGGTCTATTTCTTCAGAGGGAACATTATAATAGTAAAGGTAGCTCTCAATATGAGATTCTTATAATATGATAAGCTTTCATAGAATTTACACAAACCGTTTTAACAGAATGTTTTAACACAACTGGTTTTATCCAAAAAAGAAAGGCAACAATTAGTCTAAGTGTTCCAAAAATAAGATCAAATAGTTAATAGTTATATTAATGTTTTCTGAGATATTTACTGTAACTCTGATATTGATTCATAGATATAAAAATTAAACAAATATCTGTGACTTTTTTTAGTTTAAAAGTACAATTATTTGTTTTTATAAACCAATTATAACAGCTGATAGTCGAGATATCTGCTCAGGTAGCCAGCTTCCAGCCAGCTACTTTAAAGACAAGCTCAACTGCCAAGTCTAGTTTTGAAACAGCACTACCTTAATAAAATGGATGATACTAGCATTATCATGGATAATGCTTTGTAGGGGCATTATCCATGATAATTTTTTCATGATTTTAAAAGTTTAACTTTTCAAAACTTTGGTATATCTTGATTCTGGTAAATTGCTCAATGGCTTCAAAAAACAAAAACAATTCTTATAATATGCTTCATAATAATCGTACAATTCCCTCATTCCACAGATGAAATGTGACGATTATTGGAAAAGTTATTGGTTACTGTATGTAAAAAAAGCAAAACAAATTAACATGAAGAAAATATATTTGATCATATTCAATGTTCGGGTAAAACATGGAAGGCTGCCACAGGCACAGCCACAGCCAGTGCACTGAAACTGAGCAGGCACCACATCAGTGCATGATTTAAGGACACAGGGAAAACAGGAAAAGAATAGAGTGAACGGTGTCAAGCAGAGTTAATGAAAAGGGGAAAAAATGAAGGATAAGATCATAAGAGAGATTTTCTGGTGGGCAGTTATTCAGACTTTTCTCCAATAGACCATATCACACCTTTAAGGGTCATTGTGCCCTCAGTTCTACTGTTTGCGCTCCGTAACAGGACTAGGAAAAATCGCAATTGATCTGAAGGGCCTTGGTAAAAAGAGGAAAGAGAAGGACCTGAGGGGGAAAAAAAAACATTTAAATTCAGAGATTTTAAAGATAAAATTGGCAAAAATGGACTTACGTATTTAATGATATTGTGAAAAAATAAACCAGGTATTTCTAGCTAAGGGTTTTGATTCTGCATGTACTCATTTATTCTCAACCTCTTTTGTTATCTGGTGCATATTATTCAGTGAAAGACTTCAATAAAGCCATATGACCGAAGCGCACACAGTGAGTCACTTTGCCCTTAATGTGCGGGTCGTGCTGTCTTTTACTGCTAATTTGGAAATCTTCCAAGGGAACCTCGGTAAGGTGTTGGGAGGCAGTGCAGGAAACACGGCCTTCAAACAGCTTGCAGTAAGCCAGGGAGGTGGCAAGCTAAAGGAGTATTGTGCCTCTAGCTAGTTAAAATATGAGCACAGTGGGGGCTCACTAATGAAAGCGGGGGCCCCAGCCTGGGAAGCAGGGCTGTATATCGCAGCGAAAAGACAGTTCTTAGAATCAGCTGGCAAGAAATGCCTATAGTTCTGGGGCCCAGGTGATTAACCATCCATGAGGGAGTCGCTATTACAGCTGGACTATTAATAAAAAAATATCCCCCCCCCACCTTCTCTCACCTCTTTGGTCTCTTTTCACGACTGCCTTCTAAAATTGTTTATAAATCGTAATCTAGTCCTAACACATGGCTAATGTGACACATTGCTTATACTGGACAAAGAAAGCCTTTGAGAGTGACTGTGACAAAACAAACTATTACAGTTTTTCTACCAAAATGTCAGAATCAGAATCAGAATCAGTTTATTGGCCAAGTATGTCACATACAAGGAATTTGACTCCGGCAAACTTTTTCCTCCAGTACAGAACTTGAATAAGTGAAATAAAAAAAGAAAAAAAAGAAAAATATGAACAAAAATAAGTAAAAATACAAATAAATATCAGATCGTAAATAATAAAGGATAATATATACACCAAGCCGGGGTTATTTTACAGTGAGTATGTACAGAAGTGCAGAGTTATAGTTTATTGTTATGTGAGTGCACTCACACACTGTGACTAGACAGAGTTCGTCAGAGCGACAGCCTGGGGGAAAAAACTGTTTTTGTGTCGGGTGGTTTTGGCGTACAACGCTCTGTAACGCCGACCTGAGGGGAGGAGCCTAAACAGATTGTGGCCAGGGTGTGAGGGGTCAGTGGTGATTTTCCTGGCCCGCTTCCTGACCCTGGCCCGGAATAGGTCCTGAATGGAGGGAAGATCGGTTCCTATGATCCTCTCTGCAGTCCTGACTGTTCTCTGCAGTCTGTCCTTGTCTTGCCTGGTGGCGGATCCGAACCAGACAGAGATGGATGAGGTCAGGACAGACTGGACTATTGCTGTGTAGAAGATGATCAGCAGCTCCTGGGGCAGGTTGAACTTCCTGAGCTGACGCAGAAAGTACAGCCTTTGCTGGGCCTTTTTCCTTATTATGTTGATGTGTGAGGTCCACTTCAGGTCCCGTGTGATGGTGGATCCTAGGAACCTGAAAGACTCCACTGTGGGGACTGGCTTGTTGAGGATCATGAGAGGAGATGTTGATGGTGGTCTCTTCCTGAAGTCCACTGTCATCTCCACAGTTTTGAGCGGGTTTAGCTCCAGGTGGTTCTGACTGCACCAGAGAACCAGCTGTTCCACTTCCTTTCTGTACACAGACTCGTCGCCGTCGCGGATGAGTCCAATGACGGTGGTGTCATCTGCAAACTTCAGGAGTTTCACAGAAGGGTCCCTCGACGTGCAGTCAGTGGTGTAAAGGGAGAAGAGCAGTGGGGAGAGAACACATCCCTGGGGGGCGCCGATGCTGAGGGAACGGGAGCTGGATGTGAACTTACCCAGTTTCACCTGCTGCCTCCTGTCAGTCAGGAAACTGGTAATCCACTGACAGGTGGAGGGAGGCACGGTGTGTAACTATTTACATGCATTTTATCTATTTAGAACTTTTAGAACTTTTTGAAACACTTATATTGAATAGTGAAGGAATTTAAAATCTGTTCTGACTTGGTAGAAAGAGCGACCTTTCCATGATGTTTCCACAGATTAACCACAACTGTCTAAGAAGCTAAACCGTACTGCAAATGTAATACGTTTTAGTGCTGTTACTAAACTAAATAAAGTAGAAAAGAAATATTTTAAAGCTATTCTTTCAAGATAATAATATCAATCTTTCATAATTTGGCCACTACTATCTTGCGGTAAGAGGCTTAACTTGCAAAGTTTTACTTTATTATTCCCGGGGTTGCTAATTTCTAAAGCTGGATGCAAACTTTTTAACCCTTACAATATGACCAGTTAAACTTTTTTTCCTGACAAACAGGGCTAAGATTTGCCATTGAATGACAATGGCTGGCTCAGACTTTACCTTTGGCACTAATGCTATTACTAAACTATTTAAGGTTGCATACAAACTTTTATTATTACAATTTTCTCAACCATAAGACTTAAACAGTTCTTAAGTCTAACTAAATGGATTATTAAAGCATTTAATTATTGTAAACATTGTTGTGACACCATTTTTTTGCTCTGCACATGTTAAACTCAGCTCATGTTCCAATCTAAATATTCATTTAAGATTTCTTACCAAAATAGTGTTAGACATGTATTGCTAATATTACAATTGCAAACTAACATGCTGGATTAATATGTAAATAATTTATTGTTTGGAGCACCCTCTAAAATTCATTTTTTTACAGTGTGGCTGCTCATTCTTTATGATCTGCACTCCTCTGAGAGATGTTCTGCAGGTACCGCAGATCAATTAGTGACCTTTCATTAGATAGCCATTTGCAGAGAGTAACCCTTCCCTTGAGGGAGAAAAATAAAAAAGAGAGTTAAAGCACCATCATTCTTGTTGGATGATGGTACTTTAATATTCATTCAAAAAGAGCCATGTAAGGAAAACATTTTGCATACTATGAGCTTTGGTTAAGAATCTGATTTCAAAAAGTCATACGATATAAATTAAAAAAATAAATAAGTTATAGGTTTATATATCCAGACAGCCTAAAATGCATAAATATATACATTTATTTTAACTTCTTTTTCTAGAAAGAATTTATTAGAATCTGTAATTAAAAAAACAGTGTTACAGCATTGCTTGAAATAGTGGCAGTCCTCATTAAGTAGCCTATTATTGGTGACCTAGGGTACTTCAACTAAACACAAGGGCTAAATATTGATATAACCTCTTTTAACAACCACTATATGGCTTTCATACATTTGTAGGTGGAACTGTTTACCTTTTGTAACATTTTTATAAGCCCCTTTGTCAATCAGTTTTGTTATTTAATCTGATTTCACGACCCACATTTTGTGATTTATGACACCCCCTGGGCACCTGACCTCTACTTTGAGAACTGATACTTGTAATGTTAACTGCACATTTTTCTTATTTTTAACAATATTTATGAAACTTAGCCATAAGAGTCACAAAAAATATTAGAGAATATCTATTTGGGTTCTGTATTAGGGCTAAAAGGTATCATTTATCATTATCCACACTTTAATCAGCATCCTAATCATCCTATCATCAATCACCAAAACATATAGTCAGGATCTCTAAAAATAATCAGAAATATCAACTATTACAGCTGTGCTTTATGTTTTTACAGAAGTAACAACTGCAATAAAATAACTTCAACTTCCAATAAAAAAATAAGACAGCTCTTCAAAATGAAAAAGTCAGAAAACATCATCCAATTACATTCTCTGATTGCTGATTAAAAATCATTTAAAGCTAAAAACTATGCATAAGCCAGTATAATATTACAACTTTATTTAAAAAATACCACATCCTACCTCTTTTCAATGAGTGTTCTAGAAAATGTATATCATAATACACTAAAAGCATCAGTTATTCATATTTGTACAAAATGACACAAAATAGTGATCTTTACGGCTATAATTATTATTTAGATTTTCCTTTAGCAGTTTTTTTTAGATAGATTTCAAAAGTTTAATGTGCAGAATACAACACTTTTTTGATATAGAGTCAGATACAAACCTGATATTAACTGGTTCATTAGTCAGGCTATCTGCTCAGGTAACAAGCCTGCTGAATGTTTTTATAGACATACAGTGTTGTAGTTTGCTGGGTGTAATTTTAAAACAATTACTTTGATAAGAGTTTGAGGGGACATTAGGGTTGGGTAATTGTCATATAGCTTACTGTTATTCTGGAAAGAGGTAATTTTTAGAGCAGTATTCTGTGAGCCTGCTTGAGGCTCTACACAGTAATTTATTGTAAATATGTATTCTAAAATCCTGATGATTTTTTAAAATAGTTTTTATTATTACTTCTATTGTCATCACCATAAAAACACACAATTTCATTGTAAAACCTCTAGTCTGTCCCACTCGTCTCCAGGTGGCACTCCTTTAAGCTAC
Organism: Apricaphanius iberus; assembly: GCA_028564705.1. NCBI lineage: Eukaryota > Metazoa > Chordata > Actinopteri > Cyprinodontiformes > Aphaniidae > Apricaphanius > Apricaphanius iberus. The sequence goes on along the minus strand of JAPXFQ010000846.1, from coordinate 1,524,215 downwards.
ATTAAACATCTACCAATGTTTTTCAGGACAAAAAATATTTCAAATATTAATCTTTCTAGTGAGCGAGAAAATGTAGTAGCCTTCTTTCAGGCAGCTGGCCGGCAGTGTACAGCAACAGATAGGAGAGGTGGCAGAGCTGCAATATTTTATGCACCATAGAGAGCGAGGAAACATCTGTGTCTCCGCCACATGTAGGATCACATTTAAAGGACTTTGACTATCCTGAAATTTGTATTGTTCTGAAAGTGTAACTTTAAAAAATCATGGTCTACCTTGTTGCATGCTGGAAAAAAAAACTTGAAAGTTAAATAAACTCAGTTCCTGAATGAGACAACTAAAATGTTGTTAGGATCAGGTGATCACATGAGCCCAACAGTCCAGGCATTGAAGCTATGACTGAAAACCTGGGGTTTTCAGCCAAAGATTGATTGACTATGATCTCTTTCTAAATAGAAACCATAATATAGTATTGTTTAAAAAACATAAGCTGTGGTTTCTTTAGGGCAAAAACAGAGCGTTTACTCGTTGTATTTTCCTGCAGACATAAGCTTGAAATTACTTGTGACATATTTTCTTTGGAATTTCAGAAAGAATGTCATCAGTGGTTCATAGACTATTCTGAAAAAAGCAGTAAAATTAGTGAAACAAACAAAATATAGAGTTGTATCTTCATTTTTCCCATGGCTGTATATTCATAGGCCCTCTCTTAGTGCTGTTGCACGTTCATACGCACGTGCACCCAGCCCCCCTTCCCTTTTCACGCGCACTGTCACACACACACGGATAGTGTAACAGGCAGCAGAGCGTACTGTTCTGCTAATCAAACATAACCCTCTCTCTATAGCGCTTGGTGTCGTGACTCCCTGTTCGGGCCACTCTCGTGATGTTTCTGGACAATAAGGTGACTTTGAAGAGCACCGCCAGTTCTAAACAAGATTTGTGATCTGTGGCCAAAAATTCCCTACGAATGACACGCAAAAAAAAAGAGTCGTTCAGGCATCTCAAAATTTGCCAACATTCTCGCACTAATAGTGTCCCCATCCGTGCGTCATGTGTACCTGATTCCTCCCCCTCGCTCGCCGGAGCCTTCAAGGGACCGGAGAGAGTTAGACCCACCTTTGTGCATGCCCGTGAAGCGGTCCTTCAACACAGTGAGCTCGTAGATCTTGCCGAACTCCTCGAAGAGGGGCCGGAGGTCCTTCTCGTCCAGGTTGCGGGGGATCTGGCCGATAAAGAGTTTGATGGCATCGTGGTCCTTCATGGGTATGGTGGCCGGGCATCCAGCCGGGCTGTGGCTTAATCCGTTCACGAGCCCGTTCGTGTTTGCGGACACGACACCGACACCGTGCACCGCGCCGTCCACCTGCCCGTTGGTTAAAGTTGCCATGTTCGGACCTGCCGCGATGAGAGTTGGGGATGGGTACAGGACAACGGCGGCAGACGGCCACAGGCGGGGAATCGTTTTTGAAGAAGAGGAAAATGAAAAAGAAAAAAGAAAAAGAAAGGAGAAAATTTGGCTTCCGAGACCAAGTCGTAACAGAGAGGGTCCGTTCTCGTCCTATCAAAGCCAGTATTTACAATGATTGGAAAACACATGTAGCGTGCAGCGAAGACTCATATCAAAAAAAGCGCGCAGTACCCAGTTGGTCCCGATGGAGGCTTTGATTCCTTATATTTATGTCTTACCCAATAACTCGTTCATTGATTTCATAAAAGAGAGAAAGAAAGAGAGGAAAGGAAAAGGGAGAGAGAGAGAGAGAGAGAGAGAGAGAGAGAGAGAGAGAGAGAGGAGGGAGAGAGAGAGAGTGAGAGAGAGAGCAACAGCGTACACTGTCTATTTACACCCACGTTTCTCCGTCCCAGCTTCTTGGCACCCTTTTATTTTTTGCATTGAGGACTTGGTATGGGTGTCTTCTCGGTTTAAACGGACAGGACCTGCTCAATGTTTGCCAGGGCAGCGGGGAGTTTCGACTGAAAGGGGGGCGCTTTAAACTCATTATTTATAAACCAAACCGTTTTCTCTCCCCCTGTCTCTAATGCGAAGAGCCAGTGGTACATTCCATCGAGGGATGATAGTCTATAAATAGAGAAATATAGAAAATACGGTCCTTTGTGCTCCAACTCAGAGCAAATAAGGGTTCGCTCACAAAGCTAATGTTATAAAGTGAGATTGACTAAGAAGTCATCAGGGATGATATTAATTTTTACTTTTACTCCATTTCGATATGAACAAATAAATATGTAGACTGTTTAAAAATGTGTTTGATTTCGAGTTCAAATGTGTCGCTTTTTGCTTCCTTTCTATCAGTGAGGGCAGCAGCAGAGAGCCGCTGCCTCCCCGCTTTCTTACTGGACTGTGGACAGCTCCGTGGTGCTGAAACGTAGCTCCAGCAGCCGAAGCCAATACATGTTTTCCTCTTGAAGAAAGTACAATCTCGTTTTTAGTCCTGAAGAAACACAGGATTTTGTTAACGTTAGCCTTGCTAGTTAGGCAAAGCATTATTAGCTGCAACATCCCGAGTTATGTGGAATATAGACGACTTGATTTCTTTTCCGAGAGAGGAAGTCTGTGAGCACCGCCGAGTGGCGTACTGAGGGGCCACACGGAGGAAAGACAACAATCCCAAAAGAACAGGAGAGAATACATGACAGAAGCTTTAATGTAGTGATTAAGATGAGAAGGTAAAGCTAGATTTGTAAAGATTAATTATTTGCAATATAGTTTTATCAAAAAGGAAAATGTAAGAGTTACATGACCTTACTTTATGAACAAGACACTCATTGTTAAGTGAAACAAAAATGCATTTTTTTTCCCTTTCTGTCACTACCTTACTACCACCACACTACAAATTAAATCTGTTTCGAAGATCGGGGCATCGAGACATGAAAAGGGGGGAAATTCACATTAATACCATTTAATTTTAGTTGGCTTACAAAAATTCAAGAAGCTTAAAATGGAAACAACCAGTTGCAGTTCGTCCATGAAGGTAGTCCAGGATTAGTCCCTCGTTCTGCCACCCAACAGTTCGCCAAAATATACTCTCCAAATTCTGCAACAAAGTCCCTTCAGCAGAATATCATTTTGATTTTCAATCTTCCCTTTTACATGTTTGTTAGCTCTATTTTATTCCCCTATATAGTCAGTTCAATGTCTTTAACACAAGTTCCAAAGGGGTTAGAGTACAACTTTTTGTAACACAGTAAAATAATCCCATTTTAACCCCAGCCGGATGAATGACATTTTAATTTTCATCCATCCATGAATTTTCTGAACCGCTTATTCCTCTTTTTTTTCCCCTATCTAGTTTGACCCCTTCTGCTCAAACTAGATAGTTTGTTGAACGTTTTTTTGTTAACAAATTCTAATCCTCTTCAGTAGAAATTAAATGAAGATTTTGGTTTTGTCAAAAATTATACTCATTCATTCTTTGAGGTACAGAGACGTATATGACGTGATGGAATTATTAATGAATATATCAAAGTAGTATATTAATAACCCTAAAAAAACCAGTGGTTGATGAAGTTTCTGTCTTGCAGCAGAAGTTTAGTGTTTATATTTATCTACCTCAGCAAAAGTGCCACTGCTAAAGTCAACTGTGTAGGCTCAGTTTCTTAAACCTAAGGCACCTGTTGCCAATAAATAGCAAGTATGTTTGTCAGGGAAAAGTAATATATCCCACCTTTTTCAAACAGATTCAACATATTTCTTACTATTTCAGTGTATATTTCCTTAGCCACTAACCAATTATTATTATTATTTTTTTTTTAACATTTAATAAGATACTCATTATTTCATGAAAGAAACTGTCAGTATGCCTGTTAGTCATTTTGCCAAGGAGTACCCAGCAGAAGGATCTGCATCCATGAAGCATGTTTCACTTTACATGTTAAACTATTAATCTATTTGAGTTTGTGGGTTTTAAAAATCATATCAAGAACAACTATTCTTCACTGCGGTATTTCAAATACTAAGGATATTCTGCAGTTAGGTTTTTCAAATAATAAAACTTAAAATGACAAAATAACTACTGCGTGTTGTGTCTTAAGTCTGAATATAACAAAAACAGTGAGAATCTAGTATAATTCACCTAGAAATTGACTTATTTTAGTAGAGGAAGCACATCCTAAAAATCATGGAATTTCCTCGGTTTATTTACATCTGTTTTAGCTATTCAACTTATATATTTTCTATGGTAAAGAAACTATATATATATATTGTCACAACAGTTTTCCTGGTTCTATTAGTTTGTGTTATCAATGCAACCCCTGGGAGCAGCCCTGAATATCATTACAAAATAACAAAATTCTATGAAATAATGTTGCTGTATTTCATGGATATTAGGCTCCCCACACCCTTTCCCAACAGGCACTACTAAGACATTAGTGAACAATTAGGTTACAAAAGACTGACAGTAAACACAATGCCCCTCTCCTCTTTCTGCTCTTCTGCTAGCTAAATGGCCCAGTAATGTCATCCCATTTTCATGCCATGACCGAGCCCAAACAGTTACTAGTTGGTGTGGGGGGCGGGGGATATATGGAGCTTGGCTTTCTTTAGGCATGAAACCATGATTCTGCTCTCTTCTCTTAGCTTTCCCTTGGGGCCACACTCGTTTCAGCTCAGCAGTCCTGCCCGTGCTCACGCCTGACTTACCTCCAGCAATATTTTTTAATACAAGAGAAAAACGGGAGGGCACAAATCATTGTAATTATGTTCAGTGGGTACTGCCATTATGATTATGTAAGATATGTTCTCCATGATAGCTCCCTCAACGTCTGGCTCGTGACACGACCTACCTGCGAGGTTGTGTGATGGCTTCGATCAGGCAAGCCCATCAGACTGATATTAATAACTCAAAATTAATGAGCAAGACAAGTAACACAGGGCTTTGTGCTCCCTAAACTGTACTTGTCTCAGTCTGTCTAGGTATAAATGACTCTGTGGATCTTGAAAATAATTTTTGCCTTATTAAGCACAGGCAGAGCGTAATAGTCTTGAAATCTGGTCAACATTTTTCTTTTTGCGGTTATAATTATTCTCTAAATTGGTTAGACAAATGTAAATGATTTAAACTGAGTGTGTTTTATAAAATTTTTCACATTGCAATCAGTTGACACTGCACTTTACAACAGGAGAAACCTGACAGTGATAAGGTTCTGTCTATGGTCCTGAAACTACTGTCAAACTACTATTTGCTTTTGTCCATGTTTGTTAATTCAAATGCACAAACCTGTGTTGCTCTTTAGGGGGAACAAAAGCCAATATAAATTCTCTGTAGCCTTTGTTAACAAAGTGTAGATGATCGTGCATTGACTCTCTGCACTTCTCCAAACATTCCACTGAGCTCATCAAAAAGAAGTCGCTTCATCCCCCTCCCCTGTCCCTCCAAATGAACCTTTGCAATCAAACAGCAGGGGAGGCCTATTTTCCCCTGGAATATTGCCTGGTTGCTCGTCATGGCTTCAATTTTCAGTTTCAGCACTGTAAACGATCGCAGCAAGGCAAATAAATGAAAAGGGAAATGAAATTCTGGGTAGCCAAGTTACACAAATAGATTGATAATCTTCACAGGCCACCCTAAAGTGCTCGGGCATTTTCAATATTACCTATTCTGCATAGTAATGTCTTTTCTCACCTCTCCTTCATGTGGGACGAAGTTCTAAATCTCTTTTAGCCTTGGGATATCCAGGCTGTATATCACCTTCCAGTAATTTAGGAGGGAGAGAGCACAAAGGGTAAGGAAAATGGCAGGCTCATGACTAAATGCTAAGAAAGTTTAGAGGGGCAAGAAGGGCAGGAGGGTTCTCTTTAACTTGAGCAATGTTTTATTTTTTTGAGTCATGGATGTGCCAAGATTTTTTTTATTTTCTAATGTTAAATCTTTACATTCTGTCATATTAAAATGTAACTACATAAACTATTGTTTGATATCGTAAATTTACAATGTCCTCAAAATATACTGTCTTGTATTTATAACTTTCAAATTATTTTTCATTGTGTCATGTCACAACTTCAAGCCTTAATGTGTTTTTGTTGCATTTTATGTGAAAACATACACAAACCGTTAAAAATTTGTGAAGTGGTGGAAGCAAAATAATACTTTATTTTTACATACAAATCAGAAATAAATCATGTTAAAATGTTTTAGAGCAACATTTCTCTGCAATTACAGATGCAAGTTTTAAGGCATATCACTGAAGCCTTAAGAAGCTAAAGTCTCATCTGTTTGCTGAACAACCCAATAAACGCAATCAGATTACCTGAAAATCATCCATAAAAGTCCATAATCAAGTCTTTCCATATATCCCTAATTAAATTCAGATGTTAATTCTTACTGGACCGTGTTCACACAAAATTATGGCTAGATTGAAACAATTTTTTTGTATATCTGGTTGTATGTTTTGGGACACGCAGCTGGAAAGTGAACATCTCCCCTTGTAACAAGTCTCTTGCAGTAATTAACAGGTTGCCTTCTAGTAATGTCTTGTCTTTATTTTAATCTATTTCGCCCATCCACTCTGAACAATTGTCCTTGTAGTTTACATGCTGAGAAAACATCAACACAGCATGGTTTTGCCATCTTATTTTACTGTGGGGATGATGTATTCACAGTAATTTGCAGTGTTACATTATCCCATTCTCCTCACACACAGCACTTTAATTGTAGGTCAAATGTGTTATGTTTTGACTAATATCTATCATGTAACAGGCTTCTTCCACCTTGGTTAGGGCTCTCTTCAGCTCCTTCCGAGTTACAGTGGGCCTCTCGGCTGATTCTCAAAACAATGTTCTTCTTGCAGTGGCAGTTACTTTAACAGGTCTTCTTTCCTTGTGGACACCCTTACTTTTGTCCAAGAAAAGCCTGTGACCCCCGACCCCAACTCCTACCTGTAAATGAGCATTAAAAGGGATTTATAACGCACTTTTATTTCCAAAACCAACAGCAATTGTAAGTTCCTCTAGTTTTTACATTGTAGGCTATATGGATAATTTTCTTTTTCTGGTTTAGATTTTACAAATGTAATATTTACAAATTATATTTTTGCAATCTCACAACTTAAGCAATGACACAAATGTTCTGACTGCCTGTGATCTCAGGGGACACCCTTTGGGGGAAACCCCAGGTTGGGAACCACTATCTTAGGATATTATTTTTTAACATAACCCTGTTACTACACAATTTTCTACCTGACCTGTCTGCTATGGGATTTATACTGAAAATAAATCACTAAATACTGTATTTACTTATTCATTTACTTCTAAAGAATCGCTACACTCCGTATGATGCTACCTCCGCCCCGGCGGCGAGTTCGGAAAAACTTTTGAAGCCAACTGGGAGCACTGGATTTTAATTAAAGATGTATATAAATGCACTCCACACTGTGAAGATATTTACTTGTGAATGAATTATGAAAGCCTGTTTTATTTTCCTTCCACTTTGAGTCTTTGTACCAAATTAAATATCAAAATCATATCCTGAGCTCACAGGTGTGTATTTTTATCAAGGCGCTGTATGAAACATACAGGTAGCTACACGAAAGTAAGGGAAAACACATAGAGAATTTTGAGATAGAATATTTTATTCATTGATTTTATCAGTTTGTGTGCCAAATGGACAACTGGGAAGTTAAAAGTGTTTTGATACATGAAGAGGTGTATTATCTCTCTTCAGGACCAAACAGAATTGCATAAATGAGCGCAAATCTCTGTATAATGCTGCTGTGATGACAGACTGCTTTGACCTGAAAATCTCTGGATTTGTGAATTGCATGTTGAGTATCTTAAGAACCTAATCCTTTGGTGAAATGAGCTGTGTGTCTCTTTACCCCAGCAGATACACCTGGATAGCAATGAAAATAGATTAGTAATGTGATATTTGACATGGGTAGCAATTTCTGCCTGAGGTGAATGCTGTCTCCTGTAAAGATCAGGCACACTGACAGTTTCTTCTCTAGACTGACTTGCTGCCCTGGAAACCTATTCCTCTTGACAATCAGCAGCTTTATGACAACATTGCGAATATGCTCAATTATGCTGCCACTAAAACAGAAAATACCCCTAACTTCGGTAGGCTTTTGCACTGATACAAAATTAACCAAGATCTTTATTGTGGCAGACATCATGAATCATCAAGTCAGTGTCTAAAGGTGGAAAATGACTTCACGTATGAAATCACGTAGGACCAAAATCCTATTTCCGCTACAGCCGATCAATTCCACTGAGGTTATGATGTGGGTTGAACTTTGACTTGTAGCTTTGTTGGTGCTGCCTGACGATACTCTAAGGTCTTGATCTGAATGTCAGGGTGATGTAACACCGCTGGTCCTCTCAGGCAGCCATTTTGGGACAATAGGTTTCTGACTACACAGTTACATTAATTGCTGTGGGACAAAAGGCAGAACTGACAGGGGAGTGTGGTTTTCATTCCAACACCCCTCTAACAGTGAGATGTGCAAAAATATTTTTAACTAACCTAGAGAAACCCTTCCTAAAACAGACAGTGAGAAGTCAAGCTTGTAGCTTTCAATGAGCCCTATAGAGAAAACAGAAAACACATGGGAGATGCACTGGTCAGATGATACAAAAACTAAACTTTTAGGCATAATGCAAAACATATGTTGCAGCAAAATAAAACAGTAGATCACCCTAAACATATGGTGGTGGCAACATAATAGTGTGCAATGCTTTTCTTCTAAATGGTGTTTGCTCTCTTGTTTTGCACTAATTCAACCCTGTCTTTCTGTTTTGTAAATGCACTGTACATATATAAAGTTATTTTTCAAAACTTTTCCTGTGATAGATTTTATTTAATTATTAAAAATGTCTTCATTGTTTTGAGAGCTAAGTGAAACCAAAGTCAAATTGCTTGTTTGTGTGTAAAAACCTGATTTATCAGAGACTGAGTTGATGAAAAAAATAGATGACTAGTGTTGAATTAAATAATTATCATAATTAATTCAATGCATGTTCAAGCAGAGACAAAATGGAGCCAATTTCCAGTTCTTAACATTTATTTTGAACAGATTAACAAATTGCAGTTTTACAGAGAAAGTTGCCCCCCTAGTTCCTCTGGTCCAGATTTAAAGAAATCTGACAATTGTATGATCTCCATTTCACAAGCTTTATAGACACCGGGCCTCGCCAGGACACTAGGCGTTTCTTCTCCCTCCAATCAGATCATTTCCAAACAGTGTCTTAGCCATTATTGGCTGTCAGAGAATTATGCAGTCATAAGGTGAGACGTCTTTTCTCTTGGTCAAAAGCTCATTCTGAGTTTTATGGTTTTATGGCAACACACTAAATCTACAGACATCCTGTTTTTACAGCTTGCAATAAAACTTACCCAAGAGTTTTATGACTTAAAAGCTTATCCCCATGACAAATACTGACAGACCATATATATTTTTACAACCATGCAAACTATATAAACAAACTTTTACCTTCTGAATAATAAAAGTTTAAAACATATGCAGAATAACACCACACTAGCTAGGTCCTAGAAAAACACCTATTTGAAATACCGTCAAAGCTACAATGCCATAGCTTAAATACATGGTTTTCAAACTGGGGTACATGTATCAACAATGATACTTGGGTTGCATTTTGCAGTAGTCAAAGGAATAAATCAAGTTGTGGCAATGGCTGAAAGTATTTTCTTTAAATTTTATCATTATATGTTGCAGTAGGAAAAAAAAGTTATTGAGATGGTTGTTTAAGAACTTCTGGTTTACAGTAAATGTTAGTAATGTGTTAGAATGTATCAAGGCCCAAAAGTGAGTTCAAGAAGCAAATCATATGTAAATAAATCATGTTAAATAAACAGTGGTAATAATATTGGTTTGTTGTGATTAGGTACCCTGCAATGGACTAGAAACCTTTTCAAAGTGTATCCCATCTCTTGCCCAGTGACTGCTGAAGATAGGCACCAGCCTTCCCACAACTCTTTGAGGATAAGCAGCATAGATAATGGATGTATGGATAAATGGATGTGATAATTCAAACAAACAAACAAACAACAAATAAACAAACAAATAAATGGATGTATGGATAAACGGATGTGATAATTCAAACAAACAACAAATAAACAAACAATTAAATAAAATTTACAAATTGAATAGGAACATGTAAAATCACTATCTAAAATGACTGAGTTATGTGCTAAAGTTCTGTACTATTCATTTAGTTTTGAAAAATTGTGTTTTATATTTGCTACAACACATCAGAAAAAATAACCAGTAACAATTGAAAGCTCAAAACATCTGAAAGGCTAAGAACAGCTTAAATACAGATCAGTCTCATTGTATACAGAAGTTTTCTTGCTCCCAACAGTCCTTGTTAGGTAATGCTGACATTTAAACACTAGACTATTAAATAATTAATCAATTATGCATGTAAAATATAATCTGAACAAATTCCAGTTAATTATTACTACACTTGATAACTAGGTATATTAAATATTTTTTAAGCATCAAAATAATTACAAATTATTTCAGTGCATTTTTTCAAGTTATGTTTCTTTTTTAATTGTAACAAATATATTTCTATCTAGCAGTTTATTCAGATATTTTCCATGCAACATATCAAAACTTTAGAAATTTTTGAAAATAAGTCGAATGTTCCAGCAACTTCCCCACCCCTCCCACAGTATCCACTTTGTTTGCTTCTACTTTGATTTCTCTGCACTTTGTTTTCAGCTTAGCTTCTGTTAAAATTTGTTTTTAGTGCTGTACTCTAGTTAGCTTTAGCCTGTGTTATCATTTACTGGTTTAGTTTGGATAACAGCATTTGTTTTACCTCAGTACAAGAAAAAGTGTTTGTAGTTCTTCCTTTTCTGGCCCATTTTTCATTAATGGCTTCTCTTAGCCTTTGTTTAGCGGAATCTTCTGTTTTACTGAAACCTTTAGCACTTCAATTTATCCATCCATCCATCCATCCATCCATTTTCTGAAGGGCTTATTCCTCAAGGGGTCGCGGGGGGGTGGTGGGGTGGTGGGGGGTGCCTATCTCCAGCTGTCAACGTCGAGAGGCTGGGTACACCCTGGACTGGTGGCCAGTCCATAAAAGACTTCAGTTTACTGTCAGTTCATTTTGAAACAATTTCTGTGCTATATTTTAATTATCTTGCCTCATTCTGATTTAACTCTTTTGTTACTTCACCTTTTAACATCTGACTACAGGGTTTTATGTTACTTCCCCCTTGCCTAGCCCAACCGGATGAAACCTTTAGCTGGTAGAGACATAAGCCAAAAGACTCAAAACTTTATCTGCAGCATAGGTGTTTCTATAAAACATTGACACAAAGAGGCTGAAGTAAACAGGTCCAGAGGAAAGTTAGAGCTATAGCTCATTCACAGGATCATCCCCTTAGAACAAAGTTTGAGCTTTTGCCCTCTAAACGGCGCTATCGAGTTCCTAGCTGCAATACAAAGAGGATGCAAATGTCTTTTATTGCGTCAGCTGTGAGGCACCTTAATGGCACTTAGCATTTTATATTTACTTACACAAGTTGCATTTTTGCACTTGATTGTGTCCTGTACTTTATTTATTTATTTATTATACATTATGTACATTGGGCTTTAATGTTACTTCCTTCACTGGTTGGTTTTGTTGGTGAGTGCTGTTGTATGTTTGTGTCTTATGTGGATGCATTGCTGCAAATCCAATTTCCCTTGTGGGACAATAAAGGTACTTTGAACTTTGAACTTTGAACTTTAAATGCATGAGGGGAAAAAGAACAACAAAAGAAATAATTGTGAAATTGAGTGATGAGTTGAGCTAAAGATAAGAGGTAGGTGTTACATTTTTGCTGGCTAATGACAGATATGGGAAGGCAGACTGATGGTAAGGATTGCTAGAAAAACAGATCGGTGTAGGGATGGATAGATACGTTTAACTGTACATTGGAATCTTTTGTTGGGAGTGTCGGAGTCATTGCTAGTGTGGGTGCTGTGAATTAAATATCGAGCCCGACTGAGCACATTTAGCCAGGTTGTTTAGAACTCACAAACACATGCAGCCTTTTGTTCACAATGCACTGCATGCATGGCTGGTCTTTAAGATCAATTAACATGAAAGTCCTTGTTGATGAGGTAGAGAGTAGAAAAAGCAGCATGGTAAAGAGTGGAGAGGAGCGTTCCTCCCCTCTGTCGGCGTCCTTGTAGCTCTTTCCTCTCTCCTGTCAGACAAAGACGGACAATGCAAATGCCAAACGACCAAACGTGCTTGTGTGACCCCTAATTTATGTCTGGCATGTCTTTCTGATCTTTAACACCCTGCACACAGTGTTCATACTCTTCTTTGCACAGCGTGTGGACTCTGCGGGACAAATTAAACAGTATCTGTGTAAAAGACGCATATAAATTGTAGAATCAATCAGTCAACAAGGCCGCAGCATCTGCCCCCAGCTTCTGGCAGACTAAAACACAAAGTGGCTCCTGGCAACAGCTTTGCTCAGGTAGACAAAGGTCATTAATAATGAATACTAAATCAGCAACTGAAAAAGGTTACAATTTCCCCTGCAATCTCCTCCCTGTATCATTCTTTTAACATTTATTAAAGCAGTTTCACAAGCTTTTCTTTAGTCAGTGAAAATATAAGCTTTGGTCCTACTTTGGTTCCGGAGGGGCAGGAAGGAAGATGAGAGAGAAATGGTAGCAGTGGGATTCATTCATCCAAGGATTAAGTGTGACAGCTCTGGGACTATAGCTGGATTATTTTCTTTTCTACAACTCAGTGTCATTGTGTGAGGCTTTTTAAAACAAATTGTAATACAGTCAATAACCTGAACTATTCCAGAATCTATCCCACAACGGCTCACAATAGTCAAGCATTTGACAGTGGTGATGGATACATGTTTTATTTTGACAAATGCAAATCGCCACCCAACCACCATCTTCTTTGCCTTTCATCGAAAATTAATGCGAGAGACAAACACAAAGTTGCGCATAGTAACAATGTAGCAAAAAATTATTCATGGTTCAACATCTTCTACATGCACAAATTTTATTTCAGTATATTCAAATTTCTTAACTGGATTATGCTTTTTCTACATTTTCGAAACAAGGAGGATCTTTTATGGTTTTGAAAGGTGTACCATACATTTGTATTTAACCCTCTACACTTTGATAAGACTAAACACAAGTAAATAAAAGTGCAATACACCAGACAGATCAACGCTAACATTTTTATAGAAGTTCAAAGCAGGGTTAGGTTTACAATAAAAAACATAACAAACTACATAAAAAAGAAGTATTTCTGGTAATATTTAACAAGATCTTGACTTCAATGCTCACGTGGGCAATGAAAGTGAGACCTCGAGAGGCGTGGTTGTGCGGAATGGCTCACCCGATCTGAACCCAAGCGGTGTTTTGTTGTTGGACTTCTGTGCTCGTCATGGATTGTCCATAACGAACACCATGTTCGAGTATAAGGGTGTTCGTGTGTGCGCTTGGCACCAGGACAGCCTAGGCCGCTACTCGATGATCGACTTGGTTGTCGTTTCATCTCACCGACCACTACCAGGTGGTGAGTCGGCTCTGGTGGTGGAGGAGGACGCCGGACAGATCTGGCAGTCCCAAACGAGGTGTGAGGGTCTGCTGGGAACGTCTGGCAGAGTCCCCTGTAAGAAAGAGTTTCAACTCCCACCTCTGGCAGAACTACGAACACGTCCCGGGTGGGCCATGTTCCCTGCCTCCGTTGTCGAGGCGGCTGACCTTAACCTGTCGCAGCAGCAACCATCAAACCCGCTGGTGGACGCTGGCGGTGCTGTCAAGTTGAAGAAGGAGTCCTATTGGGCCACTATTCTGGAGTGGGAGGAGTTTGGAGAGACCATGGAGAACGACTTCTGTATGGTCATAAAGCGGTTCTGGTCCTACATCTGGCGTCGCGGGGGATAAGCGGTCTGCCACCAACCCTGTTTACAGCGGGGGTGGTGTGCTGCTGACCTCAATACGGTACATTTTGGGTTGATGGGTGGAATACTTGGAAGACCTCCTCAATCCCATCGACACGCCTTCCTGTTTGGAAGAAGGGTCTGGGGAATTTGGGACGGGCTCTCTAATCTCTGGTGCTGAGGTCGCTGAGGTTGTTAAAAACCTCCTTGGTGGCAGGGCTTCAGGGGCGGATAAGATTCACCCGGAGTTCCTTGAGGCTATGGATGTTTTAGGGCTGTATTGGATAGTGACATTAATATAAATAAAATAGGTTTTTATCACCTAAAGAACATCGCCAGATTGCGCCCCATTCTCAATACAGAGACACTAATGGATACTTTTATCACCAGTAGAATTGATTATTGTAATGCCCTGTTGCTGGTCTCCACAAAAAAACTATCTCAAGTTTACAGCTTTTACAGAATTGGAGGGACTATGTCTCCTGCGAGTCCTGGGAACGCCTCGGGATTCCTCCTGAGGAGCTGGCTCAAATGGACGGGGAGAGGGAAGTCTGGGTCTCTCTGATTAAGCTACTGCCTCAGAGACCCGACCCCAGATAAGCGGAAGAAGATGGATAGATGGATGGATAGAAAAAATTCTACAAAGACGAGGGGAACTGAATACAAATTTACTCAACAATTCTCAACATTTACCAGCATAAAGCTTTTGGACTAATCTCCCTTTTCTTCTACTTTACAATATGGCACCACTGTGTGTTGGTCCACTGTATAAAATCCAGCAAAATACACAGGTTTCTGGTTACATGAGAACCCGTAAAAAAAGTTACAGAAGTTTAGATAATATTGACAGGCACTGTTCATAGTAAACAGACATATACATTTTGAAGCAGGGATCCTCTTGTTGCTTTGAAAGCTAAATCTTCGATTTGACCTTGATTAAAGCCCAGTTAGACCTAAAACTCACATCAATGCTAGCAAAGAGACTATCGATGTTTCTGAACAGCTTTATATGAAGATGGGGATATATTATACACTTTGTGTCTACTTTATGGGTGAAAAAAAATCATAATTGTCCATTACTGTTGACATCAAAAGCATCTTTAGACACTCACTGTAATCTATACATGCATTGGGCCAGAAACCTTATTGAGTTGTCACAAAAAATGAGCAGAGAAGAAATAAGACATCTTAGAAATAGACTTTCAGAAAATATTTTGAAAGAGGGAGGGAGATACTTGAAAAGTGTCAGACTTCAAATGGGCAGGCAACAATGCACGGACATACAGTACTCCCTCCATCCTTCCTCCCTGCTCTCTACCTTTTCATTATGTTGTGTTCCTACTGCAACAAGAACCTGATGCAAACCAGGTAATATTTTGGTAGTGTTTGTGAGTGGGCAGCCTAATCTTTGAATACATTGCCATATCTTCACTCTGTATGTGGCTCTCTGCCTCGCAGCTTCTCCTGATCCTCGTGGAGGACTCCTGGAGGACGCTGTGGTGTCATGCTGTGAGGCTGGGGCCACATATGTGTGCGGCACATGGTTTCCCTGAGGGAACCGTCTGATTGGATATGGGTGCTGGGGCCCTGTCGTCTATCTGTGAACTCTGCCTTAATCTGAATATAGCAAGCCCACAGGGAAAGACATGTCACATGGCCAAGTTCTGTGTAGCCCTAGCTGATTTTTCTTTGAACTCAGTCATGCAGCTATCAAGAAATTACAGCACTGTAGTGTCATGGAAGAAACTGGCATGTATTACCTCCGTCAAGGAGGCTATGTTTTCACTAGGGTTTGTCTATTTGTTTGAGTTGACTGAGTTGCCTTAGTGGATGTCATAATATGATACAACATTGACTGCTGAAATGTTATACAAAAATAGGTTTGATCATATTTATGGAGCCCCTTGCATAATCAAACTTACAATGATATCGAAGTCTTAAACTGTTTAACATATGTAAAACAAAAACGTTAATTGTTTCTTATCATGTGCACTGCTACACAAAGAGAGAGGGAAAGCAAGGGTCCTATAGACCCTCATGCTACGTAAACAGGAGTCTATTCACAATTTCAAAGGATACATTTCCACATAGTTTCTGAAAACATAGACATTAAAGTTACAGGGCAACCTTTTTTCTACAAAATTCACTAATTTTAGATGTATTTATACACATAGAGGGAATGTCAAAGTCAGTTTTTTTTATTTTGTTGTAAAGTCATAAAGCTCACCCTCCAAAAATAAGCTTTCATGGTGACATACCTATGGTGACATCACAGAAAGTATGAGAACATTTTACAAATTAAAGTACTCTCACTTGTAGCTTTCTTATATTTTCTTTTTTATTTACATGTTATGATCAAATTTATCTTTCAAAGTTATTTACTTGCATTCTGTTGCAAAAAGGTCAAAGCTGGGGTGAAAGTTTGGCAGCAGCATGTGAGGTTGAAACCCTTGGAAGTAAAGCTGCATAACACCTGCTCTATTGAATTGAACACTGGTGCAAATAATTTTCCGGACCAAAGCAGCATCTAAAAATACAGGTCTCGCTGATCTATTTGGGGTTAAACACAACCAAGACAAACTATCATGTAGCAAAATAGTCCTGAGACATGGCATTTGGTTATTAGATAGGGCGTAAAAATGAGCTAAAGTCTTCCAGATTAGTTATTGTTAAAATTTAGTCTGTGGGAATCACCAGTACAGTAAAGCAGCACAAATGTAAAATAAAAAACTTGGTCAAAGTGGCTGATCAGGAGAAGAAAAAAACATATTTATATGAGCGCTTCAATTGGGCCATTTCGAGAACATACCCCTAATGTTTTTCTATAAAGGAAGATGCCTCAGTCAAATACACAAGCAGACACACAGCAGGTTCATGACAGTGACTCAACCACAGCTCCTTGCATCGGGCAAGCTCCCTGCTGACATATAGAATTTTTGGAAAATTATATTGTTTACAAGTTGGATGATATGAGAAAAAAAAAAAACATTACACAAGGACATACATTCCCAGACATATACCCTTATAATAATAAAAGTGACAATGAAGTGAGTTCAATCAATAGTCCAGGGTAAACAATCAGGTTTTGGAGTTTTCCACAGGTCCAATTTATTGATTTATCTTCGTCCGTATAAGGAGGTTCGTAGAACCAGGTGTTCAATGAACATATACACAAAAAAAGCTATTAACACACACAAAAAAAACAAGTATTTACAATATATTCATTTTTCATATATATATATACACACAAAATAATTAAATACACTTACTTGATAGGGTGTCTTTTAGTGAAATCAAAGTGATGATCAGTTTGACACAAGCACGTACTCACTATAACACAAAAAGTTTTTCCCCCTTTTCATTTTCTATATTCATCCTTTCAATAAACAAAACCAGATTCTTAATTTCTTTTTAGAACTCACGTTTAGTGGATCGGCTGCGTGACGGGAGAATCTCTTCAGTTTCACTTTTCCTTTAAAAGATTTTTCAGGTAAGTCTGGGTTTTTATTTACTTTTCTTTTCAACAAGGACGGTTTAGAACTTACACCCGTTGTAAAGTTGAAGCGTGTAGAGCACGTATGTGCGATGACGTCATTGTTGAAATAGCGAGTGTTTAAACTTGCTTTTGAGCGTTTCTTCGGTCTTTCAGGCCTGGATCCTAACATTGAGGGATTAACGGTTGGTAGAACAGCCTCTTTGTGCGGTTGAAATTGCTTATTTTCTACAGTAGAGAGTGAGCTATCTGTTCCAAACCGTTTTCTTTGACCAAGGAAGGACGCTGTCCTCGTAAGCAGTGACTCGGTAGACGAGGCGCCTTGACTTTGAGAAACACCCAGGTTGTTCGGTAAAACTGACCCCATGCCAGTCCACTCCTGAAAAAATCTCTGATTTCAAATGATTTATAATATGAAAATGAGCATATAAAAGGTGTCAAAAAAGGTAGTTTAGACCCAGAAAAATGTAACACGGGAGGAAAAAACACATAGGGGCTAAATACTCCCCCCAGCCCAAAATAAACCACAGCCCCCCAGCTAAATTGCCCTGGTGCTGGGTCTGCTTGTGATATCACTAGCCTGTATATACACAAAGTACAGTTCGTAGTTCTTAGAATCTTTTTTTAGTGCAATTTTGCTGTGAAAATAAATACTTGAACGCCCACTTCGGGCCTTCTTGTCAGTGCGCTAGTCAGAAAATTTGTGACAGAATATAATCTGTAATTATTATTTTAAAACGTTTTTGAAATTTTCTTCAAACAATGATTGTAAAAACTGTACATGTGCAAACATACACACTTAATGAACACAGGTGCCTCAGAGCCTCTTCCTGCTTGACCTATTCTTTTGGGTTAGAACCTGATGTCATGCAGTGGCAGAGACAACACTTCCCAGGTTGGATCGATCTCTACACTGCAGTACTCTGCTCTGCTGTCTTAAACACAAAGGAAAATGCACCTGAGTGGAAGTGTTGCTCTGACACAAAGCCTGCGGGGATCCAGATGTCTCCAAAGTGTGTTGTGGAATTGATGCTTCCACTTGGGTTCATTTGAATCCACAATAATAGAACAATACAACAATTAACACAAAATGTGAGATGTATATAAAAAAATGTTATCAACCAAAATAATCCCTGATGATAGAAAGTAATAAAGATATTCTAAATGAAAGTGAGCTATGATTGTGCAAAGCAATTCAATTCAATTTGCCTTGCAAATACCCCTTGAAACGTCATATTTTCTTATGTCACAACCACACTTTTTGTGTGATAGACTAACACAAAGTAGTGCGTAATTATGAATCAGAACGAACACTGTTTAAATTTTTATTTACAAATAAGATCTGAAAAGTGTGACATGCATTTTTCTGTAATATCATACACAGACAGAAAATCAGTGAGACAAATTAATTTAAAAAGTAACATTGAACACACTAGGGAACGGTGTTGCCAACATAGCAACTGTGTTGCTGTATGGAGCAACTGTTTAGACCCCTCTAGTGACTCTTTCACAAAGAAGCAACTAGTGACAAATCTAGATACTTTTTATGGTGTTATTGGAGACCTTTGGAAACACTGATGTACTGTTCTAACAGAGCAGCGATGCTCCATTGAGCCCAAAGTGCTAACACCATGGAACTCTGCCCGCCTGCATGCCCAAGCTCTGCTCAGTCAGAGAGGTCAGAGTATATATGGGAAGCCAAAGTCACGCAATTCTACTTCCAGTCCATTTGTCCCCTACTGCCAAAAAGAAATGAATAAGAGTCAATGGAGTAATAAAAGTTATATTCTGATCCCATTTGAAATCGAATATATGATGTCAGTGACTTTTGAAGACACATCTTGATGCAGAAAGAACACTGTTTTTTGAACAAACACTTAGCGGACTACAACTGCAGAAGAAGACAAATAGCTGATGCCTTTATGACGAAGGAATTAATTAGCATTAAACACGGAGAAACCCTTTATAAATCTGACCACATAGTAAGTGGCAGCTTTGCCAAGAGTGAAGCAGTGTGTGGAGTGAGAGTCAGCATATGGGAGAAGCTCGACAAAGTCTCGGTGAGGGTTTTATGTGCTTGCTTGGGCTAGCTAGAATTAGCTCCATAAACGTCATATGTGCGACTTCTGACTTGTATGCAATTTAATTTTTGCAATCAAATAAATCCCAAATTACCTGACAAACAAAGTTGAACTGTATATAATTAGTTATAATTTAAATTGAGGTACATCATATTTGTGATTCTGGATTCAGAAGACAAAGCAGACCAGAAAACAAATTGTATCACTCCATTGACTTCCATTAATAATTTTTTTGGCTTGGGAACCCATGAGCCGAACGGAAGGGGAGGAGACTTAGGCTCCCCATTTACTCCGCTGGCTGATCACACTAGATGGAGTGCAAAAAAGTTGCTATCAAAAATAAACGACTGCACACTAAATAAATCCCTGCTTTAAGTCACAGCTCGTTACTTTACCACGTCTGTGTTTTCTGCTCTCATTGACTGATGTTAAAAGCCTTATGTCTGTCTAAACTGGACTCTCAGAAAGGAGGGGGAATTAATTAAAAGGCAGGTTGAAGCCGTTTATTGCAGATGTTGAATAACATTAGTGCCTGCATGGTAGGGCTGGTTTTATACCAAAATGAATGAAGTAAATTCATAACTACTCAAAAACATATTCAAAAGGCATACACTAGCAGTTCCATCCCCAACTATACAGCTAATAATGGTTTAAACAAGATTCAGCTAAACCAAAAGCTAAAGCCAAAAAAGAAAAAAAACTGTCTCCTATCAAATTCATTACGATTTCATGCAAATTGTGCAAATTAGGCTACTATAGGATGTTGGAGGGGTACATCTGGTCATCCACTCTTAGCGAGGTGAACTGCTCAGTATATGGTGATAATGATTTGAAGCCATATTGCTTAGTCATATTTGCACTGTTATCGCCTTTGAAAAAAAAAAAAACATTTCTGCCATCATTCAATTCAATTAAATTGAATTCAAAAATACTTAATTGATCCCAAGAAACATTAAGTCTAATAGCTCTATTTATATATCCTTATGGAGTTGTTGTACATGATGACTGTGGGTGGGACGGATCTGCTGTAGCAGTCTGTGTAAAAGCAAAACTGAAGAAGCCTCTGTTGTCGAATGATAGTCTCACAAAATGGATGCTCAGTGTTGTCCAATATTGTACATCGTTGTTACTTGCACTGCTTGTTACTTGCCGCTTTTAGTACATAGCTTGTTCTGTACTGCGCAGATAGACTTTTGTATTTTCTAAATATTTTTATAGTATCCTGCACAGTTGCACATTTCTTGAATGGGAATATCCTATTTTTAAAAACTTCACAGTATTTTAGTGTTTTAATCTAGTCGTTAGTGTACACTGATATGCATATATTTTAAAATATATGTAATGTTTTTGTCTTTGAGGGAATTTGTCACTTTACTGCTTCTATGTCTGAATTTCCACAGTGTGGAACAATTCATGGAATTTGTTTTCTGTTATATGTGCAGAATATAAGAGAATCCAGCAGTTTGCTTTTAGAGATAAAATACATTTTGTATTGGTTCTACAACATTTTTGTGTGCTACAAAACCAGCAACCTCTGTGCCACCAGTGCTATAAACTAAAAAAGTGAACGTATGGGCCTGTATAGACTGTTAAAATATATCATTTTCAGCTCAACTTACAAATAATTACAATCTATTTTGTTTTGGTTGTAAAATTCCCTGCATAATAAATTGGCATTTGTCTTTTTATTCTAAAGAAATGTGAACGTGGCTTAGGAGAATGAATGTCTTTCCAAGGCATTGGACATGTAGCTCAACATAACATCAAATGTAATTTAAAGTTAAACTTGGAGTCACCATAAACACAAAACTGATACAAGCCTATTATATACATGCTGCTACTATATAAGAATAAAAAATGAGCCTGTGTAACCTTCTTAGAAACTGTATTGTATGTATTCCCAGTTTGCACCACAAAAAAACAGAGTGGGTACAAATTTGACAGGTTGCAGCTGTAGGAAAAACCTCAGGGTGCTGTAAAGTGAAAGGAATGCTAACATAATGGAAAAATCGCTCATAATAAGTCCCCTTTGCATTATGAGCTTAATGTGGTTTGTATCTAAATTGAAAACACACAATCTGCACTAAAATGACCCTTGTGTATTGTGTATAATTATCTTACATCATTAGGTTTTTAATACTACATATGCCATGTTTTGTGTTTTTCTTCAGCTGACTTTTGTGTAGTAACGTGCAAAGAGAAAAATCTATTTCAACAACTATTTTCAACATCTTAATGCTGGAAGTAATTGAAGATAACACATTACTAAGGTTCAGTGATTCTCCTGGAAATGTAGCTCAATACATGATAACAACACATATATTAAAATAATAAAAAAATATAAATATTTGTTAACCTTTCTTATTTTTCTGATCGGGCCTTATAAATCTGAGGTCCTGTTTGATGAGAATGTTAGGTTGTGCTGCCCCCCAAGGCTCCAACACTGCATTGTTATATGAAAAAACAGTTTTCCATAAGCACATTGTTTCCCTTTAGGCATCATCCTGTTCTTCTTATAAGAAAATGTTACTCTGTTCAAACTTTCGATTACTGTGAAATAACCAAGTTTTTGGCTTCAACAAGTTATTTGGTCCATGTGATATATGGGGATTGATTAAAATTAAGATATTGGTGAAATTCAGATTAAAACAGATTCAGCTGCCTTTTTTCATATCCCAGTTAAGCAGTGGTGAAATAAACTTAGCCTAACCCTAAAACAAAGTGCAGACTTTCACTATATCAAATAATAATGGAGTGTTTATTGTAAATCTTTATGCAAATGTTCTATATAAATAGCTATTTATAAACATCATTGGCTGACTTAGAATGCCTCTCATGGAAAATATACATCCAAACATTATTGGCAGTATCCGTGCTTAAGTGAAGTGAAACGGAAAAGCTTTTTAGCAAAAATGTAGAGCAACACATCTAAAAAGTAAGAAAAATGCAAATGGGTCCTCATATTGGAATGACTGAGAAATTTCAATTTAGGGAATAAATCCATCATTGTTTGGGTAAAAACATTCTTCAAATCTACCACTTAAAAGTTATTCTGCAGCTGAGAATCTCAAGGGGAAGTGCGTCCATAATGTAACCGCAAAGTTAGTAAAGTTAAAAACAATGTCTCTGACTATATGCAATACACACACATACAAACACACACACACACACACACACACACACACACACACACATATATATATATATATATATATATATATATATATATATATATGTGCCCTATCTGAAAAGCACCCAAACAGTCACAGCCAACCACCGTTCCTGAGGCAGACGGCTCTCACAGAGGAAACACTGGAAGGAAGATTAAAATAACAGGTTTAAAACACTAAGGCTACGTCCACACTAAGCCGGATAAGGTTATACGGGGAGTTAGACGCCTAATGTTATCCACTCAACACGAGCATTTACGCCCCGTTTAAGGTTTATTTAAGTTCCCATGATTGCGCAATATCATACAGACCTGTGCAAATACTGGGCATGCACGAAAAGACAAACGGAAAACGCGTATAACCTACGTGACGCAAGCGCCTAAATAATATATACAAGAAGCTCTACAGCACAGTACATATCTGCTTGTCCCGTTAAACGAAGAGAACAATAGCTGCTCAGAAGAAGAGAGAGTTTTTGGTGTGGACAGACGACAAGATAGATTTATTACTCTTCGCTGTTGTCTTTGTCTGTAGTGTCGTATTGTTATTGAGGCAGCATTCATTGACGCCACTTCCTTTCATTATCCGGGGAAGCTGTCCACACTGGCTCGCTTAGCCGTTGAATTAAGATTTACACGGCTCTCTTACCCGGCTAATAGTTATCCGGCCACAGACCTTAAACGACGCCGGGTTAGTGTGGACGATAGGGGGGTGTAGACTAAATATTTATATGTTTAAGGCATTAGCCGGCTTAGTGTGGACGTGGCCTAAAACAAACAGAAGTTAGTTTAAGAGATGAAATAGTAAGATACTGATAAATGATTTTTAAGACTGATAACATTTAGAATTATTTAGTGTAAGGCATTGATAAAATTTAATCAAATAAAAGCTGCTGAGCAATTAAACAGATATTAATAGATAATAATCAGTTAAAAGCTCAGCTAAAAATGTAATCTTATAAAACATGCAGAACAATTAAACAGATTTAATAAATAACAATAAAATCTTGGCTAAAAAGCTGAGTCTTGAGCCTGCTCTTAAAAACATGAATGTTCCATGCGGCCCTGAGGTCCTCTGGCAGCCTGTTCCAGAGGTGAGGGCCATAATGCTGGAAAGATACCATGAGTGTTTTCTGACTTTAGGGATGATATGGAGACGGCTGACAGAGGAGCGCAGAGACCGCGAGGGACGCTTAAAAACAATTAAAAAAAAACTTAAAATGTATCCCTATTTAAAAGGAGCCAATGCAGTGATTTTAAGACCAGCGTAACGTTCTCCCGACTCCTGATCTTCGTCAGGACGCGTGCTGGTGAGTTTTGTAGAAGCTGCGCCGAGGGCTCGTTCCGTAGTGGAGCACTCATCAGCAAATTCTGGCTGCGGTCCTGGGTTGGACAAAATGGATGGTTACGGGAGTCCGGCTGCTGGTCCAGCAGCTGGGAGGGTATGGGCAGCGGTCCTGCGGAACTTCGGGGCCTTGTCCAATTGGAGGGACAGTCAGAAGAGAAAAGTCGTGGCCCCCGGGCACTTGAACTTCAAATAAATTACACAAACATGGATATGTGAAGGAAACTGGTTGCACTTAATATTTTTGAGAAAAAAAAAAGTAAAAGGGCTTTAACACATTTACAGCGCACTTCACCATTTTTTTGTGTAATATTATTAAATAGCATGTATCATTTTCCTTCCACCGCCATCATTCTCCATTTCAACACAAAACTCATACATCAATACTAATTTCAGTCAGAGAAAAGTGGGAGTTTCTACATGTAAATTGTACTTTGTAACTCATGTGATGATGAAATATAGTGAATATCAAATGAACAATATCTCAAACATTATCAAGGATGTGAAGTGGGTTTAAAATGGTGTCATGGAGAGGCCTCATTACTCATGTCAGCTATCCAGACAGAGTGCTGTGAGGCATCTGACGTTCTATCTGGCTGTCGTTTCTTTTAAATTGTCATGTCCACAAGTTATACAGTAATGACTGAAATCTGTCAGCTGATATAACTGATTAAAATATGATGTACAGTATGTCTATCAAAAGCCATGTAAGTTTTGCTGTATGTTACTTTAATGCCCCACCAGGAATCCCATTAAATCTGTTTTAACTTCAAGATTATTACCACAGATATCACAGATTTATCACGTAAACAAGCACTAGCCAGACACTGTATGTAGAAAAAAACGGATCAGGTTTGAAGAAATTTTGTTAATTAATCCGCTCATCCAAGTCTGACTCGCAGCAAAAACAAGTGTAAGAGGGAAATCCAATCATCCCTTTGATTTGTGAAACTGTACATCCCATTCTGGTGGATACCAATGGGTTTTCAGGACAGAAAGAATAGAAGGCAGACGCCCAAGAGGCATCCTGGTCAGATGCCTAAACACCTTTAGCTGAGTTAATTTCATCAGTGGCTATGCTGTTATGTTAAACCTCAGCTCCCCACTGAACCTCTAAGGGTCAGCTGAAGGTATTTCTAAGTTGGAAGTTCATTTCACACACTTCTTACAAGAATCCGATTTTCTGGGATTTCCATCAATGTCTCATGAACTTAGGTTAGGATCAAAACATAGGCTAAATGAATCAGAAAATCAAGAGCTTCACTTTTTTTGCTTTCTTTACTTTTTGACAGGTTAATGAACTTGTGGTTGCTATGCGACAACAGGGAAAGTAACTCACCCTGATGCTAATTAAGATTCCAAAGGAGCAAAAGAGAGTGAGACTTTTAGAAAATAAAAGGAAAGCTGGACAGCAAAGTCACGTTGCATTTTCCTTTTTTAGATTTTAACTGGTAAAGGCTAGATCTGGAAATGTTGGCAGTCTTTTGAATGTATTTAAGGTGAGGATATACATTTTCAATGGATTATACACAGAGACTCTTGCTATTTTTTTACTACCCATTCTAAACATGCTAAAACAAGATGCTATCTTAAAATATAATCTTTGGTGTACTGTCAAAATGAAAAAGTGTCATGTGTATTTAAAAAAATGTATTTTATGAAATAATTTTGTAGTAATTAATAAAATAATTGCAGAAATATGTTTTACAGTGACTTCCCTCTCACATTTAGCTTGATGTCAGATCTGCTCCTAATGTTAAAGGTTTTGTAGCATCGTTAACACAAAATGTTATAACTTTCTAGACCCCAGCTTCACAACGTGCCAGCATTAATACTGGCCTAGATGAGCCTTTCGATAATTCATAAGTTGTCTGCCTGTGGCAGCAAGGTGGCGCTATCAGGTGCTTTTCACAAAAGATTATGTGGTGGCGCAACAGAGGAAGGTGTGGGGGTGGTGTTTGGGCTGTCAACATGCAGATTTTATTATAAACTGTGAGACGGAAGAGTCAATGGTAAACAGACCAAAATAGCTTGGACCTAATAGAAACCTGTACATGACGAAATGCCAACTTCTGGATTAAGACCGGATGTAGAGGCTAGTTGTTTCAGGCTAGTATTCTGCTAATTAAAATATGTTGTAAACCAGAGCATAGGTTAAGATATTTTATTGTAAAATGTTTCTTTGATTGGCATGTTTTTTTTATGTGTATGTGTTTGTTTGTGTTCAAAATGTGGTCTCTAATTGGGGTCTAATTGGGCCCCAAACCGCAGTGTCATCAGCAGCAACATTACATGTTAAGTCTATGGTTGAGGGTGTCATAGGCGCGTCATTGGCGCGTCACAATCTATGCGGCGCTTTGTGAGTGTTGTGTCCGTCAACTTTTCAAGCTTTTCCTGCGTTTCAATCTTCAAAGCGCCAAACGCAGCAATGCAGAAGTTCAGCTAGCTGACCTTTTGATGGTCTTAACGCTCTTGACGCAGCACAGCAATCAATCAGAACATCTCACTGTGGTGACTATGCTTGACATTGACGTTGCCTAGTCAACCACAATCCACTAGTCCGCATCCTTACTGCCCTCAGCGGACATTCAGCATCACCTTGTCCTGCAGCCCAGCTACATAGCTAGAAGCAATTGTCCCCCGGGGGCACTGGAGCACAGGTCAAGACGAGTTCAGGGCTGAGCATGTGATGAGCGCGCTCAGTGTTTGTGGTTGGGATTCCCTGAGTCCTTGAACTCCTTTTGTAACGCTGTCCATGCCTGATGCGAGTTCCTTTATCAGATTTGGAGACATCACCTCAAAATCAAGAATAAGATGAGACACTCGTGCCATGCTTAGAAATCGTACGTGTTTTAATAACTATGAAATTAAGCAGATACAGTTTGATCAGAGTTATGTTATTTACTTTGACATACGTGTCTCTAGAAATAAAATTGAAAAGAGCACTGGTTTTATACAGTGGTGTGAAAATGTATAAATAATTTAAATTTTCATTAAAAAAATTAGTATCTTGTGTCTGGCGATCTGCTCTTCAGTTCTAAAGGCCAGAAGCCCCCGGACTTTAACTTCAATCCAGTTTGCCATTTCAACAATACAGTTTACAAATGTTAAATGTTTATGTAATTGTCCTTGTTTAATTACCTTTTAAATACTCTTGCCAGCCGGGACTCAGCACTCATTCCACACATCATCTTGTCATCAACCTCTGTTGTAGAAAGGCGTGATCTTCATTCCTAAATTTGTCGAAATAATACATTAATATTACTATCAAGCTTGCAAGCACGAATGCTGCAATTTTGTCGAGCCTTGCTATGCTGCAACGATATTCAAAACTCACTGTAATATTACCCCAATATGCCGTCTTTTGAAAACGTATTGAACAACTCCTTTTGGATGTAACAACATCAATCAACAATGCAGACCACAAAAGTATCTACTTAGTCTCCATCTACAATTACATCATGTCTATCTAGCTGGGCATTTGAAAGATGAGCTGATAATTTTGGTTTTAAAAGAAGCAACCTATCGAAATATAAAAAAACAAAAATAACAACCCAAAGACATAAAAATCGAGAACATTATGGACATTGGGACAATTATTTTCTTTATTGCTATTGCTTTATCTTAATCAGATAAGCTTTATTTAGTACAGGACTTGGATGGCACTCAAATAATACTCCTGCAGAATAGAGTTGATTGTTAAAAGAAAGACATTAACAAGAGCTGACAGCGAGGTGTGCACAGTCAAAACATGCTGCTAGACAGAAAGGAGACTGACAGAGAGAGAGAGAGAGAGAGCCAAGTGCTTACTGTACAGTAAGATGACAGGTAGGAAAATAAACAGAGATGGAGACTGATACAGGAAGACATAACAACATGGGTGAGACAAGCATCAATGCTGACAGACAGTTATGGAATCTCGACAACTATGATGAAAATGTGGCTTCCAACAGGCACACATTAAGACAACCTGAAGCTGCTGTCCATGGACAGGTCAAGGAAGGGATTCTGGGAATGAATCGGCAGCAAGTGTGTGTGTGTGTGTGTGTGAGAGAGAGAGAGAGAGAGAGAGAGAGAGAGAGAGAGAGAGAGAGAGAGTGAGAGAGAGGCTGTGCTGGAAATGGACAGGTGCAGAGAAGACACATGCACCTCCCACCCACACAGGCTGGGCCAAGATTGAGCCTGGGCAGGAGATAAGATTCCTGGGTGGCTTTGCCATGGGCATTGGCCTGCAGAGCACAGCAGCCCAGGACAGAGGGAGGAGTAGTAGGGGTGTGTGGTCATGGGGGAATAGGGACAGTGTTATCAAGCCAGTGCAGTTGCAGGGTTGGATAGACTGGGGAGTCCACTTTTATTATTGTTGTCCCTCTTCATGATCTAATCCAGACGTCCAGGAGAGACAAAGAAGACATAAGACAATTGAATACTGAAAAATAAATAGTTAGAAGAGGGGTCCAGCTGTGAAAAACTTTGAATATGTAAGTAAATAGGCCTGAGTGAAGCTGTGCAAGAAACCATGTTCTTCTTTATTTTACTGTTAATGCAACACACTGCTTGTAGAAGAGTTCAGTACAAATGGATCTTTTAGTCTTTATTAACATTAACCCTTTGGATGTGGATATTTTCCACAAAGATGCAGATCAGACTCCAGAAAAATGCATTTGACGCTGACAAGATACAAACAAAACTATAGAGTTGTACTTTATTAAAGTAAAAACAGTCTCTTGTTTAGCCTGCTTGCCTGCTGTGTGAAGGCTCCCATGGTGAGTCATGTCTTCACATTATGCACAAGTGTCTCTCAGCATGTCGTATGTAGCTATGCGAGGGTTCACAGTAGGTGATACAGTACAAAATACATCGTATGTGGGTCTTGGCTTCAAGTTCCTCTATTGCACACATAAGTCACTATGGCTAAAAGTTATAATAGGTTAATTAAGAGCCAGAACATAAAAAAAGAGTTTGCAGGACAGACGAATAGTACTGAATATGTCTTTTCAATGCTGAACAAACAATGTTGTAGACCTATTTTCTTTTATAAATTCCATTACTCCTATTTTATTATGAATTAAGGCATCTCATAAACTTATACAGTGCATTTTATCTTTTTATAAATGTAATTGTCCCCCCAAAAATATAACATTTATTCCCAACTTGAATTGTGATTATCTGTTTATTGGGGTTAGGGCACAATATGGCCCCAAATCAATATCACATGTTGAGCAGTTCACCTCAAAAATGATAAATGGACAATAAGTACCCCACAAACATTTCTTTCTCTAGATGGGGCTGTGGCTTCTATCCAGTAGTCTCCTCATCTGTATAATATGCAATAAATCGAAATGGATGCTGCAGGAGAGGGTGATCCTATTTTAAATAACTGTTTTTGCGAAATTGTTTTTAAACCATTGATGGCTGTATGGTTGGGGGGGGAACTGTTATAAGGTTTTGACTTTAAATTAAAAAAACCTTTAAATGTATCCCTATTTAAAAGGAGCCAATGCAGTGATTTTAAGACCAGCGTAACGTTCTCCCGACTCCTGATCTTCGTCAGGACGCGTGCTGGTGAGTTTTGTAGAAGCTTTTTTATATCACCAATTTTGGCATAAAAATCAGTCTTACGATATAGGCAGTAGCCCTGTATAACATCTCGAATAAATGGCTTTAACCAGCTTTTTAATTAAGGTTTTAATTTACACTCCTTTCTGTATTTTTGAAATTCCAGTTTAACTGATGACTGTATAACATCTGTCACAGATAGGTGCACACTGGATGAGGTGGGTAAGTGAGTGGGGCTGTAAGCAAAATCAGTAATTTACTTAGGGTGCAGTTGTTTATTTTAGACAGAAATATTATTGCATTCACATCTAAGTGCAGGTATGATCTGCCAGCTGCAGCTTTAAGCATGCAAGTATTCTGGAACTTAGTGGGATACAAATATGCTCTCTCCAGCTGGACATGGGCGGGCAGGCTGAGCTGCAGCATGCGGCCTGGTTGCCTGCTGTAAGCACTCTGGGGCACTGCAGCACCCCTGCCTACTGAAAAGAGTAAGAAAGATAAGTGCTTCATGTCAGGCTCCAAAGGTCTCCAATGACACCATAAAAAGTTGCTAGATTTGTCTCTAGACGCTTTTTTAAAAGAGTGTCTCTGGAGGGGTCTAAAAAGTTGCTAAATATAGCGAGACAGTGTGTAAGCAACACTGCTCCCTTCTTGTTACAGAATGGATGGGGTGGATTCACATGACTATATGTTATCATGTGACTCCAGTCTAAAAGGTAGTACAATCAGCACCAAGCATACATTGGTTGTTAAATGCATACTGTTCAGTTTTGGTCCTCCTGTGTTTCTTTGCAACATTTACATTCAACTTGTGCCATTTCAGCCATTCTCTAGTGGTCCATCAAGTCATGCTTCCCAACTGCAGTTAGTTAGAATCACATTTTCATTGTTCCAGTAATTATGCATTCCAGAGTATATAAGCTCTCTTTTTTATTCACTCCTTACTGGATTCTTGGATTTTCATTATGTACCTGTTCTCTAAATACTTCTTTGTAGAGAGAAAGTCATTGAGAAAACATGTACATTATAACAAATTCCAATTTTGGAAACAACTTTTAGACACATGATCATTTGGTCGGGAGCAAATGGACCAAAAAAACAATACAATCTTCTCAAACAGAATATTTGATTAAATTCAGCCATCGCTGCTAGGCTGGATGAAGAGCCATATTTATCATTGCATAAAGTGGTGAGGGCAGAAAGAGAAATATCAAAAGATTACAATTAAAAAAGGGCCATCTCTAGATAGCCAAGTCTCCTTAACAACCACAAGAAGCCATCTATATGTCAACCAATTGTTTTGAATTGATGTCGAAAACAATCCTTTTCCAGTGATATTATAAGTGAGCTTTTCAGCAAAAAAATTCTGTGGCATGGGTCTGGTATTAAAGAGAGAATGAAAATGCCATAAGGCACATAATGCCGATTTTTGGGCTGCTCCAAATCTTGTTAAGACCTCATCACATCATAAACTTTAAAACACCAGGAGGTTTACATTTCATACCTGGTGAACTCTATCAGTGAATGGAAAATGGGTTATCATACATTCTTTCAACTCAAGATGATGATCTAAAACAGTTGGCCACATCAAACAAGCCTATAATTCTGGTGTACCATCTACATATTTAGCTCTCCATTTTCTCAACTAAATTTCACTGCGATTATGTAAAAACGAGTAAAATAATCCAGACCTCTGAATCCACAATTTATGTTTAAGTGGGGTTACATTTACAAAAATATTTAGAGCATACACACTGGGTGGGAATTGCACCCCCCTTCAATGTGCTCCCCCCCATGTCTCAATCTAGCAGTGATAAAAGAGAGCCTCCCCTTACAGACACATGGCCAATTACAAATTAGCCAGTTTGTTGGGGGGAAATTGTAATCAGGCTTCAAGAGGTGAAGGCCCTTGAAGATTAATTGGAAATGGGGGCCTGGTAAATGTCAATGGCAATCAAGGGTTTGTACAGCTCTGATTGACTCTATACACAGACCCCTCTACCTTGGATAAGCTTTCTCCAGCCGTGACATTGCTGGCACCACTTCCCTTCCCTCTGCATCTTTGCTGAAAGGGAGTGAAGACAAGCACAAAAGAGGCAAGGAAAAATGGAGCTGTGAAACAGTGGCGGAATACCGAAGGAGGAAAGAGAAGAGGAACATCTTACATTTTCATCCTCCTGGAGTGCTCATGTTTCACTGCTTTGGCTGTGATTTGAAAGGGTGTGGTGTGGAGGCAAAAAATACCAAAAGAAGCAATTTTCCATGATGGGACTAGATCCAGTGTGAAACGATCATGAAGGCAATTTTCTCCTCCAAACATAAGCTTGCAAAGCTTTTCAAGTTACATTTCTATCTTTTTTGCTGTCTGTTTAGATTTCTTGTATTTTATTGCTTGAGGTCTGTGGTAGTAGTCGCCAAGCAAAAATGGAATTCAAATAGTTAGGGTTACTCTTACATGCAGCTCATTTATCTGATCTAATGCAACCAGTACAGAGAACATCCGTATTACACCAGCTTCATGAGTAAGGAGCGAACCATCCTGTGAGATGCATATCGGCATATATTGAATAAGAATATGAGGGTTATGATGATAAGAGTAAGACGCGATGTGGGGAGGGCCTCTGTGGGGATCAGCAGTGGTTCCCTGGCTGACAGATACTCACCTATAAAAGAGAACAATGAGGTAGATAAAATTCATAAGAAATAGTAGGTGTGTGCAAAGAGTGTAGAGTAAAAAAGATCTAAGGTCTGACATATATAGGCAAATTAAGAAAATATAGGGAAGACTGTTGGAGGTATGATTCTGCATCTGAACTTGTGTTATAAAATATTACCTTCATTAAATTTTATGCAAAAACCTGAACCTCCGATTCAGTTATACATTACTCTGAATGACATGTTTATTAGTGAACAACAATCTCATTGCATCAGTTAAGCAGCTGTTGTGACTGAGCTCGCAAAGTACAGTAAGGAAAAAAACATGTCATGTGAGCTAACAAGGATGTGGCAAAGTACATTTCTTTCTTACAGCCAGCCTTTCTTTGCAACCTCAGCAGTTTAGTTCACTGACACAGTGTTATTGTTTTGATCTCTAAAGATGTCATGTTGTTGTTTTTTTGAGGAGGATCAAAATGGCAACAGGGCAGAGGCACCTGGATAAGAGAGAGAGTTTAATGATCAAACTGAGAAATGTACAGAACATGAGGAATAAGCAAAAGGAGCAGGGCCAGAGCACCAGTAGTATATAGTGGCGAGAGAAAGAAACCAAAGAACTTGAATACTGTGAACCCTTAATCTAAATATAGAAGATACACAAACAACTCAAAATTCAAGACCAAAAATACAGAATTCAGACAAATCGCAAAATACATGATACCATGAGGGTTTTTAAATAATTAAGAATTGTACAGTACAGTATGGAATGCCAAAAAAGCTCAGAATCAAATAAATAAAACCTTAAGATATGAATGTCTACATAAATAAATAATATACCAATATGTACTATGACAATAAAACTGTGGGGAAAAAAAGATTTCATATTATATTTTTAGCTAGTAAGAAATATTTTTAATTTTCCTTTCAAAGGTGTTTTTATTATTGTAAAACATTATTAAATAGTGGGGCCGCACCGTGGTGCAGTGGTTAGCACTGTTGCCTTGCAGCAAGAAGGTTGTGCGCTTGTATCCCGGCCCAGGGTCTTTCTGCATGGAGTTTGCATGTTCTCCCCGTGGATGCGTAGGTTCTCTCCAGGTATACAGGGTTCCTCCCACAGTCCAAAAACATGACTGTCAAGTTGATTGGTCTCTCTAAAATTGTCCTTTGGTGTGAGTGTATGCATGCATGGTTGTTTCTCCTGTCTGCCTCTGTAGATGGATGGATTATTTAACAGTATTTGTTTTCATAAGTTTATATGTGACCAGCCACTAAATAAAGGGAAACAAGTCGGTTTTGGAGCAGTTTGAGTTATCAACGGATTCTGACAGTGTAGTCTGAAAGCTTTCCAATTGTGTGCAACACATGGAAATCTGATAATATGTGGAGAAGTTGTGGCCATTTGATAACCTTGCACTGCAAGCTGGATTCTCATGACATTTGGAGTTTTCCAAACCCACAAGAATCCAGCTTGTACTGTTCTAACTAAACTGTCCAAATCCACTCCACTGGTGGTGCGGACAAATAGTTTTTTTTGCTTTGTGTTTTTGGGCCGGCGCAAGGATGGGTGTTCAGGTTTAAAAATAGCAGCAAGTGCCCAGGCAAAGCAAAATTAACATGCCCATGCCAGTGGACATAAGTGTAGAAGCAGCTATTGAATCTGTTTTGGGAGAACTAGAGATGTTTTCTTCATTGAAAAATAAGCAAATGTATTGACGTTATCCATTTCTTGATCGGAGAGATGTGTGTGCTTTTCTGCCGACTGAACTTGGCAAGAGCTTGATTTACCAGCTTGCATCGCTCATATTAGTCGCTACTGTGTTTGGCTAAAGACAAATCATGGTATACGGACACTTGCTGGCATGTCCCCCAATTAGCTCAAGTCATATGGCACGTTGGCAAGTCATACGATGTTAACGATTAGGCTATAATTAAATTTACAGTCCTGAGGTAGCTGATAACAATAGCCGTGTAGCCTAAGTGTTGTCAGACAAAGCGAAAAAATATGCTGCTTATGGAAAGTCATCAGATAAGTATTCCTGCAGATCTTGTTGCATCTAACGAAAGAAGTAGTTTGGACACACTTGATCTTTGTCAGAGCATTCTTTGTGGATGTAGCTTCTGGCTACGGGACTGTCTCCCTTGCAAATAATTCTCTTTTCTCCTTGTTTATCACAAGCTTTATAATGTCCATCTTTTTTGTCTTTTGATATTAGTTAGAGTCTAGCAGAGCACTGCATAAGTAGCCACGTGGACTTCTCAGAGGGCGGGGATAATAACAAAAGAAACAAAAGCTTGTCTATCCAGTATGTAAATACACAGCCAATGACACTCCACTTACTGAATGCAGAGAAACTCAGAAACAAGCCGATTTAAAACTTAAATTTTTTGCTTTTACATTTTCCAATACTATTTTAAACATGAAAAGGGTTCTTTCTGACTTCAGCTAAGATATTCTGCAAAAAAAAAATCACAAATCTAGAAAAAAAAAAAAAATTCTCATCTTGTTCAAAAGCCCTCTAGCCGACTTGTGCCCCCAGTTGCTGCGGCAGGTCACATATCTCTTTTGTTGTTGTTGCTATTTTCATTTAATTTCAATAGTTTTTATTCCAAAACCCGGTCCCTGAGTTATCTCAACTCACTCAAATAAAAAAAAAGTCAGTATAATAGTGTTTTTCCCATTTGCTTTTTTTGCTTTAAAACAGTGATGTATCTAGGATTTGGAATATGGGGCCATCAAGGGACCCCAACATTCATAAAGGAACCACGTAGAGAATGGCCAATTCATTTGAAGGCCAAAAGTTTGCTCTGATACCAGTAATAACCAATTAGTTACTATCTGCCTCAACACTATCTGCCCAAAATTACTAAAATGGAAAGAGCAAGCGCCAGGGACCCAGAAACACATATGAAACTGGCTTGCTGGAAGTGTGCAAACCAACACAAGTTAACTGTTTTAAGTCTTGTAAACAAAAGGTCAACTTTATATATCAGTGTAACATTAGGGTTAATGCATAGATCAGGTTTATGTTCAGGAAATGATAAATGTAATCTCAGCTCACTCGTAAGGTGCGATACATAAAGGGATTCCTCTGCACCATGTAATATCTACTTTTACTGTGCTATAAAGGGCCTACATATATCATGCAAAATCAACTTTTTGGAGTTTTCAACCATCTGGTAATGCAAAGAGTGGTGCTTGGCTTAATTCATGCATGTCTGAGTAATCCTCGTGAATTCTGCTCTCTGAGTAGCTGCTCCTCCCTTCCCTAAAAAACGTCTGAGTATTCAACTAGTGACATCACTTGTTGAAAGTTGAGTGCTAGAGATGTCTGCACTGCCTCTGCAGGCAGAGCATCTTACCTCTGATAGAGTTCAAACACACCCTCCCCCTTGTCACAGCTAATGGCTCCTTCAGTTTTTGGCAGCTTAAAACACGTTTTCTGTTGGATTTTTTACTTTTTCTCAGAAAGTAAACTGTTTGGGAGCTTGGATTACAGGATTTTATTCTCCATTCTTAAAGAACAGCAGCTGGATGAAAGAACAAAGATGCCTGATGGACAGAAAAGTAAGTGGCTACATACTAATGCTAATGTAGGTTAGCCATGTATCAAGCTGCTTATGTTATCTTATAACAGCATTGTGTGGTTATTAATTGATCTGTAGCATCTCAGAATGTTCAGTAAACAGGTGCAAACAACACCCACGACTCAGCTGTGTTAGTTCTGCTCTGTCTAAAGCCCGGGGGGGGGGGGGCCGGGCCCTTCTGGCAGGATGCGGGATTACAGAGTTTTACAGAGAGATGTCTATCCCAGAAGTTGAAAGCTGTAAAACATAATTAGTCCCTTTAGTGCAAATCTGAATTCATCTATTTCAACATTGTCTTTTATTGTGGTCGGGAACAAATACAATTACTGAGCCGTTAGAGTAGTGAACTTCACTGCAGTTAAGCCATCTTCCACTTTAGCATTTATTTAACCTGCAACATTACATTCAAAAACTAAACATTTGAGGGGTTGAGTGACAATATTTTTCAAAGTGGATGCTGGTCTGACTACAGTGGGATTTCCTCCATGTTATACGGCAGCTTCACTTGCTCGAGGGTTTGGCTCAGAGAGAGCCTAGCGTGGATAAAAATCTTTATTCTCTACATGTATAATCATTTCTTGAACGAAAACATCCAGATTTAAACATCCATGAGATTACAAAGAAAGAGGATAACGAGGAAAGGGAACCAGACCCATGTTTTTTCAAATATAATACATATTTTATATATTTAACTATTCTATTTGGATATTTACTTTGATTTGATTTCAATTTATTAGTCACACAAATTTAATGAAAGATGTATTGTTGCAAAACAACAGAAAAGGAACCACAAGGGGTTATTGACTTGAAATCTGCAACAAAGGTTTTTTATTTTTATAAATCATATATTGAGCCAGAACAATCTACACAAAACAAACCTTATCTGACTTGTATACACAATTGAATAATTAGTTAATTATGTAACTGTGGTGAGTCATAAAAGAGTTGCACTAAAATCTTGCTAGGTGATTTGTAAAAACAAAATCATATAGAAAACATATACATTATACCAAATTTCAACAACTTTTAGACACAGGAACATTTGGTCAGGACCGAATGGACCAGAAAAACAATACAGTCTTCTCAAACTCATTATTTGATTAAACCTTTAATTCGACCATCGCTACTAGGCTGGATGAGGAGCCATATTTATCATTGCATAAAGTGGTGAGGGCAGAAAGAGTAATCTTAAAAGATTACAATTAAAAAAGGGCCATCTCTAGATAGTCAAGTCTCCTTAACAACCACAAGAAGCCATCTATATGTCAACCAATTGTTTTGAATTGATGTTGAAAATAATCCTTTTCCAGTGATATTATAAGTGAGCTTTTCAGCAAAAAATGCTGTGGCATGGGTCTGGTATTAAAGACAGAATGAAAATGTCATGAGGCATATAATGCCGATTTTTGGACTGCTCCAAATCTTGTTAAGACCTCATGGCATCATGAACTTTAAAATACCAGGAGGTTTTAATTTCATATGTGGTGAACTATGTCAGTGAATGGAAAATTAGTTATCATACATTCTTTCAATTTGATGACGATCCAAAACATTTGGCCACATCAAATGTGTCTTGAAACTGGGAAGTTGAAGTCACAGAGGAACATTTTGCAGTTTTTTAATTGTGGATTTTTATCAGTCTTTCATAAGAAAGACTGATAAAATGAAAGATTGTACTATGCACAAGTTACATTCTTTGAGTCACACTTAAAAAGAAATCGTACATTTACAGTTTTGCCCCAAATGATCCAAAACTTTTGGTGCAAACGCTTTGTGAAAGCTTTATGAAATTTTTCTTTGGAAGGAAAACTACCAAATTAAATAGAAATAGCAAAAAACAAATTATTATGTAAAAATGTGTGGATAGTTTATGTTTTTGTTATTTATAAGCATTTTTAAATGAAAATACATGTACATATTTGCTACAGGAACAATAAAAAACACCACTGTGAAATAGCTGTGCATCACAGTGACACAATATCCACGAGGCATATTTGGAATTGAGTTTAATTGACTATTACTCATAAATAGTCCTGGACACATGTTATTTGAAAACTGAATGACTATTGTAAAGATAGCACAGTTCCTAAAGATCTGATTTGATGTTATTGAGGTCCCAAGTTCAAGAGGTTCCAGTTTTAAAGGCTATTTTCAAAACCTTTCACCTTTTTCTTTGTCTTCTCTTGATTGAATATTACACCTGCGAACTAAGTCGTAAAGTAAAATTCCCCTCTGTTTTAAAAATGGAAAAAACTCCATAATTTTATTTATAATTTTAAGTATTCAATAGTTATAAAATGTCCCTGTTCAATCATTAAAAAAAACCCTGAGAATTAGCATTGATTGTTGTCATATTTATTTTAGTTGGCCCTGCGATGCACTGGCGACCTGTCCAGGGTGTACCCTGCTTCTCGCCTGTTTTACAGCTGGAGATAGGCCCCAGCCCTTCCGCGACCCGTTAAGGATTACAGTTTTTCTCAATTGCTAAAACACTAAACCCTATTGTCTGAACCAAATGCTCAGTTGCCTGAACACACTGATTGAATCAATCACTCCTTTGGCAAAACCATAAGCACGTTTCACCAGTTTAGACACAACTTGTCAACACATTTACATTGTGATGCACCTGTGCTGCAGAATGGTGACCACAAGTGACAAAAGTCAAACACAATGAAAGCACAGGTGTCACCAGTTGAACACAACAACTCAAAATTGATCACACTTGTGGCTAATGATGTGAGGGAACATATAGCCAGTTCAGAGAGCACTGGTTTGTGCGGTCTTACAATGGATAGAAATCTGAGAGGAAGAGTCCATGTGAGAGGTGGTCGAGGTGGTCAAGGTGGTCAGCAAAGACAAAACACAGTAATATCTGATGGAATCAGAGCTACTGTGATTGGCCATGTTCTTGTCCATGGTATGAGCATGAGGGAGGCTGGACAAAGGGTACAACAAAACCTCAGTAGATTCACTGTGTCCACCATAATCCGAAGATTTAGAGAAGAGAACAGGTAATTACCTTTTTTTTTTAATTATAGTCTAGTATGTAAATGCTGACAGCAATTACCGTAAGACATACTATATACTGTATCACAGTATACTGTAAGTAAATACATGTTCCAGTACACCACTGTACCAATGTCCTCTAGTATTGTAATGGAGGGTTGGTCTAACTGTTTGTAGGCCTAGTATTCCATGTATATTTTTTGTAACTCCATGGATCTCAGCGTGGAAGATAGGATGCTTTCTGCTCAGAGATAAGGTATGTCAATTGTTAACAGACAATGGGTACAGAATGTTGGATATCGAGGTCAATGACCTCTGTAGCATTGTATTGAGGACCGAAGATCCACTTTCTAGAACAGAAGCTGTGTTGTCTTGAGTCTTCATTATAGCTATATATCTATATCTATGTTTTGCATGTAATGAAAACCAACAACAACTCCATGTTCTCTTTTTGTAGAATTGAAAGACTGCCACGTGGGGGTGGCAGGACAGGTATGTTCTCCCCACACCAAGAGACCCTAATTGTTGATATGGTCCGTGAGAACAATGCCATTAAACTGCGTGAAATTCAGCAGAAGATCATTGAGGACCATGTAAATTTTGAGGGTATGAACAGTGTCAGCCTCTCTACTGTTGATCGTGTCCTCAACCACAACAGGCTGCGCATGAAACAGCGTAATGTGATTGGCCATCGGGCCATTGTTGGTGTTCCTGGGCAGCATGGTGGCAATGTCACATTATGTGCTGCCATCAGCAATCATGGGGTTGTCCACCATCATGCCAACCTGGGGCCATACGAATGTCATTTCCCTCAATAACATGCGAGATGCTCTGTTGGGGCAGCAAGATGAGCATCCCATCTATGTTGTTGTTTGGGATAATGTGAGTTTTCACAGAGCCCTCCAGGTTAGAGAGTGGTTCAATATGAACCAAGGTTTTATCAATCTTTGCCTTCCACCGTACTCCCCTTTCCTAAACCCCATTGAGGAATTCTTCTCCTCATGGCGGTGGAAGGTATATGAATGCCAACCTTACACCAGGGTAAATCTCCTGCATGCCATGGGACTTGCCTGTGGTGACATAGGTGTGGAGGCATGCCAAGCCTGGATACGGCATGCCAGGGGTTTTTTCCCAGTTGCCTGGCCAGACAAAATGTGGCCTGTGATGTGGATGAAGTCCTGTGGCCTGACCCAGTACGGAGACATGATGCTGTGGCTGAATAATTCACTTATTTGTATTTTTGGTCCTTATTTACAGTATACATAGGCTTACTTTACACAAGTGGCAAGCACATATGATTTCTGTTAGTTTTTAAAAGTGATACAGTACATGTAAATGCACTAGATTTCTGTTTTATCTTTTTGTACAAGTGTTAATGCACTTTTCTTTTTTTTTTGCAACTAGTATTTACCCTACAGTGAACAATAAACATGTATTTATCCAGCTTCATGTCCTGAGTATTGTGTTTTCTATTTTTCTACGTAGTGTTTAGTGACTGTTCAGTAGTGTTTTTAATTTTGATCGACTCTGGGCACGATTTGACAACATAGTTCAGTTTTGAGCACAGATTGAGCTGTTTTGAGGTAAAAGTTTGGTTTTGCAAGAACAGTCTGACGTTTTGTGAGTGGTTTTCTATTTTTTTTTGTATGTAATAAAGCTTTCATCCATACTTTTTACCTCATTATTTAGGTAAGATTTTTACAGGCACTGTGGTACCTGGAAAAGTACCACAGGATGCCAGTGGCACTTTTCAGATACAAAAAACTGTCCTCACTTTCAGAATTACCTGTCTTCTGTGCTTTGGGATTTTATCCAGCAAAGAGGCAGTGGGACAGCGAATCGAAGCATGACAGGTCGGCCTGGGTTGGAAAGCATCTCATTGCTCAAGCTAAAGCTGCACTATAGTGACAAACGCTGTCAATATATTGACTGAATGTCAAAAAGTTTGAAAACAGATGGTTTTTTGTTATGTTTTTACAGGGCTCAGCCTTGTCACACACATCCCTCTAACTGTAGATTTTATCCCAACACCTACTGCTCTCCGTTGAAAATTTCTGTTACCAAGGTGGAAAACACCTGCTTGGTCGATTCAATTCTAGCACTGACCGAAGGAACAAAGGGCCACTGAAGTGGGATGACTAATGAGAATGGACTGACAGAGAAGGAGAGGAGGTTTGTGTCAATTATTTTATCAATACTGGCAGTTTATCAGCCCCAACAAACTGTGCTGGTTGTAATGAGGCAAGATAGCAGCGTTATCTTATCGGAGGCCGCCTTTCAGGTTATCTTTCTTTTTTTAATTTTCTAAACTATTTATTACTATTGTCATGTTGGTAGTAACAGGTTTAGGTAGCAACAGAAAGTTACTGAATCAGGATCAAAAATTAGCATTTGGCATAAATTAGGGGGCGGAGCAATTAGAGATAAAAACTTAAAAAGTAAATAAAGTATACACTGGTATTTTTGCTCTTATAGGCTCCATCTCTTTTTGCTTTTTTTGGTCAATATCATTATCATTGTCATTATCATTGTCAATGTTAATATCGATTACAATTGTGCTAAATGCCAAAAAACAGTCTTCAAATGTTAATGTTATTACTAAAGAAAAGAAGTATCAAACCAACTGGTTATAACGAAGCTGCTAGTGAGGGTTTAAGATAACTGGCATTTAATCTTTCACATCGTTTTGGGTGTACTATCACCATTTCTTCTTGGAAGAATAATTTTCAGTCCTCCGTATCAAAGGGCTTTTAAGCATGAACAGCCTGTTTAAACTTACAGCACACCAAATATTTACTTTTCTACAAAGTCATGACAGTGTACTATCTACCTAAATAAGTTAAGGACTCTATTACCTATCAATGAGTAATATCTTCATAAAACTTCACTTAAACATATTTAAGCAATCCATTTAGGCAAGACTGTGATACTGCTCACAACTGCATGGCTTTTTACTCAAAAAAGAAAAGTCCAATTCAGTGGAAAAAAGGTTTAGTTGCTTCACAAGGTAGATTTATTTCAGCATGTGTTCACATCAAAATTATTCTTTACAACACATCCATTAACAGTATCAGAATCAATATTTTGAGCTGCTATCTGTAATCAGTCCCTTGGTAGACTCTATTATCCCTTTACACATTTCCTCCAGTTTCTGTGAACTCACCTGCTGCACCCATTTCATAATAAAAAAACAATATTCTGTAAAGCATTTAAATGCATTTAACATGGAAAACACATTTGACTCAACCAATATATTTGCAATGGCAAAACTTGCAGGCTTATTTTATATTACTTTAATTGTTGTATTGTTTTACTTTTAGTGAAAGAAAAAAAAGGCCACTTTTATTGGAACTAATGCCTGCTTGTTCACACACTTGTTCATTCTATTATGATGAGAGAAAGCCCATTATCACAAATGACTCCCGACTCTACTTTTAAAATTAAATCACTTTTAAAAATGGTCATCACAAGTCAGAGCACAAATTTCCCAATTTTACAGACCTCTGATTTGTCAGTTTTGTTGTTGTAGTTATTAATCCACTCTGCAGAGGTGTTTTAACCCACCTCACTGCAGCTTCTGTACTGTTACCCACTCAATACCCCAATGAGACAGTGTCTTGCCCACGGCCAAAATCAAATTGATTAAAAGTTAATCTAACAAAAGCAAATTATGAAAATCTCATTAAAATAAATATGACTTTGACTAAACAAAAAATAAGGCAATTAGATGTGGTTTTATTAAACATAAGATCCCTCTCCTCAAAGACGTTATTAGTAAATGACTTGATACGTGATACAATTTATTTGTTTTGCCTATCAGAAACCTGGCTGCAGCAGGATGATTTTATAAAGTATAAAAAGTCAATTATTTCCAAGTATTTAAATTTTCACATTCCTAGAAGTACTAGGCGATGAGGAGGAGTTGCAACCATCTTTTACTCAGATTTACAAATTCATCCTGGACCAATTAATAGCTACAGTTCTTTTGGACATCTAATCTTTAGTTTTTCTCATCCAAGCTGCAAAACATTAAAACCACTTTTGTGTGTTTTTGTATCATCCACTAGGCCCTTACTCTCAATTTGTGGATAAGATCTCGGATTTTTTATCAAATTTTTTTGTTAAACTGATTAGAATGTTTGTATAATTGTATTATTTTCTTGTAAAGTGCCTTGAGATTACATCTGTTGTGAAATGGCGCTATCTAATTAAATGGAATTGAACTGGCATTGCAGGGCATTTTGAGCAGATTAACACCATGCATTCCTTATATTATAACAAGCAATTTAGCAATTGTAGCCATTTTTTTAGACTGGTTTCTCATCAAATTTAGGTCTAGGCCATTCTAACATATGCATACACTTTGCTCTACCATTCCATTGCAGCTTTGGATGTACGTTTGATGTCATTCTTCTAATGAAAGTTGACCCTTCTAATGGAAGTCTGAAGTCTTTTATAACTAACAGTTTTTACTCCAGAATTACCCTGCATTTGGTAGCATCCATCTTCCCATTTGCTCAAATCAAATTTCCAGTTCTACAATCTATCCAGCATCCAGCCCCAACATTTTGCTTGTGGTCTCATGAAATCTGATAACCTTTTTTTCCCACATTTCATTGTTACAGTTTTCTTTTACTTCACAATCATGCATAACTTTGTGTTGATTTTTTTTTTTTTACAAAAAAAATCCAAGTTGAATACATTGAACTTTGTGGTTGTTATGTGCTAAGAAAAATATGAAAAAGTTCAACGGGTAGGAATACTTTTGCAAGGAATTGTAAATACTCATGTTTGGAATGGAGCTTCTAACGAGGACAAGACTGAAACTGACAAATATTTACAATGTTCTTCATGCAGAAATGAAACAGGTGAATCCTGTCTCTGCTCCAATTTGGACAAACAATTATTGAAATGAAGGCACAGAGGAAATTAGAAAGAGGTGGATCAGTTGTGCCAATGAGAGTAAGGGGTTGCACTGTCAAATACAACAGTGGATTGTTTCCATCTTTAAAACATATAATAACATTTAAAATACGGAAAGAAATTCATTCCAAACAGAGAGAAAAAGTTTGACATATAAAGTTAATTTAGGCAGGATGCAGTCCAAAAACAGATGGTAAACAAACATTTTGAAGTCATGTTCTTGTAGATATTCTGTTTGAGGCTTTATCGTCTGATTTGTAAGCCAGTGCCAGTGACAACTGCATTTCAGAAACCCTGCCAGATATATTACAAGGAGCAACTGGAGCACAACAGCTTTCTGGCAATGCACCATAGACATTATGCAAATACCATAAGAGAACATATTAGCTAGTCTATTGGTTCCCCTCAGAGATGCCTCCACCAAATTGTCTCAGAAGTTGCAGTGAGCTCCCACTGAGCCGAGGAATGGGTACATTTAAAACAGCATGTCAGAACAGTCTTTCTGGCATTTTGTGTTGCTATCCCCATCTTTTATACGTTTAGATTGACCACATGCAATTTCAGCATCAACACATTTTACGGTATAGATTTTTTTTTATTTAGCTACCACCTGCAAATACACTGCCCGTGATAAGTTTAGCTATAGTCATCAGGGACATGAATCTCATATAAAATTTGAGATTTTAAACTAATTATTTTTTTTTTGTTGAGAGAGAGAGAGAATAAAATATGATTAGAAAAGAAAATATTTTTTTTTTGTTGGTTTAATTTAAAATTTTTAATTTAAAAAAGGGCTTAATAAAATGCTTGGACAAATGTTCTTAACCATGGTGCTGAGAAACCCCACATTTTATACCCCTGTGCAAAG
The DNA here is from genome assembly GCA_028564705.1 of Apricaphanius iberus. NCBI lineage: Eukaryota > Metazoa > Chordata > Actinopteri > Cyprinodontiformes > Aphaniidae > Apricaphanius > Apricaphanius iberus. The sequence continues at coordinate 1,479,642 of JAPXFQ010000846.1, read as the reverse complement.
TCTGCCAGGATCTTTGAACATTTATCCATTGGAATTAGTGGAGCTCATTTAAATTGGTTGTTTGCTTGGCATTAACCTGGGTTATAGGCATATGCTATTAATGTAAATGTGTTCACTAAAGGCCCACTTTTGAATCTTGATGTTAGTCTGTTTTATTCATCCAAAACAATGTGGCTTATAACATTTTTGCCCATGCTGTTTTGCTGTGGTGAGACCTCGGCTCATGGCTACATCATGTAATGGGCAGCACTGTATTTTAACCTTTTTTTACCAGTGAAGAACTTGGGTCTGAGCTTAATTTTATCCCACACATTAAAAACATTACTAAAATAGGTTTTTATTGTCTAATAAATAAATGCATTTCCTGGCTCATCTGTACTCAGCCCGCTTTTTGTAGCTTCTAAGTGTGTGTGTGAGTGAGTATGGCTGATGGGTTGGGTTGGGAGGGGGTTGTATTTGCACTGATGATTTTATTTTTGAAGGGGGGGGGGTTGTGGGGTTATTTTAAATCTGTAAAGCACTTTGAGTAACTTTCTTTGTTTGAAAAGCGCTTTATAAATAAAGTTTGATTTGATTTGATTTGATTTAAAGAATATTTCTAGAGTCCACCCCATTCTTTTTCTGGCCAACACGGAGACACTGATGCATGCTTTTATCAACACTAGAATTGATTACTGTAAAGCCTTGCTTTCTCGTCTTCCCAAAAAGACTATCTCAGGTTTACAGCTTCTACAAAATTCAGCAGCACTTGTCCGGATGAACACCAGGAGGCGGGAGCACATTACACTTAAAATCACTGCATTGGCTCCCCGTACGTTTGAGGATCGATTTTAAGGTTCAGTGTCTTAATTGTCTTGGGCCTTCTTATCTTTATGAACTGCTTTTACTATATGAACCCTCGTGGTCTCTGCAGCCCTCTGGCAGCTGTCTCCTAAAATCCCTAAAGTCAGGACACGCACTCATGGTGAGGTGTCTTTCCAGCCCTGGAACAAGCTGCCGGAGGACCTTAGAGCTGCAGAGAACATTCATGTTTTTTTAAGATCAGGCTCAAGACTCACCTTTTTATCCTTTCTTTTAACTGAATATTACTTATTATAGATTTGATAAACTGCTTTGCATATTTTGCTTGATTATATTTTATCAGTATTTTATCAATGTTTTGCTAGTTAATCTTTCATATTTATCTACTGTTTATTTTTATATTTTAACTTTTTATTTTAATATTTATTTCAGTGCTGTCTGCATCAGAAGCGGATATCGGCTGTGGCTGCCAGGGTGCTCTCCAGTTAGCACTTGGGTGGAGATGGGGATACCTGCCTTCTCTTCTCTGGGTGCCCTGGGTCAGTGACTCGGCTGCTGCTGTTGATCTGCTGAAGATGATGCAGATGGCTCTTTTGATGCCGTTTCCTTGGCCTGGCCCATCTTTACTAATGTTCTTTGTGACTTTAACTATGTATGTGCATGAGAGTTGTGGGGTCATTTTAATCTGTAAATCTTTTTGAGATGCATTTCCTGCATGAAAAAAGTGGTTTATAAATAAATTTTGATTTGATGACCACTTGTCAAAATAGCTGAATCAACAACACTGACAGTGGCACAATGTATAACTCTTGTAATAGCCTTGCAGTTTGTTTAGAAAGAGGCTGTGGCTCTGTGTGTCATTATACAGCTAATGATGTACGATTGTCATCTCACACATTGCAGAGTTAATTGGGCCTCTGTGATCCTGCTTAATGGCTTTACCAGCAAATTATTGACACAATGATGTGGCCCGACATGCGACAGGTTGGCGAATAAATAAATAAGCAAGTTCCCACTACACCCACCTCTTTCTCCTCAGACACCAGGCTCGTCAATCTTGGCAACTGCGTCTGGAGCAGCCCGCTCGGTTAACATTTTAGAAAATGGCTGCCCATTAATAATAAAGGGATATTAACATAAGTGAATTCTGCTGTGGTGTGGGATTCAGTGGAACAGTTATTAAAGTCCAATTTGGCCCCATTAATAATGCATCCACCTTTGACTTTTTGATATCCAGATTATGTGGTATTACTGTGGCTATACATTATTTATTAACCACTTTCAATTGGAGACCTTGATGACTTCTAATTGTTAGGTAGCGGTGCCATTAAGTTATCCCTGATGAGGCTTGTCAATCAAGATGCATTTTCTCGACCCCAGTGTCTAACACACTCCACACACACATACTTGCATATGTACGCATCAGAGTCAGGTTCCAACAGCGCCGACAGTGCCAGCGGTGGCTCAGTATGGGATGGGGGCAGAGAGCTCCACCCTACAACCCTACCAAGCCACAGAGGTCTGACTCCTGTCCATCACAGGCATTTGAAGAGTAGCAGAGGGGAGGTTAAATGGCATGGGGCTTGCTGTTAGAGAAGCCTGGCTTTAAAACTTAATGGCTCCTATACTATACTGAATGACACTGCAAGGGTGTGCAGTTGTCACGCCTTTATCCTCCGGGTACCTTTTGTCAGTCAGTCACTCAGATCGACAGACATGAGCACAGGAGAGTGATACAGATATACCCAGGCACACATAGAATATGAGTTTTATTTTAGCTGAGAAATTACCATGCTGAAAAAAGAAGACTATTAGCTTGCTAGACAGAATGCCAAATGTCCAGGCAAAATTAGACAAACAGCAAGAAATTACCTTGTGAACACTATCAGACGATTTTCAACTTCACCAACCACGACCATTGACTGGGCAGTGTGAATAAAAAAAAACAACTATATTTAAGATCAGTGACTGCACCTTACTGAAGAACTACCAGCTTATTGTAATAGCAACAGTCTGCATTGTGAAATTTGTTTTTGTAGGAGAAAGACTAATTTTTTTCTGCTTTAAGCATCAATGTGGTGTTCAAAATTAAGGAAAGCAGATCACATTGTCAGGCTACAAGGTTATCATCTATAGCTTTTGTTGAAAAGGAATGACAACCCAGTCACGGGTGAGGGACTGTTGCACCATGGAGTACACCACAGAGGATTGTCAGGAGTGGGACTGACAGAGTCAGCATGTTGGATGTCAGTGGGGTAGATAGAGATTGAGAGGAGAACATCTGAGTAGGTCTGGGCATAGCAGGAACGATGACAAAATGTTGAGCTGGTGCGTAAAGGGGATCTTTAAAGAGTGGATGGACCAATAGGGTAAAGCAGTTAGTGCACACAGGTGGAGATGGTTCAGCAAGATGAGTTCCTGACATTACATTATGTAAAGCTATTTTAAAAAGTACAGTATATAAAGCTGTATTTTTTCTACAATATATAAAACACTTTAAATTTATTAAAGATTAAGGGTTAAGATTAAAGGTTAAATATTTTTTAAAATGCACATACAATGTTGTCCAAAACTAGTATTTGAAATGTTTAAGTTACTTTAAATTTTGCAATGCATAAGGGCACAAATTTTAATATATTTTCATAATACTGACCTGTGACATAAAAAAGGGGGAGTCATATGCTCTGTGCTGCCTCAGCTCAGGTCTAGGGGTCATGTTATTGAGTCAGTGTGTTCACTTGTTTTGGATTGCATTCATTTTCTTAAGTTATGGTGTTTGAAGTAAAAATACCAGCCTGTTTGGACATTCAGTACACAGGTTTCCAAAAGAAAAAGAAAAGAAAAAAAAAACAGCACCATCTTCTGTGTCTGTCTGCATCTTGTGCTGGTGAAACTCCACTTAAATGGAGTTAACAAAGTTGACTGAAGTTCAGGAGCTAGGACACGCCTCTTACCCGCTTCGCACGTCCTAATTAGCCCTAAACTCGTCTCACCTGATACCCCCGGCCTCTCTCACATTGCTATCACGCCGCGATACACATATAAACCCCTTCTGCCTCTTTCTTCCCTTCAGTCTTGTTCGTTTCTGTTACCCCTCCCTTCCCATCCCTCTAGGTTACCCGGTCCCGCCGACCCGCCTCCTCCCTCTCTCTCTGGGTCCCGCCGACCCCCCTTCTCTCTCTGGGTCCTGCCGACCCCCTTCTCTCTCTGGGTCCTGCCGACCCCCTTCTCTCTCTGGGTCCTGCCGACCCCCTTCTCTCTCTGGGTCCTGCCGACCCCCTTCTCTCTCTGGGTCCTGCCGACCCGCCTCCTCTTTCTCTCTATCTCTGGGTCTTGCCGACCCGCCTCCTCTTTCTCTCTATCTCTGGGTCTTGCCGACCCGCCTCCTCTTTCTCTCTATCTCTGGGTCTTGCCGACCCGCCTCCTCTTTCTCTCTCTCTCTGGGTCTTGCCGACCCCCCCTCCTCTTTCTCTCTCTCTCTGGGTCTTGCCGACCCCCCTCCTCTTTCTCTCCCTATCTCTGGGTCTTGCCGACCCGCCTCCTCTTCCTCTCCCTATCTCCGGGTCTTGCCGACCCCCCTCCTCTTTCTCTCCCTATCTCTGGGTCTTGCCGACCCGCCTCCTCTTTCTCTCCCTATCTCTGGGTCTTGCCGACCCGCCTCCTCTCTCTCTCCCTATCTCTGGGTCTTGCCGACCCGCCTCCTCTTTCTCTCCCTATCTCTGGGTCTTGCCGACCCGCCTCCTCTTTCTCCCTATCTCTGGGTCTTGCCGACCCGCCTCCTCTTTCTCCCTATCTCTGGGTCTTGCCGACCCTCCTCTTTCTCCCTATCTCTGGGTCTTGCCGACCCGCCTCCTCTTTCTCCCTATCTCTGGGTCTTGCCGACCCGCCTCCTCTTTTTCTCTCCGGGTCTCGCTAACCCACCCCTCTTAACCCATCCCCCTTTCGTTCGCAGCATCCACCGTTCGCAGCATCCCTGTTCCACGATCTCGTACACTCCAGTACCACCCTTCTAACATCTCTCTCTTCTAGGTCTTGTCTGGGGGGGTCCTGAGCAGGCTCGGAAAGACGTCCTTTCCCGAAGACTGCACCCCCACACTGAGTCTTCCGCCGGGTCTCCGACGACACCTCACCCAGACCATTCGTTCCTCCACGCCTTCAATAAATGTTTAAATTCTAAACTTGTAGCTTCATTGTTGCCTGCAAACCATTCATCCAAACTGTGGCGTGACCTAGGCTAGTGAACTTCTGCTTTGGTCATTTTTGGTGCTCACTACAGTCCAGACTTTGAAATGGGGGTGAATTGATGGAGTTATCATGGGATACTAAACAAAAAAATTGGGGCTGACTCACACCAGCAAGAGTTTCGGTGTTTACAGCTTCAATGGACCACTGTTGGTGGCTGTTTCTGAAACTGCAGCAGCGAGAACCCAATTATGGATCAACCAGAGGCTAATTTCTATGCATACGGAATCTGTAAATTGTAAGTCTTGTTATCTAACATTTGTAATTACAGCTTTGTTGAAAGAATAATATAAAACATTAGAAGCAGCATGATATGTGAGTAGAAGAAACCGTGGAGCTAGCCTGTTGCGGCAATGTTTTCAATTTGACCATTAAGGGTGCATTCACACCAGCCCTGTTTAGTCAACTTTGCCCGGAAAGTCTGGTTCGTTTGGGGAGGTTTGAATGGGCAATCAAACTCTGGTTTGGACCAAACAAATTCTAGTTGGGCTAAATATGTAGGTCTCGGTTCGATTTAAAAAAAACTCTGCTTCAGTTCAACTGCATGTGTGAATAGCAAGCGGACCACGACCGCACCAAAAGCATCAAACGGACTATTGTACTGGGCATCCTGGGTAAATATGATCTTAACAACAGTGCATGCTGGATAGATAAATGCTGGATCTTGTGCATACCTTGCTCAACGTCTGTGTATGAAGCCCATCTGTACTGGAAGTTGTATGCAGGCGGTCCTACTCATTGCACATTGCCCCAATCGAGCCGTCTCAGTCATATTGTATAAGAAACAACATTCTCCATTGTCCTCTGCCTCAGTCTATATTTATCCTGAGTTACTGCTGCTGTATTTATCTGGCACATTTGCCAAACACAACAGATCAGTCCTAAAACCATTACAATCTGGTGCTCCTCCATGTTATTTTACATTTCACTACTGAAAGTTCCCACCGGCGGCATACGGAAGCATAGCTCTACAACAGAACTACCACAACCAGAGAGGTGAAATTAGTTTCTTAAAGCTTTGGACTTTCTGATAAAAAAAGTTAGTGTGAATTTTAACTGCACCAGCTAAAAACAGCAACAATGTTCCCAATCAAATTGAGTCTACGTTACTATCAGGTGTGAATGCAGCCTAATTTTTGCCTAGATGTTCTCTGCTGTCTGGGGCATGCAGCAGACTCAGAGCTGTGTTGTTGGTACTCACTTATATGTGTAGTTATAAAAAAATAAAGTTTCTTCTGTGTCATAGTCAGCGTTAAACTCTATAGTTTTCTATTGATTTTGCTGACAGGACTACCTTCTCCCACGTCACTTCCGGTCTTGTAAAGGCTAAGTCTCATAAAAACAACTCCAAAAGCTGAAATTATTTATGTTTGAGTAAATGTCTATGTAGAAACTGTTTAAACAGTGGTGTTCGGTCTGACCCTGAATATATGAAATTATATCAAAGGGTTCTATGATTAAAATGACGGCAGCATCCCAGGCTCTGGCTTCCTGCCGTCATCCAGAGCAGGAACTTTGCTCTCCGGTCCAGAAACAGTGCGACACCACAGCTGTCCGGTCGAGTGAGTGTTTCTCTCTCATCCTAGAGGGCCGGCCTTTGATAAGCCCCTCTACATCAAATGGTCAGAACATCAGCTGACCAACCCCACTGCAGTCTCCATCCAACCTGACTGGATGCCTGGAACTGCAAGAGGAGCACCGCATTTTTTAAAAACAGCAACCGGGAAGCGATCCCTTTCTCTCTCATTCAGTTTCAAGCTGTTTGCAAAGGGGAAAAACTGTGTGCTTCCGTCACTTAGTACCTGTCGAAACCCATTCATTTGCTAGCAAAACCTCATTCGAGCTGATTGGCCATCAGCCGATTTTCCCCTCTCTTCCCTCATCAAAGCGAGTGGATGAACCCTTTTTTCTTTTTCTCTCGCGTTTTTCCGCCACACTAGAAAGGATTTACTTTTTTTTTCTAGCAATCCACCATCAAACAGAATCAATGTAATATCATTCAATGTTTTGTTTAAGATCTGGGTTGGAGCAAATCTAGGATATTTCTGTGCATGCATATTTCTTCACCTTTAATCAGTGTTGCGTTGAAGTTATTGTCTTCTTTTATTAGTAAGCAAGCAGTGTTAAATTGTGTGTGATTTTGCTTTGATCTCGGTGTTAAGCCACGAACTGGAGAGTTTCTGAGAGACGAGCAGAGCCGAACGTAGTCTTTTGTTCAATCTGTAGCCATTTCAATTCATTGTTTTTTGTTAGCCAAAAGCTAGGTCAGTGATAAGAGTAACGCGGTCTGTTATTGCCCTAATAAATAAAACCCCCAAAGTTCGGCATTTTAGTTGTTCATGTGCATATGCCGCCTCCACGTGTGCGTGTGTTTTACGACGTACATACATTCAGGAAGCTCCCCATGACATGGCCTCTGTTACTTCCGTTTGTCCGCCATCTTTGTAGTTTGTTTACGTAGCATGTAGCCTAGCCATTTAGCTTACCCGTTAGCGACGACCTAATTAGCCCAGAGTGAAATCAGTTGATGTTTTGTGTGGACCACTTTTTTAGTTATTAAAGTTTAAACTAAATCAAATCTCCTTACTTCTTTTTATTGAGTGCATTTCATTCTTTGCCAAGGGTTCAACCGTCAGATAAATTATACATGGTATCTACAAAACTGTTGTTGAGAGTTAACTCTGAAACATATATTTACTGGGTTAGACCCAGTTGGTGCCCCATTTTAATAATTCAAAGGAATAATTAAATTAATAATTAATGATATGATCCTAATCCTACCCTGGTTTAATCTTGTGTTTCTTTACTTGGAATAAAAGTTTTATGACCAATTTCCAATTGTGTTATTCACATATTTGATTAATTGCATTGCATTAACAGCAAAAAAAAAAGACAATAACACACACAAATACACACACATGCTCGCCGGTATACACACACACAGACCAAAAAAATCTAAGGAAAATAACTAACTCAGTTCTCGCGCTATAATTTTTTTGCTGTCTGCCATTTTGGCTGATGGGATCAAAAAATCCTTTCATAATCTATTTTTACCAGTTAATTTTTTATTATTTTAATAACATTCATCCATTGTCTATACAGCTTAAACAAGTCAGAAAGACTCTCTGAATGAGGTTTTTCCTGATGCTGAGCTGCTGCAGACTGCAGAAGTGATTCTTCAGAAGGCTCAGTCAGGCTGTATACAGGCTACTTTATGCAGCTGCTGGCTCTCTGTTGGACTCCAGTACTGCAACTTAGATTTATACACAGTAGCCACCCTCTGCTCTTGGGAATGCAGAGGGACACTGTTATTTTTTTAATCGTAGCTGTGCTGACTGCACTAATTGCTAATATAAGATTCTAAAGTCTAAAGTATCTGGGGGTCTTGTTCACAAATGAGGGAAGAATGGAGCGGGAGATCGATAGATGGATCGGTAAGGCATCTGCAGTTATGCGGCCGCTATGCCGGTCTGTCGTGGTGAAGAGAGAGCTGAGTCAGAAGGCAAAACTCTCAATTTACCTGTCAATCTACGTTCCTACCCACATATAATGTCACAAACTCTGGGTGGTAACCGAAAGAACAAGATCAAGGATACAAGCGGCTGAAATGAGTTTCCTCCATAGGGTGTCTGGGCTCTCCATTAGAGATAGGGTGAGAAGCTCAGTCATCTGGAAGGGGCTCAGACTAGAGCCGGTGCTCCTCCACATCGAGGAGAGCTAGTTGAGGTGGCTTGGGCATCTGGTCAGGATGCCTCCTGGACGCCTCCCTGGTGAGGTGTTCTGGGCACGTCCCACCAGGAGGAGCCCCGGGGGAGACCGTGGACATGCTGGAGGGACTATTTCTCTCGGCTGGCCTGGGAACGTCTTGGGATTCTTCCGGAGGAGATGGCTCAAATGGCTGGGGAGAGGAAAGTCTGGGCCTCTCTGCTTAAGCTATTGGCCCCGCGATTTGACTTCGGATGAAGCGGAAGATGGATGGATATTCTAAAGTTATTTTGAAATGTCAACTCCACAGTCATTTTGTTATTTTTTAATAGCAGCAAACAAACCCCGCTCTTTCAACTGTGTTCCCAATGTAAATCTTAATGATCGCTCATGCAGGAAGTCTAGCAACAATATATTTAACCACATTTTTTATATATTGTTTCATTGTACCTTTTAGAGATAAATTAAATTTGCCTATCAAATTCTGATTGGTGCATCAAATACCTTCCCCTTAACTTGATCCGGTCATCTTCATGCTCCACAGCAAATTATACCATTCAACAAATTGAGATGCTATAGCATTGTAGATTATACTGAAGTAATTTAAAAGAGAACAGCAATGCCTTGCTGTGGAAGATTCCTGTTTCACTAAGAAGGCAAAATAACCATTTAAACAAAGTAAAAAAGGACGGGAAAGAACTGTAAGTGTAAATGAATTATTCCCCCCTGAGTGCATGCATGAAATGGAATCAAGATTTTGTGAAAAAGGTGGAAGTGAGATGTCCTGTCAGATAGGCTGGGATTGGAAAAAACCCAGCAGCAGCACAAGGAGCACATAATAGGTACACCCCCACAATGCAGCTATAGAACTGTTAAAGATCTCCAGTCCCAGTACTATCATCATTTTACAGAAAAAGGAATTTTATTGTAATAAATCTTAACAAATAAAAGACTGCACACTAAATTTTCCCAAGACATTTCAACATTTGTGACAACATAGATGAGTATTTTGTAAACTGCTGCTGAATTGAGATTATTGTGGACTTTCGGAAGCGCACAGCCCCACTCCCCTCCCATCATCCTGACTGACATCACCACTGTGGACTCATTGTGTTTCCTGTGTACCAGGAACTCAAGTGGGAGCCCACCATATCCTCAGTAATAAAGAAGGCCCAGCAGTGGATGTACTTTCTGAAACAGTTGAAGAAATTAAACCTGCCAACACGGAGAATGATGCAGTGCTACACCACAATCTCCGAGTCCATCCTCACCTCCTCCATCACCATGTGGTATGTTGGAGCTTATATCAGGGACAAACGGAGACTGCATTGTGTCTTATGCTCTACTGAGAAGGTGACTGGATGCAGTTTCCCATCTCTAAATAACCTGTACACCTCCAGTACACTAGGGCATTCAGGTCGATCACAGCTGACCCTGCTCACCCTGGACCCAGACTGTTTCGCCTGATTCCATTAGGCAGGAGGCTTTGGTCTAGAGCCAGAACCTTTGGCAATGAGAACAGTCTCTCCCCCTGTAGTGGTTTGCCACATTCGGAGGAAAAGCTGCCTTACACAAATATTGGGGCTGTCTAAGTGATGACTAAAGGAATGAAAAATGCTAAATATCCTTTCATGCAGATGTCCATCCTGTGTAATTAAGATGTGAAGAGATAAGCACAGTGCAATCACCCATCAACCAGTCAAACAGTTGGTTCCATAGGGACCAGACACTGGAGCTGGAGGAGAGCATATCTGACCAAGGAGGGACTTGCTCTTTTTTTCTTTGTTCTGCTGTCATATTTTGGCTTGTAGACTCTATTTCAGGCAACAATCTGAGATGAAAAATTAAAAAATTTAAAATGTTCATTGAAAAAAAGGAATGGGAGAGACTCAGAGAGGAAGTGTCCATGGCAAGGGATTCTGTATGGGAACTTAGGCTGGAGGGAAACAGGTAAATGATTGATTTTCGTGAAAAACAGTTTTTGGTTTGAATCCTCAATTGATGCAGTTCTAGTCTTACTTGGCTGTTGGGAAACAGGTAAGGTAAGTTATTGGGTAAAATTCCATTAGGAAAGGTTCTCAAAGTCTCTAAGGAAGCAGTATGGCCTAAATACCAGGCTGCACACAAGAACCATCTGGCGTCAGCCTCCAGGATTCAGTCCCCCTTTTAACAGTAGTGCTGATGAGGTCTAATGAGAAGCACCTGCTGCTGCACCTGCCAGACACACCCTACAGAAAGAAGTAGGGAAACGCAAGCACACCCATCACATAGTTGCTGAAACCTAACATCTTCTTCTTTTTCTTCTTTTATTTATTTATTTATTTATTTTTATAGTTATACCCATACCAAGACATGATTTTTGTTTCTAAGATCATGAAAGACCTGTAGGCCACGTAGGTTGATGATTAATTGTAATTAATTTGAGTTTTTAAGGTTTAATCATTGACAAACTGTTAAGATTTTCTTTGAAGACATTACTATAAAATTGTGATATTAATATTTATGTCCATTGAATATTCATGTCTCTCCTCTCCCATCAGAATCCCTGCAAGGTGCCGGTGGAAGGCCAACATTTATAATTGGCAATCTTTTCCTGTTGGTTGACAGTACAGAGGACTCATTTCCTCGCATTCAAATCTGCAAGTTGCACAAAGCCGGCTTGTCAACTTTCCACTTCATTACAGGTCAAGCAATAGACTCATTTCTCTCGGGCGCATCGTTCCCATAATTGTTTTTCACCTCTTCTTTCGAAGCCAATTTACATGTGCTTCCTTGCTGAGTGTAATAGAGACAGAAAAAGGAAAGATGAAAATACTCTCGCTTTTCACTTCCACTCACCATCCATTAACAACTTGACACTTGGAATGCAAAAAGTAATATGAATTTTGCTCTCCTTTCTGTAGCATTTGCTTTGAGGCATTTGGTGTGTTAGACGAAGCTGATATTTCGATAGGAAATCATGATGTAGAACAGATGAGAATGATGTTCAGCAAATAGGAGCCTATGTACTTTATATAAGTATGAAGCTCTGAAAGTAAATAGAAATAGAAGGACTTGAATTCATATGTCAATGTGAAGGAAGCTTTAATTTCTCTATTGAAGTTTATCCTCCAAAATCTATCAGCTGCATGGGTTTGATTAGAATATATCTATTAATTAAAATAAAATAAAAAGTCAAAGAATACAAGTTGGGCAAAATATTTGCACTTTCTTTTAGAAAATTACGATTTTATGGTCACCACTAAAACAATACAAGGATGTTCAGTGTAAATAAATATTATTTGTTATTATTATACAATTTTGATTGTCTTGATCTAGCAACACTAGATGAGTTTAGCTGGGGGCACTGGAGCTTATTTTGGGTCTCCCAGTAAGCAATCTCTGTATTTAAACTCTTGTCATAGCAGAATTCCATAAAGATGAGGCTTCAGTCTCCATTACCATTTTAAAATATATTTTGTTATGACCAGTCCCTGATACAATCTCTGTGCTACTCTGCTCTCCCATGTCTAACATGTGTCTTCTGCCTGTCTTCTTTGCAAACTTAACTAAAACACAAGGGGTCTCTCAGTTAGATTAGAGTAGGTGAAAAGTCTATGTCTTCTTCAGCTTCACTTTCTTCACTGACTCAGAAGAATTATGCCATATTTCTCAGATTCCTTTACTAATAATTACTGATTGATAAATATAAATAATCTTGAAAATATTTTTCCCATAATACCTCTTAGTGTTTTTATGTCCCATTTGAGGGACGAGACTTCAAATCTGACTTCTTTTGTGAAACCCGTTCAATATATTTGTACATATTATACTTCATTGGAAAGCTGAGATTCTTAAGAGTACAATTATTTATGCCAATCAAGGAGCAAAGCATAACTGTAGACACAGTAGCCTAAATGGTTTTGTCAAACCTCAAACATTCAAAGCCTTATTATCAGTAACAGGACAGAGCCATCTCAAACAAAAATCATCTTTTTTAAATCCACAACCAACCAATGAATGTACAGTATTTCAGTAAAAGAGTAGTCCACAGTGTGTTCTACGTCCACAATCTAAAGTAATGTACCACTGAAAACCTTAATAATTTCCTTCTTTGTGCATATTTTGCACAAAGTCTTCATCATAACTGCCATTAACATGCTTATATTAGCCTAAAAATAACACAGTGCCCATATTATTATTCTTTGTGATGTTTATTGGCAGTTGGCAAGCAACAAAATGGTGCTTTACCACCACTGACCGGTATTGGGTGTGGGCCAGAATGTCACTCAAAGATGTACTTGTATCTCTAAGATTTATGATATTATTGGCATCATCCATGCTTGTGCTTGCTTTGCTCTTTTTTAGAGCAAAACAAAATCAAAAAACATAGCTATAATGTCCATTTTGGCATCCAACTGTATCAAAGTATCTTGTTTAATGCATCCAAAAGTCCAAATTAATAGCCTACAACACCCTCTGTTTGTTGTTTTTTGGGGATGGGGGTTACTAGTGATGGGTAGATGAGGCCTCCTGAAGTTTAGCACATTACTCCAAACTGTATTAATATTGTGATCTTAAACATCAATGAAAGCAACCTAATTGGCTGCCAGATTTTCTCCCTGAGTCCCTTCCCTGTGTTTTTAAATTCCCTTGTGTCCCGAGTTGGATCATCATTATGTCTACATGCCGTGCTTCACCCTGTCCATATCTCTGCATTTTTTGAGTTGGACATTATTAATAAAATGCAAGCTTCTTAATCTAAACGCTTTTCTGTGCCTGGGTCTTTCAACCTTAACATGACTCTCAGTGTACAGGTTATTATTAATCATGGCTCATGGATCATCATCAACATTTTTGCAACTGAACTGCTTGCAATGGGAATGTTTCTTCAGGAAAGGCTGTATTCCTCAAGTAAATATCCAGTCTGACTAGAAGGAAATGTTTCAGAATCTATGTCAAAGTCTGTTAAAACCAGTAGGTTTTGTGCTTTGGCAGACATGAGAAATCATGCTCGTTTTGATGATATAATCAAACAGTTGTTACAGATTAAATGCACCCCTGCCCATTTACTTTGAGTTTCATGTCTGGGAGTACTTTTAAATTTATTTTACTTTAGTAATTTTCACCTGAGTAAAACTGAATGATTGTGTCAAAATCTTCCTTAATCTTGAGAAAAATGATTAAGCGCAGTGTTATTCATTCACACATAAATAGACTTTGACTTTAATTTAATCTTTATTTTATATTAGTGATTCATTTTTAATACCATATAAAAAATAGCTGACAATTGTATCTCAACTGTTTAAATCATGTCCGTATGCTTATCCAGCATTACTGTATCATCTTGTGTGTGTCTCACTCCTGCGTTTGCCTTCATACATTTTCCTCCTTCTGAAGTCATAGCGCTGTGATAATCGAGCTCCCTCTCCTCTGGAAATCTCTCTCATCCTCTTTCCCTCCCACACTTCTCCTCTGTTTCAAAAACCCCATCTCTTGATGCCAACTGGCAGCGGCAAGCGAATATACGTTTTTTTTTTATGTCACCCTACGCACAAACTGAACTATAATACTAATTCACCACGAAAACAATTTTGCATCGTTACTATAAATGTTCAACATGTTCACGAATAGTTGTCATCATGAGGGTTATCAGAATTACACATGTAAATAGGAGCTGACAGACCTGTAAAGTGTAATGCAAGCACACCTTACCCAGGATTGCATCACGAGTACAGAATCAGCTCTTTCAGACCTCTTAAATTACATCAGGCACACTGAAATCAAGAATTGATATAGTTGTTTAAAAGAAAATTATTAAGATTTCTTGACCTAAATGATTGCTGAAAGTTGTGAAAGCGTTTAAAAACCTGACTGCTTTTCACATTTGTCTCCTGTCTTCTTGCAAAATAGTTTTTTCTCTATAATATCAAAGCGCAGTTTTGCTTTCTTTTCAAGTCTTACAAGTGCATGTTTCATCAGCATAGCATGAGTTTCAACTGAGCTGACTGCTTTTTATCACTGACAAGCAGGTGTGGGTCTTCCCTCTTTCATTTTCCTCCTTGTAAACTTCTAACAAAGCGTTATCAAACGTCCAATGTAAGCTTTTCATTTTGCGTTTCACCCGGCCACAAGGCTGTTTTTCTGGTGGTACTGCAGAGAGACCTTCACAAGGCCAAGCTTTTAATTGCCTCTTTGCAGGGGGCTTGTCTTGACTGTGTCTCATATCCTTTCTTCCTTAGAAAAAAAGAGAGACAGAAATCTTAGAAACAGCAGCAAAAGGGTCTTTGCCTACGCTTGATGTCCCCTGTGGAGTTTGTCAAACAAAAGAAGATCCTTTAATTTGTTCGCAACAGGGGATCTCCAGTAAACTCACACACAAATTCTGCCGAGAACAGTCAGTACAATTCCTTTAATGTGCCAAAAGACTTGTCTGACCTTACCATGGTCATGAACATGAATGGGACTGTAAATATCCCATCGTCAACATGGTATTTACAGCTGTGTAACTGCTTTTATTTTCTTTCATCATGTGGATGAAGACAAGTAAACATGACATGATTTTTCTGTTATTAAGATAAGATGAATATACCTTAATCAAATATATACTGAAGTTAAATTTATTGTCCTCTGCCTGGTGTGAGAACCACACCTGTTTTATTGTCTTAACAAGTCTCCATGGCAACTTGCTTAAAATAGAGGGTTTTTTCATATCTAAGACAGCCAAGGTAAACGAAGTTGAGGAAACTATTAATAATAAAAGAACATCTGCTGTTAATACTTCAGATTGACATTGATTCTATTTGTTATTTGTTAACCCTGTTTCCTTTGTGGTTGCCCTTTACATCGAGAGTGGTGGTCGGCGGTAACTGCCTTGGTACTCTCCAGGCAGTGCCTGGGTAGTGGTGGGGGTACCATCCCTCCCTCCTCTGGGTGCCCTGGGTCAGTGCCTTGGCTTCCCCCGGTCAATCTGCTGCTGCCAATGCAAATGACTTCCATGATGGCGTTTCCTGGCTCATCCCCTTGTTGCTTTTATTTACTGTTGCTTTTATGTGTGTGTGGATGGGAGATGGGTTGTGGTGGGTGGTTGTGTGTGTGTTGGGGGGAGTTATAGTTGTGATGATGATTTTATTTTGGGTTTCGGAAGGGTGGGGTTTGTGGGGTCATTTTAATCTGTAAAGCACTTTGAGAAGCTATGTAATTGGAAAAGCGCTTTATAAATAAAGTTTGACTGTTTTATTGAAATAAAAAATATGTACAATTTATGTGTCAGTTTTAATATGTATATATAGAAAAATCCTACTGTTGAATTAAATAATTATCAAAATTAATTCAATGCAAGAATTCAAAGTTTAAAACATATGCAGAATAACACCACAATTCCCTCTTTTCAATCTTTTTTTGAAAATAGATTGATATCTTCTCTGTACTCTCCTTCAAGGTAAGTGTTTAGAACTTAAGATCAAAACCTGTAAAGCATTTTGAGAATGCAAGAAATCAAATCCAAGAAATTTCATCAGTTTAAAACATGAAGTCTTTCATATGATACCACAACAAGACTTCCAGATTAAAATTCAAACCACAAACTGTTAAAGTACCTTTTTTTTTAACCTTAACTCTCCTTACTCAAAAATGTCAATCTGTTAATTATAAATTCACCCTCTTTTGGCATTATACAATTCTGCACTTGTGAATAAAATAGTTAAACAAATAGTTAAACAACCTGTAAAATGCAAAAAATTATTAATAAATGTTCAGTCTTTATATTTGTATTCTGTTCTTCTTTCTTCACTCTCATTATAGCCCCCCCCCATGGCACCTGGCAGCTGGAGAGCGATGTACAGAGCTGATCAGTGTGGAGGGCTCCTATTTTTTAGTGTTCCAGTTTTACTCCCATATATGCAGATAACCACTCTCTGAAATGCCAATTACTTCATTAATTGAGCATTTTCCCCAATAAACACAAATGCACAGCTGGTCCCTCTTCCAATAGCTTACCCCACCGATGTGGGGTGGTCAAAACCTGCTGTGCAGCTGATTGGTGAGTTGTGATCTTCTTCTGTAGATCCCTCTTTGAGATGGCAATTTCAATTTGCCCATCTCATTCATTGGCACATAGATCACACTGGATGAGTAATATCACCACCCAAACAACCTTCTGGGTGAGCTAGGCTCCGCCGCCTGTGGCCCCAGCTTCCGATTCAGCTTGGTCAAAACCTTCTTGACCCTCTTTAGGCAGATTCCTGCTGATCCTGACCAGGTTCGTCGTTGGCGTGGAGCTGCACTTTGTGTGTGTTCCCAGCTGTCATCTGGAACTGGCTGAACCACTGGACTCCTCACGCCTTCGACCTGGAGCTGTACCTTGGACCCCTTCAGCAGCTGTAGTCAGCTGTGACCAGAGGAGACTGTGTGCTCCTCACGTGCTGCTGAATCCTGGGGGCATAAGCTTGTAAACATCTAAAAAATGACAGTTTTTGATCCGGTCTTGTGATCACTCCTTTTCAATCTAATCCAACTGTATTGTGCTGAGAAATTATTTCACCCATCTAATTAAAAAGTAATCCCTGGGGAAAGAGCAAATCCATATTATTTTGGTACAACACCATTGTTAGTCCTGAAAACTAAACCAAAACACCTCCCTCATTAATGGATTTAAAAGCAAGAGCAGGCTCAAGAGTTTACTTTTTGTCTACAGTTCAACTGATTACTATCCATTTGCTTGTTCACCCAAATTGATTCTTTCATTTACTTATTTTATTTATCAAGTTTAAGACACTTATGTCTGTTCCATTACAATATATCCTTTCTTAAATTCAGTACATCCCTGTGGATGAAAACGTAAAAATAAGAAAAAAAAAAATTTTCTCTCTCACCAGCCAGCAACCCCCTGCTATCGGCCCAATTTTTCCTTCCAAATTTTGTTCCCGGTAAATGGTGGTATTTTACCTGGAGATAATCCTGGGGAAGACACGGGGTTATCAAAGTTCGAGGAACCTCGGCCACCTTCGATCAGACAAAAAGAAACTCTTGTGGTTAATTCAGCAACAGTGACATTGAATCAACAGTCTTTGATCATCACTTCTTCAGCAGAAACAGTCCATCTCACGCCAGCCAAGTGGATTCACACATATTGTCCTTGAAAGTTCAGCTCAGCATGAGGAAACGTGCTCCCCCCTAGGGTGTCCTCCAGTTCACCCCTGAAAATATACAGTCACTGGTGCCCCCCTTGTTTTGGGAGCAGTGCACAAGAGAGACGTAATTCTGCGCTGGTCGTATAGATGTTTCTTTCTTTGGGAGTTACGGCGGGCGCCTGGCACTATCCGTCATCAGCCCACGCACCCCCACCCATCTTATCTCCCCAGGAACATAAATTACATCTCAAGAATGTTATCTGAGGGGTCTCTGTTGCGGGATGGGAAAAAGAGAAAAAAATATATAATTAGAGGAAGAAAAAGACAGACAGAGAGTCGATCCTCTCAGCCTATTCAAATCAAGTTTTATTTAAACTTTTTATTTTCATATTCATTAGTCTCCTTCCTCGAATGCTGAATTTAAATATCTTCCACACTCAGACTGCCTATGTGGGCTCTATTTTAATTTTACTTCAATCAGTTATACTAGTAATAATTTCTTCAGTATTAATTCTGGTAAAAATATACTAATTAATAGGTTTGCTCTCTCCACCAGGAATGATAATCAATCCTTATATGTCTAATTAAACTGTTGTTCTAATTCTTCCCCTGCTTATTTTAATTAATGATTCCTTCATTTTTCATCCAATTTATATTCTATACTTTATCAATGCAATGCCTTTCTCTATTTTGTCAATTTGATAAATGTCTCTTCCATCTCATGTGTAAATTAAACATTTATAAAGATTGACCATCGCAATATTTTATCAACACACTTAGTTCTTAGAAAAATTAAATTAAATTAAAAAAGAAACAAACAAAAAAGCTGGATTTTTCTGTTAGATATTGCTAAAGCACCACTAAAACATTGCAATAACAAAAATAAAGTCAATAACCATCTGCAAAGATCCAGTCTCCAACTCCCCATCACTTAAGTGTACTGGATCTCTATCAAGCTGGCTCAGACAAAAAATATCAAAATTAAAAACATCAAATGTTTAAAAAAAATCAGAGAACAGTACTGACTGATAAACACCCATAGTTTACAAAAACAGTCTTCAGTTTGCTATACTTCAAATTCTATCCATATTTCTAAAGAAAAATCCAAGATTTAAATCACTGACAAAACAGCTTCCCTATAAATATTGCCAAACCTAAAGTACTTTTTTTTTAACACAATCCAATATCAATTCAAAGTACTTTTGCTTATATGATTCCTCTTTAAACAAACCCAAATGTGCTCACTTGCCCAAATATTCTTGATTGTAAATAATGAAAACATTTCATACTTCAAAAACATCTGTCCGATTCTGTGAAGGGAATTGAACATAGTCAAAGTGATTTTTGCAAGTAAAACTCCTCTTAAATTTTTTGTAGGATACATAGTAGTCTAATTCCCCTTAGCAGTAAAACAAAACAAAAAAATTCAATAAAGGAGGTTCAAGAGATGAGATTTCTCTAAACAAAAACTAGTCGCATTAAAATAAAAAATAAAAACCAGCATTTTTTCAGTATCCCTCTTTTCCTCTCAGGCTTCTTTTTTTTTCTTTTCTCCAATGATAAACACCAAATTAAATTGAAGCTTCTAGAGATGTCAAATACATTACCACTGAATCATGTTTTCTTTAATCCAGCTTCTCAAATTAACATTTTTCCAAAGTTCTAATTAATAAGCAGACCGCAGTTCAGAAATCTGGGTCGGAATCCAAGTCGAACCAAATATATAAAGGTTGAGAGAGAAAAATAAAAAAATAAATAAAAAAATAAGTAAAAATAAAGAAAATAAAATCAAAAAATCTAAATAAATGGTCAGTTACAGAGTCCCCACTAATCAAATGATATATTATGCCATTATTCTATGATCAGAACTGTTCCAAAATGTTTTAGGACCTGTAAATTTACTCTCAGCATCAAGTAGACTAGCTAACAATCAATGAATAACATCTGAAAAATTAATCTTAAACTTTTAAAACTAAAACCAATTCTTATTTTTTAAAACAAAATGTGCATTCAAATATATGGTAAAAATTATTTCAATGTAGCTGGTCCAATCACATTTTGCCTCTACACGATCAGAATAAATGAATTTAGAATTTACTTCTTACTTCCAAATTAAACCATCATTTTCGATCACCGCGATATTCATTACTTTCAATCCTTAGACCAATTCAAATTTATCCCCAGCCTGGTTAAAAACAAACTGATTACTTACAGATGACTCTGTGTTTTAATGTTTTTTTTTTTTCAAAGTCAAACATTCAAATCCCACTAGTTTAGAAAATATCACTATGATAAGTGTTGTTTTGCATGGTAAAAACATTCAATTTATAACGGAATTGAAATGTACTGGGTTACTTCTTGAGCCCCAGTTGAAATTTGATAACTCCAATAAGCCTTGAGTGTCCACAAAATCATTACGAATGTTCAATTGTTTAAATAATTTAACATCAGTCTCCTTTAGATCATTTATTCAGAGACCAAGCTATAGTTCTAAAGTCTATAGAGCCATCAGAAATAAGCCAAACATAATTTTAGCATAAATGATACTTATTTAAATCACAAAAAGAATTCATTCTCTGTATCATACAACACGGTGCTCAAAAAATAATTTAGACCAGTTTGTTGCTTTCCAATTAACACCGTTTGCTTTTCGTTAAATTCTTATAATTACTGCTTATAACTTTATCTTTATTTAGGCCAACTTAATCAACTCCTGCTTAGATCAATCAAAAAAGCAAAAAACCCACCTACTTAAAGATTCAAAAAATGCAACTTTTATTTTGACTATACACTCCCCTCTTTTTAATTTCAAAGATGAAATCAAAAATTAAAACTTCACCAAGTCAGAATCGACTCATGAGTAACTGTTCTCAGCCATTTGCGTTTAATTATAACATGCATAATTACTCTCCTCATGTAATCAATTTAGCCTTCTCAGGCAAAAACAGTTAACCAAATTCAGCATGTACTTCTTAATCTTTAATCTCCGTACCGTAACAGTTCAGACAAATGTGAAACACCTTAAATTGCCCTTTGTAGAAAATGTGCTAAAACATTGCCTACGGGAGTAGCAAACAAAAGTTATCTGAACTTATCTTGAGGCCGTTTTACCTCCTAAATAACCAGAAAAAGTTAACAAAAATCCAAATTCGTTTAAGTCTTAACAAGGCAATCGTCTGCAGGAGTCTGTAATCACTTTCTATCCAAAATCAACTTTTAGCTTGCAACACATAGAACATGCAGTTAGGATTAAAGCACAAAACATATTGACACACAAAAACAACCACCGCTAGCTTAGCAGCAGCCACAGCCATGTGCTACCGTTAGCTTCCTTTGTGAAACGAAACCTAAAACAGTACAAAACGTACGGCGAAAACACTCCAGAACATTGCAACACACACTTTAGAAGATTACATACCGCAATAACAGGACTTTATCCGCACAATTTATACCACTTTACCAAACATTAATTCGGCACGAACATAAAGAATCGTCCAACACGGACTGAAACATATGTTTCCAACACAGCCGTCCCGCACAGCAAACACCGAACTCTACAACGTCCGTTACAGCCCAAAACCATTAACAAAAAACACAACATTATAAGCAGTGACTTTTAGACCTTATTAATTATTTTCTTGCGGAGGTTTACACCAATCTGTTATAAGTTCCGTAGTCCGCTTTGAGAAATTTCCTGGCGCCGGCCTCCAGAAAACCACTCAAAAGACTCGAACTGATGGCAGAAAACCGCCTACTACCACTAATTTATTTATCAAAACATATAGTCAAAGCTGTCGTATGTTAGCCGTCAAACGTTTTGCTATCAAGCAAAAACGCACACAGAATTAGCTCCGCCATAGCACCTAGCTTGGGGCGGCCACCCTGATGGCCTGTCGTAAATGTTCACAACTAATTCTTATAGATTTTTAATTTCAGTTATCCATCATATTCAGTTATATATTCATTTATCTATTTTAATTTATTTATCATACTCGAGTTCATTATTTATACTATAACATTTTAACACAAAACGCAACATCACCAGCACGTCTCGCAAAGTGCCTGCGTAAAAAACATCTCACACACACACATAGACACACACTTGTACAAGCAGAAATCGAAACACTAACCTCAAACCGGAGCTCACCAAAAATGCCGGACCATTTTCACAATTCCAATTCGTGGTGCTCAGCCACGCGTTTGGAAGAAACGCAGCCCCTCTCCCAGGTAATCCGTTTAGATTTACCAGAGGGCGACCCAGGCGCTCCGTAATCTTTTTTCGATTGCCAGCCTGGGAGCTCCCAGATAGCGTCCTGTCTGGGCAGAGTGGCCAACCCGTCGAGATCCGATCCGCACCTTGGTTCCGATTTTGAGTCGTTGAAGAGATCGCTCCATCTGCTCCACTGTCCGCTCCGGAGAAAAACCAGCCCCCACTGGGCGCGCAGAGTAAGAAACTCCATCTCCCAGCAGGCACCGTTGTTTCTCTACGGAGCGTAAAGAAGGTCGCGATCCTGCTCAGAGCAGAGAAACAGACAGACGAGCCGCTTCAACACTACGGGCTTGCAACAGTCAATCTGCACAAAACAAAAAAACATATTTAACTTGCATGACAACATTACCCAATGTTAGATTAACCAATCAATAGAATTAAAAAACTACGCAACTCTGCGCAAATTGTCAATAGAGCAAATACATGTCCGTTAATTAACTAAAAAAAAAAAAAACTGGATCCTGGTCCATAATGCACACAGTTCGAGTGTAAACATTTGTTGCATTAAATATTTTCGAATTAAAATCTCAATGCATGTTTCAAGCAGAGACAAAAATGGAGCCAATTTCCAGTTCTTAACATTTATTTTGAACAGATTAACAAATTGCAGTTTTACAGAGAAAGTTGCCCCCCTAGTTTCTCTGGGCCAGTCAATATATTTCTGACAATTGAATGATCTTCATTTTACAACTTTATAGAAACCGGGCCTCGCCAGGACACTAGGCGTTTTCTTCTCCCTCCAATCAGATCATTTCCAAACAGTGTCTTAGCCATTATTGGCTGTCAGAGAATTATGCAGTCATAAGGTGAGACGTGTCTTTTCTCTTGGTCAAAAGTTCATTCTGAGTTTTATGGTTTTATGGCAACACACTAAATCTACAGACATCCTGTTTTTACAGCTTGCAATAAAACTTACCCAAGAGTTTTATGACTTAAAAGCTTATCCCCATGACAAATACTGACAGACCATATATATTTTTACAACCATGCAAACTATATAAACAGACTTTTACCTTCTGAATAATAAAAGTTTAAAACATATGCAGAATAACACCACACTACCTATGCAAAGCAGCAGTGCATATTATGTATGGAGGCATTCCTAAGTTGTTATTATAGGATCAAGTTTCAAATTTAGCTTTTGTCTGGATACCAGAGGCATTTAATATAAAGTCAGAGGAAGCATGGGGGCGTAAAAGGCTATTAAAACAGATACTGTTTTCTGAGACATGATGGGACATGTGTGCAATTCATTAATGCTGCAGAGAATAGGAACTAAATAGACACCCAGAAGGCTATAATGTTGAAAAGAAAGTTACTCTGTTTAATCCTATTGAGAAGTCAATCTCTGTCAAGGAACATACTATACTTAGAAATGTTTGAAGTGTATTAAGGTTAATGTTTTCATTCTCTAGAACAGGGGTCCTAAACTGCAGTTTTTTTCAGCCATTGTCCTACAACTTTTAGATGTGTGTGTTCTTCAACTGACCTAAATAAAAAAGATCTGATGCATCTCTTTGCTTTATGTACTATATTTGTTATACATATACAGTATACTATATTAAATCAGAAAAATACTGTACATGACTGATTTAAATGCTAAAACATTCAATTCCATGCATGTCATACATATCTGAATATCATTTACATATTGTTCATGTGTGAGTTTTTATGTGTGTTTATCCTAGTGTAGGTGTATAGAACACATGAGCTTTCCTTTTCATTGTGTATTTAGGATAAGAAAATGGTTTGAAATTCTTCTATCTCCATTGAAGTAGATTTGTTGTGCCCTTTTTCTTTTAAAGTGGTTTTAGGACTTTTGAAAGAGCAAAAGGCTGAGACATCCATTTGCCCAGGATGGGATGCTCCGCGGGGAGTTGGAGGTCTCTGCATCCCTGGGGTAACTTGATCCTCTTTTATCCATGTGCACCTGAGTTTTCTCTCATTCAAAGCCTCTCCCTGCTTGTGGATCCTTGTTATTCCAACCGTGAAACTTGTCTTTGCCCATACAAGCTTTAATGCTTTGGATTTCTTATGCAGATTAAACAAGTTAAGTGAAAATAAATTAAGTTATATATATATCATGTATTTAGGTAATGCCTACCGTAGTTATTCATGCTATTGTACGAAGAGCACCGTCTCCAGGGTGAAGCTTTTTCTTCTATGGTTACCAGACAACCTGACTGCAAAAAAACAAAAAAATGAGGTAATGTGTCATCTTAGCAAGTATATATATATATATATATATATATATATATATGTATAATACATGTTTTCAAAAAATCTGTGTATTCGGAAACATGCAATAAAATTGGTTGTGCAGGCAGTTTACAACTTTCGGGAAGTTTGATCGGAAGATTATTCCATTACGAAGCATTAATATTAACATCTGCATCATTTTCGCCCTATTTACATTGCTCTGTTAGCTTAGTCATTTTAACAATCGGTTAAAAAGTTTAAAACAAGCCTAGTGTAGTTAGGTGTACTTTTGGGAGTCATTTGGTATGTTTAATTTACTCAGTCTTTCACAGACAGCATACTTCCCGTCATAGCTGAAACTCCCCACATGGATTAGGGCTACCAAATACAAAAGAGTGTTCCTGGTGCTAAGCTCTCTCTTGGTCCTCCACCCGCCAGAAAAACTTGCTCATGTTCTGTGTGGAAGCATTTTACAGTCAGTGCAGCAAAAACAAACCCAAAGTGAAAAGCAAAAGTCAGATCAGCAGAGATAGAGATATCAAACATCAGTCAACATCTGCTCTGCATAATCCCATGCACTTAAAGCATCCTCTTCTGGATCTGTCCCCAAACCCCCTAAAATCCCCAATGGATAATTAAAGAATACTTACACTATAACGTAAATTAGAATTGTAACACAATTTTTTTAATGATTTATATGGCTATTTTTGATTTTACTCAAATTCAAATAATTTCCCCCCTCAACAAATACAATTATAGATACATATACAGACTGCTTTGTACAACCCTAATATAAAAATATTAGAATTGTAAAGATAAAGGTTTATAAAAATGTGTTGCATGTCCTTTCAATGTGATGGATATTTTATGTTGTATTCTGTTTTGATAAATTATGGTTCTGATCATGTAAGTGGTGAATTCCACAAAAAAAACAACAGATTATGACACCTAGTTTGTGTGTTTCAATTAGCAGACTTTGAGCTGGTAAAAAATAATACAAGGATGCTATTCAGTGATGCTGGTATCCTAATATGACCACTTTTTCAGTAACGACTAATCCAACAAGTAGTATTTACATGCAGGTAGTCAGATTAAAGTTACTTGTTTAAGCTACTGTGCATTACTATTTTTGTAATTTTCTTAAGCAAAGAGTTAAATATGGTATACGGCAAAAAAAGCGTTAGGAAATCAAGTAACAATAGCGGTAAATATGATCTTACATACTTTCAACAAAACTACTGCCATCTTTTTCTGTCGTAATCTAAAATAGCTGATTATCGCCTTTATGTATGCTTGTTTTGGCCTGATTCTGAGAGTTCTGTAATATGTACTCTGAGTCTGCCATTTAGTGGAACTACAGTAGTACGTGCTGTGAGTGAGCAAGTACGTCCCCAAGACACAGCTTGTTGCTTTATAGTTGCTGGTGTCAATGTGAGGTTTAAAAGCAAGTCTATGTCTGACCTTACTTTTAAAACGCACTTCCAATTAAGCGAGTTGTGGAGAAACTAGTTATATTTTCTATGCTGAGGCAGTGAGGAGTGTTATTGGCAGCGGCTGAAAGTAACTAGTAAAGTAACTTGTAACGTAACACAGTTACTTTTAAAATAAAGTAATCAGTAAAGTAACTAAGTTACTTTTTGGGCAGAGTATTCAGTAATCAGATCACCTTTTCAAATCAATGGCAACACTGATGATATGAATTGTTTTGGTGAAATGAACTGCATCAGTTATGGATGGTTGTGCAAGGATGTTTCCGGATGTGGGTTATTCCGATAAGTATTATTTCATGTTTTGCTTGAAGATCAAATTCACCCAGTTGCATTGGATTCAATTATTATTGAACATTTATATAATCTGTTTATGCCTGGTTCCATCCATCCATCCATCCATCCATCCACCCGGAACCTCAGGAGAAGGTTGTGCAAATATATTCAGCAACACCTTAGCTGATAAGTAGAAATGTGAAATGACTTGATATTTCTAAAGTTCTACATTGGCAAAAAACAAAACCAAAAAACCCTAAATATTCCGAACAAAGGCCAGATAAAATGTATTTCTACCTAGCCATAATTTATTCCTCAATATTAACTTTCAGTATTTTAGGAATAAATTTCCTTAGCTGACTGATGGTGCTACATCTTCTTGGAAAAAATGGGGGCATTTTGATCTAAAAGCTAAAAATTACAGGGATTGCAACTTAGCCAATTAAATTTAGCTATGATGAGTTCTGTATTTAATTGACTATTTGCTACACTTTAGTGGCAAATAGACAAATGAGAGGTGCCTGGTAATTTCTGTTGCTCGGATTACATCTAGAATCAACCTGAGTGCTCATTCCGTCATCCCTGGTGATTAGAATGAATGTCAGACACTATGCTAGATCAGCTACGACCGCAACATTCTTCGCCAGGAAATGTTGACGAATACCGAAATTACATATTTTGACTGAGGTTGCAACTACACACTTCGTCTCCCCCAAAACCTCTCTCCTCTGTTCTCATCCCTGTTACCCCCCCCCCAATTTCTCTTTTCGCTTTCTCTCTTCATCTAAGACTATGATTTGTCATGGAGGCTGAGAGAGGAGATAGAAAAAAATGTTTACTTCAGGAAAAAAATATCTCTAACATGTCTTAATGTATTCTTTTAAAAGAATTGACGCAGTGGCGTGGAAAAAGATTAATTTATCACGCCATCAAGCACAGGAACAGCTGCAGAGAAGGATGGCTGTAAATTGCAAGCCGCTGACAATGCCTGTGTTACAGATGGATTTCTCTGTCTGTTTCATATTGAGATGGTGCATGGGAGATGGGGAACGAAGGGTTGGGAGAGAAAAGGGCGGAAAAAAAGCAATTTTGTCAGCTTTGGTCTAAACTTTGTGACAGGGGTAATTTTGATCCATTAGCTCTGAGCCGCTCGCCTCGGCCAATTTCTCATCGTTCTCATAAGATCTGGTCCTGGAATAAATACCTTTGGCCCTAATGGAATCTATTTTCAATGTAAAAGGCTTGCAAATACATAACTGCTGGATGTTTTCCCTCCCTTGCGAAAGCATTCTGTTGTTAAAGCCGGGGTGAAATTGTATGCAGGTGCGTGAATTGTTAACAGGATATCATCCTGCCCACTTGAATTTAAACTTTTAGCACAATTTAAGAAGTTTCAGAACTGATCCTGTTTTTTTCTTTTTTTGGGTGGGGGTGGGGGTGTGGGGGGTGCTGGCAAGAGGCCAAGAAGCCACCTCCATAAAACTGGGATTGTGACAGGAGAGATCAAAGAAAAACTGTGGAGAGGGGGGTGAAATTGCAGAAGGCCACCTTCAAAATCACATCAGTGGCTGAGCGAACATAGCAGCATTTAAGGTGCTATGTGTAATATCTTTGCGCCTTAGCCCACATAATGGAAAATATAAGCAAAGGCATTCATACCATTCTCCCAAAAAACATTTTTAAGAGTTGAATTTTTGTGGTGATGCTTTTATTAAGATGTCTCTGTACTGATTAAACAAAAAAAAACAAAAAAAAAAACAATTCATACAATAGCACACACTGTGAAATCTGAAACTATATAAAGCAAGACCATGCATACAAATTATTTAAAATAATATTATTTATGGATTTACATAAATAATTTTACTGAAGAAAACACAGTGTTTCACTGAACGCATGATGTATTTCTTTAACATTTGGTCATGGGTAATTCCTTATTGTTCTAGTCTTTTGCTGTTAATACCTCTTATACCATAAGATTTAAAAAAAGATCTGGTAAGTTGGCGCTAATTATTTTTAAATTTTGTTAAAACTTATTCTTGGTTTACTTTATGTTTTGGGTATTAATATGTCAAACATGGACAACCATGGTACATTTTTCTAGGAGTAAAGCAGGGGTGTCAAACTCATTTGGGCCACATCAAAATAATAAATGTCTTAAAAGGCCAGTTGTGGCAGAAAGTACTGATAATTTTTTTTTACAAAACACTAAAATATTAATAAATATCTGTCTCAATAAGTACTTCTTAAAGTTTGACAAGTACGTCTTATGATTAAATGACACTGAACATCTTGTCACGATGATGTTATTTAGGACTTTTCAAATAAACACTGATTTGAGAGATAAATAATTTTTAGTTGCACATAAATAGAACTTAAAGGTTCTATATATAAGATCCTGTAGAGTTCGGAGGGCCACATAAATGTC
This sequence comes from Apricaphanius iberus, assembly GCA_028564705.1. NCBI lineage: Eukaryota > Metazoa > Chordata > Actinopteri > Cyprinodontiformes > Aphaniidae > Apricaphanius > Apricaphanius iberus. The sequence goes on along the minus strand of JAPXFQ010000846.1, from coordinate 1,451,124 downwards.
TATGACGGTCCCGATTTGGCCCCTAGGCCTTGAGTTTGGCATGTATGGAGTAAAGGATCTGGCATAAGACCAGCACGCACTAATAATGTTAATTTTTATCAGAGCAGAAGCCGCAGGAAACAATGGAAAATTGGATCTGTATTTATTGCTTGCCAAACTAGATACATTCAAGTTTTGGACAGTAGTCCTTTGCCTGCATACCCAACTTTTCCGCAGTGGCTCATTGAATTTGTAAAAGATGGACGGAGATAACAAACAAAGGAATCACCACTATATGTATATAGAGCAAGGAGTTTAATTAGGGATTTGACCTGATTTTGCAAACTTTGGAGGAGACAGGAGATAAAATGCACCAGACTGGTCATGAGGGGGGCAGAGAAACGGCACCAACCTGGGAGAGTGAGGGGAAGTAAATACAAAGACACTAAGGACCAGGATGAGGAACAGGTGAACAAGGACAGACACAGGTGTTATGAATAAGTGCTGGGAGTGACACAGAGAGTTAACAGGGCTAAATCCTGTGATCTTGACAGATATAGTCAGTATATTTAACTGGGAGCATACGTTACTAAAGTATGATTAAGTTTTTCATTAACAGACACTCCAGTTTCGTTAGGATGATGCAAAGGAGGAATATGTTCAAACTTAAGTGTGGATGAAGATATATCAAGCTATCGCCCTGTTTGTCTAACATGGATTCATTATAATATGTAAAAGTATACAGAAAACACCCAATGATACACAGGCAACCTGTTCATGGTGTACCTGGACAGGTCGCCCTGCTCCAATGACTGTTCGAGATAAACACCAGCTCCCCTGCAAGGATAAGCTGGCTGAGATAATGGATGGATGGATCCTCTATAAAACAAATAATTTGATCAATAATGGGTCTTCAAGGAGGGTAATGACTCCAAAAATATGACCTACAGTAATCCAAATAGAAAGTGTTTGTCAGATGCCTTCTTCCATGGCTACACAATACCCAAGCGTAAGAGAAGAGAGAAAAAGAGAGGTCTCTTGACGATCTATAGAAATGTGGAAAGACCAATGGTCGAAGATCCGTCATGCTGTCTCTTACAACATTATGAAATGTTAAGCAGAATGCTTCTCACTGACAAAATAGTGTTATACAAAGTATTAAGGGCTATTTAAGGGTTAAGATTAGTTTTTTCCACTTGTGAAGTTGCTACAGCCATAAACTCTGCCACGGAGGTTATGAGTTTGTTTGTTAGTAAGCAACATAACTCAAAAAGTTAAAGACTGATTACGATTAGTTTTTGAGAAAAATGTCAGCAGTGGGAGTATGGTATCAGTATTATATCAGTGTAGGTTAAACTGAAAAGAAATATTGGCACTGAAAATGAAAATTGTTATTGAAAAATATAATTGTAGCTGAAAATCTTAATTGTGCATCTAAAATAAATGTAGAAAAAATTTCTGTATTGAAAGTTAAACCAAAATCGAAAGTGAAGAACATTTCAATAAAACTCAAAATATATGCATTAAAACATTTATATCACAATTAAGTCTTCAAACGTTCATTCTTTTTTCCAAATGCCAATCTTTCTTCAGTGCTGCTGATTTTCAGTGCTGGGGCGGGGTGTCAGAGCCGCATGTACTTGCTTTTAGCTGTCAGTGAGCCAGGCTGTTTTCTACCCGTTCTCTAACCCAGCAAATAAAGGTCACTTGTAGGTCTTTTATATATCTTTCATTATAAATAAACATTACAGAACGTTATAGCAGTGGATTTTGCTGTTATACGTAGACATTTTTGGAATTAAGATTTTCAGTTACAATTAAATTTTTCAGTGTCAAATTTTTTTTCAGTGCCAATATTTCTTTTCAGTTTCATCTTAAGCTGATATCGTCCTGTCGTCCTGATCCCATACAGTAGCTGGAACAAGTGATTCGATTTTTGGGATGATTTGAATCACTGTCTGGGGTGAGGGACTGAACTGGCTTGGCAGATGTAGGTACTTTCCGAGTGCTTTTCTAGCTTGTTGATGCAGTTCTCCCCCCACATAATAATTAAACTCAAATCAAAGATTTTTTTTTTTGTGAGATTATGCTAAATTTATCATTTATATTTGTAGTAGAGGAGCCAACAAATATGGAATACCAAGTCACAACCCTGTGCTAAGAGTCATATGATAATTATTTTATCATGGAATAACAAATTTGTTCTAAAATCAACCATAGTGTCTTTTAATATTTCCTACCAGACTTTTCAATGTGACATTACTGCCCAGAAGTTTTGTTCTTGTAGAGTTTTCACAGGGTCAATTCACTTTAATTAATGAAAACTGTATTGCTGTTATAAAAGAGGGAGAATTTCTTTTTGACTGCAGCTTGGCGGCACCTTGCTGTTGCAACTTCTGGGGACCGAACATTGCCTTAACTAAAAAAACATTTTTAAGGACACCTTACTATGCTGGATGTTGGCCCAGCTTTCCTTTTCCCATTTCTTTAGCACCTCCTCGAAATGACCACCCCTTCAGTGCTCCACTTGACTGAACTGTGGCCCTGTTCAGAGATTTCTTCACTCCAGATGAGAAATGACATTTAAGTCTTATCAAGATGGAGGGTCAATAAAATATTGAAGCAACAGTGTTTACTCCGATTAAGCCTCCAAGTGCCTGATGGAGATTATGGGACAGCTCAAATTCTAGTCTGGGCAAGAAATAGGGTAAACTGTTGAATTATGGATCACACAGCCCCTGGGAATGCAAAGAATAGATAGTGAGGTAATCCCAGGGTGCTGCGTGACCTGTGAGGGAGGAGAGAGACCATAGCTGATAGAAGTGACAAAAACTTCTAGACATCTTGGTAGGACTGCTCTAGTTTGGTATCATAGCTTTGGTAAATTAGCATTCTATTTAGAACCGTTGTGTTAATAAAATAAATACAATATGTAGGTTGGAATTTAGAGGGCAGTGCAATCTCCTCCAAAGTTTGCCATAGTAGACCTCCAAACCCGCTATTTCTTAGCTGGTTTTACTAGATTCACAAAAAAAAAAAGCAGATGGAAATATGGTCTCTGGGTCTAGCAGATAGGAGCAATCTGAGCCTATATTTGGTTCAGGATACAGTTATCCTTTCTTCAGCCACAAACACAATGGGTGCTTTGAGGTGAAATATTGAAAAATGTTTAATCATTGTTTTATATCATGAACTTTGTTTGTTTTGTAAACCTGTTTCTGTGTTCTGTTATCTCTGTATTTTATATTATTCTCTTAGGCCAGTGGTAGTCTTTTTTATAATCTTTGTAGTTTATTTTGTGTCTAGTTTATTTCCCTCTTGATAATTAGTCTCCTTCATTTAGTCCCCCAGTTCAGCACTATGTTCTCTTAGCTGTTTCACATTCCCTTGATTAACTCACCTGCATAGAATGTTATTCTTCTCTCTTACCTCTGTATTTAAGATGGCTGAGTTTTATATGTCTTTGCTGGTTTCTTCAATTAATCTTTTGTGCTCTTTCTATTCTTCTTGCAATATTCCATGTAAGTATGCTTGTATGCTCATTATTAGAAACGTATCCCCTTGCCACAGTCAGTTCCCTGCACTTGGGTCCTTTATTAACCAGCAAACATGACACTGTATTATTCAAATGGTTTCTTTCAATTAACAAAGAGCTTCAGGTCCTAACCTGGTGAGGCATTTTAAGAATACGACATCTGACTGGATTATTTATTGGAGCATAAATGTATAGTTCAGACAAATGTATGTGGTTTTCAAATTATAATATGACTATCTAATAACTTTATACTAACTTATATTTTGGCAGAATGGAAAAATGTGCATGCACCCAATGACTCTTTATTCATTTGATTTAGTACATAAAAATACTTATTGGCTTTTATTGTGGATCAATGGCTAGATGCATACAGACTGCTATTCCTCAGTTGGCAAAATCCAACATGAGCAATACAGAATTGTTTTTATTTATTTGATTATTAAACTCTGAACGGGAAACATCAATTGGACTTTTCCAATTCTGCTAAAATTTTAGCAGGTGTTTTTTTATGGTATCTACATTACTTAAACAGCTCTGGTGTTTGAGAATGTGCTTTGAAACCTGCTATGAATTACATAAATATATATAAATACGAGAGACTATTCTGCAAATGTATCCATAATGTCTCATTTAATTGTGGGATAACTGCATCAGCACACAGAATGCTTGTGGCTTAGGAGAAAAATTTGTGGAACAGGTCTGTCTATACGTCTGGATTCAGACTTGGAAGTACACACAAATTCAGGTTTGGACATATTTTATATTTGCTGTAGAAAATATAGACATTTGTCTTTTTGCAAAAAAAATAACTTAACTAGCCTAATGCTATGACAAACCATGCCAGATTCCAGCAAAAAAGTGGACAGGTCATAATTATCACAACGGTTCCAAGATGCTGGGGAAGCCTGAGAAAGAACGACAACAACAGCAGTGTTAAAACTTAAAAAAAAACACAAAAAAGAAAGAAGAGGAATAACTTTAAGAAACTGAATATTTTAAGAAGGAAATAAAATAACAAAAAGTAACAATCTAAAGGTTGTGATAAAAAGTAATATAGATATGAGTTTACTCTCTTATTTTCCTTCCCCTTGTAGATGAAAAATGCAAATCCTTGTTTAACTAGCTTTATCAGTCACATAAATTAAAACACTGGAGGTGCACAAGTAATCAGTTATTAATTTATATTGGGGGTTTTTCCTCCAACAGCTTATAAAAGCAAAGTATCAAGCATAGAAAGAGATTTAATAAGGAAAACATTTTGTTGGCTGGCAATCTCTCTTATTTCTAACATAATTAAATTTTTGCTATGAGACGAGATACTGCTTTTAATTAATTTTGTTTCAGCTTTTTTTGAAGGTGCAATAGGTGACAGACCTCAATTATGATGTTTTAATTAAAGGAAAACAAATATAATAAATAAATACATTTTTGTTGTACTGGTGAAGTAAGGAGAAAGTGTGTGATAAACAAAAGCCTGTGAACTTCCGGCTATCGCATCATTCCCATTAAAGGAGGGAGAGAAGCTAAAATTGAAAGTGACGGTGGAGTCTTTAGGAGGCGGCATGTGATTTCCAAATTATCATATTTTCTGAGTCAATAATAAAAAGCTTATGATAGTGCTAGCTATGCTGACAGGCTTTAATAAGATAGGGTCGGTGGAGCGCGGCAAACTGAAGGCCAGACAGTTGAGTGTATGCAGACCTATCTCAATATATTTGTATGTGTTTGTGTGTGCATGTGAAGGTGCGTGTGTGTGCCTAAGTGTGTTTGTGCAGTATAAAAGGAATATGCCAGGATCTGAGTTATGTTCATTTTTTTATATCTTTCCTATATGTACTTGTCCACAACATTTTTTTTAATAGTTGTATTTGTGCATGATAATGATCTTGTGTGAGACATGTGACAGCTGTTAGTATGAGGTCAGCATGAGGTAAAGCTGAAACACTTTCGTATAACACTCAAGAAATGCAAACTGAGCTCCGAAACGGATATCACATTCCAAACTCGCACACAATTTAAAAAGATTTCTCCTTTTACATTTTTGAGAAAACCGCACTATTAAAAAAGCAAAACAACATCAAATTGTGTTCAGTGACAGCGCATTATTGTTTTCACATAATTTCATCAGAAATCATATAAAAATGAACAGTCTCTAGCATAAAACACCAATATCATTCTCTAACAACACTGGGAGCACTGTATTATTTTATTAACAGAGTGTGTAGCTCTTTTATGGCATGAATGTAATTTAGCCCACTCATCTTGTCGAAGCTTGTTCAGCTTGATTGCTAATGAAAGCCACCCAGCGTGATAAAAACCTTGAATTTGCTAAAAGTTTTGAACATCCAGCACAGTTTGAGAATGTGATGACTGCTTTCTTCGCTGCATGACTGTGTGCACACGAATGCCAGTGCTGCATACTCTATGTTACATGAGCCTCAATACCCAGGGACCTCATTGATACCATGTTAGGAAAAAGATAAAAACTAACAGGTCCATTGGGCATAAGTGCAGATCCTTCATTAGGGCACTGCTCATTGATTTCCCTGTTGGTAATCTCGAACTGATGAAGTGAGTGGGTACAAATTTGCATGGCCCACTGATTACCTTGAACCCATCCTACCACACATCCATTAAGAAGTTGGTGGAAGTTCGGTAGTGTGGGGTGTTTGGGGTGGGATCATTGTCTCTGGAGAGGTCAAGAGCGTGGGTTATTGTGGGTTATTGTGTTCTGTTAGAGGTACATGTAGAGATGCAATTAACACTTGAATAAAATTGATTTCCACAATTATGCATACTCATGCACTCAAACAATAACAATGAGAATTTATGTTATTTATTTATCTCTTTTCTTTTTAGGCGAATCTCAAAGTGGAACATAAAATATAAAATACCACAGAACAGGAGTAAATGTGGGGCCACAGTAGCAAAGCTTATTATGCTGTCGTGTGAAGTTTGGACCTTGGGGCCAGAGGCAGTTAGTGTTTGTAGAGTAGATGTTCTTTTGTTGCAAATGATGTGACCCAGAGGCTGCAGATTTATGTTGGAGAGAGTTGGTCCAAACACTGGTCCCTCTGGCCATTCCCTAGCATTGACCCTAGCATTCCCTGGGGGGTCAAAATCAGCTGTCCTTGGGGTAAGACCTGAACCAATTCACACCAGTTACTTGAAGATAGTGACATGGTTGAGACGGTGGTGAAGAACATTATTTAAAAATCCAAAAAGTGTCTAATAGCCTATAGGACTGAGATGGTCTGGAGATTGTGATGAGGGAACTTAAGTCACAAAAGTCAGGGACAAACATATTACCAAACACACACCGATATGACAACCAAGGGACACACTAGGCAAGTTAGGGATAACGTTGTTTGAAGCTTAAAGCAGAGTTAGGTTAAAAAAATATCCCAAGCTTGGACCATCTCATAGAACACTGTTCAATAAATCATATAAGGATGGAACGAATATGGCAGACCTATAAACCTACCAGAGCACATGAACATTCACCTAAACTGATAGAAACCAATAATGGAAGAAGTAGATAAAGTGCCTGGTAACTCTTAAGGAGCTGTAAAGATCTGTTAGGTGGTAAACTGTTAATTGTCCACTCCACAAATCTGACTTTGAAGGGAGAATAGCAAGTGAAAAATGGAGTCAACATGTTGACTTAGGTTAGGGGGCGGGGACCACATTTCAGATCCGCTTCGTACATCCTAGTTAGCCTTAATCCAATTCATCCAGCACCCCGCACCTGCTCTACATCTCTAATCACATCACGATACACTTATAAACTCTGTTTGCCCTTCATCCCCCGTTTGCCTCGTTCGTTTCGCAGTCTGCCTCGTTCGTTTTTGCGATCATTTCGGACTTTTGCGTGCTTTTCGCTCGCTTACCTCGCTCTACGTCTTCGCTTCATCATACCCAGCATGGATGTCCTCACGCTTGGGGCGTAGATCCGTCCGAGGAGCTTTACCTCCCCGGCCTCATATCTGCAGGGGCTTCTCCTCAGCCCTTGGTCCGCCAGGCTTCTCGCTGTGTTCGGCTCCCCTCAAGCCAGCCGGATTCCGATCCATCTCCCCCGGCTTCGGCCTCTTTTCCTCAGAACTCCCAGCGGGAGTTCCCAGGCCGCTTGCCTCTACCTCTGGTGGCTGCTCAGGCCACCCTCCTCATTCTTCCCCTTCACCTGCCTCGCCTCGGAGCTTCATCCTCCGACTCGAGCCATCTCCTCAGCAACTTTTGGCCGCCGCTTCGGCTCACCTGCCCCAGGCCGCTCTTCCTACATCAATTCACGGCTCGCGCTGGGCTTCAACCTGTAGCATGTTGCCCTGCACCGAATAATCTGGTGGGACTCAAGAAATTGCATTAAAAGCCTGAATGGTTAATGTAAATATGCCATTCAGATTACTCTAACCTGATCAAATTCATTCGGATCAAATTTCCTTCCGCTCGAAAGGTTATTTATTCCGATAGTTTGTTCGTTAACGGTGCATGTAAACTCCCATTCCAAATGCAGGTCTTTCCTACAGAAGTAAGTTAAGTCATGCTTGAAATCCGTCATTTTATTTAAAGGGATTTAGTTAATAATTCGATTGCATGCATAAGAATGAAGGTTCGAGCATAAATAATAATAATAATAAAAAATGAATAAATAAAAAATGCAACATAAATTAAATAACATCTCAAATCTGCACAGCCGTGGTGGTTTGCAGTGGTGATCCGTTTCTTCTTCTACGCCTTTTTTCTGCGTTTTAGATAGTTCTGCACATGTAAATGGAATGGTAAATGGACTGAACTTATATAGCGCTTTTCTAGTCTTACTGACCACTCAAAGCGCTTTACATTGAAGCCACATTCACCCATTCACACTCGCATTCATACACCGACACCCAACATGGCTCGGTAGGACAATGTAGAATTTGGGGGTTAAGTGCCTTGCCCAGGGGCACATCGACATGTGACTGGAGGAAGCTGGAATCGAACCTACGACCCTCCGATTGCAAGCCAACTACTCTACCACTGAGCCACAGTCGCCCACATGTCTACACGATTGATGCTTTTCAGAAATACAGCTCAATTAAATGCGCTTTTAATTTGATAGATGCGCAATTTATGATTGGTTTGAGGATATTTGCACATGTAAACATAACTAGCACACTACCACATGGTAGTAAATTTAACACCACATTTAACACCAAACATAAGAGTAAAATATGAGTGGGCTGGCTCATGGTGGTTCTTGTGGAGTGTGTGGAGGTCCTTCCTTCAGTCAAGTAGTGCCTATACAGGTGCCTATATCTGTTTTTTAATTTATTTTGGCCGATATAGAAAAACATTGAATATATCAGCCCAAAATATCGGCTTATTATTGTTCTGTTTTACCGTAGTGTTTTTACAAATTGTTTTATACAGACCAATTATGCCAGTTTAGTTATGAAGGTCACTGCCATTGGAATTACTTTTTTAATTGTGGACGGGCCTCTGCACTGGAGTCTTAGCTGTGCTGTGGATATCTGCCTGCCCTGATTATTGCAGTTCCTGTGGTGACTCTTCTGTGTCAGTCAGTTTGGATAGATCTCCCAAATATCCTTTTTTCATAATGTTATTGTTCTAGATTTTTATTTTTTATTGTACATTGACTTAAAGTGAAAATCAACTTTTATTTTCTGTGAACTATATAAATGACTGATAGTGTTGTCCACATGTGTAGTCATTGTTTTTGGTATTTTAGTACAATTTAGTAAAAATATTAATTTTATACCAAAACCATTAGAGGACTGCCCTCTTCAGGTTAAAACTTTACACTACATTTAATTTTAATTGGGCATTGCTACAGGCTCTGCTTGGATTACTGACATCAGCCTGTATCTCTGACGGCAGTAATCCTGCCACTGTGAAGCATTAAACAAGCTCAATCTCAGCCACACGTCCAGTAAGAGTTGGAGTTGACAACTCATGAGCCATCGGCTTAAAATAATATGACTAAGGACCGCTTGCCTCCTCCACAGAACCTTCCTCCCTCTCCTCTCTTCCCTTCTTGAAGGAGATGGAAAGAAATCGTCAACCTCAAAATTGCCTCCGTCTGAGGGAATGGAGTTTGCGTTGCTATTGCTCTCCATCCTTCTGGCTGTCTGTGTCTCTGTCGCTGCAGCAATGCTGCAGGCAGTCAACTTGTCAGTCACAGCGCAGATCTGCCCACCTCACTGGTAGAAAAGGGCGACCCCTCATTTTAAGGCATTTTCAAACAGAAGATTTGGGTGGAGTTAGACTCTGGTAGGGGGTGAGTTATTCTTTAAAGAGATAGGAACATATTCAGCTATGTTATTTTTTTTCAGTGAAGGTGGTGGTGGTGGGTGTGTGTGTGTGTTTGTAATCTGTCATGTATTTGCTGTGAGTTTAACTGGTTGTGTATGAAGAATTTTTTATCTTGTATGCACTTTATGCTGATTTTATCATGAAAGGTGCTGTACAAATACAATTTGATTGAAGAATGATTGATAGTTATGGCTTTAGTTGTAAATACTTTTTGCAAGCAATTCCATATGCGCACGTTTTTATGCTTTTATTTCCCCCTTTCATTTGACTAACTCCAATTCTGCATCAAACCCTTGTAAAGTCTCTTGCTTTTTTAGGAAGAATAGACCAGTTTGTGGAAAAGATCAAGTTCAGCCACCTTATGTTGTTCTCACAGGGTTTACTTCTGACACTTTGGACTCCTGATAGATAGTTCTACCCACATAGGTTTTCATCTTATCAACAAAATTGTTCATTGATGTCTATTCTTAGTCTTATTATTGGAATAACATATGCATTATTGGCAATGTCTCATAATATGATTTATGGGCCTTGAACACCATTATGTTGAAATATGAGAGAAGCTTATTAGAATGGCCCTGCAACAGCATTGACATCCACACCGCCTGTTATGAAAAGCAGGGAGCAGCCTGTCCTTTCCAATAACCTTTCCTGGGAGAAAAGAAGACAGGGTGAGACAAAACAGGTAAAGAAAGGAGAAAGACAGCTGGGGAAGTAGAGAAAGACTAGTTACTGTAACGGTTGGTGGCATTATTGCCTAGATGCCTGACAGGGAGGGCTGAGTCTAAAGCCCCCTCTCATTAGATATGCGAGCACATTAGCAGGGATAGCTGTCTTGCTAAAGGTCAGGGTAGGAGGATGCTGGGACGACGATGAAGCGCGAAGCGATGAGCATCCAACCTTCGGGCTCACCTCTTTGAACTTCAATCATTTTGGCCTGGGCTTAATAGGTCCCTGGGGAGGATCAGACGCAGAAAAGGAACAGGGAGGGGAGGGGAGCCTTAATGGGACATCATGCCACCTTGACATTTTAATTAAGACTCCCAACCATTAGCATGCCAGAAGTTGGAGCGAGTGGAGCCTATGTAAGAGCAAATGACAGTATGTCACATTTTCCTTAGTCCCTGTGTGTAACATAAGAATCTACAGTGCAACATAATGGAGACAAAGAGCTGAGGCCTTTGCAAGGCAACGTAGTGACAAGACAGCATTCTTCAACTGCTGAGGCAGAAAATTCCCATACACATTATGTAATTAAATGGCATGTTTGTGCACCGCATAACATATAATTTGGTGACACACTATTATATTAGAATATAATTCAGAAAATTGTTTTTACAATTACATTCTTTATAAAATCAAGCTTTCATACGTTTCTTATCTTACTGGGCCTTTAAAAGTGCTCTTAACCTTGAATATATTTTACATTTTATCTCATTACAACTATTAATAAACACTACAGACACAGTAGGTCTTTGCACAGCCTTTGGTTCTTAGACAGAAGCATAGTTTTTATAGAGAAAAAGCACAAAAAAAGATAAATAATTATGAACTTTTTTTAAATACAAATATAAAAAGTATTACCTGTATTTATATTCCTTCCTAGCTCTAGCTGTAGCAAATAAATTCCAGTGTAGTCAAATAACTTCACAGTTATGTACGACTTTGTATTTGTCTAATGTAGTAATAACTATATTCATGATAATCAAAGAAATATGTATCCTTAATGCACTTGTAATGTAATATGGACAGTTTGCATTAAACTAAAAGCACTGTATCATAACTCTACATGTATTTGCACTTTAGTACAGCTTTAACATTGTTGCAAAATTACAAAAAGTCAGTGTGATGAACTTCTCTCTGGCTCCTAATTTGACAATTCCTATAAAAACCTTTGAAAAGCAACAGTACTATCGATTCAAAGGGCTACGTATTTTATCACGCTGCCTGAAGTTCCTCAAAAATTAGTTGACCGTGGGGGTTGTTCAATACTATTAATAAAACTGCTCTTCTGCTGCACTAAAGTGACTAATGACAGGTGTCAGAAGAGCATAAGGTCCATGACAAAAGCTCTTTCACTGCTGACTTTCTTCTCTGGCTATCTCATTGATAAAATATTCTGTTTTCTGTTCCCTTAAACAAGGATTCAGTGATTCAGTTGCAGATGCAAAAAAAGTGGGACTGAAAGATGACTCGACCTCTCTCAAATTATTGACCAGGATCTATAAAACATCAGTCTTCATACTGTGAACTACATTAAAGATAGAGAATAGTATTAAACGTGGTATCTGTTAACTTAAGAGAAACATCAATCACTCATAACAGTTGACCAATATTAGTATATCCATTGTCAAACCCTCCAAAAAATCTTCAATTTTTATTACAGATCTAGACCTCCCTGGGTTTTTTTGTGTTAAAAGAACAGTAATAGATTTGATACATTTGATGAATAGAAATCTGATGAATTGTTCAATCTGAGGAAAGACCAACCCTAGCCCTCACAGACTGAGGCTGGTCTTTCCTCAGATTGAACAATTCATCTGATTTTTTTATAGGATTTCAAAGGCTGCAGCAACACCCATGACTCTTGCATATTGTGTCTTTAAATTTACTTGATGTCTTGTTATTAAAATAGTTTGTCTATTGATCCCTTTGATTAGTTCTCATGTTTATTACACCTGTGTTTTTTATTAGTTCGGTGTGTGTTTAACCAGAAAAAGATTGAATAGTCTTTTCAGGCATGCAGGTGGGGCATTGGTTAGTTCTGTTGTCTAGCAACAAGAAGGTCCTGGGTTCAAATTTGGGACTGGGCTCTTTCTGCAAGAATGCCTTTTTTTTCTCTCTAGGTTCTCCAGCTTCCTCCCACAGTCCAGAGTCTGACAGTGAGCTGGTTTAATTATATTGCTCTTAGGTATATGCATTCCTGGTTGTTTGTTCTGTGTCCAACGTGTACCTTGCATCTTAAAGAATGACCGCTAAAGATAGGTACAACAACCCACACAACTATCTATGGTGGTAGCCTCAAACAACAAGAACAAGAACAAAACAGTGTCTACATGAGCAGTGTTAGTCAGAATCATAGTTACAGTTTTTAGTTTTAAAGTCATGGTTAAGTGTGTTTTTGGCTTCAGTCAAGGGAAACAAATACTAAAACGGATCAAATTGAGATTTAGCCACTTACTGGATGGGGGATTGAATGGATTATGCAACATTGACAGCACTTCAAAATAATCAGTGTTGTTACTTATTATTTTGTTAATAAGACATTTAAGAGTTAAAACACAACATTTAAACTACTTGGGAGTTGTTTTGACATTTTGACAGTCCTGTGTAAAGGTGTGCTTGAGTGAACCATAAAAGAACAGCTGTTGGGAAATTTGGCCAGAGGGACTTATCATGACAAGCAATTTGTTTTTGCATCATAAAAGTTGTGCAGCGATGTGCATTGGTTGAATGGTGCATGGTACTGGATTTGGACTGTAGCTGATTTTCAACCTGTAGGAGTGATATTTACTTTCAATGTGACGTTGCTTCAGGCAAGTAATTTATCTGAAGATGCAGAGTGAGCTACAGAGGGGGATAAAACAATTTTATACAATGTCAATTTCTCAGGTCTTCACATATCAAAGAATGGGGAAGTCTTTGATTTTCATCATAGATCCACCTCAGTTGTGAAATACATCAATTCCCTTGTGGTAAGTAATGGTCCAGATTGCAATGTTCATGTCAACTTGCTGTGAACATATAAATTAATAAAAACCTTGGTGCATTATGCAATAAATTAATGCATGGCCCTGTTAGAGAGCAACCTGAATATGAGAAGGCGGAGAGAAAAGGTGTTCAAAGACCAGACAGCCTCAATTTTCTTCAAGCCCATCAGGGTTTCTCAGTCATTCTAGGTACTGTAGCTATAACTTTGACACTGAAAAAATATATATCATATGGTAAATTTATGGACATAATAATGGTCAAAGCTTTGGAAACTTACATCCTTTGTTATCACCTTTTATTTAGAAGGGAGCAAATAATAATTTCCATCCATCAATTTTCTAAACCGCTTAATCCTCAAGGGGTCGCGGGGGGGCTGGTGCCTATCTCCAGCTGTCAATGGGCAAGAGGCGGGGTACACCCTGGACAGGTCACCAGTCTATCACAGTTATCTAGATTTCTTTTTTTTAAATATCTTTTGATACACCTGCTTACTCAAACCACATTTCTACTTTCATGTATGTGACTGCTTTTCACAGATTTATAATTTTATGGTAGCCTTAAAATACATTTTAGTTATGTTTAGAGAACCAATAAGTATGCTTTTATTATGCTCCTACTATACTTAGGCTGTTACATAGACTTTCATGTGCTGAATAATAATGTAATATATTTGAAGTTATTCCACTTTAATAAAGAAAGTATGAATGTACTTTGTGCATTTCTGTTTTTCTACAATCTATTTATAAGTGAAATGCCCTTGGTCAAAAAAACTGATTTTGCACATTAACATACTTTAAGTATATTTATACTTTAAGTGTAATAATCTCTTCAGTGATGATTAGTGTAACTGTAAGTACACTAAAGTATGTTTTAGAAAATGTATATACATAGTCCACCTTTTTTCTATAGCACACATGATAGGTCATGGATGCCTGGAGGGCAGGCTGTGAGACTGATCCTCTCATTTTAGATTGGGTTGTAATTACCACAACTCTGGAAACTGTGTGCTTATCCACCAATCACAAATTCTATGGTCTGATCTCTAACAACTTCCCTCCCTATGTCAAAGAGTCTCTAAACCCCACACTGATCCCACAGCTTGCATCTGCGTGCCACTGGTTTTAATATATGCTAGTTTAAATGAAGAAGCACAGTATGTGAAAAAGTAAATATAGCTTGTACTACAAGGTACTAGACTAGAAAGTAACTTCACATTGTAGATGCAGTGTCTCATAAAATTTTGGCTTACATGTTTAATAGCATTTTGTTACCTTCATCTCATAGATGGTCATGTCCTCAGAGAGTCCAGATCCTTTGTACTCCCACAACAGACTAGACAAACACAAAAATCTTTGTAAGTGCAGTGGGGAACCTTTGTAAAAACACTGACCCTGGTGAGAACAGGGCAGTAATAGCAGTCCTTCCTAAGCCAAATGTTACAATTAGCTGACAGGGCTCATTCTAAAATACAAAAGGATCAAACTCCTCTGAAGTGTAAAACAGCGCATGAAGAAAAGCGGCCTCTAGACATCATGATCATATTTGCGGGCTGATATGTCATTGATCATACATAATTCTAACCTTTAAAAATGTTTGCTACTGTTAAACTGTTACCATTGTCGTATTAAAAAAAAAGGAAAACCCAAAAAAAGATGTCATCCTCTCTCTTCTAGAGCTCTCCCACTTTCCAGGAACTTTTATTACAACTGTGTGACCCGCAACAATGATCAGATTTGCCTCGGATCAAATTACACACAATCTGCTAAAAAGTTAAAATAACACAAGAAATGAAGGTTGCCCAAACTACAATCCAAAAGAAAAGAAAAAGCTTAACATGAACACAAAAAATGACTTTTAAAGTAATTCAAAATCTAAAAGAACTTGGTAAAATTAAACCTCTGCACCATGAAATAAAAATTATCATTATTTCTTTTCCCCTCTAAATAGCAAACAATGGTAAGGGGTCCAAAATATGCAAAAGGCCAGTCATTCCACTGGCTTTCAGGCTAGCAATTGTTAACAGAAAAAACTGTGTAATACTTGTTCTTTTTTAAATACAGTCAGTCACAGTTGCCTATGCATGCTTAACATGAACATTTTCTTCAACCTCCATTGCCTCCATTAGCCGTAGAAAGGAAATAGACTGGAAAACTAACAAGTCAGACTCTTCTACGTCACAGAAAATTAGTATTCATGGCTTCACCCACCTTGGCTTGTGACTGCCAAAGGAAGGCTGTAATAATTTTGCAGCCAGGAGAGAGAAGAGTGCGTGTCTGTTAGCAGAAGCCATATAACAGCAATTACAGCACATCGGAGAATAAGTTCAAGCTTGTGCTATTACTGGAGATAAACATCAACTTTGCATTTATTACCCAAGAAGAATTGGAGAAGAAGTTGCTGGAATTTATCTTTGAAGCACCACCAGCAAAGATTAACACTAATTTAGTTTATTGTTAGAAGGTACCATAAGAGTTGGTTGCTGTTAGCCAATCAGTGGCAGTGTTATTATCATTAACGAAAACTAGAAGTAAAAAAACATATTTGTTAACTGGAATAAAAATAAAAACGAGAATTTGAAACAAAACGAAAACCAACTGAAAATGTAATGAATGTTCTAAAAACTAACTAAAACTAACTGAATTTATTGAAAAAATGAGCTTAGTTTTCGTAACGTGTCTCATAATATCTAGAAGTATTATTTCTATTTTGCTCCCTGTCTTCTGCTCGCTGTCACCAGAAACAGATGCGATCATCAACTTGCACGCTTTCAAAGCAAATAAAAGGCATTTTAGGATTACAAGCGATCAGGAGAAGATTGAAATGATGATTAAACAGTCTGTAGCAAAAACTTCATAACAGGTAAGTTATGGCTAACAGATAAGCTAAAATGCTAACTAACACTGCAACTACAAAACTGTAAATATTAGCAATCTGAGCCATTTTCTGCAACCACCATATTCTGTGACTCCTTGTGGAGCTGTTTTGTTAATACATCTGTAGGTCACCAATTGTGATAGTAGATGCTACTATTACATTACGTGACCGCTCTATCACTCATTAAAAACATTTTTTCGAGAGGGTGGAAACTTTTTTCAAGTGACAGTTTGTGCAGAGATACGTTGTCAAATTAATTGTTTTTGATTGTAAAGGTGACCGAATGACAATAGCTCAGAGGTCACCAATTCTTACAGTTTACATATCTGTATTTCATATCATATTGTGTGACCCTTCCATACCTTTTTCAAAACAATGTTCAGCTCATAACAGATTTTATTAATGGCAGTCATGATTTTTACAAAGTGGCACAATGTTTTTATATGAGTAATCAGCGAAACAGCGCCCCCCCCCAGATTCACAGAATAGGATGGTTGCAGAAAATGGTACATCGGAGCTGTAAGTTGTGTGTGTATGCGCTGTGTTGATGGACAAATAATCTCTCTCTCGTTTCTGGTTGTTGGTGGTTTTTACTGGCTGTACTGCATCATCCCAATATGTCAGTCAAGTCGTCTGTGTTGCCTAGTGTCCGCCTGCCATGTCAGTAAAGGTTGAGAGTGTGCAAAATGATCAACAGGATCATAGTACAAAAGATAGCTTGGCTTTTGTTTTATTGTGTTGCCACTCAGTGTCAGTGTTTTTATAGAACTGTAGAACTTGCATTAACTGTGGGCCTTTCTAATATTAAGACTCTACCATTTATCTTTTATACTTGCCTAATTTTTATGGTTGTTAATCTGACCCATGTCAATACATTTTTTAGAAAAATTATTTTCTGAGATTTTGATATACATTTTTTCTTTTTTTTGTCTTGCCCAGGTACACAACTTGTTTAACCAAAAGACTAAATCTGAAACTAATAAAAAATAAACTGAAACTGAGCATTTTCAAAAAAATAGAAGCACATGTAGGGACCTGGCGGTGTGGCGCATTGCCGCTGGGGGCGGGACCCCTCATGGGGGGCCCCCTATAGGGGGCCGTTGTGGGGGCCTCGCCTGTGGTGCCGGCACCCACTGGTTAAACGCATCTAGACACCGAGGGCCCGGGGGGGGAGATGGGGGTACCCGGCAGTATTCCCATGTCCCCCCCCTCTGTTTTAAGTGCACATTAGAACAACACGCAACAACACCACATTGAGCTGGGGGAGAGAGGCTGGGGGGTCTTTCCACACCCCTGTTCGTTGGACCATCAGGGGTCGGAGCCCAGATAGAACATCACGCCGTCTGGTCGGGGTCCTGGGCTGGTGGACTGCTCTTGCCGGTGTGGGGGCCTTGGCGGTCTGCTTGTCCCCGTCCTGGTGGGCAAAGGGGTCTGTCTCCTGGGTGCAGGGGCAGGGTTCTCTATTGGGGCGTCTGTCCCTGGGCCTGGGAGTATGGAGTATAGTGTACGTATGGGGGGTATGAATGAGTGTATAGCGTCCTTTTTTTGTATGTCCTGTATTTGTAAGAATGTGTACGCATGAGAGGGAGGGTACGTATGAGTGTCTCTGTCTGTATTTGTCTACCTGTCAGGTTGGGTGTTTGGCTGCTCTCTGGCCTGATGCATCTTCTTCCCTCCCCGTCACTCCCCGTCGGTGATGGTTGCTCCTGCCCGCTGGTTGATGATGGCTCTCGATGCCTGGGGCCGGGGGTCCCGGTTGCGGCCCGGCTCGGTCCTGGTGCATGTCGGGCGGGTCCTGGGTGGTCCGGTGTGTCGGGCGGCCGCTGTTTCGGGCCGACGTCCTCCTTGGATTGACTGGGGCACCTCTTCTGGGGGTGCCGAGGTTGTAGAACAGGTTGGTGCCGTCCGGTGGATCGGTGGGGACCGTGCCTGGCGCCCAGTCCTCCTGCCGGTTCCAGGACTTCTGCTGGCTGGTCTGTTCGCCTGGTGGGGCTGTCCGGCATTGGCTGGGCCCCTGATCTTGGCGCCCTACGTGGGGCGGGATCTGGACCCGGGAGCTGGAAGATCTGGATGTCCAGGTGCCGGCTGGGCGCGGCCTGGGGAGGGCGTACACCCGCTGTGGCTCTTGCTGTGGCTCCCTGGCGTGTGGGTGTGTGGAGGCGGGCCGGGTTGTTGGCGGTGGGTATTGGTCCGGGGTGGCGGCGGCGTGTGTTGTCCGTCGGTTGGCTGCGGGTCCTCCTTGCCTGCGGCGGCGGCGGGGGGCCCTTGTCGGCTGGTCCCTGGTTGGGGCCCCGCTGGGGGGCGGGGTGCCCCTGGTCCCCCTGGCCTCCGGTTCCTGATCCGGGCCCGCCTTGGCGTAGCCGGTTACCGGCGGAGCCCGTGGGCTAGCCACTGCGATCTCTCGGGCCCCAGCATTGCGGCTGGTGGGTGTTCCCCTGGGGCTTCCATCTGTTCCCCTCTTGGCGGGTGATCGACCTTGTGCTGATCCGCCTGTGGCCTCTGTACTCTATGGGACCCTGGATGCATACATCTCTTGCCTCCTCCATGTCTGTGCCGATTCCTGTAGGACGGATTGACGGTTCCTTACACCAGCTATCAATCACTTGCGTGGGGAAACCTTATTCCGACATGCATGCTCGCGCACACATGGGTGTGGGGACATTGGTGAGGACGGACATATCTTAACCTGAGGTTATCATCATTAGTTAGTTGTTCACAGGAGCTTACCAGAAACATTTGTATTATGTTCATTAATCAATGCTTGTGTGTAGTGAATGTGTAATTCTTAGTTTATTCTACTAGATCCAAACTATTGGTTTGGTTCTGTACAGTTTGTTGTTTTTGTTTTGTATTACTGTTTCTCTGCCGTCCGGCAGAGGTGGAGGACTGGGATGTTTTCTTGTGTTCTTTGTTTGCCTCCCTGTCTTGTGTCGTCGGTTCGCACCTCTGCTGGTCCGGTTTCTTTTCTTCACCTTCTTCCTTTCTCCCTTCTTGTCTCAGTTTAATGTCCATGACGTCAGGAAATTGAACCCACAGTAATCACTAATAAAGATTTTTCATACATATACATCAAGTGGCGTACTACAGCGAAGCTGTAATACTCTGCTTGGGAAAGTAAAACTGTTGGGCTTGTACTTGGTACTCAGACACCAATTCTGAGTAGCATACTGCTAGACAGGACACGTTAAAAAAAAAAAAAAAAAAAAAAAAAAAGAAAGAATAGAATTAAACTAAACTACCTAAAAATGGTAAAAAACTAACTAAAACTAAAATAGAATTTAAAATCTTAAATAAAAACTAAATAAAAACTGAAACTAATAAAAATTGTAAAACTATTATAACCCTTAACAGAGGTAATACATTTCCATATTGTGAATATTAATGAGTAAGACTCATAATCCATTTGTTTCCTGCCCACCTACTCCTCTGTCAGACTTTAATCCCCTGAAACAGGAGCACGAGATCACTTTTTTTTCCTTAAAACACCTCACAAGACATTCATTCATACCAGAAACCACAACAGTTTTATTGAAATGCTGTTGATTTATGACAATTTTTGGATTTGTTCTGTATGGAATAAATGTTTCCAATCAATTGGTGATTTTGACCAGGTCTTCGTCACAAATGTTTTCCCAGACTTAAAATTCCTTGGCAGTGTGGTTGGGATGATTATCTTGTCTAAAAATTCCATTTCATCTTCAGATTCGTCCCTTAATCGTTCAGTTACTGTAAGCTAAAAAGCCCACACTATGATGTTTACAGATGCAAATTTCACTTTCTTATGCTGCTTTTTAAAGGTGATATTCAGAAACATTCTTCCTCCGAACATTGTGATATCAGTGATGTTTTAAGAATCCAGGTTTGTCTGAACGGTGATATTCTCTAGGTGTGCTATTTCCAGGTCTCTCTAAGTGTATAAATGAGTTCTCTTTACCTTTCGGACAACTCTGTTAACTTCTCTGTCATGAATCTTAAAGAGGGGCAGGTGGCTGTGCTTGTTTTATTAGTTAACTCTCATAACTTGCCATCAATATACTGTTGAACTGATACTGCCTCAGGAAATGTGTAATGCAATTATACTGCGGCAATAAACCATGCAGTTTTGTTGACTCTTTCATCATACAGTGTGATTGGAGTTGCTAGCAAGACTTTATATCATCTAGCTTAGATATGACATGTTCAAGTCCCAAAATATGTTTGAAACCAGAGTGTGTGCTGGACTCCCGATTGGCACATTTATATCAATTGGCATTATTTGATCAATTAAATCTGGCTCTTAAAAATTTAATTGAACCATCTTTTGATACCTTCCAAGTTTTGGTTAAAAAAAATGAAATCGGCATTCAGTTCTCTACAATTTCCTGGAGGATGGCTGTGTTGACGGTGGACTTAAAAAAAAAATAGTGGGCTAACACCAGCAGATGATATGGAACCCTAAATCATCACTGTCTGAGGACATTTCACACTGGACTTAAAGCAATGTGGATTAGTTCCCTCTCCACTCTTCCTTCACATCTGGAACCTTTTTCAAGGCCATGGTTATATTTGCTATTTTTGCATTCTTCCTATTGCACTTCTTCCTTCCACTAAACTTGATATAAACATCCCTTGACACAGCCGTCTGTGAACAACCTTTAGTAGTTTATTCTTCTTTTGGAGAATGTCAATAATTGTCTTCCTAGACATCCTGCAAGACACCAGTCTTTCCCACAAATGTGTAGCCAACTAACCCAGACTGAGGAAGCATTTAAAGGCTCAGGCAAGTCTGATTGTAGCGTGCAGGGCTTTGGGGTCCTTTGGAATAGAGAAAGCACTGAACAAGTACAGGCCATTTACCATCACAGCCGCCTAGGGATGGGTACCTTTCATATTTTAATTGATACTGTACCAATTCTCAGTATCTAGGAATCTCTAGGAATTTCTTCTTATATAACAATATGTAACAAATATCACAATAAATAACATACACCTATTTGTATAATACCATTGTAGTGTTGTACAAAATCCTTCAAGGTTAAAAACCTTTAACCACAACTGCTCAATGTTGTCTAAATGATGCAGGTCAGTCTTGGTGGGGTCCCACCAAATTTACAGATATAGAAGCAATTTATTAGTTTCTCACAGCTGTCTCCAGAAAAAGTTTGCAACACAGTTGAAAATGAAATCCACTCCCATCAGAAATAATCTAGAAATCCTTAACTTGATCTATTCCTTTTTAAAAAAAAAATAATTTGTGATAACAAGGGATAAATATATAATGCTTACAAGTTGTACATAAAGGCATATAGGAAAAGTAGATTTCAGACGTCTTATAGGTACTAAAGTTCAACTGAACTCCTTTTTACACTTTTTAAGCATCATGAAGTCTGAATTTCTTACTAACCTAATACCAGAGCCCAGATGTAGAGGGTCAGTGGAAATGAACTAAAGAAAAAAATAGAGGACTAAAAGATTTAGAGAGGATTTTTTTCTTCGCAAATAAGCTTCTGTTACAAAATAAAGCTGAATCGAATATTACCCAGAAGGTTTGGATAAAAATCACCTTATAGCTTTATGCATTAGATAACCACTGTGGGTACATTAGATAAAAACAGCTTATTTCTTTTGTTCTGATGATTCAGAAATAAGTTCATTAAACAAAACAAACAAAATACTGAAGAAGCCTAAAACATAGTCCAAGTCCAAACTTCAGAAACTTTTGGAACTAAGGATCGATACCAAAGAAAGGCTGGTATTTTGAGGGATATTCTTATACCTGTCCAGAGTGTTGTGGTTTGAACTCATTATTTTTTAATGTACTGAAATATTCTGTATGAATATGTCATTTTAGAAAAAATAATTGCACAGTAAATATTGGAGCTAATAGAGAAACTTAACAAACTCCAAGTTAAATTAATTTAAAAAAAACAAATCCCATTCTCATTGATACACCCCTTGAGGATGTGATATAAAATTACTCTAATTTGACTTTGGGGATCAAAAATGTTCTGGATTTAGCAGGGAACCATTGAAGGGAAGCCAAAAGAGGAGAAATGTGATCTCTCTTTTTAATATTCACCAGAACTCTTGTTGCCGCATTTTGGATCAAATGAATGATTTTATTTGCATTTTGTTGACTTCCTGATAGTAATTACAGTGGTCCAGCCTTGAAATAGCAAACACATCGACTAGTTGTTCAGCCTCACTCCTGGACAGGACCTTTCAAATTTTAGTAGTATCCCGGAGCTGAAATAAGAAAATCCTAGAAATCTGTTTAATATGGGATTTAAATGTCATGTCTTTGAGACAAATAACACAAAGGTTAGAATGACAATTTCTGCCTCATCATAATTTTAAAGTAGAAAGTTTAGAGTTTTTCAAGTTTTTAGTCTTCCAGACATGCCTGTAATCTACCCAACGATTTTGTCGGGATTTATGGATACATTTACTTGCATATCATCAGCATAACTTTGGAAATGTATCTAATTCTGTCTAATGATTTTACCAAATGAAAGCATATATTTAGTAAAAGAATTGCTCCAAGCACAGAACCCTGCGATTCTCCACAATTAACCCTCGAGTGAGAAGAAGATTTATCTTTTATAAGACCAACATGGTCCTAAGATGGACAAGCGACCTGTCCAGGGTGTACACAGTCTCTCCTGATGATTTCTGGAGATAGGCACCAGCTACTAGCCATTAGTTTAGAATAATGTAGACCAGGTTTTAAGAGTAAATGCCCTAGAGCCTAAGTCAGACTACAATCAGAAGCCAACATTAGTTTCATATCTCCCATAGACTATATGGTATCTCCTTACTGATGCAGTTTTGAGAGGCCTTGGAATTCTAACAATAGACTGTAAAGAAGCATTTATCACGGACTGATTTCATATTTTGTGTCTTGAGGAGTTATTGAAATGTCTGTTCTGAATGTCCGATTTAAGGTCGCAGGATCCCAATATAGCTATCATTGTCACAGCGCTAAGTGCTAACTAAGCATGGGGTTATTTCCGGTTTGTTATTATTGAGCCTGGCAGCGCCCCCTGCTGTATGACAAAGGGATTACCCACAAGTCAAAATGTTCTTTACAGCGGTACAAATGTAGCAAAAGGGGTTTGGTTGCAGAAATACTTGCCACGCCATTTTCAAGACTGACCTTTTAAGAATCACGGCAGACAGACATGGCTTTCAGCATTAGTCTCCATGTCCATAGAAAAGAGCTTAAACCTGGACCTGAAGCTCTCTAATACATTGAAAAACAGAGCCATTGAGCTCTTCAGGAGAAAAGAAAGAAGGATGAATTTTATTTTCAAACAAGCAGGTGATGGGGAGAGAATGCATGTTGGTGAGTGAAGCATTCTATTAGCATTTGTTATTTGTTTTTGCTTTTAGTAATCAAGCACTGGTGACAAAATGGTAAAAATGTTACAGAAAAATCTACTTGAACTTCAGTTGTTGTTTGTTTGGTAGAATCAGTTAATAAATTGTCAAACTGAATCTAAGCTGGTTTCTTTTATTTTGAGTGTGTGTGTGTTTGAATCATTGAAAGGGCTTATCCCTTCAGATCAAATAACATTCTGCTAAATCATTAATAATTAATTTAAAAATTGCTATTTGACAATTAATTTTGATATCTATATATATAACATTTTGTTTCCAGGTTAAACTGGATGGTGCCCTGTTTTAAATGCTTTGAAGGAATAATAGAATAAATAATATATGAATTATTAATTTAATATTCCTAATATAAACAGATAGACCATAACTCTTATTTCACTTGGTAACATTACACAACACATGTATGATGTAAATAACATGATCTTTGCAGCTGTGTCAACATGTTAAACTGTTAAACACATTTTATTGGACACACTTGTTTAAGCTCAGATATCATATTTGGTGGGGATATTAAAACTTTGCTGACTAATATTTGAAAACCTGCTTTCATTTTTTGATTTTACAGTATTTTTGATAGCTTCCTACTCTTAATGGTGAATGAGAGCTTATTAATTTAAGTTGCTTTAGGAAGGATATCACTGAAGGCCTTAGGGTAAAATATACAGCTCACCACTGTGAAGAAACAACATTATGAAGTAGACAATCAATTTGTGGCTGGTCAAATATTATACTGCTGTCCTCTACTGTGTTACTCTGAGATAATGAGAAAAATAAGAATGAAACAGATTCTTTAAAACTTGTCACAGAATTGTCTGATAAACTCTACTGCAATTAATTTTACTTTGAGGTTTGGGGTGCTCACTTAAAATAAATTCAAAGGACATAAAACGATGAACAGACAAGTCAGGGTTTTGTGTTATTTCTTCACACTAAATGCCGTAATCAGTACGGCAAATCAATTTAATTATCACAAATCAAGTAATTAAAATCCACATTTTAATGACCCCCACGCACGGAGAGGGATGGGAATGTGATATATGCGGGGTCATTCTTAATTGAGGCACTTTGAATTGCATGAAAAGCACTGTAAGAATAAAGTTTGGATTTATTGATTGATTTTAATTAGTCGTTTACTCTTACTTGAACAATTTCTTTTACAACTACATTTTACATTTACAATACAACATTGCAAAGCGGTAAGTACTTTACTGTACCAACTTTTTTTTAAATGTGCTGCAAAAACCAAAATTTTAATGTGCTGTTTTTTTTTTTTAAAGAACAAAATTCATGAATAACACATTAACTAATATGCTGTTGTGTTGTTTTACTGCGATTTACTGGCGACCTATCCAGGGTGTACCCCACCTCATGCACGATGATTGCTGGAGATAGGCACCACCCCCGCGACCCTTTGAGGATAAGCAGCATGGATGGATGGATGGATGGATTGTTTTCAATGTAATACAGGTCAAAGATAATTTAACAAAGTACTGTTTTCAGTTTGATTATGATTCAACTTACCATCCCATGTTTTTCTGATCGGGGGTTGTTCACTATCAGCAAATATGTGTTGTAATGTGCTTGTGTGTTAGAACATTAAAGATCAGATTAACATTTATACCAATGTCTATTTGCCCACTGCATAGAGTCGTTATCTATTTCAATTTCACAGAGACACTACTGTCTCAAAATGTTATCTACAATCCTGCTACCAGTCTGAATAGTTTCTTTACAATGGCAGAACTATTTTGGCCTGCATTTTAAATAAATCCTTGCTCTACAAAGATTGAGCCTAAACACAAGCAAGAACATGTAGAGTTTAGTTTACTTTGGGGCTTATATTTTAATTAATAACAAGGGTTCAAAGAAACTTATAGGATGTATCTAATACATCCACAAAAGGCTCCTGAAGCTGCAAAACCAAGGCATTGTTGTTGAATTGCAGAAATGTTATGACACCCTGCGGTAATAAATATCACTAACCACTGCTAATTAACCAAAGTTTAAGTGTTAGACTAGTATTAAAACCATCTAAACAATTAAAGAAACCCTATACTACAGTAGAGACTGTCCTAAAAAACTAATATGCACAAACTTGCTGAACAAAACCACTTATTATAAACAAAAAAAGTACTGTTACCTTCATCCAATTCAAAAGGCAGGTTGTGTAAACAGACTGAACCAGAAGGATTATAACATTTGTCGGAAGTAAACTCAAGAGAATGTGCTCTGGCAATTATTTTACAAACTCCTTTATGTTTAAACTAAGGATGCAATTGCTTAAAAAGATCCCTGTATAAGTGACTGGATGAATTGGATGTGTATTGTTATATTTATACATAATAATATGATGTATCATATTATGTTACATAGGGTACATTTGTAATTTTTGCCTAACTTTCGGTTAATGCAAATGGCATAAAATTCGACCAAGTTGTTTTGGGATGGATTTAAATATATCACAGTTTTTCTTGTCAGAAAGTCTTTTCAATACTTTTAAACTAAAATAAGCCATAGTCAGTCCTGCCTTTTCAGCATTTATTGTGTCATTGACTCCTATTCTTAGTGCCTTTTTTAAAATAAATGATTCATTTATTACCAATTTCATTCCCTGGTGTTAAAATCTTTTGATAATGTAACACTTTCAGAATTTATTGCAAGAGAAAGATATTTCAAAATAATTATTGGGGAATTTTTGAAACTATCAGGCATGTACATGTTTTCTACTTTGTTTTCTTTTGAAAACTATCCTAAAATGTAATATTTGTTATGTATGGTGAAAACTGAATTTAATGAAAGTGATTAAAACATGGGAAAAATCCGTGATCAAGAGGGACAGTTGGGGCAAAGAATGATGGGACCCTTGAGGTTTAACATTAATATTCATCCAACCGTCGTCTATACCTGCCAATCCTTGCAATGTTGGAATGCCTATTTCTAGCGACTGCTAGGTGATTATTATTTAGATCTATATCAAAGCCACCAACATGTTTGATTTTTAAAAATGTATTTATCTTTTAGTATTTAGAACAGGATTTACTTTCTATGATCCTGTAAGTCGTTTTTTCACACCATGTAAAGTAGGGTTTTTTTCTGCCTCAGACTTAATCTAGTGGGAGACTACACTGGTTTCGTGCAGAGTAATAAGCTTTTACCATGGCGATGAACCTGTGACAGAAGCAATACAACCTCTGGACAGAGAGTTATGATGCCAGCCATTAACAGATCAGCAACATGGGCACCGTAGATCCCCAGGAAGACATACTGTTGCACTTACTAAAGGAAACCTATATTTTATTGTTCTCTCTTGCTGATTTTCCCTTACTTTTCATGTGCCTTTTGTTCTAAAAATATATATTATTTTTGTTTTCTAAAGTTCCACTGTTTTCAGAAAATCTCTTATAAATATTCATAATTATTTTTATTTATATTTCGGCTTTTTATTTACCCACAGTGGGGGTTCCATCTCAAATGATATGTTAACTGTATGCTTCGAAATCAATTATGATATTAATAGAGTCAGTATTTTTTCCCTTAATTTACATAAAATATTTGAGAAATAATAATAAATAAAAAACCTATCAAACATTTGTAAAAGGCAAAGGTGCAAAGACCAGACAAAATACTTTTGTATGGGAAGAGTCTGTGTCTGGTTTGACTCACCTGGTTCTATGAAGCTATTTTCACATGTGAACATCAGAAATTTCAAGCAAAAGTGCAGACAATTTAACCTGGGCTTTTACTGCTGTGGTAGTTTAGACTTGCACCTCACAGTTAGAGATTTGTGGCTGGAGAATATGTGGCAGTGCATCAAACCAAATAAAGGAATCAGAGACATAATGTTGAAAATACATTGTGGAAATCACTGGGTTTTTGCAGAGAGAGGGGTCGTCCTGTAGGCCGTCTTATTGCATGATATTATTGCCACACACGTATGAATCTATCTAAAATATTAAGTGCTGAATGGAAAGTAACAAAAAGGTTAACAGAAAGACGAACAAAATAACAACTTAGCATGTAAGCTGCTCACATCCACTTCTCATAACTAAAAAAAAGGAAGAAGGTCAAAATTGTCTACAAGAAGTCCCAAGTGATTGAGACACATATTTTCCAGAGCCTGCTGGATAATACTTTTTTCTGTTTAAAGGGATTAGCCTAACATTATTAAATTGTTTATCTGTTAAAGTTTTTAATCAAGTTCTTCATTTCCTTGCTGTAGCTTCATATTTAGCAAAAAAAAGTTACAGTGGTCCAGTTGCTGAGGGTAAATTATTGTAACATAAGTTTTTTCTCTTTATATGTGTTCTTTACAAAATGTCCCCTGTCTTCCCCATCTGGTTCCTATCTCCAGAAGTCATTGGGCGAACTACACCCTGGACAAGTTGCCTGTCCATTTCAGACTATATTGATGTATTGTGGTTAAAAGAACTTTGTGTTAGAACAAGGACAAAGTATGAGAAGAAAAGTTAGACTATCACATGCTTTCATTCACTTATTCATTGTTCTTAACAACCACTTTAAGACTAGCTGATAAAATATTGTACTGACAGTTTTTGTTAAAGAGGAGAATAATAAAAGTAAAGATAAAAGTGTTAGTAAAAGTAAAATCCTGGTCAGATTTTGAGTATATTCGACAACACCCATCTCAGTATTTCAAGAAATTTATGTATTTTACTTTTACTTACTTACTTTAATTTACTTTTTTTTCACATGGTCATTAGTCATTGATATATTACAGGCAGACCTGATTCCCCACAGGGAGAGTTTGACTACCTGGGTTGGTTGTCGGCCTGTTAGGTGTCCACGCTACCGCTCTCTAATAATATTTCTTCTGGATTCCTTTTCCTAATTGGACAAATAAAAAATCCCCAAATCACCCCAGATATAAGTTAGAGACTTTAATATTTTTTTTGGGTAGCAATTGTAGTATGCATTAATGTAAAATTGAATCGTTCAACAGACATTTTAACTTTTGTATGTTTTTTTTTTTAAATCTTTCTTCTAAACTCAATTTTTGCATTTTTCTTAGATGGAGATTAATATATCTACAGTTAGCTACAAGTCCGAACACAAATGAAAGGACGATAGTATAAAAAGAGAAAAAAATATCTCCACATTTTTCTTTGTCCTAGTATAGGTTTGGTAGGTACCTTTGCAAACAGTTTGTCGGTTGTAATGTTCTTCCAGTGAATAATCTGTTGGTGTTAAAATTACCAACATGGCTTTTGTACTTCCTCTACTACAGAGTCTAATACCCCCAACACAATTTATGGATTTGGGCTGTGATCCGCTTGAATGGCTAATTGTGTTGTTTTATCCTGACCTTAAGGAGCAAAACGCTGAACTAATACAGTGCATTCAAGCTACTTTAACCAAGTCAATTTTAATTTCAAATGAAGAGCTTAAGTTTTTAAGCAGTTCATACTATTATTTGTAAAACAAACTCATGCATGTGCCTTTGATAGCTCCTCTGCAATGTTTTGCAAGAATACGTTGTGGAAAATGGAAGCTCAAGGAAATGTATCATCTCAAGGTTTCATCAAAGTTTAGTGAGAGATTTAGTATTCATAATGAAAGTAATTTAGAATAGCAGTCCACCTACGGCAAAACAGAATGGGAATCATAATCCTGAGCATCAGAGTTGAACGTCTCAACTAGCGCAGGCTCCGTGTAAATGGGCTTAATCAAAAGCTTTACATCTGCTGGTGTCATAATTCCAATGGAAGGTCATTACTAGTTTGGGGAGCAGTCGAGTATTGCTCCATCAGAAAAAAAGAAGAAAAAATCTAATTAGTTTGCACAACAATAACAAAAAAGAAACTAAAAGGGCCAAAACATGGCTGCACTGCAGGCTATCTTACAGATAACTCTCTTAGTCAGACATGTTTCGTAATTAGTTTTTCCCCTCCACTGGGATATTCAATAACCTGCAGTTGGAGAGATAGAAGATAGTAATTCTTATCTCAAATGTTTGGATTTTTCTGCCCACAAAAATAATCCTGTCATTCAAAAGGAAAGGATTACAACTGGAAAGAACACAACTGTTTCTTTTTGCAGGTAAACAGGGACTTTCCCCTGGGTTTGGCACTAAATCATTAATTTCCTTCACTTTCTTTTTTGCATCCCAACAGTCTTCATTCATAAAAGCACCTGTTTCATCAAGAACATTGCGTAAATAATATAAAACAATAGTTGGAAAAGCATTTATTAAAGAAATGTAGTTTAACAATACTTTACAATGCTGTATTATTTTGTGTGCTTCTGTCAACAGTGTGGTTAGCTGCATCAGTTTTTATTCTTAAGGTGCTGACTTTTGCTTGGTACTATGTATAGTCAGTGTCTTTCATTGATTTTATTTTCTTATACAATGTTTAACATACATTTTGTTGGAGCAAACAAGGTAAAATGTCTTTTCCTATGTGGAGTATAAAGAGAACACCCTTCATCAGTGCACACATTTCTGTCAGTTTGTGATATTACCCTGGAGAGTGTAAGGGCTGAAGGGGCTAGCAATGCCCATTGGCTCTGATTCCTGATGGGTAGATAATGCTGGTGCATTCACATGTCCAGATTCTGGAAGATGTGATTACTTCAGACAGCTTGTTTGTTCTCATTCCACCTGGCTGGAGCCAACCCCAGAGTGTCTCCACAGGAAAGAGCCAAAGTGATGCAAGTAGAAAGCCTACATCTTATAACCTCTATCAGGTCTTTTAGCCATGCTAAGCTCTTCTACACTGAAGTTAGTTGAGTAAAAAATATCTACATAATAAATCAAAAGGATAGAAAATGTGAGAATAAATATTTATTCAACAATTCTATTGGAAATTTTCAACTTTGTGGAGTGCTGGAACCTTTCACTACTCTTGGGGCCAAAAATATGTTTTGTGCTGAACAGGCTGAGATTAGCAATATATTTTCCAGATAGAAATAATAGTTCTGTTTTTCCTTACCTTGAAATAATAATTTTTTTGCAAATATCATTTTGTGTTGTTATATTTTTGTAGAATGTAACATTTTGTTTTTGTTTTGTTTTTCAGAAAAATATGTATTGTCCCTGATTTATCAAAGGTAAGCACTTGTTAAAATGTGTTCAAACTTCCCAGAGGGTGCAAGATTCAGCAGCAGGTGATTTACTAAGCAGGCAAAGGGAGGGCTGAGCCTGTTAAACCTACAAAAAGATTTGTACAATCCTTTTAGCGCTTCTGTCCTTGATGACTATTTACAATAGGCGTTTCTGTCAGAAGAACAAAATATTGGGAGAACATGCAAATAAGTAGGCATTCCATGCACAGTCTGATTTATCAAACATGAAACTGTTTGAAGAGACTGTTTTTGGCCTAAAATTTACAGCCTCTTAAAGTCATATCTTAACTTTGCGCCACCACTATTGAACATAAATTTAATACTGACAAATAAAACATATAATTATCACACATTCTAAACAAATAGAAATTAACATTCTAATGTCCATAAACCTAACAGTTATGTTATTTTTTTCCCTTTTTCCCCAAAGACACATCATAACTGGAGACCTTAATGCGGCTGCACCAGAAACCTGTGTCCGCCAGCGCAACCCCCCTAAGGCACCGCATGTGGCCACTAGGAGTCCCCCACCCAAAGCCCCAGGAGAGGGTTCATGGCACCTAGCACTCCAACCGCAAGCGGACCCAAGTGGACGCCCCCTAAAGCTCCACATCAGCGATTGCATCCCACAGAACAAAATCGAGGGCCCGCCCCCACTAGGTGATGGAGCTGATTAGGAGCGACCAGAAAGATTGATCAGATGTCGACGCGGAAGCCGTTTCTAGAACAATGTATTCTAGAAGGAGATCTCTATACTGATTAATATTAAGAGCATTTTTATTTTTCCGGTTCAAGAGGATATTTTTCTTAGCGATGCATAAAACAATCTAAATATACTCCTAAAGAAACATATTTTGTTATTTCACTGTATATGTAGTGCTATGATATTTGTAATGTATCTATGCTTTGTTATGGAAAACACTTAGGAAACGTTTTGATATTTGTGTACATTTAATCTTATAGTCTGGTCAACATAACTGATAATTTATTTAAAGACTATTCACATCTTTTGTAGTTGTACTACATCCAAATTTTATTGAATGTAATGTTTTATAAGCCAACTAAGAAGAAAATGCTTTAACATGAGAGACTTATCTTGGTTATAGCAAGGATCTGCTATGGGGCTATGGTGGGCAACCTCCGGCTATGCAAGGCAAGGCAAGGTAATTTTATTTGTATAGCACACTTTCAACACAGGGCAATTCGATGTGCTTTACATCATTACAAAAAAAGGGCAAGAGCTTATGTAATGGATCTTTGTGAAATGCGGGGCCCTAAGCAACTTGAATTGCTATGTTGCTGAAAGTTTGTTATAAATACAAATAAAGTTGCCTCAATGGAAGGTCCAAATAGAATCAAAGTGGACTTATTATTTCTATGATCAGGTAAATGAGTTGGTAGTGACTAAAAGAACAAGATCACGGATGAAAATAGATGAAATCTGTTTCCTCTGAGGGTTTCCGAGTTCTCCCTTAGAGATTAGTTGAGAAGCTTAGCTATCGAGGAGGGGCTCATAGTCGAGTTATTGCCCCTCCATATCAATAGGAGCCAGTCGAGGTTGCTCGGGGATCTGGTTCAGATGCCTCCCTGATGAGGTGTTCCAGGTTATTCCAAAAGGAAGACAACCGGTGGAAGACAATGACATGCTGTAGGGGCCATGTTTATGAAGAGAAGTCTGGGTTTCTCTGCTGAAGCTGCTGCCTCTGTGACCCGAACCTGCATTAAATGGAAAATAGTGGAGGTTCAGATGGATGGAACCACGCAGACAACCAAAACAACTGATCTCATCGAACATTCTTGCAAGAAAGCCATTGAGGTTGTCTTAAAGGCATAACCCTCTTCCTTTGCTAATACACTATAAAGTGTATAAAAATGCTGCATATTAGTGGTAGAGCCGAACCCAAATACAATATTTGAAAAGGCACAAATAACATGTTTTTTTTCTTTTTTTTTTTTTTTTCTTTTGTAACAGTTACTTTAAGAAATATTTGTAGTCGGGAGCATGAAAGATTTCTGGTGTGACGCCACCAATGACGAGTTACTGGAGAGATAAGTTCAACTGCACTTCCCGGTCACGAGGGTCGAGGCAGACACCTAACTCATGTGCACTGCCATCTCTACGATTGTGTGTGGAAAATATCCACCAAACACTGAAAACAACACAACTCAAAGGATAAATAAGAAGCACGGCTACATTTGGAACACCAACTATAACGTACACCTGAGAACTTCTACAATTTACATGAACACGTTACCCTTAAGTCTTTGCGGTGTACAACCGTCCCCCAACTGTTTTTCTTTTCTTTTTTTTAAGGTGTTGTGGCAATACTGGCCTTTATTTTGGTCTCTTTTTAATTATTTTCCCGTTTTATGAAAAAAGATAAACCAATATTGCATATCCATAATTATTAAGATTAATAATAACGTAAGTTAGAAGTGTAGTTTGAAAAAAAAATAGATTTGTATGCCTATTTTGAATTTTACTCGAATACAAATACAAATACTTTTTCCCCTCTCAACAAATACAGATACAAATACTGACTGCTTTGCACACCCCTACTGCATATTTATCATTTTAAGGTAATGATGAAAAAAAATATTTAAAAGTCATATTGTGGAATATTTTGAATGTACAGTTACTCAAAAAGCAGCATGGAACTATGAAAACTCCATAAAGCAAGTTTAAATTCAAAGAAAGTTCAGATGAGCTCTCCAGAACATATTGTGTTCCAAATCTTTATGAGCTAAGGTAAATATAACATGTTTCAAAGAAAATGTATGACCTTCAGGGGAAACTGAATTGAGGAAAGTTGCTGCGCTGCAAACTTCATCAACATGATAACATGCACATATGAATGTGTGTACTTGTGTATTTGTAGTGCTGTTGATCAAAGTGGGTAGGCATACGTTTGAAGATGCCCCCCTGAGTTGCAGGCCACTCTCCACTCATGCACATTCACAAAGCATATCATTAAACATAATAGGGTTTTTATCACCGACTGTCAAGAAATACCGCTGCATTTGCATTCAAATTTAATTTGCCACACTGAAGCCCATGCAACCAAGAAATTCTCCTATATGCCCTGCCTCTTGTGTCACACACATGTGTGCACATATACATGCACATTCTCATGTTTTTTAATGCTATCAAAAAGGGAGGATGTCTCATAACATTACTATATTGTAGTTTTTTTCTTGAAAAAAATATTGCAAGACAGAAGGTCTAAAGCAGCTAAACCTGCTTCGTTTTTATTTGATTCAATTCTGTTTATATATATATATATATATATCCTAAAGAGTAACACCTATACAAATTCAAACACATATGCTCTAATAATTTTGCCTCGTGTTTAAAAACACAATAGGTCGATTCCTGGCCCCAGGCCATTAATTGCATGTCTTCCCTCCTCTGTATCTGCCCCTTTTTCCAGTCTAGCTACTAATGAATAAAAAAAAGTTTCATAGTTTTGGCAGTTTGCTGGAGCACACAGGTACATGTGGCAAGGTGCACAAGGAAGGCCAACGCTGGTTTCAATCCACAGACTCCCGGGTGAGAGTCATGCACGCTAACCAAACGGATATCCTGGTGGTCAAGTGGCCAGCACACATTATCTGTCGATGGCATAATGACAGAACCCCACACTGTCACACCCCCTTCTTTCTGCAAGCAAGTCATCGTGCTCCGCTCAGGGTACCACCAATTTCAAATCCATGGCTCAGTACCCATGGATCCTGCCAATAACACCAAATTTGGCAAGGTGAACAACAAGGGTCTGGGCAGGACTCAATACAAAAAAAGAGGAATATGAAGGGTAAAGCAATACATAGGGTAAAGACATCAGCAATGTGTTGGATCCCTGGAATTGTGTTCTCTCTTACCTTATTTCTTGCAGGGTGAGATTGGCAGGTGTGGTTCCCAGCTGGTCCTCATGGGCAATCAGGACGCTCTTTATAGGAGGAGAAAGTCCAGGAAGCGGACACCAGATGGTCATCTCTCTTGGAGTATTCTAGGTTCTGATTCCTGTCGCTGCTCCTCCTGTCTCTGATCACCCCTCCAACGGCTTCCAGAGAGGGCCTGCTTCCTCTCTGGGACTCTTGCACAGCTGCCTGTCCACCTCTGAAGCTAGTTTGTCCTGAGCCTGCTTCCTGGGGGCAAGAAGGATAGGTTACCTGATCGTCAGCGTTTGTTACTTCCCCCTTACCGAGCTCAGACTTCAAAGAACTACAAACCCCATCCAGGTCTGGACTTCCCACCTGTTTCAGTAAGTCTTATCCACTTGCATCTTCTCAACATCAATGTTGGTCACCCAACAGTTCATGCAAAGATCGCTACTACGGTAACTACTAACATATCCTACAGTCCCTGCAGATTCTTGTCTTGGATTCTTTGTTGATATTCAAATAAATAAACATTAATTGTTTCTTACATTTCTTGTCCGTGTTGTTTTTTGGCCAGTAGTAGAGTCCAGCCTGCCACTATGACACAATGAACTTGAAGAAGCAGATGCTGATGCACATCAGTTTGGAAGTTTGTAAACTGATTTCCTACAAAGGAAAAAAAAGAAATATTCATAAGTGGAAAACATTTTAGACAACTGAAAATCATTCTAGAAGCGGAGATCACCTTAAGGCAAGACAGTTTAGTACTCAGAGAAATGGCAAAAAAAACATCCAAAAAACTTGTTTATTTGGTCATTATGCCTCTTAATAATATGACAGCATTATGTGTTTTTGCACACTTCATATTAACTTGTTTAATTTCCAAATAATATCTTTAATGAAACATCAGAACGTAAAACTTACTTTTCCTCCATGACTAAATCCAGCAGAAGATAAATCCTGTCACAGGGAACAAAAATCATTTCATATGTTTTGATGTCTTCTTGTTTTATCAAAAACGCATTTCTTTACATTAAAGAAATAAGGGTTTGTCTAAGACCAAGGGTGCTACTTTGCCTTTTTGTCTCTTTTTACCTGGAGTAGTGCAGACTCAATTTCACAGACAAAATATCCACTGTAGAAGCTGTCAAAGTGTTTACCCACAGGCCGGAGTTTCTATCTGAGGTCTGACA
Organism: Apricaphanius iberus; assembly: GCA_028564705.1. Classification (NCBI taxonomy): domain Eukaryota; kingdom Metazoa; phylum Chordata; class Actinopteri; order Cyprinodontiformes; family Aphaniidae; genus Apricaphanius; species Apricaphanius iberus. Next base: position 1,415,184 of record JAPXFQ010000846.1, on the reverse strand, counting down.
TCTAATATAGCAAAGTGGTCTACAGCTCCTCCCTCCCACCCCCTTTGAAAATAAAGGACAGAGAGATGAGGTGCAACTCTAAACACAAAAGTTGCGTTTATAGTATTTTCTATGTTTACGAGTTTCAAAAACTGGCAGCTGCCTCCTAATGTAGACTTTAATAGATAAAAATATCAAACAATAGTAGCTGAAGAGCAGCAACTTTCACAATCTCAATTATTATATGTGGAGAATAGTGGTACATGTACATTTAGTATGTTGTGTTGGGCAATGTAAGCAGTGGCTCTAAGCAAATGTATAAAAATAAGAAAGCTGTTAGTGGATTTTTTCTGTTTGTGTAAGGTTGGGGAAGGAAGGAAGCAGAGGTGAAATGAGATGGAGAGGGTCTGAATTCTCAGTGGTCCTCTTTAGAAAGAAAGTTAAAAAGTAACTACACACAAAAAGTAAATCCTCTCAGACAGAAAAGCAAGATATCTCCCAAAGGTGCTTTGACACAACTTTCGCTTGTGGCAATTTGTCAACAAGAGAAATTAACGCGAAAAAGAGGTTTGATTTTCTACATATAACTCAAGTGACTAATGTGTTTATGAACAGAATCTGTGCAATTTATTTATTTATTTGTCAAACCTTGTCAGGAGAAATAATATGAACGTTTAAAATCAAATAAACTTTCAGGATGAACCACAACTTTTTTTTTTTTTTTACGAAAGGTGTTCATGCAATAAACACACTACTTTATCACTTTATTGTACCTTTGGAGTGTAGAGGGTAGAGAAAGGTACATGTTTTACAGCCTATAAGGAAGACATTCCTATAAAATGAGAGCTGCCTCGTGAGTACTATCTGGTTTTATGATCATTTTTAGCTCTCACAGGGAAAGGAACAGAATAAGAAGTAGCATCCCTCTCAAACACACACAGTCTCTAAAACACACTCAAATGTGTGGTTTGATGCAGCCAGACGTACTCATGTTATACACCCTAGACTCACACACAAATGCCACACACATGCCCTGCACAACGGGGGATCTCAATCCAATTAGCTTGATTATTAATTAAAGAGTGCTGTGAGACGAAAGCTCGGAGCTGGTGGAGGCAGCCCAAAAGGGGCGTCCACCGAGAGGGTTCTGGACTCACTGTAGCAGTAGGTGATTAGGCTGCATCGCCAGCATACCTATCCATGCAGTCCATACACATACACTCAGAGTAAAATGCTCTGTGTAGTACATACACCTGAGTGCACAAATCTGTCAATTGCTTTCCATCATTTTCCCTCTCTTTAATTGTTTATTCATCATCTGTCTTAATCGTATATTTAAAAGAAACTGCCATTTATTTGGGTATTTTTGCAGAGCTACTGCAAACCAAGGTTATTTTCTTAATTAACACTTTTTAAAACAAGTACTGATCCCGATGATATTCTGATTCTTTTTTGCAAAGAAGTCTTGCCAAAGACTGAAGCATAAAGGTTTCATATTAAAAACACACCAAAATGAATTAGACACTATAATCCAAACTATTTAATACAACTGTCAGTTTACCAAAGGACCAACATCACCAGCAGCTTTTTGATTAAAGGACATGCACATTTAGTGATGAAATATGCATCCATCCATCTTTTATTCTTGCTTATTTTTGTAAGGGGTTGTGGTTGAGTGTGCTGGTACCCATTTCAAATTATTTTGGCGAGAGGCACAACACCCTGGACATGTTGATTGTATATCACTGGGCAGCACTGAGACAGAAGACAAAAAAATAGTCACACATATTCATACCTAGAGGGAGGCAATTTAGAGAGATTAATTAACCTAACAGTCACATTTAGGATGCAGGCAACATAATAGTACTAATACTCTGAGAGAACCCATGCATACAATGGTGGAACAGGCAAACTCTTTGCAGAAAGACTTGCTCAACACTCGGATTCAAATCCATGACCTTCTTGTGGCGCCCTTGTTCTCAATACTACTTTTTAGGATGATCTGCAGTTGGTAGGTAATGCTGAGCTCATACTGGGATGAGGGTAAAAATACATAAAGCACTTTTGAATGATTATAGCTCCTGTGACTTTGAAGTGCAGGCTGCAGGTTAAATACTTGCTAATATGCATATAAAATGTTGTAAAAAAATACATTTGAAATGTTTATTGATGTTAATTTAAATTTAACTATGCATAACTGCAAATATGTTAATTTCAAAGTTTTATCATCTTGACCTGTGATGTAAGGTGGGGGAGTTATATTGCTTTGGGCCACCTTCTCAGTTTCTATCGGATCCTGCGGTTGTGTACGCTTGTTCATTAGCTTTGGCTTATGATCCTTTTCTTAAAAATGGTCAATTATTGTGTTTGCTGTAAAAACACCAGCCCATCGGGACAGGTAGCCAATTTCAGAAGACAAAAACCTCCCAAAAAACAAGCAGCATCTTTCTTATCTGGCTGCCTGCATTTTACGCAGCTAAACTGCCATCAGCTTGTGCTTTGGCAATAGAAAACGCTTGAAATTTATGGCACTCACTTCAGACCAAAGGATTAAAATACCAGAAATGTGACAGTTTATATCAAAGCAAAGATCATAGACTCTAACCAGCCAGCGTGCTGCAGTGCTTACAGCTTCATGAGACTTCTTTCCACGTCTGCTTCAACTGCAGCAGCCGGCTGGAAGGCGTGATCGGACGGATATTTCAGAAATTCAGGTCTGCACAGATGGGATCTCTGCCAATTAACAGCTCAGATAAAAGTTTACTATCAAATATTAGAATCGACGTGATATGTGGGTTGTAAAAGAAACAGTAAAACTAACTTGTAGCACCAAGGCTAAGTGTTAGCGTCGACTAGCATATGTTTGATTTGGGCTTTTATGTTTCTACTGTTCTCCTCCTCTCTCTCTGTGTTATCTGGGGCATCCGGTAGGCTCATAGCTGTATGATTGTGATTCATCATATGTCTAGTTGCAAATTTGTTATATTTATTCAATATCAAAGTCGACATTAAAATCCATAGTTTTCTATTGATTGAGCTCACACGACTCCCCTACCCCACGTCACTTCCAGTCTGGCATTCTCACAAAAACAAATCTAAAACTGAAAATAATCTATATATTGGTATTTTTTTTATTTAGAAACCATTCCTAATATATTTCTCTAAATTATGGTTTAGGGGGGCTCTATCCTGCACTTTAAGAATCAGCAGAGAACATAAATAAAGAGAGAACATATATCACTATTCCAATCTACAAATGTACAAAATGAGCAAACTAGTATTCACATACAAACAGCAACAATGAGTAAAAATGCTAGAATAATTAACAAACCTTACTGCTGCATGATAAACTGAGTATAACATTTTGATACTTGAAGGGATCTTCAGGAGACAAGCTTTGTTCTTAGAAAAAAAACATAAAATGTTTTTCAACACCTCCCATTTAATCACCTTATCATCTTGTGTAAAAAATTGACAACCATTGTTTTTGGTTTTAATTTATTATTTTTTTTTCTGAACAATAAGACAGATTCTAGATGTTATGTGGTAAATCCACACCAACGTGTTTTGCTCTGCACCTCGACGTCCCATCATCTACCAACTTCTGAGACCAAAACATAGTGGTTAGCCTTTGAAAGACCTAAAACCAAAGCAGCACAATGTTCTTTAGAATCAGTGGTACTTGTACAATTATTGAGAGCATTCAAAGTGGCAGTGCTATACTTTTCTTTTCCCAAACAGACTGTACATTTTTGTGGTATAAAATCCTTTCACTTGTATGTTCTAGGCTCTACTAGAACCTTGGCTTAATCAGATATTAGGACTTGAGCACCATATTTAATAAACAATGAAAATATACTTTCTGCAAAAGGAAAGTGCAATTTGATTGCATTGAATTTTATTCAAGTGTATCAGAGTGTTCTCAAGCGCTAACCTGTTTTCTCTTAGTCTCTTCCTACAGTAGGTGCTCCTGACCCGCCCTGCTTGACGACCCTGACTAAGATGGCAGTTTCCAGTGGAGGAACGTTCTCCACGTCCTGCTACCAACTTCTACTTCTGCATCAGTTCTGTTGCTCTTTCTGTGTCTCTGCTTCCTTCTCCAAACCACAGACGGTCTTGGCAAATGACCGCTTATGCTGAGCCTGGTTCTGCTGGAGGTTTCTTCCTGTTAAAAGGGAGTTTTTCCTCTCCACTGTCACTTCATGCTTGCTCAGTGTGAGGGATTGCTGAGAAGTCACGACGCAATCTTCTGTGGTTATCTAGTTCCTACATTAAACAGTGTATTGTAATAACTCTTCTTGTAAAGTGCCTTGATATGACATCTGTTGTGAAATGGCGCTATATAAATAAACTGAATTGAATTGAATTGAAAAGAGACTATACTGTACTACATTACAGTTTTATCATTTGATTTAACGTTTTACTTTGGCTGTCAGTGCATCTATTTTATTTTTCCAAAATATGAAAGAATCAAGGCAATAGTGAGGTAATAATACTAAAAAGAAACATTTACACTTTACTAACTTGAGCCTGCTGTAAGGAATGACTGCAAGCTATTGTATATGTGAAAGCTGCAAAATTGTTCTTTTTAAGTCAGGTAATACACTTAAATTAAGATACTCTGTAGATCATTTAAAGATTTGCCTATTATCCAGTGCCCATCCCTTGAAGGGCTTGTAAAATGCAAATTAAAAGGGTGGAGATTAGAAGTGATCCCATAATCAGATTTTTTTTGTGGATAGTGCAATCATATTTGTGAGGATTTATAATATGAAATAAGCACCCCCAGGGATGGAAGATTTGATTTAAAAAATGCATTTCCATTGTATATATAGTGGGGAACTGGCACCATATACTCGTTCTTCAGTGCAATTTTATGGAATATGAGGATTTAAGTGTTTACTGAGTCAAACATGAGAACCCCTTAAAAATTAAATTCCCCAGTTTTTCCTCACTACTTCATCTCAAATTCCTCTCCAGGGAAATTAGATGTGATCCATCTCGATTAATATTATGATGTTATGAGAACTACATACAATCTGTCTGACATATAGCACTTTGCAAAAACTTTCACCTAGGTTGAATCCTTTCACATGAAGTTATGTTTTGTTGGGATTTAATAACTATATGCCTCCACACAACACAATGTCTGAAAGGTTTGCTGTGAAATGACATCCAATAGGAAAATACAGTCAAACTGTGTATTTGATTATCAGAATAAATCCAACTGTTCTATGAACACCTCAGAGGTTGGTTGAAGAAAATGAGTGTGCAGACAGTGTCACAGAGTCCAAGGAGTACAACAAATTCCAAACGGCACAATTCCACAATTCAAACTAAATGCACAGCAATCCTGAAAAAGACGGCTCTACAAATATTTGATTTTCATGCACCTTAATTATCATGTATTGTTTTTCCTTCGTCTCACAATCCTGCACTATTTGTGCAGAGCAATCACACAAAAAAGTTCCAGGAAAATACCTGTAAATCTTTGTTGGAAATGTAGCAAAAAATAAGCCTGTACAGAGGTACAATATGACAAATAGCTTCAAGTTTTTCATGCATTATGTTTTCCTCACAAAGGCTGGTGGATCTAACCTTAGATGAATGGTATTTTAAAGGTTCTTGTTCTGGATTAGACATTGTTGTATGTGATGAGTAGGAGAGAGTGATGATGCACAGCCTTAGGAGCAAAGATTCACCCACGGTTTCATCCACATTGTAAATTAATATGTTTTGATGACCTTTTGACCGGCTGATTTACATCACATTGCAAAGACACGGGCTGTAACAAAACATGGAAAAACATCCATGCTCTCTTGGCTTAGGCAGCTTGTGTGATGCAGTATGAGTGGAACTACAACAGGGACGTTTAATGAAAATGAAAAAAAAGTCAGAAGAGAAATGGGAGAAAAGCTTCCTGAAATTAATCAAGGACCTCTATTAAAGAAACAAAGGTGGGGGCGAAAAATGATCAAAATTGAAATTCCTCTCAAGGAGCCTCTCTTTTCCTTACTCTTTTTATGGCAGAACATTTTTATTCAGTAACCTTTTGATGTGCTCCACCAACCAGGCAGCAGGGAACTCCTTCTTACACAGGTACACTTTTTCCATCAGACTAAGGTTAAGTGAGTAATTTGACAAGACATACATTGGAGATGACATATGCTCATTGGAAAGCATCTAATAAACATCTCCAATGGTAGCAGAGCCAAAACATCAAAATAAAATGTGCAGCTGCAGTGAATATTCTGGCAGCAGAGTGAACAGACTTCTAAATCCTCATAAAAGAATCCAGGACAATCATATTTGTCAACATCAATAACAATTGCAGGAGGGAATAATCATTTGAAGAAGTGTAATATGACAAATGTTTCTAAAGGGTGGTGTCAATACAATCATATAATGTTATTCTTTGTTATTTACTTACTTTATTGTCTATGTTTCATTGTTCTGCTCTGAACAATGGCCAGCTTCACATGTATAAGTCAGAACATCTGTTGCAACTTCAGAGATTCACTTAAACATCTCTCATCTTAAATTCCCTTTTCAGTCATTTTTTCCAGTCCTCCTTTATTCTCGTTCAATATTCATTTAATTTCTCTTGTTTTCTTTTTACCCACAAGAAACACATTTATCTAAGGCACATGTGTCAAAGCGAAACAAGGCCAAATCTGGCACAAGATAACTATTTATGTGGCCCTCAAGAGTTTAGAGGGATTGTGTGCTCAGATATTATTTTATCTTCTATAACAGTAAAATAAGTAAACTTTCTGATTGCGGGGTCATTCCCTCCAGCTCTCAGAAGACAGCTGGATGCTTGCTTTTTAAAATAGGATTTAGCAGGTCACTTTGTAACAATGCAGTAATTTGACATGAAAACTCAAGCAGAAAAAAACTAATTTATTTTCTCAAGAAACTCCAAAACAATGCATAAATACGTGCCTAAAAATTATAATGGACCTTTTTTTTTTATGTATGAGCGGATCTAAAGTACTCTTTATTTGCCCAGTGATATCAAGTAATTCCAGAAATATAATTTCAGAAATATAGAGAAGCCTCAATGTCTTGTTTGTTTGAGAAGTTAGACTGAATGAAAATGTATTGTGGGAGACTTAGCCTCTACATGTATCAATACTAACTGATTAAATAGATGATTTAAGATTATTGCAGAGATGAGAATTTGCAGCAGATTACAGCTATAATCTTAGATCAACTTCAGTTTCAAAGGTTCCATATCAGTTTATGTAAATTCGTTTTCATGAACCTTTATGCAAGTATTTACATAGAAGCTGTTGCTTATCCATACGAAAACTGGGTGCAGAACTGAACAGCACCATTTATTTTACTGTGTCAAACACATACTGAGAATGGAACATGTAAAGTACCTGTCTTTAAAAGCAAGGCAGTCTAAATACTAACAAAATAGAATCTATTTCAAATAAAAGTTTTTTGTCATGTTTTGAACTGTGCTTGTAATGCCTGTAATCCAGTTTTTTTATGGATTTTTACAGTTCACAGCCACTAGAGGTTTGCCTCAATCTATGTATTGTACAAGTTATGTCCGTTACCTTAAGGGATACTATGCATTTAAGAGGCCAGGAGAGAGAGAGAGAGAGAGAGAGAGAGAGAGAGAGAGAGAGAGAGAGAGAGAGAAAGAGAGAGAGAGAGAGAGATAGATAGATAGATAGATAGATAGATAGATAGACAGACAGACAGACAGATAGATAGACAGACAGACAGACAGACAGACAGATAGAGAGAGAGAGAGGAAGTTTGCATGAACAGTGAAAGCAAACGTGGAACAGAGAGACATTACGAGCGCGAGACAGTTTGCAAAAACTAGTTTTCATGCACAAACCCTTATTATGGAAAACAAATGGAGACATAGATATGATGCTGCTTTCAACTTGAAGGCAGTCGATCTGGCTTTTAAAGAAGGAAACTGAACACTAGCGGCTTCGTGTACCCTTGACAGCAATGATGGGGAGACGTTGCGGATGCCAGCGTGAAAAACTGTCTCAATGCAATAAGACAAAAAAAGCTTTCAGAGGTAATAAAAGCAGAGGGCCTGAACTTGACGTCTTTCTTGAAGATTGGCTGAACACGCAGAGATAGGACAGCCAAAGCTTTTCTATTGTGTTGGAATGTTAATAAAATCAAAGCTTTCCCAAACACCAATCACTTCCCCGACAATCCCCTCTGCACGTACCCTTACAAATGGTACTTAAATGTTAAAACAGCCGTGACTTTTAATCGGGTGCCGCTGTGTATGTACACATTAGTTTTTTTCCCCCAAAATAGGCTGTTGCGGCTTATAATCAGGTGCGCTTTATTGTCTGGAAAATACTATAATATCTTTGCTCTGTATATCGCTAAATAACTTAAATAACAAAATGGTTACTGGCCAGAACATGCCTCAGCCTAGGGGGTTAAAGCTAGTTGCTAACAGCAATGGCACTTTATGTGAATGCTTTCTGATAAACATTTAAATGTACCAAAATATGCTTATGCTTTCACTGAGGAGTTGCTTACATACTGTATATGCTCAGGTATTATTCACACATGAAATGCAGGTATATGAGGCAGTGCGGAGGATTTTTGGTAAAAGAAAAGGAATGTATTAAGGGAGGGGAGAGGGTCAAAATGGGTTTGCTTTTGGATTTTCCCTATGTCTTAAGTTCTTCTTGAAATTCTTCTAAAAAACTGACATGTTTTGCTCGTAGAATGTGTTTCACATAAAAAAGATCAATAGTTGTACAGTGTTCCATTTACTTTGTAAATAACTATTGGTTTCTGTTTAAATAGCTGCCACAAACATGATGACCATTTCAAAACTCATAAAATATTATTTGCATAAATCACTATGATGTTTTTTAATATTGGAGAAGTTTTAGGATTGCATAATTCCACTTTTGGTATTATATCAAAGTGGCCCCTCTCGGAATAACAATACATTTCCTGCTCTGGAACCAAATAACCTTAATTAATGATAAAGAAGGACCCAAAAACTACATATCTACAGCCGGTAAGATGTTAACAACTTAGACTCTAATAACAGAACCTTACCTTAACATGGGGTTCTTCTAAACTGACTAAATCATTACCTTGTGCTAAAGGAAAAAATTAACTAGCCTATAATATTATCTTTTTTTTTTACCACTATTCCCTTTTACTGTATATCGCTGCAGTTTTAATTATTTCTATGATAGAAATCGAGAAAGTACGTTTGGTTGCATTTACTCTACAAGCAATGTTTTGTGGGGGAAAGTATCACAAGCATAGGGTAGCAAAAGGTGTAAAAACACATAAGAGCAGCAATATTACAACAATAAATATACCTTACATGTGTACGCAAATTTCAACATTAAGACCCCAGCTGGTTGCCAAAACTCTGAGCAGAAACTAGTAAGTGTACTGGAGGTCATAAGTTATTGTAGATAGGACGATGATTTATTCGGCTGACCCCCGGTTAGGACTCAATTATTCTCTGTGGGAGCGCAATAGCCCATTCCGTCAAGCTCTTTATTGTGTTCACACACACTCTGATTGTTTCCCTTTATCATTATTCCTGCAGGATTAAACACAGCATGAAATAAATGCTACAGGCAATTGTGTTATGTATTATTGTCACATTGCAGCACAGACTCGCTACCATTGCAATCATCATAAAGATGCGCAATGTATTTTAGTTCTTTCATTATCCCCATCCCTCCATGTGTCTTTTCTTCTGAGATTGAATTCATCAGCACATAGCAATTTGTAGTTTCATTTCAAATAAATGTGTATTCCGTGGAAGTCAGAATGCAGATGTATGAAAGAAAAAGGCACAGATATCCTTTGATTCAGTTTAAATAATGTAAATTTCACTGACATTTATTCTTTTACAAATGTTTGTTCAGCCAAAAGTCTTTCCTATACATCTTGGCCTTTACAGAAATCATTTCAGACTCCAGCCGTGTTCAGTTTAAGTACTGAACCTTTGAAGGTATGCAATGTGTAGAAAGGTTTGGGTCATTTCAATTTTGCTTTTATTCAAAGTCAGAGATTATTCAGAAATTGTGCAATGCATTCAATTTTCTATTCAAAGGCAATACCACAGGTGATATTTTACTTTCAGAATGGCATTCCTCTCTACCCATTCTTATTTCTCCTGACAAAATCACATAATGCTCTTTTGACAAACTCAGTTTTCAACCATTGCAATTATGTGACACACTCAATATGGCCCTGGTTTTTTATATTACGATTCCACATACACTACTTTATTTTTAAATTGACTACTTTGTATTTTGTTTGCTTTAATAATCTGTTATTTTTCATTCAGGGAAACTTTTTCTATATAAGAAAACTGTAATGTGACAGCAAGCATAAAGCAAAGCTTTCAAACATAAAAAAAGCATGTCTGATACATTTTGGTGAGCTCAGGTGCACAGAAAATCTCCCCCCAATCACCTTGGCACCTGTAGAGGCTGGTGTTGTCAGACTTTGTTTTCCTGTGTCCTTGCTTTACAAAGGTTACTCTGTAGAATCAGATAGTGTGCTGGTAGTAAAAGAATCACTTCTGTGGTTGCTGCATCACCGACATATGGTCAGTGCCACCTGTCCCCTGTGGATACTGTGTGTTTGTGCAGCTGCAACATTTGTGTACGTGTGTATATGTCTGTGCACACAAATGTGTATCTGTATGTACTGGTAACCATCATGTGTGTGTATGTAGGTGTGAGTAAAGGGAGCAGGTGGTGATCTGAAATGTCCAAACCAATCAGGAGACACCTTCTCAAGTTTAAGGTTTGGCTATCCCACCCAAGCTTCAGCCATAACAGTTTCTAAGTGAATGAGGCACACAGTGAAACACTGTTATCTAGTGCTGTTTATGCCTGTGTTAGGGTTTACCTTACATTAGTTCTGTATTTACAAACCAGCATAATTTTACATGTATTTTATTTGAATATCACCATATGTAATCATTTAGACAGGAAATAAATATTTATTATCCCATTTTCATACAACAACAAAATAGGAGTGCTTCATAAAAGGAATAGAATATGTAGATTAGGGGTAAAACTAAACAAAAAAAAAGTTTTAAGTCCTCAAACCCCATATAGAGTCCTATTTTATCTATGTAACTTTTTTTTAAATACGTTTTTTAAGACTCTATTTTCTGTCACCCCAAGTGTTTTTGATCAACCCCTCAAAAGTCAGGGTGTACTTTCATAAACGAAGTAGGACGTAGCATTTGTAATAACTCTTTCTGAAAACTTGTCATTGTTTGTGGCTGTACAACAACAATGGATTATGTTTATATTTTTAACAGGAATATGTTCAATAAATTTGTGACCACTTATTGATAAAAGGGAAACATATTCCATAGACAGGGAATGTGGATATATTGAAGAAAACAGCTCAAGACTTTGAAAATTCTTTAAAAATTGCTGGCACAAAACACTAAACACCAGGGGTATTAATACCATGAAAATTACAAACAGTACACCAACAGGGCCCTGCAGTACGGTTCAGTCAGGAGTTCTGATACAAATTATTTAGAAATGCCTTCAAGTTGGAATCCCAACTATTAAATTTTCAGGGTCACTAGGGAGCCTATCTCTAGTCAATAGCCCACAGGTTGGGTGTTCTATGGACATGTTAGCCAACCCATGGCAACAACATTACACATACAAAGAATCCTGCACATTTACTGCAGACAATTTATTGACCTAACATTCATGTTTATAGACTGTAGGAGTATCTCAGAGTACCTGGACAAAATCATTAGATGAATGCAAACTACCATACATGGAAATAGGTCTGGAGGGTGGTTGCCATGTTGCCCCTTGAACATGTCGGATTTTTCTACCGTAGTCATTTTGAACCTGCTTTCTTTCTGGTGCAAATTAGGATGCAATTACCTTGGCTCTATTAGTATCTGTACTGGAGACATTTCCTACTTTTTCAGCTGAAGATTTTAAGTAATTTTCTATAGTCCTAAGGTACTGATCACCTGCAGGAGCATAGTCAGGGTATGGTTTGTTCATGGTTCATAATCCTTTAAATATTATGATAATCTGCTGTCCTAAATAGTAATCAGAATTTAAAGTAATGTCAGTAGGGGGCATTTTACACTTATATTAAATATATGTACGATTTTAATATTATTGTGAAAAAATGTCACCGTATTACAATAAAATACTTAATTACCAAAATCTGAAAAGCATTTTAAAGTTTGATGTTAAAGTATGAAATGGAAGAGTGGTTCTAATAACTGAAGGGTGGACTCACCTGACAGAACATCACCTTTGAGTTGTAAAGTAGAAAACCTTACTCAGCATTCACACAGAATGCGTTTGAAGCTTTGTGGGCATCAGGTTTACATTTAAAGTAAATGTAGAAGCGTGCTGATGTGTCACGTCAGAAGCAGATTGGTATCACGAAAACAAATTTTGGAAGCACATCAGAAAATACTTCCATCATTTTATGTGGTGTGTTTTGTGCATTTGCACGTCACAGGCTTTTTTTTATCTGCTGCTGAAGTTGAAAAATCTGAACTTCAGCGGCAGTTTGCGCCACTTCAGCCAATCAGGAGCCATGTGTAGTTGTACCATACAGCAAATATTGCCACATAACCTGATTTATACAAAATTTAGTTTGCATTACATACAGAGTTCGAATTACCCAAAAGCTTTTGGGGAAGCCATATTTTTCATCATGCCCTGTAATTTCCAAATTCACATGCACACACCTATATATTTGTGACACAAAGGTCAGAAAACATAAAAAAAATAATTTTGGTATTAACAGGTTCTGAACCAAAAAAAAATCAATAAGGGACCAGCATTTCCTGCCTTACAACAGATCAAGCAGCAACCTAGATCAGAAACACCATCATTATGATTATGCTGATCATGATCATCCCCATCAAAACCAAAATAATTGCTAAACAAAGAACTGATATCGGCACAGTAGGGTATATTAAATGAGCAGTGACCACAGGTGCAACAAGACAGATTTGCGACCCAATTTCTTTAACATTTTTAACAAACCTAGCTCTGATTTGATTGAAGATTTGCCATATAATTTCAGCACAAGCATGGTCTGATTTATGCACATTTTAGCACTATTATGTTTTTTTAGTGACATATTTATTTCTTGCATTAAATGAGCATTATTTTCTCTCTTCTCTCTAACATTTTAACCCTTCTATTTTAGTTAAACTGTCTCAATGCTTGAAAATTTTTTAGGTTATTCGGTGATTCACTGCTGACTTCTCCATTTATCCATCGCACACCAGTTGTTTTTTTGCAAGCAGCATACTTTTTGAATTGATACATACTGTACCTCCTAAGTTTCCAGGAAAGAGCCAGATATTCATACCTTTCCACTCATTCCACTGGCTTTTGTGTCCAGTTAAAAGGAAAATGCTGCATGACCTGTTTCAGCAAGACTAATTAACTGCCAGGGTGCGGAGTGTACCTGTCCTCTTCAATGTTCATTTTTTTGGTGTATCAAACCAAGATTATCCAGTTTATTTTAGACATCATGTCAAAAAAAAAAACCCAAAAAACACAAATCAGTGGCGAAAGAGCGCCACCATTTAGTTGTGATCAAAGAAGGAATATGTGAAAGTTATTTTAAGAGGTTAGTGTTCAGAAAATTTAATATGAGAAATTTAACACGCAATGTGGACAAATTATAATTTCATTTTAATTTGAAACACATAAGGATTCATATGGGGTACAAAATCTAAACTGAATTGAAACTGGAGTTTTCAGTGCTCCCCCTTGGTCTGTCAGTTGTGGGCTTCAGGGGAACCCATCTCCCTTTCAAGGGAGCCGAGTATATTAAAATACTGGGGGTCGGGGGCTATAGTTGTGATGATGATTTTATTTTGGGTTTGGGAAGGGTGGGGTTTGTGGGGTCATTTTAATCTGTAAAGCACTTTGAAAAGCTATGTAGTTAGAAAAGCGCTTTATAAAGAAAGTTTATTTTTATATTTATTTAATAGGTCTGTGGGTGGCTCTTAAAAGAGCTGTTGTGGGGACGTGACAGGGAGTTCAAAGAGGGTACTTTTGACTGTCAAGCCACTGCTAACTCAGCCGAGAAGCAGGCCATAAACAGCTCCCTAACCCGGACAGCCTCTCTGGAGGAGTTGTTGGCCGCAACACGATCTAGGCCTGGCAATGGCCGCACTACAGCAGGTCCACTTTTAATAACCGCAGACAGATTGACAGCCACTCAGCAGGTGGGATTGAGTGCCTGTAGTTGGTGTCTTGGCGGGTGAAGCATGGACCTACGCGGGACGACAGCTCCTGAAACTGGTTGGGAGACAGAGAGTGGTAATGCTGAAAGCGGTCGTTATCCAGACGCAGCTCCTGGAGCAAGTGGTGAAACTCACCAAACTGCTTCTGGAGGACTTGGTGGACCAAAGTACAGCAAGGACGTCCTCTGCTCTGCTCTCCACTAGATTGCTCTACACTAGATTGACAGCTGCCATCTTGCATCAGCATTAGCTCCTCCTCCAAGTTGGGTATTTCTGGTTTGACACGTGTTAAAATGGTCAATTTTGACACATGTCCAATTTGCTTTGGTTGTGCATCGAAGTGTGAATGTTCATGCGCCCAACTAGGGGTGTGTGGCACGCTTTTGACACTTTGGTGTGAATGCACAGTTGCTCTGCCTGTACTCTGTCCTGTTTTCCTTATGCAAGGTTTGTACGTTTTCCATTTACTGCATTACATCTTCACTATGCTCATCGCAAGTTCCTGTCTGCATTTTGCTTGTCCTGTCAAAATACCATACTTGGTATTTGCAAATTAAAAATGTCTGCATTCAAACAGATGGGTGCCTCTGCTCCTTATTGTATTTTAATACGTACTGTATGTTTACCTGTATTTGTTAATATATTTAAATGTTCACTAATGTAGGCCTGTGACTCCACATTTGTTTGCGTATTTGCATGTGTTTCTGTCTGTGTCGCCAGCTCCATTTCCATGGAAAACAAATGCAGCAGCAGCCACAAGTTTACACATTCCCCCTGTTTTAACTCCATTCAATCAACAGTGTGCATAATTACCCTAGTGCCGCATGGTAATCTATTGGGACCCAAATATTGCAGTTTGACAAATCCTTAATTTGTATTCAGACGCTACACAAAGCATCAATCGTGCTTTAGCACACATGCTGCCCACCAACCCCCACTTTCTTTTTTACACACAAACACCATACCACCACCCATGCTCTTCCTCACTCCCCAGAAACACAGAGCAGTAAGGAACCAAAAGCTGACTGATTAGAACAGCAAGAAATGCTGGGATCTGGGTTTTCCATTAATATTTTTATTTTCCAGATGGCGCCTCCTACGATGTGAAAAGATACCACCTCTGGGTTGGTACAAAGGGAGGGGATCTTCATTTGAGAAAAAGACAAAAAAAACAATAAAATTGAATCAATTTATTTTCAGTGCAGGGTCAAAATACTAAAATAACCTCTCTGAGATACATTCCTTTATTTCACATACTCCTTTAACTTACTCTACATCCTCAATTAAAATTATCTGCACATTAATCACACTTAAGTCATTTATTGTTTTTTTTAACAAACTTTCTGACACCCATCTAACACACACAGAGAGGATTAGAATCTTTTTTTATACTGCAAAATTGTGTGCAATCAGAAGAACACACATACCGGTAGACAAATCCCCACAATCCCACACTGCCTGGGGGTGACTGTTTGGACCAGTGACATTTTGAGCCTTATTACACGCTCAGAACACAACGACGCACAACAAACAAGAACACCAATTTCATTTTTTTCCCTCCCTCTATACTTTTCCCTCCTGCTTCAACACCCTCACTGTCATTTTCTTTCATTCTGTTTAGGATTGAGGATGAGGGCAGAGAAGAGCTGCAGTAAACAAGGACGAAAAGAGAAAAAGAGATTAGCACCAGCTAATAATCCCCTCTTTCAACACGTGGCGCTTCATATTTCCAAATTAAAGTCGAGTGCAAGAAAAGGGGGCTTATTAAACATTAAACGTCCTCTGGCTGTGTCGAGGCGAGCACATCACTCCCCTCATGGTGCTGCCCCAGAGGCTTACAGAGCACTGTGCTGTGCTGGGCTTGCAGAGCTGGAGTAAACTAAAGTCATACATCACCCAGCTGATCAGGCCTTGGGAGAGGGGCCCGGGCCAATCATTTTGAGGTTAAACAATGTAATTTGGGTCTTGTAAGTCCAATTTATTTTGTCCGTCAGACAGAGGCATTGAAACATTTTTTCTCTTTTTTTCCCCTCCCTCTCCATTAGATAAAAGGAGGATGCTATTTGGGAGAGAGGGAGCAGGTCTTCCAGGGGCGAAACATCAGCGGTCATTCGCTCATTGGGGAAAAGAGACGAGACAAAGCAATGACTCAAATACTGAAATAAGCATTGGAGTGGTTCATCTGGTGGAACCATCTATCTGATGCTGGACATTTTCAAATAACTTTTTATATGTAAAAACATGGGTTTATACATCCTAGCTTTACATTTAAAAGGCCAGGACACATAATGTAGCTACAATAACTAACTCTGACCTAAAACACTGCCATGTTAAACCAACACAGGTGGAGAGTTACTGCAGGTAAATGGAGACAAGGATGTCACTTAAAAATAACAAGTAAATAACTTATTCTAAAAAAGGAAAATTTATGTTTAATTGATGTTATAACCAAATGTGAATTTATAACTTTAAACACATATGCTGAAAAACACCCAAAAGCAGTTTTGATATAAAAAAAGCGAATACATTTGTGTAGAACTATGCTTTCTCATCCGAAACCAACATTGGGAAATGGGTTTATTTAATTTTCGTTTCAATATTTTAAACTGAAATAGAAGCTGTAGGTCTTGGCCAAACAGTTGAAGGAGGACTCAGGACTTCATGCCTCAAACTGCTATTTTTTTCTTTAGAATGTAGAATCTCATCGTTCAGATAATTGTAGAAAAAAAGAAATGGCAGACATCTTAGAAAAACCTGCAGAAAAAAATTATTCCAATGTCTTCAAGTAAACTTAACTTATAGGAATATCTAGAAGGTAGCACTAAGCTATGCAGTTCTGGTGTTCTGTTTCTGCTGAGGCACAAACTGCACACAAAAACTCACAAGAATTATTCAACCCCAGGCTTTATATAAGAAATTCCTCCTACAGGAAAAAACGTGATTAGTTGATGCTCAACCACAACTACAAATTAAACATAGTTAAGCTATACATATTATTTACCAATACCCAATTGAATTAATCAAAACCATAACATAATCAAATTGTCTGGTTGCATACACCTGCTTTTGTTTACGTCTTTAAAAAGATGTGACAAACAAAAACATCCATAGGAATGGCTAGATTTAGAAGTGGAACATACCACCCTCAGCCTCTGCATATAAGCCTTCTTGACTTCCAGCCTTCTCCTCTGGATTGTCAGAGAGGTTTAGGAAATACATAAAAGTAAGACAAAAACAAGACACAATATTTGGTAATCCTTCCAATCAAGATCAATCAGCCAGAAAGCGGTGAAAAAATATTATTTTTACCATAAAGAGCAACACTAAGAATCACAATTTTGTTAACAACACTGTGCAACCATGGGTTATTCATAAAAATGCAATTTATTCATGTGTTGACATTGGTTAGCCCTTTACACAAACTATTTTTCTTTTCTTTTAATTCTTCTGCATACTGCAAAGGGGGTTTTCTGTCTAATTTCTCACTATAAAACATACATTTAAGAATCATCTAATTGATAAGATATTTTGTAATTAAAAATACAAAAACACTAACAGAACACAACAAAAAAAATATATAGTTTCAATTTTATTCATTAATGTTCACTTTTTCTTTTTACAAATAAACTTTATAACCTCTTTTAAGCTTGAAATGCAGGGAGCTCCCTAACACTAACATATCTTGAAATGTCTGTAATATTAAAAGAAAATACTACATTTAAATTTTGTTCAAAATAAACACAAAACGACTGAGAAACATTATGGACTTTGTATGGAAGTATGACTGCATTGCGTCCAAGGTTGTTCTTTTTTAGGTCTCACGTTGTTTTACTTTCTATTTGTTATACTTTTCATGTTTCATGCTTTTTGTGTTTTATTCTTAATTGCTGTTTTTACTTTCCATACTTTTATGATATGTTTGGTTTCTTTACCACCGAATCATGTAGAGCACTTTGAATTACCTTGGTGCTGAAAGTGTGCTATACAATTAAAATTGCTTTTGCTTCCCTGCCTAACGTTACCAATGTAAAAATTATTACAAATTATCTCTAATTACTTCCGCTGAGACAATGTGGGTTCTATTAGTAACAGTGGGATTACTCTCAGAATCACTGCAGGAGATTTACTGACCAGAAGATCCAAAGCCAGTTTAATGTCTTCTCCAGTGAGAGCTGTTATCCTCCTCTCATGAACTCACGTATATTTTGGTTATGTCTCTTAATATGTGCTGGGGTTGGTGCCGGTCAGGAAATCTCTTGCAGTTTAGAGGATTAGATGCTACAAAGTGCCGCTAGTGGAAAGAATGAGCAAGCCATACAAGTGAATTAAAAGATTAAGATGGTTTAGAAAGACTGATTATAATACTACAGGGATTTGAAAAAGGAAAACAAACCCTGAGTTTTGAACAATCCCTTTCAGGAGGTGGTAGCAATTGTTAAGCCTCTCACCAGAACCAACAATCCATCCACCAAAGTTTTTAATCTAATAGAATCTCAAGGTTTAACTTGTTTGAAGATGTGACTTATGATCACGTTCTCATGGTCACTTATTTTGACTTAATGCTGAAAAATGAGCATAATTGTTGACAGTACATTTCTGTGTAGTTCTGTAAATATTTATGATCGTTTCCAAACCAGGTAGCACCTAAATTGCTTGGTCTTTCGACCTCTTTAGTTTGAATTCACACATCTAAGCTGTTACTAAATCAAATACTGTTTCATTCTGCATTGTCCTTACTTCCCATGGTATTTAAAAAAAAAAAATATTCTCATTTTTTTACATACTGAGTTTAAAAGTATTTTTTTTACAACAATAAATAAAAATATAGTGTGACAGGTTTTCATGGTAGAGACCTAACCTTTTAATAAAAGTAACAAACCTCAAATAACAAATTTGTTTATTTGTCAAAATTAGTCTTTTGAACTGTGGTCGCCTAACTCCATTTTCAGATATCCAAATCCGACTAAGGCAAAAGGTTAAAAGTCTGATCAAGCTTTGCTGAGCAAACATTTTTTAAAAAATTTCTATACAACTTACAAAACAAATAAAAAACAAAAAAATACTTTTCTGTGCCCCAAGTAATTCAAAAGTAATACGTAATAATATTCACTCTGATTGTATAAGCTATTAAAATCATAAACTTGAATAACTTTAATAATTTTTATGCCTCAACAGATAAAGTGCCTTTCTATACAGAAGTCTGTAATTTGTATCATAGGTTCTCTTCAACTGTGACGGACAGAATCATAAACAAAAATGCAGAAAATCACAGTGGATTATTTTTATATAATTAATTTCTACTTTATTGCATGACATGAGTATTTGATCGCCTATCAACCAGTAAAAATTTAGACCTCTTAGTTCTTCTTTAAGAACCTTTCCTGTTCTCCACTCTTTACCTGTATTAACTGCACCTGTTTGAATACATTACCTGTATAAAGGCAAGGACACCAGGAGTACAATTTTAGACTAGCACTAATTCAGTGAATTCAGTGATCATGAGGACAGTGAGGGATGAACCCAGAACTACACGGCAGGACTTGGTCAATGACCTGAATAGAGCTGGGACCACAGTCTCAAAAAAAACATCAGTAACACACTCCATCATTATGGATTAAAATCCTGCAGTGCAAGCAAGGTCCCCCTGCTCAAGCCAGCACATGTCAATGCTCATCTGAAGTTTGCCAATGACCATCTGGATGATCCAGAGGAGAAATGGGAGGCCATGTGGTGTGATGAGACAAAAGTGGAGCTTTTTGGTCTAAACTCCACTGGCTGTATTTGGAGAAAAAAAGGAAGGTGTTAGGTAGGAGTACAACCCCAAGAACAGCATCCCAAATGTGAAGCATGGAGGTGGAAACGTCATTCTTTGGGGATGCTTTTCTTTAAAAAGGAGGGGACAATTGCATACTATTGAGGGGAGGATGGATGGGGCCATGTACTGTGAGATCTTGGCCAACAATCTCCTTTGCTCGGTAAGAACATTAAAGATGTGTTGTGGCTTGGTCTTCCAGCATGACCCGAAAAACACAGCCAGCGCAACTGAGAGTGGCTCTGTAGGAAGCATCTCAAGGTCCTGGAGTGACCTAGTCAGTCTCCAGAACTGATTCCAACAGAAAATCTTTGAAGAGAGCTGAAAGTCCTTGTTGCCCAGCAACAGCCCCAGAAACTGAATGCTCTGGAGAAGATCTGTATGGAGGAGTGGGCAAAAATCCCTGCTGCAGGCCAAACCTGGTGAAGAACTACAGAAAACGTCTGATATCTGTAATTGCAAACAAAGGTTTCTGTATCAAATATTGAGCTCTGTTTGTCTGATGTATCAAATGCTTATGTCATATAATCAGCGTGGAGAGAAACGCTAAATGGATTGCGTATGTCTTGCTACAGGTTTGACAGGTGGAATGCTCTCTGCGCCATGTTACTAAACCAGCTACAACCTGTTTTATGACGCTGTGCGTTTCGTGCCCGTTTTAGGAAGCACAAACTGTTGATAAATCAGGCCCTTCAAGTACATAGCAACCTACTGTGATAAACCTCGAGCCTTATGAAAAAATTTTTTTTCCCATATTCAAATTTCTTTTTTTTTAGCATTACTTATTTACACGCTTAACTGGTCGTCATTCAGTTCTTTAGCAAATATTTAGAATTTGGAGACTTTAATTGTAAAATGACCTGCATTCATAGGGGTTAAATAAGTTTGTTTTTTAAAAGCTCAGGTCAGTTATCTATTGATATTTTTAATTAAAAGGGCCAATTGTCTTTCATGCAAAAGTAAAGAAATATCCCTAAAAAAACAAACAAAAGAACTTTTATGATCTTAACATATAAAATATGATCTTCAATCCCATTTCAATGTAACCAAATGGGGAGCCTAAGTCACTCCCTACTAAAAATTTTTTTTACGAGAGTCAAAGCAGCGATAAAAGTTATTTTTTGATGCCGTTTGAAATGCGCCTTGGATCGAACATATGATGTTCGTGAATTTTAAAGACAATTTTCGATGCAGAGAAAACGCTGATTTTCGAATGAAGGAAAAAGTTACTTTAGGTTTTGTGTAAAAACACTTAGAGGACTACAACTGCAAAGGAAGAAAGAGACAATAGGCTGTAGCCTCCAGGACAAAGGAATGAGCATGAAACGCGGAGAAAATCACTATAAATATGACCATGTGGAAAGTGGCAGCTATGGCGGGGTAAAGCTGTCGGTGGAGTGAGAGCCAGCGGGAGATGGTCTACAAGGTCTTGGTGAGGGTTTTACGTGCTATAGCTAGTGTTAGCTCCCGTTAGCTGAGTGAAATCATACATGCGACTTCTGATATGTAGGCATTTTAATTGCCAATTTTTACAATCAAATAAATCACAAATCACTTGACAAACACAGTTGAAATGTACATCATTAGTTATATAAAGTGAGGTACAACATATGTTTGATTCAGGACATAAGACAAAGTGGATTAAAAAATAACTTTTATCGCTCCATTACCTTCCATTCATTTTTTTTTTTCGGCCAGGGGACCCATAGGCTGACCGGAAAGGGGAGGAGACTTAGGCTCCCCATTAAATGGTCTTAAATTGTTATCGTCTTCTACCCAGTTCACTCACTAGTTTATTTTGGATCTACTTACTTTTGGTCAGCAAACTTTATTTTGTATTGCTGGACTTCATATATATTTTTTCCCTATTCCAATGAGAGGTTAGCGGGTTTCGAATAAGCTGTTGCTCATACAGCTTTGTCATATATTCCCTAAGGACTACTTGACACACAAAGCTGGTACAAGTACTCAGTATCTAATTTTTCAACATTTTACAGTGTACATACCTTGGCGTATGTGCTCGGAAATGTTGCGGTAGAGTCAGAGGGTAGGACTTGTGGTTAACTCATGCTGTTGGTTGTGACTTAGCAGGAAATAATATCAGCAGACATCACCAAGCAACCGGCATTTTAAAATTGGAAGAGTGGTTGGTGAGGAATTTTCTAACAACATAGAAAACAGAAATGTGGCAACCATTCATACTTTTCCCATTGTCTATCTCATTATTCTCTGCGCCTGAAGGCACCTTTCTGTGCTGATCAGTGACATCACTCACTGCCGAAACTTTTCTTAAGTGGTAACGTCTTAAAAAATTCCTTAAAGGCCAAATTTTGTATGGAGACACAACAGCTGAGATGACCAAGACAACAGATCTTCCCTGACACCTTCTTCCCTTCCAGAAATATCCTGAAACTTATTCAGTGGAAACAGGCCTATTGTTTTTAAAAAGAGTTGCTACACGGGTCTCACAACTTGCAAAATATAGCAACAGAATCACTGAATTGGCAACAATGGCTGCTTAATCTTATCAAACAGACAGCAGCAGCAACAAATACTGCCCCTCTGACTCATCGGTTAAATTGGTACATTGATGATTGGAAAACCCAAGTTTGTCATAATTTCGTCACATCATAGTATACAGCAGATTTTATATTAAAAGACTGTGATTTGATTCAACATTTTTTTCTTTGCTTAAGCTGTGGGCTGTCAGTCAGTTCAGTGTACACTAAGCATGAAGCAGTTTACCATGTTGAGTGATAATTCAGTATTTTAAATTGTTGATGTTTCAAAACTGTAAAAATGTCCCATCTTACTTTTCCTACAGTTCATAGTGCTTTCCTTGAGATGGCAGAGCACGTGTCAGAGTGAGTAGAGTGGAACTGCCTTACCTATAACCTCTCACACCAATGGTTTACTTTGTGTATGTACCGTGGTTTAAAGTGGGATGTTTAGAACATCAACAAGCTAGTTATAGGGACTTTTAAAAGGCAAAATGAACAATAATGTGCAATCTTTGTGGAAAAGAATCCTAAATTTAACGGGTTAAAAGCTATATAATTGTAATTAATTTACATAATTAAAAATCTATTTAATACCTTACAATACCATGACATCATATTTTTATTCAAGTTTATCCTGTGAATTTGTATACCCGCCCATACTCAATGTTTACTCACATTTTCATAAATAAACCCATATTTTTGATAAAACTTAAAAGATTTAGCCGTAGAAAAATATCTATGTCTAAAACATTTCTAGAGCCACTTCACAAAATTAGATTCTGAAAGAAATTAAGAGAAGACATATATGACCGTGCTTTGGATGGACTCTAATAAATCAAAAAAATTGTGGTGTCTTTCAGGGGCAAATGAACTGTCCTCTTTTCAGCCCAAACAACAACTTCTCACTGATTCTAATCCATAACCACACTCCCACTACCAAACACTGCTAATACAAGGACCAACAGTAAACTTCAGCCAGAGCCATACTGCCAGAGAATATTCTGGAACAAATCCATCCAAAAAGTAGCCTGCCAGGTATTGCAACTGTGTCCTCGGAAAGTGTTGAGGGAGGAGAAGAACAAACGGAATGAATAAGAAAATGAAAAAAATGGTGAACAGATAGGGCCGTGATAGAAAGTGCTGGCCACTGCAAAGTCTCCAAACAAAGAGGATATGTGAGGCATGTACCTCCAGCCTTTTTCTCTTACAAGAAGAGCTAGTAAGCACTTTTCTCTGCACTGAAAAGCTAGCTCTCGCTCCTCGAGTCACATCAGCAGTTTTTTTTCTTCTTTTTTTAAGCGAAGCTCACAAGCACCATATCCAGGTGAGGGGTGTACGCTAAGGATTTCTTCCTTTCCCCCTATCAGTCTCTTTCACTCCCACCTGCTCCCCCACCTCTTAGTTTCTCTCATCCTCTGCCAACATGTCTCTTTTTCGTTTCCCCCCTCTCTTTACACTTTAAACGTTTCTTCTGTCTTCTGCAGGATGTTTCAAAGTCTGTGTTTCTCCTTCTAATCTTCCTAATGTCTCCCATTTTAATCATTTTTTTTATTTTCATACACCCTTATGCTGTCTGTGGTAGTACTTTACTTTGCATGCTGAAGTCCACTTTTATTTCGTCCGTATTTTATCCTGTTAGTGTAGCATTACTTAGACAATAGGATAAAATCTGTTTTATGGTTAAGGTGCTCAGAAGAGAGTGTAATAACAGCAGGGTTCCTAATCAGTCTGGAAAAGTGTGAGATTTGATTTTAGAATTGTCTGGGCATGGATGAAAAGAAATTAAGATAATATGAAAATATTTAATTTCCAGATTTTATTAAGATAGGAATTCGTAATATTTGAGTCCATCATGCTCCTTTTTTGTTTCTTCCTTCCCTCTGTCCCTATTTCCTGTTTACCTTCCTTCTTCTATCCTTAGTTCTTTTCCTTCTTTTGTTTCTTTCTACCCTAACATTCTCCTTCCCCTTTCTTTTATCATACTGTCATCCATTTCTTGTCTTAATGTCTTTCAGATGTTCCTCCCTTGTCTCCCCCTTTTCCCTACTTCCTAACTTACTTGCCCTCCTTCTTTTTTGTGTTTTCTCATTCTGTCTCCTCCTCTTTACTACGGTTGTACCGTTCTTCATTCCTTGTTACCTTTTCTCGTCCTTGTTCTTTCCTGTCCCAGTTTCAGAATCAGAATCAGCTTTAATGGCCAAGTATGACACATACAAGGAATTTGACTCCGGCAACTTTTCTCTCCAGTACAGATCTTAAATAAGTGAAATTAAAAAACGGAAAAAATAAAAATAAAAATAAAAATAAATTAAAATAAAAAATAAAGGATAATATATACACCAAACCAGGGTTATTGTACAGTAAGTATATACAGTAAGTATATACAGCAGTGCAGAGTTTTAGTTTATTGATCATGTGAATGGACTCACACTCTGTGACTATTCAGAGTTCGTCAGAGCGACAGCCTGGGGGAAGAAACTGTTCTTGTGTCGGGTGGTTTTGGCGTACAGCACTCTGTAACGCCGGCCTGAGGGGAGGAGCCTAAACAGATTGTGGCCAGGGTGTGAGGGGTCAGTGGTGATTTTTCTGGCCCGCTTCCTGACCCTGGCCCGGAATAGGTCCTCAATGGAGGGAAGATCAGTACATATGATCCTCTCTGAGGACCTGACTGTTCTCTGCAGTCTGTCCTTGTCTTGCCTGGTGGCGGATCCGAACCAGACAGAGATGGATGAGGTCAGGACAGACTGGACTATTGCTGTGTAGAATATGGTCAGCAGTTCCTGTGGCAGGTTGAACTTTCTGAGCTGACGCAGAAAGTACAGCCTTTGCTGGGCCTTCTTCCTTATAGAGTCAATGTGGGAGGTCCACTTCAGGTCCCGTGTGATGGTGGATCCTAGGAACCTGAAAGACTCTACTGTGGGGACTGGCCTGTTGGTGATTATGAGAGGAGATGTTGCAAGGGGGTCTCTTCCTGAAGTCGACTGTCATCTCCACAGTTTTGAGCGGGTTTAACTCCAGGTGGTTCTGACTGCACCAGAGGACCAGATGTTCCACCTCCCTTCTGTATGCAGACTCGTCGCCGTCACGGATGAGTCCAATGACGGTGGTGTCATCTGCAAACTTCAGGAGTTTCACAGAAGGGTCTCTTGACGTGCAATCAGTGGTGTAAAGGGAGAAAAGCAGTGGGGAGAGAACACATCCTTGGGGGGCGCCGATGCTGAGGGACCGGGTGCTGGATATGAAGTTACCCAGTTTCACCTGCTGCCTCCTGTCAGTCAAGAAACTGGTAATCCACTGACAGGTGGAGGGAGGCACGGTGAGCTGGGACAGTTTTTGGTGGAGGAGCTCTGGGACGATGGTGTTGAATGCAGAGCTGAAGTCCACAAACAGGACCCGAGCGTAGGTACCTGCAGAGTCCAGGTGGTGCAGGATGTAGTGGAGAGCCATGTTGACTGCATCATCAACTGACCTGTTTGCTCTATAGGCGAACTGCAGGGGGTCTAGCAGGGGATCCGTGATTTCCTTCAGGTGGGACAGCACCAGTCGCTCAAAGGATTTCATGACCACAGATGTCAGGGCAACTGGTCTATAGTCATTTAATCCTGTGACAGGGGACTTCTTGGGAACCGGGATGATGGTGGAGCGTTTGAGGCAGGAGGGGACCTCACACAGCTCCAGGGAGTTATTGAAGATCTGAGTGAAGATGGGAGCCAGGTGGTCAGCACAGACTTTCAGACAGGACGGAGACACTCCATCAGGACCTGATGCCTTCTTAATCCTCTGTCTCTGAAATAGTTGGCGCACATCCTGTTCACAGATCGTCAGCGCAGGCAGGGGGTCAGGTATGGGGATGGTTTGGGGTGATGCTAGGCTTTTGTGATGGAGATGGTGGGGGAGGTGGAAGGTGTGAAAGTTGTTTCAAACCTGGAGAAAAAGTCATTGAGGTCCTCAGCCAGGCGGGGGCTCCCCACAGGGTGGGGGGATGGTCTCCTGTAGTTGGTAATGGTGTGCAGGCCCTTCCAAATTGCAGAAGAGTCGTTGACAGAAAAACGCTCCTTCAGTTTTTCACTGTAGATCCTTTTTTCTGCCTTGATCTCCTTTGTCAGCTTGTTCCTGGCCTGCTTGTACAGGTCCCGATCCCCACTCCTGTAGGCCTCCTCCTTGTCCTGGCGTAGCCGTCTCAGTTCTGCAGTGAACCATGGTTTGTTGTTGTAGAACGTGCAGAAGGTTTTGGTCTGCACACACATGTCCTCACAAAAGCTGATGTAAGATGTCACAGTGTCAGTCAGTTCGTCCAGGTCTGAGGCTGCTGCTTCAAAGACGCTCCAATCAGTGCAGTCAAAGCAGGCCTGTAACTGCATCTTTGACTCATCTGTCCATCTCTTTACAGTTCTTACTACAGGCTTAGCAGATTTCAGCTTCTGCTTGTAAGATGAGATGAGGTGGACCAGGCAGTGGTCAGAAAGTCCCAAAGCAGCACGGGGGACAGAGCGATATGCATTCTTTATTGTGGTGTAGCAGTGGTCCAAAGTGTTCATGTCCCTGGTGGGACACGTCACGTGTTGTCTATATTTAGGCAGTTCAAGTTTGAGATTTGCTCTATTAAAATCCCAGAGAATGATTAGCAGAGAGTCCGGGTGAGTTTTCTCCACGTCTGTGATCTGGTCGGCGAGGTGATGTAACGCCTCCGTTACACACGCCTGCGGTGGAATGTATACAGCGACCAGCACAAACGAGGCGAACTCCCGCGGAGAATAAAATGGTCTACAGTTTATGAAGAAAGACTCTAGGTGAGGGCTGCATGTCTTCTTTAACACTGTGACATCTGTACACCAACCTTCGTTAATGTCGAAACACGTTCCTCCTCCCTTTGACTTCCCAGACAGATCCGCGCAGCGGTCCGCTCGGAACAGCTGGAAGCGCGGGAGCTGTAGTGCGCTGTCCGGGATGTGTTCACTGGACCAGGTTTCATTGAAGCAAAAGGCGGCAGAACGACGAAAGTCTGTGTTCTTGGATAGGAGAAGGAGCAATTCATCCATTTTGTTAGGCAGAGAGCGAACGTTCCCCAGGTGTATGGATGGGAGAGCGGTGCGTAATCCCCGCTGTCGCAATTTAACGAGCACACCAGCTCTTTTCCCACGCCGGCGTCTCCGTCTAAATCCACAGAGCGCTGCTGCTCCTCCAGTCAGAATCTCCATAAAGTAGTCTGGTTGATTGAAAACCGGTGAAAAAAGTCCGGCACTGGATAGTCCTATTTGTAGGATTTCCTCTCTGCTCATTTTAATAGCAGAGGGAGTGCAGAAAACTACGCAAAAAAGTAAAATTGTATCAAGTACTAGGGAGCGAAGTACCGAGGCGTCCATCCGCGGCGCCATCTTGCTTAACCTTCTTGACTTCTTGTGTCCTTTTTTTGTTTTCCTTTCACTATTCTTTGTATCCTTCCATTCTTTCTTCTTTCCTACTCACTGCATTAAATAGCTCACATAAATTTGTTGTATATTTCTTATTACTTAAATTCAACATTGGATATAAAAGATAAAATAACTCTTTAAAGTTCAGCCACTCATCCTCTGTCTATGCTACTTATTTTTGCAGGGTCATGGAGGGGGGGCTGGCACCTATCGCCAGTGGTCATTGGCTGAGAGGCAGGGTACACCTTGGACAAGTTGCCAGTCCGTCGCAGGCACATGGGACAAACAAATCTGCAAGTCTGAAAAATTATTGATTGCCTTAAAAACTGTGCAGGCTCCTGAAATGAAGATTTCCTGTTTGTAAAAAATAACATTTCTCACATCAGGTTACCAAAGACATGCCTGTTATATGTTGTGATTCATTTCTCTTTTTTCTTTAGATTTTCTTTGTTGTTTACATAAAAAATAGATTTCAGAAATCCTATTTACTGATAAAGTTGGACACAGATGCTTAGACAATGGCATGCAAGTGCACAGATGTTCCTACACATTCAAAGGCCCCTGAGTGGTTGAAAAGCAGAGCTATTCATATGACTGGAACACCCCCAGCTGTGAACACCACTTTCCCTAGAAAGTGAGGCTAAGGCACAAATCAGATTTTCTGCACAATTAAAGCAGGGCTGCGGCTAAGTGTATCAGAGCCGTGCTCGCCACGGGAGCCCGGGGAGTCAGCAGGCCTGTCCCCTCTCCCCCTGTAATGGCAATGTGATGAAGACTGTTTCTCTGTAATTAGTTTCTGAAAAGTTCTCCTTTTGAGTGAGGCCACAGACTGAGCAATAGAGAAAAGACCACTTTGTTCTGCAGCCATGCACTTTAGAGCAGACTTTCTTCAAGAGGAGGGTTTTGAAGAGTCCTACACTTTTTTTTATTCACAAGTAAATAAAAAAGAGAAAGATTAGCTTATAAATACTGATTCATGTATAAATAGCATCTACAGTGACAACTGTTAAATCAAGCCAGCAAGCCAGCGTTATAGCTTTGAAGCAAGTTACTTTTATTTCAAACTTTGTGGAAATGTGTAACCTGAGGGGGTCTGTAATGAATTACAGCAATTCTGACTCCTTTGTCTGCAAAGGAGTGAAAAGGAGACCCAACTGTGGATAAAATAAGCTGTGATTTTCAGCAATAAAACAATAACTGAGGATTCTGTGACAGAACACACCTAATAACTGAGAACTTATTTAGAATCGAGCAAAGCGTGGGCACATGGTGTGTGTGCTTCTTTTAAACTTACAAATGATTAAAGATTTCTAAGGGATTGTGATTATTTTAATTGGTATCTTGGAATATAAATTGCTATAAAAATGTAGGGATTACTGTTTTAAATCACAGACCAATGGTTTTGATAAGGTATGAGGTTTGGTCAGGTTTAGTTCTATTTTTATGTTTTTGAAAATTAACATGGCAATATTCAACACAAACAACCGTTTTGTTTACAATCAAAATGATCTGTTACTTAATTTAACAAAAGTAAATAGAAAATATGATCACTAAAATTTTATCTAATAGAAGACTGAAATAAAATAGTAGTCAAATATTCCATTGTTCCATCAGAAATAAATTTCTAACACAATCTCACATCATATTTAGAGTCCATCCAAAATCACTCTACCTTTCTACAATGTACATTTCCACCCATTTTGTCTGATTTAGCCCTGGATTCTGCAGTAGAAACAAAGACTGTGTGATAAAGATTCTTGTTTTTAAGACTACAGCAGCTGAAATTGAATTGCAAAGATAGGATAAAAGGACACAGAATAATATCCATCTTAGGAACAAGAACTGAAGAGTCTCACTTTTGTTCTGTATATGTAATAATGGCGATTCTTGGTTACAACAAAATTGTATTCATATGTGTAATTGCAACCGACAGGTAAAATATGTCAAGCCTATATGTTGATCAGATATAACATATAACACAGTCCTGACCTGCCGATACATGGATTCCATTAGACTCCTGAAGGTGTGCTGTGATATCTGTCACCAAAAGGTCTGTAATCAGAAGATGCATAAACTGTTTCTTCCCACACATCACACAGATTTGTACTTTTGATCTTAGTCATTTGGAGGCCAACACTTCAGAGGCCTTACTGTGCTTGTCAAACTATTCCTAAATCAGTTTTTGCTTTTTTCATGCTGCATAATCCTACATCTGATTTTAAAGTATTTGTTGTTTTAAATAGGTTTTATCTTTGTTCCTTAATTACTTCCGCCAAGGAGGTAATGTTTTTGCCAGGGTTTGTTTGTCTGTCTGTTAGCAATACAAGTTGAAAAGCTGTTTTTGACATGTTCAGTGCAATGGGCTCCAGGAGCAAGTGATCACAATTTGTGGGAGATCACCTGCTTTTACCAAAAAAGTGATTTTCCGTAATAACTACTGCAGTAATAATGATATCAGTGTGAAACCAGCTGTTAAAGGTATGGTTTAATAGACAAGGTATCTAAAAAGTTAGTAATAGACCACAACAGGGGGCAACGCTGGCTTGGACGTTCTTCTTTTTCTTTAAATTACTTTAAATTACCCTGTGTATGAATGGTGCTTTACAAATAAAACTGCCCCGCTGAGAAAGGTTGCAGCCTTCATGAAATACCATGAAAGAGTACACATGGTCTGCAGAGCTTTGCTAAAATAATCACACTAAACACATTGAATATTTTGGTTCGACATCATTCAGGGGAGAAATAGCCGGTTGAGCCAGCATGAGGAAGAAACTCTACAAGGTCTTGGCGAGTATTTCAGGTGTAGCTAGCATTAGCTCTGTGATGTCATACATGCGACTTCTGATTTGTAGTTATATTGATTGCAAATTTCCATTCATCCATCTCCATCCATCCATCGCAGGATTTTTTTACAATAAAATAAATACCAAATTACCTGACAACAATTGTCAAAGCACACATCATTAGTTATCATTTAAATTGAGGTACATCATAAGTGTGATTCAAGCTCCATTGACTTCCATTAATTTATTTTTTTTGGTCAGGGGACCCATGTTCCGACAGGAACGGGGGGAAAATTAGGCTCCCCATGCGAGATTCAGATTCAAGGACCGTTTCTCAATACCTAACGTTCTTGTGTACTTGTTGATATAAAAAAACTTTTTTCACCCATGTCAAATATTCAAATTAGGAGGGATATTGATAAAAAAATAGAAAACCCTGTAATTAATATTTTACCAACCTGGGCCAGCACTGCTGCTTTACAACTGCCTGATTTATTAGAACACGGATGAACAAACGTATTGTCTTTTATCAGGTAAACTCAAGACAAAATGTTTTTAGTAAAACATTTATTTTATTAGAATGACACAAATCAATTAACAAGAATAGGACATTGATATTGTGACTGTCTAGTCAAAAATGGTAATATAATTTATAAATCATTAGAGAAGATGAGGAGACTGAAGAAGATGATGCAGGACACGGGTAAAGAAGATCGCTCTGAGCTTTTGGGTCGTGGCATCAAACCTGAAGCTCTGGTATCTCCCCCTGCAGAGCAGTCTGCATAAAACAAAGAAAAAAGAAAGAGGTTATTCTCCACCAATCCAATCTTAGGGAAATGCGTACAGTGCTTTGTTTGATCATTAATGTGTACTGTGTTAAAATAATTGTATTACTATGAATGTATATGCCAAAGTGGTTTTGTAAACGTTAACAACACAGTTTATTAAATATCAATATTAACTAAATAAGTATTATATAAACAGTAATAAATAATAAATATAAATATTAAATATAAATAAATAAGTAAATAAATTCCAGGGAAAAATATATCTTACTTTAGCCGCTACTAACAGACAAGACAAAATGTAGCAGGATCAGGCTGCTGTGGGTGGGGAAAAAACACTGCCGGCTAAGCCTGCAGCTACCGATGCCTATCTGCGGTACTGAGCTACTCCGAAAAAACTGGAGAACATTTTGACATGGATAGATTGTTAATAAACTGATGTATAGATGAAGTTTAAAGGTCTAATTTCTCACCTAAAAAAGTCTTAAACCTGCTTTTTGTGACGAGTTTATTGTGATATGAAAGCAATATATTTCATCACTCACCTTCTCTGTTTACTATTGCTGGTAGCGCAAGGCATTGTGGGATACCTTGCTGGCTGAAGTCCGCAGAAGGATGATTTGATGAATCCTCAGTGAAATGAGTGGAGTGAGAACACTTCAGGGAATGTTAAACGTACTTGCCTTGATGCGTAGTTAGAATTGGAACAGTACTGGAGTACGCAAGTACACAAGTACACACAAGTACGTATATTGAGAAATGGCCAAGATCAGTGTAAAGATTTAACCTGAAGTGAGTCCTCCACTGACAGTTTTTGGTACATAATAAATATTTTTACTAAAATCTACTAAAACACCAAAAATAATGACCAGACATGTAGACAAAAATATTTATACAGTTTATCAGCAAAAAAAGCTGATTTGGGGGTGAGTTGCACTTTAACTTGTTCAGCAGTTTGAGCTGCAATAGCTCGTTTCTTGGATTAGACCACCTTATAAGTGTTTTTGAAATAATGAATATATATATTTATGAAATTTCAATAGTTTGCCCGTGTATGTATAAGCAATGTGCAATACACCAGGGTCACTCTGTCTATAGTATCAACATAGTTTCAACTGAATACAGGCAATCCTAAAGGGTAGCCAAGTAAGGTTTTGACATGTGTTGAACAATTTATACATTTTCCTAGAAAATATTTCAACCCAGTGTCAGCATTTGTTTAAGTAAAAGCTCATTGCACCTGTCTGCAATCACAGAATTTCAGTTTTCCTTTGCCAAGGGCATTTTGCAACCATATATCATGTTTGGGCTTTTGCTTTTTGACTTGTTAGATAACAGAAGAAGATCTGGGATAATGATTTGCCCCAACTATCCATAGTTCCTCTATTTGATGGCCGATTACAGATGTTCCCAAGCCTACAAAGGTCAGTGCTATCATGAGACAAGATAAATGAATCTAAGATCTTTTTGTTTGCATAAAAAGTTTGTAAGTCTTGCTCTGCACATGGAAGAATAAGCACATTCCCTCCATTCTATGGGGCTTTAGTAATACAGCTCATGTAAGAAAGCAAATAATTTTGGTTTTTGATGTTTAACTTTGAGAGTTTAATTTTTATCTTAATCTGACAATGAAACCTGAGCTACTTTTTAAAATTATCAACAAGAATTTATTGTCCAAAGCTTTCCAATAAATGCTTCTCCATGGAGCTTGTACATTCTCCCTGTTCATGTGTAGAATCTTTACAGGTACTTTGCCCCCTCCCCAAATAAAGCTTTGCGTTGTCTTGGTTAAAGACACAATTCCGATAGGGTTTAAAAGTGTTCAGTTCTCATTACTTGGCAGCATTTAGAGTGACTGTCAGAATGATTTTCCGTTCTTTGTTTTCCCTTTCTATTTATTTGTCTCCTATCTAACTTCATTCTTTCCTTTAAGCTTATCTCCATCTGTTCCATGTGTATTCCTTCCTTGTTTTTTTCCTTCCTTGTCTGTGTTAATATCTTTCCTTCCTGGTGTCCTTCCCTCCATTCTTGTGCCCTACCCCCATTCTTTTTCATTTCTTTTTTCCCTTTGTCCTTTCTTCTTTGTATTCTTTTTCTATTTCCCTTCATTTTTTCCACGTCCTTTCTTACTCATTTTCTTCCTTGTGTCAATTTCTTTCTGCTGATTGCTTACTGTAGCACTATGTGCCATAATTTGTAGAGAACTTTTGTATTTCCTGTTTTGAAAAGACTACAGAACTAAGAGTTCTGAGGTTGAGTTTGGGGAGTCTGCATGGAAAATCAGGACTTAAAGTCAGTCTATCTTACCCTCGGGCATCAGCATTTATTTGTGCCTTATCCCTTCAAACCTATTTGCTGCCACCAGCAAAAAAGTCAAATGAAAAAATATTTCATTTGTATATATGGACAATTTATCACCTCAAGGAAATATTAACTGGGTTCTCTATATTAACATACAGTTTATGTGCCGCCAAGTTTGACTACTTTTCTCACTCTTTCCTCCAGGCCTTATTCTCCAACGACTTTAAACATTCACTCATCTCTGTAAGAATATATCACATATTATATCAACCTTTTTCCATGCACACACAGCAGCTGTAAGGCAGGGCTGCTCAGCAAAGAGCCATGATGGACGCTTTCATAAAGCTGTGACTCAGGCTGCTTGCTTCTATAACCCAGCTCAGAGTGAAGGTGGCAAGAAGAATGTACGTAACTTGTGAAATCAAGATGTCAACACTTTGGAAAAGACAAAGATTTGGGCGTGGCACTGGATGAGCGTGCAAGTTTGGGGGAAGAATTGTACATACATCTAGCCCAGAGCATAGAGCTGGTGGCCCTTGGTTAGAACTGCTGCTGTTGCTTTGCCTGTCACATTTCTGCCACCTCCCAGCAGAAATAACCGGCACTGGCAGAGCTGGTGACCAGATGCAAGGAGGTGCCAGTGGCTATAACAGCGGATATATCGCTTATGAGATCAGATGTCTGCAGGGCCAGAGGAGCCACGAGAGACTGTGAATGAGAGCGAGGGAGAGAGATACAGCATTCACATCAGGAGGAAATTGCTTTGCTGCCACCAGCCCTTCGGTGATAAACACAGCAAGTTAGTGTGTGTGGCAGTCAGTGGATATAATTGTCTTGACATGGACATTGTTTCGACGGACAGAGGAAGTGAGGAGTGGGAGAGGAAGAAAGTGTGTTGCAGAGGGGTATGGGGGGTGGGAGGCTGTGAAGTATGGATTCAGGAAATTGGCATGGTGTTCACACATTGCCTGGGTAAAAGTGGCTCAACAGCAAAGGGAGAAAATTGTTTATGAAGCTTTCCATCCCTGAATCTAAACTGAACAGCAAGAGGTGGGGGGAGAGAGAGCAGAGAAGATGGGAGAGAAAGAGAGAAAATTGGATGGGGAAGTGTTTTGGGGAGGGGTTGAATAAGAAGGCAGCAAGTGGAATAAATAGAATAGAAATCAAGATATAACCCAGAATGGACTGTGAATAAACTAAAGCCTATAGGTTAAAACTATGCATGCAGTGGAATATCCCTTTTGCCTCTTTTATCCCTTTTAACACCACAGCTATTAACACAATTTTATAAAGTCAGAATAATTACTTCTATAATTCATTAGTTTCTTCTACAATTACATAAAAACAGGCAGCATTTTCAATCAGCACTCATCTAGACTTCAAGGAACTAAAGACTGCAAGGAAGCTCTAGGTGTCATCATGGAATCAGACCTGAATTTTTACATTATAAAGTTTGAAAACATAACTGTGCTTTATAATTTCTGTCATGTCTTAAAGGGCCTATATCATGCAAAATCAAGTTTCTGGAGTTTTCAACCATCTGGTAATGCAATTGTCTCATTAAAAACCCCACCAGAGTGTTTTTTGGCTTGATTCATGCATGTCTGAGTAATCCTTCTGAATTCTGCTCTCTGAGCAGCTGCCCCTCCCTCTCAAGAAAATGACTGAGTGTTCAACTAGTGACATCACTGGTTGAAAATTGAGTGCTAGAGGTTTCAGCACCGGCCCTGCAGGCATGGCGGCATATATGGCAAGCCATTTTAACATTTAATCAACGTCCACCCCTGTCTATAAGTTCTATTTTAGATAGTAATAATTTAATTTATCCTAGTACAAATAGATTCTTCCTTGTCAAAATTGAAATTAAAGATGTCAACAACTGTATTTTTACTAGAAGAAATTGTATTTTAGGACATTCATCATTACAATTGTACTAGTAAAAATTAAGTTTAAGATATCTCAAAATTCTTAAAGTAGCCGTTTTAACATTTAATAGGTAAACTGGAGATATATTCAAGATATCTTTAGCTCAATTCTTCCTAGTAAGAATTAACATTCCGGACATCCATATTTTAATTTGGCCTAGTAAAAAAGAAAATTTCTCCTATCCAAAATGTAATTTTTCCTAGGACAATGACACCACTTTTCCCATTCATGTGTATGGGGTTTGCAGCTGCTCCTTTCTACAAATATATTCTTCCTATCTAGAATGAACATTGTGGATAGGAGAAATTGAATTTAATTCTAAGAGAAATTCAAAATTTGGATAGCTAAAATTCAATTGTTACTTATACAAACTCTAATTTTAGATAAGAACAATTAAAATACTATTCTAACTATCTATAATTTAATTTCAGATATCCAAAAATATATTTTAACTAGCAAGAATGTTATTTTAGATAGGAAGAACTGCAATCTTCTTAGGAAGAATAAAGTTTTAGCTATCTGTATCTTAGTTTTTGAAGTCATTTATTTTATTCCTCCAATCCATAATTTCGAATTCGGATAGCCTGACGTTGGAAGAGACAGGAAACGTCCCATGGACAAGCCATACCTCACACATCAACCCCACATTGGCCTCTACAAAGCAAGAAATGCTGCCTCCATTTTGGACCGGAGTTCCTCTCCGCTCTGCAACCAAAACAACAGCATGTGTAGCTACAAGATGCCTGAGCACCCTGGAATGTATTCTGTTCGAATCAGCGGACTATTGAGAGTTGGGACTCGGGGGATAACGTTTCAAGTAAGATTGAAAAATTTATTGTTGGAATTTTTGTAAATGTATTATTACTCTGAGTTTACTGTCCACCAGCAAAATCTTTCTTGCTAGCTTATGTTATCTACATGTTTAGTGCCACTGTTCCCTAGCTGTGTAAATTAACTTAGATTAGACTTTAAATTAGACTTTATCATATATAACAAAACACTGATTTAGATTGCAACACAAGTCTGAAGTTGGTTTCCGTTTCTAGCTTCCAATTTGAGAAATGGCTAAAGGGCAATTACACAATTTTTTTCTCTAATCTGAGAGTATTTAACCTGTTCTAATTTAAAAACTACAATTAGATATTTGAAAACTGGACTAGATTATTTTACTCTAATAATAGAACAGTTTAAACCAACTCTGTGATTTATGACACCTTTAGGTGATTTGTGAAAATTCAATACAGACAGATTTCAGCACTTTTCCTGCATTTGGATCATACTTTTTATTTTTATATTATTGTAGCTCAAACACTACATAACCCAGACATTTCAAACCCAGATTATATTATTCTGTACTAATAGGAGAGCAAATAAAACAAATCCTGGTATATGTGAAACCTTTATGTGATTTGTGAGACTTAAAAAAAAAGATAAATTTCATCACTTTTTGTGCATCTGACTTGAACTGCTCTAGGTAAAAACCTACACTACATTATTTTATATCAATTGGAAAACATTTAAAAATTAGTTTGTTAAACATATATTTGATTTGTGAAACCCCAATAAACAGCTTAGCATCATATATTATATATGTCTATGCAAGAAGTTGAAAGCTGTAAAATAGCATGAAATAGTCCCATTAACTCATTTTGCATGAGCTTATGTCTCATGATTATGTTTTTGGAAATTTTATTTTATATTAATTTTCCTTAGCTTTTTTGTTGTGTTTAATTTTTTACCATAAAGCACTGTGTTTAAATGCTGCCATACATATATATATTCCTTGCTTTATCTTCATTATTATCGGGACATGGCAGGAGTTGCACCAGTCAGACCTTTCTAATTCCATATGACCAGCCAATTACAACTTAGACCGAAATGTTTCTTAAGAGGTATAACACAATAGAAGTTGTGTTATTAGTTTATATATATGTATATAGATTAGGGGTGGGACTTTAATGTGTTAATTACGATTAATTGAGAATTATCACGTTAAAAAAAATTACGCATTTAATCACAGTTTTCATTCCAATCAATGCAGAACATTTGTCTGTGAATTATTTCCTGGGACTGAGATTCTGGAGCTGGTTGAGTTCGGTGTTCGGGTGATGGTTGGGCTTGGCCTTTGGATGTTGACCATCCAATTCGGCTATTGGTGTAGTGCTTAGAGGTTGGGTGAAGGGGCTGCATATTCTTTCTTTTTTCCCCCTTTTATTTTCCATATTCTGAAAAAAAACCCACATCCATTTCTAATAAAGATTTCTAACACATATATATCACTTGGAGCACTATAGCAAAAGCCGTAATGCTCCACATGTGATTGCAAATATTTTGGGCTCCTACTTGGTACTCAGCCATCAAATCTGACTGCCACTCTGTCGGAGAGAACACGTTAAAAACCCCCAAAACAACAACAATGACAAAGACCTGGCAACCCATGACATGAACTCCTTCCACCTGAGCCACGGTCACCAGTCAGTGTAGTTGCTTCCAGTAAACAATCCGTTTGGGATGCATCTCTATTTTTGGGACATGAGTGTTATTTATTCATCCAAATTAATATGCTGTCAAATATATTAAAAAAATTGCACCATCACACAGGAAATCCAGTTTCAATCCAAATCCTTAAAAAAATGATTATGGACAGCTACATTATTCAGAAAAAAAATCACATATCTCTCCCAAACCACTGCCTGTGTGTGCACCATTTATTTTTTCTTCCATCCCCATCACTGAAAACATTGACTTGGTAACAGCCAAATCCACTTTAAACATTTCTAGTTTGATGTTACAATGAGAGTAGCACTTTCATCTTTAGCTATGCGACCTAAACATGGAGGCAGAAGAGAGATTACCCTGGGTACCGCTGACTGGAGCAGGCATGAGGGAGATAGCGAGGAGTAGATTAGTCCTACTTCTTAGAGATAGCAACAAGCTGGAAGGGATGGGAGAGGAGATTGGATGAGGTGGTCTGCAGCCCAGACAAGAGTGGAGAATCCAGAAGGGGATAAAGATGAATGAGCGGAGGCGAATTTCTCTTTAGTACAGAGGACAAATGTGTTTATGATCTTTGAAGGTATGCATTTGCAAAGTACCTGGCAAAATATCTTTAAAATCATGATGTCTTCAAAAATGTAAATGTTTATTATAGTTTTTCTGTGCTAGACCAACACAAAGTAGTGCAGAATTGTGAAGTGGAACAAAGATAATGTATCGTTATTAAACATATAATAATCAAATAAAAATATGTAAAGTGTAGCATAATTAATATTTTGCTCCCTTAAATTAGTACGTTATAGATTCACCCTTGACTCTAATTACAACTGAATGTCTTTTGTTATATGTATGTACAGTTTATCACTGTGTTGCCAAGATTTTTTTTTAAATTTAGACCTAGACTTTAATTCACCAATCCTAACACATTAAGACGGTGGGATTTGAGCCATTCTCTCATAGCTCTGTGTGTGCTAATATTCTGCTGCGAAAATAAACCTGCCAAGAAAGGTCCTCCCATAACAATATGCTGCCACTAGGTTGCCTAATGGAGAAAGGCCATTCAAGAGAATGTGCATTGCCAGTTTTTTTTTTTTTAAACGGTTTCTTCTGAGAACACTTAAGATGTTTGCAGCCAACTGCAGCCTTGACTTCTTTTAGCTTTCTTTTAACTCTGGCTTTCTTCAAGTCAATCCTTCTCAAAGTCCAGATTTTGGAGTCCACACCTTATAGTTAACCTGTCTGTATAGTTCCCCACTTGACCTGAGGAATTGTGTAACTATTCTGATTAGGGTTGTGTTAAAAAAACACAACAAAAAATGTATCCTGAATTGATTCTTATGAAAAATTCTAAGAATCGATTTGACTCACAAGTTCAAAAATGGGTTTAGTTGTTCTACATAGTTTGCCCCTTTTTTACAGCTAAAATACGAATTTAAAATCCAGACAGCCGTTTTAAGGTTTAGTTGTAGTTTTTCACTCCCACAGTGTTAAAGGACAAGTTCGGTTTTTTTTAACCAGGACCTTATTTTTAGCAAATATAACGTTCATTGACTCACCCAGACAAGTTTGGAGCTACTTGGAGCCATTCAGGAGAAGGTTATATCGAGTCGTGATTAGTGTATATCCATATATGGCAGTCAATCAGGGCAGGAGTTTGCTGCTTGTAATAAGGCATTATCTGCCCCAAAACTCCTTCATTTAACCATTTTTTGTTTTAAAACGCTAATAGGACTCTCCTCCGAGTTCAGAACATCTCAAAAGTGCTTATTAGTTCTGTTCCGGGGTGATTTAGGGGCAAAAATACAACTACACTAATGTCTAGGTATAAAAAAAAAACTTTCCCTGTCATTGAATTACAGGGACATAATAATAATACATAATAATAAACAGCTCAAAAAACGTTTTTAATAGCATTGACCAATAACTATATCGAACCGAATCAGATTGAATCGGATCGGATCATGATAATTCTGACTCTTGAGAATCGGAATCAAATCGATTCTTACAAATTTAAGCAATAATTCTGATTAATCCTCCCCTCTCCTAGCTGACAGTTTAGTTTCATGAATTTGTAAGCAGTTATACATACGCAACATTTACCAACTCATTAGTTCAGTTAGTGTAGTTATGAAATATTTAAAAAATTCTGATTTCATATTTTAGTATAATACAAGGATTCACAGAAAAAAATAGTTCCTTCATTCAAATTATACAGAGATTCAACTGCCACCAAAGAGTTAACTGAGAACATTACTGCTCCTTTTTACATCATTGATCTTCAAACTAATTAAAGCATAGCGGGGAGTATTTAACCAAGCTAACGAGAACAGTCAAAGTCAGTTTTCCCATTACTGGGAGACTATTGCAATGGAAGGCAAGTAACTGGTCTGCAATCTGCAGTAAAGAAAAAGACAGAGAGAGAGAGAGAGAGAGAGAAAGTGTGTTGTATGTAATAGTGTGTTGTATGTAATAGTGCGCTTTTGTTATTGTAAGAGATAGTGAAAAAGAACATAGCCTAATTAACAAAAATTTAAACCTAGCAATTAAAAGTCATAAAAAGGAATAAAAAAAGCTACTGCGTTTGTTTAATTTCTTTTTCTTGTTAGCAATAAAATATAAAGTTAAACAAATAATAAACCGTATCCTATTTTGTAATACATTTTTTATTCATATGACATCACGACAAATTCCCTGTTGTAATGTGTATGAATAGTTTCAGAACATTGTTAGCATCAGGCTTGATCCAAATATTTATAATGTACCCATCATACTCAGATATATTGCAAACTCCTACTCTAAAACACAGTGGAGTGTTTGGTGGCCCACCACTTGTTGACCAACAAATATGTTGAATATTTTGATAAAATGTGCTGATAAGACAGCTATTGTTACTGTAACGCTTTTATCACATGACATTGAATTCAGAAAAAAACTACCTTGCAACCACTATATGGTAAATAATTAGGTGGTCAGAAGGTGGTTCGACTAACGGATTTAAAAACTTTGTGTCTAATAAAAAAGGGTGGGCAACAAAAGATTTGGTGATTCAAATAAATGTATTAAAGGACTTTAAACAAACAATAAATTAACTCAAGTAAATGAACAGATATATTTACAAAAACCACAACAGTGTAAATACACACACACGGGGAGAAAAAAAATACAGTAACAATTTCTTTGAACTCCACTCAGTTCTTGTGTCTTTACAGTTCAACAATCACAAACTTTATGGTTTTGCTGGATTAATAGTCCAGAAGGTTCTTTCTTGGGTAGCTCGCCATCGCATGCTGAACTGAGGGAGATCCCATGACGGAGTAGGAAAAAAAATTAAAAATGCAGGAAATAAAAAAATATTTGAGAAAGGGGGAAAAAAACCTGACCTAAAATAAAGAAAGACAAAATTAGTTAAATCCAATAATTTAACTCTTGGAAAAATAAGACAAGATACTTCAAAATTGAACGAAGTCTTAATTCAAGGTTCAAGTTAATCAAAGGCCAATGATTCAAATTATTCTTTAACTTTCAATTTCTAATTGTGCACAAAGTTCAAAAAGCTAAATCGGCCAAAACAGCCAAATTCAAAGAAAAAAAAACTTATTTTAAAAATGAGTAAAAATGTCAAGAGTCAAACAGAAATGCTACAATGAGCAGACCCACTAAGATTCTATCAATATAATGCCTGGGCACTAAAGGAAAAACATTTTAAAACCATGCCGATCCAGTTTTTAAATTAATTTGGTGTGGGAAAAAAAACAAGATTGGGTTGACTCACCGAGAGTAGAGTTTTTTCTAAAACACTCACTGGCAGCAGGAAATCACTGTCAAAAGGTTAATCGCTGTACAAAAATCTTCACTAATCTCACTGGCTGTAGTTGTGGAAACAGATTTAAATAGCATGGTTAATTTGCAGAAACTCAGTTTTCAATGTGAAAAACAATTAAACAGAGCCAAACACTCTGGAGCAGCCACAGACGCTGGAAAAGCTGAGCTGAATGTCTGACTCAGCACCTGAGAGGCAGCAGCTGTTAATCAGCTGGGGCACACACCTTTTAAGGGGCGTGTCCAAACACGAAGAGCCCTATTCCTGCTGCCCTACAACATCTGGGTTACATTCTCCCCCCCCGGATCCCATGTTCGGCCTCGGACATGGAACAAGCTGGTTCAGAGGAGGCTCTTGTAGGGCAAAGGTGAATGCTGAGCCTAAACTGTGGAGTAGGCTGTGAATACTATGCAGTAGGGGCTTTCCAGGCAGGTGGTATTGCAGACGTTCTATTGGGTTCCGGGTACGAGTTGATACTCTTTTTGGGATCTCAGCCTCTGGATTTGGTTCAATCAATGCATCTTGCTCTGGTTCACCCAAATCAGGTTCTGAAAGCTTAATCTGGTGGGAACTTTCTTCCATGTTTGTGATCTCCTCAAGTGGTTTGTATTCTGGAACAATGTCTGTTACTGCAACAACATCTGGTTCTGCTGTTGTCAGGACTCCCTCTTCCGCCTCTCCAACATCCCTGTCACTTGGATCCTTTAGACTGGGGGATGCAGGCAGTGATGGAAGTGATAATTCTTGGGATGGACTCAAGAGTTCTGCAGCAGGCAGATCAATGATGGTGGTGAACGATAATGGTTCCAAGGGGGTTGGAATAGGTATCAGTATACCTTGCTCGTCCAGTTCATCATCCTCTTTTTTTTTTTTAAGGTCTGGGGGAGGCAGCGTGAGAGGTTTCTTCTTCACAGATGGGTGTTCTTTTGTTGCAAATAGAAAACCACAAGGAAGGAGGAGGTCTCTGTGCAGAGTACGCAATGTTTTGTCTTTACCTTCTGGCTTTACTGTATACACTGGTAGGTCACCGGCTCTGCTAACGACGATGTATACACTGGATTCCCATTTATCTGCCAACTTGTGTTTGCCTCTCATTCGGACATTCCTCACCAGAACTCGATCTCCTAAGGTCAGATCTGAAGGTTTAACACTGCGATCAAATCTGAGCTTGTTACGTTCCATCAGCTTCTGGGCATTATCATGGGCCAATCTATACCCTTCTTCCAGGCGAGATCTAAGCTCCTGGACGTACCTTGAATGTGAGCTAAATTTTTCACCACTATTCAACGGCAGTCCAAAAGCCAAGTCTATAGGAAGTCTGGGTTGGCGGTCATACATAAGTTCATACGGGGAGTACCCCGTTGCATCATTTTTTGTGCAGTTATATGCATGCACTAATGGTTTAACATGGTCCTTCCAATGATGCTTCTCCTGTTCACTCAATGTTCCCAACATCTCGAGAAGAGTCCGGTTGAACCTCTCTACTGGATTGCCTCTTGGGTGATATGGGGTTGTACGTGTCTTCTGGATTCCTGCCATTCGACATAGATCTTGGATGACCTTAGAT
Organism: Apricaphanius iberus; assembly: GCA_028564705.1. Taxonomy (NCBI): domain Eukaryota; kingdom Metazoa; phylum Chordata; class Actinopteri; order Cyprinodontiformes; family Aphaniidae; genus Apricaphanius; species Apricaphanius iberus. Next base: position 1,371,546 of record JAPXFQ010000846.1, on the reverse strand, counting down.
TCGAAGTCTGTGCCTTGGTCACTATGAATTTTGTCCGGAAACCCATAGTGGACTAAGAAGTTGTCCCATAAACACTTGGCAACAGTCATGGCCTTCTGGTTTGGAGTGGGCACAGCAATGGCATACTTTGTAAAGTGGTCAGTCATTACAAGGATATCCTTTGTACGTCCATCTGGTTCAACTGACAGGAAATCCATACAGATCAGTTCCAGTGGTCGTGATGTCTGGATGTTCATCAGAGGAGCTGCATGCTCTGGTGGAGACTTCCGCCGTACACACCTCTCACAGGTCCGAATTTTGTTCACCACATCTGAAGACATCTTGGGCCAGTAGAAGCGGGAACGAACGAGGTGTAAAGTTCTGTCTATTCCCATATGACCCATTTGGTTATGAAGTTGGTGGAGGACGTCAGCTCGATACTCTTCTGGCAACACCAATTGGTAAGTGTACTCACTTCCGATCCGTCTCCTTCTGACAAGAAGGTTGTTTCGGAGCTCCATTTTATTTACTTCTCTCAGAAGAAGTGGCAGATCCGGAAGGTGCTCTCTCAACTGTGGTGGTGGCATCTCTCCACTCTCAAGCTGCACAATGATGTGTTGGATGATTGGGTCTGCTCGCTGCTTGGCTGCAATCTCGGCAGCTGAGAGCTGAGGAAGCACAGAAGAGGTAAACTGATCGTCATTTTCAAAACTATCTGAAATTGTGTTTTTATCTACTGATAGAGACAACAGTAGAGCATGGCTAGGATCTACAACTTCTGGATTGCGCAGCAGATGTCGTTCTGAGATGGCTTTAATTGTTTGCTCATCATGAATTATTGCCGGCTCCAGATGCTGTCGAGTGAACCTGTTTATTCTCTCTTGTTCCTTTTGGGATGTGTAGTCCTCAATCAGTTCTCCGTGGGGTCTACGTGACAGCCCATCTGCGTCAGCATTTTGTCTTCCAGCCCTATAAGAGATCTTAAAATCAAAAGCGGACAAAGCAGACAGCCATCTATAACTGGTGGCATCTAGCTTAGCAGATGTAAGGAGGTATGTTAATGGATTGCTGTCAGTGATGACAGTAAATTCTGTCCCATAGAGGTAGTCAATGAATTTCTCTGTCACTGCCCATTTAAGTGCCAGAAATTCTAGTTTTAATTGGCAGATACACCTTGCGCTTTGGACTTCTTGAGAATGGTTCCCTCTGCTGGCGTTAAGCATATAATGCAGGGGCTCGTTTAAAAAAGATTATATAAAGGACTGCACCGAGCCCAGTGGAACTAGCATCAGTGTGCAGGACGTATGGTCTCTGAGGATCAGCAAAGGCCAAAACAGGAGCAGAGGTGAGTTTGCTGATGATAGTCTTGAAGGCTGTCTGGCACTCTGAGGACCATCTCCCTCTGAAAGGTTCCTTTGGGTTAAGATATGCTTCAGACTTTACCTTTCCTCTTAGTTTCTTCTGTGATGGTGGGTATCCAGAGGTGAGATCATTGAGTGGTTTCACAATGTTTGAATATCCATGGACAAACCTTCTGTAATAGCCAGCAAATCCAAGGAAGGACCTCAGTTCCTTCAGATTCTGGGGGACTGGCCACGAGGTGAGGGTCTTAATCTTTTCCGGGTCGGTCTCGATGCCGTTCTGCGAAACAACATGTCCTAGATATTTAACAGATGTTTGGAAAAACATACATTTATCTAAGGACAATTTTAGACCAAAGTCCTTTAGTCTGTTTAAGACTTTCATTAAACGATGTTCATGCTCCTCAAGAGTAGGTGCAAAAACAATGAGGTCATCAATAAAGACCAAGACCTCCTTGAGGTGTAGCTCCCCCATACACCTCTCCATCAGTCTTTGGAATGTACTTGGTGCGTTAGTTACTCCCTGGGGCATACGATTGAACTCGTAAAATCCTAAAGAGCATACGAATGCAGTTTTTGCCTTATCTGGTTCGTCCATTTCTATCTGGTAGTAGCCAGACTTTAAATCCAGCACAGAGAACCACTTTGATCCTGACAAAGCTGAAAAAGTGTCTTCTAGTTTAGGCAATGGGTAAGCATCTTTTATTGTTTGGAGATTTAGTTTTTGGTAGTCGATACACAACCGTACAGTCCCATTTTTCTTTCTAACAACAACTATTGGAGAAGCAAATGGTGAATCTGATTGACGAATGACGCCAGATTCCAATAGGTCTTTCAAGTGTTGTCGAACTGCGTCAACATCCTGGGGATGAATTGGCCTGGGTCTTTGTTTAAACGGACTTGGATCAGATAGCTTTATCTGGTGTTTCACTTTGTCAGTCCGCCCAAAGTCAAGGTCGTGTTTTGCAAAAACCTCAGGGATGCTGTTGAGGCGGCTAATAACACGCTGCTTCCATTGTGGGGACAACGGGGAATCTCCAAAGTCATAATGGAAGAAGGATTGGGAATCAGTAGGATGGTCTTGTCGGCTGTTTTGGGTATAGGAATGGACTGCCTCAAATACACCTACTTCTCCAACCACAGTTTGGGCAGGAATGGTTATGGCGTGGTTGGATTCATTGGTGATTACGACTGGCAGCTGACAAGGCTGACGTGATTGTAAGTCGACAAGGCAAGACTTCACAAGGAGACCCCCAGGCAGAAGGTAGTTGGTCGGATGTTCCACGATTACTGCCTTCGTACTTTGCAGCACCCGTCTGGTCAGCTCTCCCTCAAGGACAGTCGTCTGGTCAGCCAAGATGGTACAAGGGTGGTTAATCTGCAGGGTGGCATAATAATCTTCTCTCCTCTGCTTGTGTCGAAACTGTAAAGTCTTTATCACAGCATCGTAGCCAAAACCAGAGGGCTGTGGCGGGTCTTCAGGGTGAGTGTCACAATACACCTGATAGGCCGAGTCAAGGGTGTTTGTGCCAATTAAGATGGAGGATTGACAGGATTTCACATCAGGGACCACTAAAGCCAGGGTATCCACAGTGATGGTGGATCCCAGGAATTGTGGTGGAAATGTCAACCTCAAATTTGTGTACCCTAAATAAGGCACAAGATGTCCACTGGCTCCCTCTATCTCTAATAGATCATTCAGAGGTTTAATATCATGGTCTGAGAGATAACTGAGATACAAAGAATGAGGGATTGTGGTGACTTGGGAACCAGTATCAAAGAGACAGTTTACAGGAGTGTCTTTCAACAGAATCTGTCCAGTACTTTTGGTACCAATGAGACCCTTCGGCAAAACTTGTACATGGTGTCTTTTTGTGGGACATGTATTTGCAACCCCGGAGTGTCCCTCATCAGGAGTTGCTTCTAGTTTAACTGACTGTTCTTATATATCCAGGTCTGCTGTCTCTGTTGGTGCTGCCTCCTTTTCTGCTCAACCAAGCTTGGACTGGCAGGATTGGCGCAAGTGACAGAGAGATGACCATCTTCACCACAGTTGAAGCAGTACCCAGGTCTTGGTTTGGCTCCAGACTGGGAAGAACTGGGGTTCAACTGACGTGGTGGAAGTTTAGATTTTGCTGAGGTTTTCTGGGCAGAAAAGAAAACATACATTTGCTGTTGAAGTTTCTGCATCTGTTTCTTTAGCTCTTTAAGCTCAGTTCCAGAGCTACACGAACAACCACAAGAACAGGTACCCTGCGATTTTAAGCTTACTTTCTGCTTAGAGGAACCAGAACCAATGTGCTTGTGCATTAGGGCTTCTTTAGCCTGCTGTCTGTCCTCCTCTGTTCGTAACAATAACAAAAGATCTGAGAATGCTGGTGGACTTGCCTTGCGTTGGTCCAGCTGTAGCTTATCTATCAGGGTGTTGTCCCAACACCCACGCACAAACTGTCTCAGTAGGTGCTTATCCATATCTGCTGCCAGAATTCCTTCTCTTTTTGCAACCATATTGAGCCTGCGCTGCAGACGCTGAAGGTAATCGGATGGCCGCTCACCTGGATCCTGTAGGGTATTTAGGAATTGTGCGAACAGTTCCTCCCCATCCTGCACTTTAGCAAATGCTGCATCCAGCACACGTAGCAAGACAGTAGGCAGAGTGTTGGGATCCATTCCTTTTATCAGGTCTGCAGCAGGTGTTAACAAGCTCTCCATTATCCTTCTGGCAACATATAAAGCAGAGAGGTTAGGATCAGCAAGCAACAGTTCAATCTGAGCTCTCCATGATTCATAGTCCGCTTCAGATCCTGGCTTGGGCATTCGGCCAGAAAATGAGCGAAGCTGGAGCGAACTTGGGATAGAAAAGTTGCTGTTTCGAACCACATGTTCCACAACAACTTTCTGTATCTCTGGGGGGTTAAGGTCACTCTGAGACAAATTGACTCCTGGGCTTGCACCAGGCCCCGGTGTCTCAGCTCGATATGCTGGTCTTGCTTGTGTTTTCCGTCGAACATCAATAGATGACGGGGGAGGAGCAGGTGAGAGTTTAGGAACAGGAACTAGTTTCTGTGACTCTAATGGTAATGCTGCCGTCTGCAAAACCTCATCCTGTTTCTTGATAGCCTCCTCCTCTCTAATCTCCGTCTTACTTTCTATATCAGGCTGTTTGGTTCCACTCCTGGTTAAATGATGGCTAATTTGGTCCATTACCTTTTTAAGAAGAGTTTCAAAGCTCATGTTGCTGTGTTCAGCCATTTCCTTGAGCTTAGCTATGAAGTCAGGGGTTGGGTTATTAACCTCTGTTGTAGCACTAAACTCACTTGCAAGGTCACTGAGTTTGAATACTCTGTCAGCATCTGAACGGGAATTATACACATACGGCAATACTGCTTCTATGGTTTGAAATGCGCTCTTTTCCTCATACTCTACAATCAGGTTTTTATAGAAACTACTGTCTGGATCGGTCACAGTCAAAATGTTCCTTAGTGCACCATACCCCTTCAGGTGGTTGAGGATTTCCTCATCTGCACTTGTATTGGACACACCTGAGATCAAAACAGAACAAGTTGGGTTAATACCAGACTGTGACACAAAGTCCATGGTTGATAAGTTTAAAAAAAACAAGAGGTTACCCCTTTTATTCAACCTTTTTTTTGACTCCTGGCTAGCTCGCCAAGTGTAACGCTTTAAGAAATTGCGCAAGGCACAACTGACTGCAACCACTAGATGGAATAATTAGGTGTCAGAAGTGGTTCGACTACGGAGTCAAAACTTTGTGTGAATAAAAAGGGTGGGCAACAAAGAATGTGATTCAAATAAATTGTATTGAGGACTTTAAACAAACAATAAATTAACTCAAGTAAATGAACAGATATATTTACAAAAACCACAACAGTGTAAATACACACACACGGGGGAAAAAAAATACAGTAACAATTTCTTTGAACTCCACTCAGGTCTTGTGTCTTTCCAGTTCAACAATCACAAACTTTATGGTTTTGCTGGATTAATAGTCCAGAAGGTTCTTTCTTGGGTAGCTCGCCATCGCATGGTGAACTGAGGGAGATCCCATAACGGAGTAGGAAAAAAAAAATTCAAAATGCAGGAAATAAAAAAATATTTGAGAAAGGGGGAAAAAAAAAAACCTGACCTAAAATAAAGAAAGACAAAATTAGTTAAATCCAATAATTTAACTCTTGGAAAAAATAAGACAAGATACTTCAAAATTGAATGAAGTCTTAATTCAAGGTTCAAGTTTATCAAAGGCCAATGATTCAAATTATTCTTTAACTTTCAATTTCTAATTGTGCACAAAGTTCAAAAAGCTAAATCGGCCAAAACAGCACAATTCAAAGAAAAAAAAACCCTCATTTTAAAAATGAGTAAAAATGTCAAGAGTCAAACAGAAATGCTACAATGAGCAGACCCACTAAGATTCTATCAATATAATGCCTGGGCACTAAAGGAAAAACATTTTAAAACCATGCCGATCCAGTTCTTAAATTAATTTGGTGTGGGAAAAAAACAAGATTGGGTTGATTCACCGAGAGTAAAGTTTTTTCTAAAACACTCACTGGCAGCAGGAAATCACTGCAAAAGGTTGAATCGCTGTACCAAACCTCACTACTTTCTGGCTGGTAGTGTGGAACAGCTTTAATGCAGGTTAATTTGCAACTCAGTAAGATTGAGAAAAACAATTAACAGGAGCCAACCTCTGGAGCAGCCACAGACGCTGGAAAAGCTGAGCTGAATGTCTGACTCAGCACCTGAGAGGCAGCAGCTGTTAATCAGCTGGGGCACACACCTTTTAAGGGGCGTGTCCAAACACGAAGAGCCCTATTCCTGCTGCTCTACAACATCTGGGTTACATTACAAAAAAAAAACTGCAAGCTAATATGCAGTGAACGAATATTGGATCTAGGTACAGGACCGAGAAGCTTACTTCATATAATCTTTTTTAATCTTTATCTACTATTTTTTTAGCTTGTTGGGTTTCTAGTAAAATATAATTAGATATTTAATCTGAATGATTTACTTTATTGAATACAAAACAAGTTATTGTTAAGGTTAGGCTGGCACAATGCTGATTGTATTTTTACTATTGTCTCAGTCAGTGTTTTGGTTCAAGTAACATAACTTTTGAGTTCCTTCCCTGTACAGTACTAGATTTTAAGAAAGAGGACTGAGGATTTAACTGAGGACTGATGATTGAGGACTAGTAAATGAAATCAGCATTTGAATAAAATGCTTTTAAATATTATAAGAATCTGAGATATTCTTTCTTTTGAAAACAGATTTGTTTTGGTGAATTAGTCTGTGAAATAGCTGTTATAACCCTTAAATGGTAAACTTGGAAGTAGATGTTGTAACCCAAATCGCATAAAATAAATATACTGAATAGAAATGGGCTCAGCATAAAAGTGTTTGAAAATTCTTAAATTCAGGATTTCACACTTTGCTGAACAAAAAGCGAATGAATAAACTGCAGGGTCTCCAAAGCCAAAATAACAAACAAATTTTCCATATAACATATATATATATATATATATATATATATATATATATATATATATATATATATATATATATATATATATATAATATAATATATATATATTTATATATATATATATTAGCACAAATACATGCATTTTATTATACACTCACACATATGTGTATGACAGTAGAAGAAAGTCACACACACACAACATTATATATATATATATATATATATATATATATATATATATATATATATATCAGTTTTTACCATAACCAGTTGCACAGCTTGAAATAAAGCTTATCAACTGATTGACAAATAACAGTAACATACATATCCCTTATACTAGAAATCCTAGTTCTTCTTAGAGAGGTGTTTTTGCTTACGCTTTGCTGTGCTTTTCTACTTGAATAACATTGTTTTACTTTTTATTTCTGGTACAGCTTGTGATTGTGTTGATTAATAATGGTTTTCCAAAGTTTTTTTTCTGACACTTTTGGGAATTAAAACTACTCCTTTCTATGCATTCCAGGGCTCAAAGCCATTGGCATTCAACGGTAGTTTATGGCCTTTGGCAATGACATTTCCCTGTACACCCTAAATCTTCTTACAATATGGCAACAGCGCTGTTAGGTCTTAAAAGACATGAGCCTCTTTCAAGATAATTTTGCTGAAAGCTTCTTTAGCCTCTTTCATACTCAATTGTGCCACCCGGACCAATGACCAATTTCTTTCCTGTTTTAGAAACTGTTCATAAAATTGTTAGTTGTTTATTCCTCAATCATTTTTCTCTTCATTCACATATTTCTGCTTTATCTAATTTAGGGTTTATTTGTACAAGTTCAAAGTAGTCTGCCTCTGACAATTCTGAAAATCAGTTCCTTTGTTCCCATGACTATTACTGTTTAAGAAGAAGTGTTATATTTCAGTTCTCTTTTCTTCTGCATTTAAGAAACCTCCATGCACCTTTGTGCTAGTGCCAGGCAATATGCCTCTGGCGTAAATAGCAAATTATCATATCAGTTTATTTATATGCAGCACCAATTCTCAACAAAACTTATCTCGAGGCAGGATGCGTGACAAAACAGCTCAAATCATTTACAATTGTGCTCAAAAAAATTCAATCTACATTAATTTCATTCAGTGCATTCCAATATACTTAAATATAATACAGTCAGATTTAGATTAAAACCAATTACATGCTGTTCCAATCCACACTATAAAACCTTGTGCTGTCAGATTCAAATTATCATAAAAAGTCAATCAGTAAAAGGTTATCCATATGAGTAAACCAACAGATCTTATTGAATATCTGCTGCATTCATCCATCCATCCATCCTGTATCTATGCCACTTATCCTATAGGGGTCATGGGGGGCTGGTGCCTATCTCCAGGAGTCGTTGGGTGGGTACACCCTTGACAGGTCGCCAGTCCATTGCATTCACCCATTTATCAGATATATTTGTTGAAATCCTTTGATTCCTTTCTGATGATACAGATGAGATGATAAAATATCAATAACAATCACTACAAGAATATGTTTACATAAAAAATTTAAAAAGGTTGATAATTACATCTTTTTCTTTAAATCTCAAAATTGTATCTTACACAAATAAAACACAACTCGTGGCTCATCTGCTGATGCTTACCATGGGGTATTTGCTAGTGTTGCTAACTCCCTATGCTATGAGAAGTCAAGATCAATAATGCATTGGTGTGGATGTGAGGGACGCTGCTCAAAGGCATTTGCTTATCTCAGATGCCAGTTACCGCTTTCATCGTAGCGACATGCAGTTGTGGTCTGTGTGGAGATGTGTGTGTGGGGCAGTTTAGAGAACGCAGTATTTACACACTTTCCATCATGTGATATTTATTTCACACCTCGATGTGTTCATCTACTCTGCCTCTAAGGAAATAAGCATAAAGCAAGAATCAACACAGAACTTCTAAGTCACTAATGCAACTGTCTGTTGGGGCTTTTTGATCTCTTCTTTTGGATGCTAAATCCAATTACACTGAGCTTTTTTTGGGAGCCAAATGCTTTACTTGCTCAAACAGTTTAAGAAAGTAAAACACTAGTTGTGACAAAGTTTAATCTCTACTATGCAGGGGACAAAAGGATGAAGGCTGAAAGCCAGTTTTTATTTCAGGTGAAATAAGAACTGATCATATAGCTTTTTAACAAATCAATTTATATATTTTCCGAGGTGAATCACAACAGCCCATATTTAGCCCATATTTAGCCAGTTAAGTTAGTTGTTTTTGTAATGCTTTGTCCAACATCTTGGGACTAAGGCTAGAAATATACTGTACTATCTTTTTATCCTTTTGTAATGTCGCGTTGACACAAGCAGCAGCCTTCGTCTTGGCCACATAGTTGCTTGCGCACTGCATGTAACACTGTAGAGTTCCACTAGGGGGCAGAGTACCGAACTTATACTGGATAGAGTGATTTGTAGGGTAGAAAAAAAACAAATATGGCAACCACAGCTGGTTAATTTTAAGATTACGACAGAAAAAGATGGCTGCAGTGTTTTAAATAGGCACATAAATTCTTTAAATATCAGACCACGTGATTTTCAGTTTTTTTTGTGTGTATTTTTTGTTTTCTTATTGTGTCTCTCATAGTTGAGGTTTACCTATGAGGAAATTACAGGCCTATCATCTTTTTATGTGGAATCACTTGCACAGTTGGTGGCTGACTAAATAGTTTTTTGCCCCACTGTATGTTCAGTAGAAAGTAAGACTTGTCACACCACAGAACAAAGTCATCAAGAACTGGACAGTGACTAGTCTCAGAGTCCTTGAGTAGGCTAACAATAATTGAGTCATCTGCATATTTAATGATGGCTCTGTTTTAATATCACATGTTTGGGTAAAGAATAAATAGTAGGAGTGATAGCATGGACCCTTGTGGAGAACCTGTGGAGGAGAACACCGGGTCAGACAGGTCCCCTTTTATTCGGACTCTTTGTGACCTGTCGGTTAAAATAAATCTATCATCCAGCCCACTAGGTCTTTCATAAGTTTAAACACATATAAAAGTCTTTTGATTGAAATATGGAGCTGTATTATATTAAAAACAGAGGAGAAATCAACACACAAAAGTCTTGCAAGAGTCAATGGTGCATCCTCTTCTCCTCTATTGGGTCTATATACGAGATGCATTGGACCCAACAGTCTTTTTCATAATCACATTCCTCACAGGTTTTTCAAAGACTTTCATCATGACTGAGGAGAGGGCAACAGGCATGAAGTCATTTAGAACTTTAAAATAACTAGATTTGGGGACAGGAACCACAACATCTTCTTTACAAAGAGAAGGCATGTTGCCTTTCTAGGGACTTGTTAAAAATAATATTAAATGTACAGTAAGACTCAGTTCCTTAGCACAAGATTTAACAAGGCAGCCACTAATTTTATCAAGACCAGGGCTTTTTCCAATGCAATCCAAGCAATGTCCACCACCACTTCCTAATTTGTATAATTAAAGCTAATGTTAGCTAAAATATATTTGCATTTTAGCTAATAACAGTACATAAACCATAACTGCCACATAATTATCGGAAAAATAAAGAATTAGCACATACATCACAATGAATTGTTAAATAACAGTCTGTGGGCGGTAGTCAGAGAGACTGAGACAGAGTGACAGAAAAAGAAGACAGAAAAATATAGCATATATATATATTTATCTATATATATATATATATATATATATATATATATATATATATATATATATATATATATGGTAATGGCGAACCAACTGGACATTGTGGTGGTTGATAAAGAGCAGAGGAAGGCTGTTGTGGTGGATGTGGCAATACCAAGTGAGGTTACCATCAAGAGGAAGGAAAAGAGAGGTTCTCAGAGAGCTCAGAGAGAAGGCGAAGGTGACAGTAGTAGTAGTAGTAGTAGTAGAGAAGGCTCATATATATCTATATATATATATATATATATATATATATATATATATATATATATATATATATATATATACTGTATATGTAGATATATATCCATCCATTTTCTGAACCGCTGAGCCCTCCAGGGGTCGCGTGGGGGCTGGTGCCTATCTAAAGCTGTCAACGGGCAGGTACACCCTAGAGACGTCGCCAGTCCATCACAGTATATATAATAGTACTAATATTATATATTATTTTACAGATGGTTGGTCTGATTTCTTCAACAATTTTCATCTTGATTTTCAGCTTTTGTCAAGAATGCTGCTATTGTATTTAGCTATTTTTAAAATATTTTTGGTCCTTAAATGTTTGTGTTACTCAAGAAGAAGGACCTAAATGTTGGTTTAATGTTCTAAATACCTATCATCACTTACTTTATGGAGAATATAAAAACATAAGGATAGGAAATCTTTTTGGAGTCAACAAGATAACTTTGTTCACTATATTTCCTTTTTCATCAACAGAAAAATTAATTAAAGTTGTTTTAGCACATTAACTATGTTATTGAATGCCACATTACAAACTAAACATTATTATTTTATAACTATTGCTGGATTTAAAAAAATCAAGCACAAGCAAAACCGTCAGTTGCAAGAAAAGCATCCTTTACAGTTCTGTTTCTTGAGGTAGCCCCAACTGGTATTTGTCCTTACAAAACAGGGCTAAATTTACAGTAATAAGACTTTTTTTTTGGTTTTGTTTTTTTTATTCCCATTTTTTTATATTTACAGCATATTAATGTTTGACACATGGAACACTTGCCTCAGGAATATTAATGTTGCAAAAAAAAGTGTTTGCATATGCCCTTTTTTTTTTTTGCATATGGACTGTTAACAGATAGCCATTTCTGGTGCATCCCTTCCATATCAGAACCTTTACCGACTCGGTATTCTTTGCTTGCTTATGAGTCAAAGAAAACAAGCACAAAAACACACACTGCAGATCCCACAGTGAGCCAATGAGTAAAGTAATGGAGGAAAAATACAAACATTAGTGAAAGAAAGAGATCAAAAATAAATAAACTGCTATTGTTTTTGTTGTTGTTTCTTTATTACCAGTATAGGCAGTTAAGACTGGCAGGATGCTGAATATAATAAGAACTGTTTAACAATGACTAATTTCTTTTGTATTTATGTTTGATTTATGTTTTGAATAATACGTATTCAGGAGGTGTAGAATAAAGGAACAAAATTATCCTTCAAATTCATCACTCGTGACATCCAAGTCTTTGTCTTAGTTGTAAAGTTGTAGAAATAATCAACAGAATTTGTAGTATTAATTAACATATTCAGGGAGGTGTGTTAACACAATGCATTAGTAAATGTTTATCCATCTTAAAAGTGTTGTTTGAATGCATTAGTTTTATTATAGTGCTTTTTTCTCTGTGTTTAAATAATTATCCTCTTTTCTGTCTCAGACAGACTTAAAAAATTTTTTTTTTTGAAACAAGTTCAGTTTTCAAAATGCCCAACTGAATTTCCTCAGTTGACAATTAAACCCGTTTTAGCTTTCAGTAATGTTTAAAACAACTGCACTGCTCTAAGTATTTAATGCTAATTTTAATCTTTATAGCCCCTAAATTTAGTGACATCATTAACCTGATACTTGATTGAAACAGCACTTATGACTTTGAAGAGAGACTTTAGAAATTGAAATATAAAACACTACAAACTATTTCTATTTTTCTCAAAACTGTTTTAAAAGAAAGAAGGTATTAATAATAACTTTTATCCATTATAAATTATCTTAAAATCTAAACAATATTTAGTTCAATGAGATAAACAATATTACAATTATTTAAATTTTGCCAGTGAAATAAAGGAAACCACGTAAGTTAGTGTGATAATGCATTTTAGAGTTGTTAAAGATATTTACTGCAATCAGAGGTGGTTAGTAACTAGCTACATTTACTCAGTTCAATTTACTGAGCACATTTTTGGAAACACAGACCTTGTGCAAGTCGTTTTACTACACAATGCTTTAATGCACAACAATTTAAATTTATATGTTAAGTAATTATCAGGGATGTTCGATATTGGCTTTTCTACCGATATCCGATATACCGATATAGCCTAACTCATAATTTCCGATTCCGATATAAACCGATACCGATATGTGGGGACCCTCCCTCATAAAAAAACAAAAACTACTAAACCCTTTTAGGTAACCACAATGAAATATCTTGTGTATTGCATACTTGAGTTTTAAAAATTTATAAAATGTAATAAGTACTACAATTTTAGTTAGGCAATTGAAAAAGGTGCCATTTTTATTTTGTCTTCAAAAGTAGCTGGAACATTTTCTCACACAGAGAATAGTGACAAAGGCCCACCACTCAGGACAAATTTCTACTTTTAGAAAATGTAAACAGCATTTTACCTTTGTGGCTGATGACGTCACCAAGTGCGCCCGATAGACGGTCAAGGTTGGCCCAGAAGAAGCCTTTTGATATATTGAAAGTTATCTCAAACAAATAATATCTCAAAAACTAAACCTAAAATCTGTCATATTTTTACATTCTGAGAAAGAAAAGAAGTAGCTGAAGCGTTTGATATATAATCTGTGTATGGTGTGAAAAACTCATCTTATTAAAAAAATAAAAATGATACCGATAATTTCTGATATTACATTTTAATGCCAATATCGGCCGATAATGACTTCAGGCCGATTATATCGGACATCCCTAGTAATTATCACTGGGAATATTTTATCAATATTTTTTTGTTTTTGAAATACGAACATTTTCAGGTTACATTTGATTTTTTGTATTTCTGATGATCATTGCAAAATATTCAATCAAATGTAATCATCAGTTATTCAGTATGTGAGTAACCATTTTACGAAATACTTTTTTACTCTTTAGTTAAACAACTTTTTGATCGCTACTTTTTAGTTTTACATAGGTAAAAAAAATATGGGGTGTGCTGCTTTTGGGTACTTGACCCACTTCTGCTGATGAAGAAACTGCATAATCTGTGCAGATGCTTTCAAGCAGAAATGTTTGGATGATTTTTTTTTTGAAGATACACTTTTTATATTATGTGTATCACCTGCTAATTTACATCCATCAGTCTATTTTTCTGTTGTCTAACCCCTTTTGATATTCCAGGTAAATGCAAAACACAATCCTGAGACCATCAAAATAGGACATTTCAAACACATTCACCACAGTAAGTTAGATAATGTCGTCAAGTTGCTTTCACGAAACTTGATTTCAAAAGTTCTATTAATCCATTATCTATACGGCATTATCCTCAAAAGTTCGTTGGAGGTTGGTCTCTATCTCAAACATTCAACGGGCGATTGACAGAGTCCACCCAGGACAGGTTGCCAGTCCATTGGAGGGATAACAACCATGCCTGCTCACACTAATACCGAAGGGCAATTTAGAGAGAGCAATTAACCTGATAGTCATGTTTTTGGATTGTGGGAGGAAGCCGGAGTAGTCGAAGGGACATGCACAGACCCTGGGCTGGGATTTGAATGCAGGACCTTCTTGCTGCAAGGAAACAGTGCTACCCACTGTACCATTGTTCAGTCTTCTCAGAAGTTCTGCCTCCAAACTGAAATGTGAATTCCCTCTCAAATGATATGATGGCTGGACTTTACTATGATTTTCAAATTTGCATATAACTAATAGTGGTGGCTTATGGAAAAAGTACCCTAGGATAAACCAGACTTGTGAAGTTCTACGGTTTTCTCTTCTGATGGTAGTTCAATGTCAGTTTTATTCATATAGTATGTTTACAAAAGCAATTGCTGAACAAAGTGTTTCACTGGGTAGGGAAGAAAAAATAAAATGCAACAACAAATCCAAATGACAGAAAAAAAAAATATATACAAACAAAATTTAAAAAACGTGCTTAGTCTTCTCTCATCTTAAAACCAACTAATAAAAGTGGGTCTTTAACAATCTTTAAAAATTAGAGTCTGAGTGGCATTTATGCTTGCTGCAGCTACTCAAAAAACCCTGTCGCCATAGGGCACTATCAAAGCAGACACTTGTTTGGCGCCCTGCTTGTACTTCTCCCCTCAACTCACCTCACTCTGAACTTGCTAATCACATCCCTTAAATCCTGAGGCCGTGAAGCCCAATGGACAGCCTCTGGGTCTTGCTCATAGTTCAGGAAAAAAAGAAAACAAAAAAAACTGTACACACAATCCTTTTTGTGTGTATGTTTTGAGCAGCTCTGAACATGATGCGTGGCTGCATGTCATATTTAATTTGCCTTAGCCAATGAATAACCTTGCACACTGCCACACACAACATTGCAGGAGTGTTTACGCACAGACAAATGCGTATTAATTCATGGCATCCCCTTGGCGATGTTTGGTGAATCAAACTCAAGGTCATACAGAGTTTACTGTGTACACATTGGCTTGACAAATTCAGAAAAAAACAGACAAATACATTAATTTCTTGCTTATTATTTCCATATTTCTCCTCGGTACTGCAATATCTTTGCAAGTTCTGTGTGGCCACTGAGAAGTGAGTTTTCATTTGTTTAAGAGCACTGCTTTCAAAACAAATGCATTGGGTGAGGAAGACCATTCAACTAATGCTTAGAAACACCATAAACAACAAGAATATCAAATATTCATGCAGCTAAAACAAGGATGGGAAGCACAGTGTAAGCAAATCAAACTTTATTTGCTTTTAGGGTCGCCTCTGAATAGGTTTAACTTGATTAGTTGCTTCCATATAAGCTAATTGTGCAGATTAAGTTGTGTTCAGTGTAAACAAAGTTTCTGCTGTGTCGTAAAATGCAACAGAGTACAGAGGACATAATTTGTAATGCAGACCAAAGAAAATGCTAAGGTTGCAAAGTATAAACAAAAGAAGCCTTTAAATGCTTGAAGAAATGTGAGAAAATATATTTTTTTCTTTGCAAGCAGCAAAGGAGTAGCACAGAAAGGAGGACATTGTAGCACATTGATCAGAGTGGATTTGAGAACAAGTCGGCTTGCGATCTGACTGTAATGCAAGGCTGTGCCAGTATCAGTCAGACAACACCTTTGAAATTTTCAATAACTTCCTTGTGAATCAGCCAACCCCTTTTGCAGCTGCCTGGAGCAGATAACAAGCTCAACTCTGTTAACAATCTCACCTAATAGACTTCTCCCTGTCAATCACTTTTTAAAATACCAATACAGGCAAGCAGCTCATTCAGTTATTCACACACTCACATGTCCACACACACAAGCTGACTTTCTTTCTCATGGAGTGCAAATTTATTTTGAGCAACAGCAACGGTTTTGCACACCAGAAGATTTGATCGAGTGCCGATGATTTTAAACCACTTGAACAGACAATAATAATATTTCAAATTTACGTATGTGTCATAGATACTTGACTAGCAAATAGGTATGTATTTTGTGGATGTTCAGAATGGGATTGTTTTGTCTCTTATACTGATGAAAGTAATTTAAGAATAGGCATTTGCTGATGCAAAGTTCCTGTCCACGACCTAATTAAAATCAATTGTATGAGCCTGAAAACTCTTTCGGTTTGACGGTCAAATGTGGTCAAATTGGAGTACTGCAGTACATGAGGAAAAATAACATTGTCCGCCATTGCATTCAAACCACACATTTTGTCATCGTCAAACAACACTCAACACATTTACTTTGATGCATATACATTTTTAAGATTGCTTGCAAAGTTCATGAGCGGGCCTTTCTCTGTCAGGTGTTTTAAACACTAGCAGATCGTGGTTGACTAGACAAAGTTGATGTCGGGCCGAGTTACTACAGTGAGACGCTCTGATTGGTTGGCACACTGTGTCAAAAGCGTTTAGAGCATCAAAAGTTCAACTGGCAGAACTTCTGCGTTGCTTGCATTTGCTGCTTTGCCGCTTGAAACGAGAAAGAAGAAGCAAGAAATTATAAAAAAATGTATGCAGCCAACGCACACAAAGCGCTGCAGAGACTCTGACACCCCTTTGACGGACTCAACTGTAGACTTAGCATGGACGTGCTGCTCCTGACGCTGACGTTTGGGGAGGTGTGAAAGCACCATTAGTCAAGGTAAGCTCTTGCTGTTAATTGTACCACACGTTAAGTGACAAACGTGTTAAAATTGTTACATCGTTAGACAAACATTTTGGTCTGATTATTTATGAAGGAGTTTGGGACATGCCAATTACGGGAGTTTCCCGGAAGAAATTACAAACCGGGAGGGGTCTGGGAGATAGCCCTAAAAACAGGATAAACCTGACAAAAACAGGAGTGTTGACAGATATGAGTCCCATGTAATTAATTTACCTAAGACATTCCAGATGGTGAAGCCTAACTTTTTTTAGTTAGATAAATCTTTTATAAACTTTAAACCAACTGAAATATGTATGAGTATGATATTTAGTTTATCAGAACAGTCTTTTTCACTGCTCTTCTTGACTGTGTTGCTGGGCTAAAGCTGTGTTGTACTCTGTTTTAACATGACTCCTTAATATTAAATCCCATAGCATATTTACAAATTGTTCCAGTTTTTGCGTATAGACAAAACTCACTGAGAGGTTGTTCTCCTGCTTCATTACTTTATATGAATTAATACAAATAAAAAGTAAACTAATGGTCCCCAAATGCAAACTACTGTCTGGATCTGGACTGTATTTAAAATCTTTTCTGGATCCAGCTTATCTAATGTATTAAAACTCTTAACTGTGCATCTTGTATTTATGTTGTTGAGCTATCGCCATTATGGTACTAGCAATAACATTCTCAAAGATTATGGACTTTGCTTCTTTCTAAGGAGACAAATCAGAGAAGTACAGAGTTGTGACCCCCCCAAAAAAAAAAAAAAAATAAATAAAAATCCTGAACGGTTAGTGTTAGTGAAGAAACTCTGCGTGACTGTGTCAAAAAAGAGAATGATTGGTAGTAGATAGAAAGGCTTTCATTTAGACTAGGTAGGCTCCTACATGTTATTTCTTTCTATGTGAAGCTTTAAATTTTTTTCTCTGTATTTTCAGAAAAAGAAATTGTTACATTTAAAGGAAGAGCATAGAAAGAGATCAAATAATCAAATAATCTATTTGAGAAAGAGATTATATGTGCAAGTGATTCTGTTTGCTTTGACTGGGATCACAATTGATGGAGGGCATCAGTAACTGCAGTAAAAACTGTGAAATACTTGAGCCTTAATATATGAAGTCAACAATACTATGTGATACTGTACAGCATGTGAAGTGGTCTGATATACAATAAGATTACTGGTATAACACTTGCAATAGCAGTAATTACCTTTACTCCATTTGTGAAAGGATTTGTTTTAGTCTATGGGCTGGGGTATCTATTCTGCTGCTATGCCAGATGGGTTCCTCAGTTGGAGCTGTGACAGGTATACATGTCATGCCTCCCTCTGTGACCTGATCGTCACAACTGCATGAAGTGAAACCTGCTAACAGCGCCTGTGCAGAAACCAGAATCTGTTGTGCAGATGGGCTGCTGTTTCTATGAGGACAGGCTGTTATAAGCTTACTTCTTATGTGTAGAGCTACACCATTCACTTAAAAAAGGTGGTGCTCTGGTTACAGGATAATATTAAAGTGATGTTAACAATCACCAAAAGCACTTTAAAAGAATGGTGAATCCCACCCTTCTGTAATCCCAGTTTTTTGTAAATGATCCCCTCACAAAAGAGTCAGACCTTGATCTCTCAGGATCTGGTGAAGCCGTTCATTCAGCCATCTGTAAAACGTGTTTGTAACGCTTTAAAATGCATTTTTTATTTTTTAAACTATTCTTTCAGAGAAAAAAATCGCATGACTTAGCTCATTAAAAAATTGCAATATTTAGCCTTGTGTGTAATTAAAGTGACAGTGTGTAGTTTTTGCAGTACATCTTTGAAAATAGCCATTAAAATATTATGTAATAATAATAACGTAAAGCACATTAATTGCAAAATATTGGCAATATTGTAAAATATGACTTTAAAAATCAGCTTTAAAATACAAAGGCGCGGGTCCTCTTTTCAGGGGAAAGCCATATTAGGTCTTTACTTCTACAAGAGGACAAAGCGCACGAACACACCCGCTATTAAAACATTGATTTGCCCTCAAAATGCAAAAAAGTTTCGCCATAAATACATTTTTACGTCTTCGCTAGTTCCAAGCGATGAAAGAGAGACTGATGTGCTCATCATGTTGCTGCAAATAGATCATTTTCAGGGAATTGAGCGTTTCAAAACAGCACTAGTTGGACCTCTGTTGTTGAGTTTCTGACTCGAAGACACAGATACCACACGCTTGTGATAATTTAGGTATGCACCACCTCCTACTGGCTGAAAATTATACACTGTGCCTTTAAGAATGTATTGGCTGGATACAGTTAAGGGAAGGAATTCTTAACAGCATATTTTCACAAAGTTATCAGGTTTAATTTTTCTAAAAATTGTTAAGTTGGTTAGTACATATTTTTTCCCTTTCATAAATTACTGTCTAAAAGCTGCTTTTTGTATTTACTGACAGAGCACTAAATATAGCAAAACAGCATGAATTGAAGATGTCAGCTGGCATCTGCATTCATTTAGATATCACATTTGGCATTGAAGGGTAAGGTACACACTTTAGGAGTTCACATGGATAGGATTATTTTCTCAATTAGACCTTATTACTGAAGGCTTTACCTTGGAACCACATCAACACCCATTCAGTTGTTAATATACCACAATATCTATAAACAAAGCAATAGATACTATTTTGTTCAGTTTCTTCTTTGTTTTTTTAACACTGTCCAATATTTTTCTTTCAACCAACCAGTGCAGAATGGATGTGCATGAATTCAAAAACTAAATCTAAAGTTGCAGTGATATTTCAACACTACAACATTACATAAACAGAATTTTCAATAACTATACATGTTTAAGCCTAAATAAAATAACATAAGAAACACCACTAGTGTCTTGGCACTCATAAAGGCCCTTTTTTGTGGGGTTTAATCCATGCACCAGTCACTGAAGTCACATTTGGAAACAGGACATTTCTAAATGGCATTGAGATTTTGATTACATAAAGCTGTCTTTGTGGTTATAATCCTCACAATGGTTTTGACACATGTTGTTTTCTGTTTCATGTTATCTTTTCTGTCATTCCTTTGTGTGACACTCATCCATTTTATGTTACACAATGCTAGTCAAAGGTTGGATGCTATATTTCTTTAACAAGATAAATAAGTCTGTATCATAGTTTTTTATGAATGATCTGGGATAATGTATCTTTTCGTAATTCTGTTAAGCTCCACAACTGGTTTCAGCAACAACTTTAATTTACAGTTCTACACCTTTCACCTTATTCCCTTACTAAGTCTAATTGAGGAAGTTCTTTTTAGCATGGTGGTGTTCAGATGTCGTTTATCCAGGCATAAAGTACGCCTGGATAGTATGAAGTATCAAACTAATGCAACATCAATACGAGAATGGATTCATCACGCCAGTAGATTTTTCCCACGTTGCTTTGCTAATGATACCATAGTCTGTAATGTTGACATGGCCCTGTGGTCAAACCCAACTAGGTGGAGAGAGGTGGATAATGTTCATTTTGATATTTTATTTCTGGACTTATATTATAAAGAAAAACTGTGACGTGAAGATTAATAAATATGTGTATTTGTCTGCACAAGGGGTGTCATGTTGTGTTGGTGAATTTGTTTTTACACTTCCTCTGGAAATGTTTCAAGTGTTTTAATATAAGCGCAGGAGTGTTGAATAAAACAGAATCAGACCATATGATGGATGTGTTGGATGTTTTGACAAGAAAATAGTTTTTTCAATAAGAAAGTTTAGAGTTTTGACTGAAGCATTTGATATTTGGAGGCACAGTTCTAATTTTGTGAAGTGTTGTGAAAACCCAGGTCGTTATCTAAACTGTGCTTAATTGTGTTGAAAATTAATCACATGAGTGTACCTAGTTGACACACGGTATATTACACACCACCATCGAATGTTAGCTAAAACTGTCTCGGTCTTTGAAACCATTAATACGTTATTGGTTTTCAGACAAAATGATAAAGATTCTGCAAAGGGGTTTCCTGTAGTAATATTATGTAATAATTGAAATTTATATGAACATAAATAGCAATAAAATTTTTAATGCTTATTTGCAACTTATATGCAACTTTATATTTAATTAAACATATGCTTATGAGCAACATTCTTGGTAGACCAAAATACTACACATGAATACTCAAAACACAGGCCTTGGAGATTAACTACACAGAGCCCCACAGAATCACTCTCACACACACTCTCTTCCTCATCTTGCAGTTTTGCGTCAGTGCTAAGACCACAGGGACGGTTGACATTTCACTCTGGCTCCGTTTCAATTCCCTGTGATCACAGCCATGCTACCTCGCCTCCCTTAAAGGTCACTGTTGTTGTTTGTCAAAATTCCAACAAAAACACACCATGCATTGCTCCGTGTGTGAGAGAATGTGTGTGTTTGTGAGAGAGCGAGAGGGAGAGAGAGAGAAAACATTAAATGAGCTGAAGTCTGTGTGTGTTACTAACATGGTTTCAGAACAAGAACTGTCAGTCATATCAAATCTGTTTTTTGAAACCTGACCCAAATGCAAGTAGAAGGTGTGCTTCCTTTCTTGTTTGGGGGTTGCTGGCTGATGTTTTTTTTTTCTTGGTGGTTGCTTAAATTTAAATGTCCCTTTCTCAAACATTGCCAACGTGGCTGAAGATTGCAACAGAAGTAGTGAATGCCTGAAAATGTGGATTGTATTGAAAATGTTATTTAGAGCAGATATAATCAAGCCTTTTAACATACTTAAATCAGTCTCACAGTAAGATTTTCAGCAACAGCAGTTATGTCTAAGTTATTTGGATTTTTATAACTTTTACATTTGGAAACCTGATATGTCCTTAGGTTTGTTTTAAAGTGTGTAAGTATAAAGGTGATTATGACCTACAGACAAACTGCACAGAAGTGACATAGTTGCTATTTCATATGCTGAGGTCTTAGCTTTCTTCACTGACTCTGATCTACCGAATCTCCTACTGAATATATGATGTGTATCTACAAATAGATGTAAGTGATCCCACACTCAGAACAAGAAACTGCATCAAAACAACTGTCTCTTTTTATTTTAGTCTAAACATGTGAATGTTTTTTTTCATAACAGCCATGAAGATCAGTATTCCTACCTCAAATTCTCTGCTAGACATATTTAATACACATATGACTACACTAAAATTAATAACACCAGCCAAACTGTTTGTTCTGTAATTGTTCACGTAGCCTAGCTTAGAGCTTAGCCAAGAGCCCAGCATAAAAAAATACTTTTTGCCCTTTCCTGCAGAATAAAAGCTATCCAGAAGTCAATATGAACTGTCAAAATACACAAGAAAACGAAATACAATTCATTCAGTTTTATG
Source organism: Apricaphanius iberus (assembly GCA_028564705.1). Lineage (NCBI taxonomy): Eukaryota > Metazoa > Chordata > Actinopteri > Cyprinodontiformes > Aphaniidae > Apricaphanius > Apricaphanius iberus. Next base: position 1,349,364 of record JAPXFQ010000846.1, on the reverse strand, counting down.
CATATCTGTTGCATGAAATGTATTTGTTTTACAGTTGAAGAACCGCATTTTGTTTTACTTTTTTACATTTCAGTCTTAGTCTTAGTTTTTCATAAAAATAATCAAACTGTCCATATAACTTTAAAAAATATTAAGAATTCATTGAAAATGAAGTAAAAGAAGCTTGAAGTATGCAACTTAATGACAAATGCTATTCAGTCCTTGTAGCATAACTCTGTCCTAAAAAATATCTTGTCCCTGGTGTCCTTGGACAACTTTATGGTCCTGGCCATGGTGGAGATTGTAGTCCCTCTGTTTGAAGGTTTGAACAGATGTCGTTTATGAAGAGCTTTTTAAAGAAGAAGTAACAGACCTGTGTGCTAAAATATGTATTTTCTGCACCATTATACAAATAAATTCTTAGAAAAATCATACAATGTTATATTCTGGATTTTTGTTTTACATTCTGTCTCTAATAGTTGACATGTCCTATGATGAGAACTACAGACCTCTTGCCTCTTTCTAAGTGGGATAACTTGCAAAATTGGTGGCTGACTAAATATTTTTTGTCCCACTGTATCACATTAGGAATGCAGGACATTAATGGTCAAAGAGTAAATGTTGGAAGATTTCAGATTTAAGACAAAGCCTGTGAAAGCAGTGTATTTGTTAATACTGGGGTGTTTGCTTCAAATACAATAATGTACAGCCCCTAATGATTGCTTTTAGTTATTTTTCAGGGAGAGTTTGTAAGAAAAATAACATAACTGTGTTGATGTACATATTCTGTGTATTTTGTATTTTTTTGTATATATTTTTTCTCTTCTGTTACATATGTTGTATATTTGGTGTTTCTTTGGCTGCTGTTTACGACTGAATTTCCCCTGGTGGGACTATTAAAGGATTATTCTATTCTATTCTTATTCTATAACTACTTCAGATTGCCTTGAAAAAGCAAGAAAAAAAGAAAAACAAAAAACAATTCAGATAACTGATTGACACACCACCCTATTCATCACAATGAGTGATGGTGGAAAGTATCTGTGACCAAAAAACACAGTAAGAAGGTAAACATCCCCACATTGTGCTTGCACGCAGACACTTTACAAACACACACACATGTACACACACAAACATGAAAATAGTTCAATAGCTATTACAGTGTAGCTTTGAAGATATTTGGTATCAAATGATTGGTGGAATCTGCTTCAAGCAATGAACAAAAAAAAAGAGAAGTTGCATCTGTTGTGTGTTGTGCACTCTGTGTGTGTAGCAGAATCTTCTGCCTCTCCCACCCATCCTTCCTCCCCTCTCTGTCGCTCACGTCCACAGCCATTAGTGAGGCGGCCGCTGAGGCTGCCTTGTTTTGACAGATGCTCACTCTGTCCAAATGCATCTCTGAGGACGTTATGGCGGTTGTCACACACTCCCTCTCCTTCTCTCTATTTTCTCCTATGCTTTTCCATCTTTTCTTTTGTTCCCTACTTTTGTCCACTTCTGATACTTTTTACTGATGTTTTCATTAAATACTACACTGGCCCCAAAACCTATATTTAATGAGCTGTGTGTATTCAAGACTTATTGGTCATTGTTTTCTGTGATGAATAATGACAATAAAACTACAAGTCAAAGGTTACCAGTGTGGTTGTACTGAGCCTGCTTTAGCCGCCTGCTGGCTTTGATATGGACAAACTAGTGTGAACTTTGTAGCAGGTCACCCTTACAATGCCAAGCAGATAAGGTCTTCGGGTCACTCAAGGAGCCCATAGCCATAGCACTGCATGATGCTAATCACCTGGACACAATGAGGCCAACAATGAAGAATGTAACAGGCCTGATGCTGCTAGATTTAGATGTAATAAGAAATACAAGCCTGCGTGTGTTATCACATGTCATGCCTAAATAATAAATTCAGTGCAATGATGGATGCGCTTGATGAAAAGATTGCTGTTTGAACCATCCGTATTTGCAGCAGGAGATTGCAATCCCTTGTTACTCATCTTGATTCCTTCTGATGTTATTGATACGCTTTAAAGATTTAATTTTCTGTTTGAGTCTTACAGTTCAAATGTTAGGTTGTTTTTATTAAAACTTTAAAAGTATTTAAAGAATAAAATCACTTCAAAAACTTCAGTTGCACTCGTTTTTTTTACCATACTCCTAGAATTATAGATAAAAATAAGTATTGAACACATCTGTGTTTACACATCTCTTTGATAAATTTAGAGCTAATTGGGCTATTGACATAAAATCCATAGTATAAATCAGTACATTGGTTAAAATCCCACTCATCCAGAACTTGAAGATTAGTTAAAAAATGTATGTGTCATGATCCGTCCCTGTCTGTGTTGTTTATTCCTCCCTGTTTCCTCCCAGTCTGTTTTAGTTACTTAGTCCTAGTTTGTTTCACCTGTTGTCTTATTAGTCCTCCCTGTGTTTTCTGCCTCTGCTCCCAGGTGTTCCACGTTTCCTGATTACCCTCCCCACAGTATATATGCCCTTCTGTGTCTGTCTGTCCTCGTCGGGTCGTTGTTGTCGTTACCTCCCCTAGTGCTTGTGTTCTCTGTGCTTCTCGTCTGCCTTTTGAACTATTAATAAACATGGGCCGTAAGAGCCACAAACGCCGCTCCGCATCTGGGTCCTCCTTGAGCCAAATCGTGACAGTACGACCCGACCAACTGGACCCAGCGGAGTACCAACACACCGAGGAAGAATGGAGAGAACTTATAGATTTGAGTGTAAGTCGAGGACTCTATTCTGACTCACCCTTTTGCGGATTCCGGCTGGCTCGCTGTCCGCCCGGTGTTGGGCCCCGCCGTCGTGAGGAGGGCGGCCTCTCCGCTCCTCGGGCCTCGAGCCATCGCCGCGCTTCTGAGCGTCCTCCTGGGAACGCAGTTGATGTTTCCCCGTCGTTCCTCCTTGCGTCCATGTACGACGATTCAGAGGAGGACGATGACGGCTTCCCGGAGTTCTTCTCTGACTCCCTGGACGACGAGCTGGACTTTTGCAGCGGTGCCCGGGGTGCGCCGCCTTCGCCGCGGCTTTCTGCCTCCTGGGTTGACCGATTGATCTCCCTGGCTCCTTCCACCGATCTGCCACCCATCTGTGATCCCTCTGGGACTGGCCCTCTTCCTGCTTCCCGGCGACGAAGAAGGAGGCGTCGCCGAGCTGCTCCATCGGCTCCAGGAGGTTTCTCGCTTCCTTCTCAGAATTGCAGCACCTCGGCTCCTCCTGTCCCGCTTGATGCTGCCTCCAGCTTCGGTGATTCAACCACCGCTTCCTCCTGCCGCCCACAGCCAGTTTCGGGTCTGCCTCCTCATCCTCTCCAGCACAGCCAGGCACCGGCGTTTCCTTCAGGTGGAGCTGAGTTAACCCAGGGTCAATGGAACAGAGGGAAGAGTTCCGTAGGGAATGTTGAGCCCAGGTCCCCTGTGGAGACTGTTTTTGAGCGCTCTTCAGAGGCTCACCTGGAACCCCGGTTCCGAGTTCCCTCCGAGGGCGTCCAGACGGATGCGCCTCGGTTCCGAGTTCCCTCCGAGGGCATCCAGACGGATGCGCCTCGGTTCCGAGTTCCCTCCGAGGGCATCCAGACGGATGCGCCTCGGCTCCGAGTTCCCTCCGAGGGCGTCCAGACGGATGCGCCTCGGCTCCGAGATTCCGCCGAGGGTGTTCTGGGGAGCACGCCTCGGGTTCCTGATTTCTCCGAGGGTGTTCTGGAGAACACGCCTCGGGTTCCTGATTCCTCCGAGGGTGTTCTGGAGAGCACGCCTCGGGTTCCTGATTCCTCCGAGGGTGTTCTGGAGAGCACGCCTCGGGTTCCTGATTCCTCCGAGGGTGTTCTGGAGAGCACGCCTCGGGTTCCTGATTCCTCCGAGGGTGTTCTGGAGAGCACGCCTCGGGTTCCTGATTCCTCCGAGGGTGTTCTGGAGAACACGCCTCGGGTTCCTGATTCCTCCGAGGGTGTTCTGGAGAACACGCCTCGGGTTCCTGATTCCTCCGAGGGTGTTCTGGAGAGCACGCCTCGGGTTCCTGATTCCTCCGAGGGTGTTCTGGAGAACACGCCTCGGGTTCCTGATTCCTCCGAGGGTGTTCTGGAGAGCACGCCTCGGGTTCCTGATTCCTCCGAGGGTGTTCTGGAGAACACGCCTCGGGTTCCTGATTCCTCCGAGGGTGTTCTGGAGAGCACGCCTCGGGTTCCTGATTCCTCCGAGGGTGTTCTGGAGAGCACGCCTCGGGTTCCTGATTCCTCCGAGGGTGTTCAGGAGAGCACGCCTCGGGTTCCTGATTCCTCCGAGGGTGTTCTGGAGAGCACGCCTCTGGTTCCTGATTCCTCCAAGGGTGTTCTGGAGATCACGCCTCGGGTTCCTGATTCCTCCGAGGGTGTTCTGGGGAGCACGCCTCCGGTTCCTGATTCCTCCGAGGGTGTTCAGGAGAGCACGCCTCTGGTTCCTGATTCCGCCGAGGGTGTTCAGGGGAACACGCCTCTGGTTCCCAACTCCGCCGAGGGTGTTCAGGGGAACACGCCTCTGGTTCCCGATTCCGCCGAGGGTGTTCAGGAGAACACGCCTCTGGTTCCTGACTCTCCCGAGGGTGTTCAGGCGAACACGCCTCCGGTTCCTGACTCTTCCGAGGGTGTTCAGGCGAACACGCCTCCGGTTCCTGACCCTTCTGAGGGTGTTCAGGCGAACACGCCTCCGGTTCCTGATTCCACCGAGGGTGTTCAGGCGAACACGCCTCCGGTTCCCGACTCTTCCGAGGGTGTTCAGGCGAACACGCCTCCGGTTTCCGACTCCGCCGAGGGTGTTCAGGAGAACACGCCTCCGGTTCCTGCCTCTCCCGAGGGTGTTCAGGGGAACACGCCTCCGGTTCCTGCCTCTTCCGAGGGTGTTCAGGGGAACACGCCTCCGGTTCCTGCCTCTTCCGAGGGTGTTCAGGAGAACACGCCTCCGGTTCCTGTCTCTTCCGAGGGTGTTCAGGGGAACACGCCTCCGGTTCCTGCCTCGTCCGAGGGTGTTCAGGAGAACACGCCTCCGGTTCCCGACTCCGCCGAGGGTGTTCAGGGGAACACGCCTCTGGTTCCCGACTCCGCCGAGGGTGTTCAGGGGAACACGCCTCTGGTTCCCGACTCCGCCGAGGGTGTTCAGGGGAACACGCCTCTGGTTCCCGACTCCGCCGAGGGTGTTCAGGGGAACACGCCTCTGGTTCCCGACTCTGCTGAGGGTGTTCAGGGGAACACGCCTCTGGTTCCCGACTCCGCCGAAAGTGTTCAGGAGAACACGCCTCCGGTTTCGCCTCCGCCGAGGGTGTTCAGGCGAACACGCCTGCGGTTCCCGCCTCTTCCGAGGATGTTCAGGAGAACACGCCTCCGGTTCCCGATTCCACCGAGGGTGTTCTGGCGAACACGCCTCCTTCTCAGCAGCACTCCAGCCTGCTTCAGCAGCACTCCGTTCAGCTTCAGCAGCACTTCGGCCTGTTTCAGCACTCTCCGGATCTCAGGGTAAAGCCCGGCCATACTCCACACCGCGAGGTTCCACGGCGCCGGCCTCCAAGGCTCGAGGTTCCACGGCGCCGGCCTCCAAGGCTCAGGTTCCACGCCGCCGGCCTCCAAGGCTCAAGGTTCCACGCCGCCGGCCTCCAAGGCTCAAGGTTCCACGCCGCCGGCCTCCAAGGCTCAAGGTTCCACGCCGCCGGCCTCCAAGGCTCAAGGTTCCACGCCGCCGGCCTCCAAGGCTCAAGGTTCCACGCCGCCGGCCTCCAAGGCTCAAGGTTCCACGCCGCCGGCCTCCAAGGCTCAAGGTTCCACGCCGCCGGCCTCCAAGGCTCAAGGTTCCACGCCGCCGGCCCCCAAGGCTCAAGGTTCCACGCCGCCGGCCCCCAAGGCTCAAGGTTCCACGCCGCCGGCCCCCAAGGCTCAAGGTTCCACGCCGCCGGCCCCCAAGGCTCAAGGTTCCACGCCGCCGGCCTCCAAGGCTCAAGGTTCCACGCCGCCGGCCCCCAAGGCTCAAGGTTCCTCGTCGTCGGCCTCCTCGTCTGACGGTCCCTCGTCGTCGGCCTCCTCGTCTGACGGTCCCTCGTCGTCGGCCTCCTCGTCTGACGGTCCCTCGTCGTCGGCCTCCTCGTCTGACGGTCCCTCGTCGTCGGCCTCCTCGTCTGCTGTTTCCTCGTCGCCGGTCTCCTCGTCTGCTGTTTCCTCGTCGCCGGCCTCCTCGTCTGCTGTTTCCTCGTCGCCGGCCTCCTCGTCTGCTGTTTCCTCGTCGCCGGCCTCCTCGTCTGCTGTTTCCTCGTCGCCGGCCTCCTCGTCTGCTGTTTCCTCGTCGCCGGCCTCCTCGTCTGTTGGTTCCTCGTCGCCGGCCTCCTCGTCTGTTGGTTCCTCGTCGCCGGCCTCCTCGTCTGTTGGTTCCTCGTCGCCGGCCTCCTCGTCTGTTGGTTCCTCGTCGCCGGCCTCCTCGTCTGTTGGTTCCTCGTCGCCGGCCTCCTCGTCTGTTGGTTCCTCGTCGCCGGCCTCCTCGCCTGCTGATCCCTCGCCGCCGGCCGCCACGTCATGGGTCTTCTGGGGACTGTGGTTTTGTCCCTCCGTCCTGGACCCCCTCCTCCCGCCCTGGCTTGAGTTTCCTACTTGGTGCGCCAGGTGGCGCACCTTGAGGGGGGGGTACTGTCATGATCCGTCCCTGTCTGTGTTGTTTATTCCTCCCTGTTTCCTCCCAGTCTGTTTTAGTTACTTAGTCCTAGTTTGTTTCACCTGTTGTCTTATTAGTCCTCCCTGTGTTTTCTGCCTCTGCTCCCAGGTGTTCCACGTTTCCTGATTACCCTCCCCACAGTATATATGCCCTTCTGTGTCTGTCTGTCCTCGTCGGGTCGTTGTTGTCGTTACCTCCCCTAGTGCTTGTGTTCTCTGTGCTTCTCGTCTGCCTTTTGAACTATTAATAAACATGGGCCGTAAGAGCCACAAACGCCGCTCCGCATCTGGGTCCTCCTTGAGCCAAATCGTGACAGTATGTTGCCATTCTCCCCAGAGTTGGATAAGTAAGAAACCAGCCCAGTAATTCCCCTAAACTGGCAGAAGTCCATTTGCTTTATCTTAAGATAAGCATAAACTAATGTAAGTGATTCGGAAGTGGTAGCATAATGGAAGTTCCCATTCACTTACATTGGTTTATGCATAAACCAATCTAATACATCATAATGCCTGACCAAATACATTAACCCTGGAAGAAGCATGTATTACTTACCAATCCAGTTGCAAATAGTAGTTGTAGAGTTCTTCATTCAGAAAACAAGGGGCAATGTTGACTCTTCTCTTGTTTCTTGCTCTATCACTTCAATACCGCAGCTTTGTTTGAATTCGATTGGTAGCATGTGACCTAATGCCGTAAATGGAAACTCAGTATTTGCAGGTGGAATCTCAGACAGAAAAGTTTTATAGTGCGGTTTTCAGCCAGGAGACGTTCCCAGGCAGTAATGGCTCTGAAAATCAACCACAAAAAATGCTGGTGTGCTGCCAAAACATTTTGAAAACACGTATTTAACTTATGAAAGTTGCAGAGTACGTCTTTAAACTCTATGTCAGAGTCCCCCTCAGTATATCAATGTCAACCAGGGGTGGGCTGGTGTTAAAATTTAGCCCGGGAGCTTCATTCAGAGAAAGTAATTATTATGAAGTAACGGTACCCATGAGAAAAGGTTTCTAGATCATCTACCAACTGCTATTAATTTCGCCGAATCGAAACAACCATGTTTTAACATAAATACACCAGACAAGGATGCAAACCTGCAGGTAATGTTAAAGTGAAACCTCTTGTTTGTACACAAGTTTTATTGTTCTAATGTATTTTTAGCTGCTTAGCTTTGGGGATGAACTGAATATATGGTAAACATTATATATTGTGACAGTAGGCACTTATGGGTTTTTTTTCCTCTAGCATAGATACATGATTTGTCTTAGTTTAAAACGTTTTATGATAAAGAGTTTTATTTGAAAAAGTTTCCTATGCTTCAGATTTGTTATTTTGTAATCCTATTAAGGCTATATTAATTAATTATTTCATTGTACCCTTTACAATACCAGAATTTACACATAACTTTGTATTTTTTTTCTGTCTGATGAAATAATTTAAAAAATAAATCTGTGTCAATAGAGCTGATCTGATGTTCTGATCAGTTACTCAGTGGCTACTTGAGAAATCTTTTTACATATTACTATTTTACTCTTACTTGAATTGAAGCAGGGAAACTTCTCAGACCTGCAGGATAGTGGGCCTTGAGGACTGGAGTTGCCCACCCCTAACAGGGTTTCTGAGTACGTATGTATGGCACAAGAAGCATGTCATGATGGCCAGAAACAAAGTGCTCGTCCAAAGACCTTAGTAAACTTATTGTTTCATAACCCACTAATGGTGTTGAATACAGGAATCCATTTAATATCCTAAATGTTCCGGTTAGCTGCGGTGGGGCCATATTCCAGGATTGGAAAGAGCATCTTTTAATCACAAGCCAGACATGACTGTGTGCCTTACACAATAACAGGTTTTCCATGAAAATAATAGATGCAATCTACCCCAGTATCTTTTATGCCCACACACTGTATAATACTATACTGTTGAAGAGAAGGAATGCTAAAGCTTGTTTACAGTTTGTAAATTAATTAAATACTATGAAAATATAGTCTCATAAGTCACAGTAAAAACCATACCAGTTTTAAAGTTCGGAGGTAGGGACATCGTGAATGAGGTTATTATTTTTAAAGACATAAAGATACCGCTACTACTATAGTTCATTTAATTACCAATCTTGAATCCAACTTAATATCTATGGAAAGATGTTATATAAGAAAGAAACTTTAAGAAGCTCCAAGGTCTGAATACAGTTTAGACGCCTGAACAATGATAATTTCTCCATACTCGAAATGTCTTGAAGCTATCATTCCTGACAAAGGCTTTTCTACTATGCATTGAACAACATTTTTATATTTATTCATCATTATTGCATGTAGCTAAATTTATGAACTAATTTGTTTTTATTTTTTTCTTTAAATTGCTTGATCTTTTCACAACCTCTGGTTTGATGCTGGCAGCCCCTTTAGAAAAATGAAAAAAATGTTACACATAAAGAAAAACGATCAGATGTTAAGTTCTTTTTCACCAGTTTGTATTGTCAGAGTGGATCATGCAATATTAGAAATACACCAAAATCCAAGTCAAAAGCCTCAACAGTTTTATTCCTGCTTATAACCCTGTCCATCACTCAATTCTTCCTCCATGAAATCATGCATGCACATCTAAAACATGCCAGCTGCCCCATACACGTACATCAGTTGATATGTTTGCCCTGGAGGGAGTTGAATATGTTTGCATTGAAGTTTGTAAGAAGTAACTCCACCTGCACATTTTTAGTCTCACTACTGCTTCGTCATGCTTATACTCAGGTGAAGGTGACCTTGCCTGGAGGATTCAGAAATTCAGAGCTGCCCCTCTGTCCTTTATTTCTCTCCCGTAGCCATATTTTGTTGACTTAAGATGAAAAAATATGTCAGTAACTTTGTCTTTGAGCATGTGTATCGGGGTGTGTTTGTGTATGTGGATGTGTGTGTGTGGTTGTGTATGAGTGAGTGTTGGCCAGGCTTCAGGAGGGGCTGAATCACACCGTCTGGGCTCTCCGTCGGATGGACAGGACTTGGCTTAGGGCTTAGAGGGTCCTTTACGCCTCAACACACTCTCTCCCAGGTCCATAAACCCTCCTCGATCCTCCTCACAAATGTGGGTGAAATGAGAGGAGACATGCCAATACATCCAAAGATTTCAGCCACTGCTGGAGAGGAGGTGAATGACTGAAGAAAAAAGCCAAAGAGATGGAGTAGACAAAATGTTAAAAAAATTAGTTAGACTCCATATGTTGGTGTGTGCGCAAGGACTTGCGAATGGACAAAGACGCATGAAGTGCAAGTACCACTCTTCAGACAGTGAGTGCAAGGAAACAATGACTCACAGTGAATAGTAGTGGTTGAAAATAAAATGAGACAGAAGCTGAAGTGATTCAATGCAACAGTACCTTTTCTGTAACCTTGCCAAGAAAGCGCCAGCGCTGAGTGGTGGAGAGGGGACAGGGTGAAAGAAAGTAGGGGTCAACTTCATCTCACTCCTCTTAGTCCTCCATTCTATCTCACATCATTCTAACATGAACAAGCTAAGCCCTCGTCTGAAAACTTTTTCAATTCAGATAGAAAACACAATCTTGTGAACTTCATTTCCATGTGCCCTGGCTGACAGCTGTAAACAGCTCCTTTCAGCATTTTTGTTCCCAAAGGTGTGAATAGGATGTACTTTTTTTGTCTAGGTTGAATTTATTTAATCAGTAAAGTTAAGACTGTAAATTTCCTTACAAGCGTGTTCATACCCATTTAATTTAAATTTCACACCTAAAAAAAAATTCAAGTACACTTTAATTTTGGCAAGTTTTGCACTCACACATAGATGTATTGACAGAGGCACCTTTATACTTCTCCGTTGGTGTGTCAAGGTAGCAAAAGAATTCACCTGGCAGGGCATGTGGAGACCTTTTCTTGCAGGTCTGCCTACCATTGCAGTGACTTCTCTGGTCAACTATAGTTTATTTACTTCAGCTTGACAACACACAAATAGCAGTGGGCAACAGAACGTAGGTTTTGATTGATCTGGAAAGTTTTTTACCAGAAGTGCAACTCAATGAATACCCTAAAAAAACATGTAAACAAACATAGCTTTCTGTTTTGTTGTTTGCTACTCCTGGTGTTCAAAATCACCAAAAGACCACATTAGATAAAGCATCTAGTGCCCAAAAAAGACTACTAATTACAATACAGACCAAAAGTTTGGACACATCTAATCATTCTATGCGTTTTCTTTTTTTTTGCATGACTACATTGTAGATTCTAAATTAAGGGCATCAAAACTATGAATGACACATAATGTATGGAATTACTGTATGTACTTAAACAAAAAGGGTGAAATAACTGAATACATGTTTTATTTTAGATTCCTCAAAGTAGCCACCCTTTGCTCTGATTACTGCTTTGCATTCTCTTGAGCTTCAAGGGGTAGTCACCCAAAATGGTTTTCCAGTGAAGGAGTTCCCAGAGATGCTTAGTACTTGTTGGCCCTTTTGCCTTCACTCTGCTGTTCAGGTCACCCCAAATCATGTCGATTGGGTTTCAGGTCCGGTGACTTTGGAGGCCAGGTTATTTCACACTTTTTTGTAAAAGTACAACATAATTCCATATGTGTTAATAGTTTTGATGCCTTCAGTGTGAATCTACAATGTAAATAGTCATGAAAAGAGAGAAAAACTAATTGAATGAGAAGGTATGACCAAACCTTTGGTCTGTACTGTACATCGACTATAGCACCGTTATGGTGAGATGATCTTGGTCTGTTGTTGGGCTGATCAATCACATTTGTGCGCTCTCTGTTGGATAGTTTAAACATTTTTTAGGATTCAGTGGCTGTGTGCTCGTTGTTAGTGTGTGTTTGCCTTTTTCCTCTCGCTCTGCAGGGTGCGGTAGACATGTGCTGCAGCAGGTTCTCCTCATTACTGCTCATTTCCGCTTCGGCTCAAAAGGGGAGTGGATCCTGGAGGCTGAGACAAGAGGGTTCATGCTCTTATCATGGTACACAGCGCTCCTGAAGCTTTCTATGTTCGTAAAATAAGATTCTTGTTAACCTTGAGTTTGTTCTCACAGTTCCTATTTTCCCTTCCAGATCCAATCCCAACTCTGCCTCAGTTGTGTTGGACTCCTCTAACCTCTATCCTGGATTCCCTCTGCTCTGTGTCTGGTTCCTCGTTCAGGGACCCCATTCCTCCCTGGTCCCACTCCGGTCAGCCTCCACAGCACTCCCTACAAGTAAGGAGAAACCATACTCACTTTTACTGCCACTCTCTACAGTAGACTGCCTATCCACCCTTCAACAACCAACACCTGCAGAAAAGAGAAACAGATCACCTACCAGCCAAACCACACATCCCCAGTCAACCTCAGTCACTGTCTCCCACTTACAGTACCTCCTCCAAGCATCTCAGAGCTGGTATACAAGAAAGATCTCCATTCCATATCTACAAGATCCGTGCAAGTAACTACACCCTATAAGCCAGTTCCAGTTACTTTTTCTCCCACTCTTTCCCCTCAGTTCCTCATAATAAACATTTTAGAAACTTTGAACCGTTGTCTGGAATTGTGCCTGCTCTGGAGTCTTTAAAAAAACATTATGACAGAACCATCTTTGTATGGGGCAGCTGGCATGAACCACAATTTCAGGCAGGACTTTCTCAACAGGGTACATTACTAGGTCATAATGAATCTGTCCTCCACAATATTTCCTGACAGCAAATCATCTCACAAAACAGGTTTCTGAAATGAGCATCAAAGCAGTTAACTAGTCCATCCATCCATCCATCCATCCATCCAGTTTGATTCTCAGTTTTCCGCTTTTGGGGAGGTGACTTTACCGTGAATTTACCGTCTTTACTCCTTCTCTACTCCTTCAGTGCTTGCGTAGGTAATGGAGAGCCCTTTCATTGATGGATAATGGTATTGCATGTCTCCGTACCTATGCAGACGGAGAAGTATAAACTAGGGTTTATTTGTGGAAAATCCAACCAGTGCTGATAACATATACATACTTTATGTTAGCATGGCCTAGTCACCGGCCAGACCGAAATCTAACTGAGAATCATTGGCAAGGCATCAACTTTTCTTTAAACAAAAATAATAGACTAACTGAATGAGGGGCAATAAAAACAAATGCTTGCTTCACTTTTGAGGGTTTTTTTTGTAAAAAAGAATTCAAAACTAATCTCCCCTTCATTTCACAGTTATATGCTGTTGTGTTCCAGTCAACAAAACAAAATGGGAAAAAGCTCAAGGGGAATGAATACTTTTGCAAGGCACTGTAAATGTCTGAGGAGAAATTTTTAAAAGGTTCTTTAAAGTCATAATATTATAACGTCATATCAGCAAAAGATAAAAGCAAGTCACATCCAGGCATACATCTTCGGATTCACTGCTGCTTGGCCTTCTTTGCACTAATAGGTGACTTGATCTTTGTTCCAATCCCAGCACACGCCTCTCTGAGGAGCAGCAATCTCACGCGAACATAGAGGAATAGAAATAAAATCTGTTTTAACTGAGAAGTGAGCAAGGGAGAGTACCAGAGTACAAAGCAGTGATAGTAGATAAAAGAGGAGGGGGGAGTAAAAAGAATGATATTTGAATTATGTAATAGGCTCAGGATGATTTGGACTATTCAATCGTTGACACCAACATAATTTCTCATTACCTGAGTGCCGCGTTGCGTCTGGTGTTTTGCTGTATCCTTTGAGTCATCTCATGCACATCTATGAGAGTGGAAGACGTCATGGGGGAAAAAAGAGTAAGTCAACTGGGGATAAATATTTAATAGATTAGAAACAACAAAATATTAAAATTGCATATCTGACCAACTGGGAATAAAAATATGCGTCAATTTCACAAACTGAAGATAGCTGATATGCTTTGTTTGAATACTTTAATATGCCTTATACACACTTAAACTTAAAGAAAGAAGCCAACATTATACATACGTGTGGGATTTACTTGTTGCGTGTCAAAACAAACTGGTGTAATTACCTTGGATGCATTACAGTTGTTTTAATGACAAAAATCTTTTCTAAAAGCTTCATAAATTAACAGATTTTTCATTTATGTATGTTGATCAGATACTACATCCCGATAGTAGTTAAAGTCAGAGATGTTTCTAAATCTGACTTTTAAGATAGAACTATGGCTGAACTTCAAAAAAGGACAAAAATCAGAACACTTTACAGTTACCGAATCGGCACGCAACCATAAAGAGATCAAAACAATGCTGTTCAAGAATCCCACAGCTACACTACAGGTTACAAAGCGGTGGGTTTTCTACAACACTCACTCTGTAGATGGCTTCAGGTAGCAGTTGCCCAGTAGACCAATGTATTGTCATTCTAGGCAGTCGCTCGTTTTATGACGTCAGTACTTCTCACTCCCTTGTTTGTTGGATAGCAACAGAATTATTTGTATACTGCCACCTGCTGTTTCGGGCGGTGTAGTCCATCATGTTAAATACTGGATTCCTGTACGGGCTGAGACCTACACCATGTGAACAGAATGCCACACATGTAAAAATGGCCTATGTGCCTACCTCTACTCCATTTTAGGGCAACTGTGGCTCAGGGGCTCCGAGGTTGCCTTGCAACTTGAGGGTTCAGGTTTTTTAGCCCCAGATCCATCTGTCTCAGTCGGTGTGTCCTTGGGCAAGACACTTCACCTACTGCCTGCTGGTGTTGGCCAGAGGGGCCAATGGCGTGATATGGCAGCCTCGCTTTTCGCTGTGTGTGAATGAGAGTGAATGAATAATGGGGAAAAAAGCACTATACAAGTTTGATGCATTATTATTATTATTATTATTATTATTATTATTATTATTATTATTATTATTATTATTATTATTATTATTATTATTTACATTAAAAGGTGAAGTTTAATACATAAAAGTGAAAGCCGTACATCCTGCAGAAAAGCACACACATCATGCTACCATATGCATGCTTCTCATTTGGGGTGGCAGTCTTATGCTGCATTCCAGTTAACCTTTCCAAGTCAGAAATATCGCAGTTGTCTCGCGTCATTTAACCGAGACACGCCCCCATAAAGTCGGAAATGTTGAGCTCCAACTCGGATCTCTGATAGTAGACCGAGTAGAGCGTGCAGCTCGGAAACAAAGATGGCTGCGCCCGTAGTTGAGATGTATTTTCTTTTTATTTGTACTATGTTGGTTATTACAATGTCGTTTTTAAATGCTCTTACACACTTGACTACATTTCCACTTTAATCCGGTCACCAGTTTATACATTGCACGGCCTTGCTAAGCATGCAATACAATATACAACTTTGTTTTTCAAGCTGGTCTGCTGAAGATGCTATGTCGCTAACAACAATAACAGTGACTAGCCTGCCCCTCAAAAGCTGCTGCCCTCAAAGCGTCCATGTTCTTTCCGACTCGGAGTGTAGTGAGACAAACTGGAACGCTTTAAGTTGGGAATAACGTCACGTTCTTGTGTACAGCAACTCGGACGCCCGAGTATCCAAGACAAATGTAATGCAGCATTAGACTTGGAAGCTTTGCTCTTTTCCTTCCAAATGGAAAACTGATGGTAAAACACTTTAATTATATTAATCAGACCACCGCAAATATGTGCAAGAATTATTTGTCCTTGTGTGTTTTTAAAATGTAATATTTTGGTTTTAATACTGGTTTTCTTTCTATATGAGTTGTATTTCACCCTATTTTAGATTTAAGGGTTATTTCACTGTGAATGACACTTTTACCAGCTTCAAACTTCAAATGTCCTTTGGCTTTAGTTCAGCTATTTATGCATTCCACATCAAAACACACACTCTTAAACACTGAAATAATCTCATTCCTGAATGATATGAAGGATGGACATTCAAATGGTGTTTATATTTGGAAATTATTGTTTAACCAGAATAATGTAGAAACTTTGATAATCTGAGAACTATACCTATAAATGAATACCCAATAGATTCTAAAGTTAGATATTTAGAATAAAATTATGTTGATTACACTTGTGACCGATTATTGATTATATATGAGGTTTCTGAAACTTCAAAGCACGATCAGTGAACGCATTCTTTACTATGGCAACAACCATTGAATGTGTTTACTTAATGGCTTCTTTTAAACGTAACATTGTTAAAATTAGGGATAAAAGAGTATGCTCTTCCTACTGAACTGACATGCAAAGATATGTACACCCATGCAGTGTGCCTGAGATGTGCCAGTCTCTTCTATTGCCTTCAGTCTGTGTGGGGGTGGTTGGTGCATGACACATTGCTTAAAATAGACATTCACTCTCTTTGCAAGAGGAGGTTGACAAAGGAGTGAGAGGGAATGAAAGCTCATAAGGGAGCAAGAGAATGTAACAGCGACAGAGAAAAACAAAACAAAGGGATGAGAAGGAAAGACAAGGAGAAAGAAGCAAAATCCTTGCCATGCACCAAACTAGTCCTCAAAAGAAACAAACATATCTATCCATGAAGTTTGAAACACAGGAGGGTAAATTAATATTTCAGGTGAGGGGAATGAGACACTTTTTCCAGGAAAGTAAATGAGGTCATGCTCAAAGCAATGATGTAGAAATGAAACAATGAGAGATGAATTTAAAGGTATATATATATATATATATATTCTTTCTACCATAACATGATTTTGAACACGAGTCTTCATGTGCAATTTGCACATGGAAAAAAATAGAATTTTTATGTGTAAATCCGTAGTTACTGCTGCCTATCAAAAGCATTTTGACAATATCTGGATTCATTACAGGAAACCCTTCAAACCTAAAATCAAATTTTTGAAGCTTTAAGTCAAAAAGTCTTTGACAAGATAAAATGGTTTTATTATTTTCACTGTGATCCTTTTTGACACCTGTCGTGCATTGACTTTTTAAAAATCTTCTTGTAAAAGACACGTCAGCTAAGGACAGCACAAGATTTGATTAATCATATATCGACATCAAAGACCAGTTGGCTCTCTGTCAGATGAGACTTGAGATGACTTTGAATCTTCTGGCAAAAAAAAGTGAAAAGTAATCACCGCTTGCCTCGGATAGATGTTAGTACCTTCCGTCATTGTTAATCTGTGCTCGCCAACACCTAAAGTTGAGCTGTCAGCAGAATGAAGCTTCTGTGTCATCTCTCCTTCTACCCTTCCCCAGCAGTGCACATCTTCCAAGTGCTTAAGATAAGTGACAAGACATCAGAGCCAAAGAAGTACTATAATACCAGGAGAAAAGTCTGCTCCTGTACGTGAGAAGTTTCCTGGGGGTGCTGTTAAAAATGTAGGCATTGCTGATTATTACTCATGTATAAACATAACAGTTGCAATAAAAGTTGCACACATATTCTCACCTCAAGCAAAATGTACCTATTCATGCAATATTTTTTTTTAATTGAGTTGTATTGCTAATACATGTCACTGAAATCTAGGTAAGATTATCCATCAATCTAAGCATCACATGACATCACCTTTTACCCCCTTTCTGTAAATTGTACCCTTCCACCCACCTCATAGTCTCCTCTCTGATGGTTTGGCATCATCCCACTATTAACTTTGATCCTCCTCTTCCTCCCTTCCCTTCCCATCCACTTCTCTTTCTGTCTCTTTTGTCATGTGTTTAGCTCAACACTGCTGCAGCAGGAAAAGTGCTGAATCATCAACTCTGGACCCAATATATAAAAGGCAGACATGGGTCAGTTGTTGGGTGTGTTGACATGTGCATGTCTGTAAGAGTATACCACAGCAGGTTTCTAATCAATAGAGTGTCACCATAGTCCCTCTAAACATTTGTAGGCTGCTGCATTAATAACTGTACATGTGATCCACAGGGACTACATCTGCTAAGTTTAATTTAAAGCCCACACACTGTTAGAAATATATGTAAAAATGAGAGTAAATACCTATGAAATTGCTATGGTAAATGAATGTTATTTTTTTTTACAAGTATATGATTGCAATACATATGTTAAATTACTGAAAATCAATAAACTGTACATGGTTTTTGTTTTTAAGTTACTAATAAGTTGGAAAACAACTAATTTACATGAATGTGTCACATTTTCTGTAAAAAAAAAAAAACAAGGAAAAACCAACAAGAAAAATCCATAAAATTGTTTTGAATTAATCACCTTACAAGACAAATAATAATTCTGTATAAATGACTATGTTTAATGCATTTTACATTTGAATTTACATTTTATATAATGTATATATTACTTTCTATCTACTGTATCATTCACCCAAAACATACCTTACTTTAACAATAATATGTCAAAACATTGTTTGAATTACTGTAAAAATTACGGTAAAACATTTTATAAATAGTCAGAACCCTGGGTGTTGAAAAAAGAACAAGATCATGGATACAAGCAGCTAAAATGAGTTTCCTCGGCAGGGTGTCTGGGCTCTGGCTTAGAGATAGGGTGAGAAGCTTGGTGATCCAGAGGGGGCTCAGAGTAGAGCTGTTGCTCTTCCACATCGAGGAATAAGTTGAGGTAGCTCTGGCATCTGGTCAGGATGTCTCCTGGACCACTCCTTGGTGAGGTGTTCTGGACACGTCCCACCAGGAGGAGGCCCAAAAGAAGATCCAGGACATGCTGGGTGGACTATGTGTCTTGGCTGGCCTAAAAACGCCTTGGGGTTCCTCCCGAGGAGCTGGCTCCATACACTTTCTATGGAATAACCATCCAACTTGTGTAAAGGAGAATTAACTTTCCTAAAAACCAGACAACTGGTGAGTTTCAGATCAATTGCAATACCAATACTACAATATTCTTTTCAGTTTAGACAGATTTTAAAGTTCATACTTAGAATTTGATTTCTACTTTAGACAGAAAATCTGATATTATTGTTGGATCATTGTCCCAATCTCCATATACCATGCATAAACATCTTTAATCTGTTAACAGTAGAAAGACAGAAGGAGGTAAAAGGGCAGATGGAGGATGTTAAGGAGGAGACTGAGTATTGAGTTCGTCTGGGGATGGGTGGCTGGTCGTGGTTCTGATCAGACTCCTCGTCTTGCAGATTTGTTAAACTGATTATTTTGATGCGGTGTCTGTTTACTGCAGGTTAGAGAGTTGAAGGGTGGACAGGCAGAGGGCTGTGGAGGACAGTTTTGACAGTGAGTTTGGTTTGTGTATTCCAAGCAGGCTGACCAAGGAGGAATTCAGTGAAGTTGTTCAGTGGTGGGCATGGTAAGTCTTTCAGGGCTAGACAACATTGAAGCCAACCATGGAGGAATCCAGAAGGCGTAAGGGAGATGGATCGGCAACGAGGAATCATCAATGGTAACGGAGAAGGATCTGGAGCATATCTGCCAGGAGGACAAAAGAGTAAAGTGAACCTTTGACATAGGACTAGGAATAATAAAGCTATGGACAGCAAAACTAAGGTTGGCCGTGCACCACACTGGGAATCGCCCTGATATGCTTCCAATTGGTGAATAATTAGACAGCATGGTATGAATTTCCACAGTTATGCATCATACAAAATTATATTTATCCATAGATCCATATGAATCCAATCAGCTAGGAAGATTACAGGCATGTTTTAAAGACATAAGAACCTGGATGACTCTAAACTTTCTGCTTTTAAATTCAGACAAGACAGAACTTGTTATTTTTGGACCAGAACCTTTAAAAAGGAAACTGCTAAGTCAATCACTTCATCTGGATGGCATTAAATTGGCCTCTGGCATTATTGTAAAGAACCTTAGTGTAATTTTTGACCAATACATTTATGACATGGCATTTATATGATATATATTAAGCAGGTTTCCAAGATTTCTATCATTCAACACCAGAATATTGCTAAAATCATAAATATACTGTCCAGGAGTGCTGCAGAGAAACCAGTTCATGCACTTGTTACTTCAAGGCTGGACTACTGTAATTCCTTATCATCAGGAAGTGCACAAAATGCAATTAAAAGCCTTCAGTTGATCCATAATAATCCAAAAGAGTTCTGATGAATATTAAAAAGAGAGATAATATTTCTCCTGTTTTAGCTTTTATCCACTGTATCCCTGTTAAATCCAGAATAGAGTTTAAGATCCTCCTCCTTACATATAAAGCCCTTAATAATCTAGCTCCATCATACATCAGAGATCTGATTGTCCCATATGTTCCAAATAGAGCAATTCTCGCTCAGACTGAAGGTTTACTTGTAGTTCCTAGGATTTCTAAAAGTAGATTGGGTGGCAGAACTTTTAGTTATCAGGATCCTCTGCTGTGGAACCAGCTCCCAGTTTTAGTCCGTGAGACAGACACTGTCTATTTTTAAGACTAGGCTTAAAACCTTCCTTTTTGATATAGCTTATAGTTACGTCAAACGTCAAAACTTTCTTGCTATTCTAACTCCAGCTGGCTGCTTAGGTGTAGTCGAGACTGGGCTTGACTTATACTCCGGAGCAACAGGATGGTTGACGTCAACAATAAAGGCCAAGCCAACAGCGATGCCCAATTCAAATTCATGTGCACTGTAAAGTTTTAAAATGAAGAGGGCACTCCTCTGACAGTTTTTGGGTACAAAATTAAAATTTTTAACAAAAATGTGCTTAAATACCTAAAGTGCTGACCAGACATGTATACAGCACTATTATACACTCAACAAAAAACAAAAAAAAGGTCAGTCTGCAGAGCTGCAGCGTACCCACTCATGTTGTCAATAAGTCTTTTATTAAAACCGGTAACCCTCTGCTTACGAGATGAGCTAATTCATCCTGAGCCATGTTCACCCTATAAATAAAATAAAATTATAATAAATTACAAGTCAGAATCAGAAGGAACTTTTTAAAATAGAAAATTTCAACAAAAATTAGTTACTAGAGGTAATTTATATATGTTATAACAGGGTAAATTGGTTCAGGTGACAATATAAAGTGTTTACTGTAAAGTCTATCAGTCTCCAAATGGCTCCACAGATACAGAGTATGTGAACAGTATCAGTACAGAGTATAAGAGAACAACAAAGCTTGTATACAAAACAAGAGGTCTTACTTCGACATGAACTTTAGGTCTTTTGTGAGACAATAGGTATGTTTTGGCTATGAATAATTATGAAAAAGTGCTTTGGTCAATTATTGATAAGATTAATAATTTTGTGTCAAAATGATCAAGTTTGGGGTACCATCCGGGGAACCAGGAAACTATTAATAGCTAAACAGTTCAGACTCAGTTAATTTTGATAATTAATTGCCTGATAAGGCCTGTGTAATTATATAGTTCAAAATGCTGCTGCTAGGATTCTGATGAATATTAAAAGAAGAGATCACATTTCCCCTGTTTTAGTTTCTCTTCACTGGCTCCCAGTAAAATCTAGAATAGAATTCAAGATCCTCCTTCTGACATATAAAGCCCTTAATAATCTAGCTCCATCATACATAAGAGACCTGATTGTTCCATATGTTCCTAACAGAGACCTTCGCTCTCAGACTGCAGGTTTACTGGTAGTTCCTAGGATTTCTAAAAGTAGAATGGGTGGCAGATCTTTCAGCTATCAGGCTCCCCTCCTATGGAACCGGCTCCCAGGGTTGGTTCGTTAAGCAGACAATTTGTCTATCTTTAAAACTAGGCTAAAAACTTTCCTCTTTGACAAAGCTTACAGTTAGAGATATGTTTATAGGTAGTTAGAGTCAGGTCAGACAGGTAGATAGGAAGAGACAGGTTAATGTTAGTAGTCAGGCAGAGTGTCAAAAGTTAGGAAGAGATAGGAAGAGGTAGAGTAGCTAGGTAGAGATAGATTAATGTAAGCCAGGTAAAGATCCGGAGCCGGTCGCGGCTTACCGCCGCGGAAGAAATGCGCCCCACGGGGGCCAGCCAGCGCCGGAGAGAGGTCCCTCAAGGGGATCCTCCTGCACAGTGCGGCCGCCCATTACCTGCCGGGTTGAATCCCCCGGGCAGACTGTGCGGACCCCACCCGTTTATCTCTTAAACGTTTCTCGCCCTCTTCAACTCTGTCCTCTCAGTTCTGTCTATTTTTCCTTAAGATAGTTGTCGACTATCGGTCTCGTGCCGGTATTTAGCCTTAGATGGAGTTTACCACCCACTTTGGGCTGCATTCTCAAACAACCCGACTCCGAGAAGACCCCGGCATGACGGGGGCCGTTACCGGCCCTACACCGTCCACGGGCTGAGCCTCGATCAGGAGGACTCAGACAGAGTGTTGGTAGCCAGGTCTCCTAGTAGCTAGGAGACAGGTTAATGTTAGTAGCTTTGCTGCTTTAGGCTAGGCTGTTGGAGGACATTATTAGGGTCTGTTCCTACTTTCTCTCCTACTTCTCCCCAACTGCATGATGTGCTGTCAATTCAAGCACTAACCTGTTTTCTATTATAGTAGGTGCTCCGGATTAGCCCTGCTTGACGACCCTGACTAAGATGGCATTGCAGTGACGGAAAATTCTCCACGTCCTGCAACAAACTTCTTCATCAGTTCTATTGCTCTTTCTGTGTCTCTGTTATGTATTCTCCAAGCCACAGACGGTCGCGGCAGATAACCGCTTGTGCTGAGCCTGGTTCTGCCGGAGGTTTCTTCCTGTTAAAAGGGAGTTTTTCCTTCCCACTGTCGCTGCATGCTTGCTCAGTATGAGGGATTGCTGAGAATTCCACGACGCAATCTTCTGTGGTTCTGTAATTTCTACACTAAACATTGTATTGTAATAACTCTTTTTGTAAAGTGCCTTGAGATGACATCTGTTGTGAAATGGCGCTATATAAATAAACTGAATTGAATTGTAATTAAAAAAAGAATAAGGTATGCGTTCTTGATGTTCTTTGAACAGAAGGTCACTACATATGTGGAATTATACCAAACACTTTCCAAAGTACAATTTTTATTAAGAAAAAGCCTTTAACTTTCCAATAATAATGCTTTAATCAACAAACTCACTAAGAGAGTAAGACACACAACTAAACTACTTTGTAAAAGAATAATGAACAATAAAGTTAATTATCAAAATAAACAGTACAATGGACAACTATGCAGAGAAGAAAAACAATAACCATTTGATTGATTTTTTAACATCACAGTTCAGTATGAGTGTGGAGACCAAGGATTGTATTGAATCGTTTGGAAGTGAAGCTAAGTTAGTTTTAAACTAATTGTAATTACGTCAAGGCTTATTTGCACCTTTTGGTTTGTGTTCAAACAACAAATTGACAATGCAAAGTCAAACATTACTTAGAGGACATAATGTTTCATTAAATCAAAACGTTAGGAGAATTGATTCTACTTTATGGATCTGTCACCGTAGTGATTGGTCTAATTTTGACATACTAAGAAGGCGGTTTCAAAAATGGATTTTATGAGTAAGGTTCAGTGTTTAAACCATCTATTTCAAAGCCAGTTTTTATTTTTCAAACAAAAATAATCCTTGAGGTTTGTGAACGTTGGCGGTCTGCTAAAAGCAAGCCACCCTAATCAATAATTATAGGTGGATTACCACTATCAGAACAAAGCAAGACTCAGACGGAATGGTGTAACTCATGCTGCATGATTGAAAGGACTCTTTTTATCAGTGAAAAAAACTTTGAAAATGGACAATCAAAAGGATCCTTAAATTGTTCATCCTGGAGCATAATGTGAAGGAGATTAGAGCAGGGAGCCCATATACAGAGGCCTTAGTTCTGACTTAATGCATCCCGAGCATGAGTCCTGGGTCTGCTGACATTAACCACATGTCTTTTCTCACTTCCTTCCCTGTTTCTAACATGCCCACTTTATAATAAAGGCCATTATTGCCACCAAACCTTAAAAAAAATCATTAAAAACCTTAAAATGTATCTCGGCCAAACATAATTTTACTCAAAGAAATTCCATTTAGAGTTAATCTGTTGTCTGGAGAATCATTGTTAAAGAAAAGCAACTGTGGTTTTCTGATTTAGCTAGTAGCAGCTCCACGTGAGCCTATTAACAATGAGTTTCTGCCAGAAACTTGCTTCCCCCCTCACCAGCTAAAGATGGAAGTTTAAAGCACATCCCCTCCAAAGTAAGCTGGTCGACAATCCACGTCGTCAAGAATGAGCTAAGGGAAACATTTGGCTTTCTTTGGACAAAACTCCTTTCCTTCCTTTTGAAACTAGGGCTGAAATGTGTGATTATCAGTCTTACAACTGAAGGTCTGTTTCGGTCCTTGTGGTGCAGTTCCCTGTACATGTTGAATATGTGAGTTAAAATCCTGATGAAGCAGTAATGAAAGCACTTGAAGCAATACAGTATTTGCTTACAGTGGAGACTGAATGCAGCTGGTGAACAGTTTGCTGACCAAGGAGTTGGACTGGCTTCTTAAGATTATGCTGATGATGGATGTAAAATGACTTGAAATCGTTCTTTCCTGAATACTGCTTAATCTTATCTTCAAATCAAAATACTATCCATGCATGTATCCATCATCCATGTTCTTTACTTGCTTAACCCCTTGTGCTCCGTTGGTCAGTGATCATTGGGTGAATGGCCGGTTACTCACCTGGCAGGTCTGGACTATTACTAACGCTCTAGAAAAGAGATGATTCTTTAAAAAAAAATAAAAATGAGATGATAGATACATTATTTTATGTATTCACTTACACTTACTGTCGTCACACTTCTTCACTCCTTTGTATGCTGTTCCATATCATAAGTAACAACTGGATCAAAATAAAAGCAGCAGGGCTTGTTGCTGTGTTTCTGCTTGGTCTAATTAGCTCGGGCCATTTACATACCCCCATTCAGGTACTCTGTTGGTTCCTGCAATTGCTTCAAAAACAGCCACGTCTGCCCTGCCCAATGAAGTGGAGACACGTGGGTATCAGAATGTTCCAGTTAAATTACCCTAAACTTCCGATAATGGAAACAAATCTGTAGAGACCATATTGTGGTCTTGATTCGATGTGAAGTAGGGATTAGATTATCTGAAACCACTGCTAGATTATTGTAAATTGCACAAGAGTATCACTTTAATGAGTAGGAATAACAAATAGATGTAAATGTTTATCAAAAACCAAGACGCCAGGCTACGATTACAGAATTTGAGCCTGCACAAACTTTGCATGAGCTTTCAACCCACTATAGGATGTTTGAAAATGGCTGCTTATAAACTTTTCTCTCATCTGCTAGGATGTACATATTGCAAATATCACTAAATACAGAACCCTGTCATTTTAATTACCATCTCTGTCTATTTCCTTCCCATTAAGTGAGACATTAACAATTCATTTGCTACTCCTTTTAATAAATTCAAATGGAGTTGCAGAGTTTTAAAGCTTTGGCATGGACCTTTTCATCAGGGAGCAGAAAGGGTGATTTTCATGTACCCTATATTATCATGCATACTGAATGCTGAACTCGCATTCTCCTCTTAAACACCAAAACATATAAATTGATGAATTCATCAAAGCAGTAAGAGCTGGTCTTTCAACTGCAGCTTGAAATTAAGATGTTAAATAGTACAAAGCTTATTCTGGGTAATGACATAGTCGTTTATATTCAACATTATAAATTAAAATTCCTACCCCTGCAAAAAATGCTGTGAATTTTTGACTCCCTTCAAATATTCTGAAATGAAGTAAGCTTAATGCTTTATGGAACTTTTTAAGATTCATGTTTATTTGTATCTATGTTTTTTTTTTCTTAAGCTAATCTGGAATTCTGGGGTCGTGAGTGTGGTTCAGTGTTTAATTAGATAAGTGCTGCTAACACCTTGCTGTAGTGGATTGGAGTTTTAAATATCAAGCTCCATATGATTGTTAAATTGATTCCCCCATGTCCTTGGTCATAATAGGGTGCTTGCATTCAGTATTATGTTTATAATTATGGTGGTCACAGCTCATTAACTTAGTCATGCCTGATTAAATTAATATTATAGTGAATATAATATTTGCAGAAGGCTTTGCATTTGACTTAATGTATAGCATGTGTTTGACTTTGTGACGTTAGGGGAGGTAATATTATTTTATTGCAGTTACATTTGCCATCACTTCTTGTGCAATACTCACTTTTGTATAAATACATTGAAACAAAGATCTTTCAAGGCATTTTCCAGATTGACATAAAGTGTTTAAGAAACTAATTTATTTTCCACTTATAGAAAAATATAATCACACCACAAATAAACCTACAAACAAAGACAAGTGTAAGAGTCTGATGCTGACTTTCCTGATAGAGGTGTTTGTCTTGCCAACCCATTACAGAACAACCTGTTTGTAGAAATCTACTAAGAACAAAACAATTTGTGAAGAACCTCATTTCATAACTTAATGGGCCATATCATTACATTGATTCTTGATTTGCTCACAAACTGAACTGTTTCCTAATGGTTCAGCTGACATGATTGCACACTACAAAGAAAAAAAAGTAGGGAATAAGTTAATGGTTTGCATTGTTGTGTCTGCAGAAAGGGTCAACTGTTTAGTCTTTAAACTATTTTAATTTCCACCTGTTGAGCTTTAGTCATCTACTCATTTATTTATGAACAGGAGAGTAAATTACAAAAGGGCACTTGTAATCCTCTATGTAAAAATCAGGTCCAATAGTTCCTCTGTATGCATATGTGGGTCTGTGTATTAGGTTGGATGTGTCTACAACACTAATTCTAAAAATCTGGACCCAGATAGGGATCTGCACAAATTGACAAATTAATCTGGAATAAGTCGACAACCTATTTTGAGGGCACATTCACCATAGTATCAACCGAAAACCACACAGGACATACTGGAATATAACAGCCGGGATATACAGTTATTAATTAAAAAAGATAAAGGTTAAAAACATAGCACTTTTGAAAGCAAAACAACAACTTCCTCAATAAGAAGAAAGAAAAGATGAAACAGTTATATAGCCAATTTAACAATTAGTCCTATAAAACAGGGAGGACACTAGCTAACTTTACCCTATCATCCCACCTAAGATCTCCCTGTGCAAAATTTCTTGGCAAAGAGAGATACATTTTGGCCGTAGATTTTTTGTTACTCCTATGCTCCAATATAGATGGCGCTTTTATTGACTTTCAATCTGTACTCTGTCTTACCACGTATGCAGACTTTTAAGTGGTTCTAAACATGAGAAAATAAATGGGATTTTGTAGAACATCAAGTCCTGTGATATCTTTTAAGTATGTGGGATGCTTCTCTTTCTGGGCTAGAGGCTAATCCAACTTGCCCAGCCAGACCATATATCCTCTTGGATAATGTACAATCATTTGTCAACAAAATGGATCACACACAACTGCTGATTCAAAAGTGACTGTTGTGTGCTTGTCTTTACTGAAACAGGGTTAAATGACAACATTCCTGACACTGCTGTATAACCAGAGCAGCTAGCTTGTGTTGAATTAAATAATTATCATAAGTAATTCAATGCATGTTCAAGCAGAGACAAAATGGAGCCAATTTCCAGTTTAACATTTATTTTGAACAGATTAACAAATTGCAGTTTTACAGAGGAATTTGCCCCCGTCGTTCCCCTGTGGTCCAGATTTAAAGAAATCTGAACAATTAAATGGATCTTCATTTCACAGCTTTATAGAAAACCGGGCCTCTAGGCGTTTCTACTCCATCCAATCAGAACATTTCCATACAGTGTCTTAGCCATTATTGGCTGTCAGAAAATTATACAGTCATATGGGTGAGACGTCTTTTCTTAAAAGCTCATTCTGAGGTTTTATGGTTTTAATGGGCAACACATAAATCTACAGATATCTGTTTTTTCAGCTTGCAATAAAACTCACCCCAGAGTTTTATGACTTAAAAGCTTACCTCCATAAACAATAGTGACAGACCCATTTTTACAACCATGCAAACTATATAAACAGTCTTTTACCTTCTGAATAATAAAAGTTTAGACCCTCTGCAGAATAACACCACAATTCCCTCTTTCAATCTTTTTTTAAAAATAGATTGATATCTTCTCTGTAGTCTCCTTCAAGGTAAGTGTTTAGAACTTAAGATCAAAACCTGTAAAGCATTTTGAAAATGCAAGAAATCAAATCCAAGAAATTTCATAAATTCGCCCTCTTTTGGCATTATACAAAAAAATTATTTTAACAATTCCCAAAAATGTATAAGAAGGTCTTACATGTGAAGAGATAATTAAATCTGACTTGAAACATGTTGATACTCGTGGAAGAAGCTTAGAAAATCCATGAACAAATACATTCTTACTATGTTATATTCTGAAATAAATCAAACTTAAAGTGTTAAGAAACCTGTGAAATAGAAGGTATTAAGAACCCTTTCTTTCAGAAACCCTCTTAGGCAATATCAACAATTCTGCACTTGTGAATAAAATAGTTAATCAAATAGTTAAACAACCTGTAAAATACAAACAATTATTAATAAATGTTCAGTCTTTATATTTGTATTCTGTTCCTCTTTCTTCACTCTCATTTTATCCCCCTCCATGGCTCCTGGCAGCTGGAGAGCGATGTACAGAGCTGATCAGTGTGGAGGGCTCCTATTTTTTAGTGTTCCAGTTTTACTCCCATATATGCAGATAACCACTCTCTGAAATGCCAATTACTTCATTAATTGAGCATTTCCCCCAATATACACAAATGCACAGACAGGCCCCGCTTCCCATAGCTTACCCCACCGATGTGGGCTGGTCAAAACCTGCTGTGCAGCTGATTGGTGAGTTGTGATCTTCTTCTGTAGATCCCTCTTTGAGATGGCAATTTCAATTTGCCCATCTCATTCATTGGCACATAGATCACATTGGATGAGTAATATCACCACCCAAACAACCTTCTGGGTGAGCTAGGCCCCGCCGCCTGTGGCCCCAGCTTCCGATTCAGCTTGGTCAAAACCTTCTTGACCCTCTTTAGGTCGATTCCTGCTGATCCTCGACCAGGTTCGTCGTTGGCGTGGAGCTGTACTTTGTGTGTGTTCCCAGCTGTCATCTGGAACTGGCTGAACCACTGGACTCCTCACGCCTTCGACCCAAAGGGTCGTGGAGCTGTACCTTGGACCCCTTCAGCAGCTGTAGTCAGCTGCCGCACCTCTGAGACCAGAGGAGATTGTGTGCTCCTCACGTGCTGCTGAATCCTGGAGATAATCCTGGGGGCATAAGCTTGTAAACATCTAAAAAAGACCGTTTTTTGATCCGGTCTTGTGATCACTCCTTTTCAATCTAATCCAACTGTATTGTGCCGAGAAATTATTTCACCCATCTAATTAAAAATAATCCCTGGGGAAAGAGCAAGTCCATATTATTTTGATACAACACCGTTGTTTTTCCTAAAAACTAAACCAAAAACACCTCCCTCATTAATGGATTTAAAAGCAAGAGCAGGCTCAAGAGTTTACTTTTTGTCTACAGTTCAACTGATTACTATCCATTTGCTTGTTCACCCAAATTGATTCTTACATTTACTTATTTTATTTATCAAGTTTAAGACACTTATGTCTGTTCCATTACAATATATCCTTTCTTAAATTCAGTACATCCTTGTGGATGAGAACGTAAAAATAAGAAAAAAAAAATGTTTTTTTTTTTCTCTCTCACCAGCCAGCAACCCCCTGCTATCGGCCCAATTTTTCCTTCCAAATTTTGTTCCCGGTAAATGGTGGTATTTTACCTGGAGATAATCCTGGGGAAGACATGGGGTTATCAAAGTTCGTAGAACCTCGGCCACCTTCGATCAGACAAACAGAATCTCTTGTGGTTAATTCAGCAACAGTGACATTGAATCAACAGTCTTTGATCATCACTTCTTCAGCAGAAACAGTCCATCTCACGCCAGCCAAGTGAATTCACACATATTGTCCTTGAAAGTTCAGCTCAGCATGAGGAAACGTGCTCTTTTGAGGGTGTCCTCCAGTTCACCCCTGAAAATATACAGTCACCGGTGCCCCCCTGTGTGGGAACAGAGCACAAGAGAGACAAACTTCTGCGCTGGTCTATAGATGTTTCTTTCTGTGGCAGTTACGGCGGGCGCCTGGCACTATCCGTCATCAGCCCACGCACCCCCACCCATCTTATCTCCCCCGGATCATAAATTCCATCTCAAGAATGTTATCTGAGGGGTTCTCTGTTGCGGGATGAGAAAAAGAGAAAAAAATATATAATTAGAGTAAGAAAAAAAAAACAGACAGTCGATCCTCTCAGCTTATTCAAATCAAGTTACATTTAAACTTTTTATTTTCATATTCATTAGTCTCCTTCCTTGAATGCTGAATTTAAATATCTTCCACACTCAGACTGCCTATGTGGGCTCTATTTTAATTTTACTTCAATCAGTTATACTAGTAATAATGTCTTCAGTATTAATTCTGGTAAAAATATACCAATCAACAGGTTTGCTCTTTCCACCAGGAATAATAATTAATCCTTATACGTCTAATTAAACTGTTGTTCTAATACTTCCCCTGCGTATTTTAATTAATGATTCCTTCATTTTTCATCCAATTTATATTCTATATTTTATCAATGCAATGCCTTTCTCTATTTTTTCAATTTGATAAATGTCTCTTTCATCTCATGTGTAAATTAAACATTTATACAGATTGACCATCGCAATATCTCATCAACACACTTAGTTCCTAGAAAAACAAAATTAAATCAAAAAAGAAACAAACAAAAAGGCTGGATTTTTCTGTTAGATATTGCTAAAGCACCACTAAAACATTGCAATAACAAAAATAAAGTCAATAACCATCTGCAAAGATCCAGTCTCCAAACTCCCCATCACTTAGTGTACTGGATCTCTATCAAGCTGGCTCAGACAAAAATTATCAAAATTAAAACATCAAATGTTTAAAACAAAACCAGAGAACAGCACTGACCGATAACACAACATAGTTTACAAAAACAGTCTTCAGTTTGCTATACTTCAAATTCTATCCATAGTTCTAAAGAAAAATCCAAGATTTAAATCACTGACAAAACAGCTTCCCTATAAATATTGCCAAACCTAAAGTACTTTTTTTCTTTAACACAATCCAATATAAATTCAAAGTACTTTTGCTTATATGATTCCTCTTTAAACAAACCCAAATGTGCTCACTTGCCCAAATATTCTTGATTGTAAATAATGAAAACATTTCATACTTCAAAAACATCTGTCCGATTCTGTGAAGGGAATTGAACATAGTCAAAGTGATTTTTGCAAGTAAAGCTCCTCTTAAATTTTTGTAGGATACATAGTAGTCTAATTCCCCTTAGCAGTCAAACAAAACAAAAAAATTCAATAAAGGAGGTTCAAGAGATGAGATTTCTCTAAACAAAAACTAGTCGCATAAAAATAAAAAATAAAAACCAGCATTTTTTTTTTCAGTATCCCCCTTTTCCTCTCAGGCTTCTTTTTTATTTTATTTTCTCCAATGATAAACACCAAATTAAATTGAAGCTTCTAGAGATGTCAAATACATTACCACTGAATCATGTTTTCTTTAATCCAGCTTCCCAAATTAACATTTTTCCAAAGTTCTAATTAATAAGCAGACCGCAGTTCAGAAATCTGGGTCAGAATCCAAGTCGAACCAAATATATAAATTTCAAGAGAGAAAGAGGAAAAAAAATAAAAATAAGAAAAAATAAAGAAAATAAAATCAAAAAATCTAAATAAATTGTCAGTTACAGAGTCCCCACTAATCAAATGGTATATTATGCCATTATTCTAGGATCAGAACTGTTCCAAAATGTTTTAGGACCTGTAAATTTACTCTCAGCATCAAGTAAACTAGCTAACAATCAATAAATAACATCTGAAAGATTAATCTTAAACTTTAAAACTAAAACCAATTCTTATTTGTCAAAACAAAATGTGTATTCAAATATATGGTAAAAATTATTTCATGTAGCTGGTCCAATCACATTTTGCCTCTACACGATCAGAATAAATGAATTTAGAATTTACTTCTTACTTCCAAATTAAACCATCATTTCGATCACCGTGATATTCATTACTTTCAATCCTTAGACCAATTCAAATTTATCCCCAGCCTGTTTAAAAACAAACTGATTACTTAAAGATGAATCTGTGTTTTACTGTGTTCTTTTTTTCAAACTCAAACATTCAAATCCCACTAGTTTATAAACTATCACTATGATAAGTGTTGTTTTGCATGGTAAAAACATTTAATTTGTAACGGAATTGAAATGTACTGGGTTACTTCTTGAGCCCCAGTTGAATTTTGATAACTCCAATAAGCCTTGAGTGTCCACAAAATCATTAAGAATGTTCAATTGTTTAAATAATTTAACATCAGTCTCCTTTAGATCATTTATTCAGAGACCAAGCTATATTTCTAAAGTCTATAGAGCCATCAGAAATAAGCCAAACATAATTTTAGCATAAATGATACTTATTTAAATCACAGAAAGAATTCATTCTCTGTATCATACAACACGGTGCTTAAAAAATAATTTAGACCAGTTTGTTGCTTTCCAATTAACACCGTTTGCTTTTCGTTAAATTCTTATAAATACTGCTTATAGCTTTATCTTTATTTAGGCCAACTTAATCAAATCCTGCTTATATCAATCCAAAAGCAAAAAATCCACCTACTCAAAGATTCAAAAAATGCAACTTTTATTTGACTATACACTCCCCTCTTTTTAATTTCAAGATGAAATCAAAAATTAAAACTTCACCAAGTCAGAATCGACTCATGAGTAACTGTTCTCAGTCATTTGCGTTTAAGTGTAACATGCATAATTTCTCTCCTCATGTAATCAATCGAGCCTTCTCAGGCAAAAGCAGTTAACCAAATACAGCATGTACTTCTTAATCTTTAATCTCCGTACCGTAACAGTTCAGTTAAACATGAAACACCTTAAATTGCCCTTCGTAGAAAATGTGCTAAAACATTGCCGAAAAAGAGTTGCAACCAAAAGTTATCTGACCAGTTATCTTAAGGCCGTTTTACATCCTACTCAACCAGAAAAAGTTAACAAAAATCCAAATAAGTCCAAGTCTTAACAAGGCAATCGTCTGCAGGAGTCTGTAATCACTTTCTATCCAAAATCAACTTTTAGCTTGCAACACATAGAACATGCAGTTAGTTTCAACCACAAACACATTGACACACAAAAACCACCACCGCTAGGTTAGCATAGCAGCCTTCTCCACGTGCTACCGTTAGCTTTCTTTGTGAAACTAAACGTTATACAGTACAAAACGTACGGCGAAAACACTCCAGAACATCGCAACACACACTTTAGAAGATGACTTACCGCAATACCAGGACTTAATCCGCACATTTTATACCACGTCACCAAACTTTAATTCGGCATGAACAAAAAATCTCCTGTTCTTCCCACGCGGACTGAAACATATGTTTCCTAACAGCCGTTCCGCACAGAAAACACCGAACCAACTACTTCCATTACAGCCCAAAACCATTAACAAAAAACACAACATTATAAGCGGTGACTTTTAGACCGTATTAATTATTTTCTCGCGGAGGTTTACACCAATCTGTTATAAGTTCCGTAGTCCGCTTTGAGAAATTTCCTGGCGCCGGCCTCCAGAAAACCACTCAAAAGACTCGAACAGATGGCAGAAAACCGCCTATAATCACTAATTTATTTATCAAAACATATAGCCAAAGCTGTCGTATGTTAGCCATGCTATCAAGCAAAAACTCACACAGTATTAGCTCCGCCATAGCACCTAGCTTAGGGCGGCCACCCTGATGGCCTGTCGTAAATGTTCACAACTCATTCTTACAGATTTTTAATTACAGTTATCCATCATATGTAGTTAGATATTCATTTATCCATTTTAATTTATTTATTATACTCGAGTCCATTATTTATACAATAACATTTTAACACAAAACGCAACATCACCAGCACATCTCGCAAAGCGCCTGCGTACAAAAACATCTCACACACACACACCCTTGTACAAGCAGAAACCTAAACACTAACCTCATCGGACCTTTTCCAAAAAAATGCCGGACCATTTTCGCAATTCCACTTCGTGGTGCTCAGCCACGCGTGTGGAAGCAAATGCAGCCCCTCTCCCAGGTCAGCCGTCCAGCAGTCAGAGGGCGCCACAGGCCCTGTGCTGCTATTTCGCTCGCAGCCTGGGAGCCCCCAGAAAGCGTCCTGTTCTGGGCAGGGTGGCCAACCCGTAGAGTTAGATCCGCACCGTGGGTCCGAGTTTGAGTTGTTGAAGAGATCGGTCCATCTGCTCCACTGTCCGCCCCGGAGAACAGGCAGCCCCCACTGGGCCCGCAGAGTAAGAAACTCCATCTCCCAGCAGGCACCGGTGTTTCTCTACGGAGCGTAAAGAAGGACTCAATCCTGCTCAGAACAGAGAAAAGACAGCCGATCAGGCTCAACACTCCGGGCATGCAATAGTCAATCTGCTCAAAACAAAAAAACATATTTAACTTGCATGACAACATTACCCAATGTTAGATTAACCAATCAATAGAATTAAAAAACTACGCAACTCTGCGCAAATTGTCAATAGAGCAAATACATGTCCGTTTATTAACTTAAAAAATAACTGGATTTTGGTCCAAAACACTGCACACGTCGAGGTCACCATTTTGTTGAATTAAATAATTATCATAAGTAATTCAATGCATGTTCAAGCAGAGACAAAATGGAGCCAATTTCCAGTTTAACATTTATTTTGAACAGATTAACAAATTGCAGTTTTACAGAGGAATTTTGCCCCCGTCGTTCCCCTGTGGTCCAGATTTAAAGAAATCTGAACAATTAACTGATCTTCATTTCACAGCTTTAGAGACAACCGGGCCTCTAGGCGTTTCTAATCTCTCCAATCAGAACATTTTCATACAGTGTCTTAGCTCTTATTGGCTGTCAGAAAATTATACAGTCATATGGGTGAGACGTCTTTTCTTAAAAGCTCATTCTGAGTTTTATGGTTTTATGGCAACACACTAAATCTACAGACATCCTGTTTTTTACAGCTTGCAATAAAACTCACCCCAGAGTTTTATGACTTAAAAGCTTACCTCCATAAACAATAGTGACAGACCCATTTTTACAACCATGCAAACTATATAAACAGTCTTTTACCTTCTGAATAATAAAAGTTTAAACCCTCTGCAGAATAACACCACACTTGCTACCAACCGGACAGGACACTCGTAGACAGAGGGAAGACATAAGACATTGGGGGTCTGTGTGTACATCCGAGATACGTAGTGCTAGGAAGTGACTGTTGTACTGTATATAAACACTATTCACCACTGGCGGAGTTTATGATCATAACGTGCCGTCCTTTCTATCTCCCAGAGAGATAAATGTGATTTTTGTAGCTGCTGTCTATATGGCTCCCACTAATAACAGCAGTGATAAGAAAGAGGCTCTTAGTGAACTGTATCAGACCATCAGTGAACAACAGACAACACACCGAGATGGTTTAATCATCATCACATGAGATTTTAATCATGCTGATCTAAAAACCGTCCTTCTGGAATATCATCAATATGTGCGTTTTCCAGTCTTGGACCTGGTCTACACTTCCCACAAAGGAGTATACAAACTACTGTGTCCCCCACATCAGTCTCTCTGATAACATCACTGTTATGTGTGAAAGTCACCAAACCAGTTCTGAAGCAAATAAGAGTGTGGCCAGAGGAGCTTCCTCTGCTCTTCAAAATTGTTTTGAAACAGACTGGGAAATGTTTAAGTGTGCAGCAATTCAACATCAACAACACAAACATTGAGAAGTATACAGAGACTGTGACCTCCTACATTGTTTAATGTATTAATGATGTGATCCATATGAAAAGCATCACCATTCAGGCTAACTGGAAGCCATGGCTAATAAGAGATGTCCACAGGCTCCTGAGGGCCAGAGACAACGCCTTCAGAGCTGCTGATAAATCTGGTCTGAGATCAGCGAGAGAAAACCTCTCCCAGGGCATCGGGAAAGCAAAACGAGATTACACACACAAGATAACTTCTCACTTTAAGAACAGCAGAGATGCACAGAGCCTATTGCGGGGCATCCAGACTTTGGCCCGACTACATGCCCAAGCTACAGAGTTGTGAGAGCAACACCACACTGTTCAACAACATTTTACCTGTGCAAAAGATATCCTCCCCATCCTGCTTTAATGACTACCATACTGAGGCACTGACACCCATCATCATGAAGTGCTTTGAACGGCTATTTTAATCACACATTTAATCCATCCTACCCCCCACCCTGGACCCTTTCCAGTTCAGATACAGAGCAAAATGATCCACAGAAGATGCAATCTGCTCTGCCCTCCACTAAGCTCTCACTCACCTTGACAAGAAAGACTTATATATGTTTATACATGTCAGCTCAGCATACAACAATATAATACCACAACAACTCATCTGCAAACTTGACAAACTGGTCCTCAGCACCTCCCTCTGCAGCTGGCTGCTGGACTTCCTCAGTCAGGGGAACACAAGCAGTACATGTTGGCAACAACACCTCGAGCAGCATTACTTTGAACACACGGGCCCCACAAGGTTGTGTTTGCATCCTCTGCCTTTCACCCTGCTGACACATAACTGCAAACAAACCTACAGCTCCAATCACCTTGTGAAGTTGCAGAATATACAACTCTGGTGGGGCTCATCACCAAGAGGGATGAGACTCACTACAGGAAAGAGGTTTGCCATCTGAACATGTGGTGCAAGAACACCAACCTCCTGCTGAATGTCAGCAAGACCATAGAGATTCTGTCAACTTCCTGAGAAGCTTCACCCAATACTTACTAGTGACGATCGAGGATGCTACTGTGGAGAGAGAGACGAGCTCCTAGACCACCAACACCGCATTACTGGTAAAGAAAGCACAGTAGTGCCTCTACTTCCTGTGCAAACTCAAACAATCAAGAGTTCCACTACCCATCATGACCACCTTCTACAGAGGACCAAGTGAGAGTATCCTCTCCAACTGCATGACTTTGTGGGGTGGGAACTGTACTGACTATAACAGGAAAGCCCTGTAGCGCTTGCGAACAAAGTTAAGATCATCAATGGAGAACCACTCCCCTCCCTGAAAGAGATTTACACCTCACCAGCAAAGCCATCACAATTTTGAGCGATGCAAGCCTTTGTATTCCTTTGTATTATCTAATACATGTAAAGAAATTGACAGTAAAGCATACCTTACCTTACCTTACCTTACATCTAGGAAGGGTATGGAAACCCACAGAGCATCAAGTGTCAACTTAGCCAAGTTAGCCAGAAAGCAGAGGATATCTTTAATTTCTTGTCAGGTGACTGAACTGTCTGTCGAGCATAGTATGAGGTTATGCAGTGTTATTGGGCCACTGTTGTTATGTTTAAATTGTAGATGCATTGAGCAGTTTATGCCTGATATACATGGCATATGAGAGCTGGGTTTACTACCTAATTTCTTCAAAAAAAGAAAAAAAATCTGTGGCACGTTGTTTTATCTTGTGCTTAAGCTGTTTATAGAGTTAAATGTATAAAAAGACAGTTATTAGAGTGCTATAGTCTAATAAAAAGGTATTCTAACGCAACCTTAATGAAAGTCTCACACAAACGTGTAAAACGTTATTATGAGAACTACATAATAAAGCTAAGTGAGTTTTAGGTGAAGAGACATTAAGGCTTTATAGCATTTTAAATACATTTTTAAACCCACTTTGGAGAAAAGTTGACGACTTAATAGAAACTCTGGTGGAACAAAATAGTAGTGGCAGTCAAAACCAATTAAAATAAAAATTTATTCATAATTATGAAATTTGATGGAAGATTTTAACAATACTGCAGACCATGTACAGTACTTCTGACTAGGGATGTCCTGATCAGCATTTTGGGCTCCCGGTCCGATCTTTTAACCTCAAATCTGATCCAATTTTGAGTCCTAATCTGATATTTTGTCTTTAATACTTAAATTTATAAAACTGAAATAAGACTAATTCCATCAATAAGTATAAGAGTAAATCGCTTTAAATCAAAATCTTACAGTTTAATATTTCAGACAAAAGTAAAATGCAAAACACTTATTTGGTACAATATTATTTAAAAAAGTATTTCTGGCAGGCTATACACACACACTATATATATATATATATATATATATATATATATATATATATATATATATATTCATGCTGGCATGAATTTGCAGTATTAGTATTGTGTTCACTACAAACTGAAATATCATATGCTACTGAACTGAGCATATATATCTGACGCTATTTGAACGCAGCACAGGTGCAGCTCAGCTTCTGCCTTTTTTCCTCCTCCTCACTGCATGGGCAAAAGAGTTTTCTCTCTGTTTATTTCGGTTTATTGTTGCGTATAAATGCTTAAAGTCTTTATTATATTGTTTAAAGTATGATTAAGCATATTTGTTGAAATTTACCCATATTTGAACTATGATTAATCTGCTATGCTGAACAGACGTTTGAATTATTGCACAATCACTATCAAACGTAACTAGGAGAAAATTGATGCGATACAATTTTTTAAAATATTTATTGATATGAAGCAAAACCAAAAAAGTTTACCCTGGTTTGATGTTTAGCAGTAGAAAAAATGTTTTTGTGTTTTTCTGAAGAGAAAGTAGATATCTGGTTCAATAGGTCTTTACTCAAATTTTACTTTTTAAATTTTTTTAGATTAAAAAGTTACTGAAAGCACTGAGATGCAATGTTTGTGTGAAAAGTGCTGTATAAGTACATTTTGATTTAATTTGAAATATACAATTTATTCATCATTTGGTTACTTACTTTTTAGGGTGAAATAAAATCCAACCATCCATCCATACATTGTCTTTTCCCACTTATCCTTGCAGGGTTGCAGAGGGGGTTTTGCCTATCTCCAGTAGTCAATGGGCAAAAGGCAGGGTATACCCTGGGCAAGTCGTCAGTCCATTGCAGGATTAAATAACATTAACTTTATAAAAGATGGATGTCTGAAAATTCAAAGTGGAAAACCTGAATTTTGTAAAGCTTTTAATGGAAATCTTGTAGGTAAATATTACATATTTCACATCGCCATAAGTATAGGCAGTGCTATTAAAGAGACTGTACCATTTGTCACTGTTTTTTATGAATTATTTTGGGTGCTGGTTATTTAGTCTCCTGAAAAAGTTTGTTTATAGGTACAAAATGAAAGAAAAAGGAATGATACAGCAGCACTTAAGAATGAAAGAAACCTACAACTATTTCATCTCTGTAAGTTCTCCATTATAGTTTGATGTTGCAGAGTCTTTTTCCACTTTAAAAGTTTACTTTTGTGTGTAACCAATGGTAATTTATTTTTGGGGTGTAGAGGTGATTAAAGTAATCAGATTTAAGTAAAAATGTCTTATCCAAATATTAATAGGCTTCACACTGTACTGGCAGAAATTAGAACTACTTAGGCTGAGAAATAAAGAACCACAAGCATAAAGCACATTTTATATTGCTTGTAAATGAAAACAAATTTAATGACAAGCTGTTCCAGTCCTTTCACCTGATCTAAGAATCTAATCTGGATCTTTGCACATAAAGTTAAACCCCTGCTATACAGTATGCAGTATGACCCTAGTCTGTGCTGTTCATCTTCCCCTGCAGCTTGTTGGATAATTTGTGGGTGGCGTTCATCTGGTCAGGAGGGCAGCAGCTGTTTGGCGATCTGAACTTCTTTAGAAGAGGAATGCATATGTGTGTCAGACCATTCAAGCTGTTCAAGGGTCACACTAGAGTGAACCCTTAATAAGGTCAGATACAAACAGGAGTTAGCCATCAAGTTGTAAAACGTAAACTATGTTTGAGAATAATTAGAAATGTTTTATTATAACATACTATAGTGGAATATATTAGCTTTCATTTACTTTACTTTCCTATCCCTTGGTCATTATTTTTTTCCAAGTTGACACCGGCTGCAATGTGCTGTACAAGAATCTCATAGGTTTGGGAAGTTATGTGTTGTGGAAGGACATACAGTCCCTATAATACTTAAATACTTGTTTAGAAGATGAATGACAACTTTTGCTGTGTGCAAAAAATTATGATAACAAAAACACAATGAACTTCAATGCTCAAAGGGAAGCACACAACAAAAAGAAAATCATATACATTAAGTACAGAGGTTAAGTTAATGTTTTTAATGTCAGTAATTTTCTTCTTACTGTCTAACATGATGGACTTTAATTATAATACATCCATACAAGGACACCACAATATTAGTAGCCAAGACGGAAAAATATATTTTTCACTTAAAGGCAGAGTGTGTAATTTTCGGCCAGTAGGGGGCAGTGGAAACCTAAATTATCAGAAGCATGCGTAATCTGTGTCTTTGAGTAAGAAACTCCGCAACGGATGTCCAACTAGTGCTGTTTTGAAACGCTCAATTCCTTGAGAATTATCTATTTGCAGCAACATGACGAGCACATCAGTTTCTCTTTCATCGCTTGGAACTAGCGAAGAGGTAAATATGTATTTATGGCGAAACGTTT
Source organism: Apricaphanius iberus (assembly GCA_028564705.1). Taxonomy (NCBI): domain Eukaryota; kingdom Metazoa; phylum Chordata; class Actinopteri; order Cyprinodontiformes; family Aphaniidae; genus Apricaphanius; species Apricaphanius iberus. The sequence goes on along the minus strand of JAPXFQ010000846.1, from coordinate 1,309,407 downwards.
TTGCATTTTGAGGGGAAATCAATATAATAGCGGGTATATTCCGTGCGCTTTGTCCGTCCGGGCTCTTATAAAAGTAAAGACGTCATCTAATATGGCTTTCCCCTGTAAAGAGGACCCGCCATGTATTTTAAAACGGATTTTTAAAGTCATATTTTACAACATCGGCAATATTTTGCAATGAATGTGCTTTACGTAATTATTACGTAATATTACATATTACATAATATTTTAATGGCTATTTTCAAAAATGTACTGCAAAAACTACACACGGTCACTTTAAGGTAAATAAATATACCACCTTTAAGATGTAAAAATAGGTATAAACGTGTTGATTCATCTACGTTCAAGCAGTAGTTCTTCTGGGTGGATCATCTATACCATTGGTCCTCCTAATTGTCAATCATCCTAAGAGTCTGCATTCACACTCTCTCATGTTTATATGTAGTGCTACTCCATTATCCATTCATTCTGCCTCACAGTTCTCACCAGATTGTTTGAAAATGGCTGAGAAAAAGAGTTTGAGGTGTATGAGAGGAAGAGAAAAGAAACAAGACCAGAGTGTTTTTAGGAAATTCTTCTGACAGCACAGGTCAGGCTCCCCACTGATTCCTCCATCGCCAATTTTCTACTCGGCAGGTAGGCTAATATTTTGGGTTACTTATTCAGGAGATCACAGAGATATTGATTTATTTTCTGTGATGTGTGGATATTTGGCGACGGTCCCTAACCGAAACCACCGCCTTCAGGAGCGAGCCTTCAGCAGTGAGCCTTCAGCAGTGATGTATCCACTCCATGAGAGCTGTTGCTAGTGAGTTGTTGGAGGGAGTCTCTGCTTTAATGAAACAAAATTGCGTGGAATATCCAACTAACTTCACCGTGGTAAATTTGGCATGTTATTTGGAGAAATGCATTTCAGATTACTGCTAGATTACTGCTTATCTACACCTATATGGTAACTTTCACAGGAAGATTCGATGTGACTGCACTTTTTTTTCTAAAAGTAGAGAGAAAGTTCTTTCCGGAAAGTCTGAAAAATACTACACTATATCTTTAAGTGTTTTGTTTGTTATCTGCATCTCTGACTTGCACACATATGTTCATTTGTTATGATGTTGGGAATTAGTGTTTGAGTTTTAGTTAGTTATTTTCCGTATTTAATTTAAATTATCATTTTAGCTTATGTCTTGGCATTCTGTTCTTATTTTGGCACTGCCTTGTTTCCATATTTTTCCCCTTTTTCCTTGTTTTCACCTTTTGTTTAAAGGTTGGATATGGAAAATGAGCATGATAGCAACATCTAGTTTATCTAGGTTTTAGCTACAACAATAAAACAACTACTCTAGCTGTTGGATTGCCTGATTCGATGCCGATACGCCCTGTCACCAACCTGAACCATGTTCATTGAGGAATGTATTTTAACTGACAGCTAATGTTAGCCAAGTTAGCAAGTGAGTTAGCTTACCGATCCAGGAGTAAAGTCGGCGTTTCCACGTGTGTTTGATGCTCTGGAAATGGTTTATGTGGGTCGGTCTAGTTTAGGCTTTACCTAAAACTACTCTAGTTTCTGTTCTTCTTTGTCACTCCTCTCCTGAGACGGATAACAATATCTAATATATGATTGGTATTTCGTCATTGTTTGCTCCCTGTGTTCCGGTCAAAATAATTTTATCCTCCTGTTTGTTTTGTAAGTTTTCGTACTTTTTTGTTAATTACATTTAAACAACTGTCTCTTAGTTCTTCACTCCATGATGTAACCCATGTGACCTAAAGCTCCCTAGTTGTGCACTTTGTTACACCGGAACGCCCCTTTAAGAGACAGCGGCACCCGCTAGTTAAGAGCTGCTGCTGCTGCTCTGGCATTAAGCTGTTCTAGCAGCTTTCAGCGTCATATTTTCCATTTCAAGACAAGAACTACTCATAATTTACCCTTGCTGTGAGTCGGCCCACCCTTGATACTGTTCATCCTACAAAAAGAAATTGGATTCTAACATTTTCAACAACTTGTAAAATGTAAGACATGAAGAACTGAGAAAAAAGAGCAACCAACCAGGTATTAGTAAGAAGTAATTGGTGACTTTGGATAAAGATCTGCAAAACGCTTTAAAGGGACTAATAAGTTTAGCCACAAATAAATATATAAAAGTCTACATTTTCTTCTACATACATGCTCCAGCAATGGGCAGTAGAAGGAGCCCGGCCTTTTCACCGTGGTTGCCTCTATGCCTGTAAATTCACTTAAATAGTGAGTGTTCGGGTCAAACAAGCCGATTTCACGAGTGCTTTCCACAAGCAATATAATGGGTAATGATGTCATCTGCGTTCACATTCAGGTAAAGCGTTCGCTATATCCATCTTAAGCAACCGCTGAGCGAGAGGTAACTGAAGGATGGATTCAGCACAGCATAAGAAGAGGGCAGCTTTTAGCACCAGCAAAACTCCAGCCCAGACCCCAACTAAATTTACACAACAGTCACATTTCTTACCTCAGTTGAAATCGTGCCTGCAAATCTGTAAATTGTCCAGGACGTGACTGACTCAACTGTTGTTTCTATTCTATTCAGGCTGCAGTTATGTGTTTGGCTTGAAGGTGCACTCGCAAGCACAAAACTTTCAAACTTCACATAGTCCCTTTAAAATGAATTGTGCTTTGTTTTGCAGTAGCGTCAAAAGTCACTCAAAAAGGCTAAAATAAAGGCAACATTTAGCACAGATATATTAATCTGAGTTGCAGGCATATTGAAAACATTTAAGTGTAGAGAAGAACCCGGTTTTATTATGACACCACTTATTGTGAGGAGAGTGAGAAAGTAATAAAAATCTCCACCACAATAAACATAAACTTAAGGCTTTTGTACATGCGTGTCAGCAAGTTTGGTTGTGTGTGAGTGTCTGTGTGTGTGTCGGGGGTGGGGGGGCTGTCATGAATTCAACTCGGATTATGCTTATCATGCATTAGGACTATGTTCATTTACAGTAAGCCACAACAGTGTCTACTGAAAATGAAAACACTCAAACATGACAGTGAGTGAACTCTACTCACAAACCATCTAAATGACCAAATAAAGCATAATCTAAATAAGTAGAAAATATATAAACCTTCTGTACAGAGCAGGCAACACTGTAGTCGTAGCTGAGACATTTTGATGTATTTCTCCAACATACTGCAGAAGGAGGAACAAGTGAGTGATTTATCAGTAGAAGACCATATGACAGCTTTCCTTTTCTCAAAAAAATGCAGACGCTCTCCTGAGGTGCAGCATTAAAATGCACTTCATAAAAGCTGCTACCTTAGAGGACTCTGAGAAAGGAGCCGAAAGCTCTGGACTCTCCACTTTCCAGCAATAAAATCATCTTCTGCCTCAAGTCATTTCATAAAATGGCAGCGATAAAGAGATAGACTGCTCTTTATTGTTTTTAGATTGCGGGCACTTTGCGAACTCTCCTCGCCTGTGTCTAGAATAATGTAAATATTTCACAGCTATGTGCCTGCTAATACATAAAACAGATATATAAGTCCAATAAAGCTCCATAACTGTTTGTGCCTGGCTTAGCTGGAGGGGCCAAACACTTTAACAGGAGAGAATTTCCCCCACTTGGCTGACAAAGAGGACACTGAGGCTACCTTGATTAATGGCACAACCCTGCTGGGCAAAGAGAGCTTACGGCACCATAGCTGTCTTATTTAAGGTAGCGCTAAATATTTCAATATCCCACGTTTGAACTTGCAGAATTACTTTCACAACAATGATTACTTTCCCATGAATTGAACAGACTATTTTATAGCTATAAAATAGAGAATATAAATGTACAATAACTTTGCTCTTTATTACAGATATATGTGCACGACCTAAAGATGGAAGACACATGCAAGCTAAGACTTAAAAAAGAGAGAAAAATACTTTATTCGGCTATAATGTCTATCCTCATGAATTTGACTATCATTAAAAAGCTAATTTATTTTAGTAATTCAACTCAAAAGTTCAAAATCTATTTATTACACCCAAAGTGATACGGTATGTGGTATGTGCTGATTTTGATTATTATGATTTATGTTAAATTAAAAGCCTAAATTAATATTCTCTGAAAATTTTATTGTTTTATAAAAACAATAAAAATTAATCTTAATACGGAAATGTTTTTATTGTGGCCATTGTCTGGCCTAGAAAAGACAGTAGACCTGGCAGTTGTCCACCCGACAGTCACTAACATCCTCCAAGAAGGTGCTAAAGTAGTTTGCTGTTCACATAGTGTAGTATCTAAGCATAATAATATAAAGTTGACTGGACAAAAAAACTGTGATAATAAAAGGTGCATATGGGCCCTTAAAATGACTAGAATAAAAGCATATTCAAGAGTTTCTGCGAAATTCAAAAGGTGTAGACTGCAGCTGGAGCTTCAAGTACCAAATGACACAGGGATACCAACTTTCACATTCCTTGGTTTAAGTCCTTCCTTTGCCAAAGAAAAGATCAGAAGTGACTTAACTTGGTCATGGAGAAAAAATAATTGCCTGTTGCAGAGATCCTTGCAGAGATTCTTTTAGTAGAGGCTATAGGGTGGCCACTGAAAATAGCAGGGTGGCCAATGGGTATCAAGCCAACTATACATAACTACAACCTTCCAAGGAGTCTGTGCGCAAAAACATGAATTGGATTAGTTTTGGTGATGGCACAAATAGCTCCTGATCAGAAGTGTTTCTACAAAACAACAGTATGAGGCTGTCTTCTACAATCTAGAGAAGGCTGTGTCCATGATTACATTATTTAGGGCAAATTCAGCTGGATGGCACATGGGAAAATGTTGAAGATTAAAATGCATTAGACTTATATATATATATATATATATATATATATACATACCAATTTAAGATTTTAATGTCCAATGTGTTTTTTGCCAACACTTACAGGTTAGAAGTTAGATTAAACCTCATTGAATGTAGAAAACAAAAACAAACAAAAAAAATACAAATACAAAAAGCTTAGATTATAGATTCACTGTATTTACTGACAGGCATTATACAGTATATTAGAAGAGATGTGTGGTAAAATGCTTGAAAATATTCTTCAAAACCAGTAGAAGCCAATTCAGAGGCTGGATGAAAAAAGGTCATGTCTCTGGTCTCTATGAATGAGTCAGCTCTGTGTCAGCACATTTCCACAGGTGTTTAGAAGATATCAGCTGTCATAAAAGATGATAAATAAGGTGTACTGTGCGAGGTGACTTTTCTATTCTTCAGCTCATCCACACATTCTCTAACAAACATACAAATATGATTGCATTCATCAGACACTCCGAGAATGTAGAAGACTTTGGTTTACACTTCAGAAAGAATTCTCATTACATGCTTTTGGGGATGCTGTGAGACCTGTCAATCTCGGTGTGGTTGTCAAAGCTGTCAAGAAAGTATCTGGTATAATGAAGAAAAAATAACTGCTACTCAACTCCGAACCTTTTTCTAAAGTTGGGACACTCATCGCAGAAAGTCAGTGGCATTTTACATTGTAGAGCACTGATAGCAGAACGCAGTGCACTCATAAAGTTGACCCTAAGTTTCAAACTCTCCATGCTAGAAAGTGGTCCAAACTCATCTCCCATACTGCATTAACCACACTAAATGAGCGGCAATCCAACTATCCTTCTACACTTGCTTTCAAAGACGATATTCGGCATCTTCTCAGAGATCTAGAGAGGACTACAGAACAAGCATTGAAGGACATGGAAGAGCATAGTTCACCAAAAGTAGAAAGTCAGTGGCATTTTACATTGTAGAGCACTGATAGCAGAACGCAGTGCACTCATAAAGTCGACCCTGAGTTTCAAACTCTCTATGCTAGAAAGTGGTCCAAACTAATGGTATGGATGACATGGAAGAGCATAGTTCACCAAAAGCATACAGGGAACTTTGTAAAGCCACCATGACAAATGTAATACTATTTAAAAGAAGAGGGGGATACATTTAGAAGATGTCACAGAATGGATTCCAGCAAAGAGTAACAAGTGCCCTGAATAAGGATGTCGCATTTCGCGACATTAATTTTAGCTCACATCACCCAGCCCTATGTTTAATATTTTCATCTTTCTACCAGAGACTGTGATCTATGGGCAGAAATCTCTGCCATCACAAATTGAATTTGAATTAGTTCTGTTGAATTTGGATCTCTTAGATTGAATTTGAAATGCTCAAATTGAATAAATGCTTTTGAAAACTGAATTGGAATTAACCTAATTTGAAATCCAATTTTTAGCTTGGAACTGATTGTCACTAAATTGAAATTGAATTTCCTCTTTTAAAAATGCATTTATTTGCTTTAAAAATGTATCGGACAACGGATACAGACGGCTGAAATGAGTTTCCTCCGTAGGGTGACTGGGCTCTCCCTTAGAGATAGGGTGAGAAGCTCGGTCATCCGGAGGGGTCTCAGAGTAGAGCCGCTGCTCCTCCACATCGAGAGGAGCCAGTTGAGGTGGCTCGGGCATCTGGTCAGGATGCCTCCTGGACGCCTCCCTGGTGAGGTGTTCTAGGCACGTCCCACTGGGAGGAGACGCAGGACTCGCTGGAGGGATTATGTCTCCCAGCTGGCCTGGGAACGCCTCGGGATTCCTCCCGAGGAGCTGGCCCAAGTAGCCGGGGAGAGGGAAGTCTGGGTCTCTCTGCTTAGGCTACTGCCCCTGCGACCCGACCCCGGATAAGCGGAAGATGATGGATGGATGGATGGACGTATTTTATCCTATTGTAAATTCACCTATCAATTCACTTCTCACCATTCAGTTTCACTTTTACCTTTTAAATTAAATTGTTAAATTCAGTTTATTTAGGTCATATATCCAGGTCCTCAAGAAGACATCAAGCGCAGAGTAATAGAACTACGTCGTACTTAAGCCCAGAATCTTCAGCCAGCCTGACCTGGAAAAGGGCACATATGAAGCTTTTCAGATGTCACTCTTTATGTTAAATGTTTAGAGTTCATAGCGATAGGTTGTTAATAAATGTGTTAAATGTATATGTGAAGAAAAAGTGCTCATATAGTGGTCCTGTCATTCTTTCATGTATTGCCCCTTTTATAATGCTAAGTGTAAGCACCTTTGCTTATAGAAGTTTTATTAACCACCAAGCACTACAGAGCCTGTGATCTCAGAGTGTAATTGTCCATGTGTTTTACTGAAAAAAAACTATAGTTTTGCATTCACAGATTAACACTGTTTGCTGACTTCCCTCTTCACTTGTTTTCTATTCTTTGAGTACAATTGTGCTTGCAGGAAACATCATCCTCCTGCTGGCCAAAAAAAAATTAGATGATTAAAAAAAATGACTACATTTACTGAGTTGTGAAGATATAACTTTTAACTGCTCAAGTTAAATATAGATTTCTTTATTTTAGGGTTTAGGGTATGATGCAGCAAAGAGGCTGAGGAGAGCCCAAGAGAACAGACCAATGATGGATACACTGCTTTCTGTTTTTGTATTTGTTCCTGTCACATTAGTTGTTTGATTGTATAATACTTGTTATAAATATGCTGATAAAAAATACAAAATTATTTCTCATTTACTCGTTTTACCAACTGTTTTATTTACGGATGTTTTAAAATAAATGAACAATTAAAAATCAATGAAAAAAGAAAACATTACAATGAAACTATACTACTTATAATATTTACAGAAGGAAAACATTCTTACATTCTTTAAATGTTAACACAATGAAATGGAATTCTCTGGCAGTGTTGCTTGACCTTCTGAAGAAAGATCAGATGTAGATGGAGAGCTGCAACTGAAACCTGTGGCAGATCATTTTTGGTCGAATGGTGGTCTGCAGAAAGTACATTGGGTACATTCGTCGTTCTGTCCAGTGCATCATTCACAGCGTATGCTTTGTCAGTTTCAAACAACGCTCACAAAGCGACTAGTTTTACGCTGATACATTTTTAGGTTAAAGCTCGCAAAGCGCCTTTCTTCGGCGGATGTTTTAAACACTAGCAGGTCGTGGTTGGCTTGACAATGTTGAAGTTAGAGTGCTAAACGGGCTGCATTTTTCTGTCTGAGCCGGGCCTCAATCCGACAGAGCAGTAACCGAAACCGACCCGAACCAAGCAGCATTAAGATATTTATGTCTGGGCCAGACACAGGTGCGCACGATTTAATAAACCGAGGGTAGGATTCTTACACCTGAAAATATTTTCAGCACCTGACGCCGGCTGGGCTCCTCTTGTCCAGAGGTGGGCTTTTTTCCCAACAGACAAATATGCAGAGCTGTGGGTCTGACCCAGGCTTTACACCGAACTAGTAAGCAGCCCGTTACAGGAGCCGCACGTTTCGCTCGTGTATTCTGATGCTTGGCCCTTTCCACCGGGGGCATAAGAGGCACGTGCAGCAGGGAACCAGCTGACACAGAGAGAGCACAAAATCACGCGATTTGAATGGGGTAAAAAAAAAATCATGTTAATAGCATAAACTCACCATCTTGCCCCATAACAGCAGATACGTCACCCCATTCTTTATCCTTCTTGACGCTGTCTTTATAAAATGTGTGAATGGGGTCAAACAGGATTGAGTGCTTCTGCACTTCAATGATCAACCGTTTGTCCTCCATGATGAAACACAAATGAGACCCTCCCGCAAGGTACTGATTTCTCACGGGCCCGCAGAGGTATTGATCTTTTTTTAAGAAAAGCAACCGGAAAACAGCATGTTTCTTTTATATAGAAAATTTCCGCGTTGCCGAGCCGTCTGATTTCCTGTCTTCCCCTTTCCAAAATTTTAAACGCGTTTTAGAGGCGTACTGCGTAGAAAATAGGACTGCCGTGTATATTTATAAAAGAGCTGCGACATGACGCTCCTGTGACGGGGCAAAGTCGTGCTTCTTTCGCCTGCGGTGGAAAGGGTTCTTTTGACTGCAGCGGTGGGTATCAGCTGCTTATGACATGCTGCTCCTGTAACATGCTGCTTATGCGTCCGATGGAAAGGAAGGGTGAGAGAGTGCGGATTGGGCCACATTTTTCTGTCCGAGCCCGGCCTGCGTCCAACAGAGCAGTAACCGAAACCGACCCAACTTGACAGGCATCAAGATATTTATGTCCGAGCCCAACCGGGGCCCGACACAGGTGTGCACGGTTTAATAAACCGAGGGTACGGATTCTTACACCTGAAAATGCTTTCTGCATCTCGGCTCCTCTATTCCATAGGTGGACTTTTTTCTACCAAAAGAAAAATATGCAGAGCTGTGGGTCTGAGAGGGCAGACAAGGTGCTGCTGATGCTGCCGCGGGGGAAAAAATATTCTCACCTGTTATGACTGGAAAAATAAATGGATCTAGTGTTCCCTCGCCCGGACGCGGGTCACCGGGGCCCCACTCTGGAGCCAGGCCTGGAGGTGGGGCACGTTGGCGAGCGCCTGGTGGCCGGGCCTTTTTCCATGGGGCCCGGCCGGGCTTAGCCCGAAGAGGAAACATGGGCCCCCCTTCCCATGAGCTCACCACCTGTGGGAGGGGCCATAGGGGTCGGGTGCCGTGCAAGACGGGCGGTGGCCGAAGGCGGGGACCTTGGCGGTCCGATCCTCGGCTGCAGAAGCTGGCTCTTGGGACGTGGAACGTCACCTCTCTGGTGGGGAAGGAGCCGGAGCTGGTGTGCGAGGCTGAGAGGTTCCGACTGGACATCGTCGGCCTTGCCTCGACGCATGGCTCTGGCTCTGGAACCCGTCTCCTCGAGAGGGGTTGGACTCTCTTCCACTCTGGAGTTGCTCCCGGTGAGAGGCGCCGAGCTGGGGTGGGCATACTTGTTGCCCCCCATCTCGGCGCCTGTACGTTGGGGTTTACCCCGGTGAGTGAGAGGGTAGCCTCCCTCCGCCTACGGGTGGGGGGACGGGTGCTGACTATTGTTTGTGCTTATGCACCGAACAGTAGATCAGACTACCCACCCTTCTTGGAGTCCTTGGAGGGGGTGCTGGAGAGTGCTCCTTCTGGAGACTCCCTCATTCTCCTGGGAGACTTCAACGCTCACGTTGGCAATGACAGTGAGACCTGGAGAGGCGTGGTTGGGCGGTATGGCCCCCCCGATCTGAACCCGAGCGGTGTTTTGTTGTTGGACTTCTGTGCTCGTCATGGATTGTCCATAACGAACACCATGTTCAAGCATAAGGGTGTTCATGTGTGCACTTGGCACCAGGACACCCTAGGCCGCGGCTCGATGATCGACCTGGTTGTCGTTTCATCTGACCTGCGGCCGCATGTTTTGGACACTCGGGTGAAGAGAGGGGCGGAGCTATCCACCGACCACTACCTGGTGGTGAGTTGGCTCCGGTGGTGGGGGAAGACGCCGGACAGACCTGGTAGGCCCAAACGTGTTGTGAGGGTCTGCTGGGAACGTCTGGCGGAGTCTCCTGTCAGAAGGGGTTTCAACTCTCACCTCCGACAGGACTTCAAACACGTCCCGGGGGAGGCGGGGGACATTGAGTCCGAATGGGCCATGTTCCGTGCCTCCATTGTCGAAGCGGCTGACCGTAGTTGTGGCCGCAAGGTAGTTGGTGCCTGTCGTGGCGGCAACCCTCGAACCCGCTGGTGGACACCGGCGGTGAGGGATGCTGTCAAGCTGAAGAAGGAGTCCTATCGGGCCTTCTTGGCCTGTGGGACTCCGGAAGCAGCTGATAGGTACCGGCAGGCCAAGCGGAGTGCGGCTCGGATGGTCGCTGAGGCAAAAACTCGGGCGTGGGAGGAGTTTGGAGAGACCATGGAGAACGACTTCCGTATGGCTTCGAAGCGATTCTGGTCCACCATCCGGCGTCTCAGGGGGGGGAAGCGGTCTGCCGCCAACACTGTTTACAGTGGGGGCGGTGTGCTGCTGACCTCAACGCGGGACGTTTTGGGTCGGTGGATGGAATACTTCGAAGACCTCCTCAATCCCACCGACACGCCTTCCTGTTTGGAAGCAGAGTCTGGGGACTCTGGGACGGACTCTCCAATCTCTGGGGCTGAAGTCGCCGAGGTTGTTAAAAAGCTCCTCGGTGGTAAGGCTCCGGGGGTGGATGAGATTCGGCCGGAGTTCCTCAAGGCTCTGGATGTTGTAGGGCTGTGTTGGTTGACGCGGCTCTGCAATATTGCGTGGACATCGGGGGCAGTTCCCTTGGATTGGCAGACCGGGGTGGTGGTCCCCCTCTTTAAAAAGGGGGACCACAGAGTGTGTTCCAACTACAGGGGGATCACACTTCTGAGCCTCCCTGGTAAGGTCTATTCAGGGGTTCTGGAGAGGAGGGTACGACGGATAGTCGAACCTCGGATCCAGGAGGAACAATGCGGTTTTCGTCCTGGCCGTGGAACACTGGACCAGCTCTACACCCTCGGCAGGGTCCTGGAGGGTGCGTGGGAGTTCGCCCAACCAGTCTACATGTGCTTTGTGGACTTGGAGAAGGCGTTCGACCGTGTCCCTCGGGGTGTCCTGTGGGGGGTACTCCGGGAGTATGGGGTACCAGGCCCTCTGATACGGGCTGTTAGGTCCCTATATGACCGGTGTCAGAGTCTGGTTCGCATTGCCGGCAGTAAGTCGGACTCGTTTCCAGTGAGAGTTGGACTCCGCCAAGGTTGCCCTTTATCACCGATCCTGTTCATAACGTTTATGGACAGGATTTCTAGGTGCAGCCAAGGTGTTGAGGGGATCCGTTTTGGTGACCTCAGGATCGGGTCTCTGCTTTTCGCAGATGATGTGGTCTTGTTGGCTTCGTCTGAACGTGATCTACAGCTCTCGTTGGAGCGGTTCGCAGCCGAGTGTGAAGCGGCTGGGATGAGGATCAGCACCTCCAAATCCGAGACCATGGTCTTGAGTCGGAAAAGGGTAGGGTGCTCTCTTCGGGTTGGGGATGAGGTCCTTCCTCAAGTGGAGGAGTTTAGGTATCTGGGGGTCTTGTTCACGAATGAGGGAAAAATGGAGCGGGAGATCGATGGACGGATTGGTAGGGCGTCTGCAGTCATGCGGGCGCTGTACCGGTCTGTCGTGGTGAAGAGAGAGCTGAGTCGAAAGGCGAAGCTCTCGATTTACCGGTCGATCTACGTTCCTACCCTCATCTATGGTCACGAACGCTGGGTGGTGACCGAAAGAACGAGATCGCGGATACAGGCGGCTGAAATGAGTTTCCTCCGTAGGGTGGCTGGGCTCTCCCTTAGAGATAGGGTGAGAAGCTCGGTCATCCGGAGGGAGCTCAGAGTAGAGCCGCTGCTCCTCCACATCGAGAGGAGCCAGTTGAGGTGGCTCGGGCATCTAGTCAGGATGCCTCCTGGACGCCTCCCTGGTGAGGTGTTCCGGGCATGTCCCACCGGGAGGAGACCCAGGGGAAGACCCAGGACCCGTTGGAGAGATTATGTCTCCCAGCTGGCCTGGGAACGCCTCGGGATTCCTCCCGAGGAGCTGGCCCAAGTGGCCGGGGAGAGGCAAGTCTGGGTCTCCTTGCTTAGGCTACTGCCCCCGCGACCCGACCCCGGATAAGCGGAGGAAGATGGATGGATGGATGGATGGATGTTATGACTGGATAAGTCAAGTGAATTCTTATCTTTAATTTTAATCATCTTAATATATTTCATCTAATGCTCTCGTAGAGCCTGCATGGAGGTGGATGTTCACGCCCTCACTCCTCTGAAGTGACGAACCCTAACCCGAGCATCCTTTCTAAATATCTGTCCGAATCTGGCCCGGCAGGTCGGGTGAGACGCTCTAATGGCACGTGCACACAGAACACGATAGACGCAACCAAAAAGCGCCACACGCCCCTAGCTGGTTGCTTGCACATTTGCACCTTGAATCATATCGCCTGCGCCTGAAAACATCATGTGTGAAGCGGAAATACGTTACTTGTGGGAGGAAATATTTCCAGGCACAGGGCCGGCCCTGGGTATTTTGCGCCCTAGGCGAGATTTCACCAACAGCCCAAGATCATAACTGGCCCCCTTTAAAAACTTTCTATATCCACCCCTGCTCATCACTCAAAATGAAATATTTTTAACTCTGTATATAACATTTTTGTAAACATTTAATCATAAAAAATATTTTTGTAGCACTATTACTCATAATCATTGATTTAATTTATTTATGTAGCACATCAAGATGCATTACAGTGCACATCATATATATTAAATGAAACATTTGTTTTCTGGAGCAGAGAGGAAACAAACCAATATCGGCTTGTCTGAGGCCTCAAAAAAACTTACACATGAATTGTATTTTCTTTAAGACTGACTGATTTAAGGAAAAAAAAACTTTTCATTTTTAATTTCAAATCTGTTGCCATGCTCTATTCTCTTTTCTATTTTGAATATGAACTAGGCTAAATTCAACTAATTTCAAGGATAAATGCTGCAGGTCTGTCTCACATTATTAAATACAATTGTTAATTCAAACTCTGATCCAAGGGGAGACAGAGGCGGATAGAATACCTTTTATTTAAGATTTTTTTAAATGGAACTTTAACTGCTTCACCGACAATTTCCTACCTTCATCTGTCTTTTCCAACATGTTTTAATCTGCCACTAGTCAGCTCGCTAAGTGAACAGAACCACGCCTACCTTTGTTGATGCTGCGCCCCATCCAGTTCCTCTGGAGCGAAGGAAACTTGCTGTCCCATTTCCTCGATATATTTACATGTCTTCTAGTTGTTTTTTGAGTGACTCTTTCTCCACCAAGTGCATTTTATTTTTGCTCCCGGAGCTGACTTTGCCAGACCTGCCACTGTAACTGCAGCAGGCAGCAGCTCTCGCACTTCTTTAAACTGAGAGGCAGAGGATTTCCTTATGAAATTTACAAGTAAAATTTAATAAGGCAAGACGGCGGGAAAGAAAATACGGAGGTTCCGGTATGCTGCCCCACGCTTTGTCACAACAACCTCCACCTGCTCCTGCTGAGGGAAAGCAGACATCACGACCGTCTTCCTAAATTCAGCTTCCACAAATCTTCCACTGATCTGTCATTTTGCCGCACCGGGCTGCTGTTCATTTACAGTATAGCTTGGGAGCTGGTGTTCCATCTTTTGGAACAGATCCTCATTTTAAATCCAGTTTAGAGGCAAAGTCAGTACTGTTAGGTCAGTATCTATGAAGTAACTCTACTCAAAGTGACTAAACAAATCACTAAAAGAGCATTGTATTTTGCCGGTGTAGTTCCGAAACCAAATTATAACCATTTCTTCTTCAGCTCCTCTTCATGGGTAAAATAAATAAATAAATAAATCTAACGTTAATGTGTTATCTCCGTGTTGAAGAGTTGGTAACTGTTAGCTTTTTAGGGCTACAGGTCAGCTACAGCTACGTGGCCTCCTATGGCGGTCCCATTCATTATGACGTTAGAATGAATGAGTTTTTTTTTTTTTTTTAGGCACAGGGGTTTTCTGGTTTATTTTCTTTCTCTAACTGATGCAGGGAATTGTGTTTGGAGCAAATATTCACATGCACCATGCTTATTCAGCTTAGAATGACTGATTGTATAAAAAAAAACAAAAAAACATTTTTTTATGATTTTCAGTGAAGGAGACCTTTAAGATTAAAGTACGAATAGATTGGTAATGGTTAGGGTTAAGAAAAGTGTCTGGATTAGGCATAATACAATAATTAAAATGATACTTCTAGAAAGAAAATCTGTATGTGTGTTTGTATTGGTTTATTGGTTTATTGGTAAAAGGATCCCCATTAGCTGTCTCCAAGGAGGAACTAGCTAGTCTTCCTGGGGTCCATACAAAAGACAAGACAAAAGACAAATGTACAATACACAAAATACAAATCAAAATCTTACAATGATAATCTAAAAGCTGTGAGACATTGCAGACAGCATTATTAGCCTCTGAAAATCAGTCAGGAAAAGCTTTTACATCATGGGCATAACATTTCTCATTACATACAACAGTAGATGTGTTCATTCAAAAATGTAAATAGTACATTCTCAGATGGTACTTGAAAGATACTTTACTATTTAATTTACGTATATGCAGTGGGATATTATTCCAAAGATCGATAGCACGATAAATAACTGTTTTCATTAAAGCGTTCGATTTTGGACGTGGCAACATAATCTGTCCATCATCTGCTGACCTAGTGAAATGAAAGTGAACCTGACTACATCTAACAATTTGCTTATGTAGCAAAACAGGTTGAAAAGAAAAGACAATGTTCCTGAAAAATGTAGCTATACTGAAAACCATCCTATTCTCTACAGTTAACCATGAGAGCTGATGATGCATACTGATAGTGTTAGTTCTTATGGTACAATGTAATACTAATCTGGCAGCTCTGTTCTGGGCAGTTTGTAATTTCTTTAGCTGACCTTTAGATGCAGAGGACCATACAGGTGCACAATAATCCAGGTGACATAAAATTAAAGATTTAGCCACCTGTCCCACAATGTGAGAAGGTACATAAAAAAGACAATTTCTTACCACTGAAATGCCACAACCCATCCTCTTCACTATCGTATCAATGTGTTCTGCCCATGACAGCTGACTATCAATTATTATACCCAGTAGTTTTACTTTATCTACCTGTTCTATAGGTTCTCCAGACAGATTTAAACTCATCTTTGGTGTGAATGACAATTTATGTTTCGATCCCAAGATAATTGATTTGGTTTTTGAAATGTTCAGCACCAACTTATTTAGTTTTATCCAGTCAAAGACCATATCTAACTCAGCTGATAAAACATTTTCTAGTTCACTGACCGTGTTTGCAGCATAATACAATGTGGAGTCATCGGCATACATTTGGACAGTTGCTTTATTCAAAACGAATGGTAAATCGTTTGTGAAGATGGCATATAAGAGCGGTCCTAGGCAGCTCCCTTGGGGCACTCCACAGTCCAATGACTTAGAGTCAGACCAGCTTCCATTGTAATAAACCCGTTGTGTCCTTTTTGTGAGATAACACTTCATAAATAATATGGCAGTGGGACTAAATCCATAGCATTCTAGTTTAGCAATGAGCAAATTGTGATTGATGACATCAAATGCCGCACTAAAGTCAAGTAACACTGCCCCAGTCATCTTTGAGTTATCAATTTCCGTGAGCCAGTTATCTGTCATTACTGTAAGGGCAGAACAAGTTGAATGGTTCTGTCTATAAGCATGTTGAAATCCTGTGTTCAAGCCATTACGGTCAAAGTACTCCTGTATTTGTGAACAAACTATTCTCTCCATCAGTTTACTAAGAACTGGTAGAATAGTTATAGGTCGACTGTTCTTCCCAGTGAGCGCTAATCTGCCATCTTTAGGTAAGGGAATAACCTTACCCTCTTTCCAGATTGTGGGATAAACACCCTTCATTAAGCATACATTCAATATATGACATATTGGACTGTAAATGTAGTCAGCTGCCAGATCAAGTACCTTACTGTCCAGCATATCAGTACCCACTGAGCTATGTTCAGGCAAAGACTTCAACAACATCCATACTTTCTGTTCATCTATGCACTTAAAATGAAAAGTGCAACTCTTATCGAACATCACATTATTTTTTATTAGATTTAAATAATCAGAATTGTAAATGTCCATAGACTGCCTCAGTTTATTAACCTTATTTATAAAAAAATCATTAAAATAATTTGCAATATCAGATGGTTTGGTCAGAAACACGCCTTCAGATTCCACAAAAGAAGCCCCACCAGTTGTCCTTCTCCCCATAATTTCATTAAGGGTTTTCCAGAGTGCTTTACCATCTCCCTTCACGGCATCTATTCTTTGCATGTAGTATTGTTTTTTCGTAGATCTATTCAATTTTGTTACCAGGTTTCTCAGTTTACAATATTTGTATTTATCCTCCACTAATCCAGACTTTAATAATAATAATTTGGCTTCATCTCTTTCCTTCATGAGGCTCTTTAGAGTCTCGTTCAGCCATGGAGCTGGCCTCCCTTTTATAATACACTTTCTCATTGGGGCATGTTTATCAACGATCTTCATGAATTTTTCCATAAATATATTTAAGGAGGCCTCAGGCTCCTCAGCAGCG
This sequence comes from Apricaphanius iberus, assembly GCA_028564705.1. Taxonomy (NCBI): domain Eukaryota; kingdom Metazoa; phylum Chordata; class Actinopteri; order Cyprinodontiformes; family Aphaniidae; genus Apricaphanius; species Apricaphanius iberus. Next base: position 1,292,449 of record JAPXFQ010000846.1, on the reverse strand, counting down.
TACACATCTGTCCATTCAATATTACCAACATCTGCCAAAAAATTTTCAGGAATGAATTTCTTAAACATCCTTTTATATATTATATTAACCTTTCCTTTAGGAATTTTAGTTCTCTTAGTAATTGTTATGATATTATGGTCACTAAAACCCACAGATTGAGAGACTGGCTTAGTGCAGAATTCAGGAATATTTGTATAAATGTGATCTATACAAGTGGCAGAAGTATGGCCAGCACTGTTTGTAAAAATTCTGGTTGGTTGAGAGATCATCTGAGACAAGTTACAAGCATCAATTAATGATACCATCTTTTGTTTCATTGGACATTGATTTGCAAACCAATCTATGTTCATATCTCCAAGTAAAAAAATATCACTATTCACATCTGTAACTCTGTCAATTAACATACATAAATCATTCAAATACTGCGCATCATTTCCAGGTGGTCTATAGCAACAGCCGACTAATATCGGCTTTAAGTGAGGAAGATGCACCTTAACCCATAGAGATTCTAAACTATCTAACATGAACTCAGAGCACAAAGTTGCAGGAAAATTACTTTTTATATATAATGCTACGCCACCCCCATTTTTATTCCTATCCCTTCTAAAGGTATTATAGCCATCAATGCAGATCTCAGTGTCAAGAACATTTGCATCCAGATGGGTTTCTGATACAGCCAATATGTGAATGATGTTTTCTGTCAACATATAGTTAATTTCATGCACCTTATTCCTGATGCTGCAAACATTCAAATGGGCCATAACAAGACCCTTTGAAACAGAAAGACGATACTTATCCTTGATAGGTCTACTATCCATTCACAGTTTTTTTTTTTTTTTTTAAAAGGGTAAAAAACGTTGATCAGTCCAAATAAACACAAATTATGGAGACCGGAGAACTAATCTCTCTCTCTTGCCCCTGACCTTTGGAAAGGGGGATGGACAATTAGCTTGTCATGTCGGATGTAGGCTATGTCACCACGTTCTCTCGCAGCTTTCATGGCAGGAATGAGTTCCCTACGCTTTTGCCTGACAGCTTCAGTGTAGTCCTCATTCACATAGATGCTGGTGCCTTTTAGATCTTTTGCCTTTCCCAGAACAGCCATTTTGTCCTTATATTTAAGAAATTTGACCACAATAGGCCTAGGTTTCTTTCCAGAATATCCTGATGGATTGCCAGTCCGGTGTGCACGTTCAATCACCATCTGACTACTGTCCAGGTGAAGTTTCTCATTGATCATACAGCTGACTTTATCCTCCGTCTCCCTCCAACTTTCGTTCTGGATCTCAGGAATGCCATCCACAACAAGGTTATTTCTTCTTGTTTGACCCTCAAAGTAGTCAGCTCTCTCAGTCATCTTTATTAGTTTCTCCTGCATTGTCTTAATTTCAGCATAAACAGTTGTTCTCTCTGACTCAATTTTCAAATTTTTCTGTTTTAGATCATCAATGTCCTTCTGGGAGAATTGCAAGCTGCTTCTCAGCTCCTGTGTCTCAATGGTCAATTTGTCAATCCGAGTATTCACATTGTTCACAAGTAATTCCACCACAGTCTTGAAACTACTTTCTTGCTGCTGCAGAAGTTGCATAAACAGATCTCTTTGTTGACTCATTAGCTCTCGTACCTGTGAGATTGACACCAGCTCCTCACCATTACTTTGGTTGTTACTTGGGTCCTTTTTAGGTGGCATGATATGCTCAGGTTCTCTACCAGGAAATCCTCAGGCTTCAGCAGATGGAGGAGGCCGAAACAGAATCCACAAACAATCCAAAAGTGTGAAGATCATCCACCACTTCCAACTAGGTTTCTTGCCAGATATAGGGTCTCAGAATGTATATATAAAATATTTTTTAGATTGAATATAAATCTATATTAAACAATCGTTTAATTGTTTGTATGCGTGCATGTGTGTGTGTATATATATATATATATATATATATATATATATGCTGGTGTCCCAGGCCACCAGCATTGTGTGGACATTAAATATTTGTGATGACATTTTACTGGTCCTCACAATATTCAACAAGAGACTGTGCTCTACTACTTACGTTTAGAGGTATGGTGTGAATTACGTTTTAGTTAAGGTTAGGGTTAGGCATGTGCCACTAATGGTTAGGGAAAGTGTCTGGGTTAGGCATAGTGAAATCAATGTTCACACAAGTATAGCAACACAGGACTGTGTATGTTTTTGTAGCTGTTTTTTCTACCCTACTTGGGGCCAGTTTTGGGATATTCACTAACCTTATGGGACCAATGGACCTTGTTAGGACTGAAGCTTGGTCCTAATACAGTGGGATCCCTTTTTAAGATTAGGGGTTAGGTTTAGAGGTATGGTGTGAATTGAGTTTCAGTTAAGTTTAGGCATAGATCAGTATGATACTTTCCTAAGTATCTTAGGAAAAGTATCTGGTTTAGGCATAAATCCAGTTACTAAAATCAATGGAAGTCAATGGACTGTCCTAATGTGGGTAGCAATACAAACGTGTGTGTGTGTGTTTTAAACATCCTTATAGTTTTGATAGTATTTAAATTTTTTGAGAAACAGAATTTATTTATTATTTATTTTGGAATGGGGGGGGGGGGTTAAGTGTAAGCCATAATCATCAAAAGTAATTACTGTAATAAATTTAATTGCAGATTATACTGTAATTTGTAAAGATAAACGTGTATATCAACTCGTAATACAGACACGAAGACATAAATTACACAGAAAATAAAAACTGTTTCATTCAATACTGGCAGCACTGCTTAAGACAATTCCAAGGACAAAACAAAAATAGGTCACTAAACATATAGCATTTATCAGAATTGATGGCATGTCTCGCTATTACTTAAAATGCCAGTAGCAGACAACATACTCATTACAAAGATGATTACAGAGGGTGGAAGTGGGGTGGGGAGTTCAGATGGTCTTGAAAACAACAGCAGACAAAACAATGGCCGTAAATTGAGGAAGACAATTAGCATAATTATCAATGTCATTCACTTTGTTTTGCAAACATTACAAGGACAACATTTTTAAAGAACATCCTAAAGGAGAGAAAAGTGACAAACACTATCTGAATGGATGACACATATTGCTTTACTTATTGGCTCTTGGATAAATCTTATTGTGTAATGTTTAATTCTAAATACTACCAATTGTGCTAACTTTTGAAGTAAATCTGCAAAATCAATTCCCACTTAGTTTCATAAATTTTGTATGATAGAAAATCTTTCAAAACAATTCTCTTCTCATTTGCAACATTACACTGAATTATTTATTTATTTATATCAAAGACATGATATACCATATACAAATAGTATATTTGCACATGCAATGCCCTTACCTTTACCTTACTCTAACATTTTCATATTTCATCATTTTACAACGTAAAACCTCTTGTATCATATAAATTGGAATTTCATCTAAGAATTAGAGACAATATTGTTGATTATGACAATAAATGAAAACTCCAGACTTTTTTTAAACACAAAAATAAAATGAGTGTATTTAGCATATGGGATTTCAGAGCCCTCAAAACATTTTTTTATTGTTGAATTTATAGTTAACTATTATATTTATATTCAAATTATATGCATCATTTCTTTATTCTTTAAAAAAATAAACCAGCTTGATTAGTTAATATCCAAGTAGACGGTTTCTTCCTTTCAATTTATTATATTCTGTTGCTAGGCACAAAATGGTCTTCTATCAATGCTGTGAGGGATATGCCCTCTTGAAGTTTATCAGAGGACATTGGAATCATTACTTTATGGTATAATTGATATGAATGACAATCAAACCAACCAATCATATCATTCTTTTAAGAGGAAGGATTTTGATACCATATGATTTACAATAACTTCCCCAGAAATTCCTGCAGCTGTTTGAACAACGGAGAGAAGCCTTTTACAAGAGCAGAGTATTTTACTGCTCATTGAGGCATAAACTCTGAAGCCATTGGATGACTAATATGCTTGTGGAGACATCCATTGATAAAAGGGATAAACTGGCATGACTGTTGCTTTATGTCCAGTTTATCAATTTCTCTGTCATCAAATGTTAAGTGATTTTGCAGCCATTTTACCTTGATTCTGTCCCCTGTGCTTATGTGTTGGATTTTATGTCTGTTAATCTAAGAGTGTTCAGCAGGCTTTCAGTATTCAACAGATTTTTTTAATTAATGTGTCACGTTGATCTTGATCCACAACCTTGTGAGTATACATATTTTTATAATAAATTGGACTAAATAGATTATACAGTATTTTCAGACATACCTCTTCTCAAGTGTTGGGCTGTTGGCTTGGAAGTGAACCTTGTGTAGTTTACTTTTTGGTGGCTTATTAGTGTGATTGTTTAAGTATTTTTCCTATGATGCCTCAAAATGTAGATTTTCCAGTTATAATATGTCACTCCTAAACAATTTCATTTTTTCTTTGAATTTATGGAATTATATTTTAGAGCTACTTTTGCTACTGGTATTTAGTCTCATGCATTCGGATACCTATAAAATAAAATCCAGAGTAGTGATTACCCTTAGATGTCACCTTATCATTAAATAAAATGTAATGTGTAATTAAATCTTAGAATTAATTCAGCAGTTCTGTGAATGCCTTGGATTTTTTTTAGGAATAAATTAGTTAACAAACAGCATCATGAAGACAACATAACACAGCACACAGGTCAGGGAGGAACTTAATGAAAAGTTTAAAATAGGGTCAGGTTATACATACATTTTCCCTATCTTTGAACATCTCATCGAGAGCTGTTCAGAAATATATAAAAATGCCCAGGTTGTGTGAATAACTTTGCATACTACTTTCCTTATTGGATCGTGATTAGTTTGATTAAATATGAATTGGAATTTATATTTAGACAGCCTGACTGAGGATCTATTTAACATACATACCAATAGGATACCCACTGTAGCCTTACAATCTCCAAAACTGGAGCTTAGTGGGACAGGTAACAGTGGAGGAAGTTGTTCTAAACAACCCAGCAACAGCTGTTCACTTCTCTTGCCCTGTAAGAGGGAGAAAAAAGGTGGTGAAAAAAATCATAATCTCACACAGTCTGATGTTGTCTTAAATGCTCTATTGCTTTGCCGATCACGTTGCTCTCCCATCATCTTTCCCTGGCGTCTCCAAGACAAATCTGGGCTGATGCCATGAACACACACATAAGCCACTATGCACGGCAACAACAGCAGCAGCTGAGCCGTGATGAATGGCGCTCTTGTCCCGACGGGTTCCTGTCGATGCATGTTCAAGTGGATGGGATTGAATTTAACCATAGAAATGACAGGCCATTCTTTTTTTAGGGCACAGGGCAGGCAACATGAATGGTTTGTGGCAATGAGGGAGCTCAGTGATTGATGCCCCTTGAGGAACAGCCAGTGAAACTGTGGAGAGAGACAAAGGAAAACCATCCTTGTCATAAATGTAAGCGTCTGGAGAATCCTCCAGCTCTGGTGTGTTTCCTGAACCTAGCCACTCCTTATCCTCTTTACCACCTGATCCCTGTTTGAAGGAGCTTATACTTCTCCCCACCCAGCTAAAATGGACCTATTTATCACACCTTTATGTTTCTGTCATCGGCAGCCTACAATATTGTTGGATGAGACATTTGAAGTAAGCCCCAGAGAGTCTCTGGAGGAGATGTGGCCTCTTTCGCGAGGCCACTGAAGAGAAATGCAGAATGTATTTTAAACTACATTTCAGCTCATAGTTTCATTTATTTGCTGTCAAAGCTCTCTCCCTGTAGTGTATATTGAAATTACTGTCAGGACTTAGAAGCAACTTCACAGCTAAACTTTCTTGCTGTTTTTCAGAGCTGGGTGTTAGGTATAAATTGTATTGGACTAGATATGTTTAGTATTTAATCAGATCTATGTACTGATTTCTTTAGCAGCAATTTGATATTGTATAAACAAACTTAATCGAGCTGAATACATTTATTCCCATAATTATAACTGTAAATGTTTGAGAAACTTGGAAATCAAGGCTAATGTTTGCTGTCTGTACACATGTTAATAGGTCCACCCATGTTATGGTTGGCAATTGTCACTGTCATCTTGCTGTCAGTGCATTTTATTCAGCTGGCATGGCACTTATTCCACTAGAGGGCAGTTTTGTGTTAGCTTTTGAATTCAGAAGCTGAATTATAGGGGTGGCAGCATCATGATATGGGCCTGTTTTGCTGCAGCAGGCATTATGTGTAAAGACCATTATGTGGAATATAGACATCAGGCCAGCATCTGATGTAGGGCTGCTACAAACAATTATTTTGATAACCCACTAATCACTAATTATTTTGCCAAAAAGTCAAATAATCGGATCACGTTTCAAAAGCATGTTATTGCAGGAGCAAGCAGCTGTTCTAATATGTGCTGTTACCTCTAAAGGTACGTTCAGACCGCCCTTTGCAGCCAGACAGAAGGGTAGCTAAATTACATGCAAAGTCTATGGTACCTACGCAGCATGTGGGCATCAAGCTGGCCTGCAGCATGGACTCCAAGCAGCTGCTGCATGAAATTTGGAAAATTTAACTTCTTCAGCAAACGCGGGGCAGCAACCAATCAGCGACGAGATTTGACTTAAGCTACTCGATATGGGGAAGACTGATGGTGAGATAACCGGCAGATTCATCAAAACTAATGAATGATCCTGACAGAAAGATCCTTCCTGTCCACAGCCATTTAAGTTCTAAAGTCAGAGTAAACATCACATTATTACAAAATAAGTATTTTATTGCAATAATAAGAATAATCAGCAGTTTTTTTGATGTCCCGTCGATCTGTATATAAATAGACCAGAAACAGCCTCAAAGCAGCAGTAGAGGACGTCATATGATAGAATCTGTACATTTGCATCAATACCCCTGGATACCTAAAAGAGAAGGTAAAAAGGCGAAATGTCAGGTAGAAAGGAGAAAATCGCTCTACAGTTGATGCTATTGTTAGACGCTAACAAGCTAACTAGCTCACAGAGGCTACTGTCCGTGTTTGTCATCAGCCACAGGTTGTGGCTTCCCTTTAATAAGCTTAAAATAACACCATTGTACTGCCGTGAAAAGCAGCTTCTACTTTGTGAATTTTGCATTACACATGCTTCTCTTTATTTAATAAAACTGCAGAATGTTAGAGCTACGTTGACAGCTCACTACTGTTAAAGCTTTTCTAAGATGCAGCTGGGCCCGATTGCCACACCTGTATGTGAGGGGGAGAAAGGGAGCAGATAAAGGGACAACAACAGTTTTAAGAAAAAAACAAAGCTTTACAAAGTAAACAATATAATCGATTACTGATGTTTAAGTTAACAATTTTACTTGTCGACGTTGTTGTGACAAATTGATTAATCTTGGCAGCCCTAATCCATTGTATTATTAGGAGTGTGAGGAAAAATCGATTCACGTCTGAATCTCTATTCCTATTTAACAAGATTCAGAATCAATCCAAAATGTTTGAGAATCGATTCTCAAAAAATATGTTTTCTGAACCTTTTTACATTTTCACTTCGCATAGTGTTTGTCATGCAACGGCCACTGTCGCATTGACAGGTCTGATGCGCCGTTTGTTAGCTAGCGCTAAAGCTTCAGCATGAAAGAGAAATCCAACCCGCCCCGTCTTTGCTGAAGGTAAATGTTTGGGCTGTCTAAAAGGTCTTCTCCATAGTAATGACACCCTTGGCTAAAGTTTTTTTTTTTTTTTTTATAAATCTGCAAGTATATAATAGCGATCTTTCTTTATAAGCTACACATAAACATCCAGCAGCGCTGCACACCTGTGGCGCTTTCAAGGAAGTCCAAAATATATGCGGAGTTCAATAACGTTAGGACTTTTAAAATTTCTAAAAAAAACAATGAAAATAATAACATAAGCCATAAATTTCTGTTTAATGATGGTTGATAAGCAACATTTGGTGCATACTAAATATTTTCAATGTATTTTCTACTACGTACCAAAGAACAAACAAAATACATATATTTTTTTTCTTCTTCTTAAAATATATCAGCATTTTTTTTTTCAAGACTAGAAATTTTGTTTAAAAGGTCTTGGATGTCCAGTTGTAATTTCATGTCTTGTTACTTTTGAATCAGTTCCCTTCTCTCAACATAGATTGTAAAATCCATTTTGTCTTGATGCCCCATTACATTCATGGCTCACTTCACAGACACTTGGCAGATCAAGTTGTGTGTATTACAAACACAAATTACGAATGAAAGAGTATTGATTAAGAAAAACAAATTGATTTCAATCGAGAATCGCTTCTGAATCGAGAATCGTTTCTGAATCGAATCGTCATCCCAAGAATCGGAATCGAATTGAATCATGAGATGTTGTAAGATTCCCATCCCTAATTATTATTGTGGCATTTAGCAAATTAATTTTTGTAATTCCAATTCATCTAAAATAGGAGAAGTTTGGTCTAAACTTCAGACGGTAAGAACCTTTTTTTATTTTTATTTTGTGTATCTAAACTTCATGGTTTCAGCGATATATATTAGTTTATCTCATTTCAAATTTATTTAGGGTTGTACAAGAGAACAGTACCTACCACGCAGATCTGAGTTTGAGATTTGCCTCAGGCAAATCCAATGTTGTTTAACAATGTTTCAATTTTTGTTGTAGGTGGAAATGGGGAATAAAAAGAAACATTAAGGGGGGAGTGGGGGGTATTTAACTCGGGCTAATACCACAAAATTTGGGATAAAGTAACCCATGAATTTGACTTCAAATTTTTTTTCTTGCTATTCTTTTGAAGAACCGTTTTACCTTGTTTGGTTAATCATTTGAGGTATTTTCAAACAGTGTTCACAATCTAATTTAATCATATCTCATATAAATCAACTATATTCAAATACAATGTAGAAGAAATAGATGGAATAAAATTTACTTCCAATTACTCTGAGTTTTCATAAAGGAGGACCTTTTTCTGAACTATTCTCAAAATATCAAGAATCTATCAAGCTCCCAGTCTTGCTGTGGGAGTTGACAGAAATAGGTTTCAGTACCTTATAAATGGAAGGAAGATAATCAGTCTTGTGAATTGCGACCACATTGTGTTGAAGCTGGGACCTTCCTACAAGACCTCAGAAGTGGCAAACAGAGCAGAACAGAGAGGAGAATGAATGACAGTGGGGGCCAAGGAGCAAGAGTGGGAGGGTGAAGGAGGCGGAGAAAACCTTTCATGATAAAAACTGCCAGCTTAAAGTGCAATAAATTGGGAGATGTCACAAGTCATGGCACAACAAAAGGGAGGAACATTGGATGGGGACCCTTCCCTGAAAAGTTGATGGAATCAAGCTGGAAAGAATAGTCTCTGTGAGCCAACAGTTGTTATTATCCTCCAAAAACACTCAAGGATTAGGACATAATTTCACTAGAGTTGGAGTTGGCAAGAGCCCATTAGTACCTCTTGATTTTTCTTAAACTTTTTGAAGTGTCTGATATGTAGTTGGCCTGTAAATATCAGAAAAAAGAAAAGCTACAGTAACTTTCTGAAACAGTTTGAATACTTCTTTGTGCATAGAGTGTCGGGTTTGTAAAAAATATGAATTTCATGTTTTAATTGAGCTTGACTTATTTGCATAGCTTATTTTAAGAATTTGGCAATGAACAATCTGCTCTTCTTCAGGAGACTGTGCACACTCCTCTCTCATTGATTTATCAGAAAGGACTATTATTTAATTGACACCACAAATCTTGACATTAGATAGTAGTTCCATAAAATATTTTTTTTCATCATCGTAGTATGCAAGTGTAATTTTTTAGCTGCCATTTTATGTAGACAAAATAGCGTATGATCAACCAGATTTTATTCAGACAGCACTTTTCTTGCTATCAGATGCAAAAACTAGGTGCTTTAAAAACGTTAAAAATAAAGGGACAAGCATTCAAGCAACAATGAACTATTGTGCCACCAAAGTCTAAACTACAGGGGATATTTAAAGGTTACTTCCCCCTTACCCCTCAGCTATAATGCCAGGATTTTGTAATTCAGATAGTTAGAACTTGATCAAGCAATTCAACTTTATTTCACTTCAAAAAGTTAAATATACAAGAAATGCTACAAGAACCTGTGTGTTTTTCCAACATAGTTGGACATATAGATATATAATGTCAATTTAGCAATGCTTAAAAAAAGCAATTTTAAAGGTAACAACAAAAACCGAGAAAGAAAAGAGCAATACCTTAAATACCCTTTAATTTTGTTCCCTCTTAAAATAGCAAAAATTATGCACTTCTGTAGCATATGAGTAACGCATGATTTACTCATTTTACTTAGCATTTTGAAGGTTTGCCACCAGGGCCTGGCCAGCCCACCATAACTTCTTATTTTAATCATCTTTTCAGTGTTTTCTCTGTGGGAGCCCTTTGCATCAGGGCTTTCGTTTACTGTTGCTTTTATGTGTGTGTGCGCATGGGAGATGGGTTGGATTGGGGTGGAGTGGTGGGTCAGGGGCTATAGTTGTGATGATGATTTTATTTTGGGTTTGGGAAGGGTGGGGTTTGTGGGGTCATTTTAACCTGTAAAGCACTTTGAGAAGCTATGTTGTTGGAAAAGCGCGTTATAAATAAAGTTTGATTGATTGATTGATAATTTAGCCCACCATGAATTCAATTGTGCATGGAGTACTTGAGGGAAATATAAGATCCTCTTTTGGAATATTAAAGCAGTAGCAGAACCAGAGCCTTTGATTTGAAAATGACCCCCCAAAAAAATATAAATCAATACACAGAAGACTGGGTGAGAATTAGGGAATGGAATGTCTGGGCAGAGTCAAAGCCTACATTTTGATCTTACAGCAAGGCAGTGGGTTGACTTGAAATTGGCTATTTCTGAATGTGTGTTTACAGAATCACTGGACATGGTCAATAGGGGGGCACAGCTTAAAAGCTAATTGTTAAAATTTGATTAAAAATATGTTTTTTTATAACTAAACAGGATTGTTTTTTTATTTAGCTGTTAGATTCTTATTGGAACTCAAAATGTTTTTAGTGTCGTTTGTTGGGTGCTTATGTTTGCATCTCATTTTGGATGTGAAAAAATTTCAGAGCTCAGATGTTTGTCTCCATTTTAGCAGGAGCAGAGCAATAACTCAAGTGTTTTGTGTTTACTATGAATGTTGCATTTCTAAATTGATACGTTGACTGATGGCAAAGCTTTTGGGTCTTTGTGTTTTGAATCTGTCGAAAGCGATGCTACTTCTCTAAGATTATACATTTTTTTCAGGAAGCTGCCACCGAATCTGAGGATCTGGTTACTGGAACATTTTGGAAACCAATGAAGCATTTGATTCGCAGCTGTGTGCAGAGAGGCACTGTCAAGAGGTCAGTGTGTGCACCACATCATGTAATCTCACACACCCAGTGTGAACAGCGCACCATCTGGAGATAACAAAAAAAGTTATCCACGAATAATTTAATAAGACTTACAAAATAACTATAATTAAAATTACTGAAGAAAGAAAATTACCTATTCATGATTATCATATTTGAAGAGAAGTCCCAGAGACTTAATTTAACGTGTGATAGACAGACAGACTTGGGATACATGACAATATAATAAGAGGTCAATTATGATTTAGGGCTTATCACAGCAGGGTTTGTACCATATATTTGCTACAATGTTATATAGAATGGCTTGAATCAGCATAAAAAGTCCCCCATTAATATGTTGGTTGATTTATGATCCATCAGACAGTTAATTAATTTGATGAGACACAGCAGAGTGTCACTATCAAGGAGGGTCATTTTATACACTGCATTTTTTCAAGGAGAAAATTATTAAGTGTTTCTGTGTGGGAATGTTCTTAACTCAGGTCAAATACAAGTGGAAGGGGGGAAAAGAAAGCTTGAAAACATCTTTAAAGAAACACAGTTAAATAGATGAAATGGGCTTTCAAATGGGTATTTTCATTCTATTGCAGCCCTTCAATCATATTAATCAGCAGAGTAGAGCAGTCATATTAAAACAGCATTCCCTAACATCCCTTCAGCTATGTGACAGCTTCAACGATGTAGCTTCATTTTTCAAAAAATATGATGGGGGGTCTTGAAGCCACTGCAAGAGGAAATGAGGATGTCAGAGTCAATTTTTCTGCCAAATAGAGTGGCCATCATCGCAAGTTTCAATCTTGTTTCTTTGCACATAAAGTACATTGGTCATTCACTTTTTTTTCAAATCAAATGAAAAAAAAAATCAAGTTGAGAAGTGGGCTTTCTATTACTGTATTCTGTGCTGTGAGGAAGCTATGAGTGGAAAATATATAGAAAAACTCTCTACTTTCCCTCTTGCCACAGTCAGTTGCTCTACATACACCTCCGGCCCTCGCTCTATCTTTGCTTGTGTGTGATTTATCTATCAGTCTGTGGTAGGATTGACTTTCGGCTGTACAGCAGGCCATTAAAGCCTGGGGGAGATTCACCTTGCCAGGCAGCTGGCTCAAATGAAAAGCTAAAAGAGCACATTAACTCATCAATATGAGGGCATAAAGATGAAAACAGTTGTCAAATGCCTGCCAGAAATAACTGATCACATAATGTTGCTCTATTGAAGTTAACCGAGGTCATGCGTGTCAAACAGCCAGTACAGGCACAAGCAGGAAACAAGACCGCATCTTGGAGGCCTAGATACATGTATTCAACAACAATATAAGGTTTTAATTAAGTAATTAATTTGTCAGCAAAGTAAGATTAGAGTAGTTAGAGTAGTCATAAAGTAGTTTTTATTGTGTTATCAGAGCTTTGCCCAGACAAGCCATTTCTCCACAACAATTACAAAATTACGAATTTGCATAGAAAAGCAGGTAAGAGTAGGCATAAACCTTTTGGTATGGTACATTTGACACCGAAAACTGCTTAAATAACAAAAACAAGACGGTAAATGCGTTTTTGAATTCTAGGACCCCTTTAAGATTTTGTGGTACCTGTCATCTTTATTCACAATTGTCAGACAAATAGCTAAAATGAAGGAAGGGGGGAACATGTTCCAAAGGTTCTGAGATGAAGATGTAAACCCCAGACATCTGTGTGAAGAACAGTCTGCATATACGGGGCGCCTGCGGCATTTCTGAAAGATTGCTCGTTCCCAGACATTTTTCAATTGTATAAATTTTTCAGAATAAATCATTGAATTTCTAATTTTATTTGCCATTTCATTTTGTTTTCCTTGTCATTTTTATGCTGTCAAATCACACAGTCAATTTCAAACATTCTTTTTTCATCTTGTTTCTATTCTTTATATTCTTGTTCACGCACAAAAACATTTTTTAGAATCATATTCTGTCACCGTACAGCATGAAGCACTGCACATAACACATTAGCTTTAGGTATCCTAGAGTGGCTGCATCACTCAGTACCAGTCACAAAGCATTTACCACATAGTGTGGGAAGCTGCTTCCATAGCAGAGTCTCTCATACTGACTGGAGAATCAGTGCACGGCTCACCACAACCTGTTAAAAGGAACTTCTCTAAGGTTTGTCTTAGTTTAAGAAACCCTGCTGGTTTCACTCTGTTGGCTTTTTTGTTTTGTTTTTGTTATTCAGTAGTAGAATTATCTAGGCAGCATTCAGTTACGTATATTAATTAGGCTTTAACTGAAGAATAAATATCAGCAATCTAATGAAATTTTGAACTAGAGGATATTAGATTATAATACAGATGCAAGACAGCACATGGATGTTTGCAGGAGTTTTTTTATTTATTTTTTATTCACTTTGGAACCAGTAGGTATTCTGAATAAGTTGTTTATAAAGATATCGTTTTTCCCTTTCAGTTTGGACACTTATGCATGAAAATAATTTCCATGCTAAATTAAACATTACCTTTCATCTAACGGTTGTCTAAAAAAATGTATGACATGAATTGTCAGGCAATCTTTGATGAAATCTATGATGGAGAAGCACATAACAGCACATGCTCTTTGCCAAGGCTATCAACAGCTTTCCTCACCGTCCGCTTTGGATGTCAGCTCGCTCTGCGCGGTGCAGAGTATAAATGCACCATATTTATGTTGATTTATGCATGTTGGTTCACTGCATGGCTTCAGTACATTTCATACTGTGTTACAGCTGCGTTAAAAATGTGCATTATTAAGTCAAAGTTAGATTTTTGGACTTGAATTAGTGCTAACTCGATACCGGAAGTAGCTGTGTACATCTTCACAATAAGAGCATTAATTTCCTGATGTGATGAACCAGAATGTTTACTTATGAGAAAATGGTAAATAGGGACATTTGATTTATGTGATGTTTAACACAGATTGGTGATATCCAAATGTTACGTTTATTCAAATGTTACGTTTATTCATATATTTTGATTATTTCTACCTGTTTTTGTTATTATTTTTCATATGAGACCAGACATACATTGTGAATGTGATGTGTCATCAGAAAGATGGAAGTGTAACCATCTCACAGAGTCCAGGCGGTCCATGGAAGTTAACATTGCGACAGGAATGTCTTCTCATGAGAAAAGTTGAAGCTAATCGGGATTTAAGTTCACCGCAGTTAGCTAAAGAATTAGAAAGCCAAATTGTAGTGATTGTGGGCTAAGGGCTTCAAATTTGTATGGCGTTGCAAAGATCAGGATTTCCAAAAAAAATGTACGATGAAATATGGTGGTTGCAGTGTTCTTATGTGGTGCTGCATGTGCTCCTGGTGTTGGGGAGCTGCATTTCATTGATGGTATCATGAACTCCACAATGTACTTCTCTATGCTGAAAGAGAAGATGCTGACATTCCTCCGTGTCATCGGTTGTTGTGCACTTTCCCAACACAACAATGATACAAAACACACATCTAAAGCTTCTGCTGCATTTTTGAAGATGAATTGCGTGAAGGTGATTTAATGGCCAAGAATGTCTCGTGATCTGAACCGAATTTAGCACCTATAGAGCATTCTGAAGAAACAAGGTGAGCATCACTCTCCATCCAGCATCCAGGATCTAAAGGAGGTTCTACAACACTGCCTAGTAGGCTACATATGCATATTTACCCACCCATATGAGAAAAACAAACATGTTTCCACCTGGGCAAAATCACACGATCATGTGAAAATCTTTGACCCATGTGGAATTCACAATGAAAACGTGTTAAAAAACATTTGAGATGTGTAAAAAACATGAAACTGCCTTTGTTTTGCACACATTTCTTGTGTAAATCTGAAACATTTTACGTTAATAAACTGTAAAACACATGGACATTCAGATGTAAACCCCATGTGTACCATGTCATTTTTCATATAAAATTTACATGTAAAAAAAGTGTGCAACATTTAAAATTATACATGTGAAGTCCACCTATGCTACACATTAGGTTTTTCAGGTATCACATGACATTACATTTGATCCCATGTGAAGAACATATTCAGCTCATGTAACTTTACCATAAGGGTATAGTATTAAATTGATTATGCTTACTTTTTATGTGTTGTGATAATTCAGAAAAAAATCTAGGACAGACTTTGTGGTTCCTTTTCTTTACACATTTGTTTTATATTTGTGAAAAGATTGTAAAATGAATAGATTTACTGAAGCTCTGTATTACCTACCGTAAATGAGAGTTGTTTTTTTGTTGCCTTGCCCAAGAATGTATGTAGACAAATTCTGGCAGAAATGCACTACTTCATTCATGTTCTTGCATCTTTAGTTTGTTTCTTCACATGAATGATTGTTGAATATATTTTAGGAATCTACCAACTATATCTTGTATCTCTACTTTGATTTAAGAGGGTGCTTTGTCTTTGCAGTTTCAATAGGAATAAAGTTGACACGAAAAAATACATGTATTCCTAATGTAAATCATGCTCACGTTTCCAACTGAATGTTTACTAGGTTGTGTAACCTCAATAATCCTGATGAACAATTCCCAAGAATTTGGCGACAAAGGAGACTCAAGATAACAGTTGTTTCTGAAATCGCAACTCCTAGAAATACCTCTGCAGGGATTTAGATGCGAGGGGGAATCATAACAAGTAGATAAATAAATAAGAGGCCTTGAAAATCTGCCAATACCCACGCTCAAAGAGACGGAAGGTAGAAATAGATGGACGGGGCGGAAGAGAGAAAGAAACTGAATGAGAGGAATGAGGAGAACTTGATGTAAAGGCAGAAGGACGCCCGGGGCAAGGATTTGTCTTGTCAAAGTAAGACTTTTAACTGGATTCTGAATTCAGTCAACATGATTCTTTCACAGTGTTACACCATTTCCATCCAGGATCAGATTTGGTTAGATGGAATGTGGTTGGACATGGGGGGTATCCTGGACATATGGTATATAGATACTGATTTAACATGTTTTAATCAGAACTACTGGGCAGTAGATGTACTGTAAAACAATTTTATACGAGCAGTATTTTGCTTCTCCTGAACTGTATTTTTTAATAAAAGTCAGAAAAAGGTTGAAAAAGTAACACTGTTTGCTGGAAGGGCAGATTAAGAAAGGTATTATCTTCTTTTTGTAACCCCAACTTCCCCAAGTCATTTTTGACCCAAAAGAAATCGATTTACTCACTAAATTCTTGATGGACATCAATGTGTGATACCTCTGAAGAAACCTTAAAATTTGGGCTACAACGGTACATACATTTTTTTTTATGCCCAGTAAACATAACAAAAACAACAACTAAATAAAATATAATTTGTAAGTATTCGCAGCCCCGTCGCTGTGAACACTTTCAGCCACATTTCACTTGTAACAGTCACTCCACAGACCAAAGTGAAGCTACAGCCAAGCTAATGCAAAAACTTTGCCACAGAACACTCTACAATTACGTTTCAAAGAGATATAAGCCAAATAAACAACAGTGATAAACAGAACTTTCCCAAACAGCAATAAAAAAAACTTCCTTACTTGTGACGTTTCACCTCAAAATGTTAATATTTTCAACATTTTTTGTCATATAGCGATAGGTCTTCCAGATACATTACACCAGAACTACTCTGAACAGCAATCGGATACACTGTGACCGTGCATCTTTTAGACCTTCTCCCAACATATTTAAAACATTGAATTGGATGAATGTGTGCTCATACTGGAGCAATGTAATTTCTTAAATGGTTAGTTGAAAAAAGGTGGATGAAAAAAGAGTCATTCTTCTTCTACTTATTGGTTAATCTTTTCACTTGTATTATTCTTAAACCATAAGCCTCTCCAATCGGGCCTTACCTCCAAATCAGGACTCGTGTGTCTGTGTGTACGTATTTATATATATTCTATCCATTTTCTTAACCGCTTAATCCTTAATGGGTCGCGGGGGGGCTGGTGCCTATCTCCAGCTGTCAAAGGGCGAGAGGCGGGGTACACCCTGGACAGGTTGCCAGTCCATCACAGGGCCTATATATATATTATTCACTTTAAATAATATTCAATCCAAACAAGCTGAACAGAGAACTTCTTATTTAAGTGAAATTAAAGCGTTGCACTTACACCTGCTGCGATTCCTGCTCCATATGAAACCGTAACATATGTCCCTGTGTAATTAAATACTGGGATTTCTGCAGAGGTTGTTTTCATCAGGTTTAGGATTTTTGCCTGGGACAGACGACTTCTCATGGGGTTTTAGATATTGTTCTGGATGCTGAATCCATGTGCTACCGCACTGGAGGCTGGAATTATGCGTCGCTTCACCTAAAGTTTTAAAATGAGGAAGCATTTCTACTTTAAAAATCGATCAGAAGTCTAAAAGTTTGTACAAAACCGTTTCCTGAACCATAAACTAAGCTTCAGCAGCAGAAAAGCCCAATGGAGGAAACAAGCAGCAACAGGTGTTTTGCTTCTTTTTGGAGCCAGCCCCCAGCGGATGAGGGAAGAACTGCAATTTTAGCTACTCCTTGGTTGGCTTCAAAACCTGAGGGTGGAGTTTACCCCTTGGTAGTTACTAGTTACTGCGGGACGACCGTGACTCAGAACAGCATATTTTTTTTTTTTTTTTTTTTACGGAATTTTACCTGATAATCTGAACGCAAACACCCTACCGCGACAACTCCGCTCTTATGTCAATAATTTACTGGTAAACGTACCGGTGAAAGGCTTTGCGTTAAGACTCAAAGGTAAAATTACAGTTTTTCATGGCCTGTTTTAACGGGGCTAGATGGTAGGAAATAATCCTGTAACTGATTGGTTATTAGTTCAAACCCTTGCCCTGTCTGTCTCAGTCTTTGTGCCCTTGGACAAGACACTTCACCTGCCTTGCCTACTGATGGTGGTCAGATGGCCTAGTGGCACTTAGTGCCAGTTTTTCCATTTACCCTCTGGTTCTGTGTGTCTTGTTCCTAGATAATAGCACTTATGGAACCACTGCTTCCATTACGTAAGTGTTTGTACTCCCTATGTTTATCACTTTGTAGGAAGTACTAGTGGCACAGAGATTTTGTGTTCATCTGTGTCTTTCCTGTACACAGATATTGGCTTAAATATTAGTGCTGTTAACGCTCTATATTTTAATTGAATATATCCCTCTCCGTTGCTCATGTGTTTAGTTGTGGAATAATGATGGCACCATTGCTAACATCACCTCTTTAAACGCTTGCTTGGGGAGTAGGATGCTGCTGCCAGTCAAAAGTCTAGACTAAAAGTTTGCCCTCTGTCGTTCCAACAAGCTGTGGGATATTGAGGTGACTCACAGGAGAGTTGTTTTCTAAAACCTGATGACATAAAAAAGAAAAGAGAAAAAAGATATTCATTTAAATATTTCATTGAAGCAGAACAGAAAACAGCACTGAAGTCATTAAAGCAAAGTGAAGTTAAAGTACCTCAATGACAGCAGCCAAAGTGTCTATCTTTATGTAGGCTTGCTTGATGTAAGTGTAACTGTAGAACGGAGAGAAAACTTGGATTAGAAGGAAATTCGTGTCTATTCTTAACTGTCTAACAAAGATATAAAAATTCCTACATTGATGCAAAAGTGCATTTGCGATATTATCAGGCTGCTTATTATTGTCAAACATCAAATAACCCTTTAGGGGAAATTACTGAAGTAAAGTGAAGTAAATGCGTGTAAAATATTATCTGCTTCGCTAAATAAAAACTGTAATGCATCCTAATCATTACACTGACACTGTCAGTAGGTGAAAATAATTGCTAATGGTTCCGAAACTGTCAACATTTCATCTCCAGTAACTCTCTTACGTTGTAATTACTGTTTTACTTGCAATGCTTTTATAAAATTACCTTGCCTATTGTAATTGCTAATAGTAGTTTGAATTATTTAACATTACAAGCACTCAGTTCAAAATCAATGTTTACACATACCAAGCTCCTTAGCAGACTTCACGTAGCGATGCCACATTGAAGCTTTGGACAAATTAGTTGGCTGTCAGACAGGCAGCATGATGGCATTGTCTTCTGCATAGTTTTTTTTTTTTTTTTATGAAGTCCACAACTCTGTTGATATCCTCAAGCCTGATTAACCTGGCTGTGGCAGTGAGTGCTGCTTTCTCAAACGTGGTCTTGCCCCCATCAGCCAGGGTGTGTCTGCTGATGCTGAAAAAAGGGGAAACAAAAAGAAGAAAAAACATTTAACATCATTCCCCTGCTTCTTGGTGTAGTCTTGGTATAGTGCTGATTTAGACCTCATTTAGTGATTGGACCTTGTTTGAGTTAAAGGATTTAAAATAATCCTGTACATTAAACTCATAAATATTAATATAATATAATTTTTTCTTTTGACTTATAACACACATTTTAGGGCTACGTATATTTTATACCAGGGGTCACCAATGTGGTGTCCATGGGCACAAAGTTGCTCTCAAGGACAGCATGACCTGCCCTCTGGGCATGTCCCTAAAAATATCAAAAATGTAAATACACTGAGAGATTAATAGAACTGAATTTTTGCATGTTAAAATGCATCTGTGTCCTGTTAATTATTATTACAATTTTTGAGCAATTAACATGTTATCAGACATAGCATATCAACACAGAAATATTATTGTTATAATCTAACTAAAGATAAACATTGTGTAATGTACAGGTTGCCCTTCGTATTACATCAAGTAGCTCTCAGTTTTAAAAAAGATTGGTGAACCCTACTTTATACTTTTTACTTAATACTTAAGACGTAACTTTCTACTTTATACTTAAGACGTAATTCTGGTGTTCTGGATTAATGTGTTTTTGTGTTGACTGGTTTCCAACCTCCGTTTGTGTCGATGGTTGCTAATAGCTACGACAGATGTTCCTGTGCTGAAGGACATCTGTTAGCTGCCCTCCTCGATGCTGTTTTGTTTGCACAGAATGAAAACAAGTAATTCGACTGTCAGGTCAGATGTCAATCTATAGTTTTCAAGTTGTTGTTTAAGAAAACGGCTCAGTAATGTTAAATTTTTTTTGAAAGCTGGACAGGAGAAGCCTACCCCCAACACTAAGTTCCCTTTCAGCACCGCAATAAACTGTTACAACCCGTCTCTTTTCATTGCAAGTGGAATGAAAACACATCTGCAGGACATTAAAACATAATAAAATAAATAAAAAGCTTTGTCCGTCGACACAGTAACAGTAATAATAATGTAAATGCCACCATGTAAATGTCAATCTTTTCCTCAGACATCCTGATTTGCTGATATATTGGTTTTGAGCAACTGGGAGTGGATGGTGGATCTTGTTCTACTGTATCCAACTTGATTTGGTCTGTTGCATTAGTAGGCCAGAAAAACTATTTAGAATGTGCTGTAATTTGAGTTATGGAAATTGTAACTAGCAATATATTGCTGTATATTTTGTAAGTAATGCGTTGCATTACTCAGTTACTGAAAAAAAGGAATTTATTCTTGCATCTCATTACTTTTGTAATGAGTTACTCCCAACACTGGTAGTGGGGTGTTTTGGCAAGTCATATGATGCTAACGATTAGACTACAAAATAAAATAACAGTCCTGAGCTAGCTGATAACAGTAGCCATGTATCCTATGTGTTCTCAGACAAGACGACAGACTTTGTTGTTCATTGAAATTTACCCCATAAGAAACAGAAAAGTATTCCTGCAGATCTTGTTGCATCCAACGAAAGAGGTTGTTCGGGCACACTTTCTCTCCCCTCTCCTAGTGCTTTTTCCCGTTTAAGACAGAAAGTAGCCCTAGATCAGAGGTTTAATGTTTAGCAGTGTTTCTTTTCTGGAATAATCATCAACTGCCTTTTGGCTGCCAGTAGGTCTGAGTACTCTTTGTATTTCTTTAGTGCAGGACTTCTGCACCAGTGAATCTGTGTAGTTGCATTGAATAACTCAATGTATTCTGTTTTTCCATAAAAAGTTATAAAAGTGATTTAGCGTTCTCTATATTTTCTGTGTATGCTGAACCTTGTTTTCCAGTTAGTTTCTTCATGTTGATAAGAAATTGCTTCGTTCCATTCTTACCACATGCTTGCTTAGAGTATGGGATTTCTGCAGTCAATGACTCAGTTCAATTGGGTTTCTTTTATTTTCATTTGAAGACATTTTATCAACTGACTTTAAATTATCAGATGAATATGTCTGTATCACATGGAATCGGATCTTAGTCTAACAATATATTTTTGTGTGGTATCGGAATTAAGTTTTAGTTGTCAGTATTTTGCATCCTCTTTTATTTTAGGGAAGAGAAAGCAGATAAAACTAAATCTATGTTAAATTATGTTTTAATCTTTAACTGTTTTAAAACATTCAACCCTCTAGACTCTCCCTGGTAAACAACCTCATTAAATTCCAATAAAAGCACCATCTTTGTTTTTTTCACAAGTGCCCTGCTACACATTAGTAACTATATTGTTATTTCCCCACCCCACAGGAAACAAACTTAATTTGGTGTATTTTTTTAGTCAGTCTTTTTATCAGTACCTAAATGCAGAAAGCTTTCAATTTAAAAGTGACCATTTGTCGAGAAATGCAGACAGAGACATTTTGGAGAGAAAACAGATATGAAATCTTCAATATTAAACAAATATATCATGCACTCAGCTCTCAGTCCTTTTAAGAGGATGGAAAAAAAGAGCCTGCCATGGTCTGATAAGGTTTTGTAATAGTAATAACATTTTCATAAAGCTCATTAATCGAGAGTCTAGAGGTAATTGCTCCGTTTGCTGCAGGCTGACTATGTTGGTAATGCTGACGACTGTCAAACTGACAAACAACAAGTTGTGGAATATAGATTTTCCACCTCTCAGCGTGTGTTAATAACCTACCATCTGAGCATTGCCAAGGGAGACTGTCAAGATGGCATCGGTGATAAAATGTTAACATTTGACAAAACGCACCTGCCCGCGAGAGGAACAATTCAATTTAAAATTGAATTTGTATAACTACTAGAAAACCTTTTTTCTTAATCCTCCCCTGAGGGGAAGTAATATTGATTAAGAAGAAAAGAACAGATGGATTTTTTTTATTCTTTTTTTTTCTTTAAAATCTTTTTCTTTGTTTTTTTTGTTTTTTTTTTTTGTTTGTTTTTTTGCTTTACATAGTTTCTGACTGTGAGTTGCCAAACACACAGTGAAATGACTTGCATTGGTTCAACCAAAAGCTATCCTGGCCACCAAAGGCTTCAGATCATGAATCTTCCTCACAGGATGGTAGTGTACCATCTGTATATGCAATATCTTTAAATTAAGACCCATGATCAATTACATGCCGAGAACAGATGCAGCAGGACAGAAAATAGATACATTGTGGATGGAACATGTTAGATTTTTGAACCGGTATAATCCTTCAAATTTTGTGTGATCGACAAAAAATATCTACTCTTATCTTTCTCCGTGATTGAAAAGAAGGTGAAAATCAAGAGTTGATCTGTAATTTTGCAGAGCAACATTTGTGACCGATAGAGTTTAAAGTGACAGTGTGTAGTTTTTGCAGTATATCTTTGAAAATAGCTATTAAAATATTATGTAATAATAATGATGTGAAGCACATTAATTGCAAAATATTGGCGATATTGTAAAATATGACTTTAAAAATTTGTTTTAAAATACATAGACGCGGCTCCTCTTTTATGGGGAAAGCCATATTAGACGCAATCTTTACTTCTACAAGAGCCCGGATGGATAAAGCGCACAAACACGCCCGCTATTAAAACATTGACTTCCCCTCAAAATGCAAAAAATTTTTTGCCATAAATACATTTTTACCTCTTCGCTAGTTCCAAGCGATGAAAGAGAGACTGATGTGCTCGTCATGTTGCTGCAAATAGATAATTCTCAGGGAATTGAGTTTGAAAATAGCATCTGTTGGACCTCCGTTGTTGAGTTTCTTACTCGAAGACACAGATAACGCAGGCTTGTGATAATTTAGGTTTGCACTGCCCCCTACTGGCCGAAAATTACACACTGCCTTTAAAGGCTTAGAGGTTCAAAGATCAAAGCTTTAAAGTTGAAGAAAAAAAAAAAAAACATGGCTAATGAATATTACATCAATACAATTTTAAAAATCAAACGGTAGCTTATGAATTATGGTAGAAAATTTTCTGATTTCACTCTCCAGTTTGTGTTTTTTTTTTTCTGAGAACTGAAACATCTATGCAGGTATGCTTTACAGACTCAATTCCTTGTTAATGGCTGCTGGGTAATGAATCAAATATCCCATGAAGTAAACATGTGAGGTGTAGCTGGACACTTTACAGACAACCTCCCTGCTGGGGAAAAAAAAGCTTTGATTATATTCATGTTCTAGCTGTTGAAGATATTGTGACAAACTGAGATCAAAGTACTAGTGAATATTCTAAAAATGTTTTTTCAGCAATGTTATAATTATTATTGTTTAGTTTTAATTTCATTACTTCACCCTTGGAGTGGTGGTTGGCTAACAAGAACGATGTCCCAGTTTAAAGTGATTTTAGCAATTTAAAACAACTCTAAGAAGAAAAATCTATATACATGGTAAATGATGCTATATTGGTGGATGTCAGCCGTCTACAGTTTCACAAGGAACTGTTGCTAAATTAGGCTCTGTATAGGCCAGCACTGCCAGAATTGTAAAATGCAAATGATTTGTTGTACTTTACCCTCTCTCAATTATATTAACTGTGTTTTAGCAGGACAAAAACGCAAGGTTTAAAAACGGCATTAATTGTGAATTTTTTTTTAAACCCAATGCAAATCATGTCTCTGCAAAAGCAAACCTTAAACATTTGGAAATTATAACATCATACACAAATATTTACTTCTCTTTCAGATTATGAACTCCCACTCTCTTCAGAATGCAGAGCTCGTCAGAGATGCTTGTACACCAACAGCATATTTTACCGTCTTCCGATTGAACTGAACAGCACAAGGATTTTATATATAAAAGATCAAAAAAATAAACATGTTTTACTTACTAGAATGAAAAAAGTACAAAGCCCTACTCATCTCAACTTACATTTGGAAAGGGCATGAAGACGTTTTGTTTTCAACTGGCTCACAATTTGATAAAAATATTAAAAAAACATGTCCTAATCCGAACTTCTCTAACTGTTAGATATGTTTATTTTATATGTTCTGATTTCTTTCTAGCAAACATATGTGGAAAAACACAACTTAACACCAATACAGCAGAGTGAACAGTGAATGTTTGACTCTTGCCCCAGCTGTAAAAAGCATTTCAATATCTTTTTTTTTTTTACATCTTCTTTTACTTTTTTCCCGCCTAGTTTGGAAAAACACTCCGATAATTAGGTCATCACCAGGGTCATCGCTGTCATCACACAGAGATCCACCTTCATCTCTATCATTCTCAAAACACCGGCTGTCAGCAGCTAATGTGGCGGGCATCGGGCAATGGGCGGCGACACTGCTGCTTTCATGATGTCTGGAGTGTGTGGATGAGTGATGCTGTCTGACGGTTGATGTTGGGTGAAGCATACAGTAATGGGGAGACAGAGGTCACAGAAATCATTACCACAGCAAGGAAGGAGGGGAAGAGAAAGTGGGGCGTTCCCTGTTGTCTTCTCTGACTGTAAGAAAGGGACTGCTGTCCTTCTGCCATGACTGAACGTCTGCATGCTGGCTTTGCATTCATTATGGTGATGCGGCGCTCATAAATACATGACAAAGGGTGGCATGGCATAAAATGCTTCTGTCTGTTCTTGGAGCTATGGGGAAGGGTGCTCATGAAGAGATTTCGTATTGCCTGACTGTTTGTACTTACCTTCCATTAATATTTGGTTTGTGCTGTCAGAGATGAGGTTGCCCATTCAGGAAGATAACATTAGAAATGTCTGTAATTGTATTCTAGCTACAGACATGGGAAAAAGCACAACTATGTTTAAGATTGCACACAATAACCAAAGTCCATCCTTTGCTCAGAGGATTTACTCAAATACCACTTTAAATTTGCATTCATTTTCTCAACCGACTCTACTGTGACATGAGTTGACCCCAATCCTGTTATGCAAATAACTCTAGCAAGGGAATAATAATAGCTCTTTAAATGAGGTGGCACATAATTACAATCCCTGACCTCTTCTAACTGTTACTGACTACCCACAACGCTCATGAAACCATTTAGCACGTTCCATCTATCAACATGTGGCACTTTGTTGTTCTCATGACAAGGTTACACCCTCATGACCCACCACTGTGATGTCATGTATTGTTGCAAGGTTATGGCTCAATGACAGTTGATGCCAGTTGATCCCTCTTATTATGATGAGTAGGAACACCTTGATATCCAGTGAAACATTAGCGCACCATCTGGAAGGGTAATGCAATGTCCTCTTGATTTCTAGTTTAGGAAACTACAACATCATAGATTAATGTTTCTTTATTCATAAAAAACATGCCTTACAAAGATAATGACACTGAGGTGAAAACAAGAGAGAACAAGGGGTAAAGTTAGACGGGATGACAAGGGAGTAAAAAGATGGTTTGTCCACACAGCAGAACCACCTTGTACAGATCTAATTCTGGACTTATAGTTGTTGATTATCAATGCTGTCTATAAACAAATTGGGAAATCGCAACAGTTGAGAGATTGTTGATGACACATTTGCATGCCAGCAGACTGCAGTGACACCACCTGATGTCTGGAGGAGGGAGAAACAAACGGTGGGAAATCAACCTTATCCCTAGAAGCATGAATTGCTACTACCCTCAACTACCGGGGCTTGCCAGTTGGAGGTTTGAGGATTGAGGGGGGGACTGTACTCATTACAAATGCTGCCATGAGTTAGGAATCAGTTACCCTGAGAGCTATAATGCAGAGTGATAATATTAGAAACTCTTTACACACTAACAAAAACTGGCTTTCTTGGCTCAACATTTGTCACATTTTTACTCATATGAAAAATCTATACCAGCCTATTTCAAATTGTCCTTAAATTTTGCTAGCTAATATCAGAACAGTTTGTAGTGAAAATCATGAATGACAGAACAACTGAATCTTGCAGTGTTGGTTGAATTTCTCCCTAAAACATACTTTGCAAGCCGGCATTTCTAGTTGAGTCAGACCATTAAGCTGCTAAAGTGCAGGAATTCTCTTCATTACCATACGTTTCATGCAAAATGTATCATTTTAACCATCTTAATATTACAGTTTTAAGCCATTTTTCATCTGTACTGAAGCACATGCATTATCAGAAACTGTTTTCAGGAGATGTATATAAATAATTATACAAAACAATTATTTTGCTGGAATTTCTTTGAAACAGAGGTCACATAATTTTTTCATCTACACTCCCTGGCTTTGTGGCTGAACTGTTGGTGGATGTCACAAGTTGAGATTACATCCATACACGACGCTGTCATTTCATCCTATTGAGACCAATGGCATGCTTGATCCAGGTCCCTTTCATTTGCTCCCACAGATCCCCTTTTCTCACCCATTCAACCTTGATGGCTCCTTTCACACCACTGTTTCCACGCTCCCCTGGAAGCACAATGGATACCAGTCTGTCGCCCTGTCTGCCAGGTAGAGTTTTATCTGCTGAGAAGCCTACAGCTCATGGAAAGCCTTTTGTTACCTATCTCTAAGGTAGCTGAATGACTTCTTCCTTTGATTTGTACTTTGCTATTTCTCCCTTCACACTGAACATGTCTCTGTCGCACTTTTCAGATGTGACAATGTAGTCTAATGTATTGGCTTTTATATACCTCACCAAAATTTAGACTTGTATACACAATTTATCTATTGCCTACAATAAATATCAAACTTTGTTGTACAAATACACGTAAAGCAACTGCTTTGCATGAAATACTACATAATTATAAATATGTCAATTTTCTTTCAAATAATCAAAAATATGCTCTTATGGTATATAAAAAAATAGTTGCGTCAAGCACAACTCCACATCTTGTGTCTCTCTGCTGGCTGTCCTTACCTACTGTAAAGAGAGCGGCAATAAAACTGTCCTCTTCAGAGAGTAAGTGGCAGCATTGGTTAGGAATTAGCCTTTATATGGATTCCAATTGTTTCTTCTTGGTCATCTCTCTCTGTGTCTTTGTTTCTTTTTTATGCCTTTTTCTGAGTTGGTTTTAACTGTACAAGGTCATTGCTTTTAGGCACCAGCAACTCTGCTTTATTGTTCCAGCAGGTAAGCAGGGCAGACACACATCACAGCTATAATTCTTCAGGAACAGATGGCTGTCCAATACTTTGATCTATGGCTTTCTTTCTCAGACACTTCCATATAATCTTTGACAGGATATTCCTTATTTGGTTTTCACAGAGAATCCCCCTCTATGTACCACTTCCCTCTATCACTATAAGAGAATGAATGTTGAAATGCTTTGCCACAAAAGAGCCAGAGGGGACTGATTATAGATATTGGAATCATTAAAGATGATGCACATGCAACCCGACGGCGAAAATGCTGGATTAACGGATTATTCGTATTTGACCTTTTTTTATAAATGGTGAAATCTTAAGGCCACTGGTTTTGGGGAGATTGCAATTCCCACCCCTGTCCATTTGGTGTAGACACGCAGACCCATAAGAACATCTAAACCTCAATTGAACCTGGACACTGAACCCAATTCATCTTGCAATCCAGGAGCTTACATCACAATGAAGTGCTATTGGAGCATTAGGGGACGCCCGTGACTCCACCATAAATAGAGAGGCGTGACAGATCACTGCAGCTTCACCACTGATGCAGAAGGAATGCATACGGGGATTTCCTCTTGCTGAAGTGATCAGAAAAGCTGCCATTTAGAGAGTCTTGCCAAATCCTGACCATTTTAAAAATATATATATTCCATGATTTCAAAACTTGGCTCAATTCCAGTCTCCAGAGTGGCAAAGGAGCAAGGATTCAGCCTCTACATATGAGAGCGCAGCTAAGCTCTGAGCTTACAGGCCACAGCAGATGAAACGTTCATAATACATGTAGCTTATTAATCTACTTTATGTATGATGACACAATGTGTTTTCTTTTACAGTTTGTTTAGATAGAATATCAATTAAAATGAATGAATATTTTCTTGGACCCAACATGCACAGTAGAGCAGGGAGTTACATCCCAGTATATCAAGACCATATAATGCTTTTTATATTTTTCAAACACGTCTCACTGGTGATTTTCTCAGCCCCATTCTCCAAATAACTGTTTATGAAGTTCTGCTGCTCATAATACAATATGAGGTGCTACGATACAGTATATTATACAATATGACCTGACGATATGGTATGATCAGTTACATTAAGACACAATGTGACATAAAACCAGAGATATGCTTTTAGTCTCCCCATTGGAAATTATGGTTTCCAGTTATGGGAACTCAGAGGAGTTTCAGTAGTTCCCATCATAAAACAACTGTAGTTAATAGTCTTGTATCTGAATGTTGAGAAAACAAACATGATCTTTCAATAAAATAAAAGTGCATAATATCTACAGTCATTTTAAAAGGGAAAACATCTAACAGTTTTAGGGTTTAATGTTAAGCACGGAATGACCTTTACAGAGGCAACGGTATCAAAACTATGTCTAGAATGTGATGGTTTGAGAAATTGGCAATAAAGCTCACAAACAACTGCTGCATAACATCAAAATCCCTCCAAAAATCGTTTACCAGTCAACTGTGCCTTGCAAAGGTTTTCTATTGCCCAAATGTACATATAAATAAGAATTATTGCTTTACTGTTTTGTGTGCCCATGCCTGAAGCTGAGAACAGGGAGATTATTTCAATTTGTTCAAGTTCTAATAAAAAAAACTGCATTATACATGCTTAATAATAATTCAACTGGATAATGTTATATTATCCATTGATTGAGGATTTTGACGAAGCCTTCAAAAGTAGTGGGTTTGTGTGCTGACTTTAAAAGTGACTACACATAAAATAAATAGCTAATTCCAAAACTAGGTGTATTTCTTTCATGTCTCTAACACAGAAACATTCAGAAATAATAAAAAAACATAAGCAAATCCTAACTAGATCAGACAGTAGATATACAGTATATGTATTTGTAAGCTGTGCAAGTTTTATCAATCCAAATTAATATTTTTTCCACTTTTTTTTGATTGAAATTAAAGGGGAAAAAAATGGAAATCAGTTGAGCCTGGAAAGACTTCAATGTGTCTTTGGTTTCACTTGTACTTGTAACCTTTAGGATAATTACAATATGATTACCTACCTTCTCAAGACTGAAGGGCTATAAAGGGACAATAGTCTGGTACTGATGTGGTGGACCATCATTTTTAGAGTAGCAAGTTATGGTTTAGGAATAAAATGTAAACTAAGCTAATGTTAAGGGTAGAATTCGAAAGTTTAGAACTAGGGAAAAAATATGAACTCTGAGTTGCTTATGTTCGGGGGTTTAGGGTGAGGTGAACTGAAAAGGGAACATTCCCAAATGTACATCCATGTAAGAATTACCACTGCACCCTCAACACCTTAGACAAATACATTTGTAAAACCGTCAAACTTGCAAGGTACGTAGTAAACATTTTCCAATTGATCATCTGAATTTTAGGTACAGCAGCGACTTAAATTAAAAAATATTTATGGACCGGTCCTTGTTTTTATCATGTCTGCTTTGCAGACAGGCGTTCTTTAGCTATATGCATTCTTTGCTTTATAAGAAAGCAATACGTCTGATTTTTGAAAACATATTTAACCTACGGCCAGAACTTCAACCACTTCTACTGCTAACAAAGGCTTAACCTTGTCTCTGATTAATGAGTTTCACATGGCATTTGGAGCTGTTCTCATCAAAGTCCAGCTGTAGGATGACTTTGGTGACCCGGCTGACCCTGTTTAACAAATGAATGGGGAGCTTTACTTGTGTGGCACTGTAGCCAGGAAACGGTCAAAGACAAAATATGTATTAAACAGAGCTGTGTGGCATTGAAGAAGAAAAAGAAAAGGTTCTTTTATTTTTTATTTGCATCCTGCAAAGTTTATTCCAAGGCTGCTGTCAGCCTCCTCTAAACATACTCAAATCATGTTTAATTCATGACTGTTTAGGGGGTTTAATGTAGCATTGCTGTTTTTGGAGTTGAATTACACGGAACTTCCCTGAATTAGCTGATTAATATTTCTACAGGTGTACCTAGTGATTCAGGCTTTCAGTAAAACACAGATATGAGCTTACTGGTATCAAAGATTTGCAATATTGAGCCATCACACACACACCGTACATTTTGTGAGAGCTGAATTCTTACGACTACATAATTGGGAAAATATAAATTTACTTTAAACTTAAAATTTACATTGGAATTACAATAATTTAGAAAAAGAAAGGTAAGATGCTTTGTAAATGTGAGAGCATGCAAGCGTTTCTGACTTTTCACAGGAAGGCTCTCCCTACCAAACTCGACCAAGTCTACAGCCAGTCTCAAAGTGCCATGTTGCCATTTGAGATGTAAGATGTAAAAATCCTCTGATTTTCCACCAGTATTATCTACTTGCACCTGAATTCCCTGCAGCTCCTCCACATGCATAATAAATCCAGTAAATGTCAGCTGTACGTCCTGAGGGAAAGACCTGCTTTTTGTTTAGACACTGGTTTGTGAGTAATGCAGCCTGGTGTCGTTAATGCTTGGAGAGAAAGGAATGAATGAATGAACCGTGCCAGCAATTGCATATCAGTCTATAATTCAAATGTGAAACCCTAAGCCTAATAATGTATTGGTCCCCTTTTAGCTGCCAAATGAGCCCTGCCCCATCAAGTCATGTGGTAGCACACCGCAAAAGGGTAACCCCTAAATTCCACTACATGCGCCCCGCCGTTTCACCCTCCGGCAAAAATAGGATTGAAGCGATTTTTGCCGGATGCCGTAGCAAGTCCGCAGTCAATCTACACAAATAAAAATCACTACGCAGGATGCCGAACATGCAGACCATCCGGTTTTTCAAAATAAATCAGTAAAGACAGACTTATTTTTCTTTGTATGCATAGCTATAATAATATAATCTCACTTAAATTTATACATATGCCGTCTAAAACAATTGTGTAGGTTTAGACATAATTTACACACAGAATAAAATCAAAACTTATTTCAACTTATTTAATTCTGAAATGTCATTTCCTGCAGTAGGCGTGTATCGGATGAAGAGAAGATCATTCTGGTAGTGGAGATATCTTGACAAAGAATATTAATAAAAAGAAGTAGCTGTTGTTTTCCGTTCGTCTTTTGATCTGACTTTCGCATTTCTGCCATTCCCGCGCATGCGTCTTTGAGCACCTCTGGGCTCCTCCAAAACGGAGCTGAGGTGGGGCGCATGCAGTATAAATTGACGATGGCAGAGAAACACTGCGGCGTGCGTGGCGGGGCGGAGCGCATGTAGTGGAATTTAGGGGTAAAGCACATAAATTTCCTTAGCACATCTCATTAACACCCGTGTCACAGTTGGTCCCTTAGGACACAGCACTTACATCTTTATGCTTGCCTATTTTTGCTGCTTTTACACATCAGCTTTATTGACAAAATAATAACTTTGTGCCTAATATGTTCCCCACAAAAATAAAGTGCCTTGATGAAGAGATTATGATTGTCATTAACGATACCTATCAGTGGTTAGAATGTTACAGCTGATCAGGGCATGCTGCTCTCCAGTAAGTTTAGTCCCCTTTAAAGAAACCAATATTGCAGATGGAAGCTATTTTATAAGATAATTCTTCTGTGATTTCAGGAATTGCACATAGTGCATGTTTGGAATTAATACCTCACATCGACATGTCACAATGCAAAGTGATTAGCAATTATATCAGTGACAGCCGCAGATCACAGGAAACCATACAATTTCTCACATACTGTGGCAAATATATGGTTAAGTTGTGAAAAAAGTGTTTATTCTTTCTTGTTGAAATCATCAAATCTCTGTTGTTTTCATAGACATTCTGTTTAGCATCTGACAGCATACTGAAAGAGTACCTCGGAGCTTTTCCTTTCAGTCCGACTGACTGTAGATTTTCAGTTGCCGACTCCTGGAGGGCCAGAAGTTTCCATCGGCTTGTTTTTCATTCTCACAATCCTTTTCCCTGCTAGCCAAATCACTGAGCTATGACTACAGCCCTGGTTGGGAGTCCTTATCTGCTATCATTAAAGATGCATTTATTCCATCGCCTCAGGTGCTTGTGGATGTTTGTGTGCATGTGCGTGTATCTGTGCTTTCAAATGCCTTTTTTCTTGTTTGCATGTGCACACAGTTGATGTATGCATGCAAAAAATGGGTATAAAGTGCAAAATAGATGATCAAGGTATAAATGTTTGCGTGTGTACGTGGGTTTGGCTTCAGGGGGGTCCTACGTGTGGATGTGGCGAAGTCTTTGTGTGTTTCTATGCATCTGCCTGTGATTTGTGTCTGTTCTCCAAGGTTAACACACTCCTCCCACACTAGGCTGATCTAAATAGAGACAGAGCTAGGGTAAATGGGGATCAGAAGTCAAGCGCTGGCAACCATGCTAAATTATCGGCGGAAATCAACGCTGTCCTCATTAATTACACAAAAGGCCGTTAGTCATTTCCAACCTCCCCCACCAACCCGCCCTCCCAACGCCTCTCAAACTAACTGATCCTTCTCCAGTGATTCCTCCATGTTGGCACACATGGAGTTTACCCACAAAATTCCAGCATATTTAATAGTCCCGCACACTCGAGAAAACAGAACAAGGGCATATACATGAAAGGGGAATCTGTCTTTGCTGCTGACATTGGAGAAGAGCAACCAAAAGATAATGTAGTCTGTGAGTCACACTCACCTTGAATCCTCTCTCAATTCAGCTTTCATAGTTTCCGAAAAGCAGCAGTATTGTTGTTCTTTTCATTACAACCACTTCAATTATTTATAACAGTGAAACTAAGAGGGGTGCACTCCGCGTATTGTTTTTGATGAGACACATAAGTGCCTCAATTTACCACAAGTAAGAACTGTGATAGTGTGTATACAAGGATGTTCTTGTACTTTTTTGAAAAGAAAAAAAAGACTCAATGGGATTATGGTAAATAAGAAAATGTGTACACTTGCTTGGCTTGTTGGACAAAATGTCTTTTTTCTATATTCAATTGTTACATGTGAGGTTAAAAAAAGCCCAGATCTTCCCAATGCTATTTATGCCATCATTTGGAGTACTTAAACTTTTGTTAAGTGCCTAAAAAAATCTCAAACTGAATCTCTGTTAAATTGAAAATTATCCAGTTTTGGTTTAGTCAGTTCATGAGTTTTAAAGACTTTATACTCTACCAACAATATAGCACTCATTCCCCATTAACTGTACATGCAACCAAGCAATAGACAAAGAGGAAAATCCATTAATGGATTGGCGAATATTGTGCCATTAGCTTAAGTAAATTCTCTTCCATCAATTTTGCCATTGCTTACAGGAAGTGCAGCTTTACAGTTATTGCTTAGCTAGGTTGTTCATGTTAAAACCTATAACCACCAAACTAAAGAGAAAATTACAGTGTGTATAGACATGACCCAGCTGCATTCGAGGTCATGCAAAGTTCCTTGCTGGAAGGAGTTAGCTAAAATCCTCAAGAAAGCCATTTATTATTTCCGAGCTAAGGTGGATTACTCGTCAACGGATGCTGACATTTACCGTATGCATTTCATTATTGGAACTGATCTGGAAATTAACGGCAGCTTCTCAGTTTCAACCCCCCTCTGTATGTGCAGCTCACCAAAGCATTGACCCTTTCCTCTTCTCTCTCCTGACCTTTTAGTACTGCATTATTTAACTCACAAATCCCACACAGACCGCCACTGAATGCTAGGAAAAGGTATTGACAGAGACATATGGCTGCTGTTGGATAACATGCATAATTGAGGGGAAGGAAAACAGGTTATATCCCTGTCTGAGGTGTCTGTGAGTCAAAATTACCGACCTTGGTGTGCTGCGCCCACTGCTGTGGAAATGGACCTCTGATTGAACACCTAGTACTAATTATTTAACCATGCCAAGCTAAAAGCTGAAACACTTTGTTGACACTTATTCTTCTGTGCTATTAGTAAGCACACATGAGAAGTTCTAAATAAGTTTCTTACATTTCCTGTATAATATTCACAGTAATTCATGGACATTAAATAATTTTCACATAGTTAAATATAGGAATATAAGTGGGGATTAAATAATAGCGTTTTCGATGTGTTTGTTTGCAGGGCACTCTTTGAGACAAAAGCGGTGACTTCAATTGAACAACAGCACACAGATGATTATCTGAAAAGTGTCACAAGGGGTCTGAAAAAGCAATGTAATAATTAACAAGAGTTTACAAGAAAACACTAAGAAAATAAATGATAGCGTGTTGGTGGAGGACAATGAGTCGACATTAACAATCAGGTCTGCCTATGAATAACGAGCTCGCCCCTAACATTTTAATTAGCAGCCCGCCGGACGGCACAGTGATTAATGAACACTATTTGATTTCAGCGGTGCTCTGAATTAATAACAAATTGACATTTAATGAAAATTACTTACTGCAATTGGAATTAAAGCTGCTTCTTGCCCCTTTATGCACCACAGAATAATAATAATTACAAATGCTGTTATCCCCAATTGATCATAAACACGCTAAAAGAGATCTCAAAGGTGATAAGACAGAATTATGGGAGGATTTTTGCAAACAACGTTAACAGCACCAATTCTATTTTCATCGCCTTAGCTCTAGGCAATACCACGAAGAGTTTCACTGAGTTGTTTATGAGCATTTACTTCGATTCTGTATCACAGCTGGAGGCTTTGCATGGGGATGGCAATGGCAGATAATCACTTCTCAGAGACTCCAAAAGAGTCACTTTTTTGTTGGATAGCTTAGTTTTCTCCTCACTCACATTCACTATGAAATTAAACTGGCCAGTTAAACAGCAGTCATTTGCACTTGTGTTATATATTACAACGAGACTCTTTGCACACTGGGGATACACAATTATTGGATCTAACAAAAATCTCTTACTTTTACAAGTTCAGGAAGTTGTGAAACTTTGATTCTCCACCCATTTTTCAGTTTATATCAATTTAAATAAGGATTGCATATTACGCTCTGTTTTCCTGAAATTTGTGAAGTGGCTAAGAGTGCTGCTTTCTGTAATGGTTTGCTCGCCTCCACAGGCTAGAAAGCGAGCAGAGGCTATGCAAATGATAGCAGTTACCTGGGAAGCCTTTTGTTTTTCATATGCCCATCATTATTAATATTATTGAAAAATACATATAAAAATTTAGTTGGAGTAAAGCGTGAAATGTTTAAGGACAATTAAAAAGCTAGATTAGGAAACTTTGTCTTTGTTACATGACAAAACATCACTAGGTTCAAAAGGCAGAGATCCATCCATTCATCCGTCCACCCGTCCGTCCGTCCATCCATCCATCCATGCCCATGTGCTGTAAAATAAAAGCACTCAGTACCTGGTCAGGGCTCTTTTTGCATTAATTGCGGCATCAATTTTAGATAGGATAAAGCAAAGTGTACCCTGTCATGAGCTGGTCCTTTGAAATTGTAGGAAATAATTATAATGCACTGAATTTATATAAAGCTTTTCACGACCCCCATTGTGCTTTATAGTTCAAATACTCATTCATTCTCATATTTGACTGAGTTTGACTTTTTTTCGTTAGCCTGCGATGAAAGCACGGATGCATCCAACACCGCTCAGTTACTGATTTTTTTGGAGAGCAGTGGACAGTGACATGAAGGTGAGTGAAGAGCTTCTGGATCTCCAGAGTCTGAAGGACCAAACAAGAGGGGCAGATTTATTTGCTTCGGTTTGTTCCGCCGTAGATGACCTCAAACTGCAGTGGAATAAAGTCACTGGGATTATTACAGACTGCGCACCTCCCATGACTGGGGAGCGGAGTGGATTATCAACCCTTGTCTGCAACAAAGTCAGCGAAGAAGGAGGCAGAGCTATTAAACTCCACTGTATTATTCACCAAGAAGTTCTCTGTGCCAAACATCTGAAATATGATAATGTTATGAAACCGGTGATAAAGGCAATTAATTCTATTCGGTCCAAAGCGCCGTGCCACCGCCAGTTTCAGCAGTTTCTTCTTGACATCCAGGCTGAATACGGAGATGTTTTGTACCACAACGACGTAAGATGGCACAGTCGGAGGTCTGCACTGCAGCGTTTCTACAGTACCCTCTCAGGGAGGAAATTGGACAGTTCTTGACAAAAAAGGGACAACCGATGCCACAACTTTCTGATCCTGTTTGGCAGGCTGATTTGGGGTTTTTGGTTGACATAACGAGACTTCTGAATGCGCTGAACATAAGCCTTCAAGGGCAAAATGCAGTGGTAAACCAACTGTATTCACACATCAAGGCATTTTGGACCAAGCTACTACTTTTGCAAAGGCACCTGTCACAGGCGCAGCCCAATACCACATATTTCACATCGCTGCGGGAAATTATGACCAGTCTCCCACAGAACAATATAAGTGCACAAATGGCAAAGTACGTAGCATACATCTCATCTCTGGCTGAGGAGTTTCAAAACCGCTTTTGGGACTTTGCAGCTATTGAAAAGGAGATCATGCTTTTTTCCTCTCCTTTCTCCGTGGACCCTGATGACGCTCCAGACCACCTGCAGCTGGAGCTCGTTGAGCTTCAGTGTGACGCCGAGTGTCGCGATCGGCACTTACAGCTCCCTCTTATCAACTTCTACCGCCAGTTGGATGAAGGCAGGTTCCAAGAAATGCGAACATTTTCTAAGAAAATGCTGAGCTTGTTTGGCTCCACATACTTGTGTGAGAAGACATTCTCCCTTATGAACATTAACAAGAGCCGCGTGAGGACGAGACTAAGTGACTCTCACCTGCGTGACGTCTTGCGCATCAAAACGACTGTTCTTGAGCCAGACCTGGACTACATACTGCAGTCGAGATCCCAGTATCAACCTTCACATTAGTGCAGGCAAGACATTTGTTTATTCCTGAGTTGAATAAATTCTTAAATCTCAGTTAATTGATTTTTTTGATGGTCAAAGCCACAGTTTTGATTATGCAGTGATCATTGTCTTGAATTTATTTTACAGTTAGCATATAATAGCGAATAATATGTAATGCTTCAGATAAACTTGGATGTCAGTAATCTCCATAAGTGTTTTTTTCCCCAGACAGACTTTTTGTTCATTTTATTGTGGTCTGTGATTTTGTTAAACCTTTTTTTTTTTTTTTTTTAAATGGAAAAAAATGAAGTCTGCCATTTGCAATAAATATATATAATCATAAATCCAAAATGTCGTATAGTGCTGACTTTCATGCCCACACACTTAGAAGTGTGAAAAAGGTGACTACTAAAATCCTATGTGATTTTAACATCTAAATAAAAATTCTCATGTAATCTGAGAGGAAGATGAAAGGAAAAGGACACTCATTCTAAATTAAAAAGCACATTTAACAGCAAGTCCAAACAGTAAAAAAGGAATTTCCCATCATTGTAAGTGCAAAAAGGTCTAGAAAATAAAACAGAACTATAAAGTGGTAAAGAAAAAACTGCAGCTGATGAGCAAAACTGACCCCTGGTTCTAAGCCAATATATTAATGTAAGTGTAACCCAGATACAGGATACAGTAAGGTAATTAAAGGAGAAATATGCAAATGGACCAATAGTTAGGTTCAGAAAGAATTGATAAGAGTTGTTCTAAGAATGACTGGAGTCACAGGTTGGGTACAAAACGGTATGTATACCAATAATTTACTGTATTTTTCCTTTTTGAACAGAACTACACTTAAATGAAATACACAGAAAAAAAACAGTAGTGACAATATTTTAACAGTCCGGTCTGAGCTCAATTTTGTGAGTCTGCTGGCTTGGAAGTCACTGTCGGTGCGGTCGATACATACGTAAAGTGTCCATTTAGTGCGATTTTGTCCTACCGCAATGTTGAGATTGTTCAAGAGGAAAAGAAAACAACTTCCTCTTCAGGCCAACTTGGGATGGTTCTGGTTCCTTTAACAGGTAAGGCTCGCCATCTTCCTCGTCAGGAAGAGATCCAATTTCAAGATCCAACAAAAAAAACCTAGCCTGTAAACAACAGGATTATTAATAATCAGGGTCGACTCTGTATAATACATTCAGGTATATAGCCATGGGCAGATTAAGGTAGGCACTTTAACCCATGGGCCCAACCAATCATTTGCAGTTCAACAATTTCACAGTACAATCAAAGCATCACATCAATTGTTTCTTTCCCACAATCAACTCACTTGTTTATCAAGAGTTATTTTTCTTTAGTAGCTCCGAATAAGCAATTAAATATGGCAAATTACTTTTTTCCAGTACAATCAGTTCGGTTATAGTGGTATTGCTTTACACCGTTTAACATTGAGCAATGCATCCCTCACAAACAAGGATATCAATAAATGTAATTCAACACATCTTAATACTCTGTTTTCTGTGGTAAAACAAATAAGAAATTAAATACAATATTTTCTATAACAAAACAAATAAAATATTAAATAAAATACATAAATGTCTTTCTCTGGTTTCACATTAGACCTCAACATAACACCATAAAGTAACTTGAAAGCATAAAATGTTTCTTCAGTGTCAATTAAGTTTCACTTCCATAAAGATTTGAATAAAGATTTCTATGCCTATTTAAAATAATACATACCTTCTTCTTATTTTTTTCCTTTTTTATGCATTTTGTCGTCAACCATATCATTTTAAGCAACACCACAGCTAAGCCTGTGGCTCAGAGCAATGTAGCCCCTGGGAAACCCCTTATATGCTACACAGTCAAAACGTGGTCATGTGTATGACTACCATTAGCATTCCTCTTTAACTTCTATTTAATTTGGTCTCGGTTCAACTCACCAACACGTTCCAACGTACCTCTCTCAAGAGATTTGGTTCACTCCAGCTGTACCCATGCGAATCTATAAGAGTTAAATTAAATGAATAAAGCTACATGAGTTTTTTTTTAATTATTGGCTATTAGCGTCTTTAGCTAACCAGCTCTTAGCTCTTCCCCTTTACTCACGTGCTGATTCCAAGACTCAAATTGTTCACCCAGAGAGCAAGTCCATCTCTCTATACGCCTAGCAGTCTCCGACGTGGGATTTTCCCGGTTTTCACAGTTATCTGTGCTCTGTATTCACTCACGAAAATAGTCTGTGTAACCTCCTGCATCTGTCTCTGTATCTGCTGCACGTTCTCCGCTTGACCCTGAGAGGGCGGAACTTATTCTGCTTTGACCAATGGAATCGCAGATTAAGTCTGTTCCAACTAAAACTATCTCTATTTGATTTTCTCTTATTTATCCATCTATTGAATTATTTATTAATTATTTAGTTATTTATCTATTTAGGTATCTAATTTGTTATCTATGAATTAGTTCTTTATTTTTCTTAATTTATACTTTATTTCAAGTTTAGATTTGCTACACAGGTTAATTACAAATTTGGTAATAGATCATGTTAGTAATCCATCACTGAGTACATTACTGGTGTTTACACTTCCCGGTTACATAAGCAATAGCAAGTCCAGTTGTGTTTCTAATGCGTCTCAGTATTTTCAGTTATTTATAAACTTTTGTCCAAACTAAATATGATATTGCCACATTCATTAGTCATTGACTCTATGCAATCTGCTGGGATTTTTTAAATAGAAAAGTTTTTTTTAACTGCTTGGATTGTTTTTATAATTATATGGAAATGACTCTCAAAGACACAGATTATATCATAGGCGACAGACTGTGGGATTGTGTTGTGTGTAGTTCATGGACTCTGACTACTGACGCACACACATACATACACATGCACACATTTCTGTGTTATCACTGTCCTCACTCTTCCTATGAAGCTACTTCAACTTCAGTGAGCAACTGGTGTGCGCGCTGTGTGAGCTGCGCACCCAGAGGTGAAACTCGAGGTAGGACAGGCTGTCTGGTCCGGGGCCGGGGCTGTTTTGCTGCTCTTGCTGATGTGGAGCTATGGCAGTCTGCTTGTCTCCATCCTAGAGGGTAGGGGCTACTTCACCCAGGTACAGGGGCAGGTTGCTCTGCTGGGGCATCGGTCCGTGGACCTGGGAGTATAGAGTGTATATAGGGTGTATGAATGAGTGTAGAGCGTTCTTTCTTTTTTGTCTTAGTGTGCTGGTGTAAATATGGTGCATAAGAAGGAGGGTTCGAGGTCTCTGTCTACCTGTCTGGTTGGGTCCTCAGCTCCCCTCTCGCCTGGCGCATCTCAGGCCCTACACCTATTGGGGGCCTATTTCCCCTCTGTCACTCCCTGCCGGTAACTGATGCCGCTGCCCGCATTGGTGGCTCTTGCTGTCTGGGGTTGGTAACCTGGGAGCAGACCAGCTTGGCCCTGGTGCGTGCCTGGCTAGGTCAGGGTGGGCCAGGCGGCAGGTGTATCAGGCTGTGGTCCTCCTTGGATTGGTTGGGGCACCTCCTTCGGGGGTGCTGGATTTTAATTGTTTGGTGGTGCCGTTTGGGTGGCGAGCCTGGTCGGTTCATTGTTGGGTTTGTTTGGCTTTGGTTGGGTGCCTGTTCTGCGCACTCTGCGGGATCTAGACCCGGGGGCTAGTGGAGCTGGTGCCTAGAGGCTGGCTGGGCGTGGCCTGAAGGGGCTGTCTGCCTGCTGTTGTTGTTCCGCTGGTGCACCGATGTAGTCGAGGGGTGAGGGCTGGGGGGTTGGCGGTGGGGGTTGGCCTGGAGCTCTGGTGGTGTGTCTCGTCCATAGGCAGGCTGCGGTCCCCCTGGTCTTGTGGCGGCAGGGAACCCCCTGTCGGCTGATTACTGGTCGTGGCCCTGCTGGGGGCGGGGCGCCCATGCTCCACGGGTCCTGGACCAGCCCAGCCCTGCCGGATGCCGGCATAGCCCATGGGCTCACCCCGGTGGCCCCCCAAACCCCTGCATTGTTACTGCTGGATGTTTCCTGGGGGTGGAATCGTCTGCCCTGTAACGGTCCGCCTGGGGCTCCTTGACTCTGGGGCCATGTCGGGACATCTTGTGAGCACTTGCATGCTCACAAACCTGCGCGTGTGTGAGCATGCAAGTGCTCGCAGGTCCGCGCAGGTGTGGGGACATCAGTGTTTGTGGATGCATTCTTGGGCTGAGGTTGTTTGGTGCCAGGGGCTATTCAGGGACATTGTTGTTGTATTAACATACTAATTTTTGTATTTTGTGGATGTGTAGTTTTTAGTTCATTTGATTGGATTATGTTGCTCCATCTTACTTATTGTTCATTATTTATTTTCTTTTTTCTTCTCTCTTGTTTTTTTCCCTCTTTGTGTCCATAACCTCAAGAAATTAAACCCACAGCAATCACGAATAAAGAATTTTCATACATATTTATCAAGTAGAGTACTATAGTAAAAGCTGTAATGCTCTGCTTGAGAAAATAAACCTGTTGGGCATATACTATACTATACTGACTACCACACTGCCAGACAGGACACGGAAAAAAACAAACGAAACTGGAGATCCCCCCCTCACCCCCGACCTACTGTTTATATTGTGAACGTCTAAGTATGTTGCTTCAATTTATGACGTTTTTTTTGTGTTCAAATTGTTTGGGTCAGGTTTTTCAGTAGCGAGCAGGACAGAGATGAGCAGGGTTTTGTTCTCCCTCAGCCACCCACCTGACCTATCGTAAATCTCCTTATATGTGCATACATGGGAGCACCGCTCGGTGGCTGCATGCCCTTCAGTAACCTGGATCTGTTTGTATTGTTTGTTATATGATCTTGGACTTGTTGTACTGTAAACTTAATGTTGTTGTACCTTTGGTTCAATGATAAATAAAGCAATCTAAAATCAAAATCTTGAGATGACATCTGTTGTGAATTGGCTCTAAAATAATAAACTGAACTGAAATTGAAAATTGAATAATTTTTAGATTCTTTTATATAACTGCGATGATAGTTTCCTGTCTCAGCGAGAAAATTATGATTCAAAGCACAGATTTTGTTCAATGTAGTTTTATTCATTCTTCTTTTGAAATACAATGGTGCAAAAAATATAGTTGACCTATAAAGCTACAATGAAAATAATGACTTTGTGCTATATCAAAATCTATTACATTAATTCATGTCATTTATACATTGTAAAATCAAGTTTAGGTTGGAACTAAACTATCATAAGTACATTTTACACAATGCATTCATGTAACAAATTAACTGAGAAGAAGGAGTACATTTTATCAGGTATTTACAAATACTACATAATGTTTTGCAGTTACAGCAAATTTACCTAAAATACTAAGTACATTTTAATCTGGAAAGCAAAGTGCATTTTAATCCGTGCACTTTTTTTTTTTTTTTTTTTAACAAGAGCTTGTTCAGTGGTTTGGTAAAAGATTTAAAAAAAGACCACTGTGGAATAAAAAATATTTCAGTTTGAATATGGATATTCAAAGTAATATGCAAGTCAATAGATTAAAAAAGGAAAAAGTAATTGACTTTACTGATGTTGTCTTGTTCACACTCCTGTCGAGAAATGCAAAGAATTAGCACCTGATCTTTCTGCTTCTATTTATTAGAGGAAATAAACCAAAGCAAGAACTATCTATACCTGTTGCCTACTTTTAACTTTTGAAAATGTTCAATGTTATTTGTGTTATGGTTTAAAGAGCATTTAGTGTAATGTTGAATGCTGTTAATGTAGTTTCAGTGATTTGTAAGGTTCTACTTGGGTATATACGAAAAAATATTCTGGTTGCATGGATTACGAACTAATACAAAATACTTAATTTACCTCTTGGATTATCTGTAGCTCAATAGTTGAGCACTGGCTTGAGGATTGAAAGCTTGTTGGTTCAAGTTCAGTCCCCACTATATGTCTTTGAAATTTGGGCATTTAAATTTACCTAATACTTTTAATAAATACAACCAGGTAAATCAAATATAAAGTGCATTGATGAGTTGTTTAGTAAAAATTGATTTAATTTACTTTGTCTTACTTGTACATGGTACAATATTTGCATTTTCTAAATTTACAAAGGCCTTAGGATTTAGTTGTTTAGGTAAGCACTTAAACACAATATGTACATTTTGGCTGATGAACTGTTGTTAATTGACTCTTAATTGTCTTTTTGAATGAGTATAAATAGTGTGTATTCGTACATTGCAAATTTCTAGTCTTACTTGACTACTCAACACCCTTTTGAAAGTCATCTTAAGCCACTCACACATGAATTCTTAGATGAGGGGTGATGTGGAGTTCAGTTTT
Source organism: Apricaphanius iberus (assembly GCA_028564705.1). NCBI lineage: Eukaryota > Metazoa > Chordata > Actinopteri > Cyprinodontiformes > Aphaniidae > Apricaphanius > Apricaphanius iberus. The sequence continues at coordinate 1,248,958 of JAPXFQ010000846.1, read as the reverse complement.
TTTCCCATTGTCTCTGAAACTGAACAATCTCCCAATAGGCAGAACACTGTTCTTCCTCGTAATCCACAGCAGCCTAGTAAATTTAGCCAAAGCAGACAATATTAACTATGGATCAACCTCAGATAAGAGTTAAGTCTTGATAGGGCACTTGTTATATAAATGACTTGTTATATAAGTGACTTTTAATTTTTGAAATCTCTATTAAAAATATACTTTACCAGATGTATGTCTTAACCTAGTGATTATGTATTCTCCCTATAGCCTCTCACTAGAGATCAAAAACTTCACTTGTCTTGGTGGGGGTTGTACTGCTGCATCCACAAGGTGAGTTTTTACCCCGAAGCATGGTGGTCACCTGTTGATATCCCAGCCCCAAACGCCTTCGGCACAGAAGACACACTTGCCTTCAGTTTTTTCTAACCCAGCCAAGCACCAATTTTGATTTCTGAATGCAGAACATAACTGGCCACATAGAGATGGAATCAATATTTGTGCTTCTCTGAAGATCAAAAAGACCTTTGTTGATGTGCATTTGCCCAGCTCTCCAGTTGAGGAGCCTCTCTGTGATTGCTGCCTCATGCTGAGTCCAGACCTTTTCACTTATCTGAATAATTATCTGCCCTCTTCTTAAACACTCCGGCCAGATGATTGTGCCTTATGTTTTGTGTCTGACTGAGAGAAACGTTGGTTTGTTTTGTGAAACCAACAGAAGTGAATCTGACTGTTTGTGTTAAAGAGATCCTTTGAGGTCCAGTTTAAATTCTGGGGAGGTTTTGTGCATCAGAAAAGAGGCTTATTATATCTTCCCTGTGTATTTCATAGATGCTAATACATTTCAGATGAATGCCTGCCAGCCTTTTAATGGCAAGTACAAAGAGCCAGGATTTATATGGCTCTTATCAATGTTTGATAAATGCTTAAAGCTTCAAATCAGAGGAGACTGTTTTGGTTTAGCAAGAAAAGCCACCCTCTCATCAGTTTACTTTACACAAGAAGTCTGCTTTAAATGGAATGTTGTCTCAATTTTTGAACATTAGTGTATCTGTTTAGATTTGCATATCCCACTATGGTGTGTGTTCATTAGTTTCTAGTTAGGATTCAGGCTCTTTCACAAGTTTCTACATTCACACCACAAAATAATAGTTATTTTATTGTTTATGTGATAGACAAACACAAGGTCCTGCATTGAGTTGGGAAGTGGAAGGAAACAGATTGCTGGTGTTCGGTATATTTCTTGTAATGTTTGCATGCTTGCTGGGGATACTGCGCGATGCACATTAAATGCCTGCTTCAGAGACTGTTGCTGGTATGGATATCAGGATTGTTTTTGAAAAAAAATGTACAGATTGACAACAGCACCTGTGATAAAGTGGATCCTGATTCAGGTTTGTGAATCTTATTTTAAAAGTGCCGGCTAGCTAAATGTAAGCTTGCTGTATGTTTTGTTACAAAGAAAATAATTGTGCTGTATTATAAATCCACTTAATACCTGGTCAGCGCCCCTTTTGCATTAATTACTGCATCAATTTGGAATAGGATAAAGGGGAGCAGTTGGTACTTTGAAAGTGTGGATAGGTACCAAATCTTGCTGGAAAATTTAAAACAGCATCTCCATGAACCATAAAGTTGGTTAGCAGAGGAAAGCATGTTCTCTAAAATGTCTTATAGTATAGTGCAGTCCTATAGTATAGTAATTTGAGATTAGTTCAGTCAGCGCTGGAGTTTTTGTGATAATGTTGATAGTTAATATTGTTAATTGATGGTATTGTTTTGCTTCATTAAAGGATAGTAAGTGTAATCCAGTGCTTTTTGTATATTTTAGGGTGATAAAAATTCAAAGGTTAACATTTCATATCATTTAAAATATGCAACAAGCTTTTGCACATCAGCATCTGGGCTAAGCCCATTATCTCATTCCATTTTAAATCCACCCCTGATGGTAAGGGGAACTTGTAGGCTGCCAGTCCAGAGATGAAGATCTAGGAATTATTTTCAATATCGTTAGAAGACCCAAGAAGATCAGGAATTGAAACCTTCTTTCACAAAGACCCATGGTCTAAGGAAGCTCATACAAAAGGGGCTCAGTGTTTACCATATTGGTTAGCAACCAGGCATCAAGTGACTGGCAGCCAGGTTCGCTTTTCCAGCAGGTAATAAACCTTGATGACAAGAACACATGAAGGAACCTCCACCCAGGAGGAGCTGCTGCTCCAGTCTGAACTACGTCCTCTGGTGGATACCATAGACATCACCCGTAGATTTCTGAAGAGTACAATTGAAGCCGACCAGGCGTCGCGCATCTCATCACATCCGGAAAATGCAAAAAGTTGATTTGAGAGAGAGAGGCTGACTGACTGAGGTTAGTAGACACTTTTACCCAGTAAACAGTGATTAAGCAACTCTGCAACCCTTCTGCCTTATATGCAGGTTTAAAAATGTTGTCAAATAAAAGCATGGAGCCTTGTTGGTCTATAACTTTCAGTAAAACTATGTGAATTTTAATTAAAGAAGAAATTTGATCATTTTAAATCAATTTTTGACCAAGCAGCTTTATCTTAAATGCACAGCAGAAATATAATTTTATTTACTGAAGCAAATGGAGCAGAGACTTCTTGGATTGTCTGTTAGTTCAATCAATACCACAGCAAGCCATATTTGTCCAATAGATGGACAATTAACATCAGAAAACTAATTAACATTGCGGTCTCAAATGATGGTCAAATTCAGAAAATTGCCTAGACTGTTAATGTGAGGCCTTGGGTGCGGGCTTCCCTGGAGTAAACAGGAGGGGAGCAAGCCGCTAGCCACCAGTGCTAAAACTGACCGATCTGAGACCCGTCAATCAAAAAGGAAATGCCCCTTATCATTCATCATTACAAGCTTAAATTACATCTGAATGAATTAGTTATTTTAAAAAAAATCATCCTCTTAGAGCTATCATGATTGTAAACCAGACCTATTTAACCTAAAATGGTCTTTTGAACCAGGCTGTAAATATGTGTATTTCTGTTGTGTTGGCACTTAGGAATCAATGGGAACTTGTTCCTCTCTGGAGCCAGCCCCCAGCAGTTGAGAGGGAACTTCAATTTTTGTCACTTCCAGGTCAGCTTCCCATTTGGCCATTGGAGTTTGGCTCCCGGTGGATACCTGTGCAGAGATCTTACCAAACAGAAAGACACAGCCTACAGTCCTGACACAAACTGTTTACATTTTTATGTGCATTTGCAATCAGCTCTTTTCACATTTTAATTTATAGAGTTTTTTTGGAAATTAGATTTATAATATAAAAGTTACACTTTAGGATCTTTGTGATTTAAGATCAAGAGTCATGCAAAATAATGAGGACACCACATCAAATGTTCAGACAGGACACCTGGATACCCACCATGGATTTCCACCTAAATTAACAGGTTGGGTAAGGATAGCTTTAATTTATTCATTTAGCTCTATGGGGCCGTTCCGAGTTAGCTTTTGAAGTCAGAGAAAAGTATCAGACAGTAACAAAAATTGGAGGGGATCTTGATCATTTGAGACAGACACTATCCTTTTTTTTAAGACTAAGCTGAAATTATTCCTTTTTGATAAAGCTTATAGTTAAAATGGCTTAGTTTATCATGAGCAATCTATGTAGTTATGCTTCTATAGGCTGAATACTTTGCCTCACTCTTCTAATTTTCTGTACTACCACTACTCTTCAGATATATTTTTTGCTGTTATTACGGCTGTTAACCTTGTTTTTTTCTCAAAGTTTCTTCTCTCCACAGAAGCTACACCTGGTTTATCATCCTCTTCAGCTACACTGTCATATCGGATGGGAAGCATAGATTCAGATGATGCTCCCAGTGACTGAACATCTTTCATGTCCTTTTATCAACTTTTTACTTTCTTTAATATAGAAAGTTCCTTTTGTTCTTTTTGTGTCTCTGCTCTGCAGATGAACGCTCGTACTGAGCCAGGTTCTGTTGGAGGTTTCTTCCAGTTATAGTCGCTATATGCTTGCTCAGTATGAGGGATTACGAAAGAATTGCTGTGGTTGGAGTCTGCATGTTGAGGGCACAACCGCACATCAATGACTCAATGCAATCTGCTTGGGATGTTTGTATATCTGTCTTGAAATGACTTTTCTTGTTAAGTGCCTTGAGTTAACATGTGTTGTGAATTGGTGCTATACAAATAAACACATCTAAATTGAATCGACACAGTGGAATCATGAACAAGGCATGTTCATGATGCAAAACACTAATGCAATCACAACATAGGTTTATTTGAATCAAAGAAAAAATAATTAGCAATGCAATACAGTATGATACAATATTAGACTACATTCATGGATATTTTCCTATAAAATAATTGAATTAAATAATGTACCTGCTGGAAAACACATAAAAAGAGGACAATGGACAAAGGTGGTCTGTATGACCATTAAATATACCATAGCATGTGGATGTGGAACTATTTTTCCATTTTTTTTGGCTACTAAGTGCAACTAAGTAGGTTTCTACAAAGTATTATTTAAGGATAGCTGAATACAAAGGGTGGCTGCACGGTGGCGCAGTGGTTAGCGCTGTTGCCTTGCAGCAAGAAGGTCGTGGCTTCGTATCCCGGCCCAGGGTCTTTCTGCATGGAGTTTGCATGTTCTCCCCGTGTATGTGTGGGTTCTCTCCGGGTACTCCGGCTTCCTCCCACAGTCCAAAAAACATGCATGATAGGTGAATTGATCACTCTAAATTGTCCCTAGGAATGAATGTGAGTGTGAATGGTTGTCTGTCTCTCTGTGTTGGCCCTGCAACAGACTGGCGTCCTGTTCAGAGTGTACCCTGCCTAACGCCTGATATTTGCTGGGATAGGCTCCAGCTGCCCCGTGACCCTGAATTGGATAAGCGGTTAAGAAGATGGATGGATGGATGGATGGATGAATACAAAGGAAGACCACATTTTAAAGATTTTTAAGTAAAGATCATAAAAAAACCTTACATAATGTTATTTCCGATTATTAACTTTAAAAAAAATAAGTCAAATGTTTAGCAAGCTTCTTCCTAATGTTTTGTGATGTTTCATGAATAATCAACAACTCTCCATCTGTCAAATGGTTGAAGATTATATCACTGTCACAGTATTTCGGCTAAAATCAAACTGTGCATAGCATTTACCCAGAATGCCCAAGAAGGTCCTGGAGGGGATTTATCTGCCAACCAGTGATAGCTCATCAAGATTTTTCAAACTGCTGGGGGGAAAGCGATGTTTGAAGCAATAAGAAATTAGACAGTGAAATAGAATGACTCAGATGCACAGCAGATAAACTATATGAGGCAAGCTTTTCTCATTAATTCTAACGATTGGCTCCTCAGCTGCATTGATCTTATCTTCTGTTTATTCCTGTACATTTTTTAGGATTGAGTGATTTGAAATAAGGATGACACTGTCGCTCTGTTTCTGCACAGCATCATGGCAACAATAAATAGCCACATTAACAACAATATATGGCATGTGATGCTCCCCACATCATCTATATTTATCTCTGCCAGAAGCCTGGGTGGTGTGAAATCACTTACACAAGTTGTTCCCGCTCACATCATTTCTAATCAAGTTGGAAAGGTGTAAACGGTCAGGGTGGAGCCTATGAGAATCTATGCCTAAACATGTCCACTATGATCAGAGCTGAGCCTGAGAGTAATGAATGCAGGCGAAAGGCTGATGATATGGAAGTAGAACACCACGGAGTCAGCTTTCACAAACTTAATAGAAAGTTATGAGTATATCAAGATATGGCTGATGTGAGTCCAGCAAGGGAGAAGTCAATATTCATTTAGGGCTGATGACAGCAATCAGAAGGCAAGCACTCCCTGCATGCTAGAAGAATTTGGTAATGGTAGTGAAATACAAAACAAAGAGCCAGTGGGACCAGGATATTTGATGTGGTTTTGCATCCTACACTTCACTGTTAGTCTCACATTTAAAATATGTAAAAACAAAAGCAGGTTAACAGAAACTTAGATTACAGAAACAGTCTCTGTTTTGAAGCTTATAAAAGGGCAAACCGAGAAAGGTTTATTATAACCGTTTTGATTGGAAATTAGTGGGAAAATTGCTTAAGAAAAAGAAAATACATGTACATAAATACATTGGTGTCATCTAACAGTTATGGAGGCACTCATCACTTCTTAGTTAAACAACAAAACACGAAAAGGAGTATTACATTACATTTCATCCAGTCATTAAAATTGAGTTATTTGCCAGGGTCCAGATAAGACTGCATTTGGGTCTGCATCTAAACCACAGATTAACAGCTGGTGGGTGAATTCAGCACTAATCACAATATTTTGTGAATATTTTTCTTGTTTTTGGATACAGTATACTGTATTGGGCAAAGATCCTGGCTGTTATATTTTAAATAAATATTTAGGGGTTTTATTTCACTTATTTGTTGAAGAGGGACATTGATAATAATGATGATTTTCTCACATAAATGCTTGCTCAACACCAGGCCTGTCCCTGACATGGAGGTGTCCTGCAAAAAACAGATGAAAATGGAGGGGCTTTAGATGATGAGGTCCTGCGACCTTGGGTCGAGCTTCTAGCTTAGCTAGAGCAAAGCAAGAGGGTAGCACCTCACATCCAAGTCCTTACCCCACCTTTGTGTTTGATAACTCTCTGACAGACACACAGGGCAGAGAACCGATGCAAGCACTCTTAAGCAGACAGCTGACCAATCAGGCTTTGGGGCAGTTTTAGAAAACGGCCCATTCATTAGAATACACTTGAGGTAATAAATGAAAAAAGCTACATTGTAATATGAAAACATGATTTTTTTTTTGAATGAACAAATGATCTAAGTGTTATGTGTATTCTTTCTAAGCAATTGAGAAAAGGGCTAGAGTTTTGAAAAAATAGCATTTTTATCAATGGTTGTAATAGGGCTGGGCGATATGAGATAAAATTAATATCATGCTAGGATTTCACCTTGATAATGATAAGTGAACTATAACAATCAACACAATACCCCCCCCCCCCCCTTCTGTAGTCAATTTCCGCTAGTGACCAAATTTACATAATGTTCTTTAAAATTTAAAAAAAATAGTGAAATATTTGTGTGTTCTTTCTATTCGACGGCTTCAAAAAAGCCTTTTAATTCAGTGTTTGATTCCCTCCTTTCTGTATTTCTTAGAGTACAGTTTAAAGGAGCAGGGGCCTGGATTGGAGAAATTAAACTCGCGACTTCTGCGGCCGGCGTTGCGAGTAACTGCAGCCTTTGCGGGAGGGTGCACTAAAGTAAATAAATCAGTGACAGTGTACTTTCAGGCCACCGCACATTGCACACAACACTATCTGTACAACAACAAGCAACAAATCTAGCGACGAAGTAAACCAAGCTTGAGTAATGGTGTTTGAAGTCTGGGTTATTTCTCTTCCTTCTTCCTGTTAAATCGAGAACGCGCAAGAATTGTAGATTGACGTTACATCCGCGTGTAAGTGCGGGAAATTTGGCCACCGACTTGCAGACTATTTTGCAGCACACAGAGTGCTGATAACACATGGTAAGCTCATTTTACTTACCTTAAAACGCTTCATTACCCAATATATATTACAAAACTGAACATGAATATAATTTATTTTTGAAATCCAGCCCTTCTGCTCCTTTGAACTCAGAAGTGATCACACAGAACAGATTAGGTGAGGAAGTGACAGGGGCTGGGTAAAATAGATGGATTTAGTGTGCAGTCGTTTATTTTAGACAAAAAATATTTTACATCGGAGCACAGGTGGGAACAAGCGGCGGCTTCAAGCAGCAACTCAGCAGGGTAATATCTTACTTCACCTAAACAGGACATGGGCGGGCGGAGCTGTTGAGCCAGAAGTGCTCTGCAGCTCCAATGTTGCTGCAGTAACAAAACATATGTCCTCTACGTTAGAGACTAAGTGTCCAATAACACTATAAAAAGTCACTTTATTTATCACTAGTTGCATTTTTCTGAAAAACAGTAGATGAGTCTAAACTCTTGCTAAATATAGCTACACAGTAGCTTCGTTAGCAGCACTTTCCCCTCAATTGAGTTATATTGCCTCTGCATGTCACATGACTGTGCATAGTCACGTTACTCAAGGCAACGCTGATTTCTTAAAGGGACAGGAGCACCGCTAAACTAAAACACATCTTTTCATTTTTTTACATACCTAATTTACCGGCACGGCCAGATGACATTGGAAACAGTCATAGATTTCGGTATCAGCAAATTTTCGGTATACCGCCCAGTCCTAGGTTGTAAGTTTTGTTTTGTAGAGTTGTAAAAAATGACTTTACTGAAAATAGTAGCAAATTGATTGAAAAAAAAGGTAAATTTATTTATATATTTTTTATTTTTTATTGTCAATTGTGGCAGGGACTGTCCTCCATATCCTCCTTGACTTAATAGAATGAATGTTTTAATTTACACAGCATTTCTTGCTATGGAATTATCCATAATAAACATTTGCCAAATTAGTTAATATTTTCTAGGGGATTTTTTTAAATAATATTAAAACTGTTTGCATTTCTGTTCTATTATGCAATCATAGCAAGTTGGGGTTACCTAGTTAATGAATTAGACTATCTGCACAGGTAGGGCCTGCAGTCAGCTGTTTAACAACATTCTTCTCGTAGTTTGCCAATTGTAGTTTTAATAACAGTGAGAGCAATGGTTTAGTTTTAACACTATGATGAGCAACAGAAAACCTTAGAATTGTGGCGACTAATGTGGTTATCTGTGCCCCATGCAGCTTTTACTTTTTCACATAGGGCTAGTTTAGTGGCTTTATTCTTTAATAAATTAAATCTTGGTTTGAAAAGTCATAGATACTCTTACAATAAGACATTTGAGTTTGAAAAAAGCAATAATCAAATCTTGTTTAAAGTTTGCCACAAGCCATTGGGCCATAAGTAGATGAGATTTGAATATAACAGTTTTGGCCTGTGAGAAAAATGCTATATGAGGTTGTTAACCATCTCCATACTTTGACATTGTGATGGCATGATTATGTTGTTGAAGTGCTTTCTGTCAGGAGGAAAAGAATAATTGGTCAGATTTTATGGGTAAATGCATAGAGATAGAAACAGGGTTTATCAGGTAAAAAAAAATATCTCTGAATAATTCAGTAAATGAGTTGAGACAGGGATGGAGGTTCAAGTTCCTGGAGTGTAACAATGATAAACAGCATACTAGTCTTGAATGGCCCAGATAACATCCATATTTTCTCCATTCATTCTCACTTAGATACATTTTCCAAAGAAATTTGGGAAAACATATTCTATAGAGTTACAAAGCTGGTAGAGAATTGTATAGGCCCCATAGGTTGAAAAAGCAGTTTAGCTTTTCAGCTAAAAAAAATAGTAATTGATGTGATTATGCAGAATATTTAAACAGTGTGAATTTAGAGCTCAAAAATGGAAGATCAAAAAGGTTAGGATTATATATTTAAAACACTGATAACAATAACTTAATTTAACCTGGCAAAGTCATGAAAAGACAGATTCCAGGAAAATAACAATTTAAGAGGTGAAATAACACTTCAATGTTCAGTTGAGTAGCAACTGTATGCTGGATATTGTACCACTAATGAGCTTGTAAAATGAAGAGGAAATGAGTCGGAGAGAAACAAGAATGAACCAAACAGTAATAAAAGACAATAGTCTGAGCACCTTTCCCCTATACGGTGTTTTCACTTTGGGAAATCCAATTTCTGACTTAACTGAGTTGGGTTTTCTGCTTCAGTGGCATGAACAGGCCTGGCCACTCACCTGCAGTGTAATTAAAGCAAAACAAACTCCATCAATCAGCTGACATTACCGCAAAGAGCAAGGAAAGATGGAGGGGAAGGGGGGAGGAGTGGCATGATGGATTCAGACACAATATTGTTAGAAAGAGAGATGGAACAAACAAGGACAAAAAAAAGAAGATGGAGGGTAGACATATAAGATGAAAGGAAAGAGATGGAGGGATGAGGGGCAGGAGCCAGGAAACAGAAAACGAAACAATCTGGCCAAATCAGGTTTGGAGTGGAGGGTAGTGAGCAGAGTGATTACAGCAACTAGACTGACTCACACAGAGAGAGGGCCCCAGGGAGCTGACTAGGTGTGCACAAACACACACATACTTACACAAAGAAAGCGAACAGAACACATTCTGTATATAACAAACCCTAGTCACATACACTCTCTGTAAAATTCACAAACCACTCTATTAATGTCAGAGGCATTTTACATTTGTAGCAGCAGTGTTTCAGTGTTGCAGGCTTTGTATCTGGCATTCTAAACACACGCACACACAGACACATTGATACTTTTTTGTTCAGTTAAGTGTTTGTTTGATATTTTCTGTTTTCCCCTCAGTGCATCTGCAACGGTGGGGCTGTCACAAACTCTGTCAGCAGTCCAAGCCTCTTCTCCCTCTGTAGTGTCAAGCCTCATCTGTGCTCAGGTGTTCCACAGTTTATCTTCTGGCTCTCCTCAGCACCCCGCTGATAGATGCTATCTTCACTGTTGTTGCCCCTCCAGTAATACAACAACACTTCTCTTCCTGTTTTAGGGTGTCAGAATTTCCATCCCTACAGGGTTTATTTAGCTTTTTTTGTTGTTGTTGTTTGATCAGCAGCTGACAGTGACTCAAATTTGCCAAAGTAGATAACACCAGAAGGGCAAGTTTTGCAGCCAGATGAGCTTATAAAGAAAAAAACCTAAGTCCAAGTGGAGAAGATGAACATTTTCTAATTACTCATCACTTGATGTTTGATATCATGTTCATCTTTAATGTGACTACATATTTACATTTTCTCTGGTCAACATAGCTTGACTGTTTTAAGAATGACATACAGAAGCAAAAGCAAAACTAATATAATAATCTTTTTCAACTTATTTATAAAGCACAGATTCACAGCAGTTGGTGACAAATGTATAAAAATATCCATCCAGTCATGTAGACAGATTCAAGGTTATTTTATATACATTTCCGTACAACCATACTTATAATGAAATAAAGTCAAATTCATGTTTTATTGGGAAATGGTAAAGAAAAATAATTCTATCTAAAGAAGCCCATCCACTGATATATGGCCAATCACTTTGCAGCAATCCTTCCTTCTGAGCAAGCATGTGGTGACAATAAATGGTTAAAGTCCTTAAATTGTTAACTTTGCAGAAAAAAAAGGAAACTGCAGAAAAAGCAACAAAAACAACAAATGCACACACACTCAAATACCTAAAGACAATTCAGAGAGACCAGTTAACCTAATGGTCATGTTTGTAGACAGTGGGAGGAAGCCAGAGTACCCAGAGGGAACCCACGCATGCACAGGAAGAAAATGCAAACTCAATACAGGAAGACCGTAGTCCGGGAGTCACACCCAGAATCTTATTTTCTTCCTGTAAGGCAACAGTGCTGCCAGCAACTGTTTAAATGAGGGACCAAAAAAATAATAATTTGTTCTTTAACTTCTGGTGATGTTGCTGTGATTTTCAAGTTTTTCTTTTTTCAGTCTAATGAAAAAAAAAAATATATATATATATATAAATTCTCAAATCCAGTTTACCGTAGGTGTCAACAGTTACAGCATTTTCAATTTAGAACTGGAGATGATAAAATGGGGGTTAGAGTCTTTAAAAACAGTGAAATAGCACTGTTTTGCAGTGCTGAGGTTGGCCTGATTTTGCAGGAAGATTGTACTGTATTTTTCTGGCTGCAAGGGGCAACTGCTTTGTCAAACAAGATCTAAGGATGCATTCACACCTGATTGTCCTGTAGACTGAGATGGCTCTATATGAGACAGTTTGCAATGAGAAAGACCACCTGAATACAACTTCCAGCACAGATGGCCTCCTTATACAGACACTGAGCAAGGTATGTTCAAGATCCAGCACTTATCTTCACAGCATTATTGGTTGTTTAGATGTTATTTACTCAGGATGTCTTGTACAATATCCCACACATTGCTTTTGGTGCGGCCCGGTCCATTTACCATTCACACATGCAATCGAAACTTTTTATGATTTATATGATCATCAGGGGCTATTTATTATTCCATTCACACCACACCATTCACTGTCTTACAACTTTTCTCTACTCCTGTGGCATCAATTGTCACAGTTAGATCCTTGAGGAAGACCATTAGAGTTCACCTACCATTAAGTGGTGTTGATTAATCAAAACTAATATCAACAAAAAATAAAAAAAGTGTAAACTGTAAGATTAATAAACTGTGGTCAGAATTTGAGTACTGCAGTCCATTTAGAAAAATAAAAGTATTCAAAATCAGCCACTCAACTTTATTCTTCATACTGGGTTGACAGTTACAGAGCAGCACCAAAAGATTCAAGATGACGAGCAAAGGCAAGTTGTACACAGTAAGTTGATAAGTGGATAAATACATTTCAATGAAATATCGAGTTGTTGGCAATAGAAAAAGTAGCTTGATATATTTTTGATTGGCTTTTGAACCAGAAAGTATGGAGGCAGGCTAGATTTTAAACAATGACTGTGTTCCGATGTAGCGTTTTTATAATGATAAAAACTTGCAATCATTCAGCGGGCTAAGAAAAGAAAATTGTTCAGATGTAACCTTCCTTCCAACATGATTGAGGCATTAGACGGATATGTGATTATTTCACTGTAAAATTCTTATATATTGCACCTTTAAGCAAGAGAGCAAGACTAGCAAAAGCAATGTAGAGTTAAATCCGAAACAATTATGTGTTTTTCTTTATTATTAAAATAGACAGCAAGAAGAAAATCAGTAAGTCAATAACTGAAAGAGCTGAGTTGTTACAGAGTGTTCTATGTTAATTTTAGGTTTGAAGTGCAAACATCCTAAATGCTGCTTATCAATTTTATATTTATTTTGTAAAATTTCGGATGCCAAAGGTAATCAGGTAAAAATTTGTTAGGAGTAGCTTTAGTAATTAAATCAAATTAAAGATTTAGTTCTCTTCAGTTAGAGGTTGGATATTGATTTTGTTCTGTGGTATCTGGAACTAAAAGGACCACAGATGGAACCCTTGGGAACTTTACAGTAATCTTCTGTCTTCATCATTTATGGGCGAATATAAATGTGATTACAGGAAAGTTGTTTCCCCAACCATTCTGTCTCTCTAATGGCCCATACGAGAGTTATAAGATGCTGCTGCAAACCATTAAAATAAGGTTATTTAAAAGCCATATTATGTAGTTACAGTGCCAGAGTAGATATAACAAGAGTTGAAGATTTACTTATGGGTTGTTCTTAAAGTGTGTAATGTATTCCTTCACAGCAGGCCTCAGTATGTTTGCATTTGTTTAAGGGCAACTACTGAAGAAGAGACTATTTAAATTCATTAATCCGCATGGTACTTAAAGATTCTCCACGACCAGTTTACTGTTTAATGTGCCATTATTTAGAGTTAAAACAAGAATGTCTTCTTTTATTTACCTATTTGATGTAAAAGTTGTTTGGTAGAGGCACTTCTGAAAATGAGAAGAAGTGAAAATGAGGGTAAACTTTCTCCACTCTATTTCTTTGACTTTGCCATGATTTTGACCATAAGATTTCCAGTAAGATGAGTGACAGGAATGTTAATACCAACTGCCGTTACTTTAAAGCAGTGGTCTGGAATATTTGAGGGAGATACATTTTTTTTAATCCAACGTACCAAGGCCAATCCTAAAATATCCCTTCTCCATCCCCCGCTATGCTCCCTCTAGCCCGGCTTACCTGTTCAACAGAAAGGGCATCAAAGTTGCATCAGTATTGAATTCTTTTAATATTTTAAGGATTTTCCCGTGTTGAAACGCATCTCTGATGTACTGTAAATCCCACTCCAGTATTTTAGGCATTTTTCTGTGAATTTGTCGCTTTTTTTTGTTCTTCTTTCTAAAGTTGATGTAGCCCTGGGTAGCCAGGGAATGGCTAACTATTTAGCAGAAGTTTGCTTTGACTTCTACATGACCCCTCTGCCATTATCGTGACTTTAAACAGTAAGACGATGAGTGGTCTGTGTGTGTGACCCCATCTTCACACGTTCTCACGATGCACATGCACATTTATTGACAGCCCACAAGACAGAAACTCAAATTATATTGGCGAAAAAAATGTGCCAGTCAGTGTGAATTGCATAGGGGTCTATGGGAGGAAGGAGGGACTTAACCCTCTAGGCGCCAAAGTCACAATATTGCGACAAGCAACATTGCTGATTTTAATGAGCCACAGCTGGAGATAGGGCCACTAATTTAATTACAGCTTCACACCAGGAGATGGCAGACATCGGTAACTTTAATCTAAGACACATTTTTGAATGTGTTACCATGGAAACTTTTGGAGTAAATCAGCTTTTTAGTCAGCGCCGCGAGCGGGGGACATGAGGGGCAGCTGCTGCAGTCACAGTATAAAGAGAGCATGATTTAGAAAGATAAACCTGATGATTCTGAGACGTCCGAGTTCCCCACCATGAAGTATTGATTTATTCAGATTCTGAAGAGAAATATTTACCTCTGATCAAGATGTTCAGTTGTTCCGGGAGAAAGTGAAAGTAAATGGGCCGCAGCAACAGCCACTCCCGTTTTGCTATGACGCTCCAGCACCGAAGCTGTGCATCACGTTCTCCCGGTGGGAAAAAAGTATGCGATCGGTGTAGAAAGGTGGTCATAACAACGCTAATCATGACAGAGGTAGAAGGGATGTAAAAATCTGTGGAAATAATAGTAGATGCGATGGAAAACATGAGAGAAAAAAGGCCGCTAATAGGCTAGTAAACAGTAGTAAAGTTCTCCACGCCGCTGCAAGTGAAGATGATGATGATTTCGGCAAGGTTTTCTTGACAGATGAAGAAGAGTAGGATCTCTAGTGGATCAGACTATTTGATGAGCTTGTTAGTTATTTTTGCGATGGATCTGTAAAATTCTCTGCCCAATGTTTTTTTTTCTGCTGATTTTATATGGTGAACAAAGTAACGGAGCCTCATAAAACAGGACATAAGCAGATATCCACCTCTTCTCGAACCCCCCCCCCCCAAAAAAAAAAAAAAAAATGAGAGGCAGGGTACACCCTGGACAGGTCGCCAGTCCATCACAGTATATATATATATATATATATATATATACTGATATTTATGTAGAAAATACATAAATAGAAAAATCTAAATAAAAAATTTAATTAGTAATGAAACAAAAACAATTTATATGTAAAAAAATTTTAATATTTAAATGTAAAAAAGCAAAAACCTATAAAAGTCATGCAATCCAATATTGCCAATGCCTGATGACGCAATAATATGCAAATTAGATTAATCATTTCACTCCCATCAAAAACTTTGGATCATGTTGAAGATTTTTGTCATTTACAGTATACCTTTATCTATAACCATTGAAGCTACAACATTATGAACTAATGATATCAAAATTGAATATTTTATAGAAAAAAAAAACAGGAGGTTAAGACAATAACAAATGTTGTGGAGCACCACCCATATCATAGTATAGAACCAAACTATCTTTTAAAATTTTTAGAAAACTTTGATACATGAATAAATTATCCAGACTGCACCTTTAAGTTAATTAAAAAAAATATTTTCAGAAGAACCTGCCATCTTCTTAGGGTTGCCTAATTCTGACTCTAGGTTAAGTTGCCATCCTCACAAAGCAAATATTTTGACACAGTTTTAATGAGATGTCATATAATAAAACAACACAAAGTTGTACATACTCTGGTTTAAAGTTTAGCATTTTTGTCCTGCTGGATGTTGAATTGCTTGCAACCTCTTAATGGCTTTATGAAATGTAAGCTCCATTCAACTTCACTGATCCTTCCTTAAAAAACTACTTTATAGCATGATGTTGCCATCACTATGTCTCACTGTATGGAGGATGTTGTTAGTTTTCTGTGACACATACAGATGTCCACTGGCAATACCCACTTGTCTTTGTGGGTGCTTCCTTTCTCCTTAACTTGATGTATAATCCTCTCTAACAAACACTTTTTTCAGAACAACTGTATTTTTGAGAATGAATTGTATAAAGATGGACTCTATTTACAACTTTTGATGGCAATACGTTGCAATGTAATTTAGTATCAAATAAAGGACATCACACTCTTTTTATGCTTTCAATTTGGACAGTGTGCACTACTTTTGTGTCAGTCTAATAAAATCCCATGTAAATAATCTGAAGCTTTATAAAGTGACATGTAAAGGAAAATGTTTGAGTGGTATAAAAGTATTTACAAATTGCTGTAAGGGTCAAGTCATTATGCTAATTATTATTATTTTTTTTTTTACAATAAAGAAGTTAGGGAAATACCTATTTACAGTACAAAGTGCTTAATGATGTTGGTGATTATTTTAATTTTCTATAATAACCAAAAGCAGATATCTAATTTATATCATATTGGATGGAATCTTAAAAATATCAAATATGTACTTTCATCAGCAAAACTCAATGTTAAGTAAAGTCAAGACAGTCTGTTTGGTTACATTTATAAAGCAAATATGTTGACTATTTTGATCCTGCAGCTCAGTCTGTCAGATGAGTTGGTGAAAAGATGGATGCTATGTTTGTACTAAAAACAAGCCCAGCTCGTCAGGACATGGGCACAGTGACGCCAGCATCCGGGCTGGGTGACAGTTAGCCTTGACGGTTTGCCATAATGACCTGAGCTCCTGTGCTGTCGGCAGGGTGAAGCTTATGGGGAGGGAGAGGGGACAGGAGGATTGTAACTGTGGATGAGATGGGAAAAAAGGGGACAGATGCCAGCTGAAACTGTGGGAGGGGAACGAGTTTCTCTCCAGCCCTTAGGCTGCTAACACTCAAACTACATTACTGTCATACAGGAGTCCATTCTGGCCAAACATTGGCCAGTCACCCACTTTGACTCCCCACTGTCGGTTCAGTCAGAAAGTGACAGAAGCTAAACAGCTTCCACTAGGGGCACTTTTCCATACTCAAACTCTTGCAACCACATACAGCTCTAATATGTTTTTCATTGTTTAGACAATTTTGAGCACTCTTTTCCATTTCCTTTATAAATGCTGTCAAATTAACGAGGCTGATACAAAGTGACAGAATATACAAAATGAGAAGAGGGGATGAGAAAACTGTTGAAAAAGAACAGGACATCTGCCAGAGAAGCTGCACAGGGAAAATGAAGGAGAGAAGAATCAATGATGGAGCACCTGATAGATGCTGTCTATGGGGTCATTATTGGCCATTGTGTGTCTTTGGCACAGAATAGGAGAAAAAGTGACAGATAATTAGAAGGTGTTGATTTAAAGGGTGAAAAGCAAGGCATGGCTTTGGGGAAACATAGTCAATGGACAGAACAAATAAGTCAATAGAATAAACACAGCAGCCGTACTCAGTGTGCATATGCACCATACCTTAGCAGCACAGCATGTGTGCCATTCAGCCCTTGAAGTCATCCATGTATTACATGGTTTACCTATGAGTTGATGAGTGCTTAAATTACACATACTGAACTATGTTACCGATATAGCAAACTTTCTGTTCCTTTAATCATTTGCAATGCTGTTTGTTTCTTAAACCAAATACAGTATAATATTGGAGAGAATAAAAATTTGTTTTTAAAAGCTAATCTAATCATATTTCAATGAAACAAAACCTAACACGCTTGAAAGTATGAAATCTATATGTCACAACTACATGTCCATTGACTTTCAGGGCAGAAAAAAAACGCTTTAAAAATCACTTTTTTAACACAAATATAATCTTTTGAGTCACACCGACTAAAACAAGCTGTGCTTCGTGACTGGATAATAACCTAGCATCTTTAATGGTACAGACTTATTTCATGTCCTTCTGTGTTTCTGTAGACAGGTAATTTATTATTTTCGTAACAAAGTTAACCTTTTTATTGGGCATATTTTATTACTGGCAATACAGAAAAGCAATGTAAAGATTCAATAAACATCATCTATGCAGAAAAAGGTGAACAAACGTTAAGTGAAGCATCAACACAAAGCTAAGGAAATGGGGCACAAACAGCTCATGCCATGTGAAAAATAAATACCTCAAGGAGAAAATCAACATCCAAACCACCAAAGTGGTAAGCCTAAAGTCTATAAAGTGACAAAATGCCTTCTTTAACCATACTTTTTCCTCAGTAATTACAAAATGTCTGCTGATGTCCAAAGATCATCTTAAATCAATGACTGCTCTGTCAATGCATTTATCCTGTGTATTTATTTACAATAATTAGCTGTAGAATATTTATGTGTGTGTGTGTGTGTGTGTGTGTGTGTCTGAACAGAATAAAAGGAGAACATTTTTGAATATAAATGGGAAGTAATTTTTGGGGGCAAACCACATCATTTTTGGTAGCTACTTGGACCTTTGTATGTCTAGAAGATTAACAAATTATGTGTTTTGATTATTTCTTCAACTTTGTTAATATAGTGCAGTTAAAATCTAAAGTAAAACATCCATCCATCTTCTTCTGCTTATCCGGGGTCGGGTCATGGGGGCAGCAGCTTAAGCAGACAGACCAAGACTTCCCTCTCCCCAGCGTTACTGATATCCCGACTTCGTCTGTCTCACTAAATAAATATTTTCTTTATTAACTCAGTTTCAACCTAGAGGCTTCACCATCAAATTTTTATGTTATATATTAATGCCCAAGTTCGTTATTCTAAATATGCTCATTTCATCCCTCATGCACAGACAGAAGCTGTGAAACAGCTTTAAGAGAAGGACTTCTCAAATCTTCAGAAAACAGCAGTGTACAGTACTTTTCAGAATAAACTTGTATACCAAAACAGAGTGCAAAAATGTAAAGTTGTGATTGGGTGACTGCCTGTCATTTTAGATCAGCCACTTCCCATATCTGTCCAAGTGCAGGTTTGGGGTATTTGTTTGTCTGTCTGCTTATCTGTCTATGTGACTGTCTTTTTTCCTCCATCCACACAGACCTGACACGTTGCCTGTCCTCTGCCACATGATTGGCATGGAAGCATCTGGGGTAAAAAATTGATTTGAAGTGGCTTCAAAGCATATGAAAGATTGATGCTTCAAATCATCTGAAGGCACTTCAGTTGCCCCTTCCAACATCTTGAACGTATCTATTTTTCCTGTTCTGGTACAAAAATCCTGATTTTAACAATGACAAAAGAAATGTTACAAACCCAGCATGAAGCAACAAATCAGCTTTTAAAAAACAAACACACTAATAATGGGATTTAGCTTGGCAAAAACTAAAAATGCAGTGTAAAAATATTGCACAGCCAGATTCAGGTACACATCTACCTTTGTTAGAGATTCTTAAATATTCCACCTGCCTTGTTATGTAGTCAATTTCAGAGGCAGTGTTGGAAGCAGCCTTTGGCACATACATATTTATGAGAAATCAACACAATTAAAGTACCTCTTTTGTATTTATAATTATATCAGCTGCATCTGTCCTTCTTCTGGCAAAAAAAAGAAAACATTGCACCAAATATTCTATTATCTCTCCTCAGCAAATATGGTGGGTTAAACCTGAAACAATTGTGTTTTTGATTATTTTATCTGTTTACTTCCCACAACAGTGAATACATTGATCAGCTTGCATAGTTTATAAATGCTGATAATATGGACAATGGTTTTAGGTTGTTGTTTTTTAAATTAGAAATATATGCAAGCATATTGTTTGGAAACTGAGGTGACATTTAGGAGCAACTTTCCACTACCCAAAACAACATTCAGCTTAAAACTGGCCTATTTTACACAGTAACTCCTCTGTATCAGATTGTGACTCACACTAAAGACTGCCCGTGGGGGAGTGTTGTTCCCCACTCTCTAAAAACACACTATTGTATGCCATATATTGGTCCAAGTTTTTTAAAATATACATATATATCAGAAGTTTGTTCTCAAAAGGGCCCTATTCTGAGCAACTGTAACCCCTCCCTCCAATAAATTCAATGGTTTGAATAAATTATATAGAATATTTCTATACTCTATTCTGTGCAATCCTGTTCCAAAAATATTTTTGAATATACAGTAGCCTACTGTACCAACTTTAGATTGGTGTGTAACACTACTTTAAACAAAGAATGTGTCAGGGAAAAATAATAATGTTGTATTATTATTTTCTTAGGGTGTATTTCTTTATCACATAGTTTAAGTTGAGTTTGAGAATGAAGTTTTACCAAATAAAGAGAGACTGCAGTGGGAGGGCCTTTTGAGACCAGGAGACAGAGCTGTGTGATCAGGAGACAGAGCTGGGAGACTGTCTGAGAAGCTGAGAGGACAACAGACAAACAGTCAACCAGAGTATCTTCCTGGTCTCCCTCTGCAGAACTTTCCTTTATTTTATCACCCACAGCAGAGCTCATTTAACTTCAATTTCTCTCTGACCCATGTGTGTGATTCTTTCTAGGTTAAACCACTATTTTTTACCCTAACAGAATGCTTGAAGTATGAATGATGGTTGTTTATTTTTGCAATTTACAAAATACAGAGTGGATGAACAAAAGACAAAACTAAATCAAATCTAAATTTGGTGTTACTACTTTTCGTCTTCAAACCACAATCAATTCCTATTGGTACACTTACACAAAGTCAGGGATTTTGTAGGGTTATAATCAGGTGTATGATGAAGCAACTATACCAAACAGTTTCTAATGATTATCAATGCCACACATAGTTAGAAACACAGTCATTAACTGAAACAGAAACAGCTGTGCAGAAGGCTTAAAACTGGGTGAGGGAAAGCCACATTCTGCTACCAAGGTGAGGTTCTATAAGATAGTTTAATGTCATAGGAAGATTGACCACAGCAATAAGACACAAGGTAGTAATACTAGATCAGTATGGTCTCTCCCAGACAAAGATTTCAAAGCAGACTGGGGTTTCAAGATGTGCTGTTTAACCTCTTTTAAAGAATATTATAAAGTCCAGAGAAATCTGGCCAGAAGTCGTCTTCATGAAAGTGTTGCAGGCAAAAAGCAGTATCTCCAACATAGAAACAAGGCCAAGCGAGTCAAGTATGCATGAAAGCATGGGGTGCAGAAAAATTCTAGCAGGTGCTCTGAACCAAAGACTCAAAATTTGAAATATTTGGCTACAGCAGAAGGCAATTTGTTCTACAAAGGGCTGGAGAGCTGTATAATAATGAGCGTCGACAGGCAACAGTGAATCATGGTGGATAGTTCCTTGAATGTTTGGGGCTGAATTTCTGCAAATTGAGTTGGAGATTCGGTCAGGATTATTGCTGTTCTCAATGCTGAGAAATACAGGCAGATACTTATCCATTATGTACTGTAATAAAATCAGGGAGGCAAATGATGATTTTAAGAATAGGCTATATTATGAGCTACTTTGTGTTTTTTTAGTTCAGTGTTAAGAGACAAACTGTAAGTGTTGGATTTATTAATCTAATTTGCACAACTTTAAAGTGTTGCATAAAATACATAGGAATAATATTTCATTTTGCTCTCTCTCTGAAACAACCAGACAACACTCTGGGTATCTTTGTCAAAGATTTTCCTTTAATCTCTGTGTTATTATTCCCTGATGAAAATTCACAGGCCTTTTTTCTCTTCACCACAATGCAATCAGAGCCACTTAAAAATGACATTTTGGCCCGGGCCTCAATCTTTGCCGAAATCATCCAACCTAAAATACACCAATCAGCGCGACTTGTTCAATGCAGACTAATGGGACTCGGTCAAATTATCTCCAAGGAAATTAGACAAGGAATTGTAAAAGACAAAAATAAACAAATAAAAAAAAAACATGTTTGCCACTTTTGATGAGGACACTGATTGTGCCAATTTGCCAAATGTAACAATGCCTGTCAAAACTCAGATTGGAGCCGGAAAAAAAGACGAAAATAGTTAGTTTTGTTGGAGTGTTCGAGGAGCAATTTGCTGTGACACTTAAAACTGTCTTTCCATTAGCCAAAGAAATGCCCTTCACTGGAACTTTGAAGATAATTAAACACATAATGGATATCACTGTCACTCTCTGACTTGTTTGCTCATTTGTCTGAGTGTGGCTGCTGCAATTCAGACCCTATTAAAAGGGAATAAATCGCCTGGTTACTAAGTCATTTCACCATCTAGGAAATAATATGTGTGTCTGTGTGAGTATATCTCACTATCACGTATTAAGTAGCTTTCTGTATCATGAATAATTGATTCCTTTTCTTCTTCTGCAGTTGCTGTTTGGACATGTTGCTAAAATGCCCATTTGATTTGACAAGACTAAACAGAGTGTGAGCTTCTATTATTCATTCTCTGAATTTTTTTATAAAGTCTGTCATCACAGTTGTGTTGCCATGCCACTTCTGTGCTCTATGTCCAACAGGATTTAGTATTTTCAGCTTCCTGTGCTCTGTCATCACCTCTCTTGCTTTATGTGTTATGTCTTGCTTCCCTTTTTTCCACCCTGTTTGTGTGCCTTGGCAATCAGTCATTTTTAGTTTCTTCACTTCATTCTGTCTTTTGTCCTCCATCTATAGAATAACCGCGACTGTCAACGTCATTTCTCAGAAGCTAATGGAAGAAATAAATCCTCCTGTCGTTCCACAGGAAAACCTTATTTGCTGTGTCTATGTCGCAGAGTGAGTAGCAAATGGTTTTGTAAATTTTACAAGGGCATTTTTTATGACTGTTCTGCTCATTTGTTTAACATATAACTGACAAGGAGACACTTTGTGCTCAAAGTAATGATCTCAGGGCCAACCTGTAAAACTTTACTACTGCCATTATGTGCACTTAAACAAAGGATGGGGCTGCTGTTTGTAGTTTACAGAAAGCGGTTTGATCCGGTTGGGAAAATGCAGCCAGTGAGTCTTCCTAATTGGCTTTCGAATGCAGAGCCACTATTTGGAAATTATACTCTGCATTCATCACTCTGTTTAGTCACTAGGCTTAATGTGCTGAGAGCACCACGATGATGGAGAGTGGGTTGCTATTATTAAACCTAATTTGGCCTTTTTCCAATATTTGATCACCTGAAAGCAGGGCCGCCGCTGTCCATACCAAGGTACGCATAGTGTGTAGGGCCTCAGTACCTGGGGGTGGGCCCCAAAAAAATTATTACAGAGTTGAGTTATTACAGTAACTGATTGCTCAGAACATACATAAATTAGTTGCCCACCGTTGAGTTTTTTTCTTAGTTATGTAACCTATCAGTCAAAATTCGGGCAAAATATCTATTCCTATAATTTACAAAAAGACCCCCCCTTTATGGTACACTCCAAAGGTTTGGATTACCATCAACGCTGCGCAACGCAAATGATGAAGAGACAACAAGAATCTGGAACAGAAAGGAAAGAAAAAAAACAGAGAGATGACACCCATACATCCCTTGCTGGTAAGTCTTTATTAGCTGCCTGGCATGGAGTCTGAACTTCTGTGCTGAGGCTTGTAAATATTCCGGTGCTAGCAGAGGCTAGCTCTAGTAAAACGGCAGGTTATTCAGTATGTTTACATGCATCTTAGTTGAGTTTCGGAGAGAAATCAGACAAGAGCTTAGCCAGTATTTGCCTCTTCATCCCAGTTTATATGTCGGTCAGAAAATCTAATTATTGGATGAAGTGATTCATATAAACATTACTAATCCTTCAACTATCTTTTTTTACCATGTTGTTGGCTGTTTCTGTGTAACTTATCAGCTGTCTGTCAGCAAACAGCCTATTGTTTTCCAGTATGTTTTGTAGTTCACAGTAACCTTTTCAATTAACTAAACACTTCTAATTAAACAATTATTGTGTCTACTATGTTTACTTCTGTATGTTTAAAAAAAGCTCAGACAAATTATCAGCCTCTGTTTGGGGCATCTTTATCATTTTGTGCTGCACTGGCAGGGCGTCAAAATGTCCCTTTCTGACAGTCCTATAGTGTTAACAAAATGGTGAATCATAAAATGTGTCAAATGTAAAACTGTGGACTGACAGATTAATTACTGAAACAATCCTGTTGATAAGTCATTATATCGTTTTTTCTAATACATAAATAGCAAAATTTCTAGAACTATTTTATTCAAGTTTTTTTTTTCTTATTTTCATTTTTGTACTATTGACTTGTTCAAAAGATAATTTTAGGCACTAAAAGCATGTTGAATTACCTTTGGAGAAGTCTATAAAAATATATTATTTAGTTCTATAGCTGAATAATCAACACATTCTCACACCCAACTCGTGACATATGGGCGCACTGACCAAGCATAAATATGTGACGAGTCGGGTACCCCCCTCGCGTCATTTTTTGACGCGCTCGGTGCTCCCGTTGTATGTTATACAGATCCCTAGATGTCAGTAATTACGACACGGGGAGGACAAGGAATCCGTTTACTTGCTTGCTTGTTTAAAATAATGTATTTTTGTCCTTCTGTGACCTTAAGGTTAGAACATAAAACTTGTGGATATGTTAAAATTGTTTACATAACTCAACGTACGGTCTGCTATTCTGCTAGATCGAACGGCTCTGAAAAAAAATAAACTTCAGATGTTTACAATAAAGGACCACAACCATACAGCCTGTTCTAAGTGTGTCAAAAAAATGACTCGAGGGGGTTATCCAACTCGTCACATATTAGGAGTCTGATCTTGAGTCCATATGTGACGAGTTGGGTGTGAGGATGCGTTGGAATAATAGTGTCTAATCTGATGGTACAGAGGAGGCTTTACATGTAATAAAGGCATCTTTGAGAAAACTGAGAATCATTTATGTATCTCGAGACAGAGCCAAGTGTACTATTTTCTTATTATCCGAACTATGGTCAACCTAATTCCGATATCTTCCCTTTTGGTCATGTATGAAATGCTGCCATTGCTTTGTTTCATGTGTATAAAGGGAGTATAGGGTTTGTCCATGTTCCATTTTATTAATATATCATAGTTGAATATACTTTCACAGTGCCATGAAATAAAGTACTTCACAGATATACTGCACACTGATGATGCTTCATATTTGAAGCATCATCAGTGGTGTTATTTTACTGTATTGGTGTTTATTTTACTGGTGTTATTTTACTGTATTGGTGTTTGTTTTCGCCTTGAGCTATATGTAATATATCCTTTGTATTCCATAAGTTTATTTAATTCCAACTTTAAAATAAATACCAAATGTGTAAATATTTTTTGGGTGTGTTTCTGTTTGGGGGGGGGCTCCCTGGCCAGTCAAGCTTAGGGCCTCCAAAAGCTTAGCACCGGCCCTGCCTGAAAGACCCTGATAAAAAATGGAAGATGAATGTATACATTTAATTAGGGGATGAAGTTGGAGTTACTCATATTTGCACGCTAATTATGTACCCAGTTTGTATCTGTCCATCTTAAACAACATACGCATACCAGAATCTTTCCAGCATTTTTAATAAAAATCTATGAATCCTGAAACAAGTGCATTGTATGCAAGTCCTCAGTATTTATAAGTATTCTAAAACAAAACAAAGTTGGATTTTGCATAGAGCTTAGGAGCTATCAATAGAAATCTTTAACCAGCTAAAGCGTGCGCCACCATTGACAATACCTTCTTCTAATCCCAGCTTCATTTGATAGTTAAAGTAAATTTAGTTGATGCTTAAACATGAAAACGTATCGCCTTCTTTTTTATAATAGGATTTTCATATTATTAATCAACATAAGAGGCTGCATATATTTAAACATTTGAAAAAAATTACACATGACTTCTAAATATGTTTACAAAAAAAAGACATTCCACAGTATGATATGTGAAAATGTCATGGTGGTGACATTTAACCATAGGATGGGTTTGCTTGTTTCCTATCTCACAGCAATTTGTGTTCTATGTCAAAACGTTCAGTTATAGCCTCACATAAAGCACATTCTTTTACATGTTTGGGATGGGATTTCAAATTGCTCTTTTCAGAAAAGAAAATTTCCAATTTGTGGAGTGCATGACTAGCCGTTCTTTTGTTAGATTCTCTCACCTGAGTTGTATACCTCTGCCACTCTGCTGGAGTTAACATCTACCTCTTGGCTGCTTCTCCAGATAATGCTGCTTTGCCTGGCCTTTCACTTTAGGTATATTACCATGCCATGGCAAGATTGTAGGTGTGCCATACTTCTTCCAATTTCAAATTTCTTTAATACTGCTTTATGACATATTTAAAGCTTGGAATAATGTTTTAAAACCTAAACCTGCTTCAAATGTACCCACCTTGTTTCACAAGTTGTGTTTTCCAAATGTCCTCCAAATATAATTTACAGAGGAGAACAATTTATTATAACTGGTATGTTAATTTTAGCTTTTTTGTTATTTTTATTAGCATCATTATTAGACAGTTACTACGACCAGAAATACTCAACATGTTCTGCTGTTAGTGTATATTTCTCAACGGGTTACTGCCTCCTTATTTTATTTCCTGTGTAAATAATCATCAGCTGCTTTGCTAATAACCAATGATGTTGGTTTAAATGTTCATAAAATAGTATTCACATAGACTTCCATGTACCTCAACAAGGACAAAAAACAATCTCTTTAAATGTATTTTGCTTTTACAAAATGCTTACTTTATAAAACGTAACCATTAGTATTATTTTAAACAGCAGTAACAATATCAATGAGTTGATTGGTAATGTCGTATTGTGTGTCGACATGGTGAGAAAAACCAAACAAATAATATGAGCATTTAAAGCTTATGATTAGTAAAAAATACGTTTGTAATTATTTTGAGACAATTTATTGGTATAAAACTGACTATGTTCAGTTTGTTTTAGAAATTATGCAAACTGAAGTAACATTGTAAAAAGAAACTTAAACCTCCACCTTTCGTGGTCGGTGGCCACATCCACAACCACAAATGATAGCTATAACATGCACATTCAATTCAATTCAAAAATACTTAATTGATCCCAGAGGGAAATGAATTGTTGTTATAGCTAATACTATTACATTCTTCAAGGAGTTAATGTAGATCATGATGGCTTTGGGCAGGAAGGATTTCTTCTAGCGATCTGTTTGCAGCATAACTGGAGAAGCCTCTGTCGTCGTAGGATAGTATCATGAAGAGGATGATCAGTGTTGTCCATATTTTTATTTTTTATTTTATGAAGAGTCCTTCTTTGCATCACAATATCCAGTTGGTCCACTGTCATTCCCAGAACAGAACCATCCTTTTTCATCAGGTTGTTTAGCCTTATTAAGTCCCTTGCTCTGATGCTGCTACCCCAACAGATGATGGATGAAGAGATCAGATTCTTCACAGCAGACTTGTAGAAGATTTGCAGCATCTTACTGCAAACCTTTAAAGAACTATAGTCTGCTCTATCCCTTTTTGTGGATACCTTCACTGTTCAGTTTCCAGTCCAGTCTGTTGTCCAGGTGAACTACGAGGTATTTGTACTCCTGAACCACCTCCACTACTTCTCCCATTGTGGAAACAGTCTTTTACTTATCCTTGTTTCTTCTGAAATCTACAATCATCTGCTTTGTTTTGTTCAAATTCAAGGTAAAAATTGTTCAACACCATGGCACAAAGCAACTCACCAGGTCTCTGTATTCAGCGTCTTGTTCAACTCTGATACACGGGACAATTGCAGAGTCATCTGAGTATTATTTCTGCAGATGAAAGGTCTTTGTCTTATAATGGCAGTCTGAGGTGTACAGAGTGAAAAGAAATGGTGAGAGTACAGTCCATGTGGTGCGCCTCTGCTGCTGACCACCAGGTTTGACACACAATTCTTCAATTTCACAAACTGTGGTCTTTTTATCTGTGGTCATTAACCAGGCAATTGTTGAGGCCTCCACTTGTGTCTTCGGGAGTTTCGGAAAAAGCAAATAAAGCTGAATTGTGTTAAATTCACTGGAAAAATCAAAGAACCTAATTCTCACAGTGCTGCCTGCTTTGTCCAGATGACAGTGGGTTGGTTGAAGCAGGTGGATGATGGCATCTTCAACGCCAACTCCATGGCGCTAAGCAAACTGTAGGGGGTTCTGATATGTTCTAGTTTGCTTATACAGGTGGGGCAACATGAGTCTCTCCAGGACCTTCATGATGTGGGATGTCTTATATATTTATGACTTAATTTTATACAAATTATATACATAATATATTTTATATGTACGGAGCTGAGTAAAACACATATCAAGTTTGACTTACGCCAAGTAATTTAATGTATCGTCTGTCTGTTCCCACTACTCCTGTCCTACCATTGAAGCCATATTATAATTGTTTTTTCTTCTATGCCCATGACATATCTCCATTCCTCTTTTTTCTTCCTACTCAAAATGTTATCGCAATGATGCAGTCAAACGGCCTTTGGATTTCTTTTTCAAGAATTTCTCTCTCCTTCTTTTCATCACTTTCAGCTCACCATCCTCCTCAGTACCCAACCCCCTCCCCCTGCTTTGTCACGTTGCCCCCTCCCCTGGTTTTGGCCTTCTATGCTTGGACGAACAGCATGAAGCTGCACTGGCCTCAATGCGGCTCACTGATTATTGTAATTCATACACTTTAATTAGCTGCACAAACCATTAGCCACAATTAGAATATTACAGAACGTTTTGTGGCCGCAGCCAGTCCGAGATTGGCTTTATCTGCTGAAGGAGAGGGGGATGATAATGGATATGGAGAGAGTAACAGAGTATGTGGCAAGAGGGCAAACTAGATTTAGATTTTTGTGTTTATTTTTATTTCCACTGCATCATTATTATCTAGTTGGTCTTCAAAATCTTAAAAATACACCTTAAACTAGATGCTTGTATACTGTACAGAAAGACACATAGCCTTTTTCTCTCTCACTGTATGACACTATTAGAGTAACTAAGATAATTTGCATTTGATAAATATCTGATTGTTTGCTGGAATATTGCCCCATTCCTCCTAACAGAACTGCTGTAAATGAGTTAAGTTTGAGGGCTTAAAATCATTATTGCCAAACATTTTAGTTTGATCAGACCATAGAATAATTGTCTAAAAATGAATGGTCTGTGTCCCTGTTGTCATATGCAAACTTTAATCTGTCTTTTTAAACTAATTTTTTAATGATTGCATTCAGTAACCAAGTCTGTATTAGACTTGATCCAGAACTTGTTTCACACAATTTATCCAACATTTTGTTATTCTCTTATGATGTGACACGTGGGGTGGCTGGACATTCCTGTGGTGCTTATACTTGCACTCAATAAAATTGTTAAAATACATGAAGATGGCATCTTCGAGTGTCAGGATATTTATGGTAATGTAAATTGCCACGAGTTACTTCCTGATACCTCTTTTGATTTATTTTGACATTTCCATGATGTCACACAAGGAAGCGGTATGTTTGAGGTGCTTCCTTATAATGCATCAGTTTATCTTTGAATTTGTTAACTAAGTTGATCAAAGCTTAAAAAGCTTATAGCTCTTTGTCACATGATTCTTAAAGTTTGCAAATATATGTTTTTGTCCTAACTAACTTAATAAACAAAGGGTTTGTACAATTTATTGTTGGACAGTATAACAAACAAGCTTATAGGTAATTTCATGAAGTAGGCTATATGTAAAAATGTGGCCTTTATGTGTAAACAGGTTTCAGTGTATGTATTCATTGCTTTATATTGTTTTGTATCAATTAATTTCAAAGTTGTGTTTAACACAAAAACAGGGTTTTGATCCTACACTCAAAATGCTCTCTCTTAGTACAAATCGTTGTTTGGTCGACGCAATCCTGTGACCTCTTGCAAGCCCACATTTCTTCCTTCAAATCAATAATACGTATGACTCACTAGATCATCTGTGCTACATTGTTGTCTTACATTGCGGGATGAGTTGTGTGTATACTTTGAAACATTACGGCATGCTTGAAATATCAAGTTGATCCCGCAGTAAAGATAACAAAATATATACATCACCCACACAAGGGATGACATTACATGGCTGAATGGACCATAGAGATGAGAAGAAAACACTGTTCAATGATATTTTTTTTATATAGTCTATTATGTTGGGGTGAAAATGTGCAGGTAATTATGCTGCAGTCTTGATGTATATATTGAAGTATTAATAATCTTGCAGCCATTTCTTATGTTACACTTGAATTCAGACGTAAATTGGATGTGCAAATGCTTTATTTTCCAATCACTCCCTTTATAAATCTGTATCATTATTCCAATTAATCATTTTTTATTTTTTTACAATTGTTCATTGAATATCTCATCTTTCCTTATGCACTATCATCTTGTGTTATATACTTGGGTATAGACCAAGCTATGAAGGCCGTAAGTAATGGCACAATGGTTGGACTGATGACCATTAGATATAGTGCAGCTAATAAGCTCTGTCATGTGAGAGGGAACAGCATGGCTCAGTGCCACCTCATTGGCTCTGTACTGCATGTCTGAAAAAGGGCAGAAATCCTCAGGGATACAATAACAATACTAATAGGATTTAAAAGAACTATCTACTTCATTAAAAATAGATCACGTAAACAACATAATTGATCTGTAAAACTGTAATAGAACTGTGTCACATTTTTACTTTCTTTCATTTTTAAAGAATAATGTAAAAGTCCTTTTGTTCTAATATTTAACTTAACTCAGCAACTGTTTCTTAATGATTCTAAATGTTGGACAAGTATTTAAAAAATAATAAGTTATAGGTACTATTTCCTTTTTCAAAAGTTATTGAAATAGTAACTGTGTTAGAATATTGAAAAAGTATCTAATAACCAGAAAAAGTAACTATTATGGTACTAAATAAAAACATGCTTAAATATGTAAAATGATTTTGAATCCCCTTTGATAATGTGAAATAAATGTTTAAATGTTTATTATGAAACTAAATGTATGATTAAATAACTGGTTACCTAAAAAGTTACACAGAGGAAACGATTTACAGTAATATAAATTATTCAGATTTTCATTTCTACATTTTCAACAGCAGAACCATAACATACAATAAATGTTTTAGAAGTTTAGATATTTGTTGCACACCAACCAGTACACTAATTAGCTATGAAATGAGTGTAAATGTAAATAATACATTTAAAGCAATGTAGTGGAAATCAAATGAGCCAAACTATTACAACTTCAAACAACAGTGGATTTAAAAATATTTTCTTCTACACAAAAATAAACAGCAAAAGGGTTTTTTCAATGAAATACTTAAAAGTATGTGCGCTATTACAAAAACTAGATATGAAAATGGAAATCGGTAATAAGAAGTGGAGAATCGTTGTTTGCCATTAAAATGTTATCTCAGTGCCAACAAACACAGTTCAATATTAGAGGTTTAGCAGAGGACCATGCTTTAATTCCCCCTGCTTATATTTAAATATAAAGCATTACTTCCCATATAAAACTTTAGATTCATCCATGAAACCAGTGATTTTATTGCATGCTAAAAAGCTTCTCAGACTTCTCATCATATGGGCTGTTAAAAATGTATTACCTTTTTGGAATGAAGATAAGCTTAACCGTCTACTGGTGTTTTTCATGTCATGGCTGCATTGCATCTGTAAAATCAAACTTCAAATGCTCGGACAGAATCCCCACTTACTTTATATGTTGAGCTTAAGTTAGCTTTAGCAAGGTTTAGGCTGTACCTGCTAGCATCAAAACTGTCGATTTCTGCAGCTAGTTTTTTTGAAGGATGTGAAGTTGTTTTGTGTGATTAACTTTGCCTAGAACTGAGGAAAAGAAAAAAAATGTTCCTGGCATAAAATTATTTTTAATATTCTTTTGTTTAACTATTGAATATATTTAATATTTTTATGAATAAGTACATAAAAGAGACATTATTACATTATTCAAAGGCAGACCCCGTTAACATATGGATATTTGGAAGGCAATAGGCTCCACTGGAATTTAATTAGGGGTATTGGGGGAAATAGAAATCATAATCTTGCTGATTTGTAGTAATAAAAAAAATGTTCCTTCCGCTTCTTCAAAATGGGTTACCTGCAACATAAAATCCGAATTAAATATTTTTTGTTTTTGCTTTTTAAAAGTGAAAATATCTGACAAGTCGATATGAATACCTTTGTTAATCAATGTACCTCATTGATAATTCTCATATCTGATTAATGTCCACCTACAACCCTACAACACCTCACTGATGCATGCAGTGCACATGTTCAGACATAATTTAAATGTAATTCTAGCAGCAAGGAGCATCCCTACAGCATGTATTTCAGATCTTTGTGGAACTTTGTACATGTTTGTCCAGCCTTCAGCACAGTGTCTTCCCCTATCAAAACTGTTGGGTTTTCTATGAGCCGTCAGCAAAAGTGACTCCATCTCGCACCGTTCTCACATGGCTACATTGCAATTGTCTGCTCCAGTGAAGCCTTTTGCCATGTGGGAGAGGTCTGCTCTTTTCATGGACACACACATGCACATGCACTTACACACATACCTCTGTATCCAGTTGATTCACTTTGCTGGAGCCTACAGACCTCCAACTGCATGATTTATCTTACCCAGCAAGTCAGAGAATTCAGGTTGTTGTAAAATCATTTCAGCTTTTCCAGCATCCCAGTCAGAATCTTTTTATTATTTTTTCCGAGGACATCAGCAATTTAAGCTTAGTGAATAGTTTCTTTAATTTTTTTTCCTAGCAGACAGAGTAATCAAATCAGTTTTAAGTGATTAAGCCCCACATCTGTATTTCAATTAAATACTAAATTATATTGATGTATTTGAACATATTATGTGAAAAACCTTTGCATATTCTATCTTCACAACATCAAAGTGCAGTGAGTCAGAAGGGTTTTTATCGAATCGCTGTCAGAAGATTAGTTTTAATGTGACAGTCAAAAAGTCTGTCAAGAAATCCTGATCTGCAAACAGACTTTAAATCCTAAATATTTCTGCAGCCTAAATATGTTTACAATTATAATTAAAATATACTTTCTTAAAATTGTAAACTGGGTTCTAAACTAAGTACAGATTGTTTGGATACAACACAAACAGACAAACAAATAAATTTAGATATTTAGTATGCAGATTTGAAAAATTAAGTAGAACTGGGCATAACTTGGACTGCTAGACGGCAACAAATTGCTTCCAGTATATTTGGTACAGTATGTATTGAATCTGTATCAAAAACCCCTTTGTAGTAGGCGTCTAGACGTTAGGAATGTGGTGGTTTAAGGCATTTTGTGGCAATCGTCTACAAGGGGTGATAGCAGCAAACAGATTAAAAAGTTCCTTATGCCAATGACTTTTAAAATATGTGCTACGCTTTCACTGTTTCTATTTATTGTTAGGCTAATGCCCTTTAATTGATAATTTTTAGAATTTATTTGCTAAAATTTGCTTTTTGACATTTTTATTCATGTGTCCTTTGCTGCAACAGCCATTGTTTTAACCATCCACCTGATTTTGTGGCACATATGATCACAACATTTCTTTGCACCTCCACATTGCCTTGACAGTTCCCCAGTCTTTCAGTTGATATTTTGCTCTGTGCAGCCGGTGAAGCCGCCTCAGGGAGTTTGTTGGGACCTGCATGAAGGCTGTGTACTGCTTCACTGCTTCTTAAACATAATTCGGCCTCGAGTCTTGAGCAATAACAGTGGTCACTCTAACAACTGCAACAGCTCCTCTGGCCTTTATTGCCCAATGGGGTCAACAAGGCAAACCAGAGCATGGGATTGAACTGCTTAACTGGCTGAAACTGGTTCTTTTCTGTATGTTTATTGTGTTTAAAAACCAGAATTGTTATTTTTGTTAAGTTTTGTATGATAAATTATAAACCACACTCAAATTATTGCCTCACCTTGAAGTATATACCATCAAATGTCAAGGATATTTCATAGATTCGAGCTTCAGTTTTCAACACAATGGTGGGCTTGCTACACATTATCTTTGCGGTCATGTGAAGGGCAGATGCTACTGAAGGGGAGATAATTGGTGGCAAACTGTCTGAAATGTATAATTAGAAAGGACAAGACACTCCCCCTCTTTTCTTCTTAGCATCTTTCCTTTTTCACTGGGTGATCTGAGTGCCCAAGTGAGCTTTGATCTTGGCTAAGGTTTTTTGAGCATTGTTAGATAGGATCAATTTGCTCCAACACGCATTAGTCTTTTGGTTTCTTATCTAGCACAATGCTTCTGTTTGCAATACGTCAGATAACATACAAAGCGACAGGAGGTGTTGTTCTTCCTAACTCATGCTTTTCCATCTTATGATTATTACAAAGGTATTATGTAGTTGTAGTCTCGGAACTGCTTCATGAATGATCTTCACTTAGCATCATTATTATACCAGAGCACACTAAGACATATGCATTTTGAGAAGAAGCTTCTTGACTTGTCTGTTTTGTGTAATAACTTTTCTTTATTTTTTTAGTTTCAAGCTTTCAAAAGCAATGCAAATTTAGTAATTCAGTTAACTTAATTTTTTTATTGGTAATTAAATAGTATGTCTTGGTTATTTCTTGATGATTACTTATATTTAAACATATCTGTGAGTGTGATATTGACAGATGGTTTGTTTGTTTTAATCAGTGGGCTCAGAGGGGTTTGATAAAAGAGCCTGATGTCGTCAGCTTTACCTCTTGTGCCACGGCACATTACCATCTCAGCCTCTCTTCAGTCCAATAACCTGCTGCTTGACTGTAATAAAGGAGGGTTAGGAGAAGTGGAGGTCATTTTGCCTATTACTGGTGGTTACAACAACACATAAGGGAACAGAATAAGGAGACACAAACCCTGCAAAAACCAAGTCAGTAGTAAGGTCTTAAAGGAAACACATCATTTTGGGGAACACACGTCAGTGACAGAACGCCTCTTTTTCTGCAATAATCCCATCGTATTTAACCTATTTCACCTGTGTTTTGCACTTTGAGTGCTCTGGAAAACCATGCTGTAAATAATAGACTTATTTGGACATCCACAATTTCCGTGTCATTAGCACCACAGCTCTGACAGACCATGTATGAATGTTAAATTAAATGAAGAGCACTTTTTAAGTCATATGGACTACTCAAAGCACTCTACACTTTGGCCATATTTACTCTCACAAACGCACACATAGTCATACACAGAGGTCCTTATATGATGCCACTCCAAAAGCTTTCTTTAAGATCATCACCCAACATTTGAGGAAGGTTAAGCCTCTCCATGTCAAAGTCCGATGGCAGTAAAATCATTTCTAGTGATGAGCAGCGCATTGTATTTGTTGCGTTAAGTACTGTGCTGTTGTGAAGCTCTTGCTAGCCTCAGTCCTGTCATTTTTCTCATTAGCTTCAAGTTTTGTTTAATTTTTTTCAATAAAAAAATAAACATTTACTTGTTTTAAAAATAACAGCATGGATTTCTGTTTGTTTCAAATTCATAGTTAAAGGTCGGATATGGAACATGAACACGATAGCGACATCTAGTATGTTTAGGCTGTAGATGCAACAACAGAAAAATCATTCCAGATGTTGCCTGGTTTGCTGCTGATACAGCCAGTGACCAACCTGAACCATGTCCAGGTAAGAAATATATCTTAGATTAATTTAACTCACAGCTAACTTTAGCCAAGTTAGGATAGGATAGGCACCAGCCCCTCTGTGACCCCCTGAGGATAAACGGTATAGAAAATGGATGGATGAATGGATATAAATGTTTTTCCTCCCAGTCCAAAAACCTGACTGTCAGGTTAATTGATCAATCTAAATTGTCCTTAGGTGTGTGTGTGTGTGTGTGCGTGCATGGTTGTTTTTCCTATCCATCTTAATGTGGCCCTGCGATGGACTGGCGACCTGTCCAGGGTGTTCCCTACCTCTTGTCCATTGACAGATGGAGATAGGCACCAGCCCCCCCCGTGACCGCTTAAGGATTAAGCGGTTCAGAAAATTAATGGATGTTATACTTCCATTTTGTAACCCTATAAATACCCTGTGGATATAATTTTTTTAATGTAGGTTTTTATGAAATTGTTCCATATTCAACCTTTAAATCAAGTAAAATAATTTTATTTGATTTCTTTATGGTTGCATAAATTCAACATACATGTAATCAATATACAATGCCTATGCATATATAAATGGCAACATAGGAAACTGTCTGAGAGCAACTTTGAACCTGCTTCCCACCCATAGACTGTGTATAAGATAGATGAAGCCTTTCTGACGTTTCCGAAGATCGGCACTGAAGCCTAATGGGCGTTTCCCACCACCGCCATCTTGGCTGTGTTATGGATCTAGTCGCTCCTGGACATTACAAAAAATGAGTAGGAGCTGAGAGTGGGGATGTGAGGGTGGGGGTGGGTGATTAACGCCTGTCAAACTAACTTAGCTAACCTCGGAACTAATCAAAGCTAACTGAGGTTAGAGGGCAGTTTTACCTAGAAAACTGTGATAAAGCAAGTCTGCTGCCCAACTGCCTTCTAAGTAGATTCAATAATGTTGTTACATAAAACAATTAAGCTTTGTTGGACCATAAAGTTCACTACAACTATGTAAAGTAAAGAAGAAATGTATTAATTTAAATCTGTATTCGATCAATCAGCATGTTATCTTAAATGCACAGCAGAAATATTACTTACTTATCTAAAAAATGGAGCAGAGACTTCTTGGATGGTCTGTTAGTGGAATCCATATCCCAACAACCCATGTTTGTCCAATAAGTGCATGATTAACATCCAGATTCAAGTAAACATTGCAGACACAACTGATGGTCAAATTCAGAGAAAGAAAATGGCAATGAGTTTTAACATGAGTCTGAGGCTGAAGGCCTTCCCTGGTGCAGACAGGAGGGGTGAAGTCACTAGCCATCAGCGTTATATCTGACGGCACATCTAAAACCTGTCAATTACAAGGTACCTGCTCTTATCGTTCTTAATTTTAAGTTTAAATTACATGTAAACGGGTGAGATATATAAAAATTAACCTCTCTCAGAGGTGTCTTGATGGTAAACTTGACCTGTTAAACTTCAAATGTTTTTTTTTTTTACCAAGTTGTGAACATGTTTATTACTGCTTTGAAGTTGCCATTTTAACATGGGAGTCAATGGGGACTTGCTCTTATCTGAAGCCAGCCCCCAGTAGATGAGAGGGGAACTGCAATTTTTGTGACATCAAAGGCTTTAAAGGCACAGTTTGTAATTTTCGGCCAGTAGGGGGCAGTGCAAACCTAAATTATCACAAATCTATTGTATCACAACATCAGTCTCTCTTTCATCGCTTGCAACTAGCAAAGAGGTAAAAATGTATTTATGGCTAAATGTTTTTGCATTTTGAAATCAATGTTTTAATAGCGGGCGTGTTCTATGCGCTTTGTCCGTCTGGGCTCTTGTAGAAGTAAAGATTGCGTCTAATATGGCTTTCCCAATAAAAGAGGACCCATGCCTATGTATTTTAAAACTTATTTTTAAAGTCATAATTTACAATATCGCCAATATTTTGCAATTAAAATGTGCTTTCTGTAATTATTAAGTAAGTAAGTAAGTAAGTAATATTTATTTATATAGCACCTTTCGCAGACAGAGGTCACAAAGTGCTTCTTCTTTCTGATCTAGACCAGAAAAGAAGACACAAAGCAGTGTGAGCCATCCGGCAGATTTTGAAATAACATATGTTCTAATTGCT
Source organism: Apricaphanius iberus (assembly GCA_028564705.1). Taxonomy (NCBI): domain Eukaryota; kingdom Metazoa; phylum Chordata; class Actinopteri; order Cyprinodontiformes; family Aphaniidae; genus Apricaphanius; species Apricaphanius iberus. Next base: position 1,211,503 of record JAPXFQ010000846.1, on the reverse strand, counting down.
TAACTATGTACAAAGTAAAACAATATTAATTGTGAAAGTACGTGTAAAATGGCAATGCTAAATGTTAAATGGAATACATTCACAGGTAATCTGAAATGCTCTCGGTGTACAAGGACGATGGGATGAGCTCATGGGGAAAAGGTATCTGTTACATGATGCACTGCTTACTCATCTGGTGGAAAGCAAGAGTTATGCTACAAAGATCATAGGTATGTACAAAAGCTGACTAAGTAGTGTAGAAAATTTATTCTGGATCTGTAGGTGTGGAGCGTTGTATGTTGTTGAAGCATTTACCCCATGTACAAAGGCTTTTCTCCTTGCTGCAGCTTTGCTGCACTTCTTCCCTCCTTTTTTTCTACCCATTCCCTGTCATGGTGATGTGAATAAAGGCCACTAACAAACAATGTTTTTCAGACACTGCCTGCTGTGGTGTAGATTCACTCACCTCAGCATGCCAATTTTTTGGTCAGACCTATTTTCTAATTAAATAGCAAATCATTATTTTACTACATGGGGCACTTAAAGCCGCATTATTTCGGGGAGTGAGTTTTTTTTTAAACCAACGTATGAAGGTCTCTCCCAAAACATCCCTTCACCCCTTGTGATGGCTGGATCCGCCACACAGGGATGAGTTACTCATTTATTCTTTAGTTTAGTTTATGTTACAGATATTTATTTAGTTAAACAGTTTTGATATTTGCTTACATTTATTAAGTTGGACTGATTTGATTGGGGGTGATGCATACACATCTAGGGGGATCCTGTTTAACAAGGGTTTCTTTGGATAATATTAATTCTGTGTCTCTTGAGTCAGCAGTAATCTTCCATTACCCTGGGGACACAGGTGATGTGGCAGAGGGAGGAGCCTAAGCTGATACTTCCTGCATGGCCTCTACCACTGACTGGGAAATGGGGGAGCCAGGAAGTTTTATTTTGCTTTGCTTATTTTTTAGTTTGCTTTATTATATAGTTAGTTTGCAGCAATTTACCTAAAAATGACTAGTCATTACTTTATTCATTTATTCAGTCATTTCCTCATTTTGTATTATAGGTTAGTCTTGTATTGCCCTTCCTCTCGTTTGCCATGGGCTGATCAGCCAGTATAAGAACCTCCCTAGTGTTTCCTGTGTTAGGTCAGTTTTGAATTTGGTTTGTTTAGGGTTCATTTGTTGCACCGTTTCTAGTTTAGTTGACCTCTTTTATGGGCTCAATTTTTGTCATTTGTTCTATTTTCTCATCTGGGTGAATAAAGAAAACCCTGCTTTTTCTAAATCTATTTTCCTGTGGCTCATTCAGGTCCTCCATTTACTGACAAATTGATGTCCGTAGTCACCTACAAATGGGTGACGGCTCGCCAACCTTGACAAGATGGTGTCAGAAGTCTTTTTTGTTACCCACTAGGCAACTGCCAGGAAGGTGTCTCCCATGAGCCCAAGTTTTTGGGTATTTTTTGGGTGGTTTTGCTTCTCTCTCCCACTTTTTTAGTCCTCTCAAAAAAAATAAAAAATAAAAAAAAAACTATTTTTGGGAAGCATGCAGAAAGGTGGACGGAGCATGAGGGGGGCAAAAGACTCTACACAACTGGAGAAACCACCACAAGAGGACAATGAGGAGGATCAAGGAGCTTCTGGAGGGGTGGACAGCTCAGAGGACAGAGGTAATGAACCAACTGTGGCCGATCTGATGTCTCTTCTCCATACCCTCATGGGTCAACAGGAAGCCCGAGAAGCCAGGCAAAAGGAGGAGTCTGCTCGCCAGGAGAAGCGATTTAAAACGCTGCAGCACCAGTTCCGACTGCTACAGGAGGAAGTTCAAGTTAGAACTACTCCAGTGTCTGGGCCTGAACCACCTGCATTGGATCCTCCGGATACAGACCTGGAACCACAGAGCAACCATGATGCGGTGGATGGTGATCAAAAACATCAACCATCAGGTCCGTCTCATGTCTATGAGCCTAGGTTAGAGAAATTTACAGACAGTGATGATGTGGAACACTATCTAATCACATTTGAACGTATTGCACTGGCTTGCCAATGGAAAAGTAGAGATTGGGTTTTCCATCTCATTCCTCTGCTAACGGGCAAGGCAAAGGCGGCATATGTTCAAATGGATATTGATGAGGCCTTGGACTATCATAACGTTAAGGCAGCAATTCTATCAAAGTTTGACATTAATCCTGAGAACTATAGGCAGAGATTTCGGTCTCTGGAGCTCAATGTGGATGAAAGCCCCAAGGAACTGTATGCCAGGCTGAAAGAACTATATGCTAAGTGGGTTCAACCAGCAGGTAAAACCATCAATGAAATTGGTGAAATAATTATCTTGGAGCAATACCTGCGCATGCTTTCTCCTGAGCTACAAGTGTGGATTAAGGAGCACAATCCAAAGTCTGCTGCAGAGGCTGCTATAAAGGCAGAGGTGTTTGTGGCTGCCAGGCGGAAAGGACAGCCATGGAGCTACTTGGCCTGGAAAGGACAGGAGGGACGCAAACCGACACCACAGTGCCACCAACGAGCACCTGCAGATGTCGGTGTGTGGCCAACTAAGGAGGACCGACCAGCTAAACCGGCAGCCAGAACCCCTATCTGTTATCTCTGTGGAGTAAAAGGCCACACCAAATCTATGTGCCCTACCAAAGCTAAGTTGACTCATTTATGTGTTGCTCCTCGCTCTGAACCTCAGCATGAGTCGCCTAGGAGAGTGAGGACTAAATTAATTGAGGTGAATGGTGAGTTAATTAATGCCCTTATAGACACAGGCAGCGATCAGACCATTATACATCAGCAGTTTGTTCCACCACACATGATCAGGACGTCAGAAAGCATTCCTGTTTTTTGTGTACATGGGGACAAAAAGTCTTATCCTACAGCAGATGTTTACATTAAGGTGGAGAACCAAGCTTACCTGTTGAATGTTGGTGTGGCTGATAAATTGCCATTTCCAGCAGTATTGGGTTTAGACTTCCCTGTACTGTTTGATTTGCTGGACACTGACTATGTCTGTAATGTTGCAGTGACGAGGGCTAGGGCCAACCAGGTGGAACCCACTCCAACGCTCAGTGTGCTTCCTTTTTTTGATGCAGAGTTGGATACAGCACTCGGGAAGGCTCGCAAATCTCGTAAGCAGAGAAGGAGGGAGAAATTCCAACAGACTGTTGTTGAGCCCTGTTTTGACCCTGAACCTGACCTGCCTCTGGCTGTTAAAATTCCAGACAATATCACTGAACTGCAATTAAATGATGCAACATTGGCACATCTTTTTCAGAGGGCCAAGGGAAGAGAATTTGTGGCTGAGCCAGAGGCCGGACGAGGAGATGAGTTTATACTGAGAGAGGGACGTCTTTATCGCCAGCAGGACTCGGAAATGCAGCTGGTGGTTCCTAAACCGGTCAGGGACATGGTGCTGACTTTAGGACATTCAATTCCCTGGGCTGGCCACTTGGGGAAACAGAGGACCACTGCTCGCATTAAGAGACATTTTTACTGGCCTGATTTAAGTAAGGATGTTGCCACTTTCTGCAAAACCTGTCATCAGTGTCAGCTTACCTCTATCAGAGTCCCCTCCAGAGCTCCTCTACAACCTCTACCAATAATTGGAACTCCATTTGAAAGACTAGGCATGGATATTGTTGGCCCAGTTGAGAAAAGCAAAGCAGGCAACCGATATATGTTGGTGATAGCTGACTATGCAACAAAATACCCTGAGGTATTTCCTTTGAAGTCAATAAAGGCTAGAGCCGTTGCAATTTGCCTGGTGCAGTTTTTCTCCAGAGTTGGATTCCCACGTGAAATCTTAACTGACCGTGGCACCAATTTTATGTCCACCCTCCTAAAACAAGTTTACCAGTTGTTGGGTATCAGAAGTCTGAGGACTTCTTCTTATCATCCGCAAACGGATGGCCTCACTGAACGGTTTAACCAAACTTTGAAGCAAATGTTGAGAAAATTTGTTAATGATACAGGTACGGACTGGGACAAATGGTTGCCCTACCTGTTGTTCGCCTACAGAGAAGTACCACAAGCCTCCACCGGGTTCTCTCCTTTCGAGTTACTGTATGGACATGAAGTGAGGGGGCCCCTTTCCTTGCTGAAAGACATCTGGGAAGGTGAGCCACCCCACTCTGAACTGTAACGTGATCTCCTTTGTTATACAGATGCGGGAGAAGCTGGATAGGATGCGTGAGCTGGCCCAGTCTCATATGGCCGAGGCACAAAAACGGCAGAAGGTCTGGTATGATCACGCTGCACGAAAACGGTCTATTTGTTACTGGCCAAAAGGTTCTTGTCCTCCTGCCTAGCAGTGACAACAAACTGCTTGCCAAGTGGCAAGGGCCCTTTATGGTCCAGCAGAGAGTTGGGCAGACCACCTACCGGGTTGCCGTACCTGGACAGCCACGTTCTACCAAACTGCTGCATGTAAACCTGCTGAAGGAGTGGGAGGAGAGACCAGGAGAAGACAGAGAAGTACTACTCATCAGGAACGTTCCAGAGGAAGAGGAGGTGGAGGAACAGTACTTCCCTTCAGTCCGTCCCAGTGGACAGGATCTTTGCCATCTGTCTAAAGACCAACAATATCAGGTGAAAGCCCTGCTCAACACTAAAGTGTTCCAGGAAAATCCTGGGCGAACTGATATTGTTCACCATGAGATTGTGTTAAAGGGAGGAGCGGTTGTGAAACGACGGAGTTACAGATTGCCTGAACGCCTTCTGACTAGTCTGAAGGAGGAGGTTAATCTAATGCTCTCTCTGGGTGTGATTGAACCATCTAAAAGTGAGTGGTGTAACCCAGTAGTGCTAGTGCCAAAGAAAGATGGCAGCATTAGATTCTGCATAGATTTTAGGTACCTGAACTCCGTCTCAAAGTTCGACTCCTATCCAACACCACATATTGATGACCTTATAGAGCGACTGGGAGGAGCCAGGTACCTTACCATCTTAGATCTGTGCAAAGGCTACTGGCAGGTTCCCCTCACTCAACCATCCAGAGAGCTGACAGCGTTTCGGACTCCATGGGGTCTATTCCAGTTCACCGTTCTACCCTTTGGTCTACATGGAGCTCCAGCAACCTTCCAGCGTCTTATGAATCAGGTACTTTGTGGCATGTCTGATTTTTGTGCTGCATATCTGGATGACATTGTCATTTTCAGTAAAACCTGGGAGGAGCACCTGGGACATTTGGAGAAGGTGCTGCACCGTCTACAAGAGGCTGGAATGACTGTAAACTCTTCCAAATGCGTCTTTAGCAAGACAGAAACTGAGTACCTCGGCTATGTCATTGGGAATGGGGTGATAAGACCACAAGTGGATAAAGTTTGTGCTCTTGAATCCTGCTTGTTGCCAGTGACTAAAAAACAGCTTAGATCTTTCTTAGGCATGGCTGGATTCTATCACAGGTTTATCCCTAATTTTTCCACTAGGGCAGCACTACTCACTGACCTGACGGGAGCCCGGTGCCCAGCAAACATCCAGTGGACAGCCGAAGCAGAGTCTGCATTTCAGGACATCAAGCGGTCTCTGAGTAAGAACCCTGTTTTGCACAGTCCGGACTTCCAAAAACCTTTTATTCTACAGACTGACGCTTCGGAGAGGGGCTTGGGAGCAGTCTTATTACAGGGTCTGCCAGAGGAGCGACACCCGGTAGCTTTTATTAGCCGCAAGCTGTTCCCGAGAGAGGTCCGTTATTCAACGGTGGAGAAAGAGGCTTTGGGGATTAAATGGGCCCTAGACTCTTTCAAGTATTACCTCCTTGGCCGTGAATTTACTTTGGAAACCGACCACAAGGCTCTACAATGGATGGCGCGGATGAAGGACACCAATGGGCGAATCACCAGGTGGTACCTGGCCATCCAACCGTTCTGTTTCTCAATCAACCACATCCCGGGGAAGGACAACGTCCTGGCAGACTTCCTCTCTCGCTGTCCCAGCGAGAGTTTTGAAGGCGGGGGTGTGTGATGGCTGGATCCGCCACACAGGGATGAGTTACTCATTTATTCTTTAGTTTAGTTTATGTTACAGATATTTATTTAGTTAAACAGTTTTGATGTTTGTTTACATTTATTAAGTTAGACTGATTTGATTGGGGGTGATGCATACACATCTAGGGGGATCCTGTTTAACAAGGGTTTCTTTGGATAATATTAATTCTGTGTCTCTTGAGTCACCAGTAATCTTCCATTACCCTGGGGACACAGGTGATGTGGCAGAGGGAGGAGCCTAAGCTGATACTTCCTGCATGGCCTCTACCACTGACTGGGAAATGGGGGAGCCAGAAGCTTTATTTTGCTTTGCCTTATTGTTTAGTTTGCTTTATTATATAGTTAGTTTGCAGCAAATTTACCTAAATGACTAGTCATTTCTTTATTCATTTATTCAGTCATTTCCTCATTTTGTATTGTAGGTTAGTCTTGTATTGCCCTTCCTCTCGTTTGCCATGGGCTGATCAGCAAGTATAAGAACCTCCCTAGTGTTTCCTGTGTTAGGTCAGTTTTGAATTTGGTTTGTTTAGGGTTCATTTGTTGCACCGTTTCTAGTTTAGTTGACCTCTTTTATGGGCTCAATTTTTGTCATTTGTTCTATTTTTTCATCTGGGTGAATAAAGAAAACCCTGCTTTTTCTAAATCTATTTTCCTGTGGCTCATTCAGGTCCTCCATTTACTGACAAATTGATATCCGTAGTCACCTACAAATGGGTGACGGCTCGCCAACCTTGACACCCCTCCTGCAAACTTTTCTCTCCCTGTACCCCCTCCCCCCTTACAATTGGGCACGTGCATCACCTGTGTTTTCACAGCATGTAATTGTGTACTTTATCAATCAAATATTATATTGATTTGCTTTACTAAATATATGACTGTCTTACCTGTTCAGCAAAAATGTGTACAAAGCTACGTCACTTTGAAGCATTTTAAAGATTCGATGGTAGCCTATCTCCATGTTAAAAAGCATCTCTGATTTAAATCGGGGGGGGGGCATATCGACGCAACATCCTACTCGGGTCTCTAAGGCATTTTTCAAGTTTGTCGCCGTATTTCCCATTGTTTTGTTTTTTCTGAAGTTGATGTAGCCCTGGGTAGTATTTATCAGAGGTTTGCTGTGACTTCTCTATGACCGCTCTCTGCCATTATGGTGACTGTGAACAGGGAGCGGCTTGCCTTCGCGCCCTCATCTCCACAGGTTTGTGTGATGTGCATGCACGTTGATTGACTGGTGACACAGCAGAAACAAGAATTCTATTGCATAAAAAAATTCAGTGCTCAGTCTGAATTGCATAGTGGTCTATTGAAGGAAGGAGGGACTTTAAGTAAAATAACAAATGTTATGGAGCACTAGCCTTTTATCATAGTGCTGAACCCCAGATCATTTTAAATATATATATATATATATATATATATACACACACACACACATATATATATGTATATATACATATATATATATATATAAAAAACTTTAATACATAAAAAAATTATCCGGAATGTAGCTTTAAAGCCTATGCACATAACCTTCATCTAAAGACAGTCAGGTGATCATTAAAACACCAAGAAAATACAGTATAACAAACTATTTTTTTCATTAACATGCTTTGTTATTGCTAAGCAGTGACGACTTCATGCAATTCTTTATAAATAAAATAGACTCCATAAAGAATAAGATAATTGGGAACCTTCCCAATATGCTTGCTTCCTCCTTAGTTACTGAGGCAGCCTCAAAAATGGTGGAACCTAATATATGCTTAAATGCTTAGTACATGAACTTTGTGATGTACTAAAATTATTAGCTTCATCTAAACCTTCAACTTGCGTTTTAGACCCAATCCCAACTAAACTCTTAAAAGAAGTTTTCCCTCTGATCGCTGCTCCAATTTTAAATATAATGAATCTATCCTTAGTCAATGGATATGTACCACAGGAGTTTAAGATTGCTGTAATTAAACCTCTACTTAAGAAACCCTCTCTTGATCAAAACGACTTAATTAACTATAGACCGATATCTAATCTTCCCTTCTTATCTAAAATTCTTGAGAAAATAGTTGCACACCAGATATGTGAGCATTTAAACAATAATGAGCTGTTTGAGACGTTTCAGTCAGGCTTTAGAGCTCATCATAGCACTGAAACAGCTCTGGTGAAGGTTACTAATGATATTCTCATAGCCTCAGACAATGGACTGGTGACCATTCTGGTCCTGTTAGATCTCAGTGCTGCCTTTGACACTGTTGATCACAATATTCTCATAGAAAGGCTTCAACGTGTCGGTATAATAGGAACAGCCCTAGGCTGGTTTAAATCTTATTTGTCTAACAGATTTCAGTTTGTTCAAGTAAATGATAAACCCTCCTCAACCTCAAAAGTTACTTGCGGAGTACCACAGGGTTCAGTGCTTGGGCCGATTCTTTTTACTATATATATGCTTCCTATTGGTAAAATAATTAGGCAGCATGGGATAAATTTCCATAGTTACGCAGATGATACACAGCTATATCTATCCATAAATCCTGATGAATCCAATCAGTTAGGTAGACTACAGGCATGTCTGGAAGACATAAAAACTTGGATGACTCTAAACTTCTTGCTTCTGAATTCTGATAAAACAGAAGTTGTCGTCTTTGGACCAGAAGCTCTGAAAAAGAAACTACTTAGTCAACCCCTTCACCTAGACGGCATTAAATTAGCCTCCAGTAATAAAGCAAAAAACCTCTGTGTTATTTTTGACCAAGATATGTCATTTAGATCTCACATTAAAGAAGTCTGTAGGATTTCCTTTTTTCACCTTAGGAATATTACAAAAATTAGAACCATCCTGTCCAGGAGTGATGCTGAAAAACTAGTCCATGCCTTTGTTACTTCAAGGCTGGATTACTGTAACTGTCTATTATCAGGTAGTCCACATAATACAATTAAAAGTCTTCAGTTAGTTCAAAATGCTGCTGCTAGGATTCTGATGAATATTAAAAGAAGAGATCACATTTCCCCTGTTTTAGCTTCTCTTCACTGGCTCCCAGTAAAATCTAGAATAGAATTCAAGATCCTCCTTCTGACATATAAAGCCCTTAATAATCTAGCTCCATCATACATAAGAGACCTGATTGTTCCATATGTTCCTAACAGAGACCTTCGCTCTCAGACTGCAGGTTTACTGGTAGTTCCTAGGATTTCTAAAAGTAGAATGGGTGGCAGATCTTTCAGCTATCAGGCTCCCCTCCTATGGAACCGGCTCCCAGGGTTGGTTCGTGAAGCAGACAATTTGTCTATCTTTAAAACTAGGCTAAAAACTTTCCTCTTTGACAAAGCTTACAGTTAGAGATATGTTTATAGGTAGTTAGAGTCAGGTCAGACAGGTAGATAGGAAGAGACAGGTTAATGTTAGTAGTCAGGCAGAGTGTCAAAAGTTAGGAAGAGATAGGAAGAGGTAGAGTAGCTAGGTAGAGATAGATTAATGTAAGCCAGGTAAAGATCCGGAGCCGGTCGCGGCTTACCGCCGCGGAAGAAATGCGCCCCACGGGGGCCAGCCAGCGCCGGAGAGAGGTCCCTCAAGGGGATCCTCCCGCACAGTGCGGCCGCCCATTACCTGCCGGGTTGAATCCCCCGGGCAGACTGTGCGGACCCCACCCGTTTATCTCTTAAACGTTTCTCGCCCTCTTCAACTCTGTCCTCTCAGTTCTGTCTATTTTTCCTTAAGATAGTTGTCGACTATCGGTCTCGTGCCGGTATTTAGCCTTAGATGGAGTTTACCACCCACTTTGGGCTGCATTCTCAAACAACCCGACTCCGAGAAGACCCCGGCATGACGGGGGCCGTTACCGGCCCTACACCGTCCACGGGCTGAGCCTCGATCAGGAGGACTCAGACAGAGTGTTGGTAGCCAGGTCTCCTAGTAGCTAGGAGACAGGTTAATGTTAGTAGCTATGCTGCTTTAGGCTAGGCTGTTGGAGGACATTATTAGGGTCTGTTCCTACTTTCTCTCCTACTTCTCCCCAACTGCATGATGTGCTGTCAATTCAAGCACTAACCTGTTTTCTATTATAGTAGGTGCTCCGGATTAGCCCTGCTTGACGACCCTGACTAAGATGGCATTGCAGTGACGGAAAATTCTCCACGTCCTGCAACAAACTTCTGCATCAGTTCTATTGCTCTTTCTGTGTCTCTGTTATGTATTCTCCAAGCCACAGACGGTCGTGGCAGATAACCGCTTGTGCTGAGCCTGGTTCTGCCGGAGGTTTCTTCCTGTTAAAAGGGAGTTTTTCCTTCCCACTGTCGCTGCATGCTTGCTCAGTATGAGGGATTGCTGAGAATTCCACGACGCAATCTTCTGTGGTTCTGTAATTTCTACACTAAACATTGTATTGTAATAACACTTTTTGTAAAGTGCCTTGAGATGACATCTGTTGTGAAATGGCGCTATATAAATAAACTGAATTGAATTGAATTGTTATTATGAACAGTGAGGTTTTTACTACTTATCACTCCATTAATAAACAGATTATAAACTGTTTTCACATTTGAGTTCAATCAGTTAAGGATACCATTTAGAAATAGCTGATACATGCAATAAATTGAAAAGCCAGATCTCTCTTCTAGGGACTTTTAGTTTTTAGGTGGGGTGGCTGTATCTCAGTGGTAGAGTTGTTGGCCTGCAACCCAGAAATTGTAGGTTTGCGTCGGCCAGCTACATGTTGTTGTGACCTTGGGCAAGACACTTCACCTAACTGTGGCTACAATCATACTGTAGCTTGCTTTCACCAGTGTGAGAATGAATAATGGAATTGTAAAGTTCTTTAAAGGGTCTTGAAAAGTGCTATATAAATGCAATTCAGGATTATTTTATTATCTTTTTTTTATTTACTTCTTATATTCAATGTATCAAAGCAAAATATGTGTAATTTATTTTTTACAGTTGTCTTTCCTTGTGTATATTATGAAATTGTGGATCGAGTTCTACATGGTTTTTCATTCTTCATCAGCATCAATGAATATACCACCTCCCTAAACTGTTGGTTCTACAGTGAACTGACAATTTCAATCCAAACATATATTGTGAGCCTCTAATAAATGAAGTAGTTCCCCACCTTCCCCTTTTGCACTCCCCTCTCTCCATCTGTTCCTGGGATGAGGCCGGAAAAGGAGCCAGGGAGGGCTACGAGCTGGAACAAGTCTATCTGCAGCAGCAGGCCTGGCCTCAGAAGCCACAGAGGGACTTAAACTGAATGCAACAGCCCACTTTTCGTCCGACCAGATGCAGATGACTTCGCTTTTCCTCCGCCTCTCCACTGCACAATAATACCCTTTTGTAGCACAAGGGGAGAATCCAAGCTTTGTCCAGTCAACCTTAATTTATGGCACACATACTTTCCAGACGCACATATTGTTGCACAAGCTACAAAGGCATAAGCTTTCAAAGAGGTGGAGAGGAAGTGCTGGCAGGAAGATTCTAGCAGTTTCTTTGTTTGAGGAATGGTATAAATCATTCACTAGAACATGCAATTCCCAGATTCAACAGTGCATTTATTTTCATAACTTCAAAGATGAGAAGGGAGTCAAAGGTGATTTTTTTTCCCCCAACCTCCCATTGCCTTATCACATTTCTATAAGCCTGTATATTACCCGAGGTCTACTGCTAACCTGCTAACCTTCTGTTTTGCGTGGCCTTAGATGCTATGGTGAACTTTATTTATTGAACTTTAACAGACATAAAAACATATTTCATACACAACAACCTTTTTCTTACTGTCGGACATTAAATACGACAAGCTCTCTCATTTTCAGTCAGTTAGGATTATCAAAAAAACACTTTGATTTGTTATAAACAGAATAATAAAGGAAAGTTTTTTCTTTTATATAATTATAACTTTTGGTAACTTCACATATTTGCATGCACTGTGTTTTAAACAGTTTTGGAAGAGCCACAGTTGATGCAATGGATTTCAAAAACTATTTGATTAATTCTCAACATTTTAGTTACTTGGATAAAAGCTGTGGATACTTTTTCCGCAGGAGTGACTGGTGTTCACAAAATAGATGATATTATGAGAAAAGAACGGCTTATTAAAATATATGGTTATCCTAGCACCAAATTTATTAGGTATATTAGGCCCAATCTCAGTTCCTTAGAGAACTTGTGATTTAAGGAACTAAAAATTCCATCTACATTACATAACAACAGTAAGATTAAGGAAGGATACCTAAAATGTTTGACCTAATTGACAGTTTAAAGGCAGATCTAGTACATATGGAGAACACAAACAGTTATTTCTGACTCTAAAGAACCCAAAACATCTCTTAAAAATCCGTTCTCTCTCATTATATCAACAATTATAAAATGGGAATAATTTTGATAACCATAACTGACATAAGACAGAAAAGTTTAGTATCATTTAATGTTAATGAAAAACAAAAAATATTTTATACAGTGTTACTGTTATCCATTTAAAGTTTAATTGTATTTGCCAGTGTCCAATTAAAAAAAAAAAAATTTCATGAAAGTATTAAATCATATTTATCTGACACATGCAGTGAAAAAGAACTGTAGTGTTCTGTTCTATTTGACCTGCCATCCATGGTCTAATTAGAAGTGACTGGTTGCCCTCTGTGCCGAAAACATCAACCCTAGACCTTTTCGATTTTTGCTTGAACATGAGGACAAAAGAAAAAAGCTCCTGGCGGGAACCTATACCCATTAATGAACTGCTGGACATAAATTGGTATTCCTGTAGAAATATCTGAATAAAGTAACTTCACCCAAAATCAGGATTTCTGAATAATAACATTTCAACATATCTATGCTCTACCTTGGATTATAGACTATGATTGAAGAAAAGATCGAAATTGCCACACTGATATTTTTTATGCCATCATAATACTAATAATTTGGCACCACTTTTAAATCTATCATCTAGAGCTGGGCGGTATACGATATCGAAATGTATGACTGTTACTGCATTATTTTGCCAGTGCATTTAAATTCACAATGTAAAAAAAAAAAAGAAGAAGAAAATATGTGCTTAATGTAGCAGTGCCACTGCCCCTTTAAGAAATGAGTGTCGCCTTCAGTCACATGACTACGCAGTCATGTGACATCCACAAGGAATTGTGCTGCTAAAGCAGCAACTGTGTAGTTATATATAGCAAGTGTTTAGCCTCATTTAGCGACTGTTTTTCAGAAAAAATGAGACTAGCGACAAATAAAGTGACTTTTTATGGTGTTATTGGATACTCTAATGTAGAGCATGTATGTTCGCTTCTAGCTCAACAACTCCATCCGCCCAGGTCCTGCTCAGGCAGAGCAGATACTAAACCCGCTGAGTTGTTGTTGTTTATACCCTGCTTGAAGCCGCCGCCGCCTATTCCCACCTATGCTCCGATGTAAAATATCTTCTGTCTAAAATAAACGGCTGCACACTGAAATCACAGATTTCACTCAGCCCCCATCAGTTCCCCACCTATTCTGGTCTGTGTGGTCACGCTGAGTCTAAACTGGACTCTAAGAAAGACAAAAAAAGAGTGGGAATCAAACACTGATTTAAAAGGCTGTTTGAAGCCGTTCAATAGCAAGATGCCATCATATTTTCAAGAACATTATGTACATTTGGCCACTACTGGACATTGAATACATTAAAGGGGTAGGGTCAGTGGTGATGTGGTATTTTTTATCGTCCACTTATTTTGATCTAGGTGAAATGCTCCATATACTGAAATATTAATTTTAACTCATATCGCACAGCCCTACTGTCATCTTTGTGACTACATCAGTTATTTGATCTGAAAGCTATGTTGAGATTAAACATTTTTAGTCAACAAAATATAGTCTTACTTCTTAATCACAAAATCTGACTGCCTAATAATAATAACAATAATAATAATCACAAAATTTGACTGCCTAAATAACAAATAAAACATATAAAATGAACCATAAAAGTTGTCTTATAAACATAGAGGCTCTGTCACAATATGTGGGAATTTGCTTTAGAATATCCAGTCTTAAAAACTGGATTAAAAGTACCTTTAAGCAATTGTTAAACATAATTTCCATTAAGTCCACATTGCTATGTTAGTATTTTTGATTGCTTTAGCTGTAAGCAGGAAATTTATCATAAATTATAAAAATAAAGGCTTGAAAAATGCCTCTGTGTAACTACTCGATACAATGTTGTGACTTTGTGAATGAAGTTACTAAAATAAATGAACTCATCATCCATCCATCCATTTTCTAAACCGCTATCCTCAAGGGGTTGCTGTCAATTGGAATCCTTTGGTTTCTGATACTTTTTTAACATTCCTGCTTGATTGTTCTTCTAAAATCCATATGATCATCAGCTTGTCTGGCTTCATCATGATTGTAATTCGGTGCCATTACTTCACAGTCTAATTAATGTCTAGCTAAATAGCGGGAAATAGTTTTTCAGCCATGTATCCAGTCCCGGTGCCATAGGGGGACAGTGCCTGCCCACAGAGACAGCTGTGCCCCACCCTGTAAAGCAGATGTCAGCTAGACAGAACCAGGCCAAGCGCCATGGGCGGCTGGACAATGCATTGACTGTTGTACATAGTCCATACCACATGCCGGCGGCAGTGCACCAATTTGTTGTTAGCAGGCCATTTATAAAAGCAAAGAATAAGAAGGAGAGATTAAGGCTACATCCGAATACCCCTACTACACCTACTACGTAGTAGGCGAAAATAAGTAAGCGAGCGATGTAGCAGATCCGAATCTCTAGTATGGATTGGCAAAGTAGTCATAAAGTTCCCGGATGTGTACTAAAGTCACAGTAAAATCCGCTATATGCTACGCTATCCCACAATGCAGCGGAAGCCCCGAAATCGTAGAAGAAGAGTGACGTCCATTATGCCGAGGACTGGTAGCAGCTAGTAAACAATGTCCAAATAGATTACAACAGAATGGAGCAGACCAGCTAGTAGTAATAATGTGACTTGCAGCTTAATCGCTGCACCAGTAACAATCAGCATGTTTCCACTATTGGATCTTCAGTGTGATTTAACTACATCTTTTTCTGATTGCATCTCCATGTATAATGGGCCCTTTAGGAAATCCTCTAAAGGCAAGGCAAGGCAATTTTATTTGTATAGCACACTTTCAACACAAGGCAATTCAAGGTGCTTTACATGATTCAGTGATAATGAAACCACATGATTACAAACAAAACATATAAGTTTAACAGTAATCAATCAGTAAGAAAAGATAATGTAAGGAACAAATGTATGTAATTAATACACAATCACTTAAAAAAGAAATAAAAAGGTAAGAATAGAAATTAAACTACAACAATAAAAAATAATTTAAGGAACAAATTTATGCAATTAAAACAGATTAAAAAAGATAAAACACAATCGGGTAAACAAAAAAAAAAGTGATCAGAAAGCGCAATTTAAGATTCAAATGCAGCTCTGAATAGTAGAGTTTTTATCTTTGATTTAAAAGAACCTAGCGATTCAGCGTTTTTGCATTCGTCTGGAAGTTTATTCCACATTTGTGGAGCATAGAAACTGAAAGCTGCCTCTCCCTGTTTAGTTATGATTCTGGGGACGATTAGTAGGCTAGAGTTGGAGGACCTGAGTGTTCTGCTGGGTTGATATAGTGACAGCATATCTTCAATGTACTTTGGTGCTAAACAGTTCAATGATTTATAAACAAGTAGGAGTATTTTAAAGTCTATTCTCTGAGCTACAGGAAGCCAGTGTAAGGACTTTAGAACTAGGGTGATGTGTTCTACTTTCCTGGTTCTAGTGAGAACACGGGCAGCAGCGTTCTGGATCAGCTGCAGCTGTCTGATATATTTTTTAGGTAGACCTGTGAGGACGTTGTTCCATTAATCGATCCGACTAAAGATAAACGCATGGATAAGTTTTTCACGGTCCTTCTGTGACATCAGTCCTTTAATCCTAGAAATGTTCCTCAGGTGATAGAAAGCTGACCTTGTTATTGCCTTTATGTGACCCTGGAGGTTCAGGTCTGAGTCCATACACCTAAATTACGAGCCTGATGAGTAGTTTTTAGTTGTATTAGCTGAAGCTGTGTGCTGACTTTGGATCGTTCCTCCTTAGGTCCAAAAATAATTACTTCTGTTTTGTTTCTGTGAAGCTGGAGAAAGTTATGGGACATCCGGTCGTTGATTTGTTCAATGCATTCATTTAAGGTCTGGATAGAATCAAAGTCACCTGGTGATAATGTAATGTATAGCTGTGACATCCATATATCAGTTTCTGCAGCCAGTGTGTCACTGCTCAGTGCAGCAGAAATAAGAGATTGACAGAGAAGAAATAGGATTGATGTTTGTTTCTGTTTGCTGTTATCATAAACTGCTTGCCAAGTAACTCTTCTTTGTACAAAATTGGTTGTTTGGTGACGTCTGCTTTTTCCCTCTCATTTACAACTTATCAAACCGACTTAACCACAGCTATAGAGGAAGATGGCTCAATCACGTACACAAGCAGACACAGCATGACAGCGGCTCGTCCATGGCTCCTTCTGGAATAGGAAAACAAACTTTCTGATCATCAATGTATAACAGACCAGTCATTCAGGAAAATTCCCGAAGCTAACTCCGCCAGCCCCCCTCTAAAAGAAAGTCAGCCTTTAATTGATATATAGAAAGGGTTTTGACCCGTAAATATGTAACACACTGCAGATGGTAGATCAAAATGTGAAGGGGTTAAATAAAACTGTTCCCCCCAAAATAAGCCAATGTCCGCCCAGAAAAATTGCCCTGGTGCTGGGTCTACAGGTATCCATCCATTTTGTATACAGACTTAATCAATGAAGGATTGACTGATCTGGTATTTTGTTTAGCTATCACACTCCCCTGACAATAACTTCATGTTCTCTTTTTATATGTAATAAATTGGGCTCTGTCTTTCAGAGTTTAATTCTGTCTATTTCCTAAACCAAGCAATTGGATAAGCTTTTCCTGTGACTATAGGCATATGCTCTCTCTCCTCCTATAGACTTTAAAACTGACTCAAAGCTTATATGTATGTTGGTATATATGTTTGTATAGCTTGGTATAGTCCTAGATGACATCATTAAAAGAGCTGCTGCTCTTTTAGCTACTTTTTCACTACTTTTAGCTATTTTTTTCTTTAATATAGAAACTACACCTTGACCAGTGTTAAGGGTCTTCTTTTTTTAATTGCAGTAGATTGCCACTCACTGCTGGTGGTTTCTTCCCCTCTCAATGGAGTTTTCCAGTTGTAAAATACAAAACTTTGAGTTAATAACAATCCAGCATTGTCTTTCTCTGCTTCCTGTATGGTACCTAATGTAGTTTGATTGCCAGCTAAGTCAGACTACCATTAATTTATTAAACATGTAAAAAAAAAAAAATAGGTTGCATGGCTTCCACTACAAAGTCATGGCATATCCACCATTGTTGACAGAGCCTTAACTACAAAATGTATGTGGTCTCAGAGGTTGCTGCACTTTGAGAATAACTTTTGTTAGAATAACATTTATTAATCTCATGCAATGTTATGTTACAGCTCTGCTTGTATAGATCAGGATTCATTCACAATCCCATGTTGAGTGCTTAAAATGGCCGGGGTGGCAGGATATTAGATCTTATTTTCACAATTACTCTTCTAGTAGTTATCTGACCCTCAGAGCCCTCATAGACCATATAGAGAATTGAATCTCCAGCCCAAGATGGTCAAGTTATCATTAACGGTGCAATATGCAAGAATTTCAGAGGGAAATAATCACACAACATTCTAATATCTCAATAATGTCGTAAGGAAGTTTACATGTCCTGCATCCATAATTCACCGTTCCAGAGCCAATCATATGTAGGGATGGGTATTGTTTAGGTTTAACCAATACCAGTGCTAAACCAGTATTTATGAAACTGTGCTGGTGGTTAAACGGTGCTCGAAATGGTACTCAAAACGGTGATTAAAGATTGGAAAACATACAAACTTCATCCAAATCTCTCTTGTTTTTTTTTTTTATTTCTATTAGGGCTAATCACAGGGTAACTGTGAATTAATCACCATCCTAAATATGACCAAAAAATGTGAAATTTTAGCGTAAATGAGGGACAAATCCAGATGCCGGTGCTCATTTTAAAAAAATTAAATATAGGAGAAATCAATAGAATTTTTGTTTTGAACCCCACAATTGCATTCCCAATGCATGTGTGGTCTCATATCTAAAATAACAAATACAGGTAGAACCAACCGAAATATATGAATAAACTTAAGATTTGGATATCCCCAGTCTGTGTTAAACATCACATAAATTAAATGTCACAATTTACCTTTTACCATAAGTAAACACTCAGCAGATTTTTCAGTTTATCACTTCAGAAAATTAATGCCATTATTGTGAAGATGTACACAGGTACTTCCGATAATAAGTTATAACTAATTCAAGTCCGAAAAACATAATTTTAATGGAGTAATGCACATTTTTAAAGCAGCGTTAATTCACTATGAAATGTACTGAAGCTATACAGTGAACCAACATGCATAAATCAACATAAATACGGCTCATTTATACTACGCACTACACACAGTGAGCTGACATCCCAAGCAGACGGTAAAGTAAATTCCACAGACAACTTAGGAACTTATAATCATATCAACCCAATACGCCAATAATAATGTACTCACATGTGATTTAGGCACACACACACACACGCTGCTGCACAACAGTTCGCTGTTTGGCTGTTTAGGAAGGAGAGCTGATGTGTTCTAGGCTGAATTATCAACAGGGCGGTGTCCTGTGTATCTGTTAATAGTGTAGTTTTTTGTTTTGTTTATTCTAGTAATTAATCAACCTGTGTTTTTAGACAGACCTAACTTTTAGAAGTTTTTTTGCAAAAAGATAGCCATCTTAACCTTTTCTTGAGATATAGAGAATTGCTCTTGGCTGATGGCATGCCCAGAATTCATAGTGCTTGACATCTCCGGAAAAAAAAGAACCAAAACAAGTCACCGAAATGTGCTTTGCTTTTCTGTTTGGTTGCTACCGTTTATGTCAGAACCGGTGCCATTATGGAAACCAATCTCGGTACCCATCCCTAATCATATGTGAACCTGCAAGGTTGCCAATTTTATATAGCAAACTGAGTGCTGACATTTGTAATTTTTTACCAACCGGGTTTGAGGCTAACGTCAACCTAACATTACTAGTAGTAAGTTAGAAACAAATACCTGTCTTTAAAAATATCTTTAGCTCTTTTTTTTTTTCAATGACCAACAATTCAATATTGCAGTGAACTGTATTAATCTCCTTATCAACTTACTGTGTATAACTTGTCTTCACTCATCATCTTGATTGTTCTGGTGCTGATCAATAACTGGCAACTCATCATGAAACTCACAAAGGGGAGGGTCTGAGTGGCTGAGAGCAAATTCTCTTCTTCACGGACTTTAGTACTCTAGTTTGACCACAAGATGTAATTCTTACATATTGTACCTTTAACTGTGGAAAAATATACTGTGTCTTTC
Organism: Apricaphanius iberus; assembly: GCA_028564705.1. Classification (NCBI taxonomy): domain Eukaryota; kingdom Metazoa; phylum Chordata; class Actinopteri; order Cyprinodontiformes; family Aphaniidae; genus Apricaphanius; species Apricaphanius iberus. Next base: position 1,192,047 of record JAPXFQ010000846.1, on the reverse strand, counting down.
TGCAGTAGCACATTGAATCTTAAGCAGCACACACACTTTATAGATTTACTAAAACCTAATGTTTCACAAAATGTCCCTGGTTTCTCCATGTTTCAACCCATGTGAAGTGCTTTTTTTGTAGATACATCGGCTATACATACACTATATATCAAATTGTAATTATCATAGCAATATCCAAATTTGCAACATTTTAATAAAAAAAGACTGCTTGAGTGCAATATTTGGTCGAATATTATATTGCAAGTGACATGCATGCAAATTAAGTGTAGCAATAATATATCTGCTCTGTTGGATGGACTTTTAACATTCTCAATGGCCCTTTCATTTACATTCTTAAAGGCTGAGATGCAAATACCTAGAAAGCGTGGTAGCACTCTAAACAAGGGAAAAAAAGATGATTTGGGAAAATTAGTTTTGTTTTTGTAATTGATATTGGAGTTTTGAGGAAAAGTAACACAATTCAATGTTTTTCAAGTATTGTGCAAACTGAACACCAATATAGATGCCCGGATAGAGACAGTACAGCTGTAGCTAACTGATAAAGGTTCAGAGGCAAAAAAAAATATTTATACCTAAATGTAGTTTGCAGGAATGTACAAAGGTGTATAAAGAGTGCTGACCACTTTGACCTTTATGCTTTAATACAATTTAAACAGCCAAAGCACTTAAAAATTCACAAAAAGGACGTTTCTCATTTGAAACTCTCTGCGACAAAGTCCCTAAGGTTAGCCATATTCACAGATTTATGTAAGAAACCAGTATGTCATATGTGTTGTTTTTATAAAGGGCAGAGTCGACTAACAAGGTTTACGAGGAGAATTTGGTCTGACAGCTGAAGCACAGAGACTGTATTCAACATTAAACACTACCCAAGTGTAGTGCATTAAATAAGTGAATCCGTTATGTTGGTGCGCCTCAACACAACTCACAACTCTGTTTCATTTTCAATCACATATTGGCCTTTTGCTGGAAACTTAAAATCAATGTTAGCCTTCAAACCAAAGTGCATACATTAAATGATTCATGTTGGATCAAATAGTTCTGTCAGAGAGAACTGTGAAAATATGCTTTTAGCTGAGCAAAAACATATTGGCTTACTGTGCCTTCGGAGACCGTTATTCTGAAAGTCACCTGGGGAACATTACTTTTATCTGGCAGACAGCTTCATCCAGATAACCATCTGGAATGAGCTAATGTATACTGATGCATACCCAATATAATCTAATTTAACCAAATAACAGTGTGAAGTTCCAACAAATTATGTTTATTTTCACAGGTGTATATAATTGTAATACATCTTTGAAACAACTTTGTTAAACTTGGAACTGAAGTCCTTATCTAACTGTTCCAACTCATTAATTTGATGAGATAAAAGCAGAAACCCTTTCCAGGCTGGAATTTGAAGAGACAAATAGTATGTGAATAATGCCATGAATTATTACATAATCTTCATAGTGATCTAATGGTTACTAGCATTAATAAAAAAGGGAATTATACTGGAGCAGATGGTGAGGGTACATCACTGGCTCAGGAGCTATTTATTAAATGCATTATCAATTATTTTCAACATGATGGGCTCAGCTGGCTTCCTTCTGGATCAACTGCAGCAATGAATTCTCTAACCTCAAGTGTCATTAGGTAAGGCTTACACAAACCATCACCAACCTGCTGTCAGGGAATCAATAATGTTATGTGTTGCATTCAAGGTTTTCTAAAAGTCTTTCTGGAAGCAGTTACTGTGTGATAGTAAGGCATGCATGTTTCAAAGAGCTGTGATAGTACAGTGTTAGTTTAAGAAATGCGGCCCCTTGCACTGAAAGAAGCTAATGTGCAATAAATACTATGGGGACACAGTATCATAGAGTCTGAAGAACAGTTCAGTAGTAACACATTTCTCAGCTGACACACAGCTTAATATGACTCCAACAAGACCAAAACAAACAGACGCACCTGTCTGCACTCACCAGTAGTGGCCCAGACAGGGAAGATCATGATGCCACAGATTACAAACCCAAATTCATGTTCTGCTGCTCCCACAAGTCTGCTATCGTCTTCAAGCACCTTCCATAGTATTTCTGCTATCCATGATTGATTTAAAGGTCAAATAATTTTTGTCTGAGAAGCTATTTGTTTTTATTTGCACATAATTGCATATTAACAAACTTGCAAATACTGTAGGATTTGAGAAAGATGACTTGTTGCTTCCTCAGACAGCCTCATAGGAATGTCTCAAGTTTTATTACGTCATTGCTTCATCACCTAATATCCTAACAGTGAAAAATGGCAGGATCATGCTGTGGGAATGTTTTCTTTTTTCAAAACAGGAAGGGGAAGATGAGCTAAAAATAAGAGACAAACTGTGAGAAAAGGTAAAAAAATGGGATTTTTCAGATCCAATAAATATACTGTATTATACTATTATTCACATATGTGTAACATTGGCCAAAGAAGACTGTACAAAACGTTAAGCATCTAGATTTGCAGTAGTAATTTAATCTTTAAGACGATCTACAAATTATTGACTGAGAAGGGATAAATCCTATGTATGTAAAATATTTACAATTTCAAACTGTATAATTAATGCATTCTCAATTATATAGGGAATTGATTAACACACGCTATTTCAAGAATTTCCATCCTCGTCACATGTATTCCAGCCAATCAACTACAATGAAAAATGCGAACTGTCACCTTGTTTTTTTTACGTTTCTTTGTTCTGAGATTAGTTGCCTGAATAGCCGCAGCTTGAACTTAAACACTTTTGTTTATTCTTAGGAGGTGTAGAAGTTTGAACTTGTATAATAAATCAAATCAAACTTTATTTATATACCGCTTTTCAAACACAGTTTCTCAAAGTGCTTTACAGATTTAAAAAAACCAACATCCCCCCAACCCCCCATCAAAAATAAAATCATCAACGCAACTACACCCCCCACCCCCAATCCATCAGCCATACACACACTCACACACACACTTAAAAGGTAGAAGAAAATGTGGGCTGAGCACAGATGAGCCAGGAAACGCTATCATGGGAGCCATCTGCATCGGCGGCAGCAGATCGGCAACAGCAGCCAAGGCACCGACCCAGGGCGCCAAGAGGAGGGAGGGCTGGTACCCCCACCTCCACCCAAGCACTACCTGGGGGGCACCCAGGCAGCCACAGCCGACCACCGCCCCCGATGCAGGGGGCCCCAAGAGAGGAAACACTGGCAAGAAAGATTAAAATAAGTTAAAATATAAAGTTTATAAAATATAAAGTGTATAAAGTATAAAACAATAAGTGTAAAACAACGATAAGATAGATCAAGATAAAAATGCAATGCAGATTAATAAATAAACAGTTAAAAGCTAAAGTAAAAATTAAATCAGGTAAAACATGCTGAGCAGTTAAACATATATTAATAAATAATAATTTGTTAAAAGCTCGGTTAAAAAGGTAAGTCTTGAGCCTGCTCTTTAAAACATGAACGTTCTCTGCGGCCCTGAGGTCCTCTGGCAGCCTGTTCCAGAGGTGAGGGCCATAATAATGAAATGAAAAGACGCCTCACCATGAGTTCGTGTCCTGACTTTGGGAATGATAAGGAGACGGCTGCCAGAGGAGTGCAGAGACTGCAAGGGTTCATATGGTAAAAGCTGTTCAGAAAGATAAGAAGGCCTAAGACCATTAAGACGCTTAAAAACCATTAAAAGAACCTTAGAATCAATCCTAAAACATACAGGAAGCCAGTGCAGTGATTCTAGACCGGTGTAATGTGCTCCTGCCTCCTGGTCTTCATCAGGACACGAGCTGCTCAATTCTGTAAAAGCTGTACGCTTGAGATAGTCTTTTTGGGAAGACCAGCAACAGGGCATTACAATAATCAATTCTACTGTATATAGAGGAAAATAATCTAAAAGTCTGTTTGTCTCTGACTGCAACAGATACTTATTCTTAGTTATCCTTTTCTTTTGTCAGTGCTCCTTACAAAATATTGCATTGTCACTATTAATGGACAGGCAAGCCTCTCATGGTTAAAGCAAGCAGGAAATTCAGCAGCACACCAATTCAAAAATCATCTATGAGAACATGATTAATTATTATTATATTAAAAAAAATATCAAAACCAGCAGACTGTTCCATCTAGACAGGTAGCTAGGAAGAGACAGGTTAATGTTAGTAGTCAGGTAGAGTGTCAAAAGCTAGGAAGAGATAGGAAGAGGTAGAGTAGCTAGGTAGAGATAGATTAATTTAAGCCAGGTAGAGTGTTAGTAGCTAGGTCTCCTAGTAGCTAGGAGACCTAGCTACTAGGAGACAGATTAATGTTAGTAGCTATGCTGCTTTAGGCTAGGCTGTTGGAGGACATTATTAGAGTCAGTTTCTACTTTCTCTCCTACTTCTCTCAAGCGCTAACCTGTTTTTTCTTAGTCTCTTCCTACAGTAGGTGCTCCTGACCCCCCCCTGCTTGACGACCCTGACTAAGATGGCATTCCAGTGGAGGAACGTTTTCCTGCTACCAATTTCTGCTTCTGCATCAGTTCTGTTGCTCTTTCTGTGTCTCTGCTGCCTTCTCCAAAACCCAGACGGTCTCGGCAGATGACCGCTTATGCTGCACCTGGTTCTGCTGGAGGTTTCTTCCTGTTAAAAGGGAGTTTTTCCTCTCCACTGTCGCTTCATGCTTGCTCAGTGTGAGGGATTGCTGAGAAGTCACGACGCAATATCTGTGGTTCTCTAATTCTTATATTAAACATTGCATTGTAATAACTCTTCTTGTAAAGTGCCTTGAGATGACATCTGTTGTGAAATGGCGCTATAACTGAATTGAATTGAATTTGTTTGGTGGACCTCATTTTAAGGTTTATCGACTGATGTCTTTACTCCAGTTTCCACATAATGATTTAAGACCCTTCAATAATAAAGACTAATAATGTCCACGGGTAATATTTTAATGTAAAGGTAAAAGCCATTATGTTAATACTTCTGTGTCCTGAACTTGCCAGTTTACAAGACTACAGCAGGAAAAGACAGGGAATATGCCAAAGAAAGAAAAAAACAGACTATAGTAACTTATTCGACGAATATTCTTTATCAAAGTAATTTAATGTTGATAATTAGATATACTGACATTTTTCCGTCCGTTAAAGGGATACTTCAGCATTTAGCTTTAAGCTTTGTATCAGTAGAAAACCAGCAGTATTTTCGAATGACCGTGCATTTTGTTTATTTTTGTTTTTGTTACTAAGACGTCATGTACTGAGTTTGTACACCTGGCATTATCGTAGCGTTCTTCCCAAGAAGTCAGCTGAGCTATTGTTGTTACATTAACATATATTCTAGCATACTGTAGGTGGAAATAGTTTGCATTGCTAACGTTGAGCTTACTGTTTTGTAGACAATGTCGTCTAACAGCCTAACGTCACTTTGAGTGGGTCCTGCAAGGTGAGAGACTTGGCAAAGGCTGTCGTCTAGTTTTGCCTACCTGTGTTGTTTTGGACATCAGACGAAGATACCCTGCTCCTTACGGTAATACTGTGGATATATCAGCTGAAGCTATCGAAGAGCTTTGAGTGTTAAAAGTGTTAATATTATTTTATTTACTTTTTAAATAAAAGTTATAAATCACATTTGTTGTGTTGTTTGTTATAAACCTTTAGTGTTGCTATACTGGAGTACATATTAACCTAAAGAATGTATTGGCTTAGAGAAATAGTGATTTCAATTGGAGGAAAAAAAACATATGCAGAGCTACTACTTACTCTTGTTGACATCTTTTTAATGAGAAAGTCTAAGTTGTGTAATATATATAATGCTCACTTTTTATCCGAAAATAAATTCTAAAGAGCGGAAATAAGCCAGGTAGTGATTCTGATTTGACACGGTAAGAAAACTCAGGGAATAGTAGCAGAGGGAATTTGAGGTATAATAAGCTTCTATCGGTGTTGGTCTTAAGGCTGCCACACACGAGAGCTATCTTCTGAGTTAACAGTCATTCGAGGCCGTTTGCTCAGCAGACAGCTCTCATGTGCGGCAGGCTTTAGAATCGACTATTGAAAGAAGTTGTGGCAGACTCCTTTGATGGTTTAGGAACAGGTGCAATGTTCTTTTACTGTTTAACGGTTTTGCAAACTACTTAGCGCATTACCTCCTCAGAAATCAAGCCTGTAACAGGTAGGCGTGGTTTGTGAGTGGCCTCAGGGCAGCAAACCAAGTGCATTCTGGGAATTGTATTTCAGCCACAAGAGTAAAAAATACATTTTCTGGCTTTTCTCAGTCTAGAATGCTCCAAATTCAAAATAAATTTCACATTTCTACTACATATCTGACCCACTTTAAATACACATTCATCTTTCCAGGGGTGAAGTCTTCCTTTAATCTACATGGCTTCCAACTGGCCTGGGCCGAAAGCCTAATGACATCCCTGCATAAAACTGTGTTCTTTTCAGTTTTTTATGTGTTTGAACTAAATGTATACTATTATATGATGCCTTTATGCTAAAGGCATTGCGGTGAACAATCAAATGGCACTGTCATTCCAGCCAAGACTGTAGTGATATTAATGCATCCTAAATTTTGCTATTCTATACACTTACACTTGCAACTAACGGACAAAAACAACAGGTTTGAAGTGAAAGGATTGACAAATGATTAAACACGTTGATGAATACTAAACATACCTCTAGCGTGATTGCCCCTCCATTCCTCTCTGTCTCTTTCTCTCCCTCCTGCTCTCTCTTGTTTTCCTTTACCAGTCATGGCCTGAACTGGAGTTGAACCGAGTCTCCTGGGTTCTTTAGTTGGACAGATCGTTAGTTGCATGACCCATCAGGAAAGACGGAAAGAAGCTAAGGGTTAGCAGGAGAAAACAAGCAATAAAGGGAGCAACGGTGAGAACAGGTGGATGGAGATGCAGCATGCAGTCAGTAGTGCACTGCGTTTGTGGTACTGCATGCAAAATTACTTACGCAGGCAAAGAGAAACCTGTGACCCCCTGATGTATGCAGACTACAGCATAGACTAAATAATAAATAATAATAAAATTTTCTCAACTTTCTCTCTGATTGTTTGGGATCACCAAAGGTTCTACAGCCTTTTTGCATATATTGGTATCGACACAACATTGTGCAATCATTAACAGATTACACAAGGAGCAAAATTTTTATAATTCGTATGCCTGCCCAGTCTGAGAGACACTGAATTGATAAGTTTGCTACATAGGCATCATACAATCAATAAAATATGCTTTTAATTTGTGCTTCTGCAGTGATACAACAAAGTGTCTGACCAGAGGATTGAAGCATCCACTTAAACTAGAAAGTACTGAACATGTCCTCCGAGCATAACAACTTGTGTTGCCTGATTATCTTTTTTTCAGAGAGGCTTTTCCAAGCTCCTCGGAGAAAGCAGGATGACCTGACTGTTGTTATAATGAGCATGAAAACACAAATGTCAAACTGAAAAAAATGTGTGCGTGTGTGTGTTGGTTGGGCCACTTCCACAAAGATTTTGCAACATTGGTTCTCTGGCTTGCGGGCGGGCCTGTTTCCTTGAAATAAATACAGTGTGCTGGTTTTAGGAACAGTTTGCTGGTTTTAGAGAGAAAAAAAGCACTACTGTCGTCAATGAGAAAGGGTAAGATTTTTTTGTTATTTTTTTTAATATGTCTTGTCTGGCAGTGTGGCTTTTGGTGTCTGAGTGCCAAGTACAAGCCCAACAGATTTACTTTCTCAAGTAGAGCATTACAGCTTTGCTATAGTACTTGATATATACATGTATGTGTGAAAAATCTTTATTACAGATTGCTGTGGGTTTAATTTCTTGAAGTTATGGACAGAGAGATGGAAAATTAAGAGAGAAGAAAGAAAGAAGATGAAGAAGAGAGGCAGGAGAGGTAGGACTGTGAATTGACGATACAAGAGAGGAAGGGGAACAAAGAGACACAAGAAAACATCCTAGTCCTCCACAACCACTGGATGGTAAAGAGCTGAATAAAAACAACCACCAATAAAACGGAACATTAACACAGCAAACCAAATGATATAAACTAATCCGTCCTACAGGAATCAACGCAGACATGAAGGAGGTCGGGAAGACAGATGCCCAGAGGGCCCCAGAGCCAAGGAGCCCCAGGCCGAACAACCCAGGGCTGACCGCACCCTCCAAGAGAGGAACACAGGGAAGCCCCAGGGGAACATGCAGCAGCTACAATGAAAGGTACAGCTACAAGGCCGCAGGGTGGGCCCGGTCCAGGACTCGGAGACTCTGGGGATCAGGGGCGCCCAGCACCCCAGTAGGGCCCTGACCAGGGGTCGGCCGAGAGGGTTGCCGCAGAAAGAAGAGGTAAGATCACACTGATCATCCAGACTAACCAAAAATTGCCTGTTTTTAAACTGTCATACATCAGTTGTTATGTTTATTTTTTGTGTGTCTGCTCTGTCTTCTCAAACTCCCAGTTGGTCATTTCAGATGGCCATTGATACTGAGCCAGGTTCTGCTAGAGAGTTCTTATTAAAGGGGAGTTTCTCCTATCCACTGTCACTACATGTTCGCTCAATATGAAGGATTGCTGTTTAGTCAACGACACAATGCAAGCTTCTGTCTACTGTCGCTACATTATTGTCCACTAGAAGTGAATGCTGAAAGTCAATGACTCGATGTATCCGTCAGGGTTCCTTAGATAGAAAACTTCAGCTAGTTTTCATGATGAACTGAACTCATGCCCTGTTTATTTGGTAGGATCAATTGGAATGCATTGATTACTTATTTGAAAATATTTTGTTGGAGTGCCTTGGGATGACGTATGAATTATCACTATATATGGTTTGCCACCACTTGGAACTTAATATCCAGTATGACCATCAGGATATAACAATTTGCAATACCAGCTTTAAAAGAGTGTTAATTTGTACTTTTAATTATTTTAATCTCATCAAGTCATTCTGTTTTATTTTTAGTGTGAGCTTTTGGGAATGTAGAAAACTATACTTTTAGTTGTTTGATTGTTTTTGGCAAATATCATTAGGATGGTGTCTGAATTAGCAAATCAGTTGGAAAACCAATGAAGAACACAGAAACCCAAGTTGGGTTAAACCTAGTTTATATGTCTCTGTCAACAAGTTTGCACCCAAACGCAGACGTACAGACATCGATCTTCTCCTCCTATGCTTTTCTATTGGTGTGGCAGTGTTAGAAAGTGAAGAATTTTATTCTATATTCAATTTAAACCTTAACTTAACCTTAACTCTATAAATTACATGCGTGTTCATTTTTTATCAGAGAGGAGACGAGAGTAATTTAATTTTCTTTAGATTTTAATACAAGAAATCAAATACTGGTTCACAGGGCTGCTTAAAACAAATAAAATATTTAGCTTACAGAGTGGTATAAATTATCCACACTCTGGGTCACCCTACCTAGGAGGAATGACAACGTATATAACAGAAACATTAAGTTTTATATTTTAACACAAAGTTAGAGAAACTCCCCTATAGCTTTACATATGGGACACAAAACATGATTGGTTCATTTAAACTTTTGCCTTCCATTGTCAATTGTATGATGATGTTATCTGCCTGTGCTTTCCTGCTCAATGTCCTGTTTTTCTGTGACCCAAACAAGAGCTGACTCTGCAAAATACCTCTAAAACAATCTTAAAAGTATAATTAAAAAGTATGGTAACTAAAACACCTTAATCAAACATTAATAAACGTTTAGTATACTTCAAAAGCAATTCCCCGCCTGGGCAAATGGGGGTGCTTAATTTTCCTGGCAGGTCTGTCTACTATTGCAGTGACATATCTGATCAACTAGCGTTTGTTAAGTTCTTCAGCTCTTAGCATTCCCCCACAAGTATCAATGGCTGACAGAAAGTAATGTTCAACTGAACTCTAAAGCTTTTTAATAAACATGCTGGTCTTTGCATACTTTAAAAACTTATGTAAACAAACACAGCGGTCTGTTTTGTTGTTCTCTACACCTCTGTTTTCAAAATCGGCAAAGATCATATTAGATCAACTAGCCTTGCGATATAAAGCATTTAGAGCCCAAAAGCTGCATTGTTTACTATTTACAACGACAACAGTGCATCTTTCTGGTGAAATGACCCCAGATTGATCTTAGGCCGACCAATCACAGACGTGAAAAACTGACAAATTAAAATATTGGGCTCTGTTCTGTCCGTGCTTGTGTAGATGACGGACAACACTTGCATCAATGGATGATGGCATTGTGTGTCACAGTACCTATGCAGACAGAAAAGTATAAACTAGGCTTTAGTGTCATTGATACATGCAAGTGTTTTCAGAGCAGGTCAGTTAAAAAGTATTTCATTTTAGGAAATTTCAAAAGAGAGTAGTGATAGACTAAAACAAAATATTGAAAAGAAGTGCTAAACTTTGAATAAATGTATTAAATAAACATACTTATTGCATCTAAACTTATCACTTCTAGTCATTTCACTATTAATAGAGGCAAGACTTAAAGCTAAAAGAGCTGATTAACCAGCTATTGCCTTGGTTACACTCATCCTAACGGATATCTGACTTTAGACATTTAGCATGCCAACTCCCCATATAATAAAGCATTGCCTGAATAACAGTATTGGTTATTTTCCACGTCGTAAGTTTTCAAGGAGTTGGCCATTTGTTCTAGATATTTGTGCATTAAAGCAGGCAAGGGAAAGTTGAGAGCTGTTTAGCTTTGTTTCAAAACCCAGCCTACTCCAGAACATGTTGTAGCATTTTATCAAAAGAACTTGAAACAATTAAATCTGTATGACCAAAACATGGAATAGTCTTGTACCAGCAAGCTTTTTGAAATACTGTAATACTTTGAAACTGGAAACCAGCTTTGAAACTGGAAACCAGCTCATGCCAGTTTTAAAGGTAAATAACTGCATGGTACAAGGAGCTGCCAGCAATTAAACCTGGTTCATTGATGTCTTCATCAGTTTGTGCCACAAGATCTCCAAGATCTGGCTGCTGCTATATAGTGTTTTAATGTTAAAGAGGTTGATTGAACACCTATGCTTCCCAATAATATAACTTATTTTTCTTTTACATTTGGTGAAAAAGTTCTTTCATATGTCACAAGAATTCAAGTACAGAGCCTCTTGGAAAACTCAGGTCCCTTCCACTGCTCCATTTGTCAGTTTAGAGATCACATCTAAAACTTTTGACCATTCCCATAATAATGCTTTAGACCCCACAAGCAATAGTGCTATCCAGATGATGTATTCAGAACAAGCTGAGAAAAAAATCATAAATCAGGGCTATACAAGCAAAATGTTGCCATTTTATTTTCGTTCCTGAAAAAAAACAACAGTTTTCTTTGTTTAGTATGTAGAATGCTACAGTTTGTTTATGTTTACCTTGCTAAAATGTATCAAAGCTTCGATTAAAAGCAGCAGAAGCGGCAACTATGGCATTTGTACTATAGATTGAAAACTATATGCATATTAGGGTAATATTCCTGGCATGGTGTGTTTTGGGAATGCACTGTGGTGGCACTGCAAAGCACGAGTATTGTGGCATTTGTGCTGACAAGCTTGATAGTAATATCACCGCAATATTGCTGCAGCGCTGGACTTATGGATGAAGGTCACACCTTTTCAAAAAAAGAGGGTGATGTCATGATAATGTGTGGAATGTGCAATTAGCCCTGGCCAATACTTAAAACAGAAGTGAAACATGGAGATTTCATGTTGCATTTGTAAATTCTATCAGTTGAGATGCCAAACTGCAGTGATGCAGATGTCAGGGGACTTCTAGCCTTTAGAGGTGAAGACCAGTTCAAAGGGACTGTGAAGGACAGCCACCTTTGGAGCACTTTGCAAAAGACTTAAGGAGCTTCAGTAGGGATAAAAAAACAAGCTATTTTGTCTATTCCATTGAATTCAAAAGAAAATTTGATGTACAAACCCACACAGGTTTATGTTGTTTGTTAAGACATATCTTTAAATAGACTGCACTGGGCTGAAAATTTCTGGACTAAAAGTTTTCTTGGTTTACCTAATGCTAAGCCACTGTGACAAAGAGTTCACCGAGATAATATTTCAAGTTTCTTTGTATTTGCTCCTCAAATCAGATTTTTTTCCCCTTCATCTTCAAAGGTGGCAGAGTCATTGTTATGTTAGGTCTATTTTACTTCACAAAGAAAACCTAGTAAAGAGCAAATTTAGATCCACCTCAGTGTAAAGCAAATTCTAACAAAGTACCATAATTTTTTGAACTAATGAGTGCACCTGAATATAAAACATCAGCTAAATTTTAAAAGACAACACATTTTGAACATATATAGGCCGCACCTGAATATAAGCCGTATGTTTTCCTGTTGCACCATAAGATATTTACACAGAAACTCTGTACATGGAAGATTTTTTGTTTTAATTGAAGACATGCTTCTTTTTCAAACTCTTCCTGAAAACACATGACAGTAACATGCGTAGAATATGAAGCATAACTTAGCCTACCAGAAAAGTGAATGTGTGCTATCTTCATCTTTCTTGTGCACACTAAAGCCACTGAACTACACTTGTTCATGGTCTTTATGTCTTCTGAAAGCTTTTGTCTTCTTTTTACACTGACTCAATTCTTCCAGCTGCCTCCTCCAACATATCACTTCATTGACGTCAAGCCTCTGTGCAGTAGCTCTATTTCCTTCTTTGAAAACCAGCTCGAATGCTTTTTACTTAAAAGCTTCAGTATATGCATTTCTTCATGTTTTCTATGATGAAGGTCTGTGCATGAAAACTACTGGTAATCTCTACTTCAGCACATAATCTTTCCCCACATGCCGGCTTTATTGGCACCACAAGGCTGTTTGCCAGTAAAAATTTATAAATTAGCCGCATTGTTCCATAAGCCGCAGGCTCCAAAGCGTGTGAAAAAAGTAGCGGAAAAGTAGCGCCTTATAGTCTGAAAATTATGGTAATTAAACAGTTTAAAAACAGAACAATATTTTCTTCCAGCTGTGCCCATTTATGACTACATCTATACACTGGATTACTTCTGGTTTACAAGTCCAAAGCAATTTTCTGATAATCTTAATACTGGAAAGACTACACTGGCATTAGAGCTGTTGTTCTGTGTTGTTATGGTTAAATCTGTATTTTTGTTAAAAATTCTGTTGCTAATCTTTCTTCTGCTTTTTATATAAAGTCAAAATAAGCTTGTTATAAAATATTCATTTTGTTTCTCAGGCATATATAGAATTATTTTTATCTTTCATTGATCACGTTGCTCTTTCCTCTGCCCTTTGGAGGCATAGAACTGGAAAAAGAACCAGCCAACAGAGTGTCATGGTGAATGTTCCAGGATATGGCTGTGGGTGATGCGCTTCCTCTGATGTGACAGTTCTAGGCTTCAATCTGGGAAAGCCTACTGCTGCCTTTCTTACCATATTAGCTGGAAAGTCATGTTGTTTCTACACTGAGAAGTCGCAAAAGCTAGGCTTTTTGATGCATGGTGTACAGCAGTAGTCATCCAAAATGCATCAAGCGGATCTCTGAAAGATGCCTACTTTAGACTGATAAATGTTATGTCAAAAAGGATCTTTAGATACGTTTAACTATGTGGACTTGCTAAAATGCAGTCGAAATCTTCATATATACTAACTAGCGAGCTTGTAAAACCGTCAGTTGACTGGCTTCTTCAGATGCGCTACAAAGAGATTTGGTTTTATGACAGGGATTTTACCCCACAAGCCTTGAGAGAGCAAATATCTGAAAACTTCAGGAGTAAGTCTTTAATATAACAGTTTTGTGTAATGAGTTACATTAAAGTTAGGGGACAAAACTGGCGGTTGTGAACCCTGAAATGTTATTTTGGACTTGAGGAAGAGCAACCCAAATAAAGAATCAGTTACATAGGGCTGTGCGATATGACGAAATATATTGTCAGTGCAATAGAAAAGATCTATATTTTTATATGAATCTCTATCGTTTAACCCACGATAGCGTTTTACTGCAATAAATTATGTCAATATGCACCTAATGGCACCTCTCCTGCGCGCAGCTTCAACAAAAGAAAGCATGTCTCAGAGGCTCCAGCTCTGAGCGACACCGGCTCTAAAAGCCACTTCATTTGCTTGCAACACATCAGTGGTGTGCTACAACATCTGTATCTGGAGTTTATCAGAGGTTATGCCACAACTCGACACTGTTTTGCTCATTGACTCTCTCTGTATTCGTTGTGGTGGTTCTTGAGCAGCTTATAAAATAAGTGTGTAGTGTTGGAATGGGTTTGTCGGACCGGGAGCTGGTACACGTTACAAACAATTGTTGTCTGATCTGCGTCGGTCCAAATGGCATCAACAACCATAACTTGACTATGTTGCTAATCCTACAATTCAGGAACCAGTGCCTAAACCTAATGTGATCCATCTGTTTAACATTTACGAGCAGCAGCTGCCTCACGTGTGGGAGTACTGGGAAAACATCTCATGGGGGAAAAAACATAACGCCCCTCTTTTACATAGGAGACATGCAGATAATGGAAAAAAAAATTAAACAAGAGGGTACAAGAGGAGAAAAAAAAAACGCTACTGCCAAAACGTGCTGTAAAGTTAAGAAAATGAGTGACAGCAGGTAACACGACAAAATTTGGATGCGTTTTAAATATTATGTTTAATTCAAAGGCAGGGTGTAGAGCTTAGCCAGTCTCCTAAAAGATCACTGATAACATGGAAGAAGATCACAAAATGATGAGTCTGGGTGGTGTTAATGTCATCTATCATTTAAAACTGCATTTCCACTTTGTAAATGTTTGTAAACTAATCATGAAATAAATTAACAGAAAAATTGCTTTATCGTGAAGTATATGGTTATCGGGATATAAACTGAGCTATATAAGTACATAATAATGTTGCCATATTGCCCAGCCCTGCAGTTACGAATCAATACATTGAACCTGTATGTAATTGAATAACATGACAGAAACCAATAAGAGGTGTTCAAATGACAGTTAGGAAAAAGGGAAAAAGAGCTTTGTGGCAGGAAACACTGACCAAAGGATGAGAGAGAATTCTGTTAAAGTTTGGAGGTTTTATTACAATTCGGATTGATCAATCAAGAGCACACCATCACATCACAGAAAATACAAAATACTGACCTGTCTCAATTTTGTAACAACAAGCTTATATTATTTCTAGTAAGCTTGCGTCTATCTATTCTACTGATAAAGTACAACTCTCAGGGTGAGAGTAACAGACTTGACGGCACCTTTCGCTTTGATTAGAAAGCTGTGAATTTTGTAGACCTTTAAGAATGCCCAGTCCGAAGAGCAATCTCCATGGTAACACAGGATGTGGACTATCATTATCAAAACACTCTGACCATGACTTGGGTAAAAGCGTCACTCAGCCACTCCAATTCTCAAACTAATACTACAACATTAAGTAAACATGTGTCAGTTGATTACAAAGTACAGATAAATCATAACACTAAATTTTTCCACCACAGTCTCCCCCCTTTTTATCAAATCTCAATGATAAATCAAAATACAAAGAAAAATCAATAACAATAATAATCAGTAACTATCCTAAGAGACAGGCAGTATTCAAAAAGAAAGACAATAAACAGTAGTTCAAATGATCTTAGGTATTACATGTCACATTGAATCATCTTCTAAAAGAAATTATCTAATCTAAACATCCTTTCTAATGCACACTATCTGAATTTCAAACAGAATCTCATACAAAAAATCCTGCAGGGCGTAAGATAAGTAACCTCCAACTTATGGTCATAGTATGTTCTCCCATACAATTGGCAGGCAAAAAGTATGACACGGCCCCTAGCCCCTTAGGTAGCCTTCAACAGAACGTACCACAGACTGGATCAGAAAAAGGTAATGGACCCTCTTAAAGGGGCTATATCATGCAAAACCACGTTTTTGGAGTTTTCAACCATTTGGTAATGCAATTTTCTCGTAAGAAAACCCACCAGAGTGTTTTTTGTGTTAATTCATGCACGTCTGAGTAATCCTCCTGAAATCTGCCCTCTGAGCAGCTGTCCCTCCCTATCCTAGAAATTGACTGAGTGTTCAACTAGTGACATCACTGGTTGAAAATTGAGTGCTAGAAGTGTCTGCACTACCCCTGCAGGCAGAGCGGCTTACCCCTGGTAGATTTTCAAACACACCTTCTTCCTTCTCACAGTTCATGGCAGCTTCAGATTTTGGCAGCTTAAAACACTTTTTTTAACTTTCTCTGTGAAAATGCCTGTTTGGCTGCATGGATTACATGATTTTATTTACATTCCTAAAGAACAGCTGCTGTATCAAAGAGCAAAGATGGACAGAGAAGTAAGTGGCTACATGCTAATGCTAATGGGGGTTAGCCATTTATCAAGCTGCTTATGTTATCTTATAACAGCATTGTGTGGTTAATTGATTGATCTGTAGCATCTCAGAATGTTCAGTAAACGGGTGCAAACAACACCCACAGCTTTTTTATATACTGGGCTGGAAGGATTTGCTTAGTGGATGCATCTGCATTGGTTTGGGCTCTGTCTAAAGCCTGGAGATTTAGCAACTGAGATAGGCATTAATGACTCAGTTTTTTTACAAAAAATAAATAAATAAAATAAACCAAACATAGGAGCCCTTAATATAACAGTTTCATTGTGGTGCTTCGTGATTTTCTAATTCTTGTGAGAATACTGTTTGTGATGAAGCTTAGCACTGTTTCAGTGTGGTCTCCTCCCGGCTCTGAAGCGCAGCAGAGCAGGGAAGCGGAGCTTAGCATTAGGGTGCAAGATGCACGTTTATAGAGAAACTATCTATTTCACTTCGTGGTCTAACATTAGCTACAGGATACAAGTTAAATCTCAGGAAAAATTAATACTTTATATAATTTTATCATATATATGTCTATCCCAGAAGCTGAAAGCTGTAAAATAGCATGATACAGCCCCATTAAGATAGGAATTATTTTAAAGTTCTCCTTCACTGGTGTTTTTGTAATTTTTCAGTGTTCTCTGATATGAAAGAATGCTGTCTGAGTTGGTTTCTGTAAAAAAATTTTTTGTCCAAGTCTGTTTCAGTTTATGTCATTTTAGTGTGGCAGTGGGCATGGAGACTCATCAAGATGTGGGGGGCTTGCTTTATATGATTAATGACATGCAAGTTTCTCTCCATTGATTGGCTAACTGCAACACTGCTCTTAAAGTGGCTCTGTTTAAAAAAATCATTAACATGAGACAAAAATGGTGTTGGTATTTAGGCTTAGCTGGAGTTTACCACCCAGTTTATGCAGCATTACCAAACAGGTAAAGAGGATATCGGTATAATTTAAAATCAACCACATTCAGTGTTTGCTTGCTTTTCTCCTTCTTTTTACAGTAACTCTGCTACCTCTTTCTGACTCCCTTGCATACTGCCATTTTTTTTCCTACCCCTTTCCTTGGCAGAGTGCTCGGGGAACACAGTCCTCCTCTGTTAGCCCCCCACACCCCCATCTTCTGCTTCACAGGTAATTAAATGGATTTCCTGTCTTGTAGTTGGTGAGAGAACACGACCCTGCACTCTGCCAGAGCGTGTCCAAAGGCACTCCAGGGCCGGCTCCCTGCACCATCTGCATCTCAGTGTCCAAGCGGAGCACTGGCCCTAAACAAACACACTCCACCCTGGGGACTGTCAAGCCACGGGCTCCCCAACTAAACAGACTCCACAGATACAGTGAGCAGTAATGAACTTGGGGAAAATTGAGCTGTAAGCACCAAGACCTAAACTATGACATGAGTTTAATGTTGAAAATAAATAACAGCAGGTTATGTCAAATTGATAAACAAGCCACACTTTTAGTCCTAAAATTTAACTAAGTAGTTTCATATTTAACTCGAGTTTCATTCATTGAATTTATCAAAGATTGGCAATTGCTAGATTAAAAAGCACATATTGTTTGTTGAAATAAAAAAAAATATATATATATTTTTTTTTACTATTTGCTAATTTTAAATCCTTATCACGTAATTTCCCAATGAGTACCCTACTAGAGATTAAATCCCAGGATGGCATAGCCCTCCTGGAACAAAGGGGTTCTCAACCACAAATTAAGGTGGGGATTCTGTGGAGGAGCTGTAGAAAATTCCTGGGGAGAGGGATGTCTTGGTTTTTCCCTTAGATCTGCCATCTCCATGACCCACTCCTTCCATTTGGATGGGTGGATAGAAAAATACATTTACATGGGGAACATGTATTTTCTTATACAACCAATGCCACAGGTAAGCACCAAAAAGGGGATTGTGCATATTTCAATAAAGGGCATAACTTGATTTTGTAATATCTTCTTTCCTGTTCATGATCGCTCAGCAAATTTAAGCTGGTGGCTCCCAGGGACAGCATCTTATTGTGTTACCTCACAGTGTGATTTAGTCATCCCATTAGCAGGACCTTTGTTCACTTCCAGTGCAGGTCCAAAGTTTATCAGCATGAGCAAATACTCTTCTTTAATCTGCTCCTCTTTAAAAATCTTTATAATAACTCTTCAAAGTTATGTCATGAAGATGCATTTAACCTGACAGTCTAATAACAGACATGGGGGAAAGAGTTTATGTTTGTATAGGACTCTGTCAAAATCAATGCAGTCAATACAAAGAGCATGGCAAGTCTGCTGGTAAATAGAACCAGGAATTTAAACGCTTTTGGGAGGGTTTGCTGGTTAAAACAGAACTATCACAGATACTTCCTTCTTGTAAAACCAAATTTTCAAGCAAAATTTGTCCCTATAAAAAAGGAAAGACCAAACTGTCCTCACTACATAGGTTAAAGTAAGTTACCTGGACATTATGTTGGCCATAGATAAATAAATGGTTATATTTTCTTCAGTTAAATTATACATCAGTTCTTCATGTAAAATCTAGCTGATGACTCCATCACATTACTGCAAATTCCAGGAACAGTATCCAGCTATTAAATTGGTGAGTGCTTTCACTCACAAAAATTGCATAGACATGTTATGCAAAATAATTAAAAAAAAAAGAAAAGTTTTTTTAGATTTACACAATTTCTTCTGAATCAATTCACTTATTTATATTGTGCCAATACCCAGGTCATCATCTCAAGGCTCTTTACAAGAAAAGTCATTTTAATTTAATCATGCATATATTTCAATCAGTTTAGAAGTTTTATATCTAAGGAAACACAATAGATTCCATTGAATCATTGGCTTGCAGTTCCCACTCCTCTGGGATGATCAATTAGCAAGATTAGACAGTTCCCTGCATTGTGTCATTGACTTCACACCAATCCCTCATACCGAGCATGCATGTAGTAACAGTTCAGAGGGAAAAACTCCCCTTTAAAAGGAAAAAACCTCCAGCAGAACCTGGCTTACTGTGAACGGCCATCTGCCATGACCTACTGGGGGAGAAACTCAAAAAAGAAACATAAAAACTAATGTAGGAGTATGTTCTGTGTTAAATAAAGTTGTAACTTAACAGCACTTAATAACTTCCCCAGTGTGTTGCTTCCCCTCTCCCTTCTTTGTGCAGTCATGTTTACAGGTGGTGGTAGGTGGACTCATAGGTGTGTTCATAGTCATTTTTGGTCAATTTTTGAAGTACCCCTAAAATTTTAGCTTTTCTATGTATCATCAGCCCCCAACCCCACCCCTACACTCCAGAAAAATGTTTTGATCCCATTCACCTTTTCCAGACTTGGACTTGGTCTTTGAGTGCTCTGTGAAGCGAGTGGCTGATATGCTGTGATATTCTTAACTACTCCCACTCATTACCAACACATTATTATAATTACTAGTCCTCAAGTGGTGGTGGATAGAGGTTACAGAGATGTGTTTGCAGCATTTAACCTAAGGTTACTATTTATGTTGTTAAGCCAACATTTTCCCTAACTTCTAACCTGCAGTGTTCTCAAAAACCCCCAAAAAGTCAGTAATGTTAACTTTCTAGAGGGACAACCCCAGCACAAATAAAATGTTTTTTTGAAAATACTTTTTCAAACAAATAATTAAAAAAAATTATATTTGAGAACAAGAAAAACTTTATTTCAAGAAGCTGCGTTTCCTCATGAGACCGCAGTGCAGCCTCAGATAGGTGAGCAAGTGAGTGATGTTCAGGAGTTGGGGAGGGGGAGGTAAAAGAGGTGTCTTTTGTCTTTCTTTGGTTTTAGACATTATTCCATTACACTGCATTAGTATTAATGTCGGATGTTGGGATGTTCTAATGTTCGCTCTGTTTATGTAGTTCTGTTGGCTCTGTAATTTAGACAATAGGCTGCTGACAGAGTAATGTTACATTTAAGTCACTGTCTTTTGCAGACAGCAAGATGTAGGCTATACTTTCCTGTCATTCTGAAACTCCCCACATGACTTTGGGCAACTAAATAGAAAAGGACTATGCCTGCAAACATCTGTCATCATTTGGTATGCATATTCATGTGCACATAGAGTATCCTCTCCTGGTACTGTCTGTCAACCCCCTCACAGGCATCAATTCCCCCCACCAGGACCAAATCATCCCCAGAGCCATGCCCCCATTGGATGAAGCAATGGCTGTTGTGTTATATTCTTTTTAATGACGTTCCTTGTTACATGTTCATTGCAGGATTTAAAAAACGTTAAACAATATTGCATATGCATAATTATTATAATCAAAAAGAACATATAATATAAATTAGAAGTGTAAAGCAGAAAGAAGCTGATTTTTACATCTATTTGGAATTTTACTCTAATACAAATACAAACACAAATACATGTTCCCCTTCAACAAACAAATGCAGATACAAATACCAGCTACTTTGCACACCCCTAATATATTTTGAATCTAAAACTTAGAATTGTCTGTAGTCCATACTGTATTTTTTAGGCAAATAATTATCCAATTATTTATCTATTTCAGATTTTTTTTAAATTATTTTAATTTTTCATAATTATCATTAATACCTGTATAATAACGCTGAATCTCTAAATGAATGAAGGAATGAATGCACTCTAATTATCCCACTGTGCAGAAATTCTCATGTTAGGTCACACTCACACAAACAAAAAAACCTAATAGAAATAGATGGGAATAAGGAAAAACATAGAAAGTAAGCTATAGAATTACACATACCATAAATAAAATAAAACGGACGTTTAGCAAAAATGATTAAAAAAGTTATAGACAGAGTTGGATGAAATATTCAGGTAATGTCAGAAATGGGCCAAGAAATAAGTGTACAATTTTTGGGGGATGATCAAGTATTATCAAAGAATCTAAAATGGGTATTATGCAAAAAAAAAAAAAATATATATAAAACATATAATTACTTATATGCATGAACTTTTTGATAAGAAACAAACTCCTAAGATTACTTTGCATATACTTTATACAAGAAGGTTCCAATGAAATTCAGAAACTCCCAACGACGTCAGAAAGTGTCTGTTCCCCTTACCCAATGAACTCATTGAATCAAAGTACTGAAGTCAGGCTTTTAAGGACTTTCCCTGTTTGCAATTAGTAGATATTAGTGTCTGCACTGTCAGCAGCGGAAATACAAAGAGAAACATTCAACACCTCAACAGGTCACTGCTGTTTCTTTTTGCAGTAACAACCCCAGAGACGGGGCGTGGACTTTTCTATTTCCTTGGCCCAACAACCCTGCCATTAACAGGCAATTGAGATGAACCAATAGAAATCACAGCTCATGCTCAGAATTCATTAACTTAAAGAGCGTGACGAGTCACAAGAAGCACAGTAATGCGAAGCAGGGTAGAGCTGCTTGGTGCCTCTCCACCATGCCTGCTTAACATAAATCAGACGAGTCAGTGTCATCGAGACAGAGCACCCCTAGAGTCTTTGTACTAGTCAGAAAGGAGTATGCAAATGTGGACCTTGACCCAAATCAAATTCCAGAACCCATTCGTTAATTGCAAATTACAGACCTCAGCACCCCAATCAACTGCCTTTTAAGGGAATGATTTCAGACTCATTTTTGCAATCCTCAGAAAAATATGAAAGGGCAAGTATAAAATGCAAATGTCCTAGGTATGTGTGGCATACACCAGTGTAAATGGAACAAAACCTTGTTTGGAAATTACAGTTTGCCTATGTAACAAGTAGAATAACTTAATTTATTTCTGGCAAATCATATTCTTTCCAACAGCCCAGGATTAATCTGGGATGATATTCGGGTCATCTAAACCAAAGACCAAGGTTCCCATAATGAAAAAGGGGGTGGATAACCCCCTCTCAGTTGATAGTCAGTCTCATCCACAAGCAGAGAAGTTGAAGCTTCTAGGTGTGTTTGTGCAGGAGTGATGGACAGATCTCAGACATGGATAGGAGGATTTTAGTCTTGCCTGTGTTCATTGGGGCATTGCTTTGCACAGTTATACTAAAGAAAGTGTTTAGCCAAATATGACGTTAATCAGTCAATATACATTCCAACGATCAGTTGTGGTGAACAGATATGGTTCATGACTGAGGAACCACATCCCAAATGCAAGCACCTTCAATGAGCTTCCCCTGCAGGATGGCCAAGTTCCTCCAAGGTCAACCGGGTGCAGATCTCAGCAGAGACACTGCTCCTCCAAATGGAATGGAATGAGCTGAGCCTGTTCAGGTAGCTGATCAGAAGGCCTGCTGAGTAACCCCTTAAGAGATTTTCCAGTCATATCCCAATGGCAAGATTTACATTTCCTCTCTGGCCTGGGAATTCCATCCCCTAGAATGATCTACAGACTGGACCTGGGAAGGAGCATGTCTGTGTTTCCCTCCTGGACCTGAATATGAAGAAGGCAATGAATGGCTGGATGTAGGACTGGGCAGGGGCTTTTTTAGGCTTTTACAAGATTGGGGGCTCAGCCCAGATGTTGGAGAGTACACAACTTGACAGGGGGGGGGGGTCTGGGGCTCCCCCCCAGAAAAATTTTGAAAAAAACAAACAACATTTCCTGCATTCTGGTGAATTTTAATAGGTCTGAAACAGAAATTGAGACCTGAGTAATTTTTCACTTGATCATGTGAATTAATAGTTTTTGCTGGGGCCAGACTTACAAGCCTATGGTGCTAAATTGCAAGCGCTACTTAAAATTAGCGCATACAGTTTTGTAGCGTGTTGCATTTAATTTATTTATTGAAACTGTTTACGTTTTACTGTATGTGGCACAACAAATCTGATAAATAAATGAGTATGCACTGTGGCTTTTTTGCACTTATGAGAGACAAAAAAGTCAACTACACCTGTCTTTTGCACCAATTTAGCATGCACTAACACTTCCGGCCCTAGGCCTATATTAATTTCTATATCTAATATTTATGACGCCGTTACAAAAGTGCATTTAGGGATGGGCGCTGGAGTGGGAGAGCCATACAGTTGTACCTGACAGATACTGACGTTTCAACCAATATTTATTACTTTCAAGAATTACTGTCTCCTTTAGACAAAGATAAATTCCCATTTCCCATTATTCTTACTTATGTCCATAGTGCTGCTCTGCTCTGGCGGTCTCTTGCTCACATATCTAAAACGTGTGAAAATACATATTTTAGTCTTTATCCATGTAGTGTAATAAGCGCATCACTGACACTGACAAAGAATAAACCTCTTTTTACAGTCTTAAGAAGCAACCCCAACTGAGCACCTGTTGTATTTTAAGAAATTTTCACACACAGAACCACGCAGCGTCTTTCGTTCTTTTTCTTCAGCTACAAGCACAAGTATTTCTTGGTGTAAAAGGCTCTGACATTAGGCCGCGCAATCGATAACAGCCAAAGTGAAATGTTGCAGGCAAAACCGAAATACAAAGCAAAAACTGCGGGGAAAAAAGGACGTGATTTGGACTTACCAGATTTGGCCTCTGGTACTGAGGCTGATCGATAAATCTAGATAAATGCTCCTCCACTCCTCCCTGATGAACGCGAATAAATCCCTTCAAGGAAAATAGAATCCACAAAGAATGTAATCCATAAACTCGATCTGTCCACTGCCGCAAAGTTCCCTTTTGCAACCCAAAAGGTTTAATTGTTTCACTTTTTTTCTATGTTCGCCATCCATTCTTCAAGGTTTTCGCGCTCTCGCCTCTCAAAGTGTCTGCGTACGTAGAATATGTCCGCGGCTCCATGCATGACCCCCGAAAATTCTTGTCTAGTCATGGTTATTACCATAATAAAAACATCAGATTATAATCATCCAGAGACCATACCGCTGTGTGCTCTGAGTCAAACAGATTAGTAAACTAAGCAATATAGAGATAAGCAGCTGCAATATTGATTTTGGGGGAAAAATCTGGCTAACAAATTTGATACGGGGCTAGAGTGGTAAAATAGCCTGGCGACGCCGCTGGGGCTGGGCGATATGAGCTAAAACTAATATCACGGTATATTGAACATTTCACCTCGATATCGATATCAGGGTGGAAGTGGACGATAACAATGACACCCCCCTGCCCCCGTCCTTTTCTGTAATCAATGTCTAGTAGTGGCCAAATTGACAGGTTCTTTAAAATGTAAAACATTAGTAAAATGTATGTGGGTTCTTGCTATTGAACGGCTGCAAACAGCCTGTTAATTCAGTGTTTGATTCCCGCTCCTGAGCAGCAACTCAGCGGGGTTTATAGCTGTTCTGTCTGTGCAGGACCTAGGCGGCGGAGCTGTTGAGCTAGAAGCGCTCTGCAGCTCTGTTGCTGTAGTAACAAACATATGTCCTCTACGTTAGAGTCTAAGTGTCCATTAATACTGTAAAAAGTTACTTTATTTGTCGCTAGTCACATTTTTCTGAAAAACAGTCAGTAGATGAGTCTAAACACTTTCCAAATATAGCTACCAATTAGCTGCGTTAGCAGGGCTTAACCCTCAGTCAGGTGTTACTGTGTCACATGACTGCGCGTAGTCACATGACTAAAGGCAACGATGATTTCTTAAAGGGACAGGAGCACTGCTAAACTAAAACATATTTTCATTTTTGTTTACATACCGATTTTACTGGCAAAATCACGACGGTAACAGTTATTCATTTTGGTCTCTGTACATTTTCGGTATACCGTCTAGCCGTAGCTGGATGTATTTCCAACCAACTAAAATCTTCTTTCCCGTCATCCTTCTTTGAAGTTAGGCCCTAAATCAAAGCACTGGTTTGTGTAAAAAGTCTTGTTTCTGCATCAGAGAAAAATATTGTGGCAATCCTCCTTCAGCTTTAATATATTATGACAAACTAGGAGACACCATTTTGTTAAATGCAAATCACTGCCGTGTTTCTCCTTGTCTCCATCAGTGGTTTTTCAACTGCCCTGCAGGCTCAAAGACTGCAAATCACTCCCAATTCCTACTTTCATTTTGTTTTTTTTACACCTCAGCTGTTTTCTAACAAGCAACAAATAAGGGAATACAATATACACAATGTAAATGTGAGGAAAGGCGTTTTGTTTCTTTCAATTTGGTTGTGCGACTTAAATTATTGTGATAAGTAGTTTGTATTTATTACACTGTATCTTTTACCTGTAAGTCTTAATCAGAACCTCTTAATCAAGTCAAAATTTAAGACAAGGAATACTTTGCTGTATTAAGGATAGTATTTAAATAGTATTTAATTAGTCTTAACAAACCTCTGAGGTGTCTGGTTCTCAGTGTACCCCTCTGGATCCCTCCAGATGATTGGTGCCAATCAGAGTCATTAGAATTTCATTTATTTCTGTGAAACAGTAGAGAATACTATATTTTACTTCATCTACTAAATCATATAAATTGTCAATTCTCCGTTGGAGCTAAGAAAAAAGAATATAATCAAACAAAAATATATTTTGTTTGATTATATCAAAAATTCTGTTTAAGCAAAGTATTTTAAATACAAAAAACTTAAGTAGTGTAATTACAGTTACTTTTCACATGGATGCTGGAAGTGTCATCCGCAAAAGATGAAAATGGAAACATAAAAATTAAATAATACAATTTTACATTTACCACAAAGAGAATATAGATAAGTCACTCAGTAATATGTTTAAATAATTACTGATTATGCTTACATGTTACATCAGCAACCGTTCTACGCTCTACTTCCCCTTCCAATGTTTGACAAAATAGTACAGCACAGAAAGCTATGTGTGTACAAGAAGAGCAAACAGCACTCAACTTCAATCCTAGATCTTAGAAAATTAGACTATAAAACAAGCTAAAAGTTACACATTTACAAAACAACATTAACACAGTGGGGTATACAGGTTAAAATAGGTGATTTTTTAATTATGTTACACTAGTTTACGTTGGTCTATAACATAAAAACCTAACTAAAATAAATTAAATTTGTAATTATTATATGACAAAAAGTGAAAAGGTGTATAAGTACTTTTGCAAGGCACTGTAATAATTGTTTTATGCTTTTGGCAGCCAAACTTTTTTGTAATATCCTCCTGAGCAGAGACCTCACACAAACAGACTGATTCTGACACACACACATCTACTTCTCCACAAATGCTCTTACTTCCTGTGAACAAATGGCCACACACAAACACACACACATACACAAACGTACATTGCTGAAAACCAGGCAGTTGGGAGCTGTGAATGAAGCGATATTGTAACCTCAACCTATGCGGCACTTCCCCACTGTGGGTTCAGCCAATGAATTATCCCCTCCAATAAATCCTGTTTGGAGGATAATCCCTTTCCCATCTTCCGGACAGACACTTTCTGTAATGAAATGGCCCCGGGTCCTTCACTATAACCCAGTCCCATACCGGCCCTCTAACTCTGTCTGTCTCAGGGGGGAAAGAAGGGCTTACAGTGTGGCTTCAACCCCACTCAACCCCTGCTCAGCTTCAATGGCTTTGTCACCACCCACCTGCCCCCACAGCTAACCCAGCTTCATGTTGCTTCTTCCCTTCGTTCTCGATGCAACTTTATTTTCTGCAGAATCCAGACAACAGTACGCTTTACTTCTATTGCACATCTCTCCTGGTTCAGCAGCTCAACCCTCTAATTGATCCAATAATTGCTTTCTCTCTCCAATTTTCCTTCCTGTCCTGCAAAAAAAAAAAACCCCGAATCAAGCACAAGTCATCTCTTCTTGTCTATGATCTGAGTGAAGGCAAACAGCAGCAAAAAAGTCTTCTACTCTTTAATGAGATGTCTTGCTGTGTCATACACTTCGTCTCTATTTCCTAGCAGCCCAGTTTTACTTGTGGATGGTGTGCTCTTGATCAGCAGGGGGTAGCTGTAGTTGGCGGCATGCAGCAGGGGGAAGGCAGCCTAAGCCAGGGTGGAAGATGGAGGTGTAAATGACACCGGTGGAGTGGGGAGAAGAAACTCTCTGGGGCCCGAGACAGATGCAGGATGTGGGGCAGAACTTGGGGAAAACTAAGCCAGGGTTTTATTCAGTAATTGGGTTGAGGTGAGTGGCTGGCAAGCCAAGAAAGAAAAGATTTGTAAATAACGCTACCCACTAGCACATGGAAACATTAGTGGAAATATTATTTGTGTAAATTTAAGGATTTATGTCAGAGTATATCACTGAAACACTAGAACGTCAACCTGAATGTCTCACAGATTTTCTTTCTTTTTTTTATATGACATGTCCAGACTGTTTTCGCTTTAAGAAAAGAGCAAGTGTGTCACATTTTAAGATTTTCTGTCGAAGACTCTAAGGAAATGACAGCAATCATAAAACAATAGTTAGATGTGGAGACTTTATTTGTGCCTAAGGAAACCAATGGGTGCTCTTGTTGTCCGACAGAACGTTTTCTGAAATAAGTGAAGATGTTTAGTAAGTGCCAGCCCACAGCTGGATTTAATACTATTCAT
This sequence comes from Apricaphanius iberus, assembly GCA_028564705.1. NCBI lineage: Eukaryota > Metazoa > Chordata > Actinopteri > Cyprinodontiformes > Aphaniidae > Apricaphanius > Apricaphanius iberus. The sequence goes on along the minus strand of JAPXFQ010000846.1, from coordinate 1,164,346 downwards.
CCATCCATTATCTGTACGGCTTATCCTCAAAGGGTTGCGAAGGGGCTGGTGTCTATTGCCAGCATTCAACGGTCGGAGCAGGGTATACCCTGCACAGGTCCATTGCAGGGTAACACAGAGACAGATGAGACAAACAACCATGCACGCCCACACTTGCTCCTAAGGGCAATTTAGAGAAACCAGTTGACCAGTCATGTTTTATAGACTGTGGGATGAAGCCAGAGAACCCAGGACCTTCTTGCTGCAAGGCAACAGTGCTACCAACTGTGTCACACCAAAAAGAGTACTAAATGTACAAAACAAAAAATGCAAAAACATCAGGGTAGCTATGTGTTTCCTATGCAGGCACTACCTTCAAAAGCAAGGTGACAACATCAAGGTAAGTCAGTTGGATGCCCACATAAACATGCAAAGCAGCAGTTCAACAAGGTATGTATAACACACCACAGAAACAGCGTAAGATGGTCAAAAAAAATCTATGTAGAAATAATTATATGTCCTGATGTCTAATAGATGTTTCAGATAAAATGTGTGTAAAAAACTAATTTAATTTCTATTTTATGTAATTTTTATGCTGTACATACGAATTTTAAAAGACTTGAATTTCAGGGTCAACAAAGCTATTCATTTTGCTTTGGTACATACTGTCTTCTTTCTCTCCCCACCCTCGCTAACTCCATCTCCTCACCACACCCCAATCGTCCCACCCAGCCTGCCTCATCCTCCTCAGAGTATCTCCTTTATGGACACCTGAGTGATACGGACGCTTGGAGGCAGGAAGCCTCCTCCACTTATCATCTCTGTCTGGCAGACAGGAGCCACACCCACAAGCCTAAGAGTGGGTCTGCCCTTTTGATTCCTTTTCTCTGCCTCTGGAACATTGTCTATGCATGTGGAATGAGTAGGGTGTGAAAAATAATTAAAGGTAATCTTTGAAAACCTTATGGAGCCTTTAAAGTTAGCTCTAAAAAGGGACAGGCAATTTAAATCTAGGAAATTGCTAGCAAATCCTAAAACAAATTAATTTAAAAACTTAGATCCACAGATTTTATTCCAAAGTTTTAAATATCAAAACCCCTACATATGGAACATTTTGGCCATAATTTATTTAAATATATTGGAAAGATAACCTGATTCAGTCTCTTCTGGACTGCTTGTCTTCAACTCCTCCACTCCTGAGCAGGCCGTTTAGATTCTCTTGGAAGTCATCTGTTGTTTTTGATCATATCACTGTGGTTTCTAATTCCACCCTCTGTTTAACCCATGTTTCCTGCTAATCACCAGAAGCCACACTGTGCGACAATTGTTTAGGCTTTGATATCTACGCTTAAGCCTAACACCTTCCCCTCCCCCCATTGCTTCACTTACCGGGGAATGTTAATCTTTGAGATGCACGAATGTTTCCAATTAATAGGCGTCATTAGTGAAACGGTCGATCCCCGGTGCAGAGAGACATGATAAATGGGCAAGTGGAAGGGCGCATGCAGGTAAAAGTGAACTGTTGTAGCATGCCATGTGGATGCATGCCAAAACATGCTGGGTATCATTATTCTGTGTTTACCAAAGCTTGATGTTTAATGTGTTTGGCATTTGAATATCAGACGTGTGTTTGTCATCATTTCAAAGATTTTTTGAATGAAGAAAGTTCCATCTACAGTGTTTCCTTCTCCAAATGTTGTTCATACATATCTGCGGTAAAAATTTTAAAAAGACTATTTAGAAATGTATTTGTATTCAAAAATTCACATTCAAATTCAAAAATCATAATAGCCATAAAATATATATTTTTTACACTTCTAATTTGTGTTCTATTTAATTATCTGTTATATAAATTATGGATATGCAATATTGGTTAATGCTTTTCAATAAATCCAGCAATGATTATGTAACAAGGATCATTGAAAAGAAAATTGAATATTTTTTTACCATTACTTTATCCATGGTTAACCAACAGGGGCAGAACATGGTTGTGATGATAATTTGGTGCTGAGGGGGTTTGGCAGACAGTACCGGAAGAGGATGCTGTAAGTGCACATGATTATGCATGGTAGATGATGACAGATGTTTGATATCTCTGCCACTGCAGAGGCAGGCACAGTATTTTCTGTTTGGTTACCCAAAACAGGAGTGTCAGGAGTTTCAAAATGACAGGAAGTTATGCTAAGCTAAGGTTAACCAGCCTATAGCTTACATCTTGCTGTCTGCAAAGCACAGAGTGTCTTAAACAGTGTCGGGCAAGTTACAGAAAATGTTTAATCTATTTCACATGACTAGTTACAGCCTCAAAAATGTAATGTGTTTGTATTACATATCACTGTCTGAAAAATTTTCCACTTCTTTTAGTTATTTTAAGCAAAATATCTTAAATTACACAACTTCTCCATCCATCCATCCATCCATCATCTTCCGCTTATCCGGGGTCGGGTCGCTGGGGCAGTAGCCTAAGCAAAGAGGCCCAGACTTCCCTCTCCCCGGCTACTTGGGCCAGCTCCTCGGGAGGAATCCCGAGGCGTTCCCAGGCCAGCTGGGAGACATAATCCCTCCAGCGGGTCCTGGGTCTTCCCCTGGGTCTCCTCCCGGTGGGACGTGCCCAGAACACCTCACCAGGGAGGCGTCCAGGAGGCATCCTGACCAGATGCCCGAGCCACCTCAACTGGCTCCTCTCGATGTGGAGGAGCAGCGGCTCTACTCTGAGCCCCCTCCGGATGACCGAGCTTCTCACCCTATCTCTAAGGGAGAGCCCAGCCACCCTACGGAGGAAACTCATTTCAGCCGCCTGTATCCGCGATCTCGTTCTTTCGGTCACCACCCAGCGTTCGTGACCATAGATGAGGGTAGGAACGTAGATCGACCGGTAAATTGAGAGCTTTGCCTTTCGGCTCAGCTCTCTCTTCACCATGACAGACCGGTACAGCACCCGCATAACTGCAGACGCCTTACCAATCCATCCATCGATCTCCCGCTCCATTTTTCCCTCCTTCGTGAACAAGACCCCCAGATACCTAAACTCCCCCACTTGAGGAAGGACCTCATCCCCGACCCGGAGAAGGCACTCTAACCTTTTCCGGCTCAAGACCATGGTCTCGGATTTGGAGGTGCTGATCCTCATCCCAGCCGCTTCACACTCGGCTGCGAACCGCTCCAACGAGAGCTGTAGATCACGTTCAGATGAAGCCAACAAGACCACATAATCTGCGAAAAGCAGAGACCCGATCCTGAGGTCACCAAAACGGATCGCCTCAACACCTTGGCTGCGCCTACAAATCCTGTCCATAAACATTATGAACAGGACCGGTGACAAAGAGCAACCTTGGCGGAGTCCAGCTCTCACCGGAAACGAGTCCGACTTACTGCCGGCAATGCGAACCAGACTCTGACACCGTTCATATAGGGACCTAACAGCCCGTATCAAAGGGCCTGGTACCCCATACTCCCGGAGTACCCCCCACAGGACACCCCGAGGGACACAAAGTCCACAAAGCACATGTAGACCGGTTTGGCGAACTCCCACGCACCCTCCAGGACCCTGCCCAGGGTGTAGAGCTGGTCCAGTGTTCCACGGCTAGGACGAAAACCGCATTGTTCCTCCTGAATCCGAGGTTCGACTATCCGTCGGACCCTCCTCTCCAGAACCCCCGAATAGACCTTACCAGGGAGGCTCAGAAGTGTGATCCCCCTATAGCTGGAACACACTCTGTGGTCCCCCTTTTTAAAGAGGGGGACCACCACCCCGGTCTGCCAATCCAAGGGAACTGCCCCCGAAGTCCACGCAATATTGCAGACCCGCGTCAACCAACACAGCCCTACAACATCCAGAGCCTTGAGGAACTCAGGCCGAATTTCATCCACCCCCGGTGCCTTGCCACCAAGGAGCTTTTTAACAACCTCAGTGACTTCAGCACCAGAGATTGGAGAGCCCGTCCCATAGTCCTCAGAATCTGCTTCCAAACAGGAAGGCGTGTCGGTGGGATTGAGGAGGTCTTCGAAGTATTCCATCCACCGACCCAAAACGTCCCGCGTTGAGGTCAGCAGCTCACCGCCCCCACTGTAAACAGTGTTGGTGGCAGACCGCTTCCCCCCCTGAGATGCCGGATGGTGGACCAGAATCGCTTCGAAGCCATACAGAAGTCGTTCTCCATGGTCTCTCTAAACTCCTCCCACACCCGAGTTTTTGCCTCAGCGACCATCCGAGCTGCACTCCGCTTGGCCTGCCGGTACCTATCAGCTGCTTCCGGAGTCCCACAGGCCAAAGAGGCCCGATAGGACTCATTCTTCAGCTTGAAAGAATCCTTCACCGCTGGTGTCCACCATCGGGTTCGAGGGTTGCCGCCGCGACAGGCACAACTTCTAACTAACGTAATTTATCAATTTACCTTTCACACAAGTGTAACACTACAATGCTGTACTTTTAACACCATTTTATCAAACATAAGAAAGTTCTAGTTCCTTTGCATGTCTTCTATTTCATGGTAATGTTTGTTAAAATACATCAAAAGAAAGATCTGAAAGCGCTCATAACAAAGATGGTTGACAAAGATGAAACTACTCAGACTGAAGTCTTTCAACGTGTGGTTAGGAAAACAGTGTGAATAATAACACCATGTGAATATACAGTCGATCTTTTTCCTCAGCCATCATAATTCTCTGATGTTTTGGTTTTGAGCAACAGGAAGTGGACCCAGGATCTTGTTCCATGGTATCCAACTTGATTTGGTCTGTTGCATTAGTTGGCCAGAAAAACAATTTAAAATGCACCTTTAACTTGAGTTACTGTAATTATAACCAGTTATATATTGCTGTATATTTTTTTAAGTAATGCGTTACATTACTCAGTTACTGAAGAAGAAATATATTTCTGTAACTCTTTTTTTTTCACTTTTGTAATGCCTTACTCCCAACTCTGGACTTAAACATACCAAGTAACTCCCACAATTCCATACAATTTGAGACAATTACAAAAGCCTTGTTTTAACCTTCTTAACCGAACGTTAGCCATAGTCTGTCAACAGCGTATTTTCTAAATTACCAAGCTAACAGAGCTACATAAATAGAGCGAACTTGAGCGTATCCCAATTGCAGACATAAATACTAATGCAGCTTAATGGAGTAATCTCCCAAAAAACTTCCTGAACGTTATAAACTGCCTCTGGAACCAAGTCAAGGTACAAAAACCTATTAAAGTGATAGTCTGGATCTCTAAATGAATTACAAATTTTAATAATTGAATTAAATTGAGCTCCTGACCTTAAATGTTGATATAAAATAAAAAATTTTATGAATAATAACATTACGGGTAAGTCCCACCTTCCCGTATCTCAGCTATGGCTCAAAAGCCACGGTGCCGTCCATTTGAACCAATCAAGTGACGCCAAGGGCTGTCAATCATCACGAGCCCTGTGTGCTCGTGCTCGTAACTGCGTGCATGCTCAGTTTTCTGGTTACACGGAGCCTCCGAATCAAGCCTCCGCCATTAGTCCAGGGCGCAGCCATGGATCAACATTCAGCTCAAGAGCAGAAGATACCGATTTCAAACCAAAAAGGCATCCTCACCTCCGATAACGCCATTGTTGACACTCTGATTGTTTTCTCTCTCTCCTTCGCACGTCTTGGCCCATTGACCTGGAGCGTGCACGGAAAAGTGGGCGCAGCTTCAAGACCAATCAGAAAGGGAGGGGGAGGGAGCTTGGGTCGTTTTTTTTACAAATCATGTCCCTTTCTCTCTTTTTTCTTACAAAGTCCAGACTATCACTTTAAACTTAAGTAGTAATGCAGTTGCAAATGCTGTCAGGTGTGAAGGTGTAGCATGGACCCAAACATAGAACATAGGCAAGAGCCAATTATGTTTTTGGAGGATGATGGTGGTAGGAATGATGAGACAGGAACAACCAGAGTCAGACACACCATGGAGAGACATAGCATTAATGATTCGGCAGAGAAAGAGAGGGAATGAAGTACACAAGGAGGGAATGAGGAGACAGCTGCAGACAGTGATTAGGCACAGGTAGAGACTGTGAAGGCATCTCTCCACCGGTACGATTCGACTCGGCTCGGATCTACTCGGCCGCAGTACCGTTTACTCTCCATCAGCAGAAGTTTGGCTGACCTGCTCCGACCCGATAATATTTTTCGTACCACCTCAGCAGTGGTTCCATCCGTGTTGAACTGGTACTGAAAAGCGACGTCAGACGGCTGTCGGTCACTGATTGGCTGGAGGGCAGAGTCACTGGAGAGTAATTTGACAGCGTCTTTTAACAACAAACCGACCATCATTTTGAAACCTCGCTACAGCGACTGGATGTGTTTAGTGTTTGCTGAAGAACAATGACAAAGTTAAAAACCAGTGCTGTGATCCAAACGGAGTTTCAGCATTTCTGACCTTGTTGTCTAAAGAGTACATTTAGTGTGAGCTGGATGGAGCTGTGAGAGGGTTATCAAGGAGGAGTCGGGCTGATCGCGGTTTCGCAGCCGATGTCTTTCACCTGCAGGCCGAAGCATAGAAACGGAGAACGCCAAAGTCCTGAACTTGCTGTCTCGAACTCTCGGTAAGAAGCAAATTTCATGCCGCTTGTATATTTTATTCACAATATTAACCTATTCAGCTGCATATTATCTTCAGTATGACAGTTCTTTTTATTATCAGTTATCCAAATTAGTTCTGATGCCTTTTTTTGTTTTTTTAAATATGAATATGAACATTTTCAAAGCACGCAGCTTTATTACAAAACATACAGTTGTGGTTTGTAATTCATGGAATTCGTAGCATTTATATGGCAACTCCTTTCTTTAAGGGGACACAGAGGCGAAAAGCTGCGTCACTCCAGCGATGGACGTAGTTTACTGCACATGTAGATGAATTTGTTCCGACATCCTGAAGTTCTGCAGCCACTGAGCTTCGGTGAAACCCAGAAGAACGTCTCATCACTGCAAGACCCAGTTCAACAACCAAACCGACGGTCGGCTGCGACGACTTCACAGAGCAGTCATCTGAAACACGCAAACACACAATACTTAATAATAAAGCCAACTTTTTAATATAGGTTTTTACACTGGGCTTTAGCGAATAAATAAATACCCAGAGCATATTTATAGCCCACCACATCGAGTAGTATTTGGATCGGCTTACCCACACAAGCACCGGGGTCCTGTCGCGTCATTGTCCGACAGAGCTTCTTAAACTCGTTTGTACTACTCCACCATGTTTTTCCTTGCAGTGTGCAGCTTTTCTGGGGTCTTTATTCTTCGATTAGAGAGGCTTTCTCTTTGACGTGCGTCTACAGAAATCCACAAACTGAGCAAAAAGCTCTGGATCGCTAGAGAAGTCGCCATTGTTCTTCTTTCTCTCCGAGCCTTTGTTTACTTCCCGTTATGTACCCTGGGGCCGCCCACCATATGATGCACCCGCTAAGTTTAGACGCTCTGGTTTGTTGTAACTGTGAAGCAACATTTAACAAGTCAAGTCGTGTCGAGTGGCGTTACCGAAAGTACCGGTACGGTACGACTCCGCAAAAGGTACTAGTGGAGAGATGCCTTAAGACAGGGACAGTAGCAAAGACTGCTGATGGTTCTGACACTATTATTCTGTTTTTTTTCCATTGTTTATATTACCATTGATTTAACACAGGGAACCACTGCATCTTACTGAGTTGGACATAGGGAATCACTTTATGTTCAAATCATATCAAACTTTATTTATAAAATTAAATAAGCCCACAACCCCCCCTTCAAAAGTAAAATCATCAACGCAATTACACCCCCCTCCTAACCAATCAGCCATACACACACACACTTAAAAGCTACGACTCATCATAAACAGCTAGAGTACATGATGTGTTCCATTATGGTACTGTATGGTCTGCATTACACAAGTATTTTTACTGTACATGCAAGACAAAATCAGTTTACATTAAATATAAGTGCTAAGCATGTAAGGTGCAGATGCTTAGTATGGAACTGAAATATTATATAAAACCTCCACCAGGAGGTATATTTTTTTGTGCCCGTCTGACAGTCTGTTTGTCCATCTGTTTGCAAGATCAATCAAAAAGTTATGGATGGATTTTGATAAGATTTTCAGAAAGTGTACAAAATGGGATCAGGAACAACTGATTGAATTTTGGAGTTGATCTGACTTGAAGCATACATTCACCCCTCCACCCAGCTATCCCCATCTTAAACAATCTTGGACTCTTTTGTCTCAGAGAGCTCACATATGGCTGAGCTTGTACAGCAACCTCGCTACGGTTGGACCATAAGCACAGTAAATGAATCACGAATGTGGAAATCTCTCCTCTCTCCTGGAACAGCAAGTGACAGCCCAAACAAAGACAAATGTATCATTAACTGACATTTTATTACCACTTTCAATTCATTTCAACCCCCCCCCCCCAATTTATTTATTTTTTTCAGGTCAGTGAAATGGCTTAAGCACATAATCACCAGACCAGAATTGTTTGTTTTATAATTGAAATACTTTAATAAAATGATTATAACCAGTTCCATAAAGAAATTCAAAGAATGCAAAGTATCATAAAACATCATCAAGATTAGTAATTTATGATGAATTTCTGTCATTAAAGGATATGAGTGGAGCAAATCAGGATTCTTTAATTTCTTGTATTTTCATGCATGCAAGTCCTCTTAACGTTCATGAATATGTGTTTGAAATGAACTGTGATTTATTTTAATGAGTAAGCTGGGTTTGATTTAACGATTTTGTTGAACTTATTGGTTTCTTAATTAGTAGAAAAGCAGTGTTTGATTGAATGTGTGTGTATATTTGACTCGGTTGGGAGTCACGAACCGGTGCGCTTCCAGGCAACTTGCAGAGCCAAACATAGCTAAATTTCTGTGCATCAGCTGCTGGAGGAACGACAGCACGCAACTTAGCGGATATGAAACGGGATCTGCGCCTTTCTCTGCTCACCAGCGCTGGAAGGCTGTCCATTTTGAGGCTCATAGTGGACGCGGCTCGTGCGCCCTGAATCGCGCGCACCACATCCTGCGGGAGGCCTCTCGTTCAGCGGCCAAACCCAGAGAGCCTGACCAATCTCTGGGTAACTCCTGATGGCTCCTCCCGCCTGGAGGAGCGCATCGTCTCTCCACGGCAGCTGCCACGGGCGACCGGAGAGCAGCTGCTGCACATTCGGGAACCACGGTGCGCTTCTGCACGGTGGTGTTACGAGGATTACTGACAGCTGTTCCTCTCTGACTCGATCAAGGAGCCGCGGAATCAGCGGAACCGTAGGGAAAGCATAAAGGAGCGTTTTGGGCCACGGGCAGTGAGCAAAGGGTTACGGTGTGTCCACACCAAAAGCGTCAAAACGCACCACATGCCCCCAGCTGGATGCTTGAACATTCGCACCTTGAAGCGTGTACAACGCGAACTGGTCGCGCTTCAAATATTGTATTTTCACGCGCGAACTGGCCTTCAGCGGAGCTGGGGATACAGTGCAGCTGGCGGTGGATTATGGACCGAGCTGATGGAGGACAGAGTGGATTACATGTTCGGCCTGGCCTCCGGTAGAGCTGTGACCGCTGCACTGGGGGTTTGGTGAGTTACGGATACGTGGTGCGGGAGCTGCTACCAGGAAACCAGGTGAGGAGGCTGTTTCAAGGCTCAGTTCTAGGCCGAGAGGTGCATTCCTGTCTAAATAAAAAAAATTAAAAAATTTCTGTCTCTGTATTGAAAACTGCTTGTGTCATGTAGCTCGGGGTGATTAGCCTCGATGTTTATCAGTATTTCCTCTATGTCCTGCTGAGGCTGTGACTCCATGACAGTCACAGAATCACTGAAACTCTGTCCCCTGATTGGTTGTCGCGGCGCGTTTTGACGCTGGAGTTCAGATTTTTCCAACTCAAGCGATAGACGCCATGAGCGCGAATGCACAAAATGCACCACATTAAATTCAGCGCAAATTTTCCATCGCATCTGTAGCGCGAACTGTTCGTGCAAATCCGGCAGAAAAGCTTTTTCGTGATGCAAAACTGCTTCTGAAGTGTCGCGGGACACCAAGTCGCGCTTCATCGCGCTCCTCCATTGATTTTACATGTAAACCTGAAGCTCTAGTCGCTGCTATCGCGTTTGGTGTGGACAGACAGTAAGTCCCCTTGCGCGCGCAGCGCAGCACTGAAGCATTTTAGTCCACGCCCACCTGCTGTGTGGGCCCCACCCTGGTCCAGCATAAATAACGGTGAGACCAGGCAATCGGCTCCCAAATAGCAGTTTTTCTTCAGCCCAGCCCAAATTAAAAAATTGTATATTTTTGCATTGGTTTTTTTCAGTAAAGTTAACAAAATACCAGCAACAACCCTCTTCAGTGTAGTATGAATATTTGTGTTGATTTAAGACCGTTATGTGTTCTGATAACACCAAAATAATTGTAGTAGTAATGTAATGTAGTGCCTTGTGCAAAAAATAAACAAATCATTAGTAAAGCACACCCCTCTGCTTGATGCAGTTATTTTGGTTATTCTAATCTAAAGATATACTTGAAACTAGTAGCATAGAAAATGTTTTCAAAACATGCACATTGTGGAATGGTTTTCTTTGCTGCTCTATAAACCTACTGAATACTAAGGAGACCATGGTCTCTGTGTGAACTGATTATTTTGTAGACATCTTTTGAACATTAAACAATTGCATGAGTTTGAGGAAGATAAAATTAACTTTTGTAATTATTTTTTTAAAAGGAAGTCAGTGTTGCGTTAATATATATACTTTTTTTGTTTAAAAAAAGAAAAGAAAACAATGTAATTATGAGAAGTGCCCTTTATTTCACTTGAGCCCCTGCCCCTCAAAATGTCTGTGCACGTCCCTGATTCTGTCTGTAACGAACCTCTCTCCCATGTTTTGTGTCATTGCTTCACACCTAACAGAGATCTCTCCTAAATTAAGCGTCAGCGGAATAAATAAATTAGAGGATAAGAATGACTGCAGATATAAAGTTTGTAAACTATTTGATTAATTTAAAAGCGGACTTCACTAAGATTAAAATGAATTTGTTCATTTTCATAAATTACTTGAAATCTTTGCAGTGTTTAGTCATCAAAACAATCATTTCTACATAGGTTTGTTAATGGTTCATATTGACATTGTAGTGACATCGTGGGGCGATTAGCATCATCCTACCACTTTTCAAGTGTTCTGCATTCTGCTTATTCTTTAATTTGTTTACTATTCTAGTAACTGTTTTTCTCAAATATACTGTGCCTTTAAACACCACTTTAAAAACACGGCTGACACTTAGAACATTTTCTTTTCTTGCTTTCAGAAGGCAAAATAGTCTGAAATTCTGAATAAAAAGCTGCCCTTGATACTCTTTCCCTCATCATTTTTAAATCATTTAAACTTTTAAATCGCATCAGCTTGATGCTCAGACTTAATAAAATCCTTTTTTTGTTTATCTTGTTCATGTTTTATGTACAGCCATCTGTCAAAATCCGTACTGTTGTGGAGATTACCATTAGCAAAGGATGTCAGCTAACGACATACAAAAAGTCTTCACATTCAGATCAACTTTGGCAAACTCTTGAATAGCAAATTGACATGTAGACATTTATAACAAAGTTGATGGTGCACAAAAATGAAGTAAATAGACAAAGGAAAGTTTAATTTCTGAAAGCTTAACTTTTGTTGGAAAAAATAGCATATCTTGGTTAACCACACGGCATATGGAGAAAAACTGAATGTAGCAAAAAGACAACACTGAAGCAATAGAAAACTGATGCCATCGAAACTCTGTCAAATTTGTTAGCTCTACACTGCTCACCGAGGTTGTCAGTATGTGTTGATCAAGTTTTTTTTTTTTTTTATAGCAGTCTGTCCATTTCAGACTAGTTCAAGCCCCAAATTCATATTACATTGATATCATTAAAATCAATACATTATTATGAATAAAGTAAAAAGTACAGTCTACTTTAGTATCATGTCCCAGGAATGTTTTCCAGTATTTTTTTCGTGGTGCAAGTCAAGAATGACATATTTGAAAGGCAAATTTAAGTCCAGTTTCAAGTGTTTCGCCTCAAGTCAAGTCATAACCCTCACAGCAGCATCATGTCTGTCCAGTGGTATGAGTTACAAATATAATTGTGTAACTTTTTTAAGCTTAATTTACCACATTAACATTTTACAATTACAGTTTTAATCAATTTAACATGTATACGTTTAGCATGTAAAAACAGTTTCAGTTTTTTTTTTTTATATTTAGAAAACTTAGAATACTTATCCCATTAGAAATATAAAGGGGCAATAATGCTTAAAGGAAAATGAAATGGTTGAATATTTGCAGCAGTTGAATTTCTGAATGATTCAAATAGAGCTTCACTAGGAAACGAGAATTGACCCTAGTCAGAGATTATTGCTATGATGATTTAAAAAATATTGTTTGCAATAGTTGAAATCTTATATTCCTTGTCATTATACTTTCAAACTTCAGAAATCTTATAATTGCTCAGGTACATATTCTTTCTGCCGCAATGAAGTATCAAACTGCTAATTTATTGATACAATTGCTAGAAATGATTATGTTGAAATACCTCATCTTTATGATAATAAAGAGATAATTAAATTTTTGATGTAAAGTCCTGATTGTAGTTGTTAAAAAATAACTATTATACAATTTAAAACTCTGAATCAGAACAACAACAAAAAGGCCTCAATTAATAAGTATTTAATATATTTTAATGATATTGGAATGCACAGTGAAATTACAGAGCCTCCCTGTTGATTTTCATCCATATTAATGATTTAACAAATTATTTATCAATTGATATTCATGCACGAGGAAGATTATTCATGAAAGAAATGTCAGAATTAAATAGAACTCTTTTTTTTCACTTTAATCTTAACATTGGGAATGTTTTGACAGTCCTTGTACCATCTGGAGATACTTAAAGAAAAGAACAGACTTTTTATGAATATAGAAATTCTATCAGTCTGCAAAACGAGTAATTTATAATTAATTATTTCATCCTATCAAATATGTTTACATCAGAACTGATAAAGCAAACTTAAAATATTGCTCATTTTTAAGGAGGATCTTTCTGCTTAAAACTCCACAATACATCCCAGTTCTTGCATGGCCAGCATACTCACCGGACATGTCACCCATTGAGTGTGTTTGGGATGCTTTCTATCAGCATATACGACATCATGTTCCACTTCCTGCCATTGAAGAGGCGTGGACCAGCATTCCACAGGCCACGATCGACCACCTGATCAACTCTATGTGACAGAGATGTCTTGCACTGCATTTGGCAAATGGTGGTCACACCAGATACTGATGCTTTTTTGAGTCCCCAGAGCCCCCCCCCCCCCCCAATAAACAAAACTGAACATTTCAGAGTGGCATTTTATTGAGGCCAGTCTAAGGCACACGTGCAATAATCATGCTGTCTAATCAGCATCTTCATATAGCACACATGTGAGGTGGAATGGATTGTGTCAGCAAAGGTAAAGTGCTCAATATCACAGATTTAGACAGATTTGTGAACAATATTTGAGAGGTTTGGTTATTTTTTGTATGTAGAAAATGTTTCAGATCTTTGAGTCCATCTCATAAAAAATGGGAGCAAAACAAACGTGTTGGGTTTATATTTTTCTTTAGTGTAATATAATTCAAAGATTAAAATATATGATTCAAAGATTCTGATGACATTACTGACCAAAATAAGAGGAGAACCTTGTCCGGGTTAGGAAGACTGGGGCACCCACTGGTCTGCACCTGGCAGTCCAGCTTTTACTCCAGAATGTCAGTCAGGTTCAGCCTGAAGAAGCAACAGGAAGCCCCCATGTGGGCCCATCACCTGTAGAGGAGCATCAGGATCGGGTGCCATGCAAGTTGGCTGGAAGGTGGGGGTTGTGGCAGGGACCCTGGCAAGCTAATGCCTGGTGACCCTAGCTTTAGGGACATTGAATTTTCACTTCACTGTGAAGAAAGGAGCCAGAGAGGTTGTGTTTCTTGGAGTTTCCTATTTTGAGCAAGAGGGTTTCCTCTTTGCAACCTCAATGTCAGATCCTGCAGGGCTCTGTCCCAATTATTAGTTTATTGACTGCACCTGTATTGTTGGAGTCTGTGTAATGGCTGGCAGATTGTTTTTTTCCCTCACCTTTTCTGGTTCTCAGTTTTCTGTGAACAGCTACTCACCCTGCTTTTTGCTCTCCCTCACAGTGCTTCTAAAGACCTGTACCAGTTCTTCCTAGAGGTTTCGAATTGCTGAGGTTGTCACCGCTAGCCATACCTCCTGTTCCTGAAGGTGTCTGTTTCTTGGGGCTGTGCCTTCTCCGTTCCTCGCACCGCTCCTTGGCTGCCTCCAAGCCTCCTTCTGCCTGGTCTGTCCACCCTCGGGGTTCAACCACCTCTGGCTTGCAGTTGGCCTGCAGCAGAAACAGGGGTCAATTCTCCAGCATATCATCTGCTAACCATCTTTCCACAGATCCCACATACCTTCCCCTGGCTCTCCCAGCTCCTGCTCACAGTAAGCTATCTGCTTTGCTCCCTCAGTTATTCTGTGATTTACCTCTCCTGATTCCTATACTCACCCTCCTTCCACTTTCTGTGAAGCCATCCAAGGTTCCTCCCAGTCAGCAGTTCTGGACCTGTCAAACTTCAAATAAACACTTTTTTTGAAAACTGATCATCTGCTGTGCTTAGCTGTGTTCGCTCCAGAGTCTCTTACAAAATACCCAACATGACATGTATACTTAAGGCCTGGAGTTTGGGATCCCTGTTCTAGTATTTAGAACTGGTGTGAGGTCCAATCCTCACTGGATCATTGCTCTGTATTCTTGCCATGCTGCATTATCCTTTACTTTGCACATTTTAATCCTCGTCTGCGTTTAGGTCCTTCGTCAGTCCAGCAGCAACTGCACCCTGTCACTTAGCTTACAAGGTGGAAAGTTCTGACTGTGCTTATGAAATTTCTGGAGTTTCTAGATGGGTTTTTTAAACCACCAGCCACCTCAGGATTCAATGGTGTTCTTGGAGAACTTCAACATTGGGGAATAGTGGCGTTACCTAGTGTGATTATGAAAATTGTCCCTCTCCCCCAACAAACAAGGTTGTTGACCTTCGCCAGGAAGTATATGCTTTCCTCCCCGTCTGTTTGCCTCTGTTAGGAATGGCTCACATGGCAGGAACTGTAGGCTGATTTTGCCCTGATTCTCCCCTTCTGATATGCCCTGACTACTGGGTTGGCTCTTAAGATAATCCTAAAAGATATTCCTGCCATATGTGGTGTGTCCAGAGTTCTCTGGTCTGCTCGGAAAGACAATGGGACCACTCCACCTGCAAATCTGTGATATTTAGCATGTTGGATGGTCTTGGGCCCGATACCCGTTGAATGTTACGTGTAGCAAATTTCAGTCAAACTTTCAAAATGGGACCAGGTGCAACTTATAAAATATTGGGGTTGACTGACATGAAACCCGTATCCATCCATCAACCAGCACTGCTATCTGGGACTCTCTCATCTCAGACAGCCCACAGACAGCTGAGCCTTGCAGCAGCCCCTCTACGGTTGGACCATATGCAGAGTAAATTAATTGCAAATGGGCGAATCTTCCCTCTCTGCTGGAACAGCACAGTGATAACACGAACACAGAGGAATGTCTCATTAACAAGGTTATCTTCTCATAACCTAAACAGTCTAGAGCTGTGAGGGACATGGCGTAAGTTTAAAAAATGTTTTAAGACTTTCAAAAAGGATAATATTAATGCACTGTGTTGGTGGAAAGAGTATGCAAGAATATCTTCCAACCTTGCCCTGATACCAGAATGTTCTGCCTATCTAGGCATCCAGCACTGCCAGCAAGAGAGACTTTTCTGCACCGGGATTAACGATTTAGGAACAGAGAACACATCTGAGACCAGGAACCGTGGATTATATATTGTTTTTGCACAATCTCTGCAAGGATGGCGTGGTAAGCCTTGCATTGGTCCACCTGTGGACTTTTCAGTGACACTGTTGTTGTATTTATATATATATATATATATATATATATATTTGTGGGTTGTGGATGTGTGGTTCTCAGTTCACATTGTTTATTTGTTTGCTCAGTTTATCATTCTGGTTGTTTTTTTCCTGTCTCTGTCATGTTGCAGGTATAGAAGCAGATTAGGATGTTTTATTTTGTTATCTTATATTCCTTCCACTCTTATATCTCAAATTCACCCTTTCCCTGATAACTTTCTGTCCTACATCGCTTCATCTTTTTTTCTTTTTCCACCTCAATTTCCATATCCATAACATCTGAAAAAAGACCACAACAGTTAATAATAAAGATTTATTACACATATATCAAAAGGGACTATTATAGCAAAAGCCATAATGATCCACTTGTAAAAGTAAATCTGTTGGGCTTCTTCTTGGTACTCAAATCAGTTCTGATTGTCACACTGTCAGACAAGATATGTTAAAAAAAAAGAAAAAAGAAAGAGGAGGAAAAGCAATATCACCAGTGATGCTGGTAACATGTTGCTTAGTAGCATGTTATTCCTAATATGACCACTTTTTCCATAACAACTTATCTAACGCTATTTCCATACTGGTAATCAGATTAAAGTTACTTTTTTAAGACACTGTGCGTTTTGTTACTTTCTTAAGCAAAAAGTTATATTTGGTACATGACAGTAAAAGCATTAGGAAAACAAGCAACAATAGCAGTAAATATGATCTGAAATACCTTCAACAACACTGCTGCCATCTTTTTCTGTCGTAATCAAAAACGCTGATCATCTCCTTTACGTTTGCCATGTTTGTTTTGGCCCGAGTCTGAGAGTTCTTCAATCTATACTCTAAGTCTGCCCCTAGTGGAACTCTTCAGTAGTACATGCCCAAGACACATTTTGTTGCTTAATAGTTGCTGGTGTCAATGCGAGGTTAAAAAGCAAGTATATTTCCAGCCTTACTTCCAATAAAGTGAGTATTGGCTAAACTGGTTATTATTTCTATGTTGAGGCAGTGGGAAGTGCTACTGGCAGCTGCTGAACGTAACTAATAAAGTAACGTGTAATCTGATTTAGTTACTTTTAAAATAAAGTAATCAGTAAAGTTACTAAGTTACTTTTTGAAGGAATAAGTAGTCAGTAATCATATTACTTTTTCAAAGAAAGTGTGGCAACACTGGACACCACACACCACAACTTCATAAGTAACCTTAGTCAATAGTTAATAGTCAATAGCCCATAGAGTACATCGGTGTAATGTTTTCGACTGGCAACTGGTGTGTTGAAGCCTGCACTGGAGTGTGTATCTGCAAATAGGGAAAAATAAAGGGTCTGCAGAAGTAAGAGAGAAAAGTTAATTTAACAAAAATAATGTTTGAGTCCAGTATTTATAAAATAGCTTTCTAATCTTCCCATGTCTGGGTTATGTTGGTGTGTTGCCCCTCTCCAATGTATCCAGCCTTGAGGGAAATACAAAACAAGAAAGGAGCTGAGGTGGCTGCTGATGCTTTGGAAGGGGAGATACATATAGTAACACAGCATGTTAAACGACAAATGATAGCTCATCAGACGGCCCCTCATTAATACACATGCCATCTACAGGAAAGGACAGAGCCATCTCTATCTTCTGAGGCTGATAAGGTCCTTCAACATTTGCCAGATGATGAGGATTTTTGTGTGCAGTGCCCTTTTATGCTGTAGTGTGCTGGGGTAGCAGACGGAGGTTGGCTGATACCAACAGACTCAATAAAATTATCTATAAGGCCAGTCATGTCGGTGGAGTAGAGCTGGGCTCTCTGAGGGTGGTGTCAGAGCGAGGGATGCTGTCCAAGCTAAGAACTATATTGGTCAGTCCTTCCCACCCTCTCCTTAACATGCTGGAACTTGAGGAGTATGTTCAGTAACAGACTCATTCCACCTGTTTGTTTCACAGAATGATACAGGTAATCCTTCCTTCCTGTGGCCATCAAACTTTACAACTACACACTGAACAGAGTGTCTAAGACATAACTCTGTAACCTCTGGTGATGTCCTATTCATTATTATATTTAGATGATTCTATTTCCATATACTAACCCTTTTTTAATCCAGTTTAATTTTAAAATTTTCATAGTGCCATCCATCCATCCATTATCTCTGTGCTTATTCTTAATGTGTCGTGGGAGGGCTGGTGCTGATCTCCAGCATTCATCGGGTAAGAGGCAGGGTACAACATTCATTTTGTATTCATAACAAATATGCCACAGATTCAAAGTTAGTTTCATACATTTCAATTCAAGCAATTATTCCTACTTCCAAAAGAATACAGTGGTAGAAATAATTATTTGACCCCTCACTGATGTTGTTAGTTTGTTCAATGACAAAGAATTCAGAAGTCTCAAAACAGTATAATTTCAATGGTAGGTTTATTTTAACAGTGACATATAGCAAATCAAAAGGAAAACGGAAAAAATAACTTTAAATAAAAGATAGAAACTGATTCGCATTTCATTGAGCGAAATAAGAATTTCATCCCTCTAACAAAAAGGACTTCATACTTAGTGGCAAAACCCTTATTTGCAAGCGCAGAGATAAAACGTTTCTTGTAAGTGATGACAAAGTTTACGCTAATTGCATTGCGTCATTAACTATGCAGCTACACCTCAAACTGAGCATGCCAAATGTGTGGCTACAGTGGACTGGAAATCTTCCTTTTAACAGGAAGAAGTCTCCAATAGAACCTGGCTCAGTGTGCATGACCTTCTGTTGGGAATGACTGGGGGTTTGAAAAGATAAAGTAAACGAAACAATTAAAAAAATACACATACACAGTATTAATATATTAAGAGTTATCGATATCCATCCATCCATTTTCTATACCGCTCTTTTATAAATACTTCTATTAGTTCTAGTTCTGCTTGCTATTTTATGTACCTGTAATTTTAGGGCAGTCAATGTCTGTACTTTTTTAATCTTTATTATTACAGTATTGTTACCCTGTGTAAAGCACTTTGGTCAAGTTTTATTATTGAAAAGTGCTATATAAATAAAGTTGTCTTGGCTTGACTTGGCTTCAATAAGTTGCGGTGGGATTGGTGTGTAAATGGAGGGTACACCCTGGACAAATCACCAGTCTATCGCAGGGGTTATCAATACAGATACCCCTAAATAAGATCCAGAGCAACCTAACCAACAAAATAGTATCCACCTGTGTGTATGTTAATATAAATGCAGCAGTTCTGCGAAAGCCTCAGAAATTTGCTAGAAAAGATTAGTTAACAGTCATGTTGTGACAATGACAGCCAGTTTTTGGCTATGAATATTTGCTTAGGACAATTATTAAAGATTTAATAAGGAACATTTTTCTTAAAAGCTATCTCTTTAAAAAAGCAATACTTCAACGGGGAGTTTAGAGGTGTGCAGAATGTACGTGCACCCTTTCCTTTAAACTTTATATTTAACCTAAAATCATTAAAAAGATAACTTTTTCCAACCACCACACTGTTTTTGTTTTAACCTCTTCCAGCCAACAGCGGCTCTGCATTATAGGTTGCCAAATACTATTGTAAACAACTGCACGGAGCAACGAGGCATTTACTGTAGAAAATGGAGCACTCGGTTAGCTTAGCTGCTGTTTCTAAGCCCTAGATTTCATTATCTTTCTCATACCTTACAATATCTAAAACTAGAGTTAGTTTAGCTGAAGCCTACAGCAGATGGACACAAATGAAAAAACTTTCACGGCATCAGAACGTACACGGAAATGGCCAAATTTTTCATTGAGAAAGGTAAGAAAGCTCTCTAACGGCTAAAATTAGCTGTGGGTAAAACAGCGTTCGATACTTGTGTATATGACGTTGTTCCTAGATATGAGAGCATCAACCTCCTCACCGAGTAAGCGAGAGAAAAGGAAGCGGTTTCCTCCTGCACTCGCCAGTATAGGAGGCTCGCTATCTCCGCTGGGGTGAGTGGCTATTATAAAGACTTTTCTAGCTAGCTTTCTGTATTGACGTAGGTCTCCAACCATACACCTCAGTCAAATACACATGCGGTGAAATCTTTCGGATGTTTATGTAAATTCTAAAGTATAAATTATGACTTTTATAGACTACATCACCAAGAGGAGTGGAGGATACCACTCGCCTACCGAATTAATATGCCTAGAGGACAGGTACAAAAGCTTGTTGTTGGCTTTGAACCATATTTTGTTATAATTATTTTACATATTTATATTATAGTACAAAATAGTTCTTACCCTGTAAGATTAATCGTTGGACATGATGCTGGATTGTTACGGCGACAGAACTGGCATTCAGACGGCACTTTGTTATTGCAACTACAACCGCAACACACTAGATGTCGCTTTTGTGCCCATGTTCCATATTCAACCTTTAATAAGAGTGATAATTTAATGTCAAAATAACAAAGTTTGGAGCACCATCCTGGGATCCAGGAAAATAATAATAGCCAAATATTTCAGTCTCAGTAAATGTTAATGATTTCTGTTCTGATGAGGCTGAGGTAATCAAACAATTGATATATAAATACGATTTTGACATTCTTTGAGCTTTTCTTTGAACTTTTCAGTACTGCTTTTACCATATAAACCTTTGCAGTCCCTGCACTCCTCTGGCAGCTGTCTCCTTGTCATCCCTAAAGTCAGGACACACACTCATGGTTAGGCGTCCTTTCATTATTATGACCCTCACCTCTAGAACAGGCTGCCAGAGGACCTCAGGGCCACAGAGAACATTCATGTTTTTAAGAGCAGGCTCAAAACTTACTATTTTAAGCTAGATTTTAACTATTTATTGCCTATTTATTGCCACTAATGTTTAACTGCTCCTCTGGTCTTGTACTTTTCCTGTTAATCTTATTTTAATTTTATTTATGTATTTGCTTACACATTTAGCTAACTTTTATTTATATTATTTACCTGTTTATTTATTTTAAACATTTAGCTATCTTTTATTATTATTTAATTGTATTTATTTATTTCAACATGTTTTCCTGTTATTTTACAGAAATTAATTGTCATATTGTTCCAGTGCTTCCTCTGTGGGAGCCCTCTGTATTGGTAGCGGTGGTCATCTGGCTAGTGCTTGGGTGGAGGTGATGTCCTAGTCTTGCCTCCTTTGAGTGCCCTGGCTCAGAGCCTCGAGGCTCTGCTGCTGCCAGTGCAGATGGCTTCCTTGATGGCGTTTCCTGATCTAACCTGGTTCATCTGTGTTCAGCCCAGTGTCAATTTTATTGTCCATTTTAGTGTAATTTTCATGTTGCTACGGAGCGCACATGGGGATATGATTGGGGGGAGGGAGGTATAAATGTTTAACGTGTGTGTCTATAGGGGGTGGGGGATGTATGTGGGGTTCATTTTTACTTTGTATAGCACTTTGAAAGGTTCTTAATAAATAAACAAAGTCAAAACTCAACTAAACTAAATAAAAGAAGAATGAATAATAAAATTAACTACCAAATGGGAAACAGTAATATGGACAAATATGCAAAGAAATGGAAACAGATAACATATATTGAACAACTGATTAGTTTAATACTAATTAGCACCTTTTGCTTTGTGTTCAAACAATCAATTCACAATGCAAAGCACCAGTGAAGACAATACATTCTTTGGATTAAGTAATGTTTCAATGAATCATTTGCTGAATTATAATTTCTTAACCTGGCCCATCTGTTCTCGGCCCAATGTCCTTTACGACTGCTTTTAACTGTGTATGTAGATGGGAGTTGGTTTTAATTGTGTTTTAGTTTGTTTTTTTTGGGGGGGTATAACTGGGATTATGTTTTTAATCGGGAGAGATGGGCATGTGGTTAATGTGAGGCAATTTTAATCTGTAAAGTACTATGAGATGTATTTCTTGTATAAAAAGTGCTTTATAAATAAAGTTTGATTTGATTATAAATCAATAGCCTCCGGAGAACTGATTCTGTTTTATGGATTGGTCACCAGAGTGATATATCTAATTTTATTATTTTGGCATACTAAAAGGGGTGATTTCCAAAATGACTTATACAATTATTTTTGGTGCGTAAACCATCTATTTTAAAGTCGATTCTTTATCTTAAATACAGAAGGTAGCAATCCTTATCGTCTATGAATGCTGGTGGTCTGCTAAAAAACAGGCCGCAGTAATCAGAACAAGCATGCAGGGATCAGGTATTTAGTGCAGCTCATAGTAACTATGTTTAACTTAGCACCAAAGAACAAGGGAAAAACAGAGGACAGAGTACTTGGACAGAGTAATTCATGTTGCATCAGTCAAGAACCTTTAAAAAACACTGTTTGTAGCCAAACAACTGAAGAATAAAATCTTGCATATGCACCAAAACAATCCGTAAATGTTTTATCCTAAGTTCATTTATTTCTGCCCAGACATAACCTTACTTTAACAGTCCTTAGATGTCCACTGATGGGTGGCTCCATTGTCTAGAGAATCAGTGTTAAAGGAAAGAAAACCAGCTGTTAGCTGACTGGATTAGCAGAAGCTACATGTGGGCCTGGTAGCGGGCCTCGGGTGTGTGGTGCTTGCCAATTAGCCCAGACATCATTCTCCTATCGTCTTTGTTCAGCAATCTTCCCCTGTCCATCACTTTTTACACGCAGCTTTTGGTTCAGCTTCATCAGTTGAACAGTTCCAGGTGAGTAGCTCTCAAAGATTTTTTCAGCAGTGTTTTGAACAAGTCAGTCAGGGCTTATTTCATCAACTAAATATAGTTAACCTGATTGAACAACAGGCTGTACAGGTAACTTGGATCCAAAAGGATTCTTCCAGAAGCCCACTCCAGCAAAGGAGGTTTAAAGCATGCACCTCTCCTTTGTGGTTCCCCACTTGTGGTTCCCCACAGGAAAATAGACAAATTTCTGGCCAACACCTTCGCTTCCCATTGAAACTACAAGAGTGCTGTGTGATTAGCCGTGATTAGAAATCACGGTTGTGGGCAAACAATCAAGAACAGCTAAGAGGCCAGTGTTAACTGGAGACTCGGTTCAAATCAAAGAATATGGCTGTGTCCGAATCCAGCGGCTGGATCCTTCGAAGGACCCAGTCTACCCGGTCTACGTGGGCTGGGTCCTTCGTCGACCGGATAGACCGGATGTTAACGGCTGTAAATTTGTTACACTGTAAATTACATTTTTTATATTCATTTTAACTGTAAAAATTCTTTGTGAGCTTAAAATTATATATGCCTTTTGGATCAAAACAGCATTTTCTAATTTGATTTTATATATCTATGATTTTTTTTTTACCAAGCATATTCCAAATTGGCTCTTCCTAAATAAACTGAATTGTTTTTTGTAAACAACCACTCCAACAATAACTAACATTGTGTTTTAACAAAACTGCAGGTCATAACACTTTTCTCCACAGCTGCCTCTTGGGATGAGCTTGAAGATGAAGCTGCTGGAGGTCTGTGGGGCTCTCTGGTTGGAAAAACATAAGCAGCCTGTAAACCCTGATGATGGATGCAGTGGACAGCATGACGAAGCTGCCCTAAACTCTCTCTGCAGACCAACCTGTATGATGTTCCCCTCGTCAACCAGAAAATATTAAAAAATATCTGTATTTAACTGATCCAGCAACACTGCCCGTTTGTTCTAATTAAGCTTAAATAGGTCATTTATACAGATATAAATAACTGCAAAAAAACTTATCCTAATGCCAATATGTTATGTTATTTTAAACTGTTCAACGTAAGCTTCTTTAAAAACACTAATACAACTTTTAATGAAATTACTTCATGATATTTAACATTTTTAGAAATTCATTTATTCACAACCATCGGACACCTAAAAAAAAAATGTGACAAAAACATGAATATAAAAAAAAAAAGTCCATCCATTCGGTCCCTGCTCTCCTCTCCAGTCTCCCTTTGCTGCTTCATATCCTAAACAAGAAATCAATAAACACAGTTTACAAAAAGAGCAACACAACAACATTTATGAATTGTATATTTTGTTAAAGCGATCAGTCATAAATTATGTTATTTGCGCTTTTGCAAATATACAAACAGTAGGTTTATTTTTTGCTCTCAATTTTTTTTTCCGGCAAGGGATTCATTTCTCCTGCAGATACATCTCCTCCTGAATTTTCCTCATTAGATAGAAAATAAATAGGAGAGGAACGTGACAACTTTATTGATTTAAGAATGCAGAACTGTAGTTTTCACAGCAGAACAACAGATCACAGGTTCTGTGTTGTATGAGGCTCAATAAGAGTCCTCTAGCATAAGCTGTGTAACTGGATTTAATCTTCAACCTCCAAGCCACCGAGTCCCGATTTTCACTCGGTAAAGAGGTAATAATTTCTCCTAAGAGGAGTTGACTTTTTACTTAATTCACCAAACCAGAAAGTGGCTGCGTAAAG
The DNA here is from genome assembly GCA_028564705.1 of Apricaphanius iberus. Lineage (NCBI taxonomy): Eukaryota > Metazoa > Chordata > Actinopteri > Cyprinodontiformes > Aphaniidae > Apricaphanius > Apricaphanius iberus. Next base: position 1,140,039 of record JAPXFQ010000846.1, on the reverse strand, counting down.
ATGAAGAAACCATTACACTACCATACGAGCTCGTTTACGAGCGATGCTTTACAAAAAAATATTAAAATACATGTCTAAGCCAAGAATAAAAGGCAAACAACACAACCGCTTTAAGATTTTCATTTTTGAACCGCCAGATTTTGATATACTTACATCTAAAACTGTGCTTCTCTCTCGCTTCGCCTGCCGCTTCGTCTGCCGTGTTGCTGGAAGAAAATTCTCCCGTTCAGCCCGCAATGAATCTTGGGATATGTGGACCAGCGAAGGATACACCGCAACGGTCCTTCAAATTGGGGATTCGTCGGCCGGATTCGTCGGCCGCATTTGAAGCAGACTTCCAATTTGGACAGTCCTAGTCGCGGCGCTGTGATGTAACCGGCCGACAAATCCGGCCTTCGAAGGATCCAGCCGCTGGATTCGGACACAGCCTATGTTGATATAACTGCTGCTAGTCTTGCATTCTAGTCTTAGTGGCACAGAGGCAAAAGAAAGCCATAATACATTTAGTTTAAAGTTTGCCACAAGTCGTTTGGAGAACACAAAAAATGTGTGAAAGAAGGAGCTTTGGTCAGATGATACTGCAATTGATATGGTCAAGGATCTTTAAAATCAGACAAAGCTATAAAACATTTCACATAGATGCATATCTCTTTGGTGGAATAGGCCAGACAAATTCCATCATTACAAGTATTTGTAGCAAGACTGGAAGATGAACCTACACAGAAAGTCATCTTTAGAGATGCACTCTGTAACTTTTACACCCTACAAATGTGTATTTTTCTTGGCAGCAAACCAGTAATTAATATGTTGATTTTCTGAGCTGTCACTGGAAGGGAGGCTCCTGCTGCTGAAAACTGCACCATACAACTTTTCTCTAATGGCTCGTCTCCCAGAAGTACTGACAGAGTTTTGCTTTACGGAAGTACACTACACGCTACTTAATGATATTTAAAGAAACCTCGGTTTTGAGAATTGAGCCATGGCAGATCCACCATAGAAGAAAGACACTATCAGACGAAATGAGGAAAAAAAAGAGCGAGTGATAGAGCAAGAATTGTCCAGTTCACAAACAGAAAGCTGCCTGAGCTTCACCACTGAAGAAAGCTGTTAAGGAAAGTAGCAGCAAGCAGAGCCATGGAACTGGAAATCAAAGCTGCACCAGCTGCTCAACTAATAGCCAGGTTTTTCCCCTCGTTAAAGCCTAAAGCTCACAGTGCACCTCCTGCTGCTCATCCTGCTGCCTCAGAGAGCAGCAAGACACAGGTCAGACAACATTTAATTCCCCTCCCTGCTTTGTCTGTTAAACTGTTGCTCAGTTTAAGTCAAAACCACTCACCCAAGTAGGATTAATTTTTAAAACCCAGTGTTACAACTCTTCAGCATCTGAGATACAATAGGAGGTACTATGGATGCTGCACTAGCGTTGCTGCTACAGGATTAATAATTAATAAATGTTTGTCCTGCGGTTATTTCGTTGGGAATGAAGATATAATATAGTGCCGGGAAAACAGTTTGACAGTTTGCCAACTGTTTTGTTGTTTTGGCTGATGAGCTTGTAAAAGCGCCAGTACACTGCTTCAGATGGGGTACATGGAGATTTGTTTTATAACAGTGATGTTACGCCGCAAGTCTTGAGAGGGCGACACGGGGAAAATATCTGCAAAGTTTTGGAGTTTGTCTTTAAAACGGACTAATCTTGAGATTGTTTTTAAAACAAAACAAAAATAAAATAACAAGCATTAGATGTTTAAAACTGTTATAAACATATCCCAAAATATCTGGAGATGATGAAGTCTTGAACCAGAGGGCCTAATTCTGAAGACAATTTGAATTTCTTTTAGCAGAATGTCAACAGGTGTATACAGTCAAGAAGCTGGACAGGCAGACTGCTTATACAAACTCTTTCAACAGAATGAATTGTTTTCAGGGTTTTAGGCAATTTTAGAATGGTACCATGATTGATGGCTTCCTTTGAGATAAGTAAAGGTGCAAAATTATATCCGCTTTGTTCCAGTGATAGGAGCCGACCATACAAAGACAACTTGGCCAATATTCTACTTGTGGGAACAATTTGGAAAGGAAAAAACTTGAGCTCTGAGCTTAACAAATGAATATATTAGAGCAGAGACTATAAGCCAACCTTTCTTGACCAGTTTCATTGTTAGAGTTCAAAAATGTTCCTTGGAAATAATTCTCAAAACTCCCCACAACAGTTTAAGCTGCAAAGGATTTGTGAAACATCACAATAAACAATAATACACTGAAATATTTGTCTGTAACATGACAGTAAATGATTTTCAAGGCACTGTATGCAATGTGAAATTCATCACCCACTATCTTTTTCATGATGTACCACCCATCATATCACCCTCCCACCCGTGAAAGGCCAAAACTACCTTTTTTTGTGGCACCTGAAAGCCCCACAGAGCAGGCAGGGCAAAGGTACTTGTGGGGCGGACAAAGCCCAAATAAAGCTTTTAATGCGCAGGCTATTGATCTTCTCACTGAAATAAACTCAGGAGTATTGGCAGGCCCAGAATCCCACTTTGAAGGGACTCCATAATGAAGCTGGTCAATGCTAAGCTGTCCACAATCAATCCCCCACACATCAGTTAATTACAAGAGAGGCTGCCATCAAACAAGAAGGAAAAAAGAGAGCGAAGCAGACTGAAGCCAAAAGAAAAGCTAGAGCGTGATAGGTGTAGGATGAACTTTGTTAAGGCAAGATGGAGGGTGGAGAAATATTGAGTGGTTGAGAGCAGGAGATATGAAACTGAAATACAGCAAGCTGAGGATACATGTGTATATGCATATAAGTGGTATTTTTCTTCATATAGACTCCGATTTGTTAGACCTTGCTGTTTTGTAAGTTTCTTCTTTTATTTTATAACTGTAAGACATGAAGAGCAACCTGCTGTGCGTTAGCCTGCTCCTCTCACCACACTTTCACTCACCTGTTAATGAAGTGAGACAAAAATCCTCTTTGTTGTAAGTGTGTTTATATCTTGGGTCATTTGAGTGATAGATGCACACTGTATGAAAGACACTGATGAGTCTTGAAGGGCTGCCACGCACAAAGGAGATGCAGTTTTGAAGTTGCAAATTTTTTTCAAGAGTAATGTAGCATAAAACTGTGGAACTGGAGTAAATGAGACTTATTTGATGTATTGCTGAGGAATTAGTGAACTGAAGTGTTTAAATTCTAGCCTTTGGTCTTAGTTAAAGCAGGCTTTTTATTGTTTTATACCAGATATTCTCTTGTTTATTGTGCCTTATTAAAAACAAGTGCAATTATGCTGTATGCACCATTTATGCCAAATGTTACTGTAATCACCTCATAATGCATTCCGATCAGACAATGTAAACAGTTGATGTATTCATGAGACCAATTGAGAGCTATCTGGGAAAACAGGGGTCCAAACACTGAGATCCTCTAATGGCTGCATGTGTTGTGTGGGTCTCCCAGGCTAATGGATTTACTGGAGATGGCGTCAAGTATTTATTACTATGTGTAATTGAATGCAATGATTATCGTTGTTGTGTAATGTGATTTTAATGTGGCAGCAATGGTTATGTATAAGTCCTAATGACTTTGCCTCTAAGGGGGTATGTTTCCCAATTAAAAAAAATCTAAATAAAAATGGGAGCAAAAATGAATCTCAGATTTTATTTCCCCTTCTTATTCTCCTCCTTTTTTCCTTAGGAAAAATAAATCTAATCATTTAATCGGTGCGCTACTCATTTAATCAAAGTGTCTCCTCAGTAACAAGCTTGCCCTTTTTGAGTCTTTGTTTATATGGGCTGTCATTAAGTCAAAGACGTGTGCACATTTTAGTGTTTGGAATTTAAAGGTATAAAACCCATATAAAGCAAAGTTCATGGATTATAATCACATATTTTACATTAACTGAATTTGCATGTTATTTAATCTGACAGTTTATAAAATGTATTTGGATCTACCTTCTAATTTGATCTTTTACGAAGCATCAAATATCTAAATAGTCTTAACGGTATTGTGGAGGATCTTTTTCTACCGGGTGGATCATCTACACTATTGGTCCTCCTAATTGTCAATCATCCTGAGAGTCTCCATTGCCATGCTAACTCTCACATGTTTATCTGTAGTGCTACGCCATTATCCATTCATTCTGCCTCACCAGATTGTTTGAAAATGGCTGAGTCGCTAGAGAAAAAGAATCTTTGAGGTGTATGAGAGGAAGAAAAAGGGCTCACAAGAGAGAAACAAGACAAGAGTGCTTTTAGGAGATTCCTTTCAATGATTGCATGTACTGACTGCACAAGTCGGGATCCCCACAGATTCCTCTGTCTCCAAGTTTCTACTCGGCAGGTAGGCTAAAGTTTGGGATTACTTTGTCACGTGATCACACAGGTATTGATTTATTTTCTGTGATGTATGGAAATTTAGCGATGTGCCCTAACTGAAACCACCACCTTCAGGAGCAGTTCTCAGTGAGACGTTGGAGGAACGTTTCAGCTTTAATGAAGTGTTGAATATCCAATTAACATAAGTTTGACATGTTATTTGGAGAAATGCGTTTCTGATTACTGTTAGAATATGTTATCTACATCTACATGGTAATTTTCACAAGAAGATTTGTTGTTGTGACTGCACTTTTTTTTCTTCTGAAAGAGAAAAGTGTGATGCTTTCCTAAAATTGGTAAAAATCCTCAGCAAAAAGCTATCTTTAACATTTTTAAGATCCAATTCATAACAGATGAAAAGTTCCCCATGAACCTCTATAGCTATTGAACTTGGCTGGATTGCAGCAAGCTGAATAACCTTATTCCAAATTGTACTGTACTCTTAAGACCATTTATGCTAACATTAATGCATAAGATGAGACACATAAGAACAAAGCCTTCTGGGTGCAATCTTTTAGTTTGTATTTTAGTGCACCGTCAGGAAGGTTCCATACCCAAACACAGCAAACTTTTGTGATCCTGCTGTGAGTTAGATTGTGTATGAGTAAGTCATCTGTCCTCAAGAGGATCTTTGCAGGAGAGCACAGAACCTGCTGCAGCCTGCACACCTGAGGCATATCTCTTTTTGATCATACAGTTTTCTACAAACACACTTTAATCGAGCATCTTGCTACAGGTGAGATAACTATTACTGCACATAACGTCACAGAAACACACTCGAAAAACTCCAAGTTAGAACCCAATAAGAACCCAAACTGCTACCTTGTCGGTTTCTATGATCATCTTGGTTAATGAGTATTTATTTTATCTTCTGCAATCCACTTAGACAATCAAATAATCATAAGAAAAATCTTGACTGTTAATCAAAAAGCCAGTGCAACACTGCACAACTTTCAAACTATTATTCTTTCTGCTTACCTCACTTCATTCTAAATATTTTGTTTTACACACAAGCCCAGTTTAAGTGCACCTACCTGCAAACATGTTTATGCACAAAACGCTCACTAGCACTACACAAAGCATGGCTTTGCCTGACATTATTAGTTTTGCATTTGGGCGCCCTGCCAGAGTAACGGTATGGATTTTTGCCTTGGTTTCCTATAATTGGATGAGTTAAATTTCTCCATTCATTACATGTGCATCTGACCCCTGGACCTCAGCAGCTCCAGTGTTTTATTAGCACTTTTATCCCCTGATAATAGGGAAGAGTTTCCTTCACACACACACTCTCTGCTTCCAAACAAATCCACTCTTTGTCTTGAGCATTCATGTCAAATACAAGAGATATGAGACACTGAATCGAAAAAAAAATATTTATTGCTTTTATATTCTTGTTTTTCAGATGCTAATGTTGAGCTCTGTAAACAGTCCTATGAATAATGTAAGTCTTATTTAGATTTTGCCCTTTTCTAATGTGTCCCCCGCCATTGTCAGTTGATATTTACAGTACATTGCCTAGTTTTCACACTGCTTGAAGTTTTTCCTAACTTTGTCATATTACTAAACCTAAACCTTAATTTGTTTTGTTGGGATGGTATGTAGCAGACAGACACAAAGTGTGTGTTTTTAAGTGTTTCTTTCAAATGAAACTCTGAAAAATGGCCTTTATATTTGCATTTAGCCACATTCACTCTTAATTTCACCCACAATAAAAATTTGTGCAACCAGTTACTTTAAAAGGTAAATCAGATTAGATCAGAAGTGTCTATGAACCTATTTTCAGGCCTGTGTGTATGCTTAGTGTTTTTTTCTTTACTGTAAGGTGAATCTTTACCTCAATTTCCTCTATTCCTAAAAGCACCTCCACAGCACGACGCTGCCATTATTATATTTTACATTGAGAGTGGGTGCAGTGCAGAATTTTTCCATGTTTGAAACATGACTTGTTACAAACTCCGAAAAAGGACTTAGTGTATTTTTATTAATTTTTTATTTTTGCAACAGCATGTGAGTGCATCACTAATAGTTGTCCATTTAGGAGATTCTCCTACTGGAGTGATGAATCTTTGTAGCTGCTCAATAGGTACCATTGCTCCCTTAAATGCTTTTTTTTAATTCATGCTCCCCTTGCTTGGCCTTTGAGTGTAGGTGGACAGCATTCTTTTATTCTGAGATTTACTTTTTGTATGAAAGATTAAAGACAGATGCTCCAAGCTAGATAAACTGTTTTGTAATCAAATCTTACTCTAAACTTCTCTAAAAACTAACCTGAGCTGATAATAAATTACACTCAAGAGGATATCTAGAATTAGGTGACTTATGAAAGAACTTGGTGCACTTTATTTAATTTTTGGGTATAAATGTGAAAGGGGGCTTGATTTATCATGTAAAGCACTTTGAACTACCTTAAAATATGCTATACAAACAAAACTGACTTGACTGTGAGACGTATCAGATGAGATGAATCTGTATCTGTATAAAAAAATATATTCCTCCACTGCCTGCTTTACAGTTAGGCCTGGTTCACATGGCAGGATGTAAAATTGTTGCAAGAGTTTCAGACTACACACACGGCACAAAAGATAAAATCGTGAATGTTCTTGTTTTGGTCCTATAGAGTGTAATGTGTGGCCTTGTGGCAAAGACGAGGCACCACACAAAAAACGATTTTACTCAAACATTTCAAGCTCAGACAAGACAATGTCGAGAAACCTCATGATATAAAATGTGACTAAAGTCAAAGGAATAATAACACTGCTCAAGAAAATAAAGGGAACACTTTAACAACACAGTGTAGCTCCAAGTCAGTCACACTTGTGTATAATCAAGTGTGATGTTTTGGTCACTTTTGAATGCTGGCAGTGTTTTCACTGTAGTGGTAGCATGAGACGGCGTCTACGACCCACACAATTGGCTCAAATAGTGCAGCTGATCAGGGATGGCACATCAGTGTGAACAGTGGCAAGGTTTGCTGTCTGTCAGCATAGTGTCCACATCTTGGAGGCACATTCAGGAGACAGGCCAGTACATCAGGAGATGTGCAGGAGGCTGGAGGAGGGCAACAACCCAGCAGCAGGACCGCTACCTCTGCCTTTGTGCAAGACGGAACAGGAGGAGCACCGCCAGAGTCCTGCAAAATGACCTCCATAAGGCCAAAAATGTGCATTTGTCTGCTCATACGTTCAGAAACGGACTCCATGAGGGTGGTATGAGGGCCCCACATCCACAGGTGGGGGTTGTGCTTAAAGCCCAACATCATGCAGGACATTGGCAATTATCAGAGAACACCAAGATTGGAAGAGTCATCACTGGCACTCTCTTCTCTTCACAGATGTATGTAGGTTCACACTGATCACATGTGACAGACGTAACAGATTCTGGAGATACCATAGAGAACGCTCTGATGCCTGCCACATCCTACAGCATGACAGGTTTGGCATTGGATCAGTAATGGTGTGAGGTGGCATTTCTTTTGGGGACCACACAGCTCTCCATGTGCTTGCCAGAGGTAGCCTGACTGCCATCAGGTACCAAGATGAGATCCTCAGCCCTCTTGTGAGACCATATGCTGGTATGGTTGGCTGTTGGTTCCTCCTAATGCGAGAAAATGCTAGACCTCATGAGGCTGGAGTATGTCAGCAGTTCCTGCAATACGAAGGCATTGATGCTATGGACTGGCACGCTCATTCTCCATAACTGAATCCAATTGAACAAGACTGGGCCATCATCTCCCACTCCATTCACAAATGCGACGCTGTCACGTGAAAACAACACCCACTACTGACCCTCGTTTTGACTTGCTTTAAGGACATTGCATCTGTTGGAGGAAGTATAAGATGACATGTAAAAAACATAGGATGTGATTCCTTTAACAGGCCCTGTAACCAAATTTTAGGGTTTGGAAAATAAACATAAATGCAAAGCATGGTCTGTAAAGGTAGAGTTCAACTTGGCCTTGTGTAATATTGCCTGAAAGAAGATGAAACACATGAAGGGAGTCATATATGAACACTGTGGTTCAGTGGGATACATGTGAGTTACATATTAAGGTTTCTAATCCCTCCTGCTGCAGCGACAGGCTTTGCATGCCTACCCTGGTCATGTATATTTCATAGGTGCATGTATTTTTAATACCACCATCTATACCGTATGTGGATATGATGTATGGGTACTGACAACAGTCCTTGACATTATATGCACAATTACCCTTTGGTCCTGCAGTAAATTCTCAGGTTCACTGGTAGTAAACAAAAAGGAGAGGAATGTGTCTGAGGGGGCTCGCGTTTGGCACAAGGTCAAAGCTATTGTGGACTTAATCTGCGACTTTATACAAATAGCCCAGACAGAGAATCCATTTGTCACTGAATAATTTAAAAAGATAATGTATGCAGCAACAAATGTCCCCACATAGCAGACCAAGGCACCAGAATCAAAAGACAAGAGGGCTTTTTTTTTACTTCTACTGAAATCCTGGCTTTCACATTCAGATCTTCCCCATCCTTAAGTGACCAGGTGACACCTTATTGATCACAACCATCTTTCAAGACTAAGAACCTAAAGCCTATTGTGGCAATTTCAGCGACCTTTGGAGACAGTAATGTCGTTAGCAGTTCTCTAAGGACCGCATGTACAAGTATCCGTCTGACTGCAGGCTTTTGGATAAGAGTTTCTGACAGCTGCAGAACAATGCTAATGTTCACTCTTTTGCTGGAGTTTATGTGTAATCAGCTCAGCACTCGGGTGTTAAAACTTTACTACAGTAATGTATGCAAACATGAATTCCATTTATTCCCCACCAGGTCCCAACAGGCAGGCTTTAAAGCTGCAAACTGTCTTACATCAGAAATTACTCTCTGGCACCTAATGCATTTTATATCACTCATAATCCTGGTGTTCCACACTAATTAGCCGGACTTGCCAGCGTGCATATTTTTGTCATTATTTGGTAGCATTAAACTATTTTTTTTTCAATGAGACAAATGTGCTACCACAAACTCATCATGGGGTGGCAGAGATTGCCCCAAACCTACCGAGAGCTTGCAGTTTTACCACAGAGCAGGTGAAGCAATTTGAAGGTTTTGGATCACAACGGCTATAAAAAAGTTTTCATAAGTAATTAAATTCCTGTCAAGCTGAACCAAACTAATCAGAATTTCACAAGTCTTCTGTACTTTTTTCATTAAAGAGATGGTGCCTCTAAGGATTGTTATAACTCCAAATATATAAATAAAGATTATAAATGGGACAAAAATTATCCCCGTTTGTCAAGTATAAAACCAAAGATAGTGCTGTATATATGTAATGCCCCCCCCCCCAATGTTTTGGATTTCTTTGCAGATTAGCTCCACAATGAGAGGTGTTACAAACTGTGCAGTGCAAAAGTATTTTTCATTTTTTGTCATTTTACAGCCACAAAACTCTATTTCACTGTATTAAAAAAAACGAAAACAAGAAAATAAAGCATGCTATTAGGTTGCCTTTACATCTACCCCCCCTGGTTCTACCTTGATCCCTTAGTCTATAATTCAACCAAAATGGGTTTCTTACACAGATCTTGGGGGGTGGATATTGCTTCAGACACGCTGGAAGATATCTCAAGTTTCTGCTTCCTGCAGAGACGCTGTCAAGAAAAGGACAGCTGGTCTGTCAAAGTCTTCGAGGTTTCCTGGACCAGGAAGGAAACATAGATGTTAGACTCTGCAAAATAACTTGAGATTGAGGTGATTGTCTTCCTTGCAGGACATTCAACCTAAACATACAGCCAGAACTACAGTGGGACGGTTTAGACAGCGCATGTCCATTTGTTCGAATGGCTGGATCAAAATTCTGTGAAACAATAAAATTAAACAGATAAATAAAACCTTGTGAAATAAATGTCTACATGAATAAATAATGATGATATATCTATTTTTGCCATTTTTATTTAATTCATCAGTTTTTATTCCAAAATGTATTTTTCCAAAAGTCTCATAGGGATTTTTTTTTCCAGTGGCTTATTTATTTTTTAGAAGGCCATTTAACAACTGAATAACTTGATCAGCCAATCAGGGTTGGTAGGCACGACCTGGATAGCCGCCATCAGTGTGAACAGACTGCCGCGCAGTTAGCTAAATGCTAAGTCAAGGGTTGGAGTTGCAGGAGTTGAGTTCATCTCTGGTTTTTCTAATAGATCATATTGAGAGGAATAATTTGTCGGTAAGAGTTTCAGAGACTGTCTTGAATCGTTTGGATTATAGATTTTTCAATAATCCCAGACTCAGCACTCAGACTTAAGTGTTGTCTGAAAAAACCACTGGACAAATTATTGTTGCTATGTTTTCCGTGTCATCCAGCACAATTTAGAGAATGGAGGAAGACGTATTGGTTGGTGGGTAGATACAAACAGAGTCTATGTTATTCAAAAATAATTTTCTTGATTGTTTGTACCTGACCTCACTAGTCTCATCATGGTGTAAATCTGCTCGGGCATGACCTCCCAAGTGGCTTTACACCTAGAACACTGATGCAACACCGACCGATTAAATTTAGACAGCCACATTAAAAATGTGGGTAAATATTTTGCCAATATTATGAGCATCTGCAGAAAGATCAATGTTTAAAGGGTCTATATCATGCTACTTTACAGCTTTCAACTTCTGGGATAGACATGTATCCTGTAGTTGGACCACGACCCCCTCCCCTCCTATCCCGTGCAGCGCTGACAGTGAATTTGAAGTGCACCAAGTACCACAATGAAACTGTGTTCTATTAAGGGCTCGGACGTTTGGTTTATTTATTTACTTTTTGAACAAAACAGAGTCGATAAAGCTTATATTACCTGCTAAGTCTACCAGCCTTTAGACGGAGCCCATCCAGACTTTAGACGGAGCCCAAACCAAAACAGCTGAGTCCATTGAGATGTTTCCAGCCCAGTATATAAAAAAGTTGTGGATGTTGTTTGCACCTGTTTACTGAACATTCTTGGATGCTACAGATCAATTAATTAACTGCACAATGCTGTCACATAAACAGTTTGATAAATGGCTAACAGACATTAGCGTTAGCAGCTTACTTCTCTGTCCATCAGGCATATTTTTTCTTTCATCCAGCTGCTGTTCTTTAGGAATGTAGAATAAAGTATTATAATCCATGCAGCCAAATGGGCTTTTTCACAAAGAAAGATTCCAACAAAAAAAGTGGTTTCAGCTGCTAAAAATGGAGCAGCTATGAGCTTTGAGAAGGTGGGTGGGTGTGTTGGCAACTCTACCAGAGGTAGGCTGCCCTCTCTGCAGGGGAGGTGCAGACAACTCTAGCACTTCATTGTTTTCACTTAGTGACGTAAAATATGTTACAATTTGAACACAGTCTTTTCAAGGAGAGATCGGTGCAGCTGCTCAGAGAGCAGGATTCAGGAAGATAACTCAGACGTGTGTGAATTAAGCCAAAAATCACCCTGGTGGGTTGTTTTTTTATGAGAAAAACAGATGGTTGAAAACTCCAAAAACTTGATTTTGCATGATATAGGCCCTTTAAGCACCAGCCAATAAGTGTTTTGGTCCTGCTCACTGACACTGATTGGCTGATTAAGTTACTTAGTTGTTCAACAGCCTTCTGTAAAAAATAAGCCACTGGGGAATACACCATTATGAAATAAAAACCTGACTTTGGGAAAAAGACATTTTGGAATAAAAACTGATGGATTTAAATAAAAATGGTTAAAAATAAAATCTATTAATAGGGAAAAAAATACTTTTTAAAACAATAAATATATATTTTCAAAGAAAATGGAAAATATTTCATATCATTAAGCTAAGAATTTCAAATTAATTCAATTTCATCGCAATTTTACTTTCACATATGCTTACCGCTTATGTATTAATGTTGACATTTATTGCATAAGGTTTTATTTATTTAATTAATTTTGAGCACTTCAATGTTCTACAAAGTTCAGCAAAAAAAACTCAATTGATAAACCAAAACTTTAAGACTGCTGTTCACAAATGTTCCTTCTGTCTGAGCCATGACAGTGAAGTTATTTTGGAAGGAATTTTAGCCCTTTTAGTCCTAGATGTGCAAAGCTTCTAGAAACAAACTCAAAACGTTGTTCTGAAAAGTACTGACTCTGTGAATATATACATATAAATTTCACCAGTTAATTTTTTTTCTTTTAAAAAAGTAAAACAAAGACAATACATATCATGTTCTTACCAAATCACCACTACCTGGTCCATCTTATAAAATCTTGGTAAAATATATTGAGGTTTTTTTATGATGCAGCAAATGTGAACAATTATATATCGCATATAATTGTTCATATAATTATGTATCGCATATAATTGTATTCGCATATCGCAGGATATGCGAATACTTTTGCAAAACACTGTACTGTGCATATTCTCTTAAAGAGAATTTGCTTCCATCTTTATACATAACTGACAGTTTTCTCCCAAAATAAACTTTGAAAAAGTGCAGAACATCTAGTTTTCTGCATTTCTTGCTGATTCTAATCTGAAATAAATCCCTGCTTCAAGAACAGTATTCATATGAAGAGATAATTGTTTTTTTAATACAATTTAATTCTTAAAAATCGCCTGTGAACTTAAAATGGCACCTGTTAAGCTTTGTAGTATACTCCATCAGAAACTTTCAAGTCAGTTGCTTTAAATCTTATTAGTTACAGTGGATTACAGTTGTCAAGTTGTCATAGGAAAAAAAAGCATCAACACCTCCATCATATTTTTTCCAAAACAAAATGGTAAAAGTGTATGCTCAGCTCTTTGAGCTTATAAGTATGTGTATACTGTAGAATTAAATTTTTGTAAAAAAATAATTCAGTGCATGTTCAAGCAGAGACCAAGAGGCCAATTTCCAGTTCTCAGTTTTATTTTAAACGCATTAAGAAATGCAGTTTACAGAGAAACATGCCCATTTTCTCTGGGCCAGATTAAAGACATCTGACAACGAATGGTTTTCATGCCATAATTTTATAGACATCCAAAACTTCCCAGGATCTGGGCGTCTCTTCTCCCTTGGAATCTGCTCCAATCAGAACGTTTTTAAAAAGTGTCTTGACACCGACTGGTCCGTCAAGAATTATGCATTCATAAGATGGAAGTGTCCTCCTCTTTGCTTTTACAACTGCCATTTCCTGGGTCCAGGTCAAAAGTTCATTCTGAGTTTTATGGTTTTATGGTCCCGGGTCCTATCTTAAATCCTAATCTACAGACATCCTGGTTTTACAACATGCAGTAAATTATTACCCAAGAGTTTTATTGCTTAAAACCTTACCCCAATTAAAATACTGGTAAAGAATGTGTTTTACAACCATGAATAACATAAAACAGACTTTTACCTCTGAATGCTTACTAAAGATATTTAAAACATATGTACTACGAAACTGTATATAAAAATAGCCCCAAAAAAGTAAAATACAACAAATCCCTCTTTGCATTATGTCAAATTGATTGATCACTCCTCTGTTACTTTCCTTCAGGGTCAGTGTTTTTAAAAAGTAAGATCTAAAAACCTGTAAAGCATTTGAGTATGCAAAAGAGTTTCTTCCAAACCAAGAAATTTTATCAGTTTAAAACATGAAGTCTTTCATATGATACCACAACAAGACTTCCAGATTAAAATTCAAAACACAACCTGTTAAAATAACTTTTTAACATTAACTCCCATTACTCAAAAAATGTAAATCTGTTAATTATAAATTCACCCTCTTTTGGAATTATCCAAAAAAATTATTTTAAACAATTCCCCAAAAAACTACAAATTCAAAACCAAAAATGTAATAATTAGGTATAGATGTTTTTACATGTGAAGAGATAACTAAATCTGACTTGTTATATGTCTAATACTGTGGAAGAAGCTTAGATAACCCATGAACATAGACAATTATTACTATGTTATATTCTGAAATAAATTAAACTTTAAAGTGGGAAGAAGAAAATGAAACAAGAAAATAATAGTTAGAAGTAACATTTTTGTCTTTTAAAAGGTTTCATATCTTCTCTTCCGCACCGCTGCATTCGTCCAAGGCTGCTGGGAGCTGCATTCAGTCAATGTCTATAAAAGAATTTTCTTTTCCAAATGAAATCACAATCAGCTGATTACAATAATAATCCCTCTTTAATGGTAAATTACTCCCGTAATTGACCATTTCCCAAACACAGCCAAGTCATCCAGGTGCAGGAAGATGCGATCTGATGCCATTAAGAAAACCTGGTATGGAATCAAATGATTAATTTTACATTTACACATTGTTTCTGAATTCATCCTTACAGCTTAAAAAACCCATAACATATGTCACATAGCCAGAAATATATCCCATAAAGTACGCAAAAACCAACTTAGTTAGCCTGAGTTTTTCCCACTCTAGCTGTCAGACCCTGTAAATTTCCAAGTATAAATTAACAAAACTAAACCTATAAATTTAAAATGTCCAATTATCTTCTCTATTTCACCAACCCTGAGCCTTGGAACAGAGCCATGTTTTCCCATCCAGCAGTCGACAGGCCTGTCATGAGGCAGCAGCTTCGTGCTTATCCCCATTTTCCTCAGATGCTTGCTGTGGATAAAGCCAAGAACGTTTGTTAATCTCAGCAAATTGTCTCCTGCATTGTTGTGAAAGGCAGTTATGACAAGACATTTCCACAGATAAGCAGACCAGACGTCCATCCCGTCCAACACAAGCCTTTGGAGTGCGTCAACAGTGGAGAAACAGCCATTCACGTCCCATGCCCTAATTTGGCAAATCAATATAATCATATTTAGTTTTAAATCTTATTTAGTTTTTCTAAACATGTCCAACAAGTAGATCAATGGTCTGATCACAAATCCAATCATTAAGTATAGAAAAACGCAGGTTAACCTCTATCAGTCAGTCTTACCCACTCTGCAAATTCTTTTCCTCACCCCTATAACTTCCTTCCTGGGCGCTCCTCCTCCCAGCAATGGGATAAGCACACACTCAGTCTCAAAAACCCCCATTACTTAAGTGTACTGGATTCTCTTTCAAGTGGCTCAGACAAAAAAAAAAAAGTTAGTAAAACAAATGCAGAGAAAAAAATAACCCAAAGCATAAAAAAAATTATGAAAACCAAAAACATGAAACAAATGACGGAACAACTTTTGTTACAGAGTTCTATGAGACTTGCAGGCTTGTTGTGCATACAAAGCCTGTCTCACTCCTTGCTCCGATTAATGTAATCGCAGACTATCAAATCTAAAGTACTTATTTATTAACACAATCCAATCTAAATTCAAAGTAACTTTTGCTTATATGATTCCTCTTTAAAGAAACACAAAAAGCCAACTGGGCAAGATATTCTGGTTGTAAATAACGAAACAGTTCATACTTCAAGAACATCTGTCAGATTCTGTGAAGTGAATCAAACATAGTCAAAGTGATTTGTGCAACTAAAACTCCTCTTAAATTTTTGTAGGATACATAGTAGTCTAATTCCCCTTAGCAGTAAAACAAAAACAAAAAAAATTCAATAAAGGAGGTTCAAGAGATAAGATTTCTCTAAACAAAAACTAGTAGCAATAAAATAAAATAAAAAACAGCATTTTTACAGTATCCCAATTATCTCCTTCTATGTCTCAAAGTACAAACACTAAATTTAATTGAAGCTTCTAAACAAATGTCAAAGAAATTACCACTGAATCATGTTTTCTTTAATCCAGCTTCTCAAATTAACATTTTTCCAAAGTTCTAATTAATAAGCAGACCACAGTTCAGAAATCTGGGTCAGCATCCAAGTCGAACCAAATATATAAAGGTTGAGAGAGAAAAATAAAAAAAATAAAAATAAGGAGAAAATAAAGAAAATAAAATCAAGAAATCTAAATAAATTGTCAGTTACAGAGTCCCCACTAATCAAATGATATATTATGCCATTATTCTATGATCAGAACTGTTCCAAAATGTTTTAGGACCTGTAAATTTACTCTCAGCATCAAGTGAACTAGCTAACAATCAATAAATAACATCTGAAAGATTAATCTTAAACTTTAAAACTAAAACCAATTATTATTTTTCAAAACAAAATGTGCATTCAAATATATGGTAAAAATTATTTCAATGTAACTGGTCCAATCACATTTTACCTCTACACGATCAGAATAAATGAATTAGATTTTATTTTCCTTCTAAATTAAACCATCATTTCGATCACCGTGATACTTCATCTCTGTTCATTTCAACAAATGATGAAAAGAAATTTTAGTTGTTTACTTTCAATTTAGACCAATTCCAAATTTATCCCAGCCTGTTTAAAAACAAAAATGGACGAATAGATGTTATGTGTCTTTAATACATTTAATGTTTTATTTTTTTTTTTTTAAACTCAAACATTCAAATCCCACTAGTTTAGAAAATATCACTATGATAAGTATTGTTTTGCATGGTAAAAACATTCAATTTGTAACGGAATTGAAATATGCTGGGTTAATCCTTGAACCCCAGTTGAAATTTGATAAATCCAATAAGCATTTAGTGTCCACAAACTCCTTAAGAATGTTCAATTGTGTAAATAATTTAACACCAGTCTCCTTTAGGTCATTCATTCAGAGACTAAGCTATATTTCTAAAGTCTATAGAGCCATCAGAAATAAGCCAAACATAATTTTAGAATAAATGATACTTATTTAAATCACAGAAAGAATTCATAAACTGTTCGTGGTCTCAGATAAGAATATATGCAGTTCTAAGAAGTTTTACTCTCTGTACCATTCAACACGGTGCTTATTAAAATAATTTAAACCAGTTTGTTGCTTTCCAATTAACACCGTTTGCTTTTCGTTCTATTATTATAATTACTGCTTATAGCTTTATCGTTACTTAGGCCAACTTAATCAAATCCTGCTTAGATCAATCAAAAAGCAACAAATCCACCTAATTAAAGATAAAAAAATGCAACTTTTATTTTGACTATAAACTCCCCTCTTTTTAATTTTAAAGATGAAATCAAAAATTAAAACTTCACCAAGTCAGAATCGACTCATGAATAACTGTTCTTAGTCATTTGCGTTTAATTGTAACATGCATCATTATCCCAATAAATGTACATGCTCTCATCATGTGATAAATTGAGCCTTCTCTGGCAAAACCAGTTAACTAAATTCAGCATGTACTTCTTAATCTTTAATCTCCGTATTGTAACAGTTCAGTTAAATGTGAAACACCTTAAATTGCCCTTCATAGAAAATGTGCTAAAACATTGCCTAAAGGAGTCCAAATAAGTAGCAAACAAAATTTATCTGAACAGTTATTTTGAGGCCGTTGTCTAACAAACGTCCAGTCATGTCATAAAATATTACATCCTAATTAACCAGAAAAATTTAACAAAATCCAAATTCGTTTAAGTCTTAACAAGGCAATCGGTCTGCAGGAGTCTGTAATCACTTTCTATCCAAAATCAACTTCTAGCTTACAACACACATAACATGCAGTTATCTTTAACCACAAAACACATTGACACACAAAAGCAAAAACGCTAGCATAGCACAGCAGCCTACAGCAACGTGCTACCGTTAACCCTCTTTGTCCAACGAAACCTAAAACAGTACAAAACGTAGGGCGAAAACACTCAAGAAAATCGCAACATACACTTTAGAAAATTACATACCGCAATGCCAGGTCTTAATCCGCACAATTTATACCACTTTACCAAACTTTAATTCGGCACAAACAAAACAATCTCCTGTTCGTCCACGCGGACTGAAACATATGCTTCCTAACAGCCGTTCCGCACAGAAAACACCGAACTCTACTACGTCCGTTACAGCCCAAAACCATTAACAAAAAACACAACATTATAACCGTTGACTTTTAGACCTTATTAATTATTTTATCGCGGAGGTTTAGACCAATCTGTTACAATTTGTCGTAGTCTGCTTTGAGAAATTTCCCGGCGCTGGCCTCCAGAAAACCACTCAAAAGACTCGAACAGATGGCAGAAAACCGCCTATTACCACTAATGTATTTATCAAAACATATAGTCAAAGCTGTTGTATGTTAGCCGTGCTATTAAGCAGAAAATCACACAGAATTAGCTCCGCCATCTCAGCACCTAGCTTGGTGTCCGCTCTGATGGCCTGTTGTAAATGTTCACAACTAATTCTTATAGATTTTTAATTTCAGTTATCCATCATATTCAGTTATATATTTATTTATCTATTTTAATTTATTCATTATACTCGAGTTCATTATTTATACTATAACATTTTAACACAAACGCAACATCTCCAGCACGTCTCGCAAAACGCCTGCGTAAAAAACCATCACACACACACACATACGCACACACATACACAGGCGCATGCGCATCACACACCAGCTAGTCACCTCAAAACATCAAATACAGTACTTTTACAATATTATCAAACACTGACCTCAATCGGACCCACCAAAAGCACAATAAACACATTAAACACAATCCAATTCACGTGGCTCAATCATGCGTTTGGAAGATATGCCAGCCTTCATCAAGGGAATCCGTACAGATTAACAGAGGGCACCCCAGCCCTACCGTCAACTTCTCCGTTTGCCAGCCTTGATGAATCTCCGACAGCGTCCTGTCGAAGTCAAGAGGCCAATTCTCAAGCCCCGATCCGCACTTTGGTCGGCTCCGATTTTCAGTCGTTGAAGGGACCGCTCCATCCAGTCCATCTGCTCCATTGTCCTTCTGTATTCTCCGGAGAAAAACCAGCCCCCCTGGGCACGCAGAGTAACAAACTCCATCTCCCATTAGGCACTGGTGTTTCTCTGCGGAGCGCAAAGAAGGTCGCAGTCATGCGCAGAACAGAGGGACAGAAAAAGCAGCAGCTTCAACTACGGGCCCGCAACAGTTAATCTGCTCAAAACAAAAAAACATATTAACTTGCATGACAACATTTACCCAATGTTAGATTAACCAATCAACAGAATGAAAAACTACGCAACTCTGCGCAAATTGTCAATAGAGCAAATACATGTCCATTAATTAACTTAAAAAATAACTGGATCTTGGTCCAAACTCTGCACACGTTCGAGGTCACCATTTGTAGAATTAAATTTTTGTAAAAAAATTTGACACCGACTGGTCCGTCAAGAATTATGCATTCATAAGATGGAAGTGTCCTCCTCCTGGGTCCAGGTCAAAAGTTCATTCTGAGTTTTATGGTTTTATGGTCCCGGGTCCTCCCTACTTCCTAATCTACAGACATCCTGGTTTTACAACATGCAGTAAATTATTACCCAAGAGTTTTATTGCTTAAAACCTTACCCCAATTAAAATACTGGTAAAGAATGTGTTTTACAACCATGAATAATATAAAACAGACTTTTACCTCTGAATGCTTACTAAAGATATTTAAAACATATGTACTACGATACTGTATATAAAAATAGCCCCAAAAAAGTAAAATACAACAATACACATTAGAGTTAAGTTGGGCTAAAAACAAAGCAGTTCTTACAATCATAAAGGTGTTTGTTTTTGTTTTTTACATTTTGAACATATGCACAGAATTTTGGCACACAAATACTGTTAAAGCAGTAAGTTCCTATTTTTGATATATTGCATTACAAAAATATTTTTTTGCGATTATTGCTTTTCACAGGAGCTTTTGGTCATAACAGTTGTTCCAAGCATTTTTTACCTTTCTTTATGAGCGTTGAAGCCTCAGGCTGAAATCCTTAACGAAATTTGATTCAAAACACTCCTTTGATCAGAGGCTTCTCTGACATCTGAGACAACTAACGACGAAGTATAATTATTGGTTCAATGACGCCTTGTTTGACTGACAGGAACAAGAAGCTGAAGGATGTAATGGATCTTTACGGAAAAAGAAGAAAAAACACGGCTGATGGATTTACTCTGTGAGAAATCAAGAGCTGATTCAGATGCTGACCTTGAGGATGCTGCAGATGTCAGGATGTCTCATGAATCCTCATTGGCATTCATCTTATACCATACACAAGCACACACATGATATGTGATGAGAATAGAAAAAACACAATATCGATATAAGAAATATGCCCCTGTGTGGACGTGTGTGTGTTTGAATCTGCTTATTTGACTTAATGGCTTCACATGCAACATGGCAGTAAACACAAATACTTTGAAAAGTTTTCTGTAAACATTACCCCTACAACAAACACAAATCTAAAAGCAGCGCAAAAAAATTGCATATTTTCAGCCATTAATACGTTTACTAAAATATAACAATGAAACATTATTGGAATATTATAATTATTTTGCTTCTGTAAATGTGCAAGAAGGTTATGGAAATAAGTAATTCTAACAGTTGACTGCTATGAAGAAACTTCAAAACTTATTTTTTGTTAGTTATATTAAGGAAATGTTACTGCAGGAAAGCTATATTAATTTCAAGTCAATTTACAGAACTTTGTTCAGTTACTAAACAGACTTAACACCAAAACCCAAGATTAATGACCTTATGTAAATCAAGTATACTCACATGTATCTTGCATGTTTGTAGCTCCAGTATGACCTTTCTAAGTCAATGATATGTCCACAGCTTTATTTTGGACATATTGAAAATGTCTGATAAATGAGTCAAATTCACTTTATTTATTTTGTGCATCTACGAAAACACAAGGTTGTCAAAGTACTGTCACAGAATAATACTATGCAGCCCAGTAATTAGAATACAGTAATAAACAATAAACAATAAAGACACAAACACTAAAACAACTACTTAAATCAATAAAATCAAATGAATAATTGAATAGCATAATAAAAAGACTATAAAAGAACGAGAGCTAATAGAGGTTTATAAGATGAAGTAAAGGTGAGATTTAAGAGGTGACCTTAAACTTTTCAATTTTAAAGCCAGATTCCCAAATTGGCAATTTAGTAATTTCCAGTTTTTTGCCTTTTTAAAGTAAAGGCAACAAGATTGATCAGCAGACCATAGTATCGAAGCAATTCAGAGATGAAATTAAAACACATTAGCTGAAACGCTTTTTCATTTTCACTACGCAATTTCCAATTTTGACTCACAGATTAAATTAATAAGAAATCATAAAAACTGCTTTTTCATTTTCTTCAACATTATGCATTCTATGACTAAATTAAAATGATGAAGAAAAATACATTTACAAATTAACTTTTGACTAACACTGAAGCAAAAAAGTTCAAAATGTAGCTTTTTCATTTTTTATAATACAATTGCATTGTTGCCTCAAAAACAAAGTAAACAAGAAATCTACCAAACTGCTTTTTCTTTTTTTTTTAATCCAAACAGTGCATTCTATGTCTTAATGAAAATTATAAAGAAAAAGTACATTGCTTTACTGATTTCAAGCCAGCCCCACAAAAAGTGTACCATAATTCAAATGGATCTGGCAATTCCATGTGGCACAGAAGAGTGACGTTAGTGGTTGTTATTGTGATTGCATCCTCAATTTTAAAACCAACAGAGAGGTAATGGAAGGAGGTCAAATGAGGTGGGGTTTATTCAGGAATTCATGCCTCGTCATAATAGCATCATTTATTCATGTTTTGCTATGCATGATCTCTGTCTACACAGAAGAAGATTTACTCACTACTGTCTGTCAAAAGCTTGCAGTAGGGTAAATTAGTAACATACTATATAAAGTATTACACTTTTAGAAGAAGATAGTCATGGAATTAATAAGGATGAAGAGAACAATTATACAGTGATCTAATGATAAAAATAAAATGACTATGTCCGTACAGCTTGGTAGACTGGATATTTTCCAACCTTCATCCTATGATGCAGACACTGTGTAAAAAAGGGGGAAATCAACACACACACACTTCAAAGATGTAACTGGACTTGCTGTTTCCCTAAAGGGGATTTCTTTCTTTATGGTTACATCAGCTTGTCAGATATGCCAAGTGATGTGGAAATGCATACTAGGGTAGACAAGAATATGAACATTTTTGTTATTCTTTTTAAAGAGCAACTTTTCACTTATTGTGTGGTATTGTCACATTAAGCTACAATAATGTAATATATGGTAAGTGAAAGAAAATTAAACACCAACCTTCTGTAGTTGAGAACAAATGCATTTTCCAAACACCAAGAAATGGAATGAAAAGCTATTTTTCATACCAATACAACTTAACCATCCAGATATGATGCAGTCTAAATTGTAAGCATTCCAATAGGTTTGAGAAAAGAACGACAGTAATTGTACCAAAAGTAGAAGTTTGCAAGTTCTTGATTATTTTTTAACTTTCTCATTCTGACAAAGTCTGACAAATAAATTAAAGGCAGATAAGGGCAGAGACCCCTTGTAGGCAACAGCTTACATCTGATAGAAACTACCCAGCTTCTTTGACAGATCTGAATTTACCTCATGACATATGTGACTTAGAAACAGACCAGAATTGGAACCTAAATGTCTTGACATTTAATTGGCACTTGTAGGTCACTGGCAATCCAAAAATCCTGCTGTAGATCAGCTCATCCGAGCACTGACAGATTCCCAGCTGCTCTCTCTTTCTCCTGGTACCTGATGTCGGTGTGAGGTTGCTGTGCAGGCAGTGATGACCTGGTCAATAATCAGTAATAAAGATGGTGTGCTGAGCATGATTGTAGAAAGATTGGTCTGTCGATAGTGTATTGAGCTGACACACCGAGAGGCAGATAGATGCACATTTTGGAAGCAACTGAAAGGCTGCACAGCATTGAATATGGTATGGTACTTATATAAGGACAATAACAACACCACAGCACTCAAGGATTGAGCTTATATACCAGGATTATGTGCACATTACATTCAAAGTATTGCTACAAAGAGTAAAAATTCAACAATTACAATACGATGAGTTTATTTAGTTACTTTTGGTATGAGGAATCAACATTTAACTCGTGGTTTGATATAATGTGCTGTAAAAAACAAATTCCCCCTGAAATACTTAGTCTGTTTTAGCTGTTGTATTACACATGTCATAAAGCTAATTTCAGTAAAAGACATGCTGGATAAATACATTTCATTTCTTGAAGAGCATCTTAGTTGGATTAAATTCTACACTTTGACAAGGTCACTCCCAACCTTTTTTTGTAGGCCATTCACTGCTGCATTTGTTTGTGTGCTTGAAGTAGCTATTCTTCTCCACAGTCCAAATGCAGTTGAAGTTAAACTCCCACTCTGATAGATGGATTTTTTTTCACCAGGACATAATGTGTCATGATTCTTGGGTGATGGTGTTTTGCTTTTCTTTTTTGTTTTGTTTCTTTTTTGTACCATATCGGCCATGCCCATGCCTTGACCGTATTTGCTCCAGATTACCATGCAGGCAATTTAAAATAATTATTTTAATTATGTTTTCATTAAATTCACAGCAAAAATTTACCACGATCTGTACCTCGGTATCCTCAATGGTAGATACAGCCTTGCACTGGACACGAAATTGAGATAAAAAGGAAGAAAGAAAGAAGATGAAGAAGAGAAACAGGACCAGTAGAAGTGTGAACTGACGATACAAGATAGGGAGGTAAACAAAAAACAGAAGAAAACATCCCAGTCCTCCACCTCTGTTGGACGGCAGAGAAGTGGGTAAAACAAAAGAAACAACAACAAAAACAATAGGACAGACCAACATTAACAAAACTGATCTAGTAATATGAACTAAGAACTACACATTCACTACACACAACAATGGATTAATGAACACAACACTAATCTTTCTGGTAAGCTTCTGGTACCAACTATCTATTGACCATAACCTCAGTTCAAGATTATGTCTGTACATTATGTACGGATAAAAGATTTTTTGAAGACTCAAATGCAAAGAATGGCTAAGCAGATGATGGAGGAGGACAGGATGATCAAGCTGACTGACAGAATGACAGTAACACAAGTGATGGATGCAGAAGTTCTGGGCTGGAGAACCAGGTGACAGAATGAGGATATGAAGAGGGCTTTTTAAGTATGAAGTAGGCTACTAACCAATGAGGACAGGGAGACGTCAGTTGTCACAGGTGGAGGTAGATGAGGGTTTCTGACACTGCCACAGCTATACTATATTTCCTCTGATTAGCTCATCTGGTTCTTTTGTCACTTTTCACTCTTCTGGCAGTATTTAACTTTCTGGTTTCATGTATTTTCTGTGCTGTATTCTTTAAGTTGGTAACTCTATCCATGTTTTTCTTTATGCACCTTTTCGAAAGACCTGTAGTTTTTTTTAAATTAAATCTTCAAAATACATATTTCAAGTCGCTGTCTGTGCCATGGCTCTGCCTTTATCACACACACCTTGACATATAATAGCAAAATTCATGTTTAAATCAACTAAGGCAAGTCCTCTAGGTCCTAAAGAAGAAAATTATGTTCCTTTTCTAAAATGTTATATTGGCTCCCACAATCTATACAAAGTACTTCAAAAGAATTCCTGTTTAATGGCTCCAGTTCTTTATGTGTTCACTAGAATAAGCTATAGCTCTGAAAAACGGGTGCCAACATAGCATTTTAGTTTGCTGTTGGACAAGAGGAAATAACCACTTATGTTGGAAGAGTTAAAAAAGAAAAGCAGCCAATCATAACACTTTGAGCACCATGTTTTGATTTCTCAAACAAAAAAAGCAGCAAAAAAAAGCAAACAAAAAAAAAACAGATTCAGTGATAACCAGTGCTGTCATGAGATTAAAAAACTTCAGAGATTAATTCATTATATCTTTAATTAATTAATTAATTTAATCATTTTAATCTCACCTAATAAATGCTGAGAAAAACCATCATCTTGAGGTATTTTGATTTAAATTCATTACACTAGTATGAGGACTGGAACAAAAGTTTATATATTATATAGTGGGGTAAATATCTGCTCTGAATCCTGCTGTATTACAGGTTAAAACCACATGTAACATTATAACTATGGCTTGCCATAGTCCTGGACCAACTTGCGGTGTAGACTGGTAGCCTTCATGGTCTCAGATGGGAGAGCTCGGTGAGAAGAGTAACAACGTTACATGCTTCACCCAAAAGTCTCCAATAACCATAAATAACCATAACAAGTGGCTAGATTTTTTGCTATTTGCTTTTATTTTCTATAAGAGAATCGCTAGAGGGGTCTAAAAACTCGCTAAATATAGATAAGTTGAGTACACTGTCTGCAACTCACCGCTCCTCCTCAACTCGTCCTCGCCAACACAATACAAAGCAGTCAGTGCATGATGAGTTTACAGCCTCTGATCTCTACTACAGAGTGTGGTTAACCCCTAAAAACTCAAGCACAAGAATCCCAAAGCATAAAAACGGATGTCATTTAAAGGCAAGTAGCATACAGAAACAAAAAGATAAAAAAATAGATTAAAGTGATTAAAAAACATAGCGAGCTAAAAACGGCTATAATTAATTAATCGCAATTTTCATGGTAATTTGACACCCCTAATGATAACATAATGTAAAATTAGCTACAGAATAACACAAACAGACAGTCTTTTATTTTGAAATCACCTACCATGGAGTTTAAGTAGGCTAACAATCAACACAATGTTTTTTGGCCCATTTTGAGGCAATTTTCAATTTGTGTAACAATTTTTGTTATCAAACTTAAGTGTGTTGTGCATCGTGTAATATACAGAGCGTAACAAAAATTTATTATACAGCACAGGCCTAAGAAATAGCAACAAAGTCACTAAGTTGCCAATACTGCTTATCTATGTCACTTGTGTGACAAGTGCCCCCTAGCAGTTGGATGTAAAATTACATTGAACAACAGAAAAGCCGCTAACTGACTTATTATACTGTGATCTTAAAGGGACTACTTGGAGTTTGAAAGTGTTTTACTCGTGATTGCCCCCTTAGGCCAAACATAGAACTGCAGCCTCAATTGTAATATCATGCATGAGGTGTACATGCTGTACAAGCACAAACAATCAGAAATAACAACAATTTACAGATCTGCAGGCATGATTTTAACTGAGGTAAGAAATGTTACTGTTGTGTAAGTTTAGTTGGGGTCTAAGCTGGAGTTTCACCGGTCCTTGAAGCCACTCTCTTCTTATGCTTTGCTCCATTCTTTAAAGGTTACCTCTCACAAGGTGGCTTCAGTGTTTATGATGGAGATAGAAAATGCTACACCTGAAATCTACTTGTTCGACTTGAAGTCCCTGTATTCACTGAGAATTAACAAGCATATAGAGGCACCCGCTGTTAAACGCCAGGGCTAATTCTATTGGCCAGGCCATTGCTGGAACATATATGAGGAACAACATTTAAATTTGTATATATTCATTTGTGGTTTAGCTTATGTATAGGATACTACAAAAAATAATGTTGGGGTGCCTATTTTCTGTATATATACATTAATTAGTGTTTGAATATGACTATTTGTTTTCCACCCCTCTATGATATCCAATATCTCATATCTTATAACTGATACTTTTTCTGGTCTCTATCACATAAAGAAGTGTGCATTAGAAGATTATTTTTTCACAGCCTTACCAGATTGCCAAATCAAGCTGCTCAATTCAAATGAGAGAGACAACGCTCGGAGGAAAGTGGTCGCTGTCGTTAATGGTACTTAGATGAGCCACAGGGTTGCAAATTTTCCCCACTGCACTTCATATTCCCCAGAGGAAATTGAACATTGTCATGGATGGATTAGCTCTGTAATGGTGAGACACATAGCTTGAGCAGGGGAGACCAGCTAAAAAAACGTTGGGCAAATGAAGGAGGGGAAAAGGTATGAAATTCATTTCATACCTCCTCAGGCACATTCAGTTCAGGAGTGGCTTCTTTCCCACAATGCTAAGCCAGTACATAATCAACTTTTGAAAAATTTGTATATTGCATAATGCAGCCTTTAAATTTCAAAATACGGTCCTTATTTTCTGATAAGAACTAAATCTTTTTTTTTCACTCATTTGCCTCAAATTGTAAAAATATGTAAGCACATAATTCTAGGTTATTACAATACATAACTGCTGCAGTGTTTCTTTAGGTCTGTCTGGTTTAATAAAAAGAATCACAGAATGTAAAAAATACATTATTTAT
This sequence comes from Apricaphanius iberus, assembly GCA_028564705.1. Taxonomy (NCBI): domain Eukaryota; kingdom Metazoa; phylum Chordata; class Actinopteri; order Cyprinodontiformes; family Aphaniidae; genus Apricaphanius; species Apricaphanius iberus. Next base: position 1,112,693 of record JAPXFQ010000846.1, on the reverse strand, counting down.
AGTGGTCAAATGTGGTCCTTCCGAGTTCTTTGAAAATTTGTCAAAAATATATAAAGTTTTGCTATAATGAATTCTCATGTCATATTCTCATATAGGAGTTTACATATAACAGGCTTGCCTTTATGAAGCAGAAAAATTCAAAGTTAACCCGATTTAAAAAAACACATTTATTTTGTTAAGTCATATGTCACATGAGCTGTAAGTCAATGTCTTTACACTGCAGTTCTTCATCCAATAGAGAAACCATTTCCTTGTGGAAGTACCTTTTATTTTATAAAGAAAAAGACAAAGCTTGTAATGTGCAGATGATTTATGGCTCCAGTAAAAGCTGTTTCCAGGACAGTACTTCAGCTACCCGAAACCCATTATTTGTTTTATGTCCCATATTGACAGGACTGTAATAGAAAATCATGAAAACAGGATCATTTGAGAGGCAGATATGTCTTTGCCATGGATAATTCACTACAGTATATTTGATATACCCTAGTATTTGGGAATCAAATGTATTTATTACTAAATGGTAATATAGGACCAGATATTACAGCAGGATCACACTGTAGGTCTTCTCACATACCATTTACATAAGGGGGGGGGGGTTTGGGTCTTGTCAGCTGGGCAAGTTAAGTACTTGGACTTTGTTTTATTGTGTATGTGGACTGTAGCTAGCAGGGGGAGGAACTGATTGCGGGAGTTGGAGGAAATTGAGGTGGCTCATGTTTGGACTCTGCCTATACTACATAAAGCTAAATAACTCTCGCCTGCTGGTGGTTATTTGAAGGTTCTGTCTGGGAGGGCAAGAGGTTCTGCCTCTGCAAACCCACTGTTACTTTTATTACAAAATTTTTTTTTTAGCTGGACTCCTTGTCAACTCACTCTACAGCCAATTTACCAATAACTCCAACTTGTACTAACACAACCACTGTTGTCCTTTTCCTATTGTATTTTATACTTGTAAACAAAACATTTTGTAGGCTATCTAAACTAAGGTAAGTCATACTTACAGTATGTCTATCTTTCATTGTAGCTAAGAATTTCATCAGTTGTTAGGATAAATTTCAAAAGATGGTGACTTTTTAAATTAGACCTAAAGTAACTTTTGCTGCCGTTTGAAAATCAGCGTTTTCTCTACATCAAAATGTGTCTTTAAAATTCAAGGGCATCATATGTACGTTCAATGGTGCATTTCAAATGGGATCAAAAACTTTTATTGCTCCATTGATTCTTGTTTATTTTTCTTTTTGGCAGTGAGGGCCCATGGACCGGAAGTAGAAGGGTTTGACTTAGGCTCCCCATTAAAGCAAAAGCGGAACAGACAGACATAGGAGAGCAAGAGAGTTTGCGAAAACCCGAGAGTTTTCATGAACAAACCCTCATTATGGAAAAGAAATGGAGAAATGCATATGATGTCTCTTTTGAGTTTTAGGCAGTCAGTGTGGCTCTTAAAAAAGGAAAAGAGCAGCTTCAAGTACCCTTGGCAGCATAAATAAATGGTGGAGACGCCATCCTGAAGAAGTGTCTCCATGCAATATTACGTAAAAAGCTTTGACAGCTAATAAAAGCATATGGCCCAAACTTGAAGTCTTTCCATGAAGATTTCATGAACACACAGAGGATGGCTAAAATGTTTTCACCGTGTTAAAATGTTAATAAAATCAAAGCTTTCCCAAACACCAATCACTTTCCCAACAATCCCCTCTGCACAAACCCTTACATATGTTAATTAAACATTAAAACAGCAGCTTCTTATAATCGGTTTAGTCTTGAATATATACACATTTATGGTTTTTCCTTAAAATTGGATGGTGCTTCTTATAATCCAGTGTGCCTCATAGTCTGAATATTACGGTAATAAAAATGTTTTAATACAGAAATATAGCATTTGGACAATAAGCTTTACACAATGTTGGGCAGGACTGCTTGCTTGACAGTTGTCCAGCTGACAGTTGTTGACATCTTCCACAAGGATTTTAAGTCATAAAACATTGCTGGTAAAGACGCTATTAACAAAGAGCTGTATTCAAATTTATGGCAAGTTTAATGGGGAAAAAAGGGTTGTAATAAGGTAAGAGTGTGCGATGCACAAAACTGCCGCCTTCAGGAGCATGTGAGCAAAGCTCTTTACGGACTGAACTGTAGTGAGTGCTTTAAGAACCACCTCACATAGAAATATCTAGGACATAGAGTAAGATTGGTTTTTCCTTGTGTTAACCTACTTCTGAACCAGAGACAATATCAGAAGCTTAGGAGAAAAGAAGTATTGTTCCTCAGCTATCCAAAGTATTTTTTTGAGATAAAAGTACATTTCAAGTTTGAGTCTCTCAAGTTTTACCAATCACAACCTATTAGCACATGGCTGTCATCCTAAACTAAGACCCAGGACAAGAGGGGTAATTAAAAGAGGGGCAGCCAAAAAAGAAATGTACGTTGCTGGAATTTTTATTTGTTGAAAAGCACCTGTATGTTGTGGTCTGAAAATATTCTGAATGTATATTATAACACATATTATAGTGAGCAATGCTACAATCCACAAAATCTAATCAAAGAAACATTTTTATAAGTTTTTTATGTTTCTTGGCTGCAACAGGTTTCATAACACACATCTGTTTTCTTTTGCACTCTAAAACTGAAAATTTACGTGTGTTTAGTGTACGTGGGACAAAAAAAATGAAAATGGCAAACTTAGAAAGTACCAAAAGTTTTACTAACCACCCCACCACTCCTGCCTTTTCTCTATCTAATTCATTTACTGCAGTGTCTGGTTTTCTGGCAGAATGGTCAGCGATAATGTTAATCTTGGTCAGCAGCAGCAGCAGAAAGTTGTGAGGTGCACACAACACAACAGATTGGGATGATAACACAAATATAGTCAGAGGCAAACGTGGGGTACTTATCTGCACACTGAAAAGTTTGGGGACTGACCATGCGTGACTACAAAATTCTTGACTTTCTCTGATAAGTTGATGTTCTTAAAAGCCTGAATTTGAAGCAAAAAAACATGAGGGCACACTCAGCTCATCCTCTAACGATTGTGTCAACTGGCATCAAGGTTTAAATGAAGGAAACAGGGGTAAGAAGGGAATAATAGTTGACATTTAATGGTTGCCAGTGAGTTATACAAAGCAGGAAATTCACTTACCTTTTTCTCATTTTCAGTACAGGGATCATTCAAGTTTCTAATTGACAACTCATCAGACTCCCTGCTATTATGACTTCATTATATCTGCAGAGATAAAAATTAATGAGAAGCAGAGACACTAGATGGATATGCCAAACTTAGAATTCATTTACATTAAAGAGGGAAAGTCTCTATTGGCCAGAAGCATATCTGTAATGACTTTAATCTGTGAAAACTTCTAATTTAATGCCATAGTTCATTTATTGTTATTATACTTTATGACCTTGTATATTTATTACTTTGAGCACTTGTCACCAAATTCTCCCTGATAAGTCCTCATTTCATGCATTTATTCCTAATGTTTACTTTCTCAAAGCCAATGTCTGACCAACTTTCAACGATGCGTCCCCCATTTTTTCTCCTGTGCCTTCTCCTTCTTCTCTGACAAGTATAGGTTTCATTACTGTAGTCAATCTAGGCCCAGTGGACAGCTCCTCTGCAGCACTGTGTTCCTCAATATAATCCTTTTAATTAAAGGCCTGCCCCCCACCGCCGCTGCCCTGCTCCCGCCTCTGCCCTTTTCTCACATGGCGCCAGCCTTTTGTTCACCCAGGCACTCACCCACTCGCTTCATGTCAAGCCACGCTCTTGCCATTTCAAAAGAAGAGACGTCACCTTTGTCTCTGCCTCTTTCATTTGGCTTTAATCTCTGCAGCAATATTGCAGAAAGTGTTTTGTGTGTGTGTGGGTGTGAGTGGGTGTGCATGTGTGAGTCTGTGTGTGGGTGTTCATCCAAGGTAGGTTTCATCAGGGTTAAATCAGTCTTTAAAAGAGCTTGATTGCCTGTGATTGGGTGCTGATAAGAGGGCAAAGGGTGTGGTGGCATTTAGGGTGAACTCTGCTGTAGATTCTGTCTATTGATTTGCCATTGTAAAAGTGCTTTTCACCTGTTATTCTTCTCTGTGATTCTTTAAATAGAATAATTTTCAATCATGTTGCTCTACTGTAACTATGTCACTCATGAGTACACAATGGAGCATCATACTATGCTATGATCAACTAAACTCCTGAAAGATTCGGCAAGAACATTAGAGAGCAATTGTTATTCATACTACATTTCAACATCTTAATACAGTGCTTACATCCTGTCATGCTGAAATCATAAAGTTCTACATATTCTTTCAGAATTTATGTGCAAGACAAACATAAAACAGTCATTGTCGAGTGGAAAAAAATGATGCACTGTTTTTATATATTTGAAAATAAATATCTTAAAAGAGTGCCTTATTTGTGATACTCCTAAATTCAGTATAACCGATTGCCCTGTATATTAAATAGTAAAGTCCATCTGTGTTTTAAAGATCTCAAAGGTTTGCTAGCCAGCATTATGGAACAAAAAGGCCCCAGGATGGCCGAAGAACATTGTAGACAGATCAGTGAAAAGTAAGGGACATGGAGGCGTAAGATTGGGTTATAAAAAAATAATTTCACAACTTTGAAAATCTGAAATTAGATGAAGTATGCAAACTGAAATGTAAACCTTCCGAGAGATGCTAATCTAAGCTATTTTGGTGGATGGCATTCTCTTCAACAGGTAGAGTTAATGGGAAGATGGACGGAGCCAATTCAGGGAAATCCTGGATGCAACCCTGTTAAAAGGTGATCCTTCAAACAGGACCCTGAGAGGCCTAAAAATAAAGAAATCAACTATATAATAGAACAAAACATGTTCCTATGTTATAATAGTCCATCCAAATAACAAACCTTTTTTCAGATCTTTATTTATATAAAAAAAGTTTAGTGCCTACATCCTGTCATGTTGAAATCATAAATTTCTACATATATCTGTTCAGAATTTATGTGCTGGACAAACATAAAACAGGTCATAAGTCATTGTCAAGTGGAAAGAAAATGATGCACTGTTTTTATACGTTTGAAAATAAATATCTTAAAACAGTGCCTTATTTGTGATACTCCTAAATTCAGTATAACCGATTTCCCTGTATAGTAAATAGTGGAGTGCAATGTGTTTCAAAGATCTCAAAGGTGTGCTAGCCAGCATTAGGGAACAAAAAGGCTCAGGGATGGCCAAAGAACATTGCAGACAGATCAGTGAAAAGTAAGGGAGTTAAGGGCAAGATTGGGTTATAAAAAAATATTCACAACCAGTATAATTTTACTTTTTTATTAAAAACGATGCACTACTTCATGCCAGTTTATGATTGTTCCTTTATATCTTTGAATTGTACTAGCAATTCAGTTCACACTAATATACAATTCAATTGTATATGCACTAAGAAAAACATAATGACCTGATGGCATATTTCTGCTTAGATAGTTTTAACTATTTCTCACCTCAGAAAACACATTAACTTCAGTCAGGTAAGTAAAACATAACACCAGTGACATAACCCTAAAGGGCTTAATACCCAGGAGTATTTACTATTACAAGTCGTTATACCCTTTTCACCTCCCTGCATCTGGTTCTCTTTTTCACAGCTATGAAAGAAGCTTTATCATGCCGCCTCCACCTCAACTTCTAACAAGCCCAGCTTGGTGCTTCTCTTCTTGCATTCCCTCAGTGACTCTCTGATTGATAAGAAAAACTCCCATACCCATCTTGCCCTTGACCTGTCTCCGTGCACTATTCATCAGTATTTTAAAAGTCACATTGGGCTTGCTTGGATTGTCCGCAGTTTGAAGTGGGGTGGGGATGGGGGGCATTATCAATCTCTACACTCCCTGGTCCCAAACCCCCAGGGTTTTATGCATGCAAGCCGGTTTGTGAGAGTGAGTGCACCCTGTCCCAAGTAGACAGGGCATTTATTCACTCAACTTTCAAAGTCTGTCGGTGGTCGGCGGCCATAACAATAACGGCCTCGGTCTGTCTCCCTCCCTCTCACCTTCCTGCTTTCTGTCCCATCTTTCAGACCGGTGTGTTAGCATGCGCAACAAGCAGCCAAGGCTTTAGCCCTTTGACAGGCAGACTGTGGGGAATAAGACAAGTGAGAATGAAAAAAGGAGAAAAAGGAGCAAGTCAAAGCAGTGCCCTCAAAGGGTCAATTCGGCTTCTGGCATTTTCTCATTGAGAATTATGCAGCATTGAGCTAAATGACTATGAATGGATGAGCTGGAGAGGCTGACTGGTATAAGACAAAGGACGGTATGATAGAGAAGCAATCTGGAGAGTCAACTGCAGGGGATAAAAGGAAAACCAGGGAGATGTTCCAACGGATGTGTTGGTAAATCCTACATGTGTTTTGACCTCAGTGTAAATTGCAAATAATGTTGGCCTCTTCAGTTTGTGTTGTCTCTTAATGTGTTGCAATTGATTGAGGGAGACTACTGATTAGTCATGAGCACCACCAGAGGTCAATTCAGTTCTTCGTATCTGCCTTCAGTGAAACACAATTTTAGTCTCTCTTTGAACTGGACTCAACACTGTCATCCCCTTTACATTCTCACGACAGTTAATTAATGTATGTTTGGACAATTTTACGAAATGTCCCTTAAAGTAACTCAGACAATGGAAATTAAGGCCTTTCCACTGAATATTTCAGCATGTACTGGGATTTTCACACTATCCTGCTGAGCCATAAGGAGTTAACTTCCTATGGCTACATTTTCATTTCCTGTATTGGGCTGTTTATATTGGTTGGAAGTGTTTATGTGAAAGTCTCCTTCTGTGTTTATTACACCACAAATGACAGATCAGGCTCTCTGACCCCTCTGGCTAGCTTTAAATAAAAGCAGTTTATTCCAAGGCAGCAGCCCCACTGTAGACCACTGACATGAAAGAGCCTGAATAGTGCTAAGAAAGCAAAAGGCCAGTTAAGGGGAAAATATATTCCTAAACAAGCTTTGACAATAAAAGCATGAGTGGGACAGATAAACAAAAGGTACTGTACCTTCTCTTATTGCTTTTCAACAAAGGGCATGAAAAGACATAGGGGATTTGGTGGGTTTACTGTGCTATGTTTACTGCTACCTCTGGATATTTTTGCTCGCTGTTGGCTTTACTTTGCAGCACCAGACTTCATAATATGTGGCTTAACAGCATGCCCCACATTGTTCTGCAAGGCACGGCAAAGAAATGTTATTTGTATAGCACACTTTCAACACTAGGTAATCAAAGGTGCTTTACATGATTCAGTGGTAAAGAAACCAAACATATAATAAAGGCATGAAAGTTAAACAAATATTGTAGAAAATTAAAAACAGAAAACATAAGAATCATAAAACATTTAGCATTTGTCTAAAAACAGCAATGCAAGGGAAAACATAAAAAGAAAAAAATATGTCTGTCATTTTCTGTGCAAATGTGGCTTTTAGGTGGAGACATCCTACCCCGAGCAAAACGGTTGTCTTTAAAGGAAAAGCATAATAATTTAATTTATGAATATTACTCAAAGGCAGCTCTAAAGAGTAGAGTTGTAATTTTTGATTTAAAAGAGCCTAGCAATTCAGCAGCTTTGCAGTCATCTTGAAGTTTGCTCCAGATTTGTGGGGCATAGAAACTGAAAGCTGCTTCTCCATGTTTGGTTTCAATTCTAGGGATGTTTAGTAAACTAGAGTTGGAGGACCTGAATGATCTGCTGTGTTGGTGTAGTGACAACAGGTCTTTAATTTACTTTGGTGCTAAACAATTTAGTGATTTATAAACTAATAGGAGTATTTTAAAGTATATTCTCTGAGCTACAGGGAGCCAATGTAAGGACTTTAGAACTAGGGTGATGTTTTCTACCTTCCTGGTTCTAGTAAGGACACGTGTAACAGCGTTCTGGATCAGCTGCGGCTGTCTCATTGACTTGTTATGTAAACCTGTGATGACGCTATTGCAGTAATCAATCTGACTAAAGATAAATGCATGGATATGTTTTTCAATGTCCTTTTTTGACATTAGTTCTTAAATTCTAGAAATGTCTTTCAGGTAATAGAAGGCTGACCTTGTTATTGCCTTTATGTGACCCTGAAGGTTCATGTCTTAGTCCATTATTACACCTAAATTTCACGGCTGATCAGTAGTTTCTAGTTGTATCATCTCACGCTGTGAGCTGACTCATAATTGTTCCTCTTTAGGCCCAAAGATAATTACTTCAGTTTTGTTTCTGTTTAGCTGGAGAAAGGTATGAGACATCCAGCATTGATTTGTTGAATCCTTTCATTTAGGGTCTGGATATGATCAAAGTCACCTGGTGACATTGTAATGTTCAGCTGAGTGTCATCTGCATAATTATGGTTGCTAATATTGTTGGCTGTTATAATCTGGGTTAGTGGGAGCATCTGGATATTGAACATAAGGGGTCCCAGGATGGAGCCCTGGGAGACCCTACATGTGTTTTCTGTTAGTTCTGATGAGAAATTGCCTATCGACACAAATAATTTCCTGTTCTTGAGGTAAGACTCAAGCCACTTAAGTACTGTGCCAGAGAGTCCGACCCAGCTCTCCAGTTATTCCAGTAATACTTTGTGATCAACAGTGTTGAATGCTGCACTGAGGTCCAACAGAACCAGCACTGTGGTTCTACCCATAGACTGTAAATACAATGGGCTAACCCTCATGTGACGTCACCCATAGGTTTCTGAAGAGCAGAAAATGACGCCAAATGGGCGGTTCCCACCGCCGCCATCTTGAAGCTAACTGAAGCTAACGTAGGCTGCAGCCGGTTTCAGCCAGAAGACCGTGTTTGAGATACTTTTGCTCCGTTTTTCCACTAGGGTCGCTTTAGACCCAGAAACATCTCGAGTGGGGAACACACATCAACATAACAAGACCTTAATGGGTCGGTTCACTACAGCCTAAAATGGTTGTGTTGCCATTACCATCGGTGGAGGGTGAGGACATTGGCGGGCTTAGCTTAACAACACCTCCAGCAAACAGCAGTCACAAGTCATCATGACAACTCAGATCCTCTCAAAAAATAAAATACTTTTGACTCACCTCACATCTCAGACATTCATTAGTTCGTGCCTCCAGCTGTGTTCCTCAGACCACTAATGATCTAGCTAGCGATCATCCAGTCTGTCTACAGTCTGACTTTGTAATCTTCCAGCATAATCTGGCCGACTCCCGCTCTGTGACACTGCGGCTCGCAGCGGCTTCTCGGTCCTGCTGACTTTGTATTCACTAACTGATCTCGCTGAAAAGCTCACAGTTCTTCTTTCCACTAACTGATCTTGCTGGAAAAGCTCACAGTTTTTATTCCATAACTGGTCTTGCTGAAAAGCTCACAGTTCTCCCTTCCACTAACTGATCTTGCTGAAAAAGCTCCCAGTTTTTATACACTAACTGATCTTGCTGAAAAGCTCACAGTTCTTCCTTCCACTAACTGATCTTGCTGAAAAAGCTCACAGTTTTTATTCCATTACTGATCTCGCTGAAAGAGGAGTTCAGAAACATGAAATGGCTGAAGTCTTTACGTTAGTCCCAGGCTGTGAAGGCCTTCCCCGAGGGGGAAACAGACTGCACCGGTACAAACCACCATTAGCCAGCATTAGCCACCAGAGTTAGCCTAGACGATCCTGTCAATCAAAAGGACATGCTCCTAATTATTCATAATTTCAAGATTAAATTATAAAGTTAGAGTTAGAAAAAAAATTCACCCCGCTCAGAGTTGAAGTGACGGGAAACCTGAAGTATCTAACCTAAAATGTTTTTGAACCAGGCTGTAAACAGGATTATTTTTGCTGTAAAGTTGGACTTTTTAATATGGGAGTCAATGGGAAGTTGCTCCTTTTTGCAGCCAGCCCCCAGTGGATAAGGGAGGAACTGCAATTTTTGCCAACTCCTGGTTGGCTTCACATTCTGCGGGCGGAGTATGCCCCTTGGTTCTACCACGGTCTGTATTTATGCCGATGTCACTAAAACTTTGACAAGGGCAGTCTCAGTGCTTTGAGGAGCACAGAAACCAGACTGAAAATTGTCAAAGCGGTTGGTCATAGTTTGGAATTTAATAAATTGTTTAAACACAGCTTTTTTAATAATCTTCTTGATGAATGGGAGATTAGAGATTGGCCTGTAGTTCTGCATTAATTTCTTGTCCAGGTTATTCCAGGTTAGTGGTTCTTTAGAAAAGCTGTGGGTAAGATATCGAGGCAGCTAGAAGCTTAGTTTTTTAATGATTTCATCAAGGTGCGATTGATTTAATTTCTTGAATTCAGACATTTTCTCTACAATGTTTTTACATGGGGGTGACACTGGTGGTGAATTTGGTGTTGCTGTACAGACTGATCTTCTAATTTTCGACATTTTTTCAGTAAAGAAGTTGGCAAATTCATTTCAAGCCCCGGTGGAGTTTAGTTCAGGAGCTGCTGTCACTGGAGGATTAGTTAGTCTTTCAACTGTTGTGAATAAAGTGGGAGTATTATTGATGTTTCTGTAAATGATTTCAGAGAAGAATGATTCCCTTGCAGCTTTCAAAGTTAAGTTATATTAGTTCAACCTGTTTTTGTAGATGTCATAGTGAACCTGGAGTCGAGTTTTCCTCCATTTTCTCTCAGCTCAACGAATCTCCCTTTTTTTAACTACATACCAGACGATCGGTGGTCAATGGAGCCTTCTTTTCTCAATTATGTCTGAAAATTTAGATAGAAAGTTATCTACCAGCTTTATCACTGACTCTTTGTTGGAGGAGGAGGGGGATGGGGGTGTGGCAAAGCAGTAAATTTGTTTAAAGATTTCAGTTGAACTTTCCCAGAGGCAATGCTTTTTCACAATAATTTCACTTTGATTGGATAGTTTAGCTGGAATTATAATTTTAAAGAAGATGTAAAAACAGTCGGACAACACAATATCAACTACAGAGATGTTGGATATTTTTAAACCTTTGCTAATAATTAAGTCTAAAGTGTGCCATTGTTTGTGTGTTGGTTGATTGACATGTTGGGTTAGACCAAAGCTATGTAGTACTCTCATGCAGTTTGGTTTGCTTTGGCCACACATAGGCTCTGTCATTTGTATACCCTTATATATAGGGCTAATCTTGGTGTGCTTCAATCCCATTTATGTTCACTTATTATGAAAAAAAGTACTGGTCATTACTCCCTGTGTTCTCAGGCTGTTGTCATGCTTTCTGTACCACTTGAGCTGGGTAAAAGGGCCTTTGTTTTTTCTGCACCCTAAACTTGGAATTTGCTGCAGAATCACAAAACTTAATACCCTGATTCCTTTTCCTTTGAGTGTTTTTAAGTCAAAATCGAGACACTTTGAATTAGACTCCCTCACATGTCAATGTTTTTAATTGAGATTTTATTGCAAGCGCAAAAATGTCCCCAAAACTGTTTCCTTTTATTTATTTATGAATTTTTCAAATCTTTTTGTTTGTTTTTGTATGTATGTAATGATAAGATGTAACTCAGTTGCCTATCTTGGCCAGGTCTCTGTTGCAAAAGATATTTTTAATCTCAATGGGCTTTTCCTGGTTAAATAAAGGATATAATAATAATAATAATAATAATAATAATAATAATAATAATAATAATAATAATAATAATAATAATAATAATAATAATAATAATATCACTTAATGTTTTAGCTTCCTTTTCAGAGTTGTCAGTATGAACGTTGAAATCTTCCTCAATAATTAGTTGGTCATATTCAATACATGCTACGAAGAGAAGGTCACTGGGGTCATTAAAGAAGTTTGTGTTAACTGTTACATTACCCATACTTTTTCGTTGCCAACTCCACTAAAACATGCCATTGGTGGGTCGAGCAAGACATGATGTCCCAGATGTGCTCAGTTAGATTCAGGTCTGGGGAACAGGAACTTCATCTTGCAGGAACTGCTGACAAACTCCAGCCACATGTGGTCTAGCCTTGTCTCTTATTAGGAGGAACCAAGGACCAACCGTACCAGCATATGTGGTCAGGATCTCATCTCGGGACCTAATGTCAACAGGCTACCTTTGGCGAGCACATAAAGGGCTGTGTGGCCCCCTAAAGAAATGCCACCCCACACCATTACTGACCCACTGTCAAACCGGTCATGCTGGAGGATGTTGCAGTCGCAGAACTTTCTCCAGACTCTGTCACGTCTGTCACATGTGCTCAGTGTGAACATGCTTTCATCTGTGAAGAGCAGAGGGTGCCAGTAATGAATTTGACAATCTTGGTGTTCTCTGGCAAATGCCAAACATCCTGCACAGTGTTGGGCTGTAAGCACAACCCCCAACTGTGGACGTCGGGCCCTTATCCCTCCCTCATGGAGTCTGTTTCTGACCATTTGTGCAGACACATGCACATTTAGGCCCTTCTGGGCTCTGGCAGTGCTCCTCCCGTTCCTTCTTGCAGAAAGGAGGAGGTAGTGGTCCTCTTGCAGGGTTGTTGCCCTCCTACACACTCCTCCACGTCTCCTGATGTACTGGGCTGTCTCCTGGTAGCGCCTCCATGCTCTGGATAGTGTGCTGACAGACAAAGCAATTGTTTTCCACAGTTTGCATTGGGTTTTCAGGGAGATGCTTACTATTTTATTATAAGAGTAAATTATGTTTTTGTTATCATTATCTATCTTTTTTCTTAAACCTAGAATATAATTTCAGCTTTGTAAAAACGTTGCCAACATATATTTAATATATAAAATGTTAACTTTTTTAAATGATAATACTGAGGTGAAAATACAGAGTAGCATTTGAAAAATTATAAAACACTGGACAACATCCTGGAACGCAGAGATATTTTCTATCATTACGCACAGACATTATGTCAAGCACTAGTAAGCATGCTCCGAGCTGGCCAGAGGTCCATCGGGGGGCTTTGTTATCTCTTCAGAGTTGTTTAACTCTCCATGTTCCTCTCAAAGAGTCAATGTTGCGGCACATCAGAAAGAGCCTTTGCCTCATTAAGCCATTGATATTCTGTGATGCTGGCGCCCTGCTGAACATCATATATAGGGACAATGGTGCCAGGAGATGGACACAGTGTGGGTTTTATGGAGAGGCTCTACTAATACTGAGGAAAATACCATTATCATGTGGATATGTTTGGTGTGTAGCAAGTGAATGTGTGTGTCTGTGTTTGTGTGATTAGTGTGCTTAACAGAGTGTAGGAAAGTGTGCGTTTGGAAGTCGGACCCGTTGCCCGGGGCAAACCCACTGTTATAAATACAGCATTCTAATGGTGACTTTATGGTGTTGCTGGCGCAAGGCTATGGCCCCCCTGGGACCACTTCTGCTTTCTCCTCCCTCATCTCCCTCTCCCTCTTTTCTGTTTCCCCCTAATATATTCTCCTGTTTCCACATATAGAGAATTTACAACCTGACTGGGTAAGACGGGAGCTGTAAATTCTCCCACCCTCCCCCTGCTAAATTATTTATCTACAGGCTTTGTGACACAAGCAGCAGATGAGAACACTGCTTAAGGAGATAAAAGGTGGAGAAAGTTGAGGCCTAATTGACCATAATGATCAGGTAATGAAGAAATATACCAAGCATGTTAAGGTGGAGAGATTTTACTATATGCAAATGTGTAAAAGTAGACTTACAACAGATAGTTACAATGAATTTGCATGTTTGTGCTGAACAACATTTCTAGATGACTTCCATCAGTGCTGGAGTTTAGAAAATGTTTTGGGTAAAGATGTAACAGTATATATAAAAGTATATCAAAATATTATTAGATGCTGAAGTTGTTGCACCAAAATTAACTAGCATTATCAGTCTCCCTACACCATAATTGACCTGGGCAGTTGTGGCTCAGTGGTAGAGTTGTCACCCTGTGACCCAAAAAATTGTGGGTTTGATTCCTGCTTCCGTCTACATTCCCTTGTGTCCTTGGGCAAGACATTTCACTTATGGCGCATTATGGCAGCCTTGCTTCTGTCAGTCTGCCCCAGAGCACCTGTGGCTACAGTGTAACTTGTTTCCACCAGTGTGTGAGAGTGAATGATAAACTCATCAAGAAGACCAGCTCGGTTTTAGGATCCCCCATACAACTAGGTAGTGGAAGACCGAAGGACTCTGGTTAAAATTACATCACTGATGGACAAAGTCTCCCACCCCATCCATAAAGATATTGCTGTGCTGCAGACCTCTTTGAGTGACGGACTGCTTCATCCTAAATGCAGCTGTTAAGCCGACTTTATACTTCTCCATCTACATCAGAACGAAAGACGCAATACCATTAGCCGTCGACTAAAGGTCTATCACCTACGAAAGGACGTACGGAGAGCCCAATTTTCTATCTATTGGTTGAATACAACGGAAAGCGCACGCCAGAAACTGGTCAGCTCAACAACAGCCAGAGATCATTTCACCTGAACAGTAGTTCAGATGAAATGATCTGTAGTCAATGCAGCGTTTGGGCACTAGACGCTTATATTGAAAGGACAGTTTGTCTAATATAGAGTTTTGCGGATTTTAAACATGAGGAGGCGTAGAGAACAACAATAGACAAAGACAAATGTGTTTGTTTACATGTGTTTTTAGAGTATTTAATGAGCTGCACTTCTATTAAAAAGCTTTCCAGCTTAATCAAAAAATACTTCCTGTCGTCCATTGCTCCTTAAAGGGGAATGTCTTTGCAAGCTGAAGAAAATAAACTTTAGTTGAGAAGAAACAACCCTGCAATGGTAGGCAGACCAGCCAGAAAAAGTGAGCACCCGCTGCTGTCCTGGTGAGCAATTGCTTTGCAACACTGACACACTAACGGAGAACTATAAACAAAAAAAACAACTCTGTCAATACGTCTGGGTGTAAACTTGCTGATGAAGAAGTAACCCTAACCCTAACCATATATGTATATATATATATATATATTTATATATATATATATATATATATATATATATATATATATATATAAATATTAGTGGCATGCCGTTCAGGAAAAATATTATATATTTAATAATGATTATGTTTGAATGTATGGAATGAACCTTGAATGATATGGAATGAAAACGCAGAATATATGGAATGAACCTTGAATATATGGAATGAACGTCTGAATATATTGAATCAACCTTGAATATATGGAATCAACCTTGAATATATGGAATGAAAATCTGAATATATTGAATCAACATTGAATATATGGAATCAACCTTGAATATATGGAATGAACCTTGAATATATGGAATGAACGTCTGAATATATTGAATCAACATTGAATATATGGAATCAACCTTGAATATATGGAATCAACCTTGAATATATGGAATGAACGTCTGAATATATTGAATCAACATTGAATATATGGAATCAACCTTGAATATATGGAATGAACCTTGAATATATGGAATGAACGTCTGAATATATTGAATCAACCTTGAATATATTGAATCAACCTTGAATATATGGAATGAACGTCTGAATATACTGAATCAACCTTGAATATATGGAATCAAAGTTTGGCCTCAAGGATTATGGGTAATGTAGTAGATTAGTATGGCTGTCTGAATGCTGAAGTTGGCTTCCATTTATAATTAGGAAAATGCCTAAAAGGTTACTCCAACTGATGTTTCACTGTTTAAAGAATCTGTGTTTTGTAGTTTTTAGACTAGAGCAGATTAAAGCTGCTTGGATCAGTGAGAAATTAGGTGGAATTGCCCTTTGGCCGTGTCCCTAATCAGAGGCTAGAATCAGAAGCCAACTTCAGCCTCATGCTGGAGGAACCATGTTATCACTCGACACCACAGCTGCAAGAAGAAGCTCTGGATGTTCGCCTGGAGACCGACAGCTGAAATGGGTAAGTTTAGATATTTATATGATGATGAATGTAGATTTAGTATACCCGTATATGTGACTGTAAACACATTAAAACATGTGAACTGCAGTTAGCAGCAGGTTGCAGTTAGCTTGTGCTTTGCGACCTACAGTAGTTTGATGTGCTAACATCTCTGTGTGTGCTTTATATTCTTGTAAAATCAGTGTAATTAGGTTAATTCCAGATAAATTATGTGGTGTTTGGTTTTTATCCAAATGTTGTCGATTCAGACGCTAACACATAAACCAAGGGAATAAATATGCTGGGCGTGCATCAAATGATTTTCAGACTAAAGACGGGCAGACTTTAGAAATCTTGCTGGAGTCTCTGCGCGCTCGCGCCGTCTTTATCGTTAAATGTAAGGCGATTTATGCCAGTGTTTTTGTTTGATATCATTGCAAATCCTAGTGTAGTCGTAGTGACATAAACAACCAACAACAAATAAAGCCGTTCTCGCTCAGGCGGAGCGCAACGCTACAGAGCTCAGCAGGGGTCCGGTGCAGAAATAAGATCATCCTGGATAGTTTTCATTCACTAGACCCTTTCGAAACTGAGTCACGATACGATCCATATGGGGTTGGTGGGATCGACTTCCTGGACTTGAGCAGGGGATGATTATACTCATAAGTCGAGTACTGCCCATCAATGAGCCTTCTTAATTACTTCAACTATACAGTAGCCTACTACTTTGTAACTGTAGTGCATGATGTAAATATTGTCAATAAATTTTTCGCTGCTGTTACAGTACAACCAAATTTCCCCATGCCAGTAATATTACCCGAATATGCGGATGATTAATGTTTAAGTAACGGCCAGTGAGCGTTAAGGGTCAACCTTCAGACTGACTGGCAGATAAACTAATTCGACTTAAAACTATCCGTTTTGAAATAATTAAACCACTTGTTTTAATTCAGTTTTAATTACAGACTGACTTTGTGAAACAGGTTTTGGAATAAAATACTTTGAATAAAACTGGCTAAAATATAAAATATATCTTTTAGTGAAAATTTACAATTCAGTAATGTGTTTTATAAATAAATCCATGAAAATTTTAAAGAAAAAGACAAATATTTTAATACTAATGAAACTAACTTTATAGAATTAATACAGGCGTTTACAGTTTCTGTTTTCTTTGATTTTTTAAATACTGGCTTTTTTATTTACAAAATGCATCATTGATTATTGTTCTATTTGTTTTTTGGCGGAGTTGATAGGATCTTGGAGATAATCCAGGAACTAAAGGAACTGATGCTCTTTCCTTAGCAACATAAAATTGCATCATCACTTCTTTTCCAACTTTTATTCTTAGAAATCAAGAATATGTTTTTATGACCTCACTGACTTCTCTTTTAAATGTGACACTTTTCAGAGTATTTTAAAGATGTTGTAAAGTACCTACAGAATATTTCTTTGTGAATAACCCTTACATACATAAACTGAATGAAATTAAATACATAGGTTCTGTAATTGTCATGAATTGAATTGTCAACCAGAAGTTAAATTAAAGGTAGTTGTTCAGTTAAGAACATTAGCATGACTTCCTTTGATTTGATTTCTTTTTTAATGGAATTCACAACTAATCATATTTGGTCAGCAACGGAATAAAAGTGCATAACACTTGTTTCATTGGTGGTTCACCTTTTCTGTCTTTTGTCCCTCAGTATGACGTGTCTGGGCCAACCTTCCCCTTCGTGTATCCACTACTTTTCCTTCTGGATTGGCACCTAACCGGGGAGCATCAAGGTTGATGAAGAGCCACAAGGAAAATCTTTGACCACAAATAAATTCTCATAACAAGAATAAAACATTCATCTATCTCTCACAGCTTTCACTATTGTTTTTTTCCCTGTATAATAATCTGTGCTTAAAACATTTTAGCAGTTAATTCTGATCTTACTTTAACAATAAGGAAAATGATTTATGAGGTCACTGGTGTTCATGGCTAACCAAAAACAGGTTTTTGTTTTAGTTCTGTATTGTATTGTATCTGAACACACTTTTTAATCAGCGCATGCAGGAATTCAACACATTAACCACAAAGAGTGGGATATGATTCTGTATTCTAGAACTGGAAATTCAGAGATTTTGAGGTGCCTAAATCTTTTCCAAGTTTATTTTAAAGCACAACTGGACACGTAACAAAGCTGTTGCCTTTTAAAAAATGTTATAACGCTTTCTGCAGCAGACATTCTGTCAATTATCGTAGCTAGTTGGCATGAAAAGGAGAAAGAGGAACCCAGTGCTCTGACATTGTGTAGATGAGTTCCTTGGGTTCCTTCTAATGCCAGACAATGCTAGACCTCATGTGGCTGGAGTGTGTCAGTACTTCCTGCAGAATGGAGAGGTTGATACTGGACTGGCCTGTCCGTTTCCCAGACCAGAATCCAGTTGAGCTCATCTGGGGCATCACGTCGTGTTCCATCCACCAACACCACGTTACACCACAGATGAGAGTTGGTGGATGTTTTAGTCCAGGTCTGGCAGAAGATCCCCCTGGAGACCATCCGCCACCTCATCAGGAGCATGCCCGGTGTTGTAGGGAGATCGTACAGGCAGGTGGAGGCCACAATACTGAGCCTCATTCTGACTTGTTATAAGAACATTAAATTCAAATTCAAAGTTGGATCAGCCTGTAATGTGTTTTCTACTTAAATTTGGAGTTTGACTTCAAATCCAGACCTCTCTGGGTTCAATTTGATTTCCATTGAAAATTGATCATTCTATTTGTATAATTGTTTTGTCAACTATGTAAAGAACAATGTGTTTAATAAGAATAGAGTAAAATAATCCTTTAATTGTCCCACAAGGGGAAATTTGGTCTTAAAAGCAGCAACAACAAAAACACATATACAAACTGAACAGGAAACAGAACAGAAAGAAAATATTTACATGTACAATACTTACAAAAACCGGTTAAGTACAGATAAGGTGTTAAACCCAGGTTGAGTGCAAACAGCAGGATGCTTAAAGATGTTTAAATAATTAGAATTTTAGAAAAGTGCAGATTCCGCATTTACTGTGCCTTAAAAAGTATATGTAAGTAATTTCCAATAAGTTAGTATATAGTCTGTGAAAAAGAATGTGCAAGTTATAACAGTAGTAGTGTTCGGTTGATTAGTGCAATTTACAGCAGTAATGTAAAAATCTATGTTGGAAGCAGTATCGATTATAAAATCTGACAGGTGCATAAAGTAAGGACCTGTAGAAATACTCCTTCATGAATCTAGGATGCAGCAGTCTGTCACTGAAGGACCTCTGCAGTTCAACATTTATTTTAATCGTTATGGTCTAGGATTTGTTATTTTAGTGTTTATTTTTTGAGGTTGGGTTTATGTAATCCTTCTTTAGTGGATGGATTTCAAAATGTACCATTTATTTATCAATGAAATAATGTTTCTTTTATAATCCGTATGTTTAATTAAAAAAAGAGAGGATGCCAAAAAAATTAAACTATTTGTTATAATACCATCTTCATTTAAGTGAAGCAATATAGTTTGTAAATCCCAAGAGGAAAATTATAAAATTTGCTGACAAATAAGATCATTTTGAGATCATCCATATTGCAGATGAGTATCATAGCTCATCAGTAAGAAACACAGGGATGCTTTATGTCAGAGATTACAAATGGGGAAGAAAAAATCCCTCCAATATATTTTACCCTTTTTCTATGTATATACAGTATAACAACTGGAGATAGTGATGCAAAGAAGGATTATTCATAAAATTAAAACAATTTATGGACAACCCTGATCATCCTCTTCATGAGACTATCCTACAGCAACAAGCTCTGTGGTAAGGATCAGAGCAGACTACCTGCTGAGCGGCTGAGGTCATTTGGAGTCCAGGGAGCGCTGTTAAAGACCTTCTATGACCCTGTGGTGACTTCTGTCCTTTTTTACATTGTTGTATGTTGGAGCATTAGTATATCGACAGCTGAGAGGAAGAGATAAACTCATCAGGAAGGCCAGCTCTGTTCTAGTACGCACCCTGGATCCAGTACAGGTGGTTGGAAACAGAAGGACTCTGGTTAAAATAACATCTCTAATGGAGAGAATCTCCCACCCCATGCATGGAAATGTTGCTGGATTGTAGAGCTCCTTCATTGACAGACTGCTGTATCCTAGATGCAGGAAGGAGCTTTTCTGCAGGTCCTTCCTCTCTGCAGCTGATAGACTGTTCCATCAAAACTGCTGCCAACAAACATGGATGTTTACATCAGCTCTGTATATTGTTCTAATCAACAGAACAACACCACTACTGCTATAAATTGTACCAATTTCTTTTTAAATCTATATATACTATCAGGTTGGATGTTGAATGTTGGTGGACAGCCATTTTCAGGTCTCCAGTGATGCTCAATTGTGTTTGGGTCAAGGATCTGACTGGGCCAGTCAAGAACGGTCACAGAGTTATTCCAAAGCCACACCATTTTTTATTTTAGGTGTGTGCTTAGGTCACTGTCGTGTTGAAAGGTGGAGCTTCAACCCAATCTGGGGTCCTAATTACTCTGGTAGAAGTTTTCTTGCAGGATGTACTTGGCCGCATTCATCTTTCCTTCAGTTACAACCAGTTCTGTCCCTGCAGCTGAAAAACACCCCCACAACATGATACTCCCACCACCATGTTTTACTGTAGGGTTTTGTTGGGCTGCTAAGGAGCAGTGCCTGGTTTTCTCCACATCTACCACTTACAATTAAGGCCAGAAAGTTCAATCTCAAGCAGATTCTTTTTATTTTTTTTTCCACAGTGACAACCACTGATTGTGGCCCCATTAACTTCATGTTAACAATAAAAACCTCCCATTTTAAACGTAAAATATGAAAAGTTCACCTACTGTGGCCTAAACAAGTCACAAATACCTCTATTCGCATGGATCTGAACTGCACATACAGTAGCCAATTGTTTTGAGTTTTGGACTTCTAAGGATTTAGGCCATATTCACACATAGCCGTTTAATAAAAAACCCAAAGATTTTCAACCGCTTCTTTAGAAAAAAAATCCGGATAAATGTTTTTCAGCCCTTTCATAGACATGGCAAACCTGTAGGGGCAATAGTTCTCCCAAATCCTATCCACTCAGAGTAACTTTCTATTCTCTATATTCAGCCTGCAGCAGTAACAGAGCTCTAAAAGTAAACAAACAAAACATGCTTTGACAATTGATGATTCCAACACAGCTCTGAGGGCATAAATGCTGTTTCTGAGTGTAAATGCAGCTTGTGAAGTTACAGCACCTAAAACTTAGTTTTCATCCGTCCACACATAGATGCTGAAAATGGAGAAATAGCAGATCTCCAATTTGGCCAGATTTAAAAAAATGTTGGGTTTTTTTATGCCGAAAATCTCAGTTTACGTGTGGATGACAGGCCAAATCGTAGAAAAATATCTCAGTTTTCTGAGATACCCAGCTACATGTGGACAAGGCATTAAATGTTCTGAAAGCTGAATCTGTGCTCCACTACCACACTGGAGACTGAAATACAATCATCATCTTAGTTTTAACTGCTTCAGCGGGAGTAAGTTCAGTAGTAAGCACAACTTCTGTACAGGGTTACGGTTTTTGGAGCAGGACTGTGACTGCTCCAAAGCCTCCGTAAATCTTGAAACACACTGCTAGCTCATTGATAATGAGATGCCATGAAATTATGCACAAATGCTTCAAATGTAAATCTCTTTTTATTAATTTAGTTAACTGTATTCCACGTGTCTGCACAACAAACGGACAAATTAATCTGTCAAAATTACAGAAACCCTCCATATTTATCCGCTACTGTAATAACTGCCCCCCCCCCAAAAGAAAAGGTCAAATAAGGAAATACTCCCTGCTTTTTATGAATTGGACGATACATATACCTCTCGCTTTTGACAAAGTCCAATTTGTTTTCAAGGTTTCAAAAACAGGAAAATTCCTAATGAGAAGTTAGAAATTAAATAACTGAGATTCAGTTGTTGAAATAGGCAACTTGATGCCTAAATCATAAAGTTCATCTCAGCAAAACCATTAATTAAACACATAATGAAAGGTATGATAATCTGCTACAATACCCATAATACTAAGGCCTAAGGTTTCATTCCATATATTCAAACTTCATTCCATATATTCAAACTTTCATTCTATATATTCAGACTTTCATTCTATATATTCAAACTTCATTCAATATATTCAGACTTTCATTCCATATATTCAAACTTCATTCCATATATTCAGACTTTCATTCTATATATTCAACTTCATTCCTTATATTCAAGGTTCGTTTCCATAACTTCAAACTTCATTACATATAATTCAGACTTTCATTCCATATATTCAGAATTCATTCCATATATTCAAGGTTCATTCCATATATTCAAACTTCATTCCATATATTCAGACTTTCATTCCATATATTCAGACTTTCATTCCATATATTCAAGGTTCATTCCATATATTCAGACTTTCATTCTATATATTCAAACTTCATTCCATATATTCAAGGTTCATTCCATATATTCAAACTTCATTCCATATATTCAGACTTTCATTCCATATATTCAGACTTTCATTCCATATATTCAGACTTTCATTCCATATATTCAAGGTTCATTCCATATATTCAAACTTCATTCCACATATTCAGACTTTCATTCCATATATTCAAGGTTCATTCCATATATTCAGACTTTCATTCCATATATTCAAGGTTCATTCCATATATTCAGACTTTCATTCCATATATTCAAGGTTCATTCCATATATTCAAGGTTCATTCCATATATTCAAGGTTCATTCCATACATTCAAACTTCATTCCATATATTCAGACTTTCATTCCATATATTCAGACTTTCATTCCATATATTCAAGGTTCATTCCATATATTCAAACTTCATTCAATATATTCAGACTTTCATTCAAAATATTCAGACTTTCATTCCATATATTCAAGGTTCATTCCATATATTCAAACTTCATTCCATATATTCAGACTTTCATTCCATATATTCAGACTTTCATTCCATATATTCAAACTTCATTCCATATATTCAGACTTTCATTCCATATATTCAAACTTCATTCAATATATTCAGACTTTCATTCAATATATTCAGATTTTCATTCCATATATTCAAGGTTCATTCAATATATTCCAACATATCAATATAAATATATAATATTTTCCTGAACGGCATGCCATAATATGTATATATATATATATATACATACATATATGCTTTTTTGATATATCTATAAACAATCCCTAACAGAAACACCAAACCATTTTGAAGAAGACCAGCAAACATCTTGCTAAGAGTTATCCAACTGTTCTTTTCGTAAGAAAAAAAAAACTGTAAAAGTTTACTTTGTGCAGATATAAAGTCCAAAACAAAGCTGTACTTAACATTTCCTGTTCTTTTGTGTTTGAAAAAGCCCCACTGTTTGGATTTGTGACAAAGCATCTGTAATTGTTCTTTTGAGAGACAATAGCACATACACGTAATCTTTTATTTTCAGATAAATCTCCAATTGTATCGGTTGAGAAATTCAAATATCTCGGTCTGTGGTTGGACCCCACACTTTCTTTTAACTGTCATATACTTTCTCTTACCAATAAAATCACTTATCGTTTGAAATCACTGTATCACTCTGTCAACTGTTTTAGTTTTTCTGTTAGGAAAAGAATTGTCTCACAACTACTGCTACCCATATTAGATTATTGTGATATTATTTATCAAAACACCACAGCCTCTAACCTTCACTCACTCAACGTTGTCTATAACAGTCTGTGCAGATTTATTCTTCGTTGCCCCTTCAGAACTCATCATTGTCATCTGTACTGTCAACTATCCTGGCTCACTCCATCCTCCAGACGACAATTTCATTGGTTATTATTTATTTTCAAGTGCATTAATCTCAGTTATCCTTATTATTTGAAACAATATTTAGTTCCTTTTAGCTCCTCTTATAGTTTACGGCATGCTAACCAAACTTTTTTTGTTGTTCCAAGAACTAAAAAGGAAATTGGCAAATATGCATTTCTATTCAAAGCCCCTGCTGATTGGAACAGTCTTCCATCCTCTATCCGCTCCATAACCTCCTATCAAATGTTCAAAAATGCCCTCCTGCAACATCTTCATACTGTATGCAACTGCTTTTGATTTTAATTACTATTCTTATTATATATGCTTTGTATTTTGCATTTCTGTATTTAATTATTTAATGTCATTTTGTAACTCTTAGCATCTCTAATCTGTACTATTATTATTACTTTATTTTATATTTTTATAATTGTAATGTCTGTACTCCTTATTAGTAGAGAGCCCTGTGTGCGTGGTTGTGTGGCTGCTCGTGTGTTTGTGTGTGCTAGGCGTGTTGTTTTGTTTATTTTATTTTATTTTTATTTTTATTTTTTATTATTTTTTTTGTTTGTTTCTTTACACAATGTCTGCATCGCTGCATCTGTTTTGTATTTTTTGTTCCATTGAGGACCCTCTTGAAAATGAGATGGTTGCATCTCAAGGGGCTTATCCTCTTAAATAAATAAATTCTAAATTCTAAAATGTTTAATAGTGCGGTAATCAAGTACTGCTCGATGGTAATTTCTTTTTAAAAGTGTAATGCTAACTATTGGAAATTTGGATAAGCTAATCATTACAATCTGGTAGGTTTCATTTCAACTTCAGATATAACACAGTAGCATCAATAAATCATTTGTTTCATTTTGTATCTCCCAATATAACTCACACCTAAAACTGAAATAAATAACTTTTTAATTAAATCATCTGAGTCTTCAGCAACGTCTTCAATACTGTAAACGTCTTTATCTCGCCTTTGTTTTCCCTCTAATGATGCAGCCTCCTCCTGTATATTGCACTGTTCACATGATAAATGGTGATAAGAGCAGGCCATTAATACACTGCACCACAGAAGTCAAAAGGGGACAGTGCAGAAAAGTAGATGTGATGTCCCCCCTCCCCCACATTATCCTTTAGATCTAATAAGGCTGCGGCTTCTGTAAGGGCACCCTGATTTCTAACCCTTCAATGCACTTTATTAAGTAATGACATGGCGTGATCATGTTGACCCCAAGGTGTAAAACAGCCTGTTTTGATGACTTCCACATTTCCCCTCACCAAATGCCTCTGGCTTGGGGCCAGGGGCATCTATAGAGTCAGAGTATAGGACAAGAAAAGCAAGGGAGAGGCAGGTAAGGAGAAGGATATCTGCAACACTAATAGATCGTTATCTCCCCCAAACCCACACACACTCAACCCCCTACACACCACTGGCCTGGAAGAACAGCAGGAGCACCATGTATACTGAGATAAATAAAAGAAAGGCTCCTCATCGATCCTACCCACCCCTCTGGTTTTCAGGGGGCCTTGTGGTGACCTTTCCACAAGATAACGTGGTCAAAAAGGTCACACCAGCTCCACGCCCCACCTCCACAAACTTTTCCTCCCAAGCAAGCCCAGAGGGAGATACTCATAATGTGGATTCTTGGACGCAAACTTTTCCCACCTGCCTCCAAAAGGGTCCCAGAGAAGAGTGACAGTCACAACAGTGAACTGATGAGATGATGGCTGTCAGACTGACCTTTTTTGAAATGCATTAGGGGGGTCAAAAGATGGGACGTCCTCTCCCTCAGTTCGATGCAGAGGTATGCAGCACCACATCCCAGGCATTCCTGTCTTATTTGCTTCAAGTAAAAGCCTTGGTGCAATCTAAAGAGCAATAGTGCCAGGATCACGTCCCTGTTATTCCTCAGCAGAGAAAGGTTACAGAAACAGTCTATGGGAATTTAGATTCAGTGCTGTCATCAGCATTGCTCATAACAATCGGCTCTCTGTGGATGAGGAGGAATCCACATTTATTCTTAATCTGAAGAAGATGTGCTGCCTCAGGAAGCCTGTTTCAGTTAATGTGTAACATTACCTTGCAAAATGTATATGTCTGCTGACAGTTGTCCCCTTGATAGTTTTTATTGTTTCAAGATGAACATAGAAGTAAAATTTCATCAAATATCATGTTATTTGCATCAGTCTCATTCAGTCCCAGAAAAAAATAGAACCTTCATTTACAGTGCCTTCAAAGTGTTCATGGCTGTGTTGGTTAACGCGGCTCTACAATATTGCGTGGACATCGGGGACAGTTTTCTTGTATTGGCAGACCGGGGTGGTGGCCCCCCGATTTAAAGAGGGAACACAGAGTGTGTTCTAGCAACAGGGGATCACACTTCTGCGCCTTCCTGGTAAGGTCTAGTCAGGGGTTCTGGAGAGGAGGGTCCGACAGATAGTTGAACTTTGGATTCAGGAGGATATTGGATATTTTCTCATTATTGTAAACACAAAAAGCTATAGAAAGTACAAGGAGATACATTTGTTAATTTTACTGTAATAACGATTAATTAGTAGGGATAGGTACCGAAATAAACAATAGTAACCAGACAAAGCAGCACACATTTCGGTGCCTTTTTTGGTCCTTTTTTTCCGAAGATGTCAAACACTGTGGATTCTGGGCATGCCATCAGTCAAGAGTGATTCCCTATGTCACCAGAAAAGGCAAAAATGTTGTGATGAACTGGAGAATTTGCTGAGTGTTTACTTTTGGAAAATGGTAAATTGTGACATTGGATTACTAAGTCTACATTACATTTGATTTATGTGATGTTTAACATGGACTGCTAATATCTATCTGTTAAGTTTATTCATATATTTTGGTTAGTTCTACCTCTGTTTGTGATTATTTTTCATATGAGACCACACATACATTTTGAATGTGATTGTGGAATAAAAAAAAACATTTTATTAATGTCCCCTATATGTAATTTTAAAAAGAGCAATTGCATCTAAATTTGGCCTTTTATTGACACTGAAAATGTTTTGCATTTTTGGTCACATTTAGTATTGGTTATTAATTTACAGGCACCCTGTGATTAATTAGATAAAAAAAAATGTTTTGTTTGACAGCCCTACTAACAAAACATTTTTTGGATTTTTGGATGAAGTTTCTACGTTTCCCATTCTTTAAAGCACCATTTTAAGCACCATTTTAAGCACTGTTTAAGCACCGGCACAGTTTCAAAAGTATCAGTTTGGCACCGGTATCAGATAAAACCTAAACAATACCCATCCCTATTAATTAGGGTGGAACAGTGACTGATTTTTTGCTTAACATAGCATTTGGTGTTTTGTCCAGAAAGTTCCATTCTAACCAGAGGACCTTCTCCCACATGTTGACTTTGTCCTGTATGTGAAATGTAGGTTTCTGCACCTCCTCCACAGTTATGATAGGCCTCTGTGCTTTTTCTCTGATTAATGCTCTCTTTAACCAGCTTGCCAGATAAGGTGAATGACCTGGTCTTGGTAAATCTTCAGTGGTGCTACCCTGAAAATACAGAGGTCTCGCAAATGCACACAATTGTCTCTGCAAGACGCTCTGGTAACCAGGCAAGGATCTAAGTTACTAAATTACGTGAGCAGTTCGGAGATCCAACTCAAATTGGTGTATCTGATGTAAGCAGGCCAGATGTGAGCTAAGCCAATGATGACAACGCTGCGGCCTCTAGAATCATTTAGTAAACACTGAAAGATTACTACAGATGAACACCAGTTGTTTGAAACTGCGTTGGCTGCTACAACGAATGAGTTAGACTTGGCTTTTCATCTAAAAGACAAACAGAAAACTGCACTCGAATCGTTCCTTTGGAAGAAGAATGTTTTTACTGTTTTGCCAAATGGATACTGCAAGAGTTTTATTTAGGGATGCAACAATACCACTTTTTTTCAAACCGGATACCATACCGAAAGTTGGATTTGAGTTCTTGCCAATACTGAGTACCAATACCGATGCATCTACCACACAAAAAAAATGCTATGAATTGGAAAACAGGTTTTATTTTTATTCTCTGCTTGTTACAACAAATGATAGTGAATTAGATAAAAAAAAATAAACTATACAATTTTTTAAAGCAAAAAATGAACATTTAAAGGGAAAAATAAACATATTTCCTTGAAATCTTTGCAGAGTTTAAACATTTTAAGTATCTGTTCATGGTATCGGTTAACTTTAGCCAATACCGATACAGTACACAAGAGCGGTATTGGCTCTGATACCAGTATTGGTAACGGTGCATTGCTCGTTTAATCTACCAGTTAGCTCCGCTGGTAGCTACGCTACCGCTCTGGATACATTACATCGTCTATTGTTGTGATTGGTCGTGTGTTATCCAATTGGTTGGAGAGAGAGTTTGAAATGAATGCTTGGTTCCGCCCCTCGAGTAAGGCCCTTTTCATTAATCGTCAGACCCTTAATAGTAATAGGTTAGGGTCTGGATTTTTCCCTGCTACAGGTGAGCCATATTCTTTCTGAATTAAGGTGATGGATTGGAGCTGTGTGAGATTTTCAAAGTTTGATATATTGTTTTATAATCTAGCCCCACTTAAAATAAACTGTTGGTCTTTGGACCATAGAAATTTACTTAGCGCTATGACTGGATCATATGTTTACTTTGCACATGAGCAAAAATGAGCACCTGTTTGAGCTTTCCTCTTTGTTATCGTAGCCCTCTCTGTGCCACCCTTGCTATTTTATCATTAAAACACTGCTGATTGATTGCTAACGTCGCGTCCACAAGCCATTTCGGTAAACACTCTATAACCTTCACAACCACTGTTGTGTATATGCAAATACACAGAACTATTAAACAGTTTCCCCTACAAGTTTAAACTTTTTCAAAACTATTTCAAAAATAATGTTACTAGGAACTTATTGTTTTTACACATTTGGCACACTGATACGACTCTGAGACATTCTGGGCCTTCGGCTCGAGATTAGCCACACTAGGTCTGGCAGTATGTAGAAGTTAGAGAGTAGAAAGTTAGTCTGAGTGTATAGGATTTGGGAGAACAACTCCACCCTATAAATTTGGCATGTCTCTGAATGTACTAAAAAACAGGATTTATTTTAAACCGAGGTGAGGAAAATTGTCCTTTGTGTTTACATTGCCTAAATGCAGTTGTTGGGTTGCGGTGAGATACACGTTCAGTGAGAGGACGAGAGGGTTTAGTAAGGTGAAGTAACGCGAAAGACTGATAGAAGGGTGGGAGGGCATATAAAAAAGCTGGTCTGTTTATATCGATATAAATGATATTGGGTCATTCTTGTATCATAAAGGAAATTTATTTTCATATTTTCTAAAAAACTCGAGATATAGTCCAGCTATATACTACTATATATAGTATACTATATATATATAACTATATATCTACTTAGAGCTATTATGGACAGAAAGAACAACACAACTGCGAAACCGTTTTCACTGCTTTTTGTGCTCTGATCTGACTGAATAACCTAAAGATCAAAGATTACCACTGAGTGGTGATTAATACCGTACATTAGTGTCAATATTTTGGCTCATAAACATACTAATCAATGAACAGTTGGATTCTATTAGCATTCTCTTTGTAGAAGTCAATCAGCTAATTTCAAAAGCCTCTGTCAACAAATTGCATTTTCTTTTCTTTTTATTTATTTATGTATTTTTCTCAAACTCTATTTTTTGTATTTTTGTATTTTTTATGTATTTTTCTCTAACTGTAATTCTTATTCAGTCATATAAAATATAGGGCATTTTTATTTTTCTCTTCATCCAACTTTGTATTGCATGCTTTGATTTCACAGGGACAGGCTCATAACCTTGATCCAAGTAAATAAAGACAAACGAAGAGTCCAGATTGGGTCCTTTCTTGGGTAAAGGTGCTCTGTTGGGCGCAGATGATGAAGATAATAACCTTTTTTCCCATCCGGATGGTAGAGGACAACTTTAATTCCCCTTAATGTTTTTTTCAAAAAGAGAGTATTCCTCAATGCTTTATCTTTGCATTATCTCTAATCGGAACACATCGTAGAGATAGAGGAGGAGCAGTTCACATCCAATCCTGGACTGCAGCTTTCAGATACTAAAATAAAAAAGGGGACAAAAAAGCTTGTGTTCCACATTTCAATGCACACCTCACAAAAGCCTCAATTTCCAAAAGCCTCTCAATTATAAATTAAGCAAAACCATATCTTGATGGAAATGTGCTCCGTACTTTATACTGCACCTTGGTACTCCCATACCTTACATATGAAGTGTGGGGGGAATAGTTACCAAAACACAATTAATCCTCTGATCGTATTACAGAAAAGAACAGTGCAGATCATTCACAAGGTTGGTTTTCTGGAAAATACTCACAACCTGTTTACTCAGTCAAAGTTGCTCAAATTTGATGATCTTGTGAAGTATAATAAATCAATAATCCTATACAAAGTGTTCAACAACTTATTGCCACCTAACTTACGTTTGTTTATAACTCCAGTGCGAGTTCATAACTTGAGAGGTTTTGGATTTTTTTCAGTGCTGAGAGCTCAAACCACTCACAAACTTTTTTGTCTGCATGCGGAGTGAAACTCTGGAATAAACTGGATTTGGAATACAAGCAATGCCCAATCTATTAATCGATTCAAACTGTTATATAAACATCAGGTCTGGTCAAAATACAGAGATGAGCATCTTTAATTATTTCAAATTGCTGTTGTTCTCTGTTTTATAGTGTTAACATGTGCTCGAGGTCTCTTTACCATCGTTTCTCTAACTCTAATTCTTATTCATAGTCATATAAAATATAGGGAATTTGTATTTTTCTCTTCATCCAACTTTGTATTGCATGCTATGGGTCCTTTCTTGGGTAAAGGTGCTCTGTGAAGTTGGGCGCAGATGATGGAGATCATAACCTTTTTTCCCATCCGGATGGTAGAGGACAACTTTAATTCCCCTTTATGTTTTTTCAAAAAGAGAGTATTCCTCAATGCTTTATCTTTGCATCATCTCTAATTGGAACACATCTTAGAGATAGAGGAGGAGCAGCTAATGATTTCACACCAGTTCATATCCAATCCTGGACTGCGGCTTTCAAATACTAAAATAAAAAAAGGGGACAAAAAAGCTTGTGTTCCACATTTCAATGCACACCTCACAGTGCATAATGAAAGGTATGCTCTCTCACCCCAGCTTTGGTCTCTGCACGCCCATGTTGCCAGTGACCAGAGCTAAACACTTAGTGTAATTGAAGAAGGCAATGTGCAGAAATCAAGACTGATTGGTGCTGCAAACCGGGGCAACCCCCCTGAGCCTCAGTCTATTAACTCTGTCACTCTGCTCATCAGCCCTGCACCTGCCTGCTCCCCCTCCTGGTTGGTTTTAATCATGATTTCTAATAAAAGCCAATACATCAAAAAACCCACTACAACTCACACAGTTTAAGAGCTTTTGATTAAATGTTAGACTCGTACATAGTTTTCAAAAAGATATGGTAAAACTATCACTATAACCCCGTCCATCCTCTTTAGTTAATCTGATCAGTTTGTGACTTTGGCCCAATGAGATCTCTAGGGTAGAACGATCAGGTTCTGCTGCTACCCTACCTGTGTGAGAGGGAAAAAAAGATAGCCCACATGCATGTTTAGAGTGATTGCCTGCAATAAAGATGAATTGCTCCTCTGATTTTATGACTTGGCATCGGTGTGTTGTCAGAGCAAATATAGCAGAGATGGTAAATAGAGACAGGTGCATTTGTTTACCACTAATGGGAGCTAGTAAAGCTACAGCGCTAATGTCCTCTTGAGAAGCAGATTCTAGGCACATTCTTTGTGGCTGTCAATAGGGATTAGTTATTGGACAAAGAACTTGCAACCATTAATATGTGTCTTTAAAGCATTAGAATAATGTCAATATTCCAGAGTCGAATAAGTCTATCCGGGGGCGGGGGGGTGATGGGGTTGTGTGAAATTTTCTGCACATTCAAATATTTAAAGCTACCGGTTTAGCCAGATTTGGGAAGCAGATTTGACAAAGTTTTGAATTTTTTTAAAAACTTTTATTTTTGTTTCGTTTATCAAATATAAATTCTAATTTACAAATTACTATAATGACTTTGACACCAAAGATATATGATAATGCTTGTAAAAAGAAAAACAATCTATATAAACTGTTTATCAAAGTAAAAACAAAAGAAGTGGAACAAAGATATAAAAAGTACAAAAATAAATTAACTGATAGTATAAGAACAAGCAAACGATTATCAAAAAAACAACAACTGTATGATAACAAAAATAGTTTAAAATGAACTTGGGATGCCCTGAATAGCCTAATCAAACAAGGATATTCAAAGCTGACAATATCCTGATTACTTTATTGATAAAAATGTTGAAGATTATATCATGAGTAATACTGTAAATAAGTTCAACAATTATTTTATAAATGTTGGCCCTAAGTTGGCTGCTGATTTTCCTGACAATGGAGTTGTTAACTCAACTATTGAGCAGAATTCTTTGTCATTCTTCTTCTCAGCTACGAATGAGCAGGAAGTGACAAATATTGTAAGTCCTCCACTGACTATCATGATATCAGCATGTCTTTGATTAAAAAAGTTATACTTAATGTTGTAAAACTCTTAACTTATATTTTTAACTTGTCATTCCAAACTGGCTTTTATCTGAGTAAAATGAAAATTGCTAAAGTAATTCCACTCTACAAAAATGATAACAAACATGCTTTTTCTAACTAAAGACCAATTTCTCTTTTGCTTCAGTTCTCAAAGATTTTAGAGAAACTTTTTAATTTTTGACTTTAAAAGTTTCTTGAGAAACATGATTTTCTAAATGAAGGTCAGTATGGCTTTAGGTCTAAAAGAACCACCTCAATGGCAATAAGTGAAGCTATTGAAGAAATCACTAATACACTGGAGCAAAAAAAGCTGTTGGTATCTTTATTGACCTAAAAAAAGCCATTGATACTAATAATCACTCCATTTTACTAAATAAGATGGAAAGATATGGAATTAGGGGGCTGGCTGGGGACTGTTTAAAAATGTATTCATCAGGCAGAGTACAGTTCTTGTGGTGTCCCCCAGGGGTCAGTGTTGGGGCCAAAACAGTTTAATATGTATATAAAGGACATTTTTACGACATCCGAAGTACTGAAACTTAAACTATATGCAGACGACACAAATATATTCTACAGTAATGATGATTATAATGAGCTGGTAAATAAGGTAATCAGGGAACTGAATATAATAAAAAAGTGGATAAATACAAATAAATTATCATTGAATATAAATAAAACTAAGATAATGATGTTCGGAAATCGTAACATAGTGTCTGGACAGAGAATAAGTATTGATAATACTCAAATTGAAATTGTAAGTATTACTTTTTGAGAGTAATAACTGATAGTAAACTGTCATGGAAACCTCATGTTAGACACATAAAAACAAAAATTTCCAAAAGCCTCTCAATTGTAAATTAAGCAAAACTATACCTTGATGGAAATGCGCTCCATACTTTATACTGCACCTTGGTACTCCCATACCTTACATATGAAGTGCGGGGGAATAGTTACCAAAACGCAATTTATCCTCTGATCGTATTACAGAAAAGAGCAGTGCAGATCATTCACAAGGTTGGTTTTCTGGAACATACTCACAACCTGTTTACTCGGTCAAAGTTACTAAAATTTGATGATCTTGTAAAATATAATAAATCAACAATCCTATACAAAGCATTCAACAACTTATTGCCACCTAACTTACAACGTTTGTTTATAACTCCAGTGCGAGTTCATAACTTGAGAGGTTTTGGATTTTTTTCAGTGCAGAGAGCTCAAACCACTCGCAAACGTTTTTGTCTGTCTGCATGCGGAGTGAAACTACTAAAGATTTGCAACACAAGCGATGCCCAATCTATTAACTGATTCAAACTGTTATATAAACATCAGGTCTGGTCAAAATACAGAGATGAGGGTCTTTAATTTCAAATTGCTGTTTTACTCTGTTTTATAGTGTTAACACGTGCTCGAGTGTTAACACGTGCTCGAGGTTTCTTTACCATCGTTGGTAACCCTAACCCCTTACCATTGTTGGTATAAACTGTTGTTCAATGTAAACATTTTGTTACCTCTGGTAAAGCCACCAAGATACGCCACTTGCATAAATTCCTTCTATAAGTAACAGTGAAGCTTAATTTAAATTGCTGAATGGTGAATTTGGGGTGGGATTAAATAAGTTATCCTCTTCCCACTCCCTTTCAGGCAAATTGTATTGTCATGTTTACAAAATGTTTGTTTAAATATTGTATATTTACTTCTTGTGCTGTGCAAATTGATTGTGTTTTGTACGATATATTCTTACTTTGATGTGCCATTGCCTGAAATAAATAAATAAATGACATGAATGAAATAAATGTTTTACATTAAACAACCTAATAGGGTAGATTTTGGAGTGAGACAGAGGCAGAGGAAGCTCGGTTTAATATGAGTACAGTTCACTGGCAGTTTTTGAGTGACTACATAAATTGTTGTTTTTGATCAGTTCTATTTAAAGGGACAATATATAATATTTTTACTTGTTTACAATTCAAATTATATACATCCCATTCACAAATTTGTACTTTTTCCTTAATATTTCTCACCAACATAAATTCTAAGTATTTCTCTTATCTTGAAATTTAACATTTTTGAATACATAAACTCTGGTTGAACCCCCATGGTTATGAGGCATCTTGACACACAATAGCTGTTTAGGTACATACAGTATTGGTCTAAACAACAATGCTGCCTTCGTTTCGCGTTTCCGCGAAACGGAGGCAGCATAGTTTTGGCTAGGTAGCAGTATCAAAGAAAACCTAACAGTTAGCAACTCTACAACACGGCAGAACACATTCAGTATTTGTGAAGATAAAAAAATAAATTCTACTTTTTTTTAACCCATGGAGGAGAAGCTGAAGACGAAATGGTTGGAATTTGTTTTTGGAACACCACCGAGAAAATGCAATGCTTGTTTTGTGATGTATTCAGTCACTTTGAGCAGAGTTCCTTCACAGCTCAGACTTAACAGTACTGGCTAAGCCTCGAAGGAGTATTTAAAACCAGGATCTTTACTAAAAGGTAGAACACCAGCTCCCAGGCTACTATAAGTAAAAAATAAATTGCCCACCCAATGTTTAACTTTTTAGTATTGTTTTAAAAGTGCCATAACAATGTACTAACTCGGCTAACACGCTAATATCTATGACCAAATCCACCCGGTGTTGTTCGGGCTCAAGGCTTAGTGTGAGGCCAGCAATGGCCCTGTCTTGTTTGGGAATGCAGCCTAAAGTGGGTGGTAAACTCCATCTAAAACTAAATACCGCCATGATTTTTGTTTCAAATTACACTTTTTTTTATTTTAATGAACTTTTACAATGTAAGAGTTGTGTTGCAGTTAGCCAAGCAGAGGACAGAAACTGGCATGTCATTAATCTTTAATGAGCAAGCCTGCATTTCATACTGATACTCCCTGCCCACTGCCACGCTGAAATGAAATACACTGAAAATACTGAGGGGAAGAATTTTTTTTACACAAACAGACACAGATGGCATTCTTTCATACCAGAGGACAAGGAAAATTAATAACAACACCAAGAAATAAGACCTTTACAGGAGGATGGCAACAGTTTTCTCTGTGGCAGCCTTGCTGGTTTGGGAAAATGTAGCTCCTTTCTCTTCGATAGCTTGCTCTGCTTCTACCTCATATGACACACCTCTACCTCGCTCTCATCTCCCTCTTATCTGTCCTCTGCCTGTTGCTGAATCCAGAGATGATATCTGAGTCTGTTAACAGAGGGATGGGGGGAAAAATACAGACTCCACTAGCTTGCATATTTCCAAAATGGCAAATAATCAAATAAATAAGCTCAACTATATAAAGTATAAACAATAAACAAAACAATATAATTTGCTTATTAAATTAGTTTGGAGTCACTACAAATTTGATAGTTGATGTTAGTCATGATACAGTAAACATAATTAAGCTCAACACAACTAATAAATTAAAAATTTGATTTTTTTAACTAAAAATATTAAAAAGAGTAAAGAGTAAAATAACTCGACCTGATCACTGGTTTGAAAGATACAAAACAACTATTCAAAATAATGTCAAGATGGAAGTACTATGAGATTATTTTCATTAGATCTTGGCTATTAAACAAATGACAAATGATTGCCAGTTTATCATCCAAACCTTAAAGAATCGTGCAACTAGATCAGGTAAATTGGATTAAATAATAGCAAAGAATAAATTCAAATAAATCTAAAGCAAGCGCCTAATGGTTGCATAATCTTAAATGCCTGCAGTTATGTGAATACCTGAAGTGGTGAAAATTATTTTTTGTTGGAAGTCTGGAAAAAATATCATGAGTCTGATAAAAGTCTTTGAAACTTTTCAGAAATCTAGTGAAAGCATGTGAAAAAACTCCTGAGGCCAAGCAGAATTTGATGCAATGGGACATTATATATGGTCACATACAGATTACGGGCAAAAAAATAAAGATTTCAATTAGGGCTGGGCGATATAACCCAAAATCAATATTGCTGTATACTGAGCATTGTAACAGTACGTGGACCATAAAACCCAATCCAAACCAGCCCTAACCTCGCCACGTTAAAATATCTAATAATACCATAAAAAGCCACTATAGGTGTCTAGTTGCTGTTTTTGAAAAATAGTCACTAGAGGAGTCTAAACCAATGGCCGCTGGCTGCTTTGTGACCGCATACCATGGAGGCCGCCATTGCTCCTCCATTTCTGTAGCACCTCCATTTGGCCGCTAGGCCCCCATTGAAAAGCATTGGACTTTAGACACGTTAAAAACAACTTTAATGCCTGGTGCCCCATCGTTTTAAACTTTCTATGGCTACATATTCTTCCTGAGATAACGCTGGGTTCATAAAAAACCTGGGCATCAGGCTGGTTTTCGTAAGATAATTTTTTGAAATCTTGCATAATTAATGAGGGGGCCGAGCCAAGTTTAGCATCAGAGCTAACGACACGGTAGCAGAATGGGCATGATTACGACTGAACTAAACGCCCATACACACCCCGCAAGGGCAGAGTCTACAGTGAAGATCCCGCCCCTATGACCTTTTTAGGAACATGTTTCGTCAGAGCTGGGGAGGAGGAGTCTGTGAATCCGCCATGAATTCCCCCATGAAAGTGTGTCATTCTGCTAAACGGGGAGGAGTGAGGAGGTGCTGTCTATTCTTTTTTACCGTCTATGGTCTAAACACTCGCTAAATATAGCAACAGTTGCTTTGTTTGCAGTGCTATTAACTTCTGGGGGGTAGTCACGTGACTCAAGCAGAGCACTCTTTATTAAAGGGGCATGAACACTGCTAAATTAAAACACTTTCTTTTCTTTTTTTTATACCGAATTTACAGATACGGGCAAAATGATGTCAGTAACAGTCACGAATTTCAGTATAGGTACATTTTCGGTATATCGCCCAGCCATAAGTTTAACAGATACAAGCAGCTTTAAATAAAAGAAACTCTACTAATTGGTTTGTAAACAATTCTTTCTGATCCAAATGTTCATACATTGCCAACCTACTTGTAGATTACTTGTAGGTAAGTGTTTTGAGAAATTTTAAATTAAACATCTCATCCATAACCTCAAAAACAAAAAGTTCCATTCCGATAGACTACTAGTGATGATCTAAAGCAGAAATATTTGAAACAAAAACATATCTAAAAGGATATGAGTCCCTCAAAAGTTGCATGCTATTCTTTCCAGATACTTTTCAAACAAAGGCTCAAAAGCAGCCAAACATTTTATTTAAAGTGGAGAGCCCAAAGCAGCAGAAAAGCACTAAAGTCATTTTATGTCCACAGGGTGCTACCATACAACTGACAGTTAATATATTTTTCTTGTGACACTGCTGGATTCTCATGAGATTTGCAAGATCTTGTCACTCAGTCAGCATCCTGTTCTGGCAGTTACTGGACTCATTTCAGGGAGAAGACAGTGAGAGGCCAATGTCAGCTTCTAAACAGGGATCAGCTTAGATGCTATCACAGCAAAATAGAATCGGAATTTCTTTATTTATAAAATTAGCATCACAAAACAACCCTACAATATCTTTTTGCAGAATAATACATAGACCAAACTCGAAAAAAATACAATATTATGCAAAAGTTGACTTATGTTGGTAATTCATCTTAAAAGCTGAAACTAATCTATTATATAGATTAATTTAATGCAAAGAAATATATTTCAAGCTTTTATTTATTACAATTTTGATATTTATGTCTTACAGCTTATGAAAACCACAAATTCAAAACATCAGAAAACTAGAATATTACATGAACTCAATTAAACAAGGATCTCAAACAGAGGAATGTCAGAAGTCTGAAAAGAATAATCTATAGGGATGAACAGTTAACGATACTGTAATTATGTCAAATACTGCTCTTATGTACTGTATTGGTATTGGTTAAAGTTAATTGATTCCATAAACCGATACTTAAAATATGGAAACTGCAATAATTTCACATAAATAATTTATTTTTCACTGCATTTAGGGGGGAAGTCGCCTTTTCGTTGTGCTCACTTTTATCAATTTTTTTTTTTTTATCGAATTCACCATCCTTTATTGTAACAAACAGAGAATAAAATAAAACCCGTCTTTCAATTCATTGGATTTTTTGTGTGGTAGGAGTATCGGCATTGGTGCTTTTATCAGCAAGTAATCAAATCAAAGTATTGGTATTGTATCGGTTCGAAATATGTGGTACCGTTGCATCCCTAATAGTCATGCATATGTAATCAAAATTGGTTTGGCCCCTATTGCATCAATTACTGCCTCAATGCCGCATGGGATGGATGGCACTGCTGAAGGTGTTTTGGAAGATGCTTCAATAGCTGCTTTAAGCTCTTTAGCTCTTTTGTTCGGTCTCATGTCTCTCATCTTTCTAAGGTGAGTTTGCTGGTCAATCAAGCACAGCAATTTCATGGTCACTGAACAAGGTTTTTGGTACTTTTTGTAGTGTGGGTCAGTGCCAAGTCCAGCTGGAAAATGAAGACAGTATCTCCATAAAGCTCATCTGCAGAAGGAAGCATGAAGTGCTCCAAAATGTTGTGGTAGATGGATGCATTGATTCTGAATTTTATTTGAAATAATTGGATGAACACCAGCAGATTACATTGCTCATCATTAAATAAAATATTTATTTGATGATAAAGTGGCAAAAACAAAAAATAGTCCTGCTGATTAGCTGTACTCTTTTAGCCTAAAATATTGAACCTTTTCACAAGATTGTAATTTTTGCAGGTTTTTAATTTGGGTTTTTATAAACTTTAATCCATACTAGTCAAAATTTTAATCAACACAGGTTTGAAAAATACCACTTTGCATATAATGAGTCTATATCATATATTAGTTTCATCTTTTACATTGAATGACTGAAATAAATTATCTTTTGCACAATATTCAAAATTTTCTAGTTTCACCTACATTATTGTTCATCTGGTTTTAGGAATAGTGCTTCTATTGTCATAATGTCTGATCTATTGTATTAATTTGAACTTTTCTTATTGTAATGTAACCTACAGTACAACATACAACTCCCACAATTTTAGAAACAACAGGTCCTACTATAATTTTGACTATGTATACAATTTATATTCTTTTCAGAAATTGACCTGTGGAATTAATTTTTTTTAAATGATTTTCTTTAAATGTGGCTGAGGCAAATTTCATTTTTGGCATGATTTGTGGGTTTTCAAAACAAGTCTGGTAAATTGTTTTTTGACCCTATTGCAGCATTCAATTGTGTTCAAGTTTCAACCATCTGGATGTTGATTTAAGTTTTAGTTCTTAAATATGACGGTAATCTTCTCTTTATTATTCCATCCATCTTGTTAAAATGCAGCAGTTGCCCTGACAGTAAAACAGACCTTCACCATGATGCTGACATGACCATCTTTTATAGTTTATACAGTGTTCTTAAGCTTTAATGCCTCTCTAAATTCAAACTTGTTAAAATGAAATGTATTAAGCTATATTATTAGTTTGCCTGCAAAAAATGTTTCATTGGCATTCATGTCAATATAACATGTTTCTAATAAGAACTGATAAAACAAATGGAGACTTATAATTACAAGCAACTACACCGCCCACCACCAACCCCTTTACTTGGAGCGAAGAGTGGAAGTCTGGGAGTTTTCTTTCCTGCCAAATAAAAAACATGTATCAACGTACTTTGAGAGAGACATTTCACTTTATAGTGACCCCACTAAAAGCAAAAGTTTACAGTTATTTGTGTGTTGTCAGGGGGAATGAGTTGTCAGTGCCTGAGGTCGACAGCGAGCCAAGTGCCTGAACACAGGCCGCTGTTGCTTTGATGGATGTAGGGAAGAATACAGTGAAATGAGGGTAGAGAGAATCTCTACATTTCCAACTCACAGCTCCTCCATAATGGAAAGTGCTTTCAGAGAAAGTGACGCCAGACCAGGATGTCAGACTTGGGTTTCAGGGGCAAAACAATAAGAAAACATACACAACTACACACACACGCACACACACACATACACCCACACACACACACACACCCACACACACAAACAAACAAAAGGAAAAGCTATGAACTGAAGCAGGATGAGCTTCCAGTGAAGTAGGTTGGTCATGGTTCAACTCATATCCTCAGATGCTACACAGACAAAAAGAAGGGAGCAGAGGGATAGTGGAAGGAGGCTGGAAAAAGGGAGGGAAGAAATCAATATTTCCCCAACATGGCCACTCTCACCACCGTCAATGACAGCAGGCATCATGAAACGATATGTGAGAAGAGGAAAGAAATGAAAGAGATAAGAAGAGAACAGTAAAGTAAATGACATCTGAAGCGATTTCCTCCAGGGCCCTGGCTGGTGTCGTGCCTCGAGGACTCTGCGGAGTTATGGGCAGAGTTAAATTTCTATTAGCTCTGAGGGGAAATTTAAGTCCGCTGTCTGGAGAGGAGGACTCGAGTGCAGACACAAAGTGCCCCCATTGTCATGTGACAGATGACAACAGCACGACCCTAAAATGAGTCAGGAGGTTCACCACTAAATAGTTATGTCAGTGAAAATCGTTTAAAGTAGGAAGGAGACATTTAGGATCATGATGTGTTAATTTACAACAGTGAGCTTCCAGAGCTTTAGAGCAGCCCATTTGTGGATATAGGCCAGAACGGATATCATCTGCTGATGGAAAATATAGTTCCTATGGGCAACCAACACCTGATACCAGGATTTGTGGTGATTGTGTTGGTTGTAATAATGACTGTAATTATTCTCTTGCTTTTAAAGCTTATGGCTTTGCAGCTGGCTCTTTGGAACGTTCTCATATCATGGCTGTAAATGCAGAGAGCCTCTCCAAAAACACAGGTCAAATAAATTTCTCACACATTTGCACAAGGTTTCCTCTTAAGTTAAACCAAAGATACCCTGAATTAAGATCACCTGAAAGGGAGGAAAATATTTCAGATTTTAATTGTTTTTAAATTTAAATGTTGATCACAGGCACTTAAAGTTTCCACATGTACTGTAATCTGGATGGCGTGTTTTCACAGTAAAAGCACATGCAGCAACAGAGGGAAACTATTTATGGAGAATTCATTGTTGTTGATGGTGCATACGCCATGCATTTCCCCCCTCCCCCACACCACCACCACCGTAGATTTTGCCCAAAGGCATTCCAAAAAAAGATAAAACATCTTGACTTAAAAAAGAGGTTGTATAAGAACTAGAAAAAGTTGCATTATGTAAAATGCTGTTTGATGCTTACAAATAAGCATAAATGACTGAGTTAATTAACTGCATATGTGTTGCTATCTATTAAAGCTAAATGAAAATATTCACATATGTATATGCAGGTCAACTAAATTGATTTCATTCAGAGGTATATGAGCTTTTATTAATTTCCACTGCCCCCTTTTATTTAACTAAATAATTTATATATAGGATTCATGCTCATGCATTCCTTTTTTTAAAAAGGATTCCCTTTGGCTTGTGGATAATTTATGCTCTCTTTTTCGATTAAAGACGTCTTCCATAATGTTTACACTTAAAAAACGTGTGTTCCAAATGCTTTGGTGGCACACTAGCATTTATTATGTTCATTTTTGGAGCTGTTGCTGCAACAATTTTTTTATTGCGGGTTGCCTCCTGAAAGAACTGACTGAGTTTTGCTTTACGTCATCGACTACGCTACACGCTACCAAATGATATTAACAAACCCAAGAGCCATGGCAGATCCACCAAAGAAACCAAAGAAGATGCTATCAGAAGAAGAGAGGAAAATAAAAAGACAAAGTGATAGAACAAGAGCAACCCAGAGTGTCTTAAAAATTTTTGGGGAACTTGTTTTAAAGAGTGGAATGTTTTGGTTTGGGTGTCTTGCTTCGTATAACACAACTGCTTGTTGCAGGTACGTAAAAAACAGTAAACTAAATAAAATCTCTTGTCTGTTTGTGGTTTCAAATATCTAAGCTACATAACACATGGAGCTGATCCTAGATTTGAGAAATCAGGAGCGTTTTCATCCCATGATTCATTGATCCCATATTATTGGAACAATAAGGCGACTTCCCCCCTAAATGCAAGAAGATGGCATATATCATGCACTGCTTTTTTTTCAGAATTATATGTAGGACTAAAATATATAGTCACAAATAGAAATTATGTAAAATAAAGAGGTAATGAATCATTCATGAAACTAATGAGGAACAACTACAGAATTTGAAATGAAAAGTATAGAGAGCAAAACTAAAAGGGCTATTTTTGTTTTGTTTTTGGATCTAAGGAGAATGATGTTTCAAACTTAAAGCTTCTCTGAATCTGTCTCCACACTAAGTAGACCAGGACTTCCTGGAATTAGTACAAACACCCGGAAACAGCAAAATAATCTAATCAAAGGAGCTTGTCTGCTAAGAACTCACTATAAGGAACAGAAAATAGGCAATATAAAATACGTTAAATAAGTGACTGCTTTTAAGGTGAATAATACCTAAGTTCTCCTTTTTGTGGCTAAAATAGATTCTTTGTAAAAAAAAAAAAAAAAACGATATTTAGCAATCAGTGTTTTTTGTCTATCAGCAAGAGCTCAGCTTCTGTGTCTGCTCTTGGAGAGCTGATCATGACACGTTCTAATTAGAGTGACAGTCTGCATTTTCAAATTAGAAAGTAGTGTAGATTTCTTTGACTGGCATATTTTTAGTCACAACATACATTGTTGTCGAAAACATTACACACAGAAGGCTTTGTCTGTTGCTAACAAGACTTACTACCCTAGATGCATTTACTAAGATAGTGAATAATTAATTAAGGCGTAACTACATATAATTATTTCATATCATTTCATCTAAGTTTGTATTAGAGATCTGTGATTCATATTCAAGCAGGGATATGTGGTTATTCATTGAGATAATTAGTCTGCAGTTAAGTGCCCAACAAAATGTCACCCTTACTCATGTATAATTTTCTGGTAAAGAGTTCATCTTAAACAGGGCGAAATGATAATATGATCCAATTTGAAAGTTTATTAATTTTATAGTTTATCACCTAAAAACTCTCAATCAAATTCGCTCATAAAGTGGACACAGGGAAATATCTGACTAAAACCTAGCCCGCTAGACTACGTTTCTAGTTGTCTTGTATTACCATTTTTTCAGCAAAAGGTATTTTCTTATTGCTGAATCATGATACCAGTCTTTACTAAGGCAAGTGAATCAACACAGAGGTCCACAAGTTATTTAGGTAGGCCTGAAAATCCTGGAAAGGTTTGCCACTGTTCCCTTTGTTTGTGAACAATGTCTTCTAATGTGTTTTGGCTAGAATTCCAAAATCTTAAAAAAGGCTTTTTAAATGTTTCCAAAGCAATTTATTTCATTGACTTTGTTTCTTAAATTTCTTAAAGTTGTTACATAATATGATGCTTTTTTTAATCTTTGAAGACACAGTGTGTAATTTTTGGCCAATAGGGGGCATTGCAAACCTAAATTATCAAAACATGCGGTATCTGTGTCTTCCAGTGAGAAACTCAACAATGGGGTTCCAACAGGTGCTATTTTCAAACGCTCAATTCCCTGAGAATTATATATTTGCAGCAATATGACGAGCACATCAGTCTCTCTTTCATCGCTTGGAACTAGCGAAGAGGTAAAAATGTATTTATGGCGAAACTTTTTTGCATTTTGAGGGAAAAGCAATGTTTTAATAGCGGGCTTGTTCTGTGCGCTTTGTCCGTCCGGGCTCTTGTAGAAGTAAAGATCGCGTCTAATATGGCTTTCCCAATAAAAGAGGACCCACGCCTATGTATTTTAAAACTGATTTTTAAAGTCATATTTTACAATATCGCCAATATTTTGCAATTAATGTGCTTTACGTAATTAGTATTACATAATACTTTAATGGTTATTTTCAAAGATGTACTGCAAAATCTACACACTGTCACTTTAAACCTACGTCATGACGTCAGACAGATTATATTTATATCTATTTAAATATAAATTTACTTCTGATAATAAATTAAAAAAATGAAGATGTGGTGCAAAAGCAGTTTGATAAAACAGAAAGATTGAGTATTTGAATAAATTCCCCTCAAAAGGTGCTATTTCACAACCACCTGCTTTGCACTGAGCCTCCCAATCCTGCGGCTAAATAAAGTTAATGTCTCCCCACAAATAATAAAGCACACACCATCTTATTGTTTCCCCTGCTGTTTTCCTTGTGCGTTTTATGTTATAGAGGGGGGCCTGACTTTGATGGAGCAGGTGATTTTAGGCTGCGCCGTTGGCAGCAGAGAGATAGAATATCTTCCTAAGGCCTACGGATAGCACTTTTTATGAGCTGCTCATTGCTGGAACTACATCAACCTGTCCAAGGCCACCATGGCACTGCGGTCTTTAACACTCTGCTTCCATTACCCACCTCTATCATTCCTTCTATCATATAGGCTCAGTTCTTTTTTCTGTGTGTGGAGGAAAACGACATTTATTAAACTGAACAAATTAGATAAATTGGAAAAAAGTGCTTGTAATTGTTTTCTATTTTAGGATGACAACAGCAAATGGCCTTTATAAAACAAATGAGCCAGCTCTCATAACGATGAGCAGACATGACCCATGTGCGCACACTCGCAAATGCACCCCGAAACACA
Source organism: Apricaphanius iberus (assembly GCA_028564705.1). Classification (NCBI taxonomy): domain Eukaryota; kingdom Metazoa; phylum Chordata; class Actinopteri; order Cyprinodontiformes; family Aphaniidae; genus Apricaphanius; species Apricaphanius iberus. The sequence continues at coordinate 1,067,853 of JAPXFQ010000846.1, read as the reverse complement.
TGCAATGATGTGCCATAAAACAAGAGGATAATATGACTGATTTGACAGCACTCTGCATTCTTTTTTGCTTGTGCGTAAAGACCCTTTCTCAAGACATTTAGCCTTTCAGTATGGGCATTCGGTATCGGCATCATCCTTTCCCTCTCTTCATATGCGATTCCCAATCTCACGACAAACCACTCACCAAATTTTAAACTGTGGAGCTCACTGACCTCCGATCACTACGTTAGTGCTTTTCCCCCTTCTATCAACATCCATGATAAGGCATGTGTGGTGGGGAGTGGAATGGATGAGGGACGAAAAACATGTTACGGATGGGACGCTGGTATAAACAGCAAAGTCAAATAATTACCAATAAGATTTTATTCACAGCTCAACTGCTAGACAAATTGCAGCTCATGCCGTTTGGTATGGGTCAAGGCATTACCTAATTTCATTTTAATTTGGAGAAATGATTTTAAAGGATTAAGAATGTTTTGTCTCTTTTTAGTCGTACAAAAAAGAATTTGACACTTTTTGTATTTTCTAACATATAAATGAATCTTTCCTGTAAATTATATGATAAAAGCAGGTTAATGCTTTGCAAAACTCTTCATAGCATTTAAACATTTTCTAATTTTGTCACATTGCATGTGGAAACTTCAGTGTATTTTAATGAGAGTTTACATATAGACCAACAATAAGTAGTACATATTGCAGAAGTGGAAGGAAAACTTTACATGGTTTTCAAAAATGTTTGTATGGTGTGCAAGTGCATTTAGCCCCCTTTACTCGGACGCCATTAAATAAAATCCACTCCAACCAATTTTGCCTTCAGAAAATATCCAATTAGTATGTGAAGTCTTCATGGGGAAGTTTCATCTTAGAATGAATGCAGCTGTTATGTAAAGTCCTCCGAAGCTGGTAAACAACCATCATGAAGACTCAGGGAAAAAAAGAAAACATATCATGGATAGCGTCAAGTCAATTCTTTGTAGTTGCAAGTCTTTTGTTGTATCAAGAGTCTTAAATTTTCTGAAAATTTTCTTTGAAAAAAGCTCAGAATCAGTCAGATTGAATAGAGTATGGCGCTGTGTCAATCTGTCTCATCAAAATGGAGAAGTATAAACTAGACTTATGTGTTACTATAAATTCAAGGCTTTAAAACGGATTCTCAAACAGATTTAGATCTAGACTTTAACTTGATTGTTATAATTTTATGAAATCCTTCCAATGTTTCTCTGGTTGTATGACAAGGGTAGTTTTCTTGCTGGAAAGTTAACCTCCAGCCCAGGTTAAAGTTTTTATTTCCAACAAGTTTTCTGATATCCGTGTGTAAAGCTCCTTCAGCGTCCCATCAACTCTGACCTGAATCCCTGTCAAGGTTAGGTAAATAATTCATACTGCCTGATGCTGCCCCTACCATATTTCACTGTGAAGATTGCCGTGTTAGGTGTGATATGTGCTGTTACTTTTTCCTAACTCATAGCACTTTACATGTGGGCTTAAGAAACATTGATCTGAGCCCCTCCGTCCACATGTTTTCGGCATTCTCTGTGTGGTTTATAGAAAGATTACAAGCAGGACTTCATATGGATATCTCTTTTTTCCACTCTATCATAAAATCCAAATTTATCCATTTTGGGCAAATAGAACTTAACTGTGTCTCTGCAGCTCCTACATAATTAATACCTGTCTTTTAACTACTTATTTGATTAATAACCCAACCAGTCAGCTTAGGTAGATGACCCTGGTATTTCTGATGTGCTCCTTGGTCTTAATTTATGCTTTTTCTGTCTCCTCTCCCTCTACAAGGCTTCACAGAACAGCTAAATTTACACATTGGTAGACTTCATTTAATTAATAAAAGTCGTCTAAATAGAGTTAGCTCTACTGAATTTTATGTATGTGTATCAGAGTAAAGGGAGCTGATTAGAAATATATGCATGCTAAACCTTTTTTGCAATAACTTTGAAAATTGTGTGTGATTTTACATCCATTTCACAATCATGCACTACTTTTGTTGTCTATTAATCACAGAAAATCTCACAAAATACATTAAAGCTTGAGGTTGTGACTTCACAAGATTTAAAAAACTTTTTTAACTTTGACATTTACTTCCTTTGCATTTCCTTTACAGCAACATTAAAAAGCAAATGAGTGCCACATCATAAAACCACAGGTAGGCTGCTGAATGCATAAGTAGCAAATTATACCTTTATTAGATTCTCTAAAATTCTGTCTTGAAGAATTAATTTTACTCTAGTTTACTCTTACATCAGCTCCATTACAATTCACCACAAGGTATAAGTTGAGGAAAATTGATTAGATTAATACATATCTGGGCAAATAAACAACTCGTGCCTTCAGGGTGCTTTCTTAGCAGCATTTCTTCAGAACTCTTCAGGAATCAAAGGCGCTAATATCAGCAGCTGCCATGCGGAATAACATCACCAGCTCATAAAAATACCAGTCCCATAAACATCAACTCGGAGAAGAAACCATGTCTACAGCAAAGTATGTAGTTAAATAAAATTCCTGGTGCTGCAACAGAAAAGAAAAAAAAAGAAATCTCTCCAAAATATAGCATAAATTCTTAATAAAATGTGCACCTGATTCAAAGGCTGTTGCGTCGGCTACCTGTCATGTTCATAACTGGCTCTTTGAAGTCAGCTGTCAGTGGTCGATGCTAAACCATCGTCAGAGGTGCTCTCCCTCCTGTTCTTTCAAGTTCCCCTCCAGTGGCTAGTTTGCAGGGTGATGTTCATTTTGAATGTGCTGTTGCTGCTCTGGAGATAGGGCTGGTCAATCCACCTGTCAGAAATATTATCCTTCCAGCTAGACATGTTTGCTTGGCATCCAGCCATCCTCAAAGAGAAAGAGAGGCATCTTCAGCAGGGTGCAAAAAACACATGGTTGTTTTTGGTACTTTGGATTTCAATGCACTTTATTTCTGTTGCTGTTATTGGAAGGAAATACAAAACAAAATGTTACTATTTGCCTACACATGAAAAGCAGTATGCCAAAGCTAATCAAATGTGCAGTATGCAGTCCTATATCTAATTTCTGAGCTCAGTTCCCATATATGTTAAGAAGCCTATAGGCTGTGAGAATCTAAACAGAATATTTGATCTTCAAGTGAGAGAAATAGGGTATACAAAATCAACCATGACAACCAGCAGAAATACCACCAAGTCAGTAGGATATAGTCCAGTGTGAGGAAGTGGAGATAGCAGCATTACTAAAGATACAGCCTGAATGTAGCGCGCAACAGCACTCAACAGATAGTGAGCCCTGGGGTAGGAAGATAGGCTCCACAGCAGTAGAAACATTTGAGACAAAATAGCTGACATTATCTTTTAATTAGATTCACACTATTTACTAGGTTGTTTGTACTCTCATTTATACATTACCTGATATGGCTTTTCTTTATCTCGTGTCGGGGTTGTAGAGGCTGATGATGATGGTGGCACTGGCGGTGATGGAGTGTACAGAAGCGTGAGGAGGCTGTATTTCTTCGACAAAACTGACACAGTCACATGACCCGCAACTGTTTTACATAGCAGTCAAATGTAAACACCAGCAAAACTTGAGTGATTCCTAACTAAACATTCAGAAATGAGGAAATTACGAAGGTGGCCAAAGGCTGCCCGATTGATCCCTCCAGCTGTAGTTAGAACTTCACAAGTTTTACTCCTCTGGCTCATTTGTTATATTCAATAATGTGATGTATGCACTCATACATCAGTTTAATGGAAGATGCAAATGTCCTCATTAAAGACGGAAGCACAAGTCCCTTTTACACACAGCCGATCCATAATTAGCTTGTTCGCTGCACTTTCCCTGAAGCATTTACCATAATACTGTCTGAGGCCAACAAGCACAGTCAGACTGACTCAGTGCTTGTACAATGATGCAAAGTTGGGTAATTATGCTTCCAGCAATATTATCTGGCAAATTAAAATTGTTCTTCATTCGACAGAAAAAGAAAATCCGATTTCCAAATTTATGTCTTGGCTACGACACAATGTTAGCAAACAGATAAAAAAAAAAAAAGATTACAATTCACTCGAGTGAAACTATCCTTACTTAAAATAAGGTGTTTAAGTATTTAGATCATATCCTCCCTCACAAGTGGTGAGACAAAAGAGCAGTGGTTGGTACAGTTCAATCAGAGCAAAAAAAATTCTGGGTAAAAATTGGAGCTCGACTGTTATCTGTATTTGTGGGCAGGTATTTTTTTAAACTAAACCAAATGGTTGATATAAACCAGAGCTGGTGTTCGATTTTTAGCTATTATTGTGCAAACATGAAACAATCTAAAGTTTTAACACAAAATTGTTCTTATAAGTGACTAAAAAATTTTAACACAAAAGATTAAATTAATAGCAAGCTCCAGCTCTCTTTTTATTTTCAAAGTTTTATATTCGTCTGCTTGAGGCTGCTGATTCAGCTGTGGTCTGCTGGGAGAAGCACACAGACTCTTGAAATATAGGGTGCCTGGGTTGTTTCCTGGTTTGATGTACCATAAAGGAAACACATCAGCAAAGATTATACAGAGGTAATTGTTGATACCCAGGAATGTGAGAAACATCTTTTATTTTTTTATACAATCAAAGATCATCTACAGTAACAAATCATTAAAGACAGTTGTTTTACATTCGGATTTGCAGGCATGAATGACTAATTTCTCTCTGCATAGCTTATTTTGGTGAGCAGCCTGAAGAAAGCCTCTTTCCTTTTTGTAAAACATTAAAACGTTCACAAATCTTGCAAGTGCCATTGTATAACAACTGTCACCTCTCCTAAGTGTTGTATCACAAGTAGCTCCTAAATTACATCATTAAGCCCAACATCTTGATCTCATAATCTCTACAGATAAACAACAAGGTTAAACTCTGTCAGACACAATAACAAGTATGTATATCTTTTAAAATATATCCACCAGTAACAGATTAGCAATCTCAATTTTGATCTATATTGCTAAAATATATATAAAAAACAAGATGACAAAAATGGTTTGCTGTTATTGTTTCTTTTTAGGGTAATCACATTTTCCATTTTTACACTGATACATCTGCCTTGAAGGCTCTCTCGCTTAGTATGTATCCCACAGGTTATTGTGTGATTGCACCAATCTATAATACTAAGACACTTCAGACCTCTTACTGACAATATCGTTCTAGTTCTACCTTCTCATTGCACCACTTCAGTTTCCCATGCCACTTAAAACACACATTAGATTTCGAAAAATAAATCCTCACTGGGCTGTCAGCCACTACATCAACAGTGTACTCTGAATGCATCATTTTATTCTACTGAGGCTCTAGACTCTTAGTGGTTAATGAATTTCAATGGTTTTTTATGTTATTGCACATAACAAGGCTGCACAGTGGCACAGTTGGTAGCACTGTTGTCTTGCGGTAAGTAGGTCCTGAGTTTGATTTCCAGCATAGGGTCTTTCTGCATGAAGTTTCCATGTTCTCGCTGTGCATGCATGTGTTCCCTCCAGGTACTCCAGCTTCCTCCCACAGTCCACAAACATGACTTTTAGGCTAATTGGTTTTTCTAAATCGCCCTAGGTGTGATTGTGTGAATGCATGATTGTGTGTCTTTGTGTTGCCCTGTGATGGACTGGCAACATGTCCAGTCCAGGGTGTATACCCCTCCACAACCCTGCATAGGATAGACAGTATACATAATGAATGAATGGATAGCCACTAACTTTAATGAATTTTATTGGGACCTGTTTTGCAAAAGATCTACATGTGATACCTCTAAAGTGCAATTGTGAAGTAGAAGAGAAAATTATGTTTTTCAATAGGAATGTTAGATATTGGCCTTTTTACCAATATATCGATGTAATCTAAACATTAATTTACGATACCGATATAAACCTATATATGACCGATAGACGTCTACTGAAACATATAAGGTTCACTCAGAAATGCAAAACCCACAGAACATATTGCGATATTTTTCCAAATAAACAACAATATCTAAAATAATATACATCTGATCTTATTTTGACAATTTGAGTAACTTTGATGTTTAAAACACCTTAATATTCCAGCTATTTTCATCAGAAATGTTTTAGAACACATACCTATACTATGACTAAAACTGTTGTTGAGTTATTTGGATTTAAGGCATGGCTGTGGTCTAAAAGGAAAAACTCTGAAATTCCCCCCACAACAGTCAGACTCTAAATATTGCTGTCAGCAAGTAATTTGATTTTGAAAACACTGGAAAGGGTAACATTTGAGGTCTGCCTGTTTATGTTCTAAAAATACAAGCTTTAAAAGTTGCTTCAGAATGGAGTGGTGGAGTAAAAACACTGAATCTGAAGCCTTAAGTATTATCTTTATCCACAGAAAGTTGACGGTAATAGACCGAATTTTTTTTTTTTTTTCACGTCTTTCTAACTAAAGGTCCAAGGTGGCCAAATGTGCAAGAAAGTGCAACCTCTCCAGGGTGAATGCATAATACATCACTGTACCAGTCTGATAATAAAAAAAAACAGGTCAGAATCACTATTCTCTCAAACAAAGCTACATGGCTTCCTATATGCATAACTGTGTGTGGTAATATAGCATCTGCGTTTGGATAATTCCTTGCACACGTTTTCTTATACACTTCTTTTAAGTCCTGTAACAAAAGGCTGCCCCTCATGTGAGATAGCTGCATTTACAGCATTCCATGGCTGTTTGATGTGTCAGTCATCAGTATTCTGTGCCACGATTGGCTTAAAGACACACGTAAGAAGGACTGAGTAAGATGTCAATCAAAAGCTAGCACTTCCGATCATGTGCAATGGCTAATCTGAACATGCTAAAAGAAGCTACTATGAAAAAAATAATGCTTACAAGGAAGGACTTTACAACGGTTTTCAGAGGTGGATTATGTTGGATTCAGGGAGTCAGACTTGTTGTGGGCTAACTATTTTGTTGGAATACATTACTCTGACCCTTGATAAAAGGGTGTAAAAGATATTTTTTGTTTAAGATGCGTAAACAGTGATTCAGTATTTGATAAAAGTGCTTGCTGTGTCTACATTTATGATTGTATCCTTTATTAGAATACATCTTTGGAATCTCAAGACTCTTACCTTTCCAAATTTGTATAATATGTATGTGTATCTTGAAGGGTGTATAGAAAAAAGGCAGATTTGAAGAAAAAGCCTTATCCACAGCATGGTGCTACCACTATGTGTTTAAGGTAGAAATTGTGTTATTTTGTGTGCTCTGCAGTGTTTATTTTTGCAGCAGTTACTGTTAAAGGCCAAAAAGCTTAATATCTGTTTCATCTATGCAGAAGATCTTTCTCCACATTGTTTTCCCCAACACAGCTTGTATAAGACTCCTAACATAACTTTATCTAATATAACTTTGTTGCAACTGTTATACAAATTTCAGAAATTTGAAATGCATAACTAATAGTTGTCCTGTTTAGGTTATCATACATGAGCTAGAGATCCCTGCTGCTCCTCCAGAGTTATTTTAGACTCCATGGGACGTTATCCGATCAATGCTCTCCTTGCCTTGGCATACACTTGTGCCATGCTCTTAACTTTTGGATAATTTATTAAACAGGAACTGTTTAATAACTGTTTAATAACTTAACTGTACTTTAAACTTCTTCCCACTCCCTTTCCTGACCTTTCTGCTATTCTCTGTCTTCATGATGAAGTTGCTCTCTATTGTTTTCTAACAAGCTTCTGATATCCTCACAGAATATCTATTTTTTATATTGAGAACAAATTTTACTGCTAAGATAATTTCCTAGAAACAATTACTTGTAAAGACTTTCCTTTATTGTTGTTAAAGTAAATTGGAATGGACACATAAATACAATTTTTTTGGTTTTATTTGTAAAAAAACAACAACAAAAACAAACAAAAAAAAACTCTAATTTCTGGTCTTGGAGAACTTGACAAAATTAGCAGTAAATAGCATTCAGTGTTTTATATAGCTGAGGCTTTTTATGAATATCAGTAACTCTAATATTTGTTCATATCTGTATTACTCTTTATACAAACACTAACTAAGAAGGCAGGACAAGGTCATATGGCTACCAATTCAAACAATCCTTTTTTGTCAGTGTGAAACATGTCATTTGGCACACGCGCTTACTTTTTCGAGCTCAGCTTTTTACATCTTTCCATTTGAATCTCAACCTTTTTATCTTGGTCAATCTTGGATTCTTTAGAACACTTTAATAATGCATGCATCTGCTTTTGGGGAAAGGATAAAGTGGCTTTTAACTTTCACTAGCACCCAATACAGAGCTCTCCCTGTCAGGGGCCAGGTGAGCTGCAGTTGAGCATACCACCATCACTGTGGAGGTAACTTTCATGCTCTGTTGGGCAAACATTTTCCAGGTCACATTTTTCAATTACTCTGAGAGGCAGGTCCCACAGGCAACCAACCTCTCCCTCCCCCAGCCGCAACCACCCAAGCAGACTTTGACACACCCACCCACACAGACACACACAATACCAACACATATACAGCTCCACCCATGCACTCATAAACAGACTAAAGCCCCTTCCCCTACACCGTGCCAGCCCTACATGCAATCTCTTCTACTGTGCAGTGAAAAAGAGCAGCGCAGCATCATCTCCCCCCACCTTTTATAAAAAACAGACAAACAAGGCTCACATTGAGGAGAAAGGACAACTATGGTGAAAAGGAAAACGTCAAAGAGCTGAAAAGAGACAAGAAAACATTCAAGTCATTCTCCAAAAGAAGATGATTGATATTTTTCTCTTTGAATCACAATCAATCACCTGTTGACCAAAATAAGATTAAACTAGGAGCAACAAGCTTTCAGCACACAGGGCACATTTCCATTATTGAAATTGTCAAGGTCCCTCAGGTTGAGCATGAGGTGTTTATCTCCTTATCTGAAGACTTTGAAGTCTCTCCCTGTGTGAGTTGCCTCAGGCATGTGGTGAGATATGAAGAGTCATCTGCCTAATGCTGGTTCTGCAAAGCATTCATGTCTTTATGCATTCATGTACAAACCCATCAGGACGATCCCAATGTGCAAATGCTTCAATTCATTCCCACTTGAGTTATGCTGCCCCTGCTTTCATCTTGTCAGTCTACATTTTAACATTCCAATGTAGTTAAATATGTCTTTAGGGGAGTTTTCGCAGTTTGTGCGTTCTTAGTTCCTATATTTTGGATTGTCCCAATGTTGACAAGAGCAAGTTTTTTTCACAAAATATCTTCTTATGTTGCTGTCCTATTTCTTGTGATTACAACTCCAGTCTCTTTTGTCAGATGTGATTGGCTGCCACCTGTTTTATTGAGGCGTTTTCCCAATGCATGTGTTATCAATTCACACATTTAAAGCTGCTTCTTATTTCTGCTCCGTATATGTATGTTTGAATGTTATGAATGTGAACATGTTTGAATGTTATTGTTTTTGTCTGATCATAGCATGCATACATGCAATACTGGAGCATAAAATGAGCTTCTGCACCCACAATCCTGAGCCTTGCTGCCTCGGTTGAACAAATGTGCTAACAAAATGAAACCTAAGGATGTAGGTATTACTAATTTAGATAATATAAATCGAAGAGGATACACTGCAAGGCTAACTGTAACTATGGTATGACAGTCCTCAAAATTGCCTGCCATTTCAGTATGTGGATAACTATAACAACTGAATGACAATAATGTTGTTTTGGTACATATCAATATTGATGTTTAAGTTTTTATACACACCAGTTTAATAGCGATAAAAGTGTCTCAATTCTATATATTTCTTTTGTTTATTTCTTTAGTATCTCATGTCAACTATGCTAGCAGTAGATGTAGCTTTCATCGGTGGCAAGTTATTTCAAATAATTAAAATATACTTAAGAAAGGATATAGGCTATATTGTACATTCAATGAAGTTAGCTCAGCTTTAACTGAACTTTATCATGAGATACTGGCTCCCAAGACTTGTGTTAACCATACTGATTAGATTTTATTTGTCACCACTTACTGCAATCTGTTGACAACAGCCGATAACAGTGGTGGTCAGCATTGGTGTTCAGTCTTTTTGCCCTCCAGTGAGAAGCATGGGGATTGGACAGGACGGGGACAAGCTTTAAGCTGCATGGTTAGGTAAATTAAACAAAAATACTAGTCTTGGTTAGAGAAAAGAATTCAGAATTGCTTCAGAACACAAAAGTACAATCCCAACAGAAACTAAATGAACATTGCCTAAATCAATTTCAGATCTGTTGTGTATGAAGAGAAAATACTCACTCTGCTTGTGCCAAATACCGGATTTGTAACTTGTGTCAGCCTGTTTGTGTGAAACTTTGGGTACTTGCAAGTGTTTGGTAAAATTTACACACAAAATATAAAAATAATCCATTTACACACGCACAATTTCAAATTACACTAACTTATAACTAATGCCACTGCATTACCGAATTTAAAAAGAAGCAGGTGCGACTCATATCTGACCCCTTTATGACAGTCTTCACAGCACAAATCAGATTTTCTCAAATGCCCCCCCAGGTCACTTGCATGTGAGGTAGTTAATCCGATCCATGTTTGATGTTATTGAAAGTGACCTCAGTCTGAACGGTCATGTTGCGTTAAATCCGTCCTGTACGTTACTGACACAGACAGACCATCGTCTGGAAGCAGTCGTAATCCGTTAAGATGATTTTGATCACCCTGCCTGTAGGAGCCATAAATTAAATAAACATATTTGTTAGATTTTTATTCATTGATGTTTGAGATGTTGTTTGTATGTTTATGATGCCGATGTGTGGGTCAGCCAACTAAAAGTGGAAGTCTCATTAAATACAATCTGTTGCTGATGAGAGTGAGATGGGACGCCGTAGTGTTTGTTGACCGCAAATTTAGAAATCGCTGATTAGTAGTAAGTGCACTGTATTTTCAAATGCCCCCCCAGGTCAATAACTGTAGTTAATGTTGGACCATGAACAATGTTGGACCCCCCCCCAACACGCTCCACTTTTGCAGAGCCACAGTAGATCAGACTGAGAGAAACAGTGCTGAGCTTCATCTCAAACAGTATTTTGACAGTGAATTTGAAAAGCACCAAATACCACTATGAAACTCCATTATATTTAGGGCTCAGACGTTTGGTTTATTAGTCAATAAAGCCTATTTCAGTTGCTTAATCTCCAGGCTTCAGACAGAGCTGAAAACAACTAGCTGAGTCCATTAAGAAGATCTTTCCAGCCAAGTATATAAAAAATAGGTGGTAGTTGTTTGCACCCGTCTTCTGAACATTCTGAGATGCTACAGATCAATTGAAAAAACACAAAAGGCTGTTATAAGATCACAGAAGGTGACTGTGGCTCAGGCGGTTCGGAGGTCGCCCAGGGCAGCTGTGGCTAAAATCGTAGCTTGCTTCCACCAGTGTGTGAATGTAAGAGTGGATGAATAATGGAATTTGTAAAGCGTCTTTGAGTGTCCAAAAAAGCGCTAAATAAGTTTGATTTAGTATTATAAGCAGCTTGATAAATGGCTAACACACATTAGCATTTAGCTACTTACTTCTCTGTCCATCAGACATCTTTGTTCTCTAATCCAGCAGCTGTTGTTTAGGAATGTAGAATAAAGTCCTGTAATCCATGCAGCCAAACGGGTGTTTTCACAGAGAAACTACAAAAAACAACCAAAAAAGTGTTTTAAGCTGCCAAAAACTGAAGCAGCCATGAGCTGTGAGAAGGATGAGGGTGTGTTTGGAATTCTAGCAGAGGTAAACCGCTCTGCCTGCAGGGGCGGGGCAGACACCTCTAGCAATCCGTTTTTTTCAACTAGTGAGGTCACAAGTTGAACACTCAGTCGTTTTCTAGGAGAGGGAAGGGCAGCAGCTCAGAGAGCAGAATTCAGGAGGATTACTCAGACATGCGTGAATTAAGCCAAAAACCACTCTGGTGTGGTATTTTATGAGAAAATTGCATTACCAGATGTTGAAAACTCCAAAAACTTGATTTTTCATTATATGGGCCCTTTAAATAATGTGTTAAACCATTATTTAGGATCTCAGCAGATCGTTCCCCTTTCTGCGCGTCTTTCAACGTGCCTGAATCAACCTCTACCATTATTTTGACTGACGGACAGGGTCAAAAAATCCCGTCATTATCTATTTTTTTCTGTCAAATTTAAAATCAAATCAACACATTCAATGACATATAATTTTAATTGCTTATAATCAATATTCAATTTGAACAAGCTGAACAAACAAAATCCCAATCTTGCTATCAGTCATCTACAGATAAATACGTAAATTAAATGAACAATTTCACTTTTTTTTTTTCTTAATGCAGTTACAACTTTCTCTTGGTCATGGACAAGAACTGCACATCTGCTACTTAACTACTGCTCGACTGCAGACTTGATCCGTAATTTTCGCTCCTTCTTATGGATGTGCCCGTCTCTTTCTAGCGCTGTTACGCGCTCCAACCTTCAGAACTTTAAAAATATGCTGTCATCTGAGCTCTTGGATAGCAAGATGCACAGATCTGATATTATGCCCAGATGCTTGCATAAAATGTTTTTTAGTGATTCAGTTCTCTGAACTGTGTTATGTTACACGTAAAAAAAATAACTGTCAAAGACGGTAACCCTGTTTGAATGTAAACTATGTTATTATTATTATTGTTATTATTATTATTATTTTTTATTTCTCTAAAAAAAATAACTACATTACCATTATCAATAGATTTAATCTTTACATATTTATTAATATGTTATATATATATATGTTTCCACATGCAAAACAGCAGTTATGTGGGTCACTCATGAGAAGTGAAGTCAGTTTCTTACTTCCGACTGTGATGAAATTGGCAAACTACTGCACAAACACCAATAGGCAGCCAGGATTTTGTTTATTTATTTTTTGTACTTCCTGTTTCATTTTGTGAACTAATTTCCTGTGTCATTGCAGGCAGCTTCACGACCTGAGGCTCCTCACTAATCAGCCTTATGTCTTCCACCTGTGTCCTGTTTTCTCCATTCATGCCTCATTGCAAGTATCTTCCCTTGTCAGTTTGTCTTTATCCATTGTGTCAAGTGATCCAGCCCTCTGTAACACTTTGTCAGAGTGTATTTAGTTAGTTTTGGACTTGTTCAGCTTTACTTGTAACTTTGCCTCGTCTGGGTTGCTCTTTGGTTTAATTAAACAGTGTTGAATTATGCATTTGAGTCCTCTTTTCTGAACCATTGACAGTACAAACTGGCCAGTAATGGACTCAGCAGGCTCTGACTCAGTTTTGGGGACCTTGGGGGCTCAGGGGAGGAGGCTCCGCCAGCAGGTGGAACAGACGAGCCAACTGCGCCAGGAGTTGAGGCAACTTAATGCTCAACAGGATCAATTTTCAACCTCAGTCAGTGATCGACTCAGCTTCCTGATGGAGCAGGTGCAATGGCTCCAGACCCCTTCAATCCAGCCTCCCGAGAGGGACAACCTGCCGCAGCCCCAGAGTATTGAGGTGACTCCTGGAGCACAGTTGGCTTCCCCTGTCCTACTTGTTCATCTTGCTTGGCCAGAGAAGTTTCCTGGGGACTCTGGAGAGTGTCAAGCATTTTTAACACTGTGTAAACTTTACTTTGAGCTGTGGCCATTTTCTTTCCCCACGGAGAGAGCCAAGAATGCCTTTCTCATCTCCCACCTTCCTGGCAGAGCCGAGGTTTGGGCTACAAGTGAGTGGGAGCGCAACTTGGACATTTGTAAGTCACTTGATCTTTTTATTAAGCATTTCACACAGGTCTTTCAGCATACCAGGCCAGGAAGGGAGACAGCTAGAGTTCTGTGTCATCTGCAGCAGAAGAGGAGACGTGTCGCTGATTATGCTATTGAATTTCGTACTTTGGCTGCTGCATGCGATTGGAATCAATCTGCACTTTTTGATGCCTATTTGAGTGGTCTTTCCAGTTAACTTAAGGATCTGTTAGTTCCTCTGGATATGCCAGAGGATTTGGACTCCCTTATCGCTCTGGTAATCAAGATAGACAAGAGACTCTACGATCGACAAAGAAAGAGGGGGTTCACCTGCCCCCTTCCACCGGACCGATGCAGGTCTGGCGCTGCTAATAGTGCCCCCTTTTGACGTGCGTCGGCTTTTGAAACTACCACCAAGGTGTCCTCTACACTTCCTGCTTCAACAGAGGAGCCCATGGATATTGGCAGAGCCCAACTTTCGCCAGAGGAACGCCAGCGCTGCTTTCGCGAGGGTCTCTTCCTGCATTGTGGCAAGCCGGGTCACAAAGTCAGCGACTGTACAGTTAATAGGAAGGGACCTCTGAAGAGGTTTTCTTTGGTGAGTTGCATCTCCTTTACTAATGACTCCAAACAAGCAAGCCCCACTGTCCTGCTCTCCACTTCTGAAAAGACTGTTGAGCAGGTGGTGCTCATAGACTCTGGTGCTGATTCTAACTTGATGGATGCTCATTATGCAAGACAATTTTACCAAGAGTTTTTGCCTCTTGAATGGCCCCTGCAGGTTGTCGCCTTGAATGGCCATCCATTGTGCTCTGTGTCTCGTCTTTCTCTGACAACCATTCTGAAATGATTAAATTTTTCCTGTCTGATTTTCCTCATCACCCGGTTATACTGGGTTATCCCTGACTTGTTCATAATAATCCTAACATAGACTGGTCCACTGGTTTTATTTTGTCTTGGAACTCTGATTGTTTTCAGTCAACTCATGGAAGTGTCTCTCCTTCCCAGGTTCAAGGAGTTCTACCAGACTGTAATTCAGACTACACAGATTTGTCTAGGGTCCCCTCTTGTTACCATGACCTTATGGAGGTTTTAGCAAGTCACGGGCTACCTCTTTGCCTCCACATCGTTCTTATGACTGTGCCATTGACTTGCTGCCAGGAACCACGCTCCCTAAGGGTTGTCTGTACCCGTTGTCTTTACCTGAATAGCAGGCTATGAAGGATTATATCGACGTGGCTCTCCAGGCAGGCATCATTCGTGAATCTTCGTCTCCTGCAAGGGCGGGGTTCTTCTTTGTTGCTAAGAAGGACAACTCTTTACGTTCATGCATCAATTACCGGGGACTCAATGACATCACCATCAAAAACAGGTACCCCCTCCCTCTGATCTCTGTAGCTTTTGAACTCTTACAGGGTGCTAAGATTTTTACTAAGTTAGACTAGAGAAATGCTTATCACCTTGTGAGAGTTAGGGAGGGGGACGAATGGAAGACTGCCTTTAATACACCCACTGGGCATTATGAGTACTTGGTGATGCTTTTTGGTCTTTCTAACACCACCTCTTCCGACCCTGAGGTTGCAGCACCTGTCCTCCCTTCTTCTTGTGTGGTCGGAGCCATGACCTGGTGTGTGGAGGAGCAGGTAAAGAAGGCAGCTGCTCTTCCACGGGCCTTTCCCCATTTCACTGTGTGTATGCTATCAACCACCTCTGCTTCCAGCTCTCGAACAAGAGTTGAGTGTCCCGTCTGCCCTTGCCCTTATTCTGCGCTGTCATAGGACCTGGGTGTACGCACTTTGCACCCTCCTGAAACAATCTAGCTCCTACAAGTTGGCTGCTGACCAATTCAGGGCCCCTGCTCCGGCCTAAAGGGTGAGACAGAGTGTGGCTTTCTACTCTGGACCTTCCCCTTCGTACGGACTCTCGTAAGTTGTCCCCAAGATTTATTGGGCTGTTTCCTGTGTCAAAAGTCATTAACCCTGTGGCTATTAGACTCAAGCTCCCCAGGATCATGAAGTGCCATCCACCATTTCATATTAGTCGGGTTAAACCAGCCAGAGAGAGTGAGTTGGTTCCTGCCTCCAAACCCCCTTCTCCTCCCCGGATGGTTGAGGGGGGGTCCGGTCTATACTCTAAAAAGGCTGTTGGCTGTGAGACGTCGGGGTCGGGCTCGTCAGTTCCTCGTTGACTGGTAGGGTTACGGGACTGAGGAAACACCCAAACGTTCATGGTCCGTTGGGAGATGTACATGGTGTGGGGGCTGATGTCATGGGTGGTTCTGTGGGTTGAGTGCCTTGCAGCCATGTATCATGTTTTATTGTATGTTTTGTACTTACTGTTTTATTTTGTGAACTAATTTCATTGCAGGCAGCTTTTACAACCTAAGGCTCCTCACTAATCAGCCTTATGTCTTCCACCTGTGTCCTGTTTTCTCCATTTATGCCTCATTGCAAGCAGCTTCCCTTTTCCAGTTTATCTTCATCCGTTGTGTCAAGTGATCCAGCCCTCTGTAACACTTTGTAAGAGTATTTAGTTAGTTTTGGACTTGTTCCGCTTTACTTGTAACTTTGCCTAGTCTGGGTTCCTCTTTGGTTTAATTTAACAGTGTTGAGTTCTGCATTTGAGTCCTCTTTTCTGAGCCATTGACACATACATGTATATTTAAAAAAAAATTTCATTTTAAAAAGTGTTATTCTATGTATTAGAACTAAAAGGTCCTGATAATTGTTTTCACTTCAGCAGCAGGTTTAGAGGGAAAGCAAGGAATACTCAGACGACCCAGCATTCTACCAGCATTTAAATGCATAGTGTATGTACAATTCTTCAGACATGAAATTAGTCTCAAAACCCCCGCGTGCAGTGGTAAATCTGATCTGTGTAAATGTGGTTTTGTCTGTGTGTAGGCGATTGGTGCATATGTACTTAATGATTTGCATGTGTAGGAGCTGTAAATTGATTTTGTACACTTAATTTCGAATTTTTTGAACACACAATTGCACATACCAGAAGTTACACACAAAAATATTTTACGGTTTATAAGTCTGGTTTTACACATACAAGTACCCAAAGATAAACACAAACAGGCTGATATAACTTACAAATCAGGTATTATGCACAAACAGATATTGTAAGTCTATTTTTCTCTCCATAGTTGTGCATATGTGAGGACAGGCTCATCTGTAATAATGAACAAGACGCAACTTTACAATGTTCCACTGTGGTGATTACATGTTTGGGGTGATGTGTAGTTTTAGTTTGCTGTAACACACATTTCACATGCATGTGAGACAAAAAAAATATTTTGATCTCTTTGACCAAACCATATTCTTCCACATGTTTGCTGGATACCCTATTTGGCTTGTGGGAAACTTGAAAAATGACTTTTTTTTCATAAATGTTAGATTTGTGGAATGCATGACTAAAAGTTGTCCTGTCAATAGTTTCAGCCAACTTGACAATCTTTGCAGCTTCTTCAAAGTTACTGTGGGCCTCCTGAGTATTTTTTTTAAATACATACACTTGACTAAGTACATTCTACTGTACTTAGTCATTTGATGTCTGATTATTTGGCTTGTATCAGAGCAGTGAAAACTAATTTCTAATACATGCCCCTCTTTAGACTTCACAGTTATGTTCTTCACTGTATTTATCTATCACAATAAATCCCAATAAAATAAATTGAACTATGTGGTTGTAAAGTGACAAAATTAGTCATGTTTAAAGAATGAGTAGTTGTATGAGATATCTATCTCGTACTGCAGAGATCCACTTTAAATTTGTTGCCTGCAAGAACTCAGAACATGTAGTTGGGTTGTAGAAGATGATAAAACTGACACACTAACACAATATCAATATGAGAAATAATAGTTTTTACTAAATTAGGATAATATTGTAAACATTGAATTTGCATTTACACATGCATCTAACTATATAGCTTTAAAGATGACAGAGCACAATAAAAAAATATATTGTTTTGCATTTCAGGTTATACTTAGAAACAACTAGTGAAGGTGGGGGGAAATAAACTTAAACCATTTGATTGTTCACTTCTCACTGACATTGATACCATAGCCTGTAGCTTGATTCCCTCTTTGAGCAAACCAAAAAGGACATTGTTAAACCACATTGTGGTAGTGCCTGACATTTTTTTCCTTCGTTATGTATGACATAGACAGTGTTGTATACTCTAAGTGAATTCCAAACAGATTATCCTGGTGCCAAAACTCCTCATTAGAGCATCACATCGCCAGCTGAAAATAGCCTGGTGACAAACACACTATTTACTGCATCTTGAGTAATGTTTGTCTCTGCAGACAAACTGAAAAAGTGAGCATTTTACTGAAAGGCAGACTAAACATGTTTAGATTGGACTTTTTGTGGATTATACATACAAAAATAAAATGGTAGAAAATCACCAGACTTTATCCTTTTAATCCATGTGTATGAAGCAACATTTCCATAAATGCGCCATCTGTAGCCAGCTAGATATCTTTGAACCCCAAATACCTGGCATGACTTTAAAAACCCCAGTCAGGGCCTTTTAACTCCTGATTAGAAGATGACTGCATGGAGCATTAATGAGGAGCGGCGGTGTATGCTGTGTGTGTGTCGGATATTTCAGACTACACAGTGGCTCAAACTAAATAAAGTATTAGATCATTTAGAAATGGCAGAAAAATCAAATATACACTAATACTGAGTTGTCTAGCTTAAAAAGAAACCTAATAAGCATATAAAAGGGCAAACATGGTACTATAGACAAAAATGCAGCAATGACCTGCATCATTTCTATCTTCAAATCTAGATAATTTATTGTTCCAAACAGTACAGCAATATATACAAAAGAGGTTATTTTTGTGAATTATACAGGATCACCATGTATCAATCGTGTAGTGAGCTATGCCTAATTTCAAAAGGGACTTGTGTATGCTACATTGCCTCAAATATTTGCTTGTCTCCACAGATGAATTTGAGATTCCATTCCTGACTTCTAGGGTTTATTTTGATGTTAGCACACCTTCTAAAGCTGTAATTCAATTCAATTCACTTTTATTTATACAGCGCCAGTACACAACAAATGTCATCTCAAGGCACTTTACAACAAAAGTCATCTCAATACAATTATACAAACATTCCAATCAGTTACGTTTTCTATGTAAGGAATCCCAGCAGATTGCGTTGAGTCATCGGCGTGAGGTTGTGCCCGGATCATGCACTCCAACCACAGCAATTCCTCAGCAAACCCTCATACTGAGCAAGCATGTAGCGACAGCGGAGAGGAAAAACTCCCCTTTAACAGGAAGAAACCTCTGGCAGAACCCTGGCTCAGTACAAGCGGTCATCTGCCAGGACCGTCTGGGGGTCTGAGAAGACAGAGAAGAGACAGCATGGAGGATGCTTGGTGACTTTGAGCATCATCTGGACGAACGCTCCCCATCCAGCAGGGGGCATTATAGCTGAGCAGGGTTCCAGACCGGGTAGAGCTTCTATTGGGAGAAAAACACTGAGAGAAAACTGGGTTAACAATTGCATTAACATTAGGAAAAATATATCTGTAGAGTAGTAAAAAAAAAAAGAAGGTGTGTTAGGGTCAGTTGAGTCTGAAAAAGCATATTTTTTCCCCCTAATTCTTAAGTCTATTAGCAATGTACGGTGTGAGGGAGATCGAGTTGAGGAGGGCTGCCGGACCAGGCTGCATCCTCCCCTCGCCGGATCTTGCTGAACACTCCATCTCCCTCTACTCCCTGCCTGGAAATCCAGGAAGAAAGAATGAGGTAAGTGGGTAAGTATTTTAGTGCTTATGCATCTCTCCTTGCTCATAGGACTAAGCCCTCTCCAGAATCTATGTATTAGAGAGATACTACTATTGGTAAGTGATATACCTGGAGTAGATAAAGGACTGCTCTTCCGAAGACTCTGGCATTATCTTTGTCCTTCACTTTCTAGCCTTAAAACCTGGTGTAAATCTTTTTCTGTCCTGGTTCATGATTCAACCTTTGTTCAATTCTCTAATCATTTTATTCTGGTAAATTAATACATTTCTGTTAGAAATCGGAGAGGGATTATAAGGTGTATATAAGTATACTTGTATAGTGTCCATATAAGTAACTATAAGCTTTATCAAAAAGGAAGGTTTTAAGCCTAGTCTTAAAAATAGACAGAGTATCTGCCTCACCAACTAAAACTGGGAGCTGGTTCCACAGGAGAGGAGCCTGATAATTAAAAGATCTGCCTCCTATTCTACTTTTTGAAATCCTAGGAACTACCAGTAGAACTCCATTCTGAGAATGAAGTGCTCTGTTAGGAACATATGGAACAATTAGATCTCTTATGTACGATGGAGCTTGATTATTAAGGGCTTTATACCTAAGGAGGAGGATCTTAAACTCTATTCTGGATTTAACAGGGAGCCAATGGAGAGAAGCCAAAACAGGAGAAATGTGATCTCTCTTTTTAATATTTATCAGAACACTTGCTGCAGCATTTTGGATCAACTGAAGGCTTTTGATTGCATTTTGTGGAATTCCTGATAATAAGGAATTACAATAGTCCAGCCTTGAAGTCACAAATGCATGGAATAGTTTCTCTGCATCACTCCTGGACAGGATGTTTCTTATTTTAGCAATATTCCGAAGGTAAACGAAAGAAATCCTAGAAACCTGTTTAATATGAGATTTAAATGTCATGTCTTGGTCAAAAATTACAACAAGGTTCTTTACATAATTACCAGAGGCCAAATTAATGCCATCCAGATGAACTGATTGACCTAGCCGTTTCCTTTTTAAAGGTTCTGGTCCAAAGACAACAACCTCTGTCTTGTCTGAATTTAGGAGCAGAAAATTCAGGGTCATCAAAGTTTTTATGGCTTCCAGACATGCTTGTAATCTACCTAACTGATTGGTTTCATCAGGTTTTATGGATAAATATAATTGTGTATCATCAGCATAACTGTGGAAATCCATACCATGTTGTCTAATTATTTTACCATTTGGAAGCATATATATAGTAAAAAGAATCGGCCCAAGCACAGAACTCTGTTGTACTCCACAAGTAACCCTTGAGTGTGAAGAAGATTTATCATTTACATGAACAAACTGGAATCTGTTGGACAGATATGATTTAAACCAACCTAGTGCTGTTCCCTTTATCCCTACATGTTTGAGCCTTTCTAAGAGAATATTATGATCGACTGTGTCAAAAGCAGCACTGAGATCTAGCAAGACCAGAACAGTCACAAATCCATTATCTGATGCCATTAGAATATTAGTAACTTTTACCAGTGCTGTTTCAGTGCTATGATGAGCTCTAAAACCTGACTGAAATTCCTCAAACATGTTGTTGCTGTTTAGATGCTCACATACTTGATTAGCAACTATTTTCTCAAGAATTTTGGATAAGAAACTGTAACAAATTTAACTCTCATGTGAAGGGATTCCACTAGATTTAGACATGGACTGTCTTTCTGGAAGTGCATTGTTGAACTCAAGAACTGAAGTTTACAAAAAGTGTGACAGAAATTGCCAATCTTTACACAATATCTTCCTCCTCAGCATCCACTGAACCCAATGGATGCTTAGGAGGACCCTGTTACTAGGAGGACCCTATTACCAACTCTATCCATCCATCCATCGTTTGCACCCATTTATCCTTGCAATTTTTCAGGGGAGCTGGTGGCTTTCTTCAAGCAGTCAAAGGGGACAGGTTGGGTACATTACCAGTTAACCAGTGCAACACAGAAACACACAAACATGTACTAATGCACCCATACTTAAGGATAGACTGAGTAGGCTCATGTTAATGTTTGTTGACTATGTGCAGAAGCCCAGCATTTTCTTGTTGCAAGGACTGCTAACCACAGCACCACCATGCAAACCAGTTGACTCTAGAACATTTCATAGACAGCACATTTCCAGACCAGACTGATTGCACAGGCCACATAGTAACATGTTATCATGCATGAATAAACTGAGCTTGTAAAAGGGACTTATTTTTTCATACATGTTTGTTGAAGCAATCTTCATGACTAGGTGCTTTATTTCACACACCTTTAGCCATTTAAGTGATTGAAAATTCTGAATTCATTTATTTGAAGAAGATAAAAACATTTGCAAAATACTTTTTGCATCATAGTGTATCTTTGCTGTAATTGACATGTTTAAGGCAAGGCAAGGCAATTTTATTTATATGGCACACTTTCAACACAAGGCAATTCAAGGTGCTTTACATGATTCAGTGATAATGATACCAAATACATGATTACAGAAGCATGATTAGAGAGAACCAGAAGCCTATTGGTTTAACAGATAGACACCATCAATCAATAAGAAAAGATCATGTAAGGAACAAGTTTATGCAATATAGATTAAAAACAGATAAAACACAATTTTATGCGATATAGATTAAAAACAAATTGAAGAAAGAATAAAACTTAAACGACGAGAATCAAATAGTTTTCAGAAAGCGCAATTTAGGGCTCAAAGGCAGCTCTGAATAGTAGAGTTTTGAGCTTTGATTTAATGGAGCCTAACGATTCAGCATTTTTGCATTCTTCTGGAAGTTTGTTCCAGATTTGTGGAGCTGCCTCTCCTTGTTCTAATTCTAGGAATATTAAGTAAGCTAGAGTTGGAGGACCTGAGTGATCTGCTGGGTTAGTATAGTGACAACATATCTCCACCATACTTTGGTGCTAAACCGTTCAGTGATTTATAAACTAGTAGTAGTATTTTAAAGTCTACTCTTTGAGCTACAGGAAGCCAGTGTAAGGACTTAAGAACTGGGTAGATGTGTTCTACTTTCCTAGTTCTAGTGAAAACACGGGCAGCAGCGTTCTGGATCAGCTGCAGTTTTTTGATTACTTTTTTTAGGTAGACCTGTGAGGACACTGTTGCAGTAATCAATCCGAATAAAGATAAACGCATGGATCCGTTTTTCAAGGTCCTTCTGTGACATCAGTCCTTTAATCCTAGAAGAAAAATGTTCAGGTGATAGAAGGCTGACCTTGTTTTTGCCTTAATGTGACCCTGGAGGTTCAGGTCTGAGTCTATTATTACACCTAGATTACGGGCCTGATGAGTCGTTTTTAGTTGTATTAGCTGAAGCTGTGTGCTGAATCTGGATCGTTCCTCCTTAGGTCCAAAAATGATTACTTCTTTTGTTTCTGTTTAGCTGGAGAAAGTTAATGGACATCTAGTCGTTGATTTGATCAATGCATTCATTTAAGGTCTGGATAGAATCAAAGTCACCTGGTGACAATGTAATGTATAGCTGTGTGTCGTCTGCATAGTTATGGTAATTTATCTGATTGGCTGCTATAATCTTGGTTAGTGGGAGCATGTAAATATTGAACTGGAGGGGACCCAGGATGGAGCCCTGGGGGACCCCACATGTGATTTCTGTTTGTTCTGATGAGAAATTTCCAATGGACACAAATAACTTCCTATTTTTGAGGTAAGACTTAAACCACTGAAGTGCTGTAGCAGTGAGTCCGATCCAGCTCTCCAATCGTTCCAGTAATATTTTGTGATCAACAGTGTCAAACGCTGCACTGAGGTCCAACAGAACCAGAACTGTGGTTCTGCCGCTGTCTGTATTTATGTGGATGTCATTGAAAACTTTGACGAGGGCAGTCTCAGTGCTGTGATGGGCACGGAAACCAGACTGAAAATTATCATTGTCGTTTATTGTCAGGAATGTATTCAACTGTTGAGATACAGATTTTTCAAAAATCTTACTGATAAATGGGAGATTAGAGATTGGTCTATAATTCTGCATTAATGTATTATCTAGGTTGTTTTTCTTTAATAGGGGTTTGATAACTGCTGTTTTGAGGGCCTAGGGGAAAACACCTGACTGGAGGGATGCGTTAACTATTTGCATCAGATCGGACTTAAAGACAGGGAGAACTTTATTTAAAAAAGGTGTGGGTAAGATATCGAGGCAGCAAGAGGAGGAGTTTAGCTGTTTAATAATTTCATCAAGATCTGATTGATTTAGTTTCTTGAAGTTTGACATTTTACCTGCATTAATTTCACATGGGAATGAGTGGGCTAGTTAGAGCAGTAAATTTGTTTAAAGATTTCAGCTGAGCTGTCAACAGGGGAGGGTTTTTTTTTTACTATGGTCTTATTTTGTTTAGATAGTTTAGCCGGGATCATGCTGTCAAAGAAGATGCAGAAATGGTCAGATAATGCAACATCTACTATGGAGATATTAGAGATTTTCAGTCCTTTACTAGTGATTAGGTCTAAAGTGTGACCTTGTTTGTGTGTAGGCTGTTTGACAAGTTGGGTTAAACCAAAGTTATGGAGAGTATAGCTTAGTGTTTTAGTCCATCTATCCTGGGGGTTGTCAGTATGAATGTTCAAATCTCCCACAATAATTAGTTGGTCATATTCAATACACATTACAGAAAGAAGGTCATTGAGGTAATTAATGAAGTTTGAGCTAGCTTTGGGGGGTTTGTACATATTTATGACCAAGACCTTGTTCGGCTCTTTTATCTCTGTAGCAAGGTATTCGAAGGAGTGAAATGTGCCCAGTGATATCTTTTTAAAGTTCAGTGTTTTTTTTTTAATTGTGCCCAGTCCCAAACCCCCCCTCCCCTTTCTTTCCTGCTTTCAATTAGAAAGGTATAATTAGGAGGAGTGGCTTCCGACATTAAGGATTTTTCATTATTTGCATCTAACTAAGTTTCAGATAAAAACAGAGCCTGTAAATTATGATTAGTAATAAAGTCATTGATTAGAAAAGACTTATTTGATAGTTACCGAATATCCAGTAATGCCAATTTAAGAGTTTCATTGGTAGTTTTTAAATTATTCTGACAGGTGATATTTATGAGATTTGACTTAATGCGAAGAAAATTCTTGGATTTGTAAGTTCTTCTGCTTATAATCACAGGAATGCTATTTTCTCGGTAGCCAGATAAATGCTGGTTAAACAGATCTGGCTGCCGAGGAACTTCCAACGTCGGAGATAAGAGAATCATCATGTCCAATAGACCTGAGTGAGAATCTTGGAGTTAGCTGAGTTCCTTTAATAATTTGTTCCTGTAATTTTTTTGCAGAATTCTATTGGTGAGCCGGGATTTGCTGAGTTATCATTGTTGTCGTTGTCTGTCGAGGTCTGTGAGAGGCTGCTGACCTTCGGCCAATTTTGGTATGTGACTCTCTCAGGCTGTTTGAAGTTGGAGGCGCTGTCTGGAAGCTTATCTGTGAGCTAAGTTGAGGCGCTGACCTTGGGTAAGCTTTGTTTAGACAGTCTCGGAGCCTCTGTGTTCAAATGTGCAAAGATAGTCAGCAGTTTAATTCCAGCTCTGTTGAGATAGCGCTGATTTTCTTTGAATAGAGACGCCGATCCAAAGATTTTAAAGTTGCTCACATATCCAATGTTAGCTTCCACGCATTTTGTTTTCATCCATTTGTGAAGAAACCTAATTCTAGAAAACCGTTCATCCTGGGCCAGACATCCAAATGTTTAAGATATTGAGCTAATTTAGAGCCAAGAGCAGTTGTGATACATTAGCTCTTAAGATTTTACTCTGGCGTAGGCTGATGTCATAAGAGCCAGCATGTATGATCAGTGTGCGTATTCCAGGGTGAAGTGCAAGGATAGATGGAATTTCCCCCATAATTTCTCTTATAGGGCACTTTTGAAAAGAGTGGATGTTTTTTATGACTACAGAAGTTTTCAATCCCATTTATGGAGCCATCATGAATAATCAGAACCTTAGCTTTTTTTCTTTTTATTTTTTTCACATCCATAGCGGTATTCCTCAATTTCTCCTGCTGGCCTTGACTGGTGGCAGGGGCTTTTTCCTGCAGGGAGTCTAAGGCTGTAAATCTGTTCTTTAGGGGAGAGAATGATGGCCGGGGGCTTCCTCCTCTGCTTTTTCATTCTCCTAGGAACAGGCGTGGAGGTATTTCCAGAGTTTTGTTTTAGAGGCGGCCAGTTCTCCTCAAAATTCGAGTTTCGCTTTCTGATTGAGGCTGGACCGAAGCACAGGGTTGTTGGACTTCTGTTGTTGTTCCTTTATTGGTATTGTCGTCTCATTGTTTTATCGAGCATCCTGTTGTTGTTGTTCCTTTGTTGGTATTGTTGTCTCATTATTAAATCCAGCATTGATTTCATGGTTCATTTCCAAACGGCGTAGTTTTTCTTCCATATTTCGGAGCTTTTCCTCCAGGGCGTTCTGTCTTTGGAGTAGCTTATCAAAGTTTTCGGCTGAGCAGTGTGCCATGTTGTTAATCACAGTCTTTCAAAGGTGTCCAGGAAAGATGATCCGGTTTAGCAGGCAGCTGGGCACAAGTCTTCAGCTGAGTAAAACGCCATGGTGTTGATCCACAGCCTTACAGAGGTCCTTTGGAAGCAATCCACCAGAAAAAGCCTAGTCTAATAGTGTACTTCCAGAGGCTTGGCACATACATTAAGAGGAAAACTGCAGAAAACTAAAAAGAACAGAGTTTAACCTAAATTTTAAAGGAGAAAATAAGGCTAAATTCAGCCAGATCAGGAGAGCTCAGAGAGTTTAACCCTCTAGGCGCCAAAGTCACAATATTGCGACAAGCAACATTGCTGACTTTAACGAGCCACAGCTGGAGATAGGGCCACTAATTTAATTACTACTTTACACCAGGAGACGGCGGACATGTGTATTTTTAATCTTGGACACCTTTTTGGCTGTGTTAGCATGGAAACGTTTGGAGTAAATCGGCCTTTAAGTGCCGCGAGCGAGGGATGCGAGGTGCAGCTACTGAGGTCACAATATAGAGAAAGCGAGTTTTAGAAAGATTAAACTTATGAGGCCGAGATGTCGGAGTTCCCCGCCAGGAAGTATTGGCTTATTCAGATTCTGAAGAGAAATATTTACCTCTGATCTGTTCAGTTCTCCTGGGAGAAAGTGAAACTAAAATGTCCCGTAGCAACAGCCAGTCCCGTTTCGCCATGACGCTCCAAAAGCAGTAACATTCCAGCTCTGCATGACGTTCTCCCGGTGAGAGAAAGGTATGTGTTCGGGTAGCACGGTGGTCATCACAACGCTAATTGTGACCGAGGTGGGAGGGATCAAAAATCAGTGGAAATAATAGCAGATGCGATCGCAAACAGGTGTATGATTTTGCTTGTGTCACAAATGTTGGATCATACTTAAGATTGTTCTAATTTACAGTGTACCTTTATCTATAACCATATTAAAGCTACAACATTTTGAACTAGTGATATCAAAATGGAATATTTTATAGAAAAAACCCCGGTGCCTAGAGGGTTAAAAGCTTCCTGGAAGCTTCAAGAAGTTATTTAAAGGTACTTTCAATTCAATTCAATTTTCAATTCAGTTTATTTATATAGCGCCGTTTCACAACAGATGTCATCTCAAGGCACTTTACAAGAACAGTTATTACAATACAATGTTTAATGTAGAAATTAGAGAACCACAGAAGATTGCGTTGTGTAATTCTCAGCAATCCCTCACACTGAGCAAGCACGAAGCGACAGTGGAAAGGAAAAACTCCCTTTTAACAGGAAAAAACCTCCGGCAGAACCAGGCTCAGCACAAGCGGTCATCTGCCGAGACCGTCTGTGGTTTGGAGAATACAGAAAAGAGACACAGAAAGAGCAACAGAACTGATGCAGAAGTTTGTTGCAGGACGTGGAGAACTTTCCGTCACTGCAATGCCATCTTAGTCAGGGTCGTCAAGCAGGGCGGGTCAGGAGCACCTACTATAAGAAGAGACTAAGAGAAAACAGGTTAGCGCTTGAACTGACAGCACATCATGCAGTTGGGGAGAAGTAGGAGAGAAAGTAGGAACAGACCCTAATAATGTCCTCCAACAGCCTAGCCTAAAGCAGCATAGCTACTAACATTAACCTGTCTCCTAGCTACTAGGAGACCTAGCTACTAACACTTTCTACCTGGCTTACATTAACCTATCTCTACCTAGCTACTCTACCTCTTCCTATATCTTCCTAGCTTTTGACACTCTACCTGACTACTAACATTAACCTGTCTCTTAGCTACTAGGAGACCTAGCTACTAACACTCTCTACTTGGCTTACATTAATCTATCTCTACCTAGCTACTCTACCTCTTCATATCCCTTCCTAGCTTTTGGCACTCTACCTGGCTACTGACATTAACCTATCTCTTCCTAGCTACCTGTCTAACCTGTCTCTAATTGCCTATTAGCATATCTCTAACTGTAAGCTTTGTCAAAGAGGAACGTTTTAAGCCTAGTTTTAAAGATATACAAATTGTCTGCTTCACGAAACAACCCTGGGAGCCTGTTCAATAGGAGGGGAGCCTGATAGCTGAAAGATCTGCCACCCATTCTACTTTTAGAAATCCTAGGAACTACCAGTAAACCAGCAGTCTGAGAGCGAAGTGCTCTGTTAGGAACATATGGAACAATCAGGTCTCTTATGTATGATGGAGCTAGATTATTAAGAGCTTTATATGTCAGAAGGAGCCAGTGAAGAGAAGCTAAAACAGGGGAAATGTGATCTCTTCTTTTAATATTCATCAGAGTCCTAGCAGCAGCATTTTGGACTAACTGAAGACTTTTAATTGTTTTCTGTGGACTACCTGATAATAAAGAGTTACAGTAATCCAGTCTTGAAGTAACAAAGGCATGGACTAGTTCTTCAGCATCATTCCTGGACAGGATGGTTCTAATTTTTGCAATATTCCTAAGGTGAAAAAAGGAAATCCTAGAGACTTCTTTAATGTGAGATCTAAATGACATATCTTGGTCAAAAATAACACCGCCGTTCTTTGCTTTATTACTGGAGGCTAATTTAATGCCGTCTAGGTGAAGGGTTTAACTAAGTAGTTTCTTTTTCAGAGCTTCTGGTCCAAAGACGACAACTTCTGTTTTATCAGAATTCAGAAGCAATAAGTTTAGAGTCATCCAAGTTTTTATGTCTTCCAGACATGCCTGTAGTCTACCTAACTGATTGGATATTGGATTCATCAGGATTTATGGATAGATATAGCTGTGTATCATCTGCGTAACTATGGAAATTTATCCCATGCTGCCTAATTATTTTACCAATAGGAAGCATATATATAGTAAAAAGAATCGGCCCAAGCACTGAACCCTGTGGTACTCCGCAAGTAACTATTGAGGTTGAGGAAGATTTATCATTTACCTGAACAAACTGAAATCTGTTAGACAAATAAGATTTAAACCAGCCTAGTGCTGTTCCTATTATACCGACACTTTGAAGCCTTTCTATGACAATATTGTGATCAACAGTGTCAAAGGCAGCACTGAGATCTAACAGGACCAGAATGGTCACCAGTCCATTGTGTGAGGCTATGAGAATATCATTAGTAACCTTCACCAGAGCTGTTTCAGTGCTGTGATGAGCTCTAAAGCCTGACTGAAACTTCTCAAACAGCTCATTATTGTTTAAATGCTCACATATCTGGTGTGCAACTATTTTCTCAAGAATTTTAGATAAGAAGGGAAGATTAGATATCGGTCTATAGTTAATTAAGTCGTTTTGATCAAGAGATGGTTTCTTAAGTAGAGGTTTAATTACAGCAATCTTAAACTCCTGTGGTACATATCCATTGACTAAGGATAGATTCATTATATCTAAAATTGGAGCAGCGATCAGAGGGAAAACTTCTTTTAAGAGTTTAGTTGGGATTGGGTCTAAAACGTAAGTTGAAGGTTTAGATGAAGCTAATAATTTTAGTACATCAGAAGGTTCGGCTGCATTAAAGCAGTTTAAGCATATATTAGGTTCAACCATTTTTGATGTTGCCTCATTAACTAGGGAGGAAGCAAGCATATTGGGAAGGTTCCCAATTATCTTATTTTTTATAGAGTCTATTTTATTTATAAAGAATTGCATGAAGTCATCACTACTAAGAGCTTGGGGAATGGTTGGCTCGATAGAGCTATGATCCTGTGTGAGTTTGGCAACTGTATTAAAAAGAAACCTAGGATTATTTTTATTCTCCTCGATTAAAGATGAATAATATGCTGTTCTAGCTGTTCGAAGGCTCTTTTTATATAGCAATAGACTATTTTTCCACACTAAATAGGAATCCTGTATATGCGTGGAGCGCCATTTTCTCTCTAGTTTTCTAACGTTCTTCTTCAGGGTACGTAGCTCTGAATTAAACCAGGGAGCTAATCTTCTAAGGATGGCCACCTTCTTTTTCAGTGGGGCAACTTTGTCTATTGCCAGACGCAGGGAGGAATTAACGCTATGAACTAGAACGTCAAGTTGTGAGGGGTTACGAGTTAAATCACTGTTTTCTATTGTACTTTTATGTACTGAGGAAATTAAAGTTGGAAGAGCTTCTTTAAAACTTGCTACAGCGTTGTCTGATAACGTTCTGGTATAATGAAGTTTTCTTTCAGGTTTGATATGATCTGTTAGAGTAAGTTTAAAAGTGATGAGGAAATGATCAGACAGGATAGGGTTATGTGGTTATTTCTTCACAGTCAATGCCATAAGTCAGCACAAGATCTAAGGTGTGGTGACCGCGATGGGTTGGTCCCCACACATTTTGAGTAAAGCCTATTGAGTCTAAGATAATGTTAAAAGCTGTATTTAGACTATCATTCTTTCACTATCAACATGACTATTGAAGTCTCCGACTATAATGACTTTATCAGTGTTTAAAACTAAGTCAGATATAAAATCTGCTATCTGATCTAAAAATTGAGAATAAGGGCCTGGTGGACGATACAAGACCACGAATAAAAGTGAATTTACTGCTTTGTTATGTGTATGAGGAAGGCTAAAGATTAAATGCTCAAAGGAACTGTAATTATTATTTTTTGGGAGATTAATTATTAAATCTGAATGAAAGATGGTGGCTACACCACCTCCTCGACCAGTACTTCGAGGGACACTAAAGTTTAAGTAGCTAGGGGGAGTTGACTCATTTATTGTGACACGGTCCTCTTCCTGCAACCATGTCTCTGCAAGACAAAACAAATCAATATTATTTTCACAAATTAAGTCATTTACTAAGAGTGTTTTTGAGGGGAGAGATCTTATGTTTAGTAAACCACATTTAATTGATTTATTTTTCTGTTCAGTCGGAGTTGTATTTATCTTTATGAGATTTTTATACTTTGCTCTAGTAGCATTAACTTTTAATTCATTAGTTTTGGGCAGTGGACGGGAAACTGTCTCTATAGGGTAGTGGGTGGGTGGCAGTCCCTGTTCCCTGAGCTGGACTCTGGGTTGTAACGGCAATGGGGAACTAGAGATGACCCTATCAATGTTCCTGGAAAGAAGCGAAGCTCCATCCGCGGTGGGATGGATGCCATCTCTACGTAACAGTCCAGGTTTTCCCCAGAAGGCCCCCCAGTTATCAATGTAGCCCACATCGTTTTCTGGACACCACCTTGACAACCAAAGGTGAAACGACAGCACACGGCTGTACATGTCATCGCTAGTACGATCAGGCAGGGGACCAGAAAAAATTACAGAGTCAGACATCTTTTTGGCAGCCCTACACACCGAAGCTACGCTAATTTTAGTGACCTCCGATTGCCGTCGCCGGGTGTCATTGCCACCAGCATGGATAACGATCCTGCTGTACCGCCGTTTGTCCTTGGCCAAAAGCTTCAGATGGGACCTAATGTCCGCAGCTCTGGCCCCTGGAAGGCATTTGACGGTGGTCTTTCGTGTTTTTGGAGCCACGTTCCTAACTATGGAGCTGCCAATTACAAGAATCGGCCTCTCCTGCTCGGCGGGTGCGTCGCTGAGTGGGGCGAACCTATTGTTCAGAGAAAGGGGCTGGAGATTGGCCGCGGGCTGGGGTCTGGCCCTAGGATTCCTACGAACCGTCACCCAGCTCGCCTCAGATCCCGGCTGCATGGGAGCTATTGCAGGACGGCTAAGGGGTCCTGTCCTAACCCTAGCTACTGCTGGGCCTGGCTGTTCTACAGCGCGGATCCGGGCCTCAAGCTCAGAAACCCTCGCCTCCAAGGCTACAAAAATGCTGCACTTATTACACCTACCAACTTCACTAAATGAGGCGGAGGAGTAACTAAACATCTGACAGAGAGAGCAGGAGAGAGTAGGAGATTCAGAGAGAGACGGACGAACAGGAGACAAAGCTGCCGAAGCCATGCTAGCCGTGAAGCTAAGCTAACCTAGCGGTACCTTACCAAGCCCAGAAAACCAGTGTAACGCTTAACGAGTCCCAGAACCTAAAGAACACCAACAGAAAATAAATGTTTTAATGTGTTTGTGTGTTAAAGCAACTCAGAAAAACGTCTGGACAGAAAAAATTAGATTAATTCAAGAGAGAGAGAAACCCCGACTTGCTACAACCGAGTGAGTCAACAAACAGGAAATGACGCGATACGTCTTACCAACGCAGTCTCCAGCTTCTGAACAACAACCAGCTCTTGCAGAAGTTTGTTGCAGGACGTGGCGAACTATCCGTTACTTTAATTTCTAGAGAAAGATATGTTGACATCTTATTTAGACCATAGCAAAAGAGCCAGATATAAAGGGGTGCTGACCATTTTCTTTTTTTATAACATAAATCTGCTGTTTTAGTCATGCTCTAGGGCGTAGAATTTGGTAGGGACACATCCCTGCCAATATTCAGCAGCTACTGTGTCGTCACTAGTAATACAACCCCTGTCCATAGTGTTTAGTGAATGATCATGGCACACACAGGGTTACATGTCGGTCTCTGCTTTAAATCCTGCAATTAACCTAAATATCGCTTCCTGATTGGCTGCCGGGTTCTCTCTAACTTACATGTGATTGGCTGTCCCCAATATCATTCCATCTGCTCTTAAACCCAGAGCTGTAAAATCAGCTTGTTGGACGTCTGTTAACATCTCAGGCTACAACTGCTAGTTGGGGTGGATGACAGGCATCTGTGAGTGTAAGTTGTCAACATGTTTGGCATTTGTTCTGTCCGGGTTACGTCAGCTAGACGGATTTTACTGGTGTCATTTACATTTTGTGTTTGTGCCTGTTTGCGTGCGTGCGTGTATGGGTATATGTGTGTGTGTGCTGTTCTAAAATATTAAAATAGAAATTGCCAAAGAGATTAAAATAAAATAAAATATATTTTCTGTTCTTATTCTCATTTTTTTCTTATTTTCATGTATTGGTGTAGGACCGAGCAACCGTTGTGCATGTCCATGTATGGTTTAACCGGCATCAGATGTCATGAACAGCTGGAGATGTATCGCGTTGGTAAGACGTATCGCGTCATTTCCTGTTTTGTGACTAACTCGTTTGTAGCAAGTCGGTGTTTCTCTCTCTCTTGAACTGATCTAACTTTCTCTGTCAATAAGTTTTTTCTGAGTTGCTTAACACACAAACACATTAAAACGTTAATTTTCTTCACGGTTTAGGACTCTTTAAGCGTTTTACTGGGTTAATTACTTTGTTTTTAGGTAAGGTAAGGTACCGCTTGGTTAGCTTAGCTTTACGGCTAGCATGGCTTCGGCAGCTTTCTCTCTTGTCCCTCCATCTCTCTCTACACCTCCTCCTCTTTCCTGCTCTCTCTGTCAGATGTTTAGTTACTCCTCCGCCTCATTTAGTGAAGTTGGTAGGTGTAATAAGTGCAGCATTTTTGTAGCTTTGGAGGCGAGGGTTTCTGAGCTAGAGGCCCGGCTCCGCGCTGTAGAACAGCCAGGCCCAGCAGTAGCTAGCGCGGAGTCAACTAGGACAGGACCTAGCCGTCCTTCAACAGCTCCCGTGCAGCCGGGACCTCAGGCGAGCTGGGTGACTGTTCGTAGGAAGACTAGCGCCAGACCCCAGTCCGCGGCCAACCTCCAGCCCCTTTCTCTGAACAATAGGTTCGCCCCGCTCAGCGACGCACCCGCCGAGCAGGAGAGGCCGATTCTTGTAATTGGCAGCTCCATAGTTAGGAATGTGGCTCCAGAGACACGAAAGACCACCGTCAAATGCCTTCCAGGGGCCAGGGCTGCGGACATTAGGTCCCATCTGAAGCTTTTGGCCAAGGACAAACGGCGGTATAGCAGGATCGTTATCCATGCTGGTGGCAACGACACCCGGCGACGGCAGTCGGAGGTCACTAAAATTAGCGTAGCTTCGGTGTGTAGGGCTGCCAAAAAGATGTCTGACTCTGTAATTTTTTCTGGTCCCCTGCCTGATCGTACTAGCGATGACATGTACAGCCGTATGCTTTCGTTCCACCTTTGGTTGTCAAGGTGGTGTCCAGAAAACGATGTGGGCTACATTGATAACTGGGGGGCCTTCTGGGGAAAACCTGGACTGTTACGTAGAGACGGCATCCATCCCACCGAGGACGGAGCTTCGCTTCTTTCCAGGAACATTGATAGGGTTATCTCTAGTTCCCCAAAGCCGTGACAACCCAGAGTCCAGCTCAGGGAACCCAGAGTCCAGGTCAAGGAACAGGGACTGCCACCCACCCACTACCCTATAGAGATAGTTTCCCGTCCACTACCCAAAACTAATGAATTAAAAGTTAATGCTACTAGAGCAAAGTATAAAAATCTCATAAAGATAAATAAAACTCGGACTGAACATAAAAACAAATCAATTAAATGTGGTTTACTAAACATAAGATCTCTCCCCTCAAAAACACTCTTGGTAAATGACTTAATTTGTGAAAATAATATTGATTTGTTTTGTCTTGCAGAGACATGGTTGCAGGAAGAGGACCATGTCACAATAAATGAGTCAACTCCCCCTAGCTACTTAAACTTTAGTGTCCCTCGAAGTACTGGTCGAGGAGGTGGAGTAGCAACTATCTTTCATTCCGATTTACTAATTAATCTCCAAAAAAATAATAGTTACAGTTCCTTTGAGCATCTAGTTTTTAGCTTTCCTCATACACATAACAAAGCAGTAAAGCCACTTTTGTTTGTGGTCTTATATCGTCCACCAGGACCTTATTCTCAATTTTTAGATCAGATTTCAGATTTTCTATCTGACTATCATTATAGTCGGAGACTTCAATATTCATGTTGATAATGAAAGTGATAGTCTAAATACAGCTTTTAACACTATCCTAGACTCAATAGGCTTTACTCAAAATGTGCAGGGACCAACACATTCTTGTCACCACACTTTAGATCTTGTGCTGACTTATGGCATTGACTGTGAAGAAATAACAGTCTTTCCACATAACCCTATCCTGTCTGATCATTTCCTTATCACTTTTAAACTTACTCTAATGGATCATATCAAACCTGAAAGAAAACTTCATTATACCAGAACGTTATCAGACAACGCTGTAGCAAATTTTAAAGAAGCTCTTCCAACTTTAATTTCCTCAGTTTATAAATGCAGAACAGAAAACAGTGATTTAACTCGTGACCCCTCACAACTTGACATTTTAGTTCATAGCGTTAATTCCTCCCTGCGTCGGGCAATAGACAAAGTTGCCCCCTTGAAAAGGAAGGTGGCTAGCCATAGAAGATTAACTCCCTGGTTTAATTTAGAGCTACGTACCCTAAAGCAGAATGTTAGAAAACTAGAGAGAAAATGGCGCTCCACGCATTTACATGATTCCTTTTTAATATGGAAAAATAGTTTATTGCTATATAAAAAGAGCCTTCACACAGCTAGAACAGCATATTATTCATCTTTAATCGAGGAGAATAAAAATAATCCTAGGTTTCTTTTTAATACAGTTGCCAAACTCACACAGGATCATAGCTCTATCGAGCCAACCATTCCCCAAGCTCTAAGCAGTGACGACTTCATGCAATTCTTTATAAATAAAATAGACTCCATAAAGAATAAGATAATTGGGAACCTTCCCAATATGCTTGCTTCCTCCTTAGTTAATGAGGCAGCCTCAAAAATGGTGGAACCTAATATATGCTTAAACTGCTTTAATGCAGCCGAACTTTGTGATGTACTAAAATTATTAGCTTCATCTAAACCTTCAACTTGCGTTTTAGACCCAATCCCAACTAAACTCTTAAAAGAAGTTTTCCCTCTGATCGCTGCTCCAATTTTAAATATAATGAATCTATCCTTAGTCAATGGATATGTACCACAGGAGTTTAAGATTGCTGTAATTAAACCTCTACTTAAGAAACCCTCTCTTGATCAAAACGACTTAATTAACTATAGACCGATATCTAATCTTCCCTTCTTATCTAAAATTCTTGAGAAAATAGTTGCACACCAGATATGTGAGCATTTAAACAATAATGAGCTGTTTGAGAAGTTTCAGTCAGGCTTTAGAGCTCATCACAGCACTGAAACAGCTCTGGTGAAGGTTACTAATGATATTCTCATAGCCTCAGACAATGGACTGGTGACCATTCTGGTCCTGTTAGATCTCAGTGCTGCCTTTGACACTGTTGACCACAATATTCTCATAGAAAGGCTTCAAAGTGTCGGTATAATAGGAACAGCACTAGGTTGGTTTAAATCTTATTTGTCTAACAGATTTCAGTTTGTTCAGGTAAACAATAGATCTTCCTCAACCTCAATAGTTACTTGCGGAGTACCACAGGGTTCAGTGCTTGGGCCGATTCTCTTTACTATATATATGCTTCCTATTGGTAAAATAATTAGGCAGCATGGGATAAAATTCCATAGTTACGCAGATGATACACAGCTATATCTATCCATAAATCCTGATGAATCCAATCAGTTAGGTAGACTACAGGCATGTCTGGAAGACATAAAAACTTGGATGACTCTAAACTTCTTGCTTCTAAATTCTGATAAAACAGAAGTTGTCGTCTTTGGACCAGAAGCTCTGAAAAAGAAACTACTTAGTCAGCCCCTTCACCTGGACGGCATTAAATTAGCCTCCAGTAATAAAGCAAAAAACCTCGGTGTCATTTTTGACCAAGATATGTCATTTAGAACTCACATTAAAGAAGTCTGTAGGATTTCCTTTTTTCACCTTAGGAATATTGCAAAAATTAGAACCATCCTGTCCAGGAATGATGCTGAAAAACTAGTCCATGCCTTTGTTACTTCAAGGCTGGATTACTGTAACTGTCTATTATCAGGTAGTCCACAGAATACAATTAAAAGTCTTCAGTTAGTTCAAAATGCTGCTGCTAGGATTCTGATGAATATTAAAAGAAGAGATCACATTTCCCCTGTTTTAGCTTCTCTTCACTGGCTCCCAGTAAAATCTAGAATAGAATTCAAGATCCTCCTTCTGACATATAAAGCCCTTAATAATCTAGCTCCATCATACATAAGAGACCTGATTGTTCCATATGTTCCTAACAGAGACCTTCGCTCTCAGACTGCAGGTTTACTGGTAGTTCCTAGGATTTCTAAAAGTAGAATGGGTGGCAGATCTTTCAGCTATCAGGCTCCCCTCCTATGGAACCGGCTCCCAGGGTTGGTTCGTGAAGCAGACAATTTGTCTATCTTTAAAACTAGGCTAAAAACTTTCCTCTTTGACAAAGCTTACAGTTAGAGATATGTTTATAGGTAGTTAGAGTCAGGTCAGACAGGTAGATAGGAAGAGACAGGTTAATGTTAGTAGTCAGGCAGAGTGTCAAAAGTTAGGAAGAGATAGGAAGAGGTAGAGTAGCTAGGTAGAGATAGATTAATGTAAGCCAGGTAAAGATCCGGAGCCGGTCGCGGCTTACCGCCGCGGAAGAAATGTGCCCCACAGGGGCCAGCCAGCGCCGGAGAGGGGTCCCTCATGGGATCCTCCCGCACAGTGCGGCCGCCCATTACCTGCCGGGTTGAATCCCCCGGGCAGACTGTGCGGACCCCACCCGTTTATCTCTTAAACGTTTCTCGCCCTCTTCAACTCTGTCCTCTCAGTTCTGTCTATTTTTCCTTAAGATAGTTGTCGACTATCGGTCTCGTGCCGGTATTTAGCCTTAGATGGAGTTTACCACCCACTTTGGGCTGCATTCTCAAACAACCCGACTCCGAGAAGACCCCGGCATGACGGGGGCCGTTACCGGCCCTACACCGTCCACGGGTCAGGAGGACTCAGACAGAGTGTTGGTAGCCAGGTCTCCTAGTAGCTAGGAGACAGGTTAATGTTAGTAGCTATGCTGCTTTAGGCTAGGCTGTTGGAGGACATTATTAGGGTCTGTTCCTACTTTCTCTCCTACTTCTCCCCAACTGCATGATGTGCTGTCAATTCAAGCACTAACCTGTTTTCTATTATAGTAGGTGCTCCGGATTAGCCCTGCTTGACGACCCTGACTAAGATGGCATTGCAGTGACGGAAAATTCTCCACGTCCTGCAACAAACTTCTGCATCAGTTCTGTTGCTCTTTCTGTGTCTCTGTTATTTATTCTCCAAGCCACAGACGGTCGCGGCAGATAACCGCTTGTGCTGAGCCTGGTTCTGCCGGAGGTTTCTTCCTGTTAAAAGGGAGTTTTTCCTTCCCACTGTCGCTGCATGCTTGCTCAGTATGAGGGATTGCTGAGAATTCCACGACGCAATCTTCTGTGGTTCTGTAATTTCTACACTTAACATTGTATTGTAATAACTCTTTTTGTAAAGTGCCTTGAGATGACATCTGTTGTGAAATGGCGCTATATAAATAAACTGAATTGAATTGAAAATTGAATGGTGTAAAAAGAATAAAACCTCATATTCTAGATGATCATGTGATTTTATGTATCCATATTTTTGAGGGAGAAAATTACACATAATAATAATGTGAAAGTAAAGGCCATTTTGGCTCAGGCACACAGGGAAGGAGAGACCAGAGGAGGTAGAGGATGAGAAGCAGGAGCAGATGAAGGGAGAGAGGCTGGAGGAAATAGAGGAGGAGAGCCTGGACTAGATGAAATTATAGAGGCTGGAGGAGGTAGAGGAGAAGGAGAACCTGAAAAAGAGGCTGGATATTTACAGGTGAGCTTAATAATGTTGGATCTGTTAGTCATGAGATTCAGCACTGTGACAGATGAAATAAAATTTATTTATAAA
Organism: Apricaphanius iberus; assembly: GCA_028564705.1. Classification (NCBI taxonomy): domain Eukaryota; kingdom Metazoa; phylum Chordata; class Actinopteri; order Cyprinodontiformes; family Aphaniidae; genus Apricaphanius; species Apricaphanius iberus. The sequence continues at coordinate 1,029,296 of JAPXFQ010000846.1, read as the reverse complement.
GTGATTTCCATGCAAACAGAAACACAAACTGCTTTACCTGATAAAAACATTTTAAACATTAGAATAAAACAAGCCTTCACACAGAATATAACATAGCAGTTAAACATTTTTAGTTTGATGATGATCTGAATAACAATGAATCCCCAATTTGGTTTAAAATCAAAGCCTTATATTTAGCAACCAGTGGACACTAGTGCGCTTGCATTTGAGCGTTAGTGACAAACACATTTAAAATGTATTTATGTTTAATTCTAATTTTGTGGATTGCATGTTAATTGACATCATGCATATTTTTGTATTACAGCCCTGCATGAAAGAGTAAAGATTAGAACCTTTCGAATTTGCCTTCTTGTCTTTCATTAGTTACGTTAACCTAAATCATCAGCATAATGTAAATGTATGATTGCTAATGCAAAAAACTTCAACTTTCACAAGTGCTGCCTTGGAGCATAATTGTGTCCCCACCAATCTCAACATCAAAACCTACTCACTTGGTCATGCTGAGTAAAAATATGATCTGACTGTATGGAGGCCGAAAAGTCTCATAATAAATAAACAAACGCAGGATTTTTCACAAATCCATATGCTCATTCGGAAATGCACATGGTCTGTTTCAAAAATGCACATGCTCTGGTTCACTAATATAATTTTCAGAAACACTTGTAATATAAAGTCACAAAGGCACACGATGAGGTTAAAAAATGCACACGATCTGTTTCACAAACACACACAACCTGTTGCAAAAATGCACACAACCTGTTGCAAAAATGCACACAATCTGTTTCAGAAATGCACACAAGCTGTTTCACAAATATAATTTTGAGAAAAGCTTGAAATATATACTCACAGATCATACAAATCCCTGAATGTGCATGAACCCACCACTTCTCATTTGTGAACATCTCTGCATTCGTGAGAGAATTCCATATGGTGTGTTCAGAGACTCGCCTAGCGTGAAGAGACAACAAATGTGACTATTGGCTAAGGAATCGGTCAATCAAATTCATCACTACCCAACCATGTTCGCTTTCAGCCAATCGTATGGCTCCTAACATCCTAACATGTTCCTTCCTCATTGTAGGCTGAACGTATAAGCCCCGGCAATAATTACTAATACATTTCCTCAGTAAATTAAACAGTGGGCATGAATTACTAACCCGTTTCCTCGGCTTATTAAACTGTGCGCATGGATTCGTAATCTATTCCCTCGGTTTAATAAACTGTGTGACAGTGTGGAGTTCTGTTTGCTTGATAAGAGGTCCTGACTGCCCATGATGTTCATAATGTGACTGTAGCATAATGGTAAGGATGCAGGGTTCTTAACCTTATTATTGTGGGTATTGACTGGGGTCGAAACTTCATCTTCCATCAGAACAGCTACCCTAAATAAAGCTACAATAGCTTGGTTTGGATCAAAGCATATTTTTGTGTTAGAATGGTCTAGTCAAAGTGTAGAGCCAAATCTAAATGAGAATCGTTGGTAACATTTCAACATTTATATTTACAAAGAATCCATATCTCATCTGACAGTTCAAGCTGTTTCATAAAGCTTAATGGGTGCAAATTTAAGACTAGATGTGCAAAGCTGGTAAAGACGTACCATTTTCAAACCTGATACTAAAGGCACATTGCCCTGCATCTTTTAGATATTTCCTTTTTTTAACACATCTGATTTAAATTGATGGCTGATTAACAGGCTTTTACTGAACTGGAATCATGTGGAGCAGGCCTGTTAAAGCAGGAAAACATCTAAAACATACAGGGTAGTGTGCCTTAAGGTCAAGGATTGGGTAACACTGCCTTAAAGAAATTTCTGCTGGAATACAATTACAAGCCATGTTTTCTTAAATTTGACTGGTAATTGCATTATTTTTTCTTTTTGTAAACAACTCATTTATCATTCACTACATAATTATGAACATTCTTTGGTGTATCACATAAAATCCCAATAAATACACTGCAGTTTGCGATTGAAACATAAAAAAGAGGTTTTTGTATGATGAAGTGTTAATAAATATTTGTTTTGATACATTTGCAAGGCAGTTTATATATGTCCATGAGAGGATACATTGAGAAATATACAGTATGCAGATATATATTCATTAAAAGACACACAGATACTTTATACAGATTATAACTGTACAGTTGCAGTTTAACAGCTGCTCGATAAGTGTGATGAATTTTGCTGTAAAGTATAAATGCAAATTCGCAAGCTGAAAAACATGTTGGTAAGAAAACATCATTATTTTCTTTCGGCACACTAAGGGGAAAACTTTTTTTAAAGAATATACATTAAACAGCCAACAGACCTTCGTTTCCATAACCTGCCAGATGTTGTCATGTTCTGATCCATCTGTTTCTGTGCAGTATTATGCATGTGGACCCATCAATGTGAGCAGCACCCCTGGGCATGAGCATGTCATACCTGCTGAGTCTCCCCTGAAACACCTGCTGCCTCTAGTCTTAACACATGCATGATAGATGTTGAGTAGCTGCATTTTATTTCTTTACAAAAACTGCACTCCTTATTAAATGTCATATATTATGCGGTTTTCACAAGATAAACTCAACACAGGTAGTGTTTAGCTTTAAAAGCACACAGGACTGTTAATTAGACACACCAAAAATAGCGTCAGAGGTGCTGCAACTGACTCACGAAACCCCAAGCATGATTAGCACACACTGACAATTTTTATTAAGAAACCTGTTTTAGAAAGCTCCTGGTTGACTGCTTCTGTACAGTATTTTGTGCTTTAGAGAAAATATGAGACAAAATACAATTACCAAATACGATTAGTAGTGATTTGAAAAGCTTGAGGATTAATTTATAGAGAAAAAACAGGCAAAGCTGTTCTCAAAGGCAAAATCAGTACAATCATCATGTTCAGGAAACAGCAAACCTAAAGGTTTAGCTAAAAATGAGTACAGCAGCATTCATAAATCACAGCTGGGCGTTGCATTTTTTCTAAGTAAATAAAATATTAAAAATGTTAGTTTATGACTAGGGTAGGGAATTGAGAACAAGTTCCAACTTAGAACCGGTTTCAACAGACAAATTCCATCTGTATTGTACGCCTCCATCAAGGCTGTGGGAACTAGGGGTGCAAAATATGCTGCACACTCCCTCGTGAATGACAAGTGATACCCATGTTGAATTTCGGCAAACTTAAAGAAATCAAATTAAAATGATTTGATTTGTGTTCCCTTTTAATTTAACACAAACATAAATCCATTCTATAATTTTTTTTTTAAATGGAGATGTTTATTTTTTTCTCGAACAGAAGGAAACGAACCTAGAGCCAGTGAGAGAAATGGTGAGACATAAAAGACTAGTATGAGCTGCACAACAACACAGTGATTAATGCAGCAAATAAAATGACCCATGGATCACCTGAGATTCTTCTCCTGCCATCGGACTTTGACATTAACACTATCTGCAGATCTTAGGTGATGGTGTTAAAGAAACGTTTTGGAGTGTCACCAAATAAGTAAGAGAGATTTTTCTATTCCTATTTGTTCACTCTGTACTGTAAAGTTGATGGCTGAAGTTGATCAGGCATGTCCATGAGTTGTTGATAATAGCTGAAAGTGCGACACTCGCATTAAAATTATACATTTTGACCGACGGGGTCGAAATAATCTGATCCCATCCATTCATCCATCCATTTTTTGAACCGCTTAATCCTTAAGGGGTCACGGAGGGTGGGCTATCTCCAGCTGTCAATCTGTTTTTAACAATCAATTTTTTAAATAACAGCACATTCAGTAGTAGATTACTTTCATAATTCATTTTTCAATAATAGTTCGTCTGAACAAGATGCACAGCATAGGCGTTTTAGCCCATTTTTGGGAGTGTGTAGCACCCCCAAACTGAAATCTCCCCCTGAAGTTGGAGAATGTTTAATTTTTACTATGTGCTTTATTATTTATAAAATTGTTAATAAAACATACAGTAGGCTTACTTGCTTGAAAGGTAATATTAAAAAATATTTTTACGGCACAAATTTTTTTTTAAATGCATTTTTATGTTGTAATGAATTTCCCGACCTGTCTTTAAACACATAATACATGTACTTATGTCAAGTGAACCTCTGGCGAGAGTGGGCTGCCAGTGGTGTCTCCAGGCACTTTTCATTGGGGGGTAATGGGATCTCATGAAAACAGACAAAACAATTGGTGGACATGATAATAACTGAATATTACTGAAGAAATTACAAGAAAAACAACACAGCATATTAACTGCTTTGTCTTTAATTAATTAATCAATTTCAGTATGCAAATAATATTCTTGAACTTGAATTGCCATAGCCACACCCATGAAAGAAAACATGTTTACAAAATAGTATCTATTCTCATACTCTCACCACCTTCCGATTGCCCTAATTCTGTCCAGTTTTTCCCTGGCATCCTTTCTGCTCCTCTTTTGTCCAATCTCCTCCTGTCTACTTCTCTGCTCCTCAGTCTCCTCTTGGCATCTTATGTCCTCTCTTTACTCCTAAAGGAGGAGCAGCCTCTGTTCGAGCTCCTGATCTTTCACCTTATCTCCCATATTATTCTTCCTTCTAATTACTCTTTTTAGCTTTCCTATTAATGAATTTATGTGTCCAGCCTCTGGAGTTACCTGTTAGACCAGATTGCCTTTTTTTCTGGACGACTTTTAAAGGACTTCTGAAGGACTGTGAAAGACGGTGGATTAACAACATGGCGTTTTGCTCAGATGAGAACTTTGATAAGCTGCTCCAAAGACAGGATGCCTTGGATGAACAGCTCCAGAGTATGGAGGCAAAATTACACATTTTGGAACAAAATCTGGAGATTAACGCTGGAAATGGAAATGAGACAACCCTACCGATGAAAGAGAAGGAACAAGAACCTGGCAGCTCTGTATTCACTTGGTCCATTCTCACTCAGAAGCCACAGAACAACACTATTCCATCACCGAGGCACAGAACGGGAAGGACACCTAACTCAAACTATGATGAAAACTCGCCAGCTCTGTAACAAGGCTCTGACAAAACATTTACACCTGTTCCTAAGAATAACAAAAAACTGAAAAAGAGGCTCCAACTCAAAACCAGTGACGTCTCTCCCCCTGGAATCTCTATAAAAAGCAGATTTACAGCCCTCGACTCTCTGCAAGATGACACAGCCCCCATGACCGGTCAAACAAAGGAGAGTAAGAAACCCCAGATGAATTACAAGCAACATCCAGAAACACCCAGGAAATCAGACACATCAAATTTAATCGGACACATAATAAAGTAAGAACCTCCCAAGCAAAGGTCCCGATAATTCATGATGGTTCAGTAAATGGGATAGAAAATGTCTCTTTTTTTTTTTTTTAACGTGTCCAGTCTAGCAGTATGCTACTCAGAATTGGTGTCTGAGTACGAAGTACAAGCCCAACAGTTTTACTTGCCCAAGCCGAGTATTACAGCTTTGCTGTAGTACGCCACTTGATGTATATGTATGAAAAATCTTTATTAGTGATTACTGTGGGTTCAATTTCCTGACGTCATGGACATTAAACTGAGACAAGAAGGAAGAAAGGAAGAACGTGAAGAAAAGAAACCGGACCAGCAGAGGTGCGAACCGACGACACAAGACAGGGAGGCAAACAAAGAACACAAGAAAACATCCCAGTCCTCCAACTCTGCCGGACGGCAGAGAAACAGTAATACAAAACAAAAACGACAAACTGTACAGAACCAAACCAATAGTTCGGATCTAGTAGAATAAACTAAGAATTACACATTCACTACACACAAGCATTGATTAATGAACATAATATAAATGTTTCTGGTAAGCTCCTGTGAACAACTAACTAATGATGATAACCTCAGCTTAAGATATGTCCGTCCTCACCAATGTCCCCACACCCATGTGTGTGCGAGCATGCAGGTCGGAATAAGGTTTCCCCACGCAAGTGATTGATAGCTGGTGTAAGGAACCGTCAATCCGTCCTACAGGAATCGGCACAGACATGGAGGAGGCAAGAGATGTATGCATCCAGGGTCCCATAGAGTACAGAGGCCACAGGCGGATCAGCGCAGGGTCGATCACCCGCCAAGAGGGGAACAGATGGAAGCCCCAGGGGAACACCCACCAGCCGCAATGCTGGGGCCCGAGAGATCGCAGTGACGAGCCCACGGGCTCCGCCGGTAACCGGCTACGCCAGGGCGGGCCCGGATCAGGAACCGGAGGCCACGGGGACCAGGGGCACCCCGCCCCCCAGCGGGGCCCCAACCAGGGACCAGCCGACAAGGGCCCCCGCCGCCGCCGCAGGCAAGGAGGATCCGCAGCCAACCGACGGACAACACACGCCGCCGCCACCCCGGACCAATACCCACCGCCAACAACCCGGCCCGCCTCCACACACCCACACGCCAGGGAGCCACAGCAAGAGCCACAGCGGATGTACGCCCTCCCCAGGCCGCGCCCAGCCGGCACCTGGACATCCAGATCTTCCAGCTCCCGGGTCCAGATCCCGCCCCACGTAGGGCGCCAAGATCAGGGGCCCAGCCAATGCCGGACAGCCCCACCAGGCGAACAGACCAGCCAGCAGAAGTCCTGGAACCGGCAGGAGGACTGGGCGCCAGGCACGGTCCCCACCGATCCACCGGACGGCACCAACCTGTTCTACAACCTCGGCACCCCCAGAAGAGGTGCCCCAGTCAATCCAAGGAGGACGTCGGCCCGAAACAGCGGCCGCCCGACACACCGGACCACCCAGGACCAGCCCGACATGCACCAGGACCGAGCCGGGCCGCAACCGGGACCCCCGACCCCAGGCATCGAGAGCCATCATCAACCAGCGGGCAGGAGCAACCATCACCTGCAAGATGACACAGCCCCCATGACCGGTCAAACAAAGGAGAGTAAGAAACCCCAGATGAATTACAAGCAACATCCAGAAACACCCAGGAAATCAGACACATCAAATTTAATCGGACACATAATAAAGTAAGAACCTCCCAAGCAAAGGTCCCGATAATTCATGATGGTTCAGTAAATGGGATAGAAAATGTCTCTTTTTTTTTTTTTTTTAACGTGTCCAGTCTAGCAGTATGCTACTCAGAATTGGTGTCTGAGTACGAAGTACAAGCCCAACAGTTTTACTTGCCCAAGCCGAGTATTACAGCTTTGCTGTAGTACGCCACTTGATGTATATGTATGAAAAATCTTTATTAGTGATTACTGTGGGTTCAATTTCCTGACGTCATGGACAGTAAACTGAGACAAGAAGGAAGAAAGGAAGAAGGTGAAGAAAAGAAACCGGACCAGCAGAGGTGCGAACCGACGACACAAGACAGGGAGGCAAACAAAGAACACAAGAAAACATCCCAGTCCTCCACCTCTGCCGGACGGCAGAAAAACAGTAATACAAAACAAAAACGACAAACTGTACAGAACCAAACCAATAGTTCGGATCTAGTAGAATAAACAAAGAATTACACATTCACTACACACAAGCATTGATTAATGAACATAATATAAATGTTTCTGGTAAGCTCCTGTGAACAACTAACTAATGATGATAACCTCAGCTTAAGATATGTACGTCCTCACCTATGTCCCCACATCCATGTGTGTGCGAGCATGCAGGTCGGAATAAGGTTTCTCCCACGCAAGTGATTGATAGCTGGTGTAAGGAACCGTCAATCCGTCCTACAGGAATCGGCACAGACATGGAGGAGGCAAGAGATGTATGCATCGAGGGTCCCATAGAGTACAGAGGCCACAGGCGGATCAGCGCAGGGTCGATCACCCGCCAAGAGGGGAACAGATGGAAGCCCTAGGGGAACAACCCACCAGCCGCAATGCTGTGCCGCGAGAGATCGCAGTGACGAGCCCACGGGCTCCGCGGTAACCGTACGCCAGGGCGGGGCCGTATCAGGAACCGGAGGCCACGGGGACCAGGGGCACCCCGCCCCCCAGCGGGGCCCCAACCAGGGACCAGCCGACAAGGGCCCCCCGCCGCCGCCGCAGGGAAGGAGGATCCGCAGCCAACTGACGGACAACACACGCCGCTGCCACCCCGGACCAATACCCACGGCCAACCACCCGGCCCGCCTCCACACACCCACACGCCAGGGAGCCACAGCAAGAGCCACAGCGGATGTACGCCCTCCCCAGTCCGCGCCCAACCGGCACCTGGACATCCAGATCTTCCAGCTCCCGGGTCCAGATCCCGCCCCACGTAGGGCGCCAAGATCAGGGGCCCAGACAATGCCGGACAGCCCCACCAGGCGAACAGACCAGCCAGCAGAAGTCCTGGAACCGGCAGGAGGACTGGGCGCCAGGCATGGTCCCCACCGATCCACCGGACGGCACCAACCTGTTCTACAACCTCGGCACCCCCAGAAGAGGTGCCCCAGTCAATCCAAGGAGGACGTCTGCCCGAAACAGCGGCCGCCCGACACACCGGACCACCCAGGACCCGCCCGACATGCACCAGGACCGAGCCGGGCCGCAACCGGGACCCCCGGCCCCAGGCAACGAGAGCCATCATCAGACCAGCGGGCAGGAGCAACCATCACCGACGGGGAGTGACGGGGAGGGAAGAAGATGCCTCAGGCCAGAGAGCAGCCACACACCCAACCTGACAGGTAGACATAGACAGACAGAGACACTCATACGTACCCTCCCTCTGATGCGTACACATTCTTACAAATACAGGACATACGAAAAAAGGACGCTATACACTCATTCATACCCCCCATACGTACACTATACTCCATACTCCCAGGCCCAGGGACAGACGCCCCAATAGAGAACCCTGCCCTTGCAACCGGGAGACAGACCCCTTTGCCCACCAGGACGGGGACAAGCAGACCGCCAAGGCCGCCACACTGGCAAGAGCAGCCCACCAGCCCAGGACCCCGACCAGACGGCCTGATGTTCTATCCGGGCTCCGACCCCTGATGGTCCTACGAACAGGGGTGTGGAAAGACCCCCCAGCCTCTCTCCCCCCGCTCAATGTGGTGTTGTTGCGTGTTGTTCTAATGTGCACTTAAAACAGAGGGGTGGGACATGGGAATACTGCCGGGTACCCCCATCCCCATCCCCCGGGCCCTCAGTGTCTAGATGCGTTTAAACAGTGGGTGCCGGCACCACAGGCGAGGCCCCCACAACGGGCCCCTATAGGGGGCCCCCCATGAGGGTTCCCGCCCCCAGCGCCAATGCGCCACACCGCCAGGTCCCTACATCTGCGTTCCATTTAAATGTTGCAAGTGTAAGTGTCTAAGTTGCTCAATAAAATCGGGACCCAGGCAGCCACCGGGTAGCGAAGACGGAAGCTCCATCCCGCACCCCAGTGACGTGCCCACGTCCCAAGGCCTTGTGAATGGTAGAATGAAGGAGCAGGTGGACAGAGGCATGGGGATGGGGAGAAAATAACTGGGGTGACCATTGCCAACCCCAGGGAGCTAGCCTCCCTGCTGACTCCCATAGGCACCCCCGTTCGGCCGATCCACCAGGGGCGGGAGGCCCCAGCACGTCTAGTCGGGGCCCACGGCAGCGGCACCCCCGAGCCCCATGGGGGCCCCGGCAATCCACCAGACCCCATGCCAGGGGCATACCTAATTCCTTCCCAACATTCACACTGCTAACAAAACACATGACACTAGAATCACCCTTTGAGTTTAAGAAAATAAGGGGGGGTGGTGGAGGGGGGTTTTAAGGAGAAGGTAAAAAGGGATAAGAATTATCGTATGGTGTCCCCACCCCCAGCCCCTCCCTCTTCCCCTCAACGCCGCACCCCCCTCCCAAGCGCACCCCGTTAAAAAGAGCGCCTGTGCTAGATGGTAAAAAGCCTCCCCGCCAATAAGAGACGCCCCAGGCACCGCCAGCGTCCGAAGGCCCCCGCGCCGAGGCCGGAACCCGGCGCACCACCGACTCGGGTACCCCGGACATGCCGCGCCAGGCCCGTGAGCAAACCGAAGTCCCGGGTGGCCAATCCCCAGGCCGACATCCTCCAGCCTTGCTACTACCGCCCGATGGCCGGGTGGCAACAGAACCCAGCACCTCCACCCACCAGCCCACACCCCACCAACCGGTCAGTCACCGTGGAGGCCGACCAACACCGACCAGAGGCCCCCACCTCAGCACCCCCGCGAGGGCTAAGACCAAGACCCAGGAGCCATGTCCAGTGTCAATATAGCCGATCGGGCCCGGAGACGCCGGCCACCCGCCGCGCACTCTCGCCGACGCCCAGACGCGGCAAGCGGCCACCGGGGAGCAAGCGACAAGAACCAGCCCGGGGAGATGGAAAGGCCAGCAGCGCCCGCCAACCATCGGCCGACCACATCTCCCCCCAAGCCGTCACCGACGGCAGCGGCAACCGTGTCCCACAGAAGTATTTTTATTTTTCCAGTTCAAGAGGACATTTTTCTTAGCGATGCATAAGGCGATGTAAAATAATTGCATAGACTTTGTATCCATGGTATCTTCATCTACATTTCCCAGAAGGGCAAACTGTGGGAGCAGGTGTGATATTACATTTACGACACTTTGATAGATCTTCACATATCTGGTACCAATATTTCTTAACAGGTGGGCAGAACCAGAGAGCATGAATATAATTGTCTGGTAGATTGCTTGTACATTGTAAACAGGTATCAGACGGCGTATAACCCATCTTGAACATCCGTTGCCCTGTATAATGCACTCTATGAAGGATTTTATATTGTATTAATCGTAGATTAGGATTTTAAAGAAATTTAAAGGTTCTTAATGAAATTTGAGACCAGAGGTTTTGGTCTATTGAGATGGACAAGTCCATCTCCCATTTTGAAATAGGAAGGGCTATTGATTCATCTATTCTATTTAATGTTTTGTATATTTTAGATAGCAGTTTGGGAGGGTTAAGATTAAGGAAGTCTAAAACTTTTCCTGGAATTTGTAAATCAACTGTATTGAGCCTAAATTTATTTTTATAATTGATTTAATTTGTTGGTATTCTAAGAATTTATTCTTGTTAATTCCGAATTGTGTAACCAATGTATTAAAGGGGATAAAGTCTGTTCCATCAAATATATGCTCCAGGTATTCAATTCCTTTACAACTCCAGCCTGGAAAGTTAATCATGCATTTTTCTTGTAAGATATCCGGGTTATTCCAGATGGGTGTACGCCTGCATGGGACTAGTGAGGTCTTTGTCATTTTAAGAAATTCCCACCAAGCTGTCAGAGAGGAGCTGATATTAATACTTTTAAAACATTCATTTTGTTTTATATTTGAGCTAACAAAAGGTAGATCTGAAAGTTTTTATCTTATTGCATAGTGTCTGTTCTACATCTACCCAGCACTCATCGATATAACTGTGTTTTACCCATCTTGATGTGTATTGGAGTCTGTTGGCTAAGAAATAATGACGAAAGTTTGGTAGGTCTAGACATCCTTTATCTTTGGACTTCTGTAGTGTTTTTAAGCTGATACGTGGGGGTTTATCTTTCCAAAGGAATTTAGAAACAGAAGAGTCCAGAGATCTATACCAATCAGGTGATGGTTTGCTTGGGATCATTGAGAATAAATAATTGATTCTAGGCAAAACCATCATTTTTATTGTAGCTACCCTTCCAATAAGTGATATTGGAAGGGATTTCCATCTTGCCAGATCATCTTCCACTTTTTTTAAAAGTTGGACGTAATTTAGCTTAGATAAGTCTGAAAGTCTTGGTGAGATATGGATACCTAGATATGTAAAATTTCCCGACCGGAGCTGTAAAGCAACAGGACTCTGGTAAGAACAGTTGATTGGAAGGACTGTAGATTTTAACCAATTTATGGAATAGTCTGAAACTCTTGAGTAAGATTTTATTAACTCAATTACCTGATACAAGGAAGTTTGTGAATGCTGTAGAAATAGTAGTACATCATCTGCGTATAAACTGATTTTATGTTCTATTGTGTTGCATTGTATGCCTTTAACATTATTATTTTGCCTGATTGCTGCTGCAAAAAAACTCTCTAGCGAAAACACTAGTGTCTATGACTGCTCAAAGAACACTATCAGACAAATTAAGGATAAGATCCATTGTATATTTGGTCTTCATCCAGGATTAAAAAAAACGTATTATCCACACAGACTCATATGACATAAGCTATAAGAAGAGCTAAGTTCTCATGGCTAACATCACACAGCTGATTCAGGTTCTTAACATGCTTAATAACAAAAACAGTTGGATCTGTGGTCCAGTTCTTGAGGGAGGACATGAGTGATTCAATTGACTGCTTCAGCTCCATAGATGGTTAAAAACAAAATTGGATAAATCGTTCACCTATATTACCAACTTCAAAGAATTTGGCTCTGCAACCTATTAAAAGAACATCAGCGCTATCTCAACAGAGCTGTGATTAGACTGATGGCTGCAAATATCTTCTGGTATGTCAACAAGAAATCGCCTGGTTTCTCAAAACAACCACAAACTGACCTTGTCCCAAAGGACTCACTGCAGCCCGCTGATAAAAAAACTGACAGAGAACAAACACTTCAATGGAGCTAAAATTGGGACTTAAGTTTTGTACCTGTAACTTTCATTTTTTTACTTTTAACTTAATATTTGTACCTGTAACTTGTGTTTTGTACTCGTAACTTATGTTTTGTACTTATAACTTGTGTTTTGCAATTTGCACACATTTTAACAATACAAGTTACAAGTTTCAGTTTTCAAGTTTCAGTTTTCCAGTTACAAGTTTCAGGTCTCAAGTTTCAAGTTTCAGGTTTCAAGTTTCACGTTTCAAGTTACAAGTTACAGATAATTTTTGACCATATTTGGCTTGCCTAGAAGAACTAATGAGTGGCTTGCTGATTTTGACCAACAAATTATGTTTCGCCAATTTCTATCCAATCATGGCAGAAGAAAGGTAGTCCTCTGCACAGCTCACAACCAAACTTGACTACATTCACACTATTTACCAGTAGGTGGCTGTAATAAAAAGGAAAGAAAGGCATTTGTTAAAAAAACAGGGAAAATTAATATTAAGAGATTGAGTAGTAGGGATAAAAAAATACTATGTTTGAAAAAGGGTCATATAAGATTAAATACTACACTATATTTAATAGGAAACCATCTCTCAAGTATATGTAGTGAATATAAAGAAAGAGAACTTGTTTTTCTTTGTTAAATAATTAGAGAATAGAAGGAAACTCCAAAAATAGTGAAAAATAGTGAAAGATGAAGATTTAAATAAGAAATAATGTATTAATTGGAGAGAGAAATGTAAATTAGTAATAGAATATATAAATGCAGGTGAGACAATTTAGTAAAAGCTCTTTAGCCCAACCCGCACTCCAACATAGTAGGCGGCAGAAATGCATCAAAGTTGTTAGCCACTTGCTAAGAAGAAGAAAAAGGCAATTTGCCTCACTAGATTTCAACTGTGTGCACACAAATGCACACACACACATACACATACGCTTGAGTGTCTGCAATTATCAGAATTGGTCAATATAAACATAGGTTTTTCTATTTCAACTGTTATTACTCCTGATATTTTTAGCAGTGTATATATATTTTATATAAGCAACTAACCTGTCAATGTTGGGTCGGTGTTCAAGTTGAAAACTACCGAGGTGGATTATGGCCACCTACTGGTAAATAATGTGAATGTAATCAAGTTTGGTTGTAAGCTGTGCAGAGCCCAACCTTCCTTCTGCCACGATTGGATAGAAATTGGCAGAACAAGATTTGTTGGTCAAAATCAGCAAACCACTCATTGGTTCTTCTAGGCAAGCCAAATATGGTCAAAAATGATCTGTAACTTGAAACTTGTAACTTGAAACCTGGAACTTGAAACCTGAAACTTGAAACCTGAAACTTGAAACTTGAAACCTGAAACTTGAAAACTGAAACTTGTATTTTTAAAATGTGTGCAAGTTGCAAAACATAAATTACAAGTACAAAACATAAGTTATGAGTACAAAACGTAAGTTACAGGTACAAATATTAAGTTAAAAGTACAAAAATGAAAGTTACAGGTACAAAACTTAAGTCCCAAGTCTAGCTCCATACACTTCCCGCATCCGCTTCTCAAACAGAGACTGGACAATCAGACAGCTTCAAGCAGAGGAATTATTCTGCAGAATCTGCTGTGTCGTTTCGGTTTCCGCTGGAATTCCCTTAGAAGCTTAATAAATAGATTATGAGAGGAACTCAACTAACTCCAAGACTCTCATTAAATCAGAAGTCTGTTGGAACTGATTCTCCCTTCCCACCACTGGACTAATGTTTGATGTGAAAGGTTTCTAGACACTAACTCCAGACCCCTCACCGACCAGGACCTGTCTAGTTACCTGGAAATTAGCATACCTGTGATTATAAACAGAATAAATCATTAAATCAAATACTGCCGTATTGAATCAAACCTCAAAATTATCACCTGTCAGAAGAAATTGAAAACTACTTTCAAATCACTTAAACTGGCTTCAAGAAATATCATCATCATCGTCATCATCATCCTTTATTTATAAAGCACATTTAAACAGCGACAGTGCCAACCAAAGTGCTGTACAAGACAATAAAATACTTAAGAATGTACAGCAGCATAAAATAGCTAAAACAAGTAAAAATGGTAAAAACAAACAGACAAGATCTCATAAGGGTTAAACCGACTCAGCCGAGAAGGCTTGGGAATAAAAATATGTCTTAAGACGAACTTTAAAAATGGGGAGGGACGGGGCGAGTCGGACCATCAGGGGGAGTTGGTTCCAGAGCTTAGGAGCACAAACTGAAAAAGCCTGTTCCCCACGGGCCTTATAGCGGGCAGGAGGAACAAGCAGAAGGTACTGTTCAGATGACCTCAAGGTTCGCGCCGGAACGTAAGGGCTTAAAAGCTGTGCCAAATAAGAGGGGGCCATTTCGTGCATTGATTTATAGACTAGCAGGAGAATTTTAAACTTAATGCGAAATCTCACTGGAAGCCAGTGTAAATTCAGATCTTCAATTATCAGATCTTTGTCAGGAAAGTCTTTCCTAATCAATGATTTTATTACTAATGTCGTGACTCATATTTTTTGGGGCTACTTTGTGCAACGGTCTCGTATTGAATATGTTTGTATAGTCTTTGGTTAGTATTCAGAAAGTAAAAGTCTGTTTTAATTAGCTTGCATGATGGTAAAGAGATGTTTGTCAGTATGGTTTATGGGGCTAAGCTTTTAAGTCATAAAACTCTGGGGTGAGTTTTATTGCAAGCTGTAAAAGCAGGATGTTTAGATAAGAAACTGGGAGAAAAGTTTTTAGAGAAGCAGATAGCCATTTAACCATAAATCTTTATAATGAACCTTTGACCCAGAACAGAGACGACTGATCTTCTGACTCCAGGATTCTCTGACAGCAAATAAGAGCGAAGACACTGTATGAAAATGTTCTGATTGGAGAGATTAGAAACGCCTAGAGGCCCGGTTGTCTATAAAGCTGTGAAATGAAGATCAGTTAGTTGTTCAGATTTCCTTAAATCTGGACCACAGAGGAACTGACGGGGGCAAAATTCCTCTGTAAAACTGCAATTTGTTAATCTGTTCAAAATAAATGTTAAACTGGAAATTGGCTCCATTTTGTCTCTGCTTGAACATGCATTGAATTACTTATGATAATTATTTAATTCAACAAGATGGTGACCCCGATCTGTGTGCAGTGTTTTGGACCAAAATCCAGTTATTTTTTTAAGTTAATAAACGGACATGTATTTGCTCTATTGACAATTTGCGCAGAGTTGCGTAGTTTTTTAATTCTATTGATTGGTTAATCTAACATTGGGTAATGTTGTCATGCAAGGTAAATATGTTTTTTTGTTTTGAGCAGATTCACTATTGCATGCCCGGAGTGTTGGAGCTGTCTGTCTGTTTTCCTGTTTCTGGCAGGATTTAGTCCTTCTTTTCGCTCCGTAGAGGAACACCGGTGCATGCTGGGAGATGGAGTTTTTTACTCTGCGTGCCCGGTGCAGGCTGCTTGTTCTCCGGGGCGGACAATGGAGCAGACGGACCGATATCTTCAACGACTCAAATCGGAGCCACAAGTGCGGATCGGAACTCGACGAGTTGGCCACTCTGCCCAGAATAGGACGCTATTTGGGAGCTTCCAGGCTGCGAGCGATATGGCAGCGGCAGGGCCTGTGGCGCCCTCTGACTGCTGGATAGCTGACCTGGGAGTGGGGCTGCGTATACTTCCAGTCGCGTGGCTGAGCACCACGAACGGGAATTGTGAAAATGGTCCGGCATTGGTTTTTTTGGTGAGCTCCGACGAGGTTAGTGTTTTAAATTCTGCTTGTACAAGGGTGTATTACTGTGTGTGTGTGAGATGTTTTTTACGCAGACGCTTGGCGAGAAGTGCTGGTGATGTTTCGTTTGTGTTAAAATGTTATAGTATAAATAATGAACTCGAGTATAATAAATAAATTAAAATAGATAAATGAATATATAACTGAATATGATGGATAACTGAAATTAAAAATCTATAAGAATTAGTTGTGAACATTTACGACAGGACATCTGGGTGGCCGCCCTAAGCTAGGTGCTATGGCGGAGCTAATACTGTGTACTGAGTTTTTTGCTTGATAGCACGGCTAACATACGACAGCTTTGCCTATATGTTTTGATAAATAAATTAGTGGTAGTAGGCGGTTTTCTGCCATCTGTTCGAGTCTTTTGAGGGGTTTTCTGGAAGCCGGCGCCAGGAAATTTCTCAAAGCGGACTACGAAACTTGTAACAGACTGGTCTGAAACCTCCGCGATAAAATAATTAAGGTCTAAAAGCCACCGCTTATAATGTTGTGGTTTTTGTTAATGTTTTTGGGCTGTAACGGACGTTGTAGAATCGGTGTTTGCTGTGCGGGACGGCTAAAATTGGAAAAATATGTTTCAGTCCGCGTGGACGAAAGGAGATTGTTTTTGTTCGTGCCGAATTAAAGTTTGGTAAAGTGGTATAAATTGTGCGGATTAAGTCCTGGTATTGCGGTAAGTAATTTTTTAAAGTGTGTGTTGCGATTTTCTGGAGTGTTTTCGCCGTACGTTTTGTGCTGTTTTAGCTTTCGTTTCACAAAGAAAGCTAACGGTAGCACGTGGAGCTAGGCTGCTATGCTAAGTTAGCGGTGGTGGCTAACTGCATGTTCTATGTGTTGCAAGCTAAAAGTTGATTTTAGATAGAAAGTGATTACAGACTCCTGCAGACGATTGCCTTGTTAAGACTTAAACGAATTTGGATTTTGTTCAATTTTTCTGGTTAATTAGGATGTAAAACGGCCTCGAGATAACTGCTCAGATGACTTTTGGTTGCTACTCCCTTTCGGCAATGGTTTAGCACATTTCTACGAAGGGCAATTTTTTAAGGTGTTTCATGTTTAACTGAACTGTTACGGTACGGAGATTAAAGATTAAGAAGTACATGCTGAATTTGGTTAACTGGTTTTACGAGGAGAGCGAAACTATGAGGATAGCATGTAAATTTATTTGGGATAATTATGCATGTTACAATTAAACGCAAATGACTAAGAACAGTTACTCATGAGTCGATTCTGACTTGGTGTAGTTTTAATTTTTGATTTAATCTTTAAAATTAAAAAGAGGGGCGTTTATAGTCAAAATAAAAGATGCATTTTTTGAATCTTTAAATAGGTGGATTTTTTGCTTTTTTGATTGATCTAAGCAGGAGTTGTTAAGTTGGCCTAAATAAAGATAAAGCTATAAGTAGTAATTATAAGAATTTAACGAAAAGCAAACGGTGTTAATTGGAAAGCAACAAACTGGTTTAAATTATTTTAATAAGCACCGTGTTGAATGGTACAAAAAATGAGTCTGTGATTTAAATAAGTATCATTTATGCTAAAATTATGTTTGGCTTATTTCTGATGGCTCTATAGACTTTAGAAATATAGCTTGGTCTCTGAATGAATGACCTAAAGGAGACTGGTGTTAAATTATTTACACAATTGGACATTCTTAAGGATTTTCTGGACAAAAATGCTTATTGGAGTTATCAAAATTCAACTGGGGCTCAATTCCGTTATAAATTGAATGTTTTTACCATGCAAAACAACACTTATCATAGTGATAGTTTATAAACTAGTGGGATTTGAATGTTTGGTTTTAAAAAAAGAATACATTAAAACACAGAGTCATCTTTAAGGCATCAGTTTGTTTTTTAACAGACTGGGGATAAATTTGGAATTGGTCTAAGGATTGAAAGTAACAATTAAAATCTTTGGTAGATTTATTTAAGAACAAATTATGAATATCACGGTGATCGAAATGATGGTTTAATTTGGAAGTAAGAAGTAAATTCTAAATTCATTTATTCTGATCGTGTAGAGGCAAAATGTGATTGGAACAGCTACATTGAAATAATTTTTACCATATATTTGAATGCACATTTTGTTGTAACAAATAAGAATCGGTTTTGGTTTTAAAATTTAAGATTAATCTTTCAGATGTTCTTTATTGATTGTTAGCTAGTTTATTTGATGCTGAGAGTAAATTTACAGGTCCTAAACATTTTGGAACAGATCTGATCCTAGAATAATGGCATAATATATCATTTGATTAGTGGGGACTCTGTAACTGACAATTTATTTAGATTTTTGATTTTATTTTCTTTATTTTTTCTTATTTTTATTTTTATTTTTTGTTTTTTCCTCTTTCTCTCTCAAAATTTATATATTTGTATTGATTTGGATTATGACCCAGATTTCTGAACTGCGGTCTGTTTCTTAATTAGAACTTTGGAAAATGTTAATTTGGGAAGCTGGATTAAAGAAAACGTGATTCAGTGGAAATGTATTTGACATCTCTAGAAGCTTCAATTTAATTTGGTGTTTATCATTGGAGAAAATAAAATAAAAAAGAAGCCTGAGAGGAAAAGGGGGATACTGAAAAGAAAAATGCTGGTTTTTATTTTTTATTTTATTGCGACTAGTTTTTGTTTAGAGAAATCTCATCTCTTGAACCTCTTTAATTGAATTTTTTTGTTTTGTTTTGTTTGACTGTTGAGGGGAATTAGACTATTGTGTATCCTACGAAAATTTAAGAGGAGTTTTAGTTGCAAAAATTACTTTGACTATGTTCAGTTCCCTTCACAGAATCGGACAGATGTTTTTGAAGTATGAAATGTTTTCATTGTTTACAATCAAGAATATTTGGGCAAGTGACCACATTTGGGTTTGTTTAAAGAGGAATCATATAAGCAAAGTACTTTGAATTGATATTGGAGTGTGTTAAAAAAAAAAATATATATATAATTTAGGTTTGGCAATATTTATAGGGAAGTTGTTTTGTCAGTGATTTAAATCTTGGATTTTTCTTTAGAAATATGGATAGACTTTGAAGTATAGCAAACTGAAGACTGTTTTTGTAAACTATGTTGTGTTATCAGTCAGTACTGTTCTCTGGTTTTGTTTTAAACATTTGATGTTTTTAAATTTTGATAATTTTTGTCTGAGCCAGCTTGAGAGAGAT
This sequence comes from Apricaphanius iberus, assembly GCA_028564705.1. NCBI lineage: Eukaryota > Metazoa > Chordata > Actinopteri > Cyprinodontiformes > Aphaniidae > Apricaphanius > Apricaphanius iberus. The sequence continues at coordinate 1,009,849 of JAPXFQ010000846.1, read as the reverse complement.
CCAGTACACTAAGAGTGGAGACTGGATCGTTATTGGTAATTGCTCAGATGGGAGAAGCTTCACAGGTAACCTTTTTCAACACCAACAACAGTTATCTCAATGTAAGTAGCATACTTATATTAGCAGAAATTATTAATTGATTAAAGGGACAGAGTCGGGGAAAAGTGGTGTTAAGTCTGATTACAAAGGGGTTTAGTTCAATATGCTATTCGTCTCAACCTCAGTGAAGCGAAACCAGGAGAGCCACTTTTCCATAGCGACTTTTTGTAAGAAAAAAAAAGGGATAGAACCTTTGCAGATGGTTATTGCCTTTATTTTTGTTATCACAATGTTTTAGTGGTGTTTTAGCAATATCTAACAGAAAAATCCAGCCTTTTTGTTTTTTAATTTTATTTTAGTTATCTATTTATTTTGGGAACAGACCACTAAACTTTGAAGAAAAGAATTAGTGAATGGTATCAATGCAGTTTATATCTGAGGAATCGACATTATGACATAAGAGTTATGTTTGCTTTCAGACACCATATTTTGCAGGACATCAACATAGAGCCTACTGATCTTACTGATTAATTTTAAGATATTTTTCTCACCTCAAGGAATTGGAGACTACTGACACTGAAATGTATTGCCCAGGAAGGAAGTTGTGGGGGTGATGGAAGAATTTGCAGAGTGGGTAAGACTGACTGATAGAGGTTAACCTGCGTTTTTCTATACTTTTGATTGTATTTGTGATCAGACCATAGATTTACCAAGTTTGGGCATGTTTGCTAAAACTAAATAACATTATATTGATTTGCCAAATTAGGGCATGGGACGTGAATGGCTGTTTCTCCATTGTTGACGCACTCCAAAGGCTTGTGTGGACTGGATGAAATATCTGGTCTGCTCATCTGTGGAAACTTGTCATAACTGCCTTTCACAACAATGCAGGAGACAATTTGCTGAGATTAACAAACGTTCTTGGCTTTATCCACAGCAGGCACTGAGGAGAATGGGGAGAGCACAGAGCTGCTCCCCCAGTAGGACAGGCCTGTCGGTGCTGGATGGGATAACCTGGCTCTGGTCCCATGCTCAGGTTTGGAGAAAGAAGATAAATTGGACACTTTAAATTTATAGGTTTAGTTTTTGTTAATTTATACTTGGAAAATTTACAGGGTCTGACAGCTAAAGTGTGAAAAACTCAGGCTAACTAAGTTAGTTTTGCGTACTTATGGTATATAATTCTGGCTATTATGACACATGCTATGGGTTTTGTTAAGCTGTAAGGAAGAATTTAGAAATAGTTATGAGTAAATGTTAAATTAATCATTTGATTCCATACCAGGTCTTCTTAATGGCATCAGATCGCATCTTCCTGCACCTGAATGGATTGGCTGTGTTTGGGAATGGTCAATTACGGGAGTAATTTACCATTAAAGAGGGATTATTATTGTAATCATCTCATTGTGATTTGATTTGGAAAAGACAATGCTTTTATAGACATGGACTTAATGCAGCTTCACGGAAACGACGAGCCTGGTCGAGGAGCGGCAGGATTCTGCCTAAGGAGGATCGAGAAGGTTTTGACCAAGCTGAATCGGAAGCTGGGGCCACAGGCGGCGGGGCCTGTCTGTGCATTTGTGTATATTGGGGGAAATGCTCAATTAATGAAGTAATTGGCATTTCAGAGAGTGGTTATCTGCAAATATGGGAGTAAAAACTGGAACACTAAAAAAATAGGAGCCCTCCACACTGATCAGCTCTGTATATCGCTCTCCAGCTGCCAGGAGCCATTGAGGGGGATAAAATGAGAGTGAAGAAAGAGGATCAGAATACAAATATAAAGACTGAACATTTATTAATAATTTTTTGCATTTACAGGTTGTTTAACTATTTGATTAACTATTTTATTCACAAGTGAAGAGTCGTAACACTGCCTAAAAGGGTTCTTAATACCTTCTATTTCACAGGTTTCTTAACACTTTAAGTTTGATTTCTTTCAGAATATAATATAGTAATAATGTCTATGTTCATGGATTTTCTGAGCTCTTCCACAGTATTAACATGTATCAAGTCAGATTTAATTATCTCTTCACATGTAAGACATTCTTATACATTGTGGGTTTTTGAATTTAGTTTGTGGGAATTGTTAAAATAAATTTTTTGGTTAATGCCAAAAGAGGGTGAATCTATGATTAACAGATTTACATTTTTTAATGAGAGTTAAGGTTAAAAAAGGTACTTTAATAGGTTGTGTTTTGAATTTTAGTAAACTGATGAAATTTCTTGGATTTGATTTCTTGCATTCTCAAAATGCTTTACAGGTTTTGATCTTAAGTTCTAAACACGTACGTATAGAGGAGATATCAATCTATTTTTAAAAAAGATTGAAAGAGGGAATTGTCGTGACTCATATTTTTTGGGGCTACTTTATATAACAGTCTCGTATTGAATATGTTTTGTTATGTATATATAATATGGGTTAGTATTCCAGAAAATTTTAAAAGGTGTGCTGTTTCATTAAGCTTGTCATAATTTAGTAAAGAGAGGTTGTTTTTTGTCAGTATGGTTTATGTGGCTAAGCTTCCACTCCCTCCTATCATAGAAACACAGTGTGATTCAGTTATATGCAAGCGTAGTAAGAATGATGAGGATTGTTTAGTAATACTCACCACCATTATTTACGTCGCTCATCTATATCACATAAGAGTAATGCAGAAATGCCTAATTAACCAGAATAAAAGACTAAAATAAAAGAACGTCTTATGACCCAGAACAGAGACGACTGATCTTCTGACTCCAGGATTCTCTGACAGCAAATAAGAGCGAAGACACTGTATGAAAATGTTCTGATTGGAGAGATTAGAAACGCCTAGAGGCCCGGTTGTCTATAAAGCTGTGAAATGAAAATCAGTTAATTGTTCAGATTTCTTTAAATCTGGACCACAGTGGAACTGACGGGGGCAAAATTCCTCTGTAAAACTGCAATCTGTTAATCTGTTCAAAATAAATGTTAAACTGGAAATTGGCTCCATTTTGTCTCTGCTTGAACATGCATTGAATTACTTATGATAATTATTTAATTCAACACTAAACACAATATACACATGCTGTGTTTATCTGAAACTTGGTTAGATTTAAATACTGAATCATCTAAAATGCTATAATCTACTCCACCAAACTATAACTTTTTAAGCGAAAGCAGGAAGCGGAGGAGGCGGGTTAGGCACAGTCTTTCATAACCCACTGAACTTTAAAAATGTTTGTCTGAGGACATCTGACTGTTTTGAATACCTAGCTACAGAGATTAAAGAATCCATAAAATCTTATTGATACATTTGTACAAACCTCTGATTTAGGATTCTGACTTATAATATTTGATCTGTGATACATTCTGGTAAATAAAAGGATGAGAATATTCCTTCTGTGGTGCAAGAGTATTTAATTTGACTTGTTAATTGACAAGGAGCATCAGCACACACCAATAATTGTATGAAATGACCTGCACATCCAAAAAGAAAATAGACTTTTATAAGGATGAATAAACCTCAGTCAGACTGTTGTAACTCAAAGACAAAGCTAAAGACATCAGTTGAAAATCCACCTTTGAAGAATTTTGTACCCGTCCACCAAGTCTGGGTCACACATGCATTCACGTTAACCAGTCTTGGTGAATTAGAGTTCTCAGTAGCAGCTAGACATCACATCTTTGAAACAGGTTCCACCATAAAACAGTTTCATAAATTGTTATTCCACCATAAATCCTTGATTTATGAACCAGACAAAATTCTTCCACAACACCTCCAAACTCCAACTCAAACTTCTTTATTCATTTCAGTTACCTTCTTTCTGTAATATGTATTGAATATGACCAACTAATTATTGTGGGAGACTTCAACAAAATACTGACAACCCCCAAGATAGACGAGCTAAAATATTAAGTGATACCTCTGATAACTTTTGTCTAATCCAACATGTCAAACAACCAACACACAATCAAGGACGCACTTTAGACTTAATTATTAGTAAAGGTTTAAACATCTCCAACATCCCTGTGTTTGATATTGCGTTATCTGACCATTTTTGCATTTTCTTTGAAAGCACAGTCCCAGCTAAACTATCTAATCAAAGTGAGACCATTATAAAAAAGCGTTTCCTCAGTGACAGCTCTGCTGAAATCTTTAAACAAATTTGCTGTTCTGCCTCACCCCAATCCCCTTCATCCTCCAACACAAAGTCAGTAAACAAGTTGGTAGATACCTTCTCTCTAAAGTTTCAGACATCATTGATACCATTGTTCCAACTAAAGTTAAAGAAGTCTCGGGTAAAAAGAAGTCACCATGGACTAGCAATACACTGGTACGTAGTGAAAAAAGGGAGTGTCGATGAGCTAAGAGAAAATGGAGAAAAAGTTGGTTACAGGTTCACTATAACTACAAAGACAGGCTGAACAAATATAATTTAACTTTAAAAGTTCAAGGGAATCGTTTGTTTCTGAAATCATTAACAGAAACATTAATAATGCACAGAATTTATTCGCAACAGTTGAAAGACTAAATAATCCACCAATGACAGCAATTCTTGAACCACACTCCACCACGGCCTGCAGAGAATTTGCCTTTTTTTTTACTGAGATTCTTAAAATGAGAAGGTCAATCTGTACAGCAGCACCAAGCCCACCACCAGTGTCACTCCCATGTAAAAACAATGTAGAGAAATGTTCCGAATAACATCTAAAACAGTTGCACCTTGATTAAATCATTAAAAAACTAAGTTCCTCCTCTTTCTCTCTCAATAACCATAGCTTTTCTAAAGGAAGTTTTCCCTGTCATTATAGCTGATCTGATTCTAAAAGTTAACTCATTCCTCCTGTCTTCCCCTAGGACTTCAAAACAGTAGTTATCAAACTCCTACTAAAGAAGAACAACCTGGACAAATATTAAGGCAGAACTACATGCCAATCTCTAATTTCCCATTCATCAGCAAAATTATTGAAAAAGCTGTGTTTGAAAAATGTAATGAATTCCTAACAATTACCGACTGCATGATGATTTTTAGTCTGGTTTCCATGCCCACCACAGCATTGAGACGGCCCTCATCAAAGTTTTCGATGACATCCGCATAAATGTAGACTGTAGTAGAACCACAGTGCTGGTTCTGCTGGACCTCAGTGCAGCATTTGATCCGGTTGATCATATAATACTACAGGAGAGTGTGGTATCTATTCTTTTGGGGCTAATATGTTTTAAACATCTATTATTCAGAGGTAAAAAGACACACTGTTTACCAGCAGCAGAAGCCTACTCCATGGTACGGTCAGGAGGAAACCTTGGGACTAACGTGTGGTCTGATAAAGTTCTGGTGGGAGTATGTGTGACCTTTGAGGACCTCTGAGACAAAGAGTTTTATTGCAGGCTGTAAAAAAAGGATGTCTGTAGATTTAGTATGCCGGGACCAAGGCCATAAAGCTGGGAGTGTTGCTTAGGACCATAAAACTCAGAATGAACTTTTGACCAAGAACAGGGACACAACTGATCTTATGACTGCATAATTCTCTGACAGCCAATCATGGTTAAGACACTGTTTGGAAATGATTCTGATTGGAGCAGATTCGAGGGAGAAGAAACGCCTACAATCCTGGCGAAGTTTGGTGTCTATAAAAGTTATGACGTGAAAATCATTCAATTGTCAGATGTCTTTAAATCTGGCCCAGAGAAACTAGGGCATCTTTCTCTGTAAACTGCAATTTGTTAATCTGTTCAAAATAAATGTTAAGAACTGGAAATTGGTTCCTTTGTCTCTGTTTGAACATGCACTGAATTAATTTTGATAATATTTAATTCAACAAATGGTGACCTCGAACGTGTGCAGAGTTTGGACCAAGATCCAGTTATTTTTTAAATTAATGAGACGGACATGTATTTGCTCTATTGACAATTTGCGCAGAGTTGCGTAGTTTTTTAATTCTATTGATTGGTTAATCTAACATTGGGTAATGTTGTCATGCAAGTTACATATTTTTTGTTTTGAGCAGATTGACTGTGGCGGGCCCGTGGTCGGGAGCTGCTCCTGTCTGTCCCTCTGTTGCGACCTTCTTTACGCTCCGCGGAGAGACACCGGTGCCTGCTGGGAGATGGAGTTTGTTACTCTGCGGGCCCAGGGGGGCTGGTCTTTCTCCGGAGGACAGTGGAGCAGATGGACGGGATGGAGCGCTCCCTTCAACGACTCAAAATCGGAGCCAAAGTGCGGATCGCGGCTTGAGAATTTGCCCTCTCGACTTCGACAGGACGCTGTCGGAGTGAGTTCAAGGCTGGCAAACGAAAATACATTAAGGAGCGCCTGTGTCGCCCTCTGTTAATCTGGGACGGATTACCTTGAACGGCCAGCGTCTCTTCAAACGTGCGCGTGAGCACCGCAAATTGAAATGGGAAATGGTCCGGCATTTGGTGTGGTCCGATTTTGAGGTTAGTTTTTTTGATTTTCTGCTTGTACGAGTATTGTGTCTGTATGTGTGTGTGTGAGATGTTTTTTACGCAGGCGTTTTGCGAGACGTGCTGGTGATGTTGCGTTTTGTGTTAAAATGTTATAGTATAAATAATGAACTCGGGTATAAGAGCGGCCGCCCCAAGCTAGGTGGGGAGATGGTGGAGCTAATTCTGTGTGAGTTTTTGCTTGATAGCACGGCTATCATACAACAGCTTTGACTATATGTTTTGATAAATAAATTAGTGGTTATAGGCGGTTTTCTGCCATCTGTTCGAGTCTTTTGAGTGGTTTTCTGGAGGCCGGCGCCGGGAAATTTCTCAAAGCGGACTACGAAACTTGTAACAGACTGGTCTAAACCTCCGCGATAAAATAATTAATAAGGTCTCAAAGTCACCGCTTATAATGTTCAGTCCGCTGGGGAAGAACAGGAGATTGTTTTTGTTCGTGCCGAATTAAAGTTTGGTAAAGTGGTATAAATTGTGCGGAATAAGACCTGGCATGGCGGTATGTAATCTTCTAAGTGTGTGTTGCGATTCTCTTGAGTGTTTTCGCTGTACGTTTTGTACTGTTTTGGGTTTCGTTGCAAAAAGAAGGCTGATGGTAGCACGTGGCTGTAGGCTGCTGTGCTAAGCTAGCGGTGGTTGCTTTTGTGTGTCAATATGTTTTGTGGTTGAAACTAAATGCATGTTCTGTGTGTTGCAAGCTAGAAGTTGATTTTGGATAGAAAGTGATTACAGACTCCTGCAGACGATTGCCTTGTTAAGACTTAAACGAATTTGGATTTTGTTAAATTTTTCTGGTTGATTAGGATGTAAAACGGCCTCAAGATAACTGTTCAGATAAATTTTGTTTGCTACTCCCTTAGGCAATGCCATCCATCCATCCATTTTCTTAACCGCTTAATCCTTTATGGGTCGCGGGGGGGCTGGTGCCTATCTCCAGCTGTCAATGGGCGAGAGGCGGGGTACACCCTGGACAGGTCGCCAGTCCATCACAGGGTAGGACAAACAACCATGCAGACACTTACACCTAAGGACAATTTACAGTGATCAATTAACCTGACAGTCATGTTTTTGGAATGTGGGAGGAAGCTGGAGTACCTGGAGGAAACCCACGCATGCACGGGGAGAACATGCAAACTCCATGCAGAAAGGCCCTGGGCTGGGATATGAACCCACAACCTTCTTGCTGCAAGGCAACAGTGCTAACCACTGCACCACCGTGCAGCCCCCCCTTAGGCAATGTTTTAGCACATTTTCTACGAAGGGCAATTTAAGGTGTTTCACATTTAACTGAACTGTTACGGTACGGAGATTAAAGATTAAGAAGTACATGCTGAATTTGGTTAACTGGTTTTGCCTGAGACGGCTCAATTTATCACATGAGGAGAGCATGTACATTTATTGTGATAATTATGCATGTTATAATTAAACGCGACTGACTAAGAACAGTTACTCATGAGTCGATTCTGACTTGGTGAAGTTTTAATTCTTGATTTCATTTTTAAAAATTAAAAAGAGGGGAGTGTATAGTAAAAATAAAAGTTGCATTTTTTTTTGAATCTTTAATTAGGTGGATTTGTTGCTTTTTGATTGATCTAAGCAGGAGTTGATTAAGTTGGTCAAAATAAAGATAAAGCTATAAGTAGTAATTATAAAGATAAAACGAAAAGCAAACGGTGTTAATTGGAAAGCAACAAACTGGTCTAAATTATTTTTATAAGCACCGTGTTGAATGGTACAGAGAATGAATTCTTACTGTGATTTAAATAAGTATCATTTATGCTACAATTATGTTTGGCTTATTTCTGATGGCTCTATAGACTTTAGAAATATAGCTTAGTCTCTGAATAAATGATCTAAAGGAGACTGGTGTTAAAAATTATTTACACAATTGAACATTCTTAAGGATTTTCTGGACACTAAATGCTTATTGGATTTATCAAATTTCAACTGGGGCTCAAGGAGTAACCCAGCATATTTCAATTCCGTTACAAATTGAATGTTTTTACCATGCAAAACAATACTTATCATAGTGATATTCTCTAAACTAGTGGGATTTGAATGTTTGAGTTTGAAAAAAAAGAAAACATTAAAACACAGAGTCATTTTTAAGGCATCAGTTTGTTTTTAAACAGGCTGGGGATAAATTTGGAATTGGTCTAAGGATTGAAAGTAATGAATATCAGCGGTGATCGAAATGATGGTTTAATTTAGAAGTAAGAAGTAAATTCTAATTCATTTATTCTGATCGTGTAGAAGCAAAATGTGATTGGACCAGCTACATTGAAATAATTTTTACCATATATTTGAATGCACATTTTGTTTTGACAAATAAGAATTGGTTTTAGTTTTAAAAGTTTAAGATTAATTTTTCAGATGTTATTCATTAATTGTTAGCTAGTCTACTTGATGCTGAGAGTAAATTTACAGGTCCTAAAACATTTTAGAAACAGTTCTGATCATAGAATAATGGCATAATATATCATTTGATTAGTGGGGACTCTGTAACTGACAATTTATTTAGATTTTTTGATTTTATTTTCTTTATTTTTTCTTATTTTTTATTTTTTCTCTATCTCTCTTAACCTTTATATATTTGGTTCGACTTGGATTCTGACCCAGATTTCTGAACTGCGGTCTGCTTATTAATTAGAACTTTGGAAAAATGTTGATTTGAGAAGCTGTATTAAAGAAAACATGATTCAGTGGTAATTTATTTGACATTTCTAGAAGCTTCAATTCAATTTGGTGTTTATCATTGGAGAAAAAAAAAAAAGAAGCCTGAGAGGATAATTGGGATACTGAAAAATGCTAGTTTTTTTTAATGCTACTAGTTCTGTTTAGAGAAGTCTTATCTCTTGAACCTCCTGTATTGAATTATTTTTTTTTTTTTGTTCTACTGCTAAGGGGAATTAGACTACTATGTATCCTACAAAAATTTAAGAGGAGTTTTAGTTGCAAAAATCAGTTTGACTATGTTTGATTCACTTCACAGAATCGGACAGATGTTTTTGAAGTATGAAATGTTTTCATTATTTACAATCAGAATATTTGGGCAAGTTAGCACATTTGGGTTTGTTTAAAGAGGAATCAGATAAGCAAAAGTACTTTGAATTTATATTGGATTGTGTTAAAAAAAAGTACTTTAGGTTTGGCAATTTATATAGGGAAGCTGTTTTGTCAGTGATTTAAATCTTGGATTTTTATTTAGAAATATGGATAGAATTTGAAGTATACCAAACTGAAGACTATTTTTGTAAACTATGTTGTGTTTATCAGTCAGTACTGTTCTCTGATTTTGTTTTAAACATTTGATGTTTTTAATTTTGATATTTTTTGTCTCAGCCAGCTTGATAGAGATCCAGTACACTTAAGTGATGGGGAGTTTGGAGACTGGATCTTTGCAGATGGTTATTGACTTTATTTTTGTTATTGCAATGTTTTAGTGGTGCTTTAGCAATATCTAACAGAAAAATCCAGCCTTTTTTTTTTTTTTATTTAATTTTATTTATCTAAGAACTAAGTGTGTTGATAAAATATTGCGATGGTCAATCTTTATAAATATTTAATTTACACATGAGATGGAAGAGACATTTATCAAATTGACAAAATAGAGAAAGGCATAGCATTGATAAAGTATAGAATATGAATTGGATGAAAAAATGAAGGAAGCATTAATTAAAATAAGCAGGGGAAGAATTAGAACAACAGTTTAATTAGACATATAAGGATTAATTATCATTCCTGTTGGAGAGAGCAAACCTATTAATTAGTATATTTTTACCAGAACTAATACTGAAGAAATTATAACTGATTAAAATAAAATTAAAATAGAGCCCACATAGGCAGTCTGAGTGTGAAAGATATTTAAATTCAGCATTCGAGGAAGGAGACTAATGAATATGAAAATAAAAAGTTTAAATAAAACTTGATTTGAATAGGCTGAGAGGATCGACTCTCTGTCTGTCTTTTTCTTCCTCTAATTATATATTTTTTCTCTTTTTCCCATCCCGCAACAGAGATCCCTCAGATAACATTCTTGAGATGTAATTTATGTTCCTGGGGAGATAAGATGATTGGGGGTGCGTGGGCTGATGACGGATAGTGCCAGGCGCCCGCCATAACTGCCAAAGAAAGAAAGATCTATACACCAGCGCAGAAGTTCGTCTCTCTTGTGCTCTGCTCCCAAAACAAGGGGGGCACCAGTGACTGTATATTTTCAGGGGTGAACTGGAGGACACCCTAGGGGGGAGCACGTTTACTCATGCTGAGCTGAACTTTCAAGGACAATATGTGTGAATCCACTTGGCTGGCGTGAAATGGACAGTTTCTGCTGAAGAAGTGATGATCAAAGACTGCTGATTCAATGTCAATGTTGCTGAACTAACCACAAGAGTTTCTGTTTTTCTGATCGAAGGTGGCCTAGGTTCCTCGAACTCTGAAAACCCCGTGCCTTCCCCAGGATTATCTCCAGGTGAAATACCACCATTTACCGGGAACAAAATTTGCAAGGAAAAACTGGGCCGATAGCAGGGGGTTGCTGGCTGGTGAGAGAGAAAAATTTTTTTCTTATTTTTACGTTTCATCCACAGGGATGTACTAAATTTAAAATAGGATATATTGTAATGGAACAGCTAAATCAAACGTAAGTCAGAATTTTATTTGATTTCTAACAGAAAGAATGAATCAAAGTGCTTAACGGTTTAAGATAATTAAAAAGTTGAAATGTATAATAGAATAATCGATAACATTTAAAAGGAGGCATAGTAAAACAGACATAAGTGTCTTAAACTTGATAAATAGAATAAGTAAATAAAAGAATCAATTTGGGTGAACAAGCAAATGGATAGTAATCAGTTGAGCTGTAGACAAAAAGTAAACTCTTGAGCCTGCTCTTGCTTTTAAATCCATTAATGAGGGAGGTGTTTTGGTTTAGTTTTCAGGAATAACAACGGTGTTGCACCAAAATAAGATGGATTTGCTCTTTCCCCAGGGATTACTTTTTAATTAGATGGGTGAAATAATTTCTCAGCACAATACAGTTGGATTAGATTGAAAAGGAGTGATCACAAGACCGGATCAAAAACTGTCATTTTTTAGATGTTTACAAGCTTATGCCCCCAGGATTCAGCAGCACGTGAGGAGCACACAGTCTCCTCTGGTCACAGCTGACTACAGCTGCTGAAGGGGTCCAAGGTACAGCTCCAGGTCGAAGGCGTGAGGAGTCCAAGTGGTTCAGCTAGTTCCAGATGACAGCTGGGAACACACACAAAGTGCAGCTCCACGGCAACGACGAACCTGGTCGAGGATCAGCAGGAATCTACCTAAAGAGGGTCAAGAAGGTTTTGACCAAGCTGAATCGGAAGCTGAAGCCACAGGCGGCGGGGCCTAGCTCACCCAGAAGTTGTTTGGGTGGTGATATTAATCATCCAGTGTGATCTATGTGCCATATGAGGGAGATGGGCAAATTGAAATTGCCATCTCAAAGAGGGATCTACAGAAGAGGATCACAACTCATCACTCAGCTTCACAGCAGGTTTTGACCACCCCACATCGGTGGGGTAAGCTATTGGAAGAGGGACCAGCTGTGCATTTGTATATATTGGGGGAAATGCTCAATTAATGAAGTAATTGGCATTTCAGAGAGTGGTTATCTGCATATATGGGAGTAAAACTGGAACACTGATCAGCTCTGTACATCGCTCTCCAGCTGCCAGGTGCCATTGGGGGGTTAACCACGAGAGTGAAGAAAGAAGAACAGAAGATAAAAATATATAAAAGACTGAATAGACTTTTTAATAATTTTCTTGCATTTTACAGGTTGTTTAACTATTTTTATTCACAAGTGCAGATTGGTAACACTGCCTAAGAGGGTTTCTTAAAGGATTTTTAATCAGTTAATTTTCAGGATTTCTTAATTTCCAGTTGTTTTTAAGGTTGTATTAAGGTTTGCATTAATAAAAAAGAGGGTCTGCTAGATAGAATAGCTGAGCTGAGCAGAATTAGGGAAAGGAAAGACTAAATAGACTCGAGGAGTACATTTTAAAGGGTTCTTAATACCTTCTATTTCACAGGTTTCTTAACACTTTAAGTTTGATTTATTTCAGGATATAACATAGTAAGAATGTATATGTTCATGGATTTTCTAAGCTTCTTCCACAAGTATTAACATGTATCAAGTCAGATTTAATTATCTCTTCACATGTAAGACATTCTTATACATTTTTGGGTTTTGAATTTAGTTTTTGGGAATTGTTAAAATAATTTTTTTTTTGGTTAATGCCAAAAGAGGGTGAATTTATAATCAACAGATTTACATTTTTTGAGTAAGGGGAGTTAAGGTTAAGAAAGGTATTTTAACAGGTTGTGTTTTGAATTTTAATCTGGAAGTCTTGTTGTGGTATCATATGAAAGACTTCATGTTCTAAACTGATAAAATTTCTTGGGTTTGAATTTTTTACATTCTCAAATGTTTTTAGATCTTAAGTTTTTAAACACTAACCTTGAAGGAGAGTACAGAGAGGATATCAATCTATTTTCAAAATAGATTGAAAGAGGGAGTTGTGGTATCTATTCTTTTGGGGCTAATATGTTTTAAACATCTATTATTCAGAGGTAAAAAGACACACTGTTTACCAGCAGCAGAAGCCTACTCCATGGTACGGTCAGGAGGAAACCTTGGGACTAACGTGTGGTCTGATAAAGTTCTGGTGGGAGTATGTGTGACCTTTGAGGACCTCTGAGACAAAGAGTTTTATTGCAGGCTGTAAAAAAAGGATGTCTGTAGATTTAGTATGCCGGGACCAAGGCCATAAAGCTGGGAGTGTTGCTTAGGACCATAAAACTCAGAATGAACTTTTGACCAAGAACAGGGACACAACTGATCTTATGACTGCATAATTCTCTGACAGCCAATCATGGTTAAGACACTGTTTGGAAATGATTCTGATTGGAGCAGATTCGAGGGAGAAGAAACGCCTATAATCCTGGCGAAGTTTGGTGTCTATAAAAGTTATGACGTGAAAATCATTCAATTGTCAGATGTCTTTAAATCTGGCCCAGAGAAACTAGGGCATCTTTCTCTGTAAACTGCAATTTGTTAATCTGTTCAAAATAAATGTTAAGAACTGGAAATTGGTTCCTCGTCTCTGTTTTGAACATGCACTGAATTATTTTGATAATATTTAATTCAACAAGAGCTGGGTCGGACTCTCTGGTACAGTACTTAGCTGGTTTAAGTCTTACCTGAAGACAACAAATTATTTGTGTCCATAGGCAATTTCTCATCCGAACAAACCAAAGTCACATGTGGGGTCTCCCAGGACTCCATCCTGGAATGCCTACTGTTCAGTATTTACATGCTCCTACTAACCCACATCATGACCCATATAAGATTAGTTACCATAACTATGCGGATGACACTCACCTGTTCATTACAATGTCAATAGGTGACTTTGATTCTATCCAGACCCTAAATGAATGCATTAAACAAATCAATAGCTGGATGTCCCATAATTTTTTTTCAGCTGTACAGAAACAATACTGACGTAATTATTTTTGGACCAAAAGAGGAACAAGCAAGAGTCAGCACACAGCTTCAGTTAATACAGCTAGAAACTTCTCATCAGGCTTGTAATCTAGTTGTAATAATGGACTCATACCTGAATCTCCAGGGTCACATAAAGACAAATACACGTTCATCCTTCTATCACGGATATAACATTTCAAGGATTGAAGGACTAATGTCACAACAGGACCTTGGAAAACTCATCCATGCATTTATCTCCAGTCGGATTGGTTACTGCAACAACATGCTCACAGGTCTCCCTAAAAAGTCAATCAGACAGCTGGTCCAGAATGCTGATGCTCACATCCTCTCTAGAACTAGAAAAGTAGAGCCCATCAACCCAGTTCTAAAGTCCTTACACTTGCTCCCTTCAGCCCTCCAAAATACTCCTACTAGTTTATAAATCATTGAATTGCTTTGCCTAAATATTTTGAAGACCTGATGTCTTTATCACAACCCCCCAGGCCACTCAGGTCCTCCAACTCTAATTTATTAATAATGCCTAGAATCAGAAACAAACACAGAGAAGCAGCTTTCAGTTTCTATGCTCCCCTTATCTGGAACAAACTTCCTGATGACTGCAAAGCTGCCCAAACACTGGGCTGCTTTAAAGCAAAACTTAAACTTATCTGTTTAAAGCGGCCTTTGATTAAACTATTATAATCGCTCTCTAATGCTTTTTAAATTGATTTTGATGTTTTATGCTTAATTGCTGTTTTTAACTTTCATACTTTTACGCTTTTTTGTCTTATTCCTAAATGCTGTTTTTACTTTCTATGGTTTTATGATATGTTTTGTTTCTTTGCCACTGAATCATGTAAAGCTCCTTGAATTACCTTGGTTTGAAAGTATGCTCTTCAGATAAAATTGCATTGCCTTGCCTAATATAGTTGTCAGAATGTCTTCCTTTTTGGGGACAAGATTTGCTTGCCCAGGTTGAAGTGAGCGGTGTTGTTGTTACTTCGAGTTCATAAACGCTACTTTCAAATGTTCTTGGTTTGCTGTCTTGTGCATACAGCATACAGTGAGAGCAATCAGGGTATCTGTCCAACCCCCAATCATCATCGTATTTACAGCAGTGTTATCACTATTTTGATACTATTTTGACATCTGCTTTCTCCCAGCAGCTGAAGTGGGACTGTCCGACAACCTGACACTGCTGTGCTTTTTTCAACCATGTTATAGTAACATGCACCTGCAGCTGGTCCGGAACGCTGGTCCTTGAATTACCATTATTCAGTTGTTCAATTATTATTATTATTATTATTATTATTATTATTATTATTATTATTATTATTATTATTATTATTATTATTATTATTATTATTATTATTGGGCTGCACGGTGGCGCAGTGGTTAGCACTGTTGCCTTGCAGCAAGAAGGTTGTGGGTTCATATCCCGGCCCAGGGCCTTTCTGCATGGAGTTTGCATGTTCTCCCCGTGCATGCGTGGGTTCCCTCCGGGTACTCTGGCTTCCTCCCACAGTCCAAAAACATGAATTTCAGGTTAATTGATGTCACCAAATTGTCCTTAAGTGTGAGTGTGTGCATGGTTGTTTGTCCTGTTTGTCCTGCCCTGTGATGGACTGGCGACCTGTCCAGGGTGTACCCCGCCTCTCGCCCGTTGACAGCTGGCACCAGCACCCCCATGACCCATTAAGGATTAAGCGGTAAAGAAAATGGATGGATGGATTATTATTATTATTAAATCATTACAAGTATTTAATAATTAGGGTAATGGTGTTGCAACGATGGGAAAAGTAATTAATCAGTCAGTGACGTTGTTATACTTAAACAGTGTTACACCCAATAATGTATATAGTCCTTACGATTCTGTAATATTATACAAATACAAGCAATATGCTAAATGTGTCACGTTCAAGCTCCTGCATACAAGTGCTAAAATT
Organism: Apricaphanius iberus; assembly: GCA_028564705.1. NCBI lineage: Eukaryota > Metazoa > Chordata > Actinopteri > Cyprinodontiformes > Aphaniidae > Apricaphanius > Apricaphanius iberus. Next base: position 993,908 of record JAPXFQ010000846.1, on the reverse strand, counting down.
GCTAGTCAAACAAGCTACTCTGTGATCACAGTTAACAATCGTAAATGTCATTATATATCCTGCATTAACACAGTCTTGCTTTGCAACTGCAAGCAGCAGACACATATTTATTGATATTAAAAGCTAAGTCAGAAGTATTTTACAGTCTCATGCATTTTAGATGATAACTAGAAAATTTCAGGAAATTTAAAAGGGGGCGTGTCACATGGTGCGTAATCACAACTAACCCAATAAGAGGTTTTGTTTCCAAGTTATATCAAGCAATAAAGTCAATAAGCTAAAATTAGCTAAATGCTAACAACAGCAAGCATGCTAATGCTAACTAGCATGCTAATGTTAGCTAACAGGTTGGTATTACTATAAACACAATCAGTACATAAGTATAGTGAAAAAGCTCAAATTAGCTAAAATGCTAACAACAGCTAACATGCTAATGCTAGATAACATATTGGCATTACTACAAATGCGATCAGTACAAATATATAGTCAAAAAGCTAAAATGATAACAACAGCTAGCATGCTAATGCTAACTAGCATACTAATCCTACATGATTGGGTGTTTCTCAATGTCAAGGCGCCTGGGTAGGCAAGGCGTCTTGCTTACGAGGACACTGTCCTTCCTTGGTCAAAGAAAATGGTTTGGAACAGACTTGCCTTACGTGACCGCGGCTGCCGGCTTACATGCTCTGTTTACGTCCCGCCCATCTTAGTAGCATTGTAGCGTAGAAATATTACTTCAGCCATTGAACTGGAAATGTATAACAAGCGTTTTACTTTTTTTTAATATATATGTCGGTTAAATCAAATGTGCAAACGAATTAGTACCTGGTAGCCACCGAAGCTGCAACTACTAAGCAACTAACCAACTATATATAACTGCTTTGGATCTATAAAATAACAATACAAAAAATAAAACAAACATTTTAGATATAAGCCCGATGGTTAAAATTAGTTGACTTTACATTTAAAATGGAAATTTTCCCCTGAAGTAGCTGCTGCCGGCTCCAACCGCGCTGTATTCTGGGAAATTTTTGGCCGACACAAGGCATCAAGGCACGTCTAATGTATCCTTGGGAAATTAGCTAAACAGCTAACAAACAGAGGACAGATATTTTGGTAGCACATGAACATTGGAATTTCGCCTTGACGGTCCCTGATGACGTATCTCCTAGGAATCCGGGGCAGGACCAAGGCATCAAGGCGAGGTTCCTTGGCATTGAGAAACACCCGTTGTCATTAGTATTAGTAGGATTAGTACGAAAATATACTGAAAAACTTAAATTAACTAAGATGCATACAAGGCATAGCATGCTACTCCTAAGTACCTTTATATTATGTAAGGGGTGTGAAGACTTATAAAATGTAGATGGTAGACTTTCCTTAGTCTGATTAAATGGTCTATTTCAATAGACCAGGCAAGAGCATACATAGAGATGAATGTACAATGTGGGTTCTAAAGCATTATGGGATTTGGAGTTGTTCTGGATGCCAAACATGATGATTCATAGACAGACACATGGACAGAATTAGAGAGACATAGAGACAGATACAAAGAAATGAACACAGATCGAAATATAGAGACAGACAACGGAATGAGACAGGCTGAGACAGACAAGGACAAAGACAGAGACAAGGTCTCTGTATAGTATGGTGTAGTATTACCTGTGTGTAAGTGGGTTTGTAGGCTGAGGGATGAACTTTGGTGACCGCTGATCACAGGTGCTGCGTTGCCCTGGCAACAAGGCTGAGAGAAAGCTGCAGCAGTGTCACACACTTAGTCAACTCACATCTCCTATTCCAACTTTTTACCCAAAAAGTGCTCCAAACAAATCGTTCCCATTCGAAAACCATACAAGGTATCAGAAAAAAAAGTATGAGCGAGAGTTATCTTTCTTCTTTGATAATCTCAAAACAAAACTCTAACTTCTTTACAGTCCGAGAACGAACGAGAGAGTGAGATGACTAAGAACATCTATCGGTTTCAGAAAATCCTGAGCAGGCTCAATGTTAAAGTAAAGAATGGCTTCCACTCTTAGCACTCTGAAGCTTGCTGAGAGAATACCGTGAGACTGGGAAATTTCTAAAAAACATCGTGAGAATCAGAAATATTCAGTCTATTCCATGACCAAAAATAATGTCACTAGTGCAAAAGATGTGACCGTGACTGCGAGTTAAAAAATTACCATCAGGTTCCAAAATGACATCGCTGCAAACTTAACGAGCTGTTCCACTCTAGAAATTGCGATTTGTGGCAAACTTTGGGTCGAACAAAGTCAAATTGTGGAAAAAAACGTAACAGCTATGCCATCCGGTCTTCACTGCTGAACACAGCAGGGATGTAGCTACAACCTGAATTTTTTGTGGGGTTGCTAGGTTATTGTATGGTGACCCAGTAAATCCTCAAAAATAGTGTATTTTCATGATTTTGACTCCTGAATCCATTCATTTGCTATGGGATTTTTGGGCATGGTTTTTGGCTAATTACGTTGCCGTGGTAACCACAATCGCCAATAAAAGTAATAGCACACATCGAGACGGACGATTTGATATATACGGTACGACCCGCATTAATTTCCAAAAATTTTCAGAAGTGAATAGTAATAGGTGCCTGCCATGCAATTGCATGGAGGCTCTCCTTGCATTGCATTGGGCAGGCCCCAATGATGATAACAGTGTTGCCAATTTAGTGACTTTATCGCAATCCTAACAACTTTTCAGACCCCTTTAATGGCTTTTGTTTTTTTTAAGTGCCTAGCAAAAAATCTAGCAACATTTCTGACAACCCTTAGCTTCTTTCTATAAAACTTTGTCATTCGTTATTTCCTGCAGATTAGAAACCCATCTTGCTCTTTCTGGTGATGTCAGCTAACGCTACCCAAACCTGGTTACGGCAACTATGGTACAAAATACGCACTACACAAGAGAGAAACCCTCGCCCGCTCGCTGACACACTGACGTGACGCGTGAAGTAATGCAAGTGGCAGAGTTTTAATTTAGACCTGCCTACCTTTTACAGGCTAACATCTGAGTTCCAAAAAAATATAAAGTAATTTCTTCAATAACCAGTCAGAGGTATCTTGCTGACTTCTCTGAGTCTCTTCTTCAAGAGACTTCCCTCCTTCAGGGTCAGATTCTGGTTCAAACATGTATGGTTTAAGTATTTTTTATTGTATTTATTATTTTATTTTTTTGAATGGTTGAACTACTACAACAGTAAATGAGTGGGTTGTGAACAAAGAATCTAGAAGCTTTGGGCGCGGCCAAGTTAACAACAGCTCATAAATATGTAATGAGCAGCAGAAACAGCACAATCTGAAAGGGTCTGAAACAGAGGGTAATAGACAGTGGTAACAATAATTTCCTACAAGCTTTTTCCAGCAAATAATTTCAAAAACATGTATTCATGACCTCAAATACCTATTTTAACTAGTGGAATTATAGTCAAAATATGGGAACTTTAAAAGTTATTGGTTGCCCAGTTGCAATTTGATATCTTGTGAATTTTTTACCAGTTCCTTTCTCTCAACAGCATACTTCAAGCAAAATAATATTACATGTCTTACTGTCTTTTGAAGACAAAAGCCACATTTCCCTATTCCCTTGTTTCACCTGTTTAAATAATGTATTTTTCCCACAACAACCAAATCCCAATCAAGATTCTATTATTTTCTCCTTTGTGTTTTCTCCTTTCTATTTTCCTCATTATACCAACTGTCATTTGAATGTTGTATAGCCACCTGTCAGTTCTTCTTCCCATTGTTTCTGCTCTCTTTCTTTGACCTTTTGAGGCTGCCTTTTCCCGTTCTATAGTTTTGTTTTTTGTTGTTGTTGTTGTTTTTTTGACATGTCTGAGCACGCTGTTTTTATTGCAAACTGGTTTTATTCATGTTGGATGTTGGAGGAAAATATTAAGACTGCCACATGAGTGATCGCCATATGGTGCAATGACGTCATTGATAATAAAAAAAAATTGCATGTTACATCCTCTGGCAACATCTAACGACTTTGTGGATCAACTTCAGCAACTTTCTGTCTGAGAAAATTGGCAATACTGGATGACAGGCAGAGCAATGCAAATGCTTTTAGGCAGCCAGACTCTCAACATTGACTCAAGTTACCCTTTTCATGCTTGCTGACTAGGGAGCTAGGTGGAATGAGAAAAAGCAGGATCGTAACCCGGGAGTGACCATATTTTTTGGTTCAAGCCTTATATTGCTTCTCCACGGTAGAGGAACCCAATTTTCAGTAGTTGGCCTAAGTATAGCTAGAATTTTTAGAGCCCATTTTAGCCTAGAAGGGATGAACTTTTCAAACTAAAGTCACAGACAGCATTTATTTTTTTGGTGGCTAACACATCATCAGAATTATTTTATATCTTGCTGATTATATCCTAACCACCGTCAATATTATTGACAAATGATTTTAGGGAGATGGTCAGAGTCTTAAATCCCAGATATAAATCCCCATCAGTTTAATATGTTCATGATCACAGTCCTGTGCAGATATAATTTTGGGGGAAGGGTTGCTCTTGGTACAGGAGACTGTGTATTCATTCATCTTTAGCACTGACCGAACTACTCAGGAACTGATGAGGGTATTGATAAGGAATTGGACTGATAGACAGACTCAAAAATGGCATTGATATAAGATTGATAAAAACTAATCAATTCCGACCCCTAATTATGATGAAGCCATTTGACTCTCATCCTTTAAAACAGGAAAACATTACCATTTATGAATGATGATGGGAATGGAAAAATCTGAACACACACCTAAGATCAACTTAATTTCTTCTATTTGCTCTATTCCCTCTATTCATTCAATGTGTCTTGCGAAAAGGGACCGCCTGTGAAAAGCTAAAATCTTCAAATCTCTTACGGTGTCTCCACACCAAAGGGTGATGTACGAGCTGTTCGCGTGCACATTTGCACCTTGAAGCTTGTACAAAGCAAACTGAATGCGCTTAAAATATGGCATTTTCACGCGCGACCTGGCCTTCAGCAGAGCTGTGGCCAGAGTGCAGCTGGCAGGGGATTATAGACTATGGTCTCCAATCTGACGGAGCACAGAGTGGATTACGCATTCGGCCTGGCCTCCGGTAGAGCTGGGACCAATACACTGGGGGTTTGGTGAGCTACAGATACAATCTAGCTACGGCGGAGGGATCCATAAACACCCGCGAGCACCCTCTCATAAGCACCGTCTCCTCGCCGCCTGGAGAACATGACCTGCTCGCCCAGTTTGTGCCGTGAAGGTCTAAGCTTCGCCTGCCGACACACCAACTGCATTGCCGAGCAGCTGTCTATCTGTCTACGGTTCGTAAAAGTTTATATTATTTGAGCAGCGTGGGAAGTGGTGCGGGAGCTACTACCAGGAAACCAGGTGAGGAGGCTGTTTCAAGTCTCACTTCTAGGCCGAGAGGTGCTTTTACAGCAACAACGGCTCTTTTAAGAGCGACCTACAAACCTCTTAAGAGCATTCCTGTCTAAATGGTATAACCTATTTATAATATTTTTTTTCCTGTCTCTGTATTGAAAACTGCTTGTGTCATGTAGCTCGGGGTGATTAGCCATGGTGTTTATTAGTATTTCCTCCACGTCCTGCTGAGGTTGTGACTCCATGACAGTCACAGAATCACTGACACTCTGTCCCCTGATAAGTTTGACGATTTGACGCTGGAGTTCAGATTTTTCCAACTCGAGCGGTAGACGATATGAACGAGAATGCAAAAAATGCACCACATAAAATGCAGCGCAAATTTTCTACTGCATCTGTAGTTCGAATTGTTCGCGCAAATCAGGCAGAAAAGCTTTTTCGCAACGCAAATCTGCTTCTGAAGTGTCGTGCTTCATCGCGCTTCTCCATTGACTTTACATATAAACCCCAGCTCTAGTTGCTTCTATCGCATTTGGTGTGGACACACCATTAGACTAACTCAAACACTGCTTAGAACTGCCAATTTTGATAGTTCAAAGACCAAATATACCTTGATATGCAATGGAAACTGTCTTATTACTACCACATCAGCTAATATTTTTGATTTTCACCAGTCTTGGAAAACATGCAATCAGTGCCAAGAAAACTAAATGATGCTCCAGGATTGGCTGCTTTGCAAGCACAGCCATCAGCTTGTCAAGTAGCACTGCACCCAAGGTATTTCAGCTTCCTACAGTAAGTTGTATGTTCTTTTGAATATTATAAATATGCTATATGAATTTCCCCCAAATCACATGGAGTCATGTTACAAAGAAACATCTACAAATACTGACCCACTGTAATGAACAAATGCATATGTACAACACTGTTAAGAGGGCATACAATGCAGCTCTCTCCAGATGAGTAACAGACAATGTTAGACCACTGACTGAAAAAACTAAATTCTATGTATGCTGCACATAAAAGTCTACAAGCAACAACTCAAGTGAAATAAGTAAACCCACTCCACAATTGTAAGTGTACTCTTGCAGTAATTTAACCACAGAATCAGAATTATGGATGGATTCTTGAAATTTGTTAGCAAATCACTACTTTGTTTACTATTTCAAGACATTTGACATTTTTTGTTACGTTCATCTGAAAAATCACACATGCTAAAACCAAACATGTTGCAGTGTGTCAAGACCAAACATTACTCCATACAGATCCTGCAAGTGCTAATTGGTTGTTCAATGTGAAAAGCTAGGGGAGGGAGAATATTTAATTACTCACTACGTCTCCATGGTTACATTGAGCAGAAGGACAAAAGTTTAAACGACAGGCTGAGATGGAGAAGAAGGAAAACAGGCAGAAGAAGCATTCTCATCTGTTTCTTTCTGCTGAATTGATGTTTGCACTTGGGTGTACAATCATGTTTCAAACACGATCACACATGCTGAGACACACACAAGTTATCCACTGGGATCAGATTGAGCACAGAATTGTGTTGTTCGGGCTGTGATAGTAGCTGGCTTTAGATACATATGAGCTCCTGCTGCCTTTTATCTAACATGCTTTGGCAGAAAGGACCATAGCCCTGCTGGTCTCTTTGTTGCTGGCAGGGTGTTGGGGAAAACAACTAGTATCCTTGTTGACTGCTTTATCATTAAAATCATTTTGGTTCCAAAGCACTGTTATGGGATGTGAGAGATGAAAGCCTTGCTCTGTTTTTTTCTGAGCACTAATCCAGTCAGTTAGTTCATCTGCAGATGCTAATCCCTTTTTTTAACTACAGCCAAATATGTAAAATGTATTGCAGCAAATGCGCTTACATTATATTTTTTTTGTCTGTGTTCTTCAGACATTCAGCAAACGAAGAGAAATGGTGTCTCATTTCTGTTTTTTCACTGCAACTTGTTCACATCAGGAGAGAAACGAGCAGAATGCAGAGTTGCTGTGATCTCTATCCCATATTTGATGATTTTTCAAATTCTGCTTAGCCATAAAATTGAATCTATTAAATCTCTAGTGCACCACCTGCCCCCTACATTTCTTACTCCTGGCCTTTCTTTTTCCTGTGAGCTTTATCGTTTTGCATGATCTTAGTACCTCTGCACAGCCTTGAGGTTGGACAGCATTATTATCAATGGAGGTGTTTTAGATAAATAAAAAAAATACTTTCGCTTTATATAAACTGACCTTAGATATTACTAGCTCACTTTTCAATTTTGCACATTCGAAACAAGCGAAGAGTGCTGATGTACAAACAGCGCATTACAGAGATGTGCCATATGAGACATAAGATAGAGATGCCCCTGCTGTGACATTTCTATCTTACATCTACCCAGACTCCATATAGTCTAATCCCTGCTTTAGATTGGAAGCTTTATACAAGGCTGAAACTGCCTTTCACACACAGCATGGCTGTGCATAACATACCAAGGTCCACAACTCTATATTTCTTCCCAAACAGTTTTAGAAGACGTTGCCTTGCAGTTATTGAAAGGTGTGAGTTTGAATGGTTTGAAATGATTTCTCTGTTCTTTGCACTGTAATCATTTTGGCTTCAAAATGGCCTTCCTGACATCACCATCATCTCCCCCAAACCAAATAACCTCAGAGCTCAAACTGAACAGGCCATGAAAGTAGGTTGCAGCTGTTTCTTGAAGTAACAGAAAGCTAAATCATTGGAAGGGTAATCTTTCATCCCAAGCTGGAACCCGTGATTGACTTTTTCAGGCTTTTTAAATTCTATAATTTTCCTCTTAATGATGAGAAATTAATTACTGGTTTATTTCACTTCAATGAATTTATTTAGGAGAAAATCATACTTTCATGTCTTGCTAATTAAAACTGTCAAGTGCAGGTAAGAAGGTCTTATTTGTCACACAGATTACAGTGTCTTGGAAAACCTTTTTTTGTCATATATTCAGCACCATTTACTCAGATGCCACTAAATAAGCGTCAGAGCTCTGATCAGATAAGACCTAAGCCCTGTGCAATATCTTATATACGACGCAACCGAATACTAACATTCACATCACTCTAAATACATGGCATGAATAAGTGCTGTGAGGATGCTTTTCTTCAGCAGGAATAAGAAGGTGGGTAAAATTGATGGGAAGATGGATTATACTAAATCGGTTGGAGGGTGCGAAAGACTTGAGACTGCGTCAGAGGTTTACCTTTTAGTTGAATGACAATCCCAAATTTAGAGCCAGAACTGCTTTATCCTTTTAGACATAAACATAGATTTAATTAAATCACACTGAAAGCTTTTTAATGCCAGGTAGCCAATAATTCAGAAAGAAACTTAAGAGAGACATAAGCCCACTGTGAAATTATGTTGTGGATTCATTTAATATTTCCTTATTACAGTAACAGAATTTTTCTTGCCATTTGTGGCAGCCTTATAGATGTAGGCACCCTTAGAATTTGACACGGTCTCTGCCAAGGACTGGCACTGTATTATAAAGACTATATGTAAATACATGATGTCTGCAGCCACCTTGAAAGCTATCTTGAAAGCAGCTATCTTGAAAGCAGCTACCTTTCTTAAAAGCAGAAAAATCTTTCAGTGTATCCCTTCACCAGTCGGAACTGCCAGTGTCCTGGCTAGTCATACCAGCAGCACACTTTTTTCTGTGGGTTGATAGAGAATATATGAAAGTGTACTAAGCTTTGGAGAGAATTTTTCCTGACATGTTTCATTTAGAAAACTCAATGGTAATGACAAAAATGAATCCCATGAAGGCATCAAACAAATCTGATTAGATGGTAGATACGCTTGTGTTCCTTTGGGGTGAGGATTAGCAGGCTGCTGTAGTGCAATCCATACTTGTCATAAACAACACTCTGATATGTGCTGCTGAGGATGCTGAGATGTGCATTAGCACGGACGAGATTATCATCATGAAGGATGGCAAGATGTTTTTCTCGACAAGTTTGTCATTTAGTCACTTGTGCATTCAAAATCTTCCACTTGACAAATCACCTCTGTTTCATAAACAAGAGATGTGCTAAGTGGTTCTCTAGAAAAAGTTCAGAATAAGGTTTCCACTTCAGTGCCTCTGGAGATACTTAAACTTGCACTCTTTGGATTCTGTCCAAAGCAATGCTTTTCTATGGTCCTTCTGACATGATGAGACTACATTAAGATGAACTTCCCCAAAAGGTTTTGTAAGGTTGATCAAGTAAAACTCAACAAATTAGCTTCCTTTTTTTGTATGGGTAGAAAAAAAGGTTTGTTCTCAATATATTTTATTTAAAAAAACATAAATAATGAAAAGCAAGCTATAAGTACTTAATATCAAGCAGAAAATTTATTGTTTTGCTAACTTAGGTTTGACCACGATAAAGATAAATGTAAAGAGCATGTATTTGAACAGATCGACTTCTTGTGGATACATTTTTTTTTTACTAAACTCTCGTCTCAGTCTGTGTTATATTACATGAACGCTGAAATGAGGAAAAATAAAATAAGAAAATACACTTGGAAATGTATAGTGGCAACAAAATGTGTATATACCCCTGATGAAACATTTTTAGAGGTTTTGAGATTTTTACTTTACCAAAACTCTTAGTCCATGATAAAATATTTCCATCTTCTTCTACCTTTAATGGAACCTTTAATCTGTACAATTATTTTAAAAAAAATAACTATATTTTGTTTGGTTACATTTTTTAAAAACTAGTTAAAATGTGTTCCTAAACTTTAAATAATCTGGAGTCTGGGATTTGTAAACTATTGAATGCCACTGTAAAAATTATATAAAAAACGAACTGTTTGCAAAAGTATTATAATGAAGGGTGCTGCTGTTTTATGACAGAGAATGCCTAATACCAAGTTGTTACAATTCTTTATGGATGCAACGATACCACTTTTTTCAAATTGATACAATATCAACACTTAGATCTGCGTACTTGCCGATACCGAGTACCAATGCCAATACTTGTACACCACACAAAAATGCAATTAATTGGAAGACAGGTTTTATTTACTTATCTGCTTGTTACAACAAATAATGGTTAATTAGATAAAAAACAAAATAATAAAAATCATCTCAAAGCTGAAATTTTAAGTGAAAAATAAATATTTCCTATGAAATTATTGCCAATTTTCCACATTTTAAGCATCGGTTCATGGTATTGATTAACTGACCGATACCCATACACATATAAGAATGGTATCGGCCCAGTTACCCAATACCAGTATCAGTATTGGTGCATCCCTACTATATTTTTTATCTTCAAACTTAATTTACTATACATTGCTTGTCTTGATACTTTAAGGTATGTAACATGAATATTTAAGATTGGGAATGCTGTATTATGCAGAAAAGTTGTCTTGATGACAATGGTTGTTGTCAAGAAACATTACTCAAAACTGCCGTCTTTAAGCATCAGTTGGCCGCTCGTGGAAGATGTCAGATGAGGAAAAAGATATTGTTCTGCATACATCGCACCATTCAGTTTAAGTATGGTCAGTGCCAACTGAGCAAAATAATTTAGCAATGTTACCCTTACGACTCAGTAATGCACTGCCCTGTTCTTGGTAGATTTAAAGATACTTTGGGTGTAATACTTAAAAATGCAGAACAAAAAAGTATTACAAGTTGGGAAAATCACTCACAAGGAGGCAGCCTACAAGGCAATGGTCAAGAAAAGTCTGTTTTTGTCACAGAGAAAATTACCATCACTTAAATGCAAAGAGATACAGAATAATGGACCTTTGTGAAAACAAACAAATATATCCACACATAGTGGATAGGCACTTGGTGGGAAGATATTAAGAGGGTCTCCAGCTTCAAATTCCTAGGAGTCCATATATCCAAGGAAATCATCTGAAGCCTTAATACCTGAAGCCAGAAGGCCCAAACAGCACCAGACTCTCACAAAAGATGCTCATTAATTTCCACTACTGCACCACAGAGAGCATCTCAACTTATGGCTGCACAGTCTGGTCCTCCAGTTGCAGCGCTGTAGAAAAGAGGGAGTTTACAGCAAGTGGTTAAAAACAACTCAGTGGATTGTAAGGTTTTTGCCACCACACTTGAGCGACATCAACTTGAGATGTCCCCATCAGTGGGCTTCCAACATCTTTAAGGACCATTTACACATTACATTCCCTGCTCCATGTTTAATGTCTTCCGCTCAGGCAGGCTAAGAGTAATGCAAAGCAGAACAAACATAACTAAGCAATCTCTTCTCAGGAGTTTGGAGCCTATTTCTGAAATGATAATGCAAGCAAACACCTGATGGACATGTAAAAAATGCTTCAAGAATAATGTATAATCAAATTAGAGGAATTGCAATTTTATTTAATTCCCTTTCCATACATTGTGTGGCTAGCCACATTAACATGATGTCAACAATTTTAAGAGAGAGCAGTGAAATTCTGTGAATATTATCAGTACAATTTAATTATTATAGAATACAACGAGCAAAAACATACCCAAGCAATATATGTATTTATATATATATATATATATATATATATATATATATATATATTTATATATATAATAGAAACAAATATTTATTCAATTCTTATTTGCTCTTTTAGTCTCTGTTTATTTCACAATGCTCACAAATTATTCTGTTCGTCCTTCACTCACATGCTTCCATTGTCTTTTTCTCTCTTACTGGACTTTGTCAAGTAGCAGGTAGTGTTGAGCTTGGTTTATGTTTGCCGCGTCCACGAGGTCCGCACGGCTCCACGCGGCCAAATTACGTCATTTTAGCAACCACGCCTCTCCACGCGGCCTCCTCCCGCCCCAAAATTTGTAACTACGCGGACGGTCCCGCGCGGAAAAACATGGCGGACTGGCAAGAGCTCATATTGCTGGAGGTTCGTAAATAGACATCTTTATGATTGGCCGATAGAGATCACTGTGATCAACTGTGTTTTAATGGAAGAGAGGACAGTCTCCTTTGTTCGCCTTTTTTCCTAATAAATAGCATAAAAGTTCTGCTTTGTTTAAGCTCACGGGTATCACCATCTTGTAAACAACAGTGATTACTACTTCTTCTATGGTGTAGTGTTGTATGCATGCCGTAGAGCTCTACGCCGCCCTCTACAGTCGTCAAGAATATTGGCTATCAGCAGGGACAAGCCACAAAAAGTATAAATGCTGCAAGAAGGCGTCTTGGCCGGTTACGCACGTCTCGTTTCCGCGCGGAATGTTCATTCGGCAAGCATAAACCAAGCTTTAGCAGTCTGGGTTGTTTAGCAGTTTTTTTCTGTTTGTTCCTGTCTGTTTGCTGTTCTCCAATATTCTGGAGAATTTCACTATATGTCCCGGTCGAGCTAAGGAGCTGTCCATCAAGCTGGAGGGCAGAGTCTACGGGTTGCACCAACCAGGTGTAGCTCATTGTGCTCATTAGCAGCGGAGTATATTAGGAAGTGGCAGCCAGAGCCCTCCTTGAGTGTTAAAGTCATATGGTAAAAACCTCAAGTCCATGTGTATTCTCCTGTGATTAGTTGTGTGAAATCCCTTGTGCTCTGCTACCGATTCTACATGTTCTTTCTGAGGCAAGCTACTTCTCCATTACAGATCTCCTCTTGAACAATATATCTTGCTTTTCTGAAGCCCTGGTCTGCAATCCATGTCTGACTGCCTTCAGGCTCCTTGTTCCTCAATGCTCTGCCTTCCAACCCTCTGTGCTTCCTCCCTTGCTCCTGGATTCTACTAACTGTTCATCTCAAGAAACCCGAAGGATGCTCTTGCAGCCATCCCGGACTCCTAGCGCTCCCTCACTGGTGTTTAGTTAACCATCCATCAAGTCCAAAGGAGAAATGTGAAATTTCCCACCTCAATTTTTTATGTTTCATTTTTGACACAGGAAAACAAAATGCTGACAATGTTTCCATGCACAATGATGACACTGAACACATTCAGCAACTCCTTCTAAATACATATACCAAATTTGAAAAGAAATTAAGCAAAGGCAATGTTATATCCATTTTGCTACCCTGCACAGGATAAAATAAATTAATATAAAAAATCAAAATATATAATTTTGTGTCCAAATGGAGATGATAGAAATACTGTAAAATGAGTATTATTTGGGGGATTTTTTTGTTCTGTGATCAACAGCAAATGGTTCTCAATTCAAAATAACCATAGAAACCACATATTCCCCATTTCCACTAGTGCCAGTACAGCGCTGAACAGGATGCTTTGGCGTGTTTCCATTACCTGTGTCTGTTCCGAACTGACCCCAGCCAAACCATTTTTTCGGACTACCTCTACCTTGGTTCAAAGCGTGCCGAAGTGACCCGAAACGCCCACCTAAGGACTGATTGGCCCGCTAATATGATATCCCTCTCACTCAAACGCAGCAGTGGTAGCTGCTGATTGGTCTGGAGTTGTTTGTCTCAGAGCAAGCTATACTTTAAAGTTTCAAATAAGCAGAACTCTGCAGTTAACTGCAAGCAGCCTAAAATTATAAATCAGTGTGATTATCGAATTAGCTATATAACTCTTAGACAATGTGGGGATCTTTTCTCTATATATATATATACTATTGAATTCATGCATTTCAGCATGTTGGCTGAGTGGTTACTGTTGGTGACTCCTGTTTGGTAGGTCTGGGTTCATGTCCCATTACTGCGGTGGTTGAAGTCTTTTTCACAGTACGTTCAGGTTCACAGATATTCTTCCTGGTTTAAGAAAATACTTTTTCTAGATTTGTTTTTAAAAGTATTATATTGTAATTTTAAATTATTTTAGTTTTTTTTAGGTTTTGTATTTCAATAAATGAATCCAAAACCACAATTCGAATGGCAGAGCAGTACTTTTAATTTGAGATTTTTAAATGCACCATTGCTTCTATTTATTTTTGTGTCAAAATATGATTCCCCAGACTAACATTAAGGGCCAAACCCCTCTTACTTCACAGGATTAAAGGTTCAGAATAGAGGATGAATATTTACAGAAACACTAGGAGGTAGGGCTGGGCAATATGGCTTAAAAATTAAATCTCTGATTTTTTTTATACCAAATCTGATTTCAGATTTTAATCACTTTTTTTGCTACCTGATTTTTTTTTTTTTTTTGTAAGAAGAAATTGTAACTGATAAAAAATATTTTCAAAAACCTGCTTTTATTGCAATCATCCTGTCCTGGAGCTGAATTTAATGTCCTACTAAAAAACAAGTGTTCTTGTAAAACAAGATGGCTAGATTGACATCACTCTGAGTTATATAAGTCTAAGTAGTTTTCCAAAAATTAAATCTTTAACAACAGAGATGCATTTTGCTGGAGCTTTTGTTAAGCTAAGCCCGCCCATGTCCTCGCCCACTACATTTCATTTGAGATGGTAATGAAAACACAACCTACCCATTCCAGACCGTACTGACCCGTTCCATGCTGTACCGTACTGGTCCTAGTGGAAATGGGGCATTAGAATGTTTTCTTTTTTTCAGTAGCTTTTCCCCTTCCATTGCAATACAAACATGGCCGCCCAGCGATTGGATTTACAATAATAAAAATTACTTATTTATTCTAGTCCCTTTTGTGTATTTAGCGCTAATATGAATAATTTCTAAACATTCATGGTTGGACTAATATACAGCTGTGGTCTTGTTTTGTGAACATTAGGGTCGAAACTTTGAGCAACAGTTGAAAATAAACACCTTTGTCCTGTTTTATTGTCTATTTATTGCGGATAAATATGTCTGTATCTTGGTGGGCCCACGGAAGGGCCCATAGGGCTTAGGGGGTTAAGGGAAGTAGTTCCTGGAAGCTGGCCCAGGAATGGATAAAGTATTTTCTGTTTAATAGATGAATTCAAGTAAAAAAAGGAAATAAAATGTCAGAGTTCTATAGTTAATAATGGGACGGTGCAAGGAAGTGTAATTAGACCAGTTCTTTATTCTATTATAAGTTATGCTTTAAAATATGCAGGGTATGATATTGGGAAAGCACGGTTTGCAGATGATGGAATTTATGGAAAAGAGGAAGAAACATTCAATATTTACGGAAAAAGATACAAGAAGAAATAATAATGGTACATAATTGGTCATATGATTGGGATTTTAAATTTTTAGTGGAAAAAACAAAAAGCATGGTATTTACAAGGAAAAGGAATGTAATAATTGATCTTAAATTATATAGAGAACAAGTGGAAGAAGTAAATCGTTTTTTTGATATTTGGGGGTTATATTTGATACTAAATTAATTTGGAAGGAAAATATCAATAAAATAGAAGAAAGATTTTTAAAAAAAGTAATAAAAATAATGAGATGTTTACAGGAGAATGAATAGGGAGCTAGTTACAAAGCATTGAAACAAATTCATATAGCAATGATTAGGTCAGTTATAGATTATGGCAGTATTTCATATAGTTCAAGTAAAACATTTTTAAAATAGAATGAGGCAATACAAAGGCTTTTGGGATATGTTGTGGAGCAATGAAAACAGCTTTAACAGTGTCAATACTAGTAGAAATGGGAGAGATGCCTTTGTATCTAAGATTAAAATTAATGAAACTGAATAATTGGGCTAATATACACATAATATACAAATGAATAACAGAAATCAAGTACTAATATCAAGGATGAGAATGGGGCATACAGCTTTAAAAAGTATGCTTCATTTAATAGGAAAGCATACTACAGGATAATGTGATTGTGGGAAGGATAGGGAAACAATAGAACATGTATTATATTATTGTAGAAAGTATATACTAGTGTTGTGTCTATAGAGTGCCCTCGGGTGCACTCTATACATATACTGTATATATATATATATATATATATATATATATATACCATGGGCTGTGTTTTCCTGTTTCAAGCTTGGGTCCTCTACCAGAGGCCTCGGAGCTTGAGGGTCCTGCGCAGTATCTTTGCTGTTCCAAGTACTGCACTTTTCTGGACTGAGATGTCTGAGGTTGTTCGAGGGATCTGCTGGAGCTATTCCTGGGTGTCACTGCCCCAAGTTGCTTAGGGTTACTTGAGTAGTAGCATTCCAACAGAGCCATATTCTCGCATCTCATCCATTTCCTCCTGGTTGTTCCAGTAGCCCATTTTTCATCAAGGTGCCCTGGTTCCCTAGCACCTGATGCAGACCTTGTTTGTCCGGGCGACGTCTGAGCTGGCATCTCATCTATTTCATTGTCTCTCATCATGGTATGAGGTAGGCAGTGCCGGATTTTAAATTCTATATTAAAGTGTTCCTCTATTGTGGATTAACTCCAAAACTGTCAATTAGCTCTATTCACGGTTGAGGATCCAGCTTTCCTCCGCAGGGTCGACAGAGTGATTTCCTGTTCCAGAAAACAAAGCAGAAAATACAACAACACAGATCTGTTTGTCATGAGACTGACCTGCAGGACGGCTCACCAAGTGTGCGCGCTGACTGACAGACCTCATCTCTTTTTATTGAACACAAAAGACTGAAGACAAAAAGAATCACATGACATGGTCACTCCCAGTACATACTCATTCATTGTGTGCCCCTTATCATCCACTTCCCTAAGTCTGGTTTTCCCCCAAAATGATTTACAGACACCCACTTTTATGGGGGTCTTAACCTAAACTATCTTTCTTCCTGTTTCTACACAACTGGGTAATTTCCTAAACACAACTTGGTATTTATGACTGTTGTAAAAGCCTGGTACTCATTTAAGATTGTTTTTACTTCAAACCCTGTTCTGGTACAATACGTCTCTGTGAAAACAAGTTGTCCTTCACTGTGAAACCAGCTTTGTTCCTTTCTGAAATAATAAGGCAGGTTATATGAAACTACATATAAAAATGTTTACCAACATATACGTAAAGCAGATTATACAAGAATGTAAATAAAAGTGTTCACAAATATATGGTATTCCTCAATTCCCTCTTTTCATTCGTTCCAACACGAATGAATTAATTTCTCTGAATGTCTCCTACAGGTTCCTGGAGGGGTAGCAACAGGTATTCACCCTGTAAATTATCACCCACTGCCTTCTCAATACATCTGCTAACTAAGGAATGGAGACAGGGGATGCAGCAGCATCCACAAAGAACCATAATTGACACAAAAACTGCTAATGACACCATTATGGACATTGCCAGAGTTTTCCACTTACCGAACATGTTGTTTAGCAAATCATCCCACATAGAGGTGTCAACGCCAGACTGTTCTTTCAGCCTATTTGAGAGTGTTCTAAGTCCTTCCACTACTTTAGTTGGTTTTCCTTCGGAGGCTGTGTTATTGGGGATAAAAGTACAGCACTGCTCACCGAAAATTGAGCATACACCACCTTTTTCAGCTAATAACAGATCTACTGCAATCCTGTTTTGGAAGGCCATAAGGGAGGTTGCGCTAAGTTGCTCATGTACGGCTTCAAATCCATCTCTAGTGTTATTTGCTAATTTCTGGACATTATAGTGAATATAATTTATTCCGTCAACGTTTTTATTTATGGAGCACCACCAGCAAATACTGGACTCTAATCCAGCATAAATTTGATTAACCAATTTGTATTCATCAAGTACACCTCTGGGAACACCTATAGAATCCATGTAAGTGGGATCAGAAACTGGAACAGTAGTTTCACGCTTGAATCTTCTTCCTGTGTACTGTATCAGAGGTTGTTCCCCCGTTGGAGAGGAAACGAACACTACAACTGACATGATTAAGGTGACCGGTGTACACAGACCTGTCCAATTTCTAGGTAAAGTTGATCTCAACGTTTTTCCACCACAATACCACCAAATGTCTGCTCTAGCCTGGAATGGGTTAGTAAAGTTTTGGATCGAAGAGCAATAGGAGGAGTTCATTGTACCTACCGGTTTATTACCTGGGGAGGTGTTGTTAAAACAGGTGAAATTGTTTAGAGCTACATTGCTGTCGAAAAATGGAGGGGTAGCTCGGTTATCTGCTATGGGAAATGGATCTTCCCACTGCGTACATTCAGAGACTGGATTCACCTGGGAGAGCAAGGAAACTAAACATGATGTGTTTAATTCAGTTGGTGTGGCTACTACTTTTAAAAGAGGCCTGGGGCCCATACAAACTATACAATCTTGGCTTACTGTATGTTGTTGAATTAAATAATTATCATAAGTAATTCAATGCATGTTCAAGCAGGGACAAAATGGAGCCAATTTCCAGTTTAACATTTATTTTGAACAGATTAACAAATTGCAGTTTTACAGAGGAATTTTGCCCCCGTCAGTTCCTCTGTGGTCCAGACTTAAAGAAATCTGAACAATTAACTGATCTTTATTTCACAGCTTTATAGACAACCGGGGCTGCCAGGGTTGTAGGCGTTCCTTCTCCTCGAAATCTTACTCCAATCCGATCATTTCCAAACAATGTCTGAGCTCTTATTGGCTGTCAGAAAATTATACAGTCATATGGGTGAGACGTTTTTTCTTAAAAGCTCATTCTGAATTTATGGTTTTATGGCAACACCCCAACTCTACAGACATCCTGTTTACAGCTTGCAATAAAAACTCACCCCAGAGTTTTATGACTTAAAAGCTTTCCTGCATAAACAATGCTTGACAAAACATTTCTTTACTATCATGCAAGCTAATTAAAACAGACTTTTACTTTCTGAATGATAAAAGTTTACAGAATTACCACAAGTCCCTCTTTTCAATCCATTTTTAAAAATGGATTGATTAAAGATCAAAACCTGTAAAGCTTTTTGAGAATGCAAAAAATCAAATCCAAGAAATTTCATCAGTTTAAAAACATGAAGTATTCCAGACTAAAATTCAAAAGACAAACTATTAAAATACCTTTTTTAACCTTAACTCCCATTAAAAATGTAAATATGTTAATCATAGATTCACCCTCTTTTGGCATTAACCAAAAAATTTATTTTAACAATTCCCACAAACTAATTCAAAACCCACAATGTATACGAATGTCTTACATGTGAAGAAATAATTAAATCTGACTTGATACATGTTAATTAGTGTGGAAGAAGCTCAGAAAATCCATGAACATAGACATTATTACTATATTATATTCTGAAAGAAATCAAACTTAAAGTGTTTAGAAACCTGTGAAATAGAAGGTATTAAGAACCCTTTTAGGCAGTGTTATCACTCTTCACTTGTGAATAAAATAGTTAATCAAATAGTTAAACAACCTGTAAAATGCAAAAAATTATTAATAAATGTTCAGTCTTTATTTGTATTCTGATCCTCTTTCTTCACTCATTTTATCCCCCTCAATGGCTCCTGGCAGCTGGAGAGCGATATACAGAGCTGATCTGTGTGGAGGGCTCCTATTTTTTAGTGTTCCAGTTTTCACTCCCAAATTTGCAAATAACCACTCTCTGAAATGCCAATTACTTCATTAATTGAGCATTTCCCCCAATATACACAAATGCACAGACAGGCTCCGCTTCCTATAGCTTAGCCCACCGATGTGGGCTGGTCAAAACCTGCTGTGCAGCTGATTGCTGAGTTGTGATCTTCTTCTGTAGATCCCTCTTTTGAGATGGCAATTTCAAATTGCCCATCTCATTCATTGGCACATAGATCACACTGGATGAGTAATATCACCACCCAAACAACCTTCTGGGTGAGCTAGGCCCCGCCGCCTGTGGCCCCAGCTTCCGATTCAGCTTGGTCAAAACCTTCACGACCCTCCTTAGGCAGAATCCGACCAGGTTCGTCGTTGGCGTGGAGCTGCACTTTGTGTGTGTTCCCAGCTGTCATCTGGAACTTTGCTGAACCACTGGACTCCTCACGCCTTCGACCTGGAGCTGTACCTTGGACGCCTTCAGCAGCTGTGACCAGAGGAGACTGTGTGCTCCTCACGTGCTGCTGAATCCTGGAGATAACCCTGGGGGCATAAGCTTGTAAACATCTAAAAAAGACAGTTTTTTTTTTTATCCGGTCTTGTGATCACTCCTTTTCAATCTAATTCAACTGCATTGTGCCAAGAAATTATTTCACCCATCTAATTAAAAATAATCCCTGGGGAAAGAGCAAATCCACATTATTTTGACACACCGTTGTTTTTCCTAAAAACTAACCCAAAAAACACCTCCCTCATTAATGGATTTAAAAACAAGAGCAGGCTCAAGAATTTACTTTTTGTGTACAGTTCAACTGATTACTATCCATTTGCTTGTTCACCCAAATTGATTCTTAAATTTACTTATTTTATTTATCCAGTTTAAGACACTTATGTCTGTTCCATTACAATATATCCTTTCTTAAATTCAGTACATCCCTGTGGATGAAAACGTAAAAGAAAGAAAAAAAAAAAAATGTTTTTTCTCTCTCACCAGCCAGCAACCCCCTGCTATCGGCCCAATTTTTTCTGCCAAATTTTGTTCCCGGTAAATGGTGGTATTTTACCCGGAGATAATCCTGGGGAAGACATGGGGTTATCAAAATACGTAGAACCTCGGCCACCTTCGATCAGACAAACAGAAACTCTTGTGGTTAATTCAGCAACAGTGACATTGAATCAACAGTCTTTGATCATCACTTCTTCAGCAGAAACTGTCCATCTCACGCCAGCCAAGTGAATTCACACATTGTCCTTGAAAGTTCAGCTCAGCATGAGGAAACGTGCTCCCCCCTAGGGTGGCCTCCAGTTCACCTGTGCCTCCCTGTGTTTGGGAGGAGAGCACAAAAGAGTCGTAATTCTGCGCTGGTCGTAAAGATGTTTCTCTCTGTGGCCGTTACGGCGGGCGCCTGGCACTATTGTCATCAGCCCACGCACCCCCACCCATCTCATCTCCCCAGGATCATAAATTCCATCTCAAGAATGTTTATCTGAGGGGTTTATCTGCTGCAGGATGAGAAAAAGAGAAAAAATATATAATTAGAGTAAGAAAAAAAAACAGACAGTGATCCTCTCAGCTCATTCAAATCAAGTTACATTCAAACATTTTACTTTCATATTCATTAGTCTCCTTCCTTGAATGCTGAATTTAAATATCTTCCACACTCAGACTGCCTATGTGGGCTCTACTTTAATTTTACTTCAATCAGTTATACTAGTAATAATTTCTTCAATATTAATTCTGGTAAAAATATACCAATCAACAGGTTTGCTCTCTCCACCAGGAATAATAATCAATCCTTATATGTCTAATTAAACTGTTGTTTTAATTCTTCCCCTGCTTATTTTAATTAATGATTCCTTCATTTTTCATCCAATTTATATTCTATATTTCATCAATGCAATGCCTTTCTCAATTTTTTCAATTTGATAAATGTCTCTTTCATCTCATGTGTAAATTAAACATTTATAAAGATGGAGCATCGCAATATCTCATCAACATACTTAGTTCTTAGAAAAACAAAATTAAATCAAAAAAGAAACAAACAAAAAGGCTGGATTTTTCTGTTAGATATTGCTAATACACCACTAAAACATTGCAATAACAAAAATAAAGGCAATAACCATCTGCAAAGGTTCTATCCCTTTTTTTAAAAAGTCGCTATGGAAGAGTGGCTCTCCTGGTTTCGCTTCACTGAGGTTGAGACGAATAGCTCATATTGAACTAAACCCCTTTGTAATCAGACTTCACACCACTTTTCCCCGACTCTGTCCCTTTAATCAATTAATAATTTCTGCTAATATAAGTATGCTACTTACATTGAGATACTGTTGTTGATGTTGAAAAAGGTTAAAAACATCAAATGTTTAAAACAAAACCAGAGAAGAGTACTCACTGATAACACAACATAGTTTACAAAAACAGTCTTCAGTTTGCTATACTTCAAAGTCTATCTATATTTCTAAAGAAAAATCCAAGATTTAAATCACTGACAAAACAACTTCCCTATAAATATTTGCCAAACCTAAAGTATATATTTTTTTTAACACAATCCAATATCCATTCAAAGTACTTTTGCTTATATGATTCCTCTTTAAACAAACCCTAGTCGCAATAAAATAAAAACCAGCATTCTTCTTTTCAGTATCCCTCTTTTCCTCTCAGGCTTCTTTTTTTATTTTCTTTTCTCCAATGATAAACACCAAATTAAATTGAAGCTTCTAGAGACGTCAAATACATTACCACTGAATCACGTTTTCTTTAATCCAGCTTCCCAAATTAACATTTTCCAAAGTTCTAATTAATAAACAGACCGCAGTTCAAAAATCTGGGTCATAATCCAAATTGAACCAAATATATAAATTTTGAGAGAGAAAGAGGAAAAAACAAAAAATAAAAATAAGAAAAAATAAAGAAAATAAAATCAAAAATCTAAATAAATTGTCAGTTACAGAGTCCCCACTAATCAAATGATATATTATGCCATTATTCTAGGATCAGATCTATTCCAAAATGTTTTAGGACCTGTAAATTTACTCTCAGCATCAATAAACTAGCTGAAGAACATCTGAAAGATTAATCTTAAATTTCAAAACCAAAACCGATTCTTATTTGTCAAAACAAAATGTGCATTCAAATATATGGTAAAAATTACTTCAATGTAGCTGGTCCAATCACATTTTGCCTCTACACGATCAGAATAAATGAATTTAGAATTTACTTCTTACTTTCAAATTAAACCATCATTCGGTCACATTCATTATTTGTTCTTAAATAAATCTACCTAAGACTTTAATTGTTACTTTCAATCCTTAGACCAATTCCAAATTTATCCCCAGTCTGTTAAAAAACAAACTGATTACTTAAAGATGACTCTGTGTTTTAATGTTTTCTTTTTTTTTAAAACCAAACATTCAAATCCCACTAGTTTATAAACTATCACTATGATAAGTGTTGTTTTGCATGGTAAAAACATTTAATTTATAACGGAATTGAAATGTACTGGGTTACTTCATGAGCCCCAGTTAAATTATGATAACTCCAATAAGCATTTTTGTCCATAAAATCCTTAAGAATGTTCAATTGTGTAAATAATTTAACACCAGTCTCCTTTAGGTCATTCATTCAGAGACCAAGCTATATTTCTAAAGTCTATAGAGCCATCAGAAATAAGCCAAACCTAATTTTAGCATAAATGATACTTATTTAAATCACAGACTCATTTTCTGTACCATTCAATACGGTGCTTATTAAAATAATTTAAACCAGTTTATTGCTTTCCAATTAATACCGTTTGCTTTTCGTTAAATGCTTATAATTACTACTTATAGCTTTATCTTTATTTAGGCCAACTTAACAACTCCTGCTTAGATCAATCAAAAAAGCAAAAAATCCACCTATTTAAAGATTCAAAAAATGCATCTTTTATTTTGACTATAAACTCCCTCCTTTTAATTTTAAAGATGAAATCAAAAATTAAAACTACACCAAGTCAGAATCGACTCATGAGTAACTGTTCTTAGTCATTTACGTTTAATTGTAACATGCATAATTATCCCAAATAAATTTACATGCTATCCTCATAGTTTTCGCTCTCCTCGTAAAACCAGTTAACCAAATTCAGCATGTACTTCTTAATCTTTAATCTCCGTACCGTAACAGTTCAGTTAAACATGAAACACCTTAAAAAATTGCCCTTCGTAGAAATGTGCTAAACCATTGCCGAAAGGGAGTAGCAACCAAAAGTTATCTGAGCAGTTTTCCCGAGGCCGTTTTACATCCTAATTAACCAGAAAAATTTAACAAAATCCAAATTCGTTTAAGTCTTAACAAGACAATCGTCTGCAGGAGTCTATAATCACTTTCTATCCAAAATCAACTTTCAGCTTGCAACAAATAGAACATGCAGTTAGCCACCACCGCTAACTTAGCACAACAGCCTATAGCAACGTGCTACCGTTAGCGTTCTCTGTGAAACGAAAGGCAAAACAGTACAAAAACGTACGGCGAAAAACTCCAAAAAATCACAACAAACACTTTAGAAGATGACTTACCGCAATACCAGGACTTAATCCGCACAATTTATACCACTGTACCAAACTTAAATTCGGCACGAACAAAAACAATCTCCTGTTCGTCCACGCGGACTGAAACATTTTTTTTCCAATTTTAGCCGTCCCGCACAGCAAACACCGATTCAACTACGTCCGTTACAGCCCAAAACCATTAACAAAAAACACAGCATTATAAGCGGTGGCTTTTAGACCTAATTAATTATTTTATCGCGGAGGTTTCAGACCAGTCTGTTACAAGTTTCGTAGTCCGCTTTGAGAAATTTCCTGGCGCCGGCTTCCAGAAAACCCCTCAAAAGACTCGAACAGACGGCAGAAAACCGCCTACTACCACTAATTTATTTATCAAAACATATAGGCACAGCTATCGTATGTTAGCCGTGCTATCAAGTAAACAACTCACACAGTATTAGCTCCTAGCTTAGGGCGGCCGCTCTGATGGCCTGTCGTAAATGTTCACAACTAATTCTTATAGATATTTAATTTCAGTTATCCATCATATTCAGTTATATATTTATTTATCTATGTTAATTTATTTATTATACTCGAGTTCATTATTTATACTATAACATTTTAACACAAAACGCAACATCGCCAGCACTTCTCGCCAAGCGCCTGCGTAAAAAACATCTCACACACACACATAGACACCCTTGTACAAGCAAAATTTAAAACACTAACCTCGTCGGAGCTCACCAAAAAAACAATGCCGGACCATTAACACATCCCGTTCGTGGTGCTCAGCCACGCGTCTGGAATTATACGCAGCCCCTCTCCCAGGTAATTCGATAGACCCAACAGAGGGCGACCCAGGCCCTTCCTGCTGCTATGTCGCTCGTAGCCTGGGAGCGTCCAGAAAAGCGTCCTTATCTGGGTAGAGTGGCCAACTCGTCGAGTATCGATCCGCACTTGTGGCTCCGATTTGAGTCGTTGAAGATATCGGTCCGTCTGCTCCATTGTCCTCTCCGTCCTCCCCGGAGAAAGGAGTAAGAAACTCCATCTCCCAGCAGGCACCGGTGTCTCTCTGCGGAGCACAAAGCAGTCGCAGTCCTGCTCAGAAGAGAGACACAGACCTCAGAGCAGCTTTAACATACTCCGGGCATGCAATAGTGAATCTGCTCAAAACAAAAAACATATTTAACTGGCATGACAACATTACCCAATGTTAGATTAACCAATCAATAGAATTAAAAAAACTACGCAACTCTGCGCAGATTGTCAATAGAGCAAATACATGTCCGTTTATTAACTTAAAAAATAACTGGAGTTCGGTCCAAAAACCCTGCACACGTCGAGGTCACCAAATTGTTGTTGAATTAAATAATTATCATAAGTAATTCAATGCATGTTCAAGCAGGGACAAAATGGAGCCAATTTCCAGTTTAACATTTATTTTGAACAGATTAACAAATTGCAGTTTACAGAGAAAGTTGCCCTAGTTTCTCTGCGGTCCAGACTTAAAGAAATCTGAACAATTAACTGATCTTTATTTCACAGTTTTATAGAAAAGCGGGCCTGCCAGGGTTGTAGGCGTTCCTTCTCCTCGAAATCTTACTCCAATCCGATCATTTCCAAACAATGTCTTAGCTCTTATTGGCTGTCAGAAAATTATACAGTCATGATGGGTGAGACGTTTTTTCTAAAAAGCTCATCTGAATTTATGGTTTTATGGCAACCACCCAACTCTACAGACATCCTGTTTACAGTTGCAATAATGGCCTCACCCAGTGTTTTTATGACCTTAAAAGCTTTCCTGCATAAACAATGCTTGACAAAACATTTCTTTACTATCATGCAAGCTAATTAAAACAGACTTTTACTTTCTGAATGATAAAAGTTTACAGAATTACCACATGTATTACCTGTTTTCTCAGCCTGTCAAGAATGAGAATGAGAACCACCAAGGATTGCAAACCCAAGAGTTTTAGGAAGGAAAATTTATTTAGTCCAAAGAGCACAGCCGCTTCGGGTGGGGAGGCCCCCTGGCCAACAGAGAGCGGGATCACTAGGGAGGGTAGAGGAGAGGTTAGAAGCAATGCAGGACACAAGGGAAAACTGAGGAAAGTCCCTCCTTGTGGGTCCTGAGGCTCGAGAAATCCAAATCCAAAACAGGAAGAGAATCAGAAATCCAAACATAAAGTGTCCTCCAAAACGGGTCTTGCAATGATCTAATCAACAGAAAGTGTCCTCCAAAACGGGCTTTGCAATGTTCTACTCACAGACTTGAACAGGCACTTTAAAGAGAGCGGGTCTGATGGTCAGATAGGTGCTAGCAGAGAGTGAAAGAAGCCTGCAGGTATTTAAGGACTGCAGCCCAGGTGCAGCCAATCTCCTGACGAGGACGGGGTCTCCAGCAGGTGCTAACGAGCACAGGGAAACAGACTAGGACAGTTACAGCAGATCCTGACAGTACCCCCCTCCTAACGTCCAGCTCCTGACGGATGGCCAGACTGCTCAGGATGCTCTCTGTGGAATTGGGAGATCAGACTAGGGTCTAAAATAAAGCGAGCAGGGACCCAGGAACGTTCCTCCGGACCATAGCCCTCCCAGTCAACCAAGTATTGGTAGCCCCTTCCCCGACGACGACACTTGAGCAGACGTCTCACCGTGAAGACGGGCCCTCCCTCGATGAAGCGGGCGGGGGGTGGCGGGTTGATGGGCTGACTGAAGGCGCTGCTCTGTACTGGCTTCACTCTGGACACATGGAACGTGGGGTGGACCCTGAGGGGTCTGGGAAGGCGCAGGCGGACCGCTACAGGGTTGACCACTTTGGTGATAGGGAAAGGACCGACGAACCTCGGTGCCAACTTCCTGTTCTCCACACGAAGGGGCATCTTAGCTGTTGACAACCAAACCCTCTGCCCCACTCGATAGTTGGGATCAGGAGTCCTCCTCTTGTTGGCAGCCTTGCAGTATCCCTCAACAGAACACAGTAGGGCCCGGCGGGCACGTCTCCAGGCCTGGTGACACCGCCGGACAGATGCATGGGCAGAAGGCACCGAGACCTCACGCTCCTGTGAGGAGAACAGGGGTGGTTGGTAACCAAAAACGACCTCAAACGGAGACAGACCTGTAGCAGATGACTTGAGGGTGTTGTGGGCAAACTCTGCCCAGACGAGATTCCGGGACCATGAGGTGGGTTCACGAGCACACAACAGCTGCAGGCTAGTCTTCAGTTGCTGGTTCAACCTCTCAGATTGCCCATTGGTCTGTGGGTGCCAGCCTGAGGAAAGGCTGACAGAGACTCCGAGTAAACGGCAGAAAGGAGACCAGAATCTGGCGGTGAACTGGGAGCCTCGGTCGGAAACAATGTCTCTGGGGATGCCATGAATCCTAAACACATTGGTCAGCAGCGCCTCCGCCGTCCCCTTAGCAGTGGGGAGTCTAGGAACGGCAACAAAATGGACCATCTTAGAGAACCTGTCAACAACAGTCAGGATCACAGTGTTACCCTCTGAAGGAGGAAGTCCAGTCACAAAATCCAGCGAGATGTGGGACCACGGCCTTCTTGGAACAGGTAACGGGCGCAGAAATCCAGCAGGGGGTGAGTTGGTGGGTTTGACCTGAGCACAATCGGGGCAAGCAGAAACGTATTCCTTGACATCACTGGCGAGATTGGGCCACCAAAACCGCTGTCTGATGACCTCAAAGGTCCTCTTCTGGACCGGATGGCAGTACATACGTGAGGTATGGAACCACTGCATCACCCGAGGCCGAAGGTTCTCTGGGACGTAAAGGCACTCTGCGGGACAGGCAGACTGAGGGGAAGAACTATGGTTAGCTGCCATTACCTCCTCCTCAAGGTCTGTGTTGGTAACCGCCAGTCGCGCAGAAGTGGGAAGGATGAACACAGGAGTCAAGGTCACAGGTGTGCAGTCATCCCGCCGTGACAGAGAATCCGCTTTGGTGTTCTTTGAGCCTGGCCTATAGGACAAGGAGAAGGTAAAACGGTTAAAAAACAGGGCCCAACGAGCCTGACGTGGGTTCACCCGCTTGGCGGTGCGCAGGTACTCCAGGTTCTTGTGATCCGTGTACACAAAAAAAGGAATCTCAGCCCCCTCTAGCCAGTGGCGCCACTCCTGCAGGGCCTCCTTGACAGCCAGTAGCTCCCGATCCCCCACATCATAGTTCCTCTCTGAACTGGTTAAACGCCGGGAAAAATAGGCACATGGGTGAACCTTATTGTCATCCCTGGAGCGTTGGGAAAGAACAGCTCCAAGGCCCTCATTGGATGCATCCACCTCCACGATGAACTGCCTTGCTGGATCTGGAGTGGTGAGTACAGGAGCTGAAGTGAAGCGGTGCTTAAGCTCCTGAAAAGCAGCCTCTGCTCTCTCGTTCCAGGAGAAGGTTCTCTTGCAGGAAGTTAGGGCATGGAGTGGAGACGCGATCTTACTGTAGTTCCGAATGAAACGGCGGTAAAAGTTTGAAAAACCAAGAAACCTTTGGAGGTCCTTCCGGGTCGTTGGCCGGGGCCAGTCCAGCACAGCTTTCACCTTCACAGGGTCCATCTCCACCCTCCCTTCTGAAATGATAATTCCCAAAAATGACGTAGTTTTAGCATGAAACTCACACTTCTCTGCTTTGACGTAAAGCTGGTTCTGGAGTAGCCTCAAGAGAACCTGACGAACGTGATCGATGTGGTCAGTGTCAGACTTTGAGAAAACCAAAATGTCATCCAAGTAAACAAACACAAATCTGTTAATCATATCCCCCAGGACGTCATTGATTAGGTTCTGGAAGACTGCGGGGGCATTTGTCAGGCCGAATGGCATTACCAGGTATTCGTAGTGACCAGATGGTGTGTTGAAGGCAGTCTTCCACTCGTCCCCAGCCCTGATGCGAACTAGATGGTAAGCATTGCGAAGATCCAGCTTCGTGAAGACTGTGGCACCCTGAAGAAGTTCGAAGGCAGACGACATGAGTGGTAAAGGGCATCTGTTGCGGATTGTTACCTCATTTAGTCCTCTATAGTCAATACACGGCCTCAAACCCCCATCCTTCTTCTTTACAAAGAAAAAGCCTGCTCCTGCTGGAGATGAAGAGGGCCTGATCAACCCAGCTGAGAGAGACTCCTCAATGTACTTGTTCATGGCCTCCCCCTCTGGACCTGTAAGTGAGTACAGCCGACCTCGAGGGGGAACTGCACCAGGAACTAAATCAATGGGACAATCGTATGGGCGGTGCGGTGGCAGTGATGCGGCTTTCACCTTGTTAAACACCTCCTTGAGGTCATGGTAGACCTTGGGTACCTTGGTCAGGTCAGGATACTCCTCTACTGTGGTGTTAACCTGGCGGGAAGAGTCTCTCCCCATGGCACGGAGGCACTTAGATGGGCACTCAGGCCCCCAGGCCAGAATACTCCCAGTCCTCCAGTCCACCTGTGGGTTATGCCGACAGAGCCAAGACAGACCAAGAATGACAGGCAGATCAGTGTCCTGAGAACATGAAAACTGATTAACTCAAAATGATTGTCTATCTGCATCTTGATTTGCTCAGTGATCAGGCGGCTGACAGTGATGAGGTGATTGTCAATGGCTCTGACCTTGAGTGGATGTTGAAGAGGATTGACCCTCACTCCCCACTTCCTGACCAGCTCCTCGGACATGAAGCTGCAGTCAGCGCCGGAATCAATGAAGGCCTTCTCCCCTTGTACCTGCTTATTGATGTAGAAGTTGACTTTAATTCTGTGGTTGGGCTGGGAGGATGAAGACATGGATCGGCTCACACACGACCCCTCCTTTCGTGCTGAGCCGCATCTTTTACTGGACAGGACTGGACATGGTGACTTGGAGAGGCACAGTAGAAACAGAGGTTCTGACATGACCGTCTGTCTCTCTCCTGCTGGGAGAGTTGGGTACGGCCCAGCTGCATGGGCTCCTCTTCTGGTCTAGGTGGAGGAAGGCTTGGGCCGGTGGGCCACCTTGGGCTCGAACCGCGGTTAGGAAACCTCAGCCTCTGAGACCTCTCCCTGTTGGACTCTCTGATTCGTCGGTCAATGCGAGAGGCCACAGAGATCAAATCATTAATGGCGGACGGGAGCTCACGAGCTGCTAGCTCGTCCTTTATGCGGTCAGACAGACCCTGATGAAACATGTCAAACAATGCATGTTGATACCACTTACTCTTGGCTGCCAGAGTCCTAAACCTGATGGCAAAGTCATCTACACTTTCCTTACCTTGGTGCAGATGGGTCAGTTGGTAAGCGGCCTCTTGGTGGGGTTTGATAGGATCAAAAACCTCCCTCAGTTCAGCTGAAAACTGCTGGTAAGAAGAGCAGACATGAGACTTGTTGCACCACTGGGCCACCGCCCATTGTGCGGCACGGCCTGTCAGCAGAGAAATCACGTAGGCCACTTTGGACTCCTCAGAGGGATATGAGGAGGGCTGGAAGGCGAACTGGATCTCACACTGGGTCAAGAAAGTCTCACATGATGCAGAGTCGCCGCCATACCTCTCAGGTGTTGCAATGCAGGGCTCGCGTACCTGCTGCACAGTCACACTAGCTGGAGCTTTCTGGGATAAACTCATCGCCTCCAGTCTTCTTGTGATCTCATGAATCCCATTAGCCAGTGCAGCCATCTGTGACTCATGACCGCTCAGTCTCCCAGTGATCTGATCCTTCCACTCCTGGGTTGACCCTGGGTCCATCGGTGTGGCCGGATCGTTCTGTCAAGAATGAGAATGAGAACCACCAAGGATTGCAAACCCAAGAGTGTTAGGAAGCAAAATTTATTTAGTCCAAAGAGCACAGCCGCTTCGGGTGGGGAGGCCCCCTGGCCAACAGAGAGCGGGATCACTAGGGAGGGTAGAGGAGAGGTTAGAAGCAATGCAGGACACAAGGGAAAACTTAGGAAAGTCCCTCCTTGTGGGTCCTGAGGCTCGAGAAGTCCAAATCCAAAACAGGAAGAGAATCAGAAATCCAAACATAAAGTGTCCTCCAAAACGGGTCTTGCAATGATCTAATCAACAGAAAGTGTCCTCAAAAACGGGCTTTGCAATGTTCTACTCACAGACTTGAACAGGCACTTTAAAGAGAGCGGGTCTGGTGGTCAGATAGGTGCTAGCAGAGACGATCCGGCAGAGAGTGAAAGGAGCCTGCAGGTATTTAAGGACTGCAGCCCAGGTGCAGCCAATCTCCTGACGAGGACGGGGTATCCAGCAGGTGCTAACGAGCACAGGGAAACAGACTAGGACAGTTACAGCAGATCCTGACACAGCCATAAGCAACCAATTATTAGTGGATCCTCCAATTCCTGTCATTATTTCAAAATAATCATCTGGAGTAGGATGTTCTTTAACTATGCTACCCCGTGATACTGAGGCTTGATTCTGGCTTACTGAGGAAGATACGTTGCGGGGGTCTTGGCATACTTTAATGGGAAATCAAACATCTTTTCCACCTTTGTGTACCCAGATCAGGAAAAGCGCACACCCTTGGCCACTGATACTATTTTGTGAGGGGATAAGATGGCTTTTAGTTAGGTTAACAGTGATGAGTAATTTATCTGCAGCTTTAGCTAACCTCACCAGGGGGCGCATATGTTTTGCAAAAGCTGATGTGGTGTAACTGCTCCAATCATATCCTGGTGGGTCAGCAATCAGAGTGGACCAACTCGTATCCTTTTGGTCATTAGTTATGTACCAGGAGGGATAATCCTTATACCAAATTGCTTGTTTTCCATTCCATGTTAGAGTGTTAAGTGGGATGGTAATTACTGCCGATCCTCCTTCTGGGATACAGAAAGGTGAAAACCATCCTGGTGCATAATATGGTCCTTGTGTGTCGCTACACTTAGAGTTAGGGGATGGTTTGGCAACCACATGTCTCCTTGGCCTATTACTTAGTGGGAGTGAGCTAAAAGAGACCTGTGTCGGATTTTTGGAACTGTTATAGGGCCAATCCCCACAGCAGTAGAAAATGATGTTAACTATGATTATGCTGCATAGTCCTAGGCCACACAGCAACTTTGTGTTGCCCCAGAGTTGCATGTTTTCAAGGTTTGTTGTGCTATTTTAGTTTAGTCTTCACTTTGTTAAGGTTTTAATGTGAGAAGCACAAGTTACTTTTGAACTTTATTAAAAGTTGAAAACCCTGGCAATGATAAGCAGATCTCAAAGAACCACAATGCAAATACACGACCAAAATGTAATAAAAAAACACAATTGACCATCAGTTAACATGATTGTGCTGTAAATAACTAAATAAAACTGAAAGAATAATGTAACTGTTAAGAAACCTTGATAAAATCTTAAGAAACCTATTGAACTTCTGGAATCTCTCTAGTCTTTCCTTTCCCTAGGTCTGGCTTGTAATATCTTGTACACTGGGTCATACCATGCCTTCAGGAAAACTTACCTCAGCTAGTCTATCTTTCTATCTAAAGGACCCTTTTGGCTTATTAAGAAAACCTTAAAAATACTTGGATGTTAAGAAATCCTGAAAATTAAATGATTAAAAATTAGTTAACTGGGGTGTTAATAAACCCTCTTAGGCAGTGTTAAGAAAATGCACCTGTGAATAGAAATGGTTAAGTAAATGGTAAAAAAAAACCCTGTAAAATGCATTAGTCCTTCAGTATAATTTTAATCTTCTTTTTTCGTTCTTCACTCTCGTTGTAGAGCCCTCTAATGGCACCTGGCAGCTGCGAGAGCGATGTAACAGCTTTTTTCAGCTGTTTCAGCTAAAATAACATATTCCCTCTTTGGAAATGGTAATTACTTCATTAATTAACCATTTCCCCCCACAACTAATTTCTTCTGGGTGAGTCAGGCCCCGCCTCCAGTGGCTTAAGCTCCCGCTTGGTCAAAACCTTTCTCACCCTCTTTAGATAGATTCCCTTAGATTATTAGAGATCTGCTGCAGTGTGCGGGATGGATCAGGAGCCAGGGCACACTGTGACCAATGAAACCAGGTGGATCCTTTGCCTTTAAGCTGGACAGCGTGGGTGGTGCGCGCAGAAACCAGAAATGGACCAGACCAGCGAGGTTCCTGCCACTTTCTTTTGAACACCTTCAGCCAAACCCACTCAGCCTCTGTGGGTGCCGGAGCTGGACCGTGAGTGACGTGTGGAGCTGGTAGGAAGGAGGTCACCAGAGATTTCAGCTGTTGATGTTCACCACGAGGGTCGGGAGCAAGATGAGAAGAGACTTGAGGCTCCCTGCCGGCCCAGGGACCAGGGAAGATCCTGCCAGTAAGGATCTCATAAGGAGTAAGACCTTTTGTTCTGCAGACTGATGATCTAATGGCCATTAGAGCAATAGGGAGGGCGTCCAGCCAATTTAGCCCTGTTTGTGCTGATATTTTTGCTAGCTTCAACTTTAAATTTAGGTTTGAGCGCTCAATCAATGGTAAATGGACTGAACTTATATAGCGCTTTTCTAGTCTTACTGACCACTCAAAGTGCTTTACATTGAAGCCACATTCACCCATTCACACACACTGACACCCAACATGGCTCGGTAGGACAATGTAGAATTTTAGGGGTTAAGTGCCTTGCCCAGGGGCACATCGACATGTGGCTGGAGGAAGCTGGAATCGAACCTACGACCCTCCGATTGCAAGCCAACTACTCTACCACTGAGCCACAGTCGCCCGTGCCAAATTTATGGGTGATCCCCATATGCTTTTCAACCCATTGTAGATGTTCATTCTTAAAGTGAGTGCCATTATAAGATCTCACTCTGGTGGGAAAGCCATGGAACGGGATCCAGTGGTTAATTAAACACTTAACCACCATTTTAGAATTCCTCGCGCCTAGCAGGAACTGCTTCAACCCATGATGTCAGGCGGTCTATCATAACCAACAAATACCGATAACCCCTAATAGGAGTTACCATATCTGTATAATCAATAACCACTTCCTCCCCTGGCCGAGACAGGTTCTGAAAAGTTCCCATCTCTGGCTTGATAGTGGGTTTTGGATTAAACTGCCCACAAACAGTACATTCACTCAAAAAATTCTTTACCCAGTCTGATAAATATGGGTGCCACCAGAAACACAGGTTCCTCTTCATCTGGTTAAAAGAGACATGTGCCTGTCCATGAGCTTCTTGGAAAAGTGTGAGTTTCAAACTGGCTGGCAACACAAGTCTCCCATCTGGGCCTCTCCAGTAGTTATTTGAGAAAACTGCACCTCTGTCTTTCCAAACTGATTTCTCCCGTGGGGCTGCATTCTGCTGAGCTAGCTTCACTTCCTCTGCAAAGCTGTCTGATATTTCCTGTAAATCTGTAACCACTAGCTGTGTTTTTGTCTGTGGCTGGTAACCTGCAACAGTTTTTGCAGCCAGATCTGCAGCTTCGTTACCTCTAGCTTGAGCTGTGTTTAACTTACTGTGGCCCTTACACTTTAAAATGGCTAATTTAGAGAGTAGCTGCACTGCTTCTAAAAGCTCCATGATATCTGAGTTATGCTGAATTGGCTTGCCTGTGGTGGTGACAAATCCTGCCCTTTTCCACTGTGGTAGCTCATAATGAATAACAGAGAAACCATAATTAGAATCAGTCCAAATGGTAACTTCTTTTCCAGTTCCCCACTTACAGGCTTCAATCAGAGCCCTGATCTCAGCTCGCTGCGCGCTGTTTGCCATGTAGTTTTCCTGACACCACTGTCTGTTCAGTATTGTTATCTTGCAACACCACAGCAAAACCTGATTGTAAGTCACCTTTACTGTCCCTAAAACAACAACAATCTGTGTACAGGGTCAGTCCTGTGGGGAGTGGTTCTGTCAACAGGTCTGGTCTTATTTTTTGGGCCACAAAATTTAGTGCAACACAGTCATGAGGTTCCCCAGTGTCGCTGAACTGATCTGCCATGTTTATGCCATCATGGATGAAAGTCAGATTTGGTGCTTCTAGGATTTTACTGAGACGTTGCTGGCGCAGGGTGGACAAAGTGAAGGCCTCAGAATTGATCAGAGCCATAACACCATGAGATGTGAGGATGTGGAGTGGGTATTGTTGAATTAAATAATATCAAAATTAATTCAGTGCATGTTCAAGCAGAGACAAAATGGAGCCAATTTCCAGTTCTTAACATTTATTTTGAACAGATTAACAAATTGCAGTTTACAGAGAAAGATGCCCTAGTTTCTCTGGGCCAGCATAGTGTGAAAAACATCTAAAAAAGAAATGTTTCCGTTTCATAGACTTTTATAGGCACCATATTTCGCTAGGATTGTAGGGCCGTTTCTTCTCCCTCGAAAACCTGCTTTCCAATCAGCGAACAGATTTTAAACAGTGGTCTTAACGATGATTGGCTGTCTGAAATTATGGCAGTCTAAATGAGACGGGTCCCTGTTCTTGGTCAAG
Organism: Apricaphanius iberus; assembly: GCA_028564705.1. Classification (NCBI taxonomy): domain Eukaryota; kingdom Metazoa; phylum Chordata; class Actinopteri; order Cyprinodontiformes; family Aphaniidae; genus Apricaphanius; species Apricaphanius iberus. The sequence goes on along the minus strand of JAPXFQ010000846.1, from coordinate 958,358 downwards.
AAGGAATCATGTCTGATGAATTATAGGTTTTATGGCAACACTCCCAGCTTCATGGCCTTGGTCCCGGCATACTAAATCTACAGACATCCTGTTTTTACAGCCTGCAATAAAACTTACCCAAGAGTTTTATGACTTAAAAGTTTATCCCAATAACAAATACTGACAGACAATATATTTTTTACAACCATGCAAACTATATAAAACAGACTTTTACCTTCTGAATAATAGATGTTTAAAACATATGTAGAAATAATACCACAACTCCCTCTTTTCAATCTTTTTTTTGAAAATAGATTGATATCTTCTCTGTACTCTCCTTCAGGGTTAGTGTTTAGAACTTAAGATCAAAACCTGTATTGCATTTTGAGAATGCAAAAAACTCAAACCCAAGAAATTTCATCAGTTTAAAACATGAAGTCTTTCATATGATACCACAACAAGACTTCCAGATTAAAATTCAAAACACAACCTGTTACAATACCTTTTTTAACCTTAACTCCTATTACTCAAAAATGTCAATCTGTTAATTATAAATTCACCCTCTTTTGGCATTATACAAAAAAATTATTTTAACAATTCCCAAAAACTAATTCAAAAACCCAAAAATGTATAAGAATGTCTTACATGTGAAAAGTTAACTAAGTCTAGCTTTAATGTATGTGAATACTGTGGAGGAGGCCCCAAAGAAATACAATACAATTTAATACCCACAAGATAATGAGAAAACACAATTGACTATCTGTTCTGAAACGGATCAAACTTAGAGTGTTAAGAAACCTGTGAAATAGAAGGTATTAAGAAATCTTTAAGAAACCCTCTTAGGCAGTATTAACAATCTGCACTTGTGAATAAAAATAGTTAAACAACCTGTAAAATGCAAAAAATTATTAAAAAGTCTATTCAGTCCTTTATATATTTTTTTTCTGTAGTCTTCTTTCTTCTCTCTCGTGGTTAACCCCCCAATGGCACCTGGCAGCTGGAGAGCGATGTACAGAGCTGATCAGTGTTCCAGTTTTACTCCCATATATGCAGATAACCACTCTCTGAAATGCCAATTACTTCATTAATTGAGCATTTCCCCCAATAAACACAAATCCACAGCTGGCCCCGCTTCCAATAGCTTCAGCTTCCGTTTCAGCTTGGTCAAAACCTTCTTGACCCTCTTTAGGTAGATTCCTGCTGATCCTCGACCAGGTTCGTCGTCGCCGTGGAGCTGCATTCAGTAAATGTCTATAAAGGAACTGTTCTTTTCCAAATGAAATCACAATCAGATGATTACAATAATAACAATAATAATCCCTCTTTAATGGTAAATTACTCCCGTAATTGACCATTTCCCAAACACAGCCAATTCATTCAGGTGCAGGAAGATGCGATCTGATGCCATTAAGAAAACCTGGTATGGAATCAAATGATTAATTTAACATTTACGCATTTTTTCTGAATTCTTCCTTACAGCTTAAAAAACCCATAACATGTGTCAGAAATAGCCAGAAATATATCCCATAAAATACGCAAAAACTAACCTAGTTAGCCTGAGTTTTTCCCACTTTAGCTGTCAGACCCTGTAAATTTTCCAAGTATAAATTAACAAAAACTAAAGCAATAAATTTAAAGTATCCAATTATCTTCAAATTCACCAAACCTGAGCATGGGAACAGAGCCATGTTTTCCCATCCAGCACCCGACAGGCCTGTCCTACTGGGGCAGCAGCTTCGTGCCTCTCCCCATTTTCCTCAGGTGCTTGCGGTGGATAAAGCCAAGAACGTTTGTTAATCTCAGCAAATTGTCTCCTGCATTGTTGTGAAAGGCAGTTATGACAAGACATTCCACAGATAAGCAGACCAGACATTCCATCCAGCCTCAACACAAAGCACCGAGCTCCCTTGCCGCCTTTGGAGTGCGTCAACAGTGGACAAACAGCCATTCACGTCCCATGCCCTAATTTGGCAAATCAATATAATCGTATTTAGTTTTACCAAACATGTCCAGACAAGTAGATCTATGGTCTGATCACAAATACAATCAAAAGTATAGAAAAACGCAGGTTAACCTCTATCAGTCAGTCTTACCCACTCTGCAAATTCTTTCATCACCCCCATAACTTCCTTCCTGGGCAATACATTTCAGTCTCAGCAGTCTCCCAAATCCTTGAGGTGAGTAAAATATCTGAAAATTAATCAGTAAGATCAGTAGGCTCTATGTTGATGTCCTGCAAAATGGTGTCCGAAAGCAAACATAACTTTTATATCATAATGTCTATTCCTCAGATATAAACTGCATTGATACCATTCACTAATTCTTTTCTTCAAAGTTCAGTGGTCTGTTCACAAAGTAAATAGATAAATAAAAAAAAAAAATAAAAAAAAAAGGCTGGATTTTTCTGTTAGATATTGCTAAAGCACCACTAAAACATTGCAATAACAAAAATAAAGTCAATAACCATCTACAAAGATCCAGTCTCCAAACTCCCCATCACTTAAGTGTAGTGGATCTCTATCAAGCTGGCTCAGACAAAAAATATCAAAATTAAAAACATCAAATGTTTAAAACAAAATCAGAGAATAGTACTAACTGATAAACACAACATAGTTTACAAAAATAGTCTTCAGTTTGCTATACTTCAAATTCTATCCATATTTCTGAAGAAAAATCCAAGATTTAAATCACTGACAAAACAGCTTCCCTATAAATATTTCTGTGGGACTTTAAAACCGTAGTGCAAAACATGCACGTCTCATTCCCTGATCAAATTGATGTGAAAGTAACCAGGTGGTTGCTTATTGTTAGAAATTGCCAAACCTAAAGTACTTTTTTTTAACACAATCCAATCTAAATTCAAAGTACTTTTGCTTATATGATTCCTCTTTAAACAAACCCAAATGTGCTAACTTGCCCAAATATTCTGATTGTAAATAATGAAAACATTTCATACTTCAAAAACATCTGTCCGATTCTGTGAAGTGAATCAAACATAGTCAAACTGATTTTTTTCAACTAAAAGTCATCTTAAATTTTTTGTAGGATACATAGTAGTCTAATTCCCCTTAGCAGTAGAACAAAAAAACAAAAAATTCAATACAGGAGGTTCAAGAGATAAGATTTCTCTAAACAGAAACTAGTAGCATTAAAAAAAAAAACTAGCATTTTTCAGTATCCCAATTATCCTCTCAGGCTTCTTTTTTTTCTTTTCTCCAATGATAAACACCAAATTGAATTGAAGCTTCTAGAAATGTCAAATAAATTACCACTGAATCATGTTTTCTTTAATCCAGCTTCTCAAATTAACATTTTCCAAAGTTCTCATTAATAAGCAGACCGCAATTCAGAAATCTGGGTCAGAATCCAAATCGATACAAATATATACATTTTGAGAGAGAAAGAGAAAAAAAATAAAAATAAGAAAAAAATAAAGAAACTAAAATCAAAAAAATCTAAATAAATTGTCAGTTACAGAGTCCCCACTAATCAAATGGTATATTATGCCATTATTCTATGATCAGAACTGTTCTAAAATGTTTTAGGACCTGTAAATTTACTCTCAGCTTCAAGTGGACTAGCTAACAATCAATGAATAACATCTGAAAGATTAATCTTAAACTTTAAAACTAAAACCAATTCTTATTTGTCAAAACAAAATGTGCATTCAAATATATGGTAAAAATTATTTCAATGTAGCTGGTCCAATCACATTTTGCCTCTTCACAATCAGAATGAATGAATTAGAATTTACTTCTTACTTCTAAATTAAACCATCATTTTCGATCACTGCTGATATTCATTATTTGTTCTTAAATAAATCTACCAAAGACTTTAATTGTTACTTTCAATCCTTAGACCAATTCCAAATTTATCACCAGTCTGTTTTAAAACAAACTGATTCCTTAAAGATGACTCTGTGTTTTAATGTTTTCTTTTTCTTCTTCAAACTCAAACATTCAAATCCCACTAGTTTAGAAAATATCACTATGATAAGTGTTGTTTTGCATGGTAAAAACATTCAATTTATAACGGAATTGAAATATGCTGGGTTACTTCTTGAGCCCCAGTTGAAATTCGATAAATCCAATAAGCCTTTAGTGTCCACAAAAATCATTCGTTTTTCGGTTCATCGTTTAAATAATTTAACATCAGTCTCCTTTAGATAATTTATTCAGAGACCAAGCTATATTTCTAAAGTCTATAGAGCCATCAGAAATAAGCCAAACATAATTTTAGCATAAATGATACTTATTTAAATCACAGAAAGAATTCATTCTGTGTACCATTCAACACGGTGTTTAAAAAAAAATAATTTAAACCAGTTTGTTGCTTTCCAATTAACACCGTTTGCTTTTCGTCCAATTCTTATAATTACTACTTATAGCTTTATCTTTATTTAGGCCAACTTAACAAATCCTGCTTAGATCAATCAAAAAAGCAAAAAAATCCACCTACTTAAAGATTCAAAAAATGCAACTTTTATTTTAACTATACACTCCCCTCTTTTTAATTTTAAAAATGAAATCAAAAATTAAAACTTCACCAAGTCAGAATCGACTCATGAGTAATTGTTCTTAGCCATTTGCGTTTAATTGTAACATGCATAATTATCACAACAACTGTACATGCCCTCCTCATGTGATAAATTGAGCCTTCTCAGGCAAAACCAGTTAACCAAATTCAGCATGTACTTCTTAATCTTTAATCTCCGTACCGTAACAGGTCAGTTAAATGTGAAACACCTTAAATTGCCCTTCGTAGAAAATGTGCTAAAACATTGCCGAAAAAGAGTTGCAAACAAAATTTATCTGAACAGTTATCTTGAGGCCGTTTTTTTACATCCTAATTAATTAGCAAAATGTAACAAAATCCCAATTCGTTTAAGTCTTAAAAACGCAATCGGCCGCAGGAGTCTGTAATCACTTTCTATCCAAAATCAACTTTTAGCTTACAACACACAGAACATGCAGGCAGGATTAAAGCACAAAACACATTGACACACAACAGCAACCACCGCTAGCTTAGCTAGCAGCCTGCAGCAACGTGCTACCGTAAACACTCTTTGTGCAACGAAACCTAAAACAGTACAAAACGTACGGCGAAAACACTCAAGAAAATCGCAACACACACTTTAGAAAATGACTTACCGCAATACCAGGACTTTATCCGCACAATTTATACCACTTTACCAAACTTTAATTCGGCATGAACATAAAGAATCGTCCAACACGGACTGAAACATATGTTTCCAAACAGCTGTCCCGCACAGAAAACACCGATTCTACTACGTCCGTTACAGCCCAAAACCATTAACAAAAAACACAACATTATAAGCGGTGACTTTTAGACCTTATTAATTATTTTATCGCGGAGGTTTAGACCAATCTGTTACAATTTGTCGTAGTCTGCTTTGAGAAATTTCCCGGCGCCGGCCTCCAGAAAACCACTCAAAAGACTCGAACAGATGGCAGAAAACCGCCTATTACCACTAATTTATTTATCAAAACATATAGTCAAAGCTGTCGTATGTTAGCTGTGCTATTAAGCAGAAAATCACACAGAATTAGCTCCGCCATCTCACCACCTAGCTTTGGTCGTCCACTCTGATGGCCTGTCGTAAATGTTCACAACTAATCCTCATAGATTTTTAATTACAGGTATCCATCATATTTAGTTAGATATTTATTTATCTATTTTAATTTATTTATTATACTCGAGTTCATTATTTATACTATAACATTTTAACACAAACGCAACATCTCCAGCACGTCTCGCAAAGCGCCTGCGTAAAAAACCATCACACACACACATATACAGACATGCGCAGCTCGTCACATCAAAACACCAACACAGTACTTTTATAACATTATTAGAAACTAACATCAACAACACTAACCTTAATCGGACCACACCAAAAGTCGGACCATCACTCACAACCCAATTTGCTTGGATCATTCGCGCGTTTGGGTGATACGCCGGCTTCATCAAGGTAATCCGTCTAGATTTAACAGAGGGCTCCCCAGGCTCTTCTGTAATCTTTTTTCGTTTGCCAGCCTCGAAGAATCTTACGAAAGCGTCCTCTCGTAATTGAGATTGCCAATTCTCAAGCCCCGATCCGCACTTTGGTTCCGATTTCATTTGTTGAAGGGACTTTCATCCGGTCCGTCTGTAATCACTGTCCTCCGGAGAAAGACCAGCCCCCCTGGGCCCGCAGAGTAACAAACTCCATCTCCCAGCAGGCACCGGTGTTTCTCTGCGGAGCGCAAAGCAGGTCGCAGTCCTGCTCAGAACAGAGACACAGACACCGGAGCAGCTCCAACCACGGGCCCGCCACAGTCAATCTGCTCAAAACAAAAAAAAAAAAACATATGTAACTTGCATGACAACATTACCCAATGTTAGATTAACCAATCAACAGAATTAAAAACTACGCAACTCAGCGCAAATTGTCAATAGAGCAAATACATGTCCATTAATTAACTTAAAAAAATAACTGGATCCTGGTCCAAAACTCTGCACACGGTCGAGGTCACCATTTGTTGAATTAAATAATATCAAAATTAATTCAGTGCATGTTCAAGCAGAGACAAAATGGAGCCAATTTCCAGTTCTTAACATTTATTTTGAACAGATTAACAAATTGCAGTTTACAGAGAAAGATGCCCTAGTTTCTCTGGGCCAGATTTAAATACATCTGACGAAGAATGGTTTCCGTGTCATAATTTTTATAGGCACCAGACTTCGCTAGGATTGTAGGCATTTCTTCTCCCTCGAATCTGCTCCAATCAGAACAGATTTAAACAGTGTCTTAACGATGATTGGCTGTCTGAGAATTATGCAGTCATAAGATGAGACGTGTCCCTGTTCTTGGTCAAAAGTTCATTCTGAGAATTATGGTTTTATGGCAACACTCCCAGCTTCATGGCCTTGGTTCCGGCATACTAAATCTACAGACATCTTGTTTTTACAGCCTGCAATAAAACTTACCCAAGAGTTTTATGACTTAAAAGCTTATCCCAATAACAAATACTGACAGACAATATATTTTTTACAACCATGCAAACTATATAAAACAGACTTTTACCTTCTGCATAATAGATGTTTAAAACATATGTAGAAATAATACAACAGTATCCTCTGACTACATGTGCTGTTTTCTCAACTAGATGTACAATGCCTGCTGCATGTCTAGTGCATGGAGGTTGTCTCCTCTCTATGGCTTGTAGTTTGACACTAAGATACCTAAGAATGTGTCTTTGGCCCCCTTTTTTCTGAAAAAGAATACCATTAACCACTCCATCGGTTTCTGATGTATCTAGAAAAAAGGTACAGCTGTAGTCAGGTGTAGCTAAGTCTGCTGCCTGAGCTAGTAGTTGTTTGAGCTGAATGAAAGCCTCTTCTGCTGCGGAATTCCATCGTAACTGTGCCTGTAAATTCTTCGTGCCATTTTCATTTACCAATGCTCTCAATGGTGTAGTGAGGTTAGTATAACCTGGAATGTAATGTCTGGAGAAGTTAGTAAGTCCCAGAAATGACAGCATTGACTTTACAATAAGAGGTTTTGGATGTGTCAATATGGAGTTTTTGTGGGCCTCTATGAAACCAGAACCCTGTGCCGTCACTTTTCTCCCCAAAAACTGGACTTCTTGTCTGACTAGTTGCAATTTGTCACGTGAGACTTTATAACCCTCTTTTCCTAAATGAGAGAGTAATGCCAATGTGGCTTCAATGCATATTTCCGCAGTGGGCGTGGCTAAAATTAAATCATCCACATATTGAATCAAAACACAACCTGGTGGGAGGAGTAAGGTGCTTAAGGACTGTTTAAGAACCTGATTGAAAATGCCAGGGGATAGAGAAAAGCCCTGGGGAAGTCTGCTATATCTCAGTTTTCTACCTCTGAAAGTGAAAGAGAACACATCCCTCACTGATGGGTGAAGCGGTAAACAGAAAAAAGCATTAGCCAAATCAATACAGGTGAACCATTTCAAATCAGGTGTCAGGGATGTCAGAGCCGTGTAGGGATTAGGGGTTGACATGGGTGCTGTTTTAAGTCCCTCATTAATTGCTCTTAAGTCATGTGCCATCCTGTATTTGCCAGTACCTTGTTTTTCTACCTGCAATAGTGTCCGCTATTCCCTCCTCAGCTTCAGGTTTATGAGGGTACTGCGTATGCCAAATTGGATCAGAATGTTTTAATTCAAAAGTGATGGGTGTGGTGTGAACCAATCCTACATCTGTGGGACCGTCTGACCAGAGGTAATCGGGGAGAATTTGTAACGTCTCTATGGCCTTAGGGTGGTCTGTTTTTTCTCTACCATGAGTTCTAGACAACTGGAGGTGTTCTAACAGAGTCTGATCTGTTACTTGCGTGTCTATTTTATACATCTGAGTAGAAGGAGAAAAGGAGACTGTAGGTATCTTGGTTGGAATCCAATCTTTAATTGTGACCCCCCTCTTTACCATTCCCCCCAGATCCTTGGCTTGATGTTTAGGGTGTAGTAAAAGTGACACATGTGGGAGAGCTTCAGTCTCCATCATGTACCATTTCAGTTGATCAGATGTAAGATTAGCAAACAGTGCTACTCCCTCTTTCCCCACAAAGCATGGACCGGAAGTCACAGACCACGTGTGCCCTCAAGCTGTTTCTCAAATTGTTCCTGATACATAGTAGGATCGCCCCTTTCATACAGGAGAGTAACATGTAAAGGGTCAGGCGGCGGGACAAAGGGTTGTATTTCCAGCAGCCAAGGCCTCCAGCATGCCAAGAATGTGGCTGTAGAGTGTTCATGTTCAGGAGGTGTGGTAAGCCTGCCCCAGAATATGTCAGCCATTTGTGAGGCGTCATCTCTGAGCAGATATTGTCCATTCAGGGAACCACAACAGTGTTTCTGTCCATTGGGAAAAGTCACTTCAAGTCCATCAGCTGTGCATAGTATGGTAGCTCCCAGCTTAATAAGTAAATCCCTGCCAAAAAGATTCACTGGAGTGGTGGGTGCTATCACAAAAGGATGGTTCACTCTTTGGTTTCCCACTGACACAGACATAGGTTGAGTTACCGGGAGATCATAGGAGCCCCAGAAATTCCCATTACTGACACTTTTTCTCCAGACAAGACTGTTTGTGGTAATGATTTGTCCATGGTGCTGAAAGTAGCCCCAGTATCCACCAAAAAAGCTAAGGAATGTCCAGAAATGTTCAATGTGAGCAAGGGATCTCCCTTAGTCCCGCCCACTGGGGAAATCTGTGGGCATTGTCAATAGTGCTGGCCTCCTCTTCCCCTGCCATACGGAGGAGGAGCCATGTGCTGATTTGGAGCTGTGTGGTGAGAAGGCTGGTATTGTGGTTGGTTCCCGGTTGGTGGGTAAGGACACTCTGTCACACAATGATCAATGGAGCCACACCGATGACAACCGTTAGTGCCTGGCTGCTTTCCCCCAGCACCTCTGAACCCACGGGCCCTTCCCCTCCCACGTGCTCTCCAGGAGCGTTGCCACTGCTGCCCATAGGGGGCAACGGGTGACTGATTAGGGGGGGCTCCAGCATACATTATGGGAAATGAAGGGGGAGGAGCCTCTAGGGCTGCAGCTGGGGCAATTTCTGCCACCAATTGCTTTCCTTTCTTTGAACCAGCTTTCTGTTCAGCTATTTTAGATTGGGCTTCTTTTAACTGTAGTTTTAACAAAGCATTCTCCATTTTCTTAGTCTCCTCAGATCCTTTCTCATACCGATCTGCCTCTTTCTGAAGATGATGAATTAAATGCAAGTCCCATCTACCCTGGTCAGCACATAGTAGATCCGGATTTTCTTTTAATTTCTGTTGTACAGTCTCCGGCACCCCTGCTAACACCGCTTCCCTGAACCAAGTTCTGTTTGTTCCCTGCTGATCAGGATATTCCCCTGTTTGTCCCACCCAGGTGTCCTTGCTTTGTGATAAATAATCAATTGGTGACACCTCAGGTTTCCACATGAATTTTGGCACTTTTGAGGCATGGGTTCCTGGATATTTCTGTCTCAACCAGGTGGCTATTCCATTAATTAGTCCTGCTAAAGGTGTAGAATCTGGGAGGTTAGCTAAATTATTTTCTTCCTGCATATTTCTAAAATCTGTAGCTGTCATTACTAACCCCATTACTCCCCTTAAATCTCCTAGGGCCAATGTTTGATTAGCTGTAAGCTGGGACAGCTTGTTTAACCACAAATTAGCTCCTTCTGATAAAGATGGCAAAGATTGGATCAATCCTCTAAGGTCTGCTAATTTTAGAGGTTTGTAAAGTTCTCCTCCCCCTGGTGCTTGTACTAAAGGCATTATGTTTTGTGACTGACCTCCCTCCGGCTCTTCCTCCTGATGTTTTTTCTGCTGTTTGAGTTGTAATCTAGTCGTTACTCCTGTCTGTCCCAGGGGTGGTGTGCCCTTTAAGCCCTCCTCTGGCTCTATTGGCCCCCGTCTGTTCTCATCCTCTCGTTTTTTTTCTATCTCCTCTCTTACTCTCTTCCTCACTTCTTTTTCTACATAATCCTCCTCATCACTTGTGTGTCCTAGTGTACCCTGAGCCTTAACAGCAATTACAATTTCATGTGTGGGTTCATGGTCCTCATTTTTAATCTCTATGGCTCCTGATTGACTGCCGGACGCCTGAGGGGGTGTCCTGTCAGATGCTTGAGGTGGTGTATTAACCTGAGGGGGTTTTGGACCAGTGTTTGAGTGACCTACTTTCTTCTTGCTCATTACTTGCCACAACTGTGTGGCTCCGTCCCGAGAGCTGGGTTTGACGGGGTATTGAGAAGATGGGGGAGCTACCGGAGGAGCAGAGGGTGTGCATTGGGGGTGTGGGTGTGATCTGTGTTCTGGGCCATATTCCTCATAGATACCTCTTTCTGTAGCATCTGTCCTAGTGAGTTCCCAATGAATTTCAGTCCCATCTGCAGTTCTAACTACAGGATACATATTGTTTGTCCGGGGTATCGGGGGATAAATCCCTGTATAAGGGGGAGAGCTCGAGCTGTCTTCCTCGTCACAGTCTGGTTCCTGACAAAGATGTTCTGTCCCTTGCCCTCCATCCATCCATCCATCCATCTTCTTAACCGCTTATCCAATTCAGGGTCACGGGGCAGCTGGAGCCTATCCCAGCAATTATCAGGCGTTAGGCAGGGTACACTCTGAACAGGACGCCAGTCTGTTGCAGGGCCAACACAGAGAGACAGACAACCATTCACACTCACATTCATTCCTAGGGACAATTTAGAGTGATCAATTCACCTATCATGCATGTTTTTGGACTGTGGGAGGAAGCCGGAGTACCCGGAGAGAACCCACGCATACACGGGGAGAACATGCAAACTCCATGCAGAAAGACCCTGGGCCGGGATACGAACCCACGACCTTCTTGCTGCAAGGCAACAGCGCTAACCACTGCGCCACCGTGCAGACCGTGCAGTGGGAAGGGCTTACTAAGTGAGGCCTCATCTCCCTCATCTCCACATTTCCCTGCTTCTTTGAAACACAACTGGGACAAACATCTCCTCTCCTGTGCGTCTAGTCCCTCATCTTTCCACATACTTCTGACCCTCCATTCTACTTTATCTCTATCTGCCTTGCTGAGACTAGTCTCTATCATTGGTAGTACTTTATCCAAATACAGTGTTAATTGTCTTCCTAAGGTGCACCAGCGGTTCCCTGGCAGGGGAATGCGGGGTTTATAGTCCATGCTCTCAGCAACTATGTCAATCTGCTCTCTTCCTTAAAGTATGTAGGATTGAGTCAGGTGAAAATGATATTACCCCAGATTGTCCCTGAATGTCAATCTTCTACACCCCAGACTAGTTCTGTGGGAGCGGACATCCACTAGGTGTTTAAGATTCACCGGACAACCCGAGTTTTAGATTCAACCCAACTACTATCCTCTAAATGAGAGTTTATTTGAATCCAGATGTGCAAAATAGTTTCCTGGAAACTATTTATCTGTATCTTTACTCTCCAAACACGCACCCATTCACACCACAACTATGTTTATATTACCATGGCAATTTATTTCCTTTTAAGTCTTAGTCATCCATACACACTGACCTTATCTCTTTAGGAACGCAGACCTTTTTTCTATGCACACTTTATGATGTTCGGTCACGGGCTGTGCAGTCACCCAGGCTGGTCTAGGAATCCTTTGTTCCCACTAGACCTGTCGCTGGGGAAACATCTCTCCCCAGCGAGAGCAGCCCAGACTCAGAACTTGTCTCGCACGTTCCTCTTTTCCTTTAAAGAGACAGAGTTAACATTAAAATGGAGAATTTTCAGACCAACATTTTCCTATTAATTTGTTGTAGCGCTTGCCAGATTACTGAGAAAATGACCCGGGTCCTTTTGTCAATGGTCAGTCCTCAGTTCCCCATCATTCTGTTAAACTCAGATCAGTAATTCACTTCAGTGTTTCCTCAAAATATTTCATCAACAATCAACTTACTTTTCTACTTTGCTCCTGGAAAATCACTGCTGCCCGCATTCTCCACCAAATGCCGGATTTTAAATTCTATATTAAAGTGTTCCTCTATTGTGGATTAACTCCAAAACTCTCAATTAGCTCTATTCACGGTTGAGGATCCAGCTTTCCTCCGCAGGGTCGACAGAGTGATTTCCTGTTCCAGAAAACAAAGCAGAAAATACAACAACACAGATCTGTTTGTCATGAGACTGACCTGCAGGACGGCTCACCAAGTGTGCGCGCTGACTGACAGACCTCATCTCTTTTTATTGAACACAAAGACAAAAAGAATCACATGACATGGTCACTCCCAGTACATACTCATTCATTGTGTGCCCCTTATCATCCACTTCCCTAAGTCTGGTTTTCCCCCAAAATGATTTACAGACACCCGCTTTTATGGGGGTCTTAACCTAAACTATCTTTCTTCCTGTTTCTACACAACTGGGTAATTTCCTAAACACAACTTGGTATTTATGACTGTTGTAAAAGCCTGGTACTCATTTAAGATTGTTTTTACTTCAAACCCTGTTCTGGTACAATACGTCTCTGTGAAAACAAGTTGTCCTTCACTGTGAAACCAGCTTTGTTCCTTTCTGAAATAATAAGGCAGGTTATATGAAACTACATATAAAAATGTTTACCAACATATACGTAAAGCAGATTATACAAGAATGTAAATAAAAGTGTTCACAAATATATGGTATTCCTCGGCAGGTAGCATGAAGGGTCTTGCCCAAGGACCCACACTGGACGGTGTTTATTGCCCCGCCTGGGGCAAAGGCGCTCCCACTTGCTAGTCTGTTGTTGTTACCAGTTGAGCTATCCAGTCGCTATGTATATTATATATACATATAAATATATATATATATATATATATAATATATATTATATATATTATATATATATATTATATATATATATATATATATATATATATTTAGGGGTTGGACTTTATTGAGTTACTTAAGCTTAGTTAATTAAGAGTTCTCACGTTAAAAAAATTTACTAATTTATTCACAGTTTTCATTCCCATCAATGTGGAATATTTGTCTGTGCATTATTTCCTGGGACGCGTATTACAATGAAGCACATGCGAGGCTGTGAATATAACTGGTGAAGCTGTAGTTCAGATTTCTCTGACTTCTGCAACAGTCATAAAATGCAGCGCGTATATTGTGTCACGCCTGAAACGCATCAGCCGGACGACTTGGTCGCACAAATCAGGCAGAAAAGCTTTTTCACTACGCAAATCTGCTTCTGACGTGTCGCAGGATCCCAAGTCATGCTTAATCGTGCTCCTGCATTGACTTTACATTTAAACCGGACTCTCTGGTAGCGTCTATTGGGTTCGGTGTGTACGCACCGTAACTGGTGCGAGGTATGCAGGACGACATCCTTTGTCTTATCTGACATCCTCAAAAAGCAGCCACTTAATGCCTGTTTCTGATTCGTTCATAGACTGAACAGACCGCAGGTGGTGCCCCTGTTACGTCAATATGAGTTCCCCTTGCGACTCGCTGTGTTGGGCTATTTACATTACACAAGCTTTACGTACCAATCACATAATGTAAACTGTCTAGCTGCAATAAACGAGCAGAGAGCATCATTTATATATTTGGCACATGTGTTTCTGTGTGTGACTAAGCTTCAAAGAACCAGCCGGTCACATCGACACAGAAACTTTAACAATGCTGTGCAAAGTGAGAGTTCATCTATAAGTTGACTGAGGAGGTTCATTTTGAAAGTGAAACACTGAGTTTACACAGTTTTTATGATCTTTTTGAGACTGCTGCTTTTTACTTTTATTATAGTAGATGGAAAATACTTCTCAGACTATAATTTCAGTTTTTTTGTTTTATTTTTGTAAAATTAAAAAGTAAACTAACACTGGTACTGATAAAATTTCAAATTTGGGAGAGTATTTCAATTTCTATTTTTATATTAATGTAATTTTTTGTACTCATGGAAGCCTTTTAGAAGTTTGTTACTTAACTATTCTTTCTAACCACAGAGAATGCATACTTTAAAATGATAAAATCAAAAGTCTAGGCCCAGTCCTCAAAGTTTTAGGAAAGTATTTCAGGACTGGGCAAAGTATCCACTGGAAAAGCCAACATCAACATCAACATCAAAATATGGTCACCCCAAAAAAATAATGTTTTTGCTGAGTTTTTTTAAAGACATCATTCTGAAAAGATACTTAAAAAAACAGTTTGGTTTTAGGTCTGTTCAGTTTTGGCCTAGAATATATATTTTCTTTTACTACTCTTCTGAATTGGAACGCATTCAACTGCATTTTTCAAACATTGTAACATTCAAACTTTTAAGAACTTAATTCGTGAATGCTGTGGGTTTAATTAAACATTTTCTTTTTAAATTATAACAGAGATTTCTCATTTCAAGTATTAGTTCATACTTAACAAGTATGAGTACATGACAATGGTATCGTCTCAATACCAGTATCTATATCTGTGCATTCCTAATTTTTTTCCATTATTTTCTATCTGTTGAGGCCATTTGGAGTTTGAGTGAAGGTTGGTTGAACATATATCCATTACCTACAGCAAGAATTGGTTTAATCAGTTTTAATTTAAAAAATGCTGATTTTCAAAAATGCTTCTTCTTGTCAAATGTGTTATTTTCCAATTTTGTCATGTATACATATTTAGATAAAAATCTTCAGAATTTGCACAACTTTAACTTTATAGGTTTGTCCAATTATAAACAATAATTTGTCCAATTATAAACAATAATTTGAGTTATGATCTCAAAACAACAACTCAGGTTCTCAATACTTGAGTAGCCTTTTTGCCAAATACTTTTTTACTCTTGAGTATTTCATTGTAAGACTACTTTGTATTTTTACTTGAGTAAAATATGTTGAAGTTGTGCTACTTTTACTTGTGAACAACTTTTGGCTTCTGTATACCTCTAAGGACAGATACATGGTTTTCATTCATTAGAGCTATTTTAGGAGTAGATCTGTGTGTGTGTCTTTGAGTCCCACACAAATCTTCAGAAATTTGCCCCAGAGTTTCTGTACAGTTAAAGCTGAAAAAAATAAATAAATATTTGCTTATCATGGGAGAATGTCAGCATGTGTCTGCAGGGGTCTGATGCTTATATATATTTTGATAGTTGTGCACTAATGTAGGTGTGTAACAAGGCCACAGTCATTGTTATTCTCACTGTGTAAGCAGGTTTCGCAATGGCACTATTATCTTTGTAGAAAAACAAAATGACCAACACAATTTGTTTCCAAAATGGCCTTGGCAAGGTGCAAAGGATAATCATATAATTTGCAGATTTAATTGGAAAAATAAATCCCAGTGTGCAAGCCATTACAGACAGCTTTGATATATATACCTTTAAGATTGATGCATGATGACATCTCGCAAATGTGGAGGGTCACCTGTGTGACTTTTAAATATCACAGCACCCGGAGAAACCTGATTGGAGCTTCAACAACACATTTAAATAGCTGTCCTTGCATATTGATGAGAACAATTACCTCCTCAACTGTCTCTGTCTGCTGAATATTAGATTAGCTATATTTTTTCCTGTGGTCCTTTTTACTCTATTTGACAGAACACGCCACAGCTAATGTTGTTGTCGCTTGCTCTTTTTTCCTTTTTTCTTCTTTTCTTTATCATTAAATTTCACAAATACACTGATTGTATTCAAACATGCCTTGTTTTTTATGGAGTATGTGATAGAGCTATTACAACATTATCATATTTCATCTGAGTTGTGCTATGTCCACCTGAAAAGGCTGCAGGCTTCGTGTACATTTCCATATAGTATTGCAGCAGAGTGTAATGCTTTATCAATAAACCACTGGACCGTGTGCTGTTTTCATAATGGAGTCGTGAAAGCCTGCTCTGGTTCCTAATTACCGCAGCAAACAGGACCTGGCAGCAATTCAGAAGCAAAAAATCGGAAAGCAAAAAGAATAGGAAGGAGAGAGGGAAAAGGACACAAGAAGAATAATGATAAAAACAAAATTATCTGTCAGTTCATTGCCAGCTTAAATCAAATTATATCTGATGAAAAAGCATGAAGGTCTATCTGTGCCCGAAAGATGAACCTCAAAGTACCTTGTAAGATGTGTACCAATCTGTAGTGTCTGTAAGTTTAATGAAGAGAGATGCATGAATCGGTTGTAGATTGGAATCCTATCCATTTTTAAATCAGTGAATGCACCATATCTAAGCGCTTCCAGGTTGCTTTAAAAACAACACTTATTGTGTAAATTGTGACGGCAAAAAGAAAAGGCAAAGTCAGCTATTTTGTGTGTCAGGTATTTATTTTTTTTTTCATTTTTTATTTTGGATTTGGCCAAGCAAAGACAATTACTATACAGATAAATTAATGGACCATCCGAAACAGACTTGGTCCAGTCTGTATTACATGTATAATATTCATGATGTTCAGGTGCAATAAAGTCTTAAAAAGAAAAACAGTAAATAAACAAATAAATAAATAACGAAGAGAGAAGAGAAAAGAAAGCAGAGAGAAAAAAAGGGGGGGGGATAGGAGGGTGGTATCAAAAAGTATACACCATTCATGAAAATATAGTCTTGTAATACACACTTTTGAAACAAAGACAACACCCGACAGAAGGACAGCCACGCACTCCCCATCTATATAATTTCCTTTAATTAAATCAATGAAATTCTGGATTCGTGGGTGCTTTAAATTGTATCCATTTGTTCCAAATTTGATAAAATGTACTTTTCTGAACTCTTAATTGATATGTTATTATTTCCATTCTAAAAATGTCCAAAACAATTCCCACCCAGTCTTCCTCAGTTGGACAGGTTGTGCTCAGCCACCTCCTCGTTACTGTCTTTTTACAGGCCACCAAAAGTAGCTGGAAGAGTTTCAATTCAAATTTACACTTAAAAGAAGGGAAGTAACCGAAATATAAGACCTCAAACATAGGGGTATTGGGATGTTAAACACAGACGTTAGGGAGGTATGTATGTCCTTCCAGAACTTCCTTACGTTTGGGCAATCCCAAAAGATATGATAATGATTGGCTGTGGGAGAACCACATTGTCTCCAGCAGGGTCTACAGTCCCCCTTGTATTTTTCTTGGTGTGGTGTTTTAAAAAACCGAATAATATTTTTCCAGGCATGTTCTCTCCATATTATTGAACTTGAGATCGACCATTGAAGGGCCCAAATATTATTCCAGGTCTCTACAGATATACTTAGATTTGACTCATTTTCCCATTTTCACTTAATATACAGAGTGTTCTCCAAACTAGCTTGGGAGAAAGCACTGCAAAATTTAGCAATTGATTTAGAAGGAATTACACTTTTTGATTTTTTTAGAATATTAAAATATTCAGTTTCCGCAACAGAGAGATCAGACAACTTACAATTAGCATTTATATATGATCTTAGCTGCAGGTATCTATAAAATTCAATTTTCCCCAACCCATGTTTGTCTTTTAGTGAATCAAGACTTCTCACAACATTTCCTTCTACGAGAGAGAAATAGGTTGAAAAACCCTTTGTCATCCACACTTTCAAACTGGCATCTTTTTTATTTGGTAAAAAATCAGAGTCATAAGCAAACCATTTAAAAATTCGTAACATATTTTGTATTTGACATATACTAATTACCTTTTGCCATATTTTTAATGAATGAGACACCCATGGGTTCCCCAATTTTTCCATTTGGGACATTAATTGTTTATCCGCTATAACGGCTTGAATAGGGAACTGGGTTGGGAGGTTACACTCTATTTCCTTCCATCTTGACACATAACTATCATTACACCAGAAAAGAATGGGTGTTAATTGTGATGCGTAGAAATTGTTCCTGAGGCATGGGAGGCATAATCCTCCTCTATCTTTAGATAATTTAAGAGTTGAGTATTTTATCCTTGGTTTGCGACCCTGCCAAACAAATCTAGAAATCCATTTATCCCACTCTCTAAATTGGTTGTCATGCACCTCTATAGGTAGGTTTCTAAAAAGATAAAGTAGCCTGGGGAGAATATTCATTTTAAATAATACTTACTCTAGAGCATATACTCAAGTATGGTATCAAATTCCATCTGTTTAGGTCTGATTTCATACTTGAGTTATAGGTTCATAATTTGCTTGATAAAGTTCTGAAAGCACTTTAGTCAAGTTTATCCCTAAATACTTTATTTTTTTGTTTTCCCAGTTTAACTGAAATTTTTTTGAATAAAGCGGGTGTAGCTACGTAATTAAGAGTCATTACCTGAGTTTTAGATATATTTATTTTGTAACCTGAGACTTTCCCAAAATCAATTAAAATAGACATTAATTCACTGAATGATTTCTCTGGGTTTCTTAAACAAACCAATACATCATCAGCGAACATTGCAATCTTATGTTTTACTCCTGACAATAAGATACCATTAAGATAAGATACCATTCTGTCTTATTAATTGGCCCAATGGTTCAATAAATAAATCAAATAAAAGTGGTGAGACAGGGCAACCCTGCCTACACCCCCGTTCTAGAACAAAAGGTTCAGATAGGTTCCAGTTAATCTTTATACGGGCAATTAGCTTGTCATAAAGGGCCTTTATAATATTGATGAAATTTTTATGAAACCCAAATTTTCCCAACACTTTATATAAGAATTCCCATCTGACAGAATCAAAAGCCTTCTCAGCATCTAAACTCACAATAATAGCTTGGGTTTTGTTGTCTGTATATTATTTAAAATATGTAGTATTCTTCTAATGTTATCAGATGTTTGTCTATTTTGAATAAAGCCGTTTTGATCCAAGTTAATAAGGTCTGGAAGTAATTTATCCAATCTTCGTGCAAGAATAGAAGTAAAAAGTTTATAATCTGTGTTAAGTACGCTAATTGGTCTAAAGTTGCCACATTCCTGACTATCTTTACCCTCTTTTGGAATAACCAAAATTGTAGCCTCTCTCCAAGAAGGGGGGATTTCTCCTTTTAGAATGATATAATTAAAAGTTTTTAGCAAAAGAGCCGATAATTCATTGTTTAAGCAACGGTACCATTGGGCACTATACCCATCTGGGCCTACTGCTTTCCCCAGTTTCAATCTATTTAGGGCTGCTTTCAATTCCTCGACCGAAATTGGTTGAACTAACTTCTCATTTTGGATGTTTGAGACCAAGGGCATATTCAGGAGGTTAAAAATATTATTCATATAATTTCCCTCCTCAACCTCTTGCTGAGAATATAAACTTTCAAAAAAGAACTTAAAACATTCCTGTATTCTTTCCTGTTTAATTTCCAGAGTGTTTGTTTTGGAGTCTTTAATCTTAGTAATTGTATTCTCCTGTTGTTGTTTGCGTAATTTATAGGCTAAATATTTAGCTGATTTACCTCCTGTCTCATAATACTTCTGTCTAAGGAAAATTAAGTCTTTTTGAACTCCCTCTGTATAGATATCATTAATTTCATCTTGTATTTTTTTAATTTCTTTTTTTGCTATAAGGCTTGGGTTGGTTATGGTTATGGTGTGTCAGGTATTTAAATAAAGTTAGAAGAAGCACAGGCATTTAAGGCAAGCGAGACAAAACAAGGCATTTTTATTTGTATAGCACACTTTCAACAACTGGGTAATTTAAGGTGCTTTCCATGATACGGTGATAAAATGAACAAAACATATGATACATAATTAAACAATGGGACGCATAGAATACAACATTAGAGAAAGTAAAAAACAGCAATTAAGCATAAAACACACACATGACTCAAGATACACAATGAAGCATAATTGTTTAGCCAAAGGCATCTCTAAGCAGATATGTTTTAAGTTTTGATTTAAAGTAGCTCAGTGTTTCAGCAGATTTGCTGTCATGAAGATTTTTCCAGATAAGGGGAACATAGAAACTGAAAGCTGCTTCTCCGTGTTTGGTTCTGAGTCTAGGGATGATTAGTACACTAGATCTGGAGGACCTGTGTGGTTTTGGTGGTTGGTATGGTGACAACAGGTCTTCAACATATGTTGGAGCAAAACTATTCAGTGTTTTTTAAACTAGTAAGAGTATTTTGAAGTCTGTTCTGTAAGCTACATGGAACCAGTGTAAAGGCTTTAGAACTGGGGGTGATGTGCTCTACTTTCCTGCTTCTAGTAAAGATGTGAGTGGCAGCATTCTGTATCAGCTGCAGCTGTCTAATTTACTTTTTAGGCAGACCTGTGAGGACACTATTGCAGTAATCAAGCCAACTAAAGATAAATGCATGGATTAGTCTCAAGAGAGTTTCAAGGTCCTGTTGCAACATTGGTCCTTTAATCATAGAAATGTTCTTCAGGTGACAGAAGGCTGATCTTGTTGTTCTTTGGAACATGCTGGATATGGAAATTTTAGCCGTCTTTGGGAAATTTCAAACTTCACATAGATAAGGAGAACTCAGGAATGGCAAAAAAAATGTATTGACAGGTCAACGCTTTACAAAAATCAGAAACTGGATTTGAAATTCAAATTAGTCTGTAACTACTGATACATTTCCTGGTACAAAATAATTTCCTCTCTGATCATGGTAATGAAGAGTTAAATGCAAAGTAACCTAGTGGTGATTTTCAGAGAAGATGGAGCTGGCGGACATTCAGGTAGACAAAAATGTCATCAGAGTAATAATCTATAAATAAATCTTTGGGGATATTTACTGGTGTCCTTTTCAAGATGACAGATTTGTCAGCCAGGTATCAGCTTGAAAGGAGAAAAAACTGAGCTTGTACTGTTAATTGAGCAGCCCAATGGTTTGCAGCTGACTAGCCTTAGATTTAGGAGACATCTTCCCTTAGATTATGGCTGATTCTGTATAAATCTCTTAGAATTTATAGAATAAGAAACATCAACAAACGTTGTACTCTTCTTAACTTATTTTAAAAAACTGTGACAGTTTTGAGCAGCTGATAGAAATGATGTGGACCCATGTGTCCAAATCGTACTGAGCCTGTCGGCAAAGTGGGACAGGTCTTCACCCAAAGCCAGCAGCACACTCTAATGAGTATTGACAACAACCTGAGCCTTTTTGACTTTCGACCTAATTCACTCTTGGAAAGAAGGCATCACTGCCTTAAGCTAACAAAGAATGAAGAAAAAGAAGCAGATGTCTTCAGCCCCAATTTGGTCTGAAAATTGTGTATAGTTGATGATATCTCTACTCACAATGATGATTTTCTGTTATTGAATTTTTGAGAAGATGTGTAATATATTTTCAGCTGTCTCTGTACAAAAAAACCCTTTCAAAGGCACAAACGCTTAAGTGACTTTGGAGTTTTTGTTGAGTGAATATTGATCCCAGAAGCTTTTATGACAACACTTTGCTATAAAACAAACAAAACTTGTAAGCTGACATCTTAGCTTACAAGTTTTGTTTGTTTTATAGCAAAGTGTATACCAAACAAATTGATAATAACCTGAGAAAAGCCAACAAATGTTATAATTACTGACACAATCTCAAGATTATAACTCTACAGCTGGTAGATCTGTCATGCCTCACTCCACACTCAGCTTCCCTCACTCACTCATCATCATCATCACCCTCACCTGTGTCTCCAATCACGCACACCAGATCCTCCTTACCTCACCTCTTTATAACCTGCCACTTCCCTTCAGTCACGGCCGGATCATTACAGGCCTTCAGACCTTCCACTGTGTGTTTCTCCTGTTATCTGCGTTCTCGCCATCCTTCACCCACAATAAAGAACTCTGCACCTTGCTTCTGCGTCTGGGTCCATACCTCACACCGCAAATCCCTGACAGAATGATCCGGCCCGGAAAGATGGACGCAGCGGAAGCTGCCGCCCAGGAGATCGCCGCCCTGCAGAAGGACGTCTGGGCTAATCTGTCCAGGATCTCCGCCTCTCCTCACGCGCCTCTACGAATCTCCGGAGCTGAGGAGATCCTAAAGGTGCTTCCTCACTTTCGGAGGGTGCTCTCCGCTCGGGACCTTGCCGCGCTGTGGAGCGAGGCTGAGCAGGTTTACCAGGAGGCATGGGAGGAAGTTTTCCCTCCACGCTCTCAGCCTTCACCTCCAAGCCATAGGCGGAAGTCCCGCCGCACTAGGGCTGTTTCGGGAATCGGGGAGCAGTACACAGCTCCCGCACCGACAGCCAGCATGGGAGCTACAGCCGTGAGCAATCCTCCGCTGACAGACGCTGCAGCTCCACCATTTCGCCGCAGACGGCGGCGCCGACGGGAAGTAGTTGCTTCCGGGTCCCCGAAGTTGGCGTCTGCATCGCACTGCTCGGCCCCGAAGTTCGCGTCTGCATCGCACTGCTCGGCCCTGAAGTTGCCGTCTGCATCGCACTGCTCGGCCCCGAAGTTGGCGTCTGCATCGCACTGCTCGGCCCCGAAGTTGCTGGCTCCCACGCCGGCTCTTCGCCGCCAGGCTCCCACGCCGGCTCTTCGCCGCCAAGCTCCCAAGCCGGCTCTTCGCCGCCAGGCTCCCAAGCCGGCTCTTCGCCGCCAGGCTCCCACGCCGGCTCTTCGCCGCCAGGCTCCCACGCCGGCTCCTCGCCGCCAGGCTCCCACGCCGGCTCTTCGCCGCCAGGCTCCCGAGCCTGCGCCTCGCCTCCAGGCTCCCGAGCCTGCGCCTCGCCTCCGGGTCCCCAGGAGAGGACCGCCGGGCCATGCGCCCGCCTCCCGTCCCGTCAAGGGACGTCCGTCCAATCCCCAGCTGGACCTCCCGGTCCCCAGGAGAGGACCGCCGGGCCGTGCGCCCGCCTCCCGTCCCGTCAAGGGACGTCCGTCCAGCCCCCAGCTGGACCTCCCGGTCCCCAGGAGAGGACCGCCGGGCCGTGCGCCCGCCTCCCGTCCCGTCAAGGGACGTCCGTCCAGCCCCCAGCTGGACCTCCCGGTCCCCAGGAGAGGACCGCCGGGCCGTGCGCCCGCCTCCCGTCCCGTGCGCCCGCCTCCCGTCCCGTCAAGGGACGTCCGTCCAGCCCCCAGCTGGACCTCCCGGTCCCCAGGAGAGGACTGCCGGGCCGTCCGCCCGTCTCACGTCCCGCCAGGGGACGTCCACCCGTCTCACGTCCCGCCAGGGGACGTCCGCCCGTCTCACGTCCCGCCAGGGGACGTCCGCCCGTCTCACGTCCCGCCAGGGGACGTCCGCCCGTCTCACGTCCCGCCAGGGGACGTCCACCAGTCTCTCGTCCGGCCAGGGGACGTCCGCCCAGAGGAAGGCATTCGGGCCGTCCGCCCGACTCACGTCCGGCCAGAGGAAGGCATTCGGGCCGTCCGCGCGACTCACGTCCGGCCAGAGGAAGGCATTCGGGCCGTCCGCCCGACTCACGTCCCGCCAGGGGACGTCCGCCAGCCTGTCGTCCGACCAGAGGACGACATTCCGGTCGCCCGCCTGACCTTCAGGGGCGTCAACACAGACACTCGGGCCCTCCTGCCGTGTGCCCCCTCCACCCACCCTGAAAGGGTGCTAATCCTTTTGTTTTTTTTCCTATATGGCGTCTGGGATCCGCCTTTAAAGGGGGGGGTCCTGTCATGCCTCACTCCACACTCAGCTTCCCTCACTCATCATCATCATCACCCTCACCTGTGCCTCCAATCACGCACACCAGATCCTCCTTACCTCACCTCTTTATAACCTGCCACTTCCCTTCAGTCACGGCCGGATCATTACAGGACTTCAGACCTTCCACTGTGTGTTTCTCCTGTTATCTGCGTTCTCGCCATCCTTCACCCACAATAAAGAACTCTGCACCTTGCTTCTGCGTCTGGGTCCATACCTCACACCGCAAATCCCTGACAAGATCCAAACATTTATAAAGTTAAAGTAACTTTTTGTCATAGCAACAATGAATTGTCAAAAATGTTTGATGTTTAGCTTGGGAGAGGCTAAGTAGGAGATATTTTCCAAGTACTGTGTGAGCACAGTGCAGGGGGGGGGGGGGGGGGGGAGTAAACCCTAGCATCTAATTTCCAGTGGATTTTTCAGCTACTATTGTATATTGTGTCCATATTAGGTCTGTAGGTAATGTATTATTTTATTTCTCAACTAACTCAAAGTTTGATTTAAGGGGTAGGGGGCATTTTCAAGGGGTAGGGGGGCAGAAGATTGTTAGTGCACAAACAGCATCAGTGAAAAAGACAACTATTTGTCTTGAACTTGTTTGTGGCAGCATCTTGCTTAGGGGTGTGTATTGGCAAGAACCTGGTATCCGATATGTATCACAATACAGGGGGGACTATAGACTATATACTGGGATTTTTAAAACTGAATTTAACAACAGAAAGACTGTCACAGCATTCTAAACAATCAAACCTGTTTCATACAAAAAACATTCAGTTTTATTACCAGATCTAATCAGACTTAATCATTTACTACAAAAAATATGGTCATCATTTATGGTTCCATTCAAATAACGGAAAAAACGATTCATTTATTTTGAATATCAATACAATATCAAGACATAAAATATTGTTATATATTAGCATATCAATATTTTTATTGCTATTATATTTTATTTTATTTTATTTGAGTGAATCTAGTCAATTAATGGGAAGGTGAAAGTAGTAAAACATAGGGCAATACTGAGAGAAATCCTGTCACAGGCTTCCGACAAGTAAACGACTCTAAACATACCACAAGTATGACTATTTATTGAATGGTTAAAGTTAAAGCATGGTAAAATATTAGAATGGTCCATTTAAAGTCCAAACTAAATCAAAATGATAACTTGGTAAAGACCAGAACGTTGAAGTGAATACCCTAGAATTTACCAAGGGAGCACATTCTTTAACAAACATTGTGTGTTTTCAAAGCATTTGCTTGCAATAATTGTTATTAGCTTGTAATATGCTAAAAAAACTGTCCAGACCAAAGCACTATGTTACACTATTAGTGAGGGCAGTATGTGGGAGAAAAGGTATATTTTGTTTTTTACATTGTAATTGGGAAAAAGTACCACCTTTACCTCCTAAAAGCAAATCAATTTCTTTCCTGTAGTTGCTTCCTTGATTCTTTTAGAGATTGTAAGGAAATCCATTGGAGTGGGGGGAAGGTAGAAGATAATAAACAATGAGGAATGTACTAAATAAAGCTTGCTTCCTTGGACAAGTAGGCAAATACAGGACAATGGTATAAAGAATAGGAAACAGGCAGATACCAAGTGATTCACATTCGGCAATAATGAAGAACTTAGCATCTAAAAATACAAATGAAAGTTGGTGTTTTTGGGACCAGCATAAAGTCTCCAAAGATGTCTACTTCAGTATCTGAAAAGAAAAAAAGCTTGCAGTCTGTCCTTTAATAATAAACCTTGAAGCATGGGTATGTTACCCTTTTATCATAATGAACATACAGCTAATGAACAGATTAGCTAGTTTTGGTTTTTGGTGGTGCTGTTTTTATGTTTTTTGGATATAGTTATTTTAAATACCTTTTTTATACGTGTCATTGTTTTATTATCAGAATGCCATCCATCCATCCGTCTTCTTAACCGCTTATCCAATTCAGGGTCACGGGGCAGCTGGAGCCTATCCCAGCAATTATCAGGCGTTAGGCAGGGTACACTCTGAACAGGACGCCAGTCTGTTGCAGGGCCAACACAGAGAGACAGACAACCATTCACACTCACATTCATTCCTAGGGACAATTTAGAGTGATCAATTCACCTATCATGCATGTTTTTGGACTGTGGGAGGAAGCCGGAGTACCCGGAGAGAACCCACGCATACACGGGGAGAACATGCGAACTCCATGCAGAAAGACCCTGGGCTGGGATACGAACCCACGACCTTCTTGCTGCAAGGCAACAGCGCTAACCACTGCGCCACCGTGCAGCCCTTATCAGAATGCAAACACATAAATTACTAAACAAAAATTTGATTGAAACAAACAACTGTGGGTTGTTATCTGTAAGAAAAAATCCCAAAAGCATTTAAAAAAGAAACTGAAGCTCCAGATCTTTACAAACAATCTTCCCTTTTCTTCTAAACTGTCTGTTATAAAGCTCAATCTAACAGCTAGACATGATAATTTATTTGAACTGCCATAATCACTGTTATGATCGTGTTCCTGTTGGACTATATGGCTGCAGGCCTTTGAAAAAGGTTCTTCCATTTTCTTTGGAAACCTTTAGGCAACCTGTATTGTTCAAGCTCTTAACAGCCTCATACTTTAGTTGTACTACAGACTGGATGTATGGAGGACCAAAACTGACATAAATTAAAAATATATACATATTGCTTTTCCTTTTCCTTAAAGTGTGTTTTTGCAGAGAAATGTATATATATTTTTTTTCCTTTTCCTTTTTACGTGCATTTTGTCAAAAAAAAAAAATATATATATATATATATATATATATATATATATATATATATATATATATATTGCTCTTTCCTATTTTTTAAACATGCATTTCTGTCAAGAAAAATATATATTTTGTTTTTCCTTTTCCTTATACATGCATTCTTGTTTTGACATTCTCTCATCGTCTGTTTTTCCTTTACCGTGTCCATTTCTGCTTCATTATGCAAAAGAGGAGGGTGGCCCTTCTTGGTCCAAGTCCTCTACTATGGGTCAGTAGCCAGGAGGGAGCAGGATCCATAAGCAGAATGATTGCGCACATAGACATATATACGTAGACGCCTCATTCAGCGCTGAGCTGTACGTCAACGCCGACATCATATTGGATGTGGCAAGCGTCAGCAGTTGGAGCCGGTCGGAGAAAAGATGCCGCATTCTTGTGCTTCATATAATTGCAAATTGAGAATTCAATTCAGTTCACTTTTATTTATATAGCGGCAATTCACAACAAATGTC
Source organism: Apricaphanius iberus (assembly GCA_028564705.1). Lineage (NCBI taxonomy): Eukaryota > Metazoa > Chordata > Actinopteri > Cyprinodontiformes > Aphaniidae > Apricaphanius > Apricaphanius iberus. The sequence goes on along the minus strand of JAPXFQ010000846.1, from coordinate 931,137 downwards.
ATCTCAAAGCACTTTACAACAAAAGTAAATTCAATACAATTATCCGAACATTCCAATCAGTTAAAAGTTTTATATGTAAGGAATCCCAGCAGATTGCGATGAGTCAATTAAAAACAACCTTACTTTTCAAACCCATCCCATCCCATGCATGGAAATGTTGCTGAACTGCAGAGCTCCTTCAGTGACAGACTGCTGCATCCTAAATGTATGGAGTGTTTCTGCAGCTCCTTCCTCCCTGCAGCTGTGACTCCACAATCTAAACTGCTCCCACCAAACATAGATGCTCACTTCAGCACTGTTAAGTTGCACTAAACAACAACACTGTTATAACTTGCAGATTACTTTTTAACAGACTGTATATAATAACTTATTGAAAAATTGCACATCTACTTTTTAATCGCACTGCTCAACGCACCATCCGTACTATTCTTTTTAAAAATATTTTTATCCCACGGTTTTTCCCATTATTTATCACCCAGTGTTCCTACCTAATTCCAGTTCTGGGCCTTGCTCTCCCTTTGCCAACTGTGGGAGGGCCCTGCACTGAAGCTTAAGCCTCGTTCCTGCTTGAGGAGTGAGCAGGCCCTTCTTGTCACCTGAGGGGACAGGGTTTCCCCAGCTGGAGATACCATAGCACTCTATATACATGAAGGGGTGAGTGTTGCAGACGACTTTAATGGTAAATATGTCAACACAACATGATGAACCAAAACATAAAACAGAAGAAAAGTAAACCATTAGTTCAAAAGAAAAGGGGAAAACATGATTCTATTGAGGAGTTTGTTGTACGGTAGCATTAGCTGGTGTTTCTGGGTTAACAACAGTTTCTGATGGCGTTTTAACAGGTCTTCATTTCCACTGATTTACATTAGGACATCTACATTTAGAATCAAAAGTGATTTTTTTTCTCTTATGAATATGAGTGCATATACAAAAATTTAAATTCTTAAAGGTTTTCTTATCTTATCAACTTCCATTGAAACTTTCCCTTAGAATAAAGATGTAACCCTCCATAGTTAAAATCACAAAACATTCCTTCGATCAGGTTACATTTTAGATTGACAAAAATTTGAGAGTGCCATATTTCATGATGCACATTGTGTATATATTTAATTATTTTACAGTTTGGTGTGCTTAAAAATGATCCAGTGTCTGTTTTTGTCTTCTTTGCCACTTTGTTAACTTGGATGTCTACCAAAAAACAAAAACAAAAACACTAGACAGTTTAAACAATAGCAAGAGAAGCAAGATGGAGCTAAAGCAATAAACATGGATTAGTCCACCCAGTGTAGAAGATCTATTGAGTCAATGTGTTACTCCATAAGACTATAAAACTGACTAGATAGTGCCTATAACCATATTAATTATGTATTTAATAAAAATAATTAGGTTGATTTGAAGTTTTCTCCATTCAAATTACAAACAATTGAAATAACATGAAATATGTCCTTATATGTATAGCAATATGGTTTATAATTAAATAAAATAAAATCACAGCAAACAGAAACTGTTAGAATGCTAATGCTTACAACGTGAGGTTTTCCTAACTTAATATTAGATTGAGTTCCCATTCAAGCTGTCTTTTAAAAGATCCATATCGGAGTTCCTAAATATTCTGAACAACTAATATCAGTTGTTGTGGTATGAGCTGTTATTTCATGCATATTATACTCATGATCTGCTTTGCCAAAATAACCGCTGGTTTTCATGTCTTCATGTTGCAAAGTGGGTCTCACTTAATAATCAAAGTATTTTTTGCTCTTTAAAATGAAGTGAAAGATTCCATTGACTGCTATACTTTCTAAATTATTCCTAAGTCCCTTCCCTTACAGACTAAACACAATTCACCAGTCTTAGGGGGTATGGACAAGTGTGGTCATCCAATCTTCTACCAGGGTGGCAGGATGGTGTGCAATAATTTCAATTACCTCGGTTGCTCAGCCTCCAGCCAGCTGTAGAAAATTGCACACCTGCCCTTTCTGTGGAGGGCCACACATACGGAAGGCCTGGCCCCATCACCCGTCCTCCAAAGCAGACTGACTAGCACAGCACCTCGCCACACCCATCAAGGTGAGCTCTCTTGTCTCTGCCTTGGCCAACAGCCCTGATAGGGAGTTCATGGATTTTCTGGTTAAGGGGTTCACTCACGGGTTCCACCCAGGCATTGAACTTCTTCCCGATTGCTCTACTCACTGCTCTAGTCTGTTGTATGCCTTCTCTGATCCTGATACAGTCGATACTTTACCTCTTGAAGAGGTTAAGGAGGGTTTTATGATTCGTCCTTTTCCCCGACCCCCTTTCGCAGTTTTTTTCGGGTCAGCCCCCTAGGTGTTGCAACCCGCAAATACTCAGGAAATAAAAGACTAATCATTGACCTGTCGGCACCTCATGTTTCCTCCGTTCCCAGGATGAACAGTCTCATACTGTTTCCTGATTTCTCCATGCAGTACGTTACCATAGACCATGCTATCTGGTTTATCCGTTAAGCAGGCCTTTGCGCATGGCGTCCTCAGTTCTAACTCTTGTGGCTCCAGTCGGCTTCCCTCTCCTCCTCTCTTCATGAACTTTATCCCATAGTGACTGCAGCCCTTCTTTGGCGGCATGAATAGTCTCAACACTGCATACTCATCTATTCATTCATTCATTCATTCATTCAGACAATGCTTTTGTTGTTGACATTATAAAAAAGGTTGTTCAAGTTCACCCCCTATCATGCAGTTTATCCGCAGACTCACTTTGGTGTCAGCCAAACATCAATTCCTTCTCCTTGCTGCTCAAGTTTCCAGCCATCTAAATATCATTGCTGACTCACTCTCTCATTTTTCTTTTCAGAAATTCAGGTCCTTGGCACCAGATGCAGATCTTCATCCAATCCTGATCCTACCGTTTTCAGCAAACATCTACAATTAACTCCACAGCTTCATGACCTCTCCATCTGGCCTCAAAATGTCATCCTCAACAGTCTTGCTTCTCGTTCATCTTATCTTTCAGGAAGGAAGAACTTCAAAACTATCCATGTAACACATAACCTTCTCTTTTCTTAATTCATCCCAACTTCAATTTGTCACTTCGTCATTTATTCTCACACAATTCAAAAAATTTGTGTTTCTACAATTCCATCACATCTTTCTGAAATTAATTTATTTGTTAAATTGGATACCGGCAATGCCTGTCAAGCTCTCACCCATTGTCACACATCCATGTTGCTTAAAGGTCTCAAGAAGCAAGAACCACCCATCAGTAACCACCGATTTCCTCTAACCTCCGACCTCCTTAGCTGTTGCATCTATACCATTTGTTCTGGCTACTCAGCTCCTTTAGTCAATCTAACATTAGAATCAATGTTCCTGTTGGCTTACTACAGTTTTCTACACTGTTAAATATGATCCTTCCATTCATCCATGCTTTTTAGATATCTCAATCTTTAACCAGGGTACCCTCATCTTTACGTGCCACAAAAGAAAAACCGATCAGCTCTGTGCTTCCTTCCCCATCTACCCTTTTTGTCTTCGCTTATCCCTTAGCCCCTATGAACCCATCTCACATTATAGTCGTTTTTCACCTCTTCTTATTATCCCCCTTGACCCTCTATCTCGTCTCAGCATTACATCACTTCTTTACCTTCCCTTCATTCTGTCGTTCATCCCTCATCCCTTCATTCCGTCCTTCATCCCTCATCCCCTTCATTCCTCATCCCTTCCCCAGCCCTTCATCCCCTCATCCCTTCCTTATCCCCTCCTTCATCCCATCCCTTCAGCCCCTCTCTCGTCCCCTTCATCCCCTCAGCCCTTCATTCCCTCTCTCATACCCTTCATCCACTCTCATCCTCATTCTTAAATCTCTCCATTCTCTTATCCGCTCTTTCAAGTCCCAGCACTAACATCTGTTTCTTTCAGGTTCTTTGTCTGGGGGTGTCCTGAGCATGCTTGAGAAGAAGACGGACTTCTGAAGACTGCACCCCCACAGAGTCTTCATGCCTCCATCAGTAAATCCTTTCAGACACTCCATCACTCGAACCTTTTTTTTTTCAATATACGTTAGAGTCTAATCTCTGTAAGTGTGGTCCTTGCTAATGAAACAGCTAATAGACATAGAAGGTTTAGCCTGGCATTTGAGCAACCTGTCACGAAGAGGCTAATTTACTTTCAGGCATAAGAATTGACTTGTGTGAAGTCAGATGTTTCTTTAAAAACAAAAGTCTGAAGTTTAGGTTAGGACAAATATCTTGAATTCAAGCAAAACAGATCATAAAGCATAATTTAGTTAAATATGATGAAATGTAGAGTTTGATTATAGTGTTTTCCAGCATTGCATTGCCTTAACAAAAACTTGAAGAGGGTATTTGACACATGATCAGTGCCAGAAATTATAAATCCTGACACATTTTTGTCCATCTACTGTAAACCTGATTTCAACATTAAAACTGGGTCACAGAGTTTTTAGCCAGCTGTATTTTGAAAAGAAAGAAAGAAGTCCAACCCCGTTTCTTCAGGGAATAATCAGTTTTCTGTAATCAGATTACTATTTCAAAGTATATGTGGTAACGCCGATTATAAACCATTTTTTATATAGAAAGAGCTTCAATGATGAGAGCGTTTCTGGCTCTGATGTTGATGATTGATCCACATGCAGAAGAAAACCCCAGGAAAAGGTCGGCGGAGGAGGTAGGGCACGCAGATATCAGCCAGGACATCTAGGTGGAAAAATAAAACATCCAAAGAGTTGAAGACCAACAAGCTTAAAGGATTACTGAATTGCAATTTCATTCTTCTTTTAAATATGTCTTGGCTGTGACAAAGTAAAACAAAAAATCTGAATATAGTTAGGTCAGTCTACAGTACAATAGAGCTGTTTTTAGTATTTCTGTTGCTTTACAGGCCAGAATTCAGTCATTGAATTTACAGTCATCCTCCAGTGGAAATCAGCTTGACAGTGACCCCAGTCTACTGTTCAACCTGCTGTACCTGACATCAAGTGCCCCTCTATCAGACCTCCATGCTGTAAGTCAACCCACTTCACGTGTCTATCCAAACTACCGGCAGATGCAACCAAATGTAGAAAGAGTATGCTCAATAATACGTAGGCAATAGATATCCGTTCAGTTCAAATAACCATCTGATTGTGACATCCTGCATTAACATTTACCATCCCTCTCTATTCCTAAAATACCTAGTTTAATTACATAATTACAGTAGGCCTATATTACATAACAAAATATTTTTTTTTCTATTTTAAGGTCTTTTAGGTCACATAACTTGTGATCATAAATGCAATTTTTCATAGTTATGATTGATAACTAGAAAAGAATTACCCATAGCTGATTATATTGGTTAGTGGTGGATGTAAAGTCGGTCGCATACTGCAATACTACAGAGCCTTGCCTATGGGTAGTGTTGAATTAAATAATTATCATAATCAATTCAATGCATGTTCAAGCAGAGACAAAATGGAGCCAATTTCCAGTTCTTAACATTTATTTTGAACAGATTAACAAATTGCAGTTTTACAGAGAAAGTTGCCCCCCTAGTTCCTCTGGTCCAGATTTAAAGAAATCTGACAATTGAATGATCTCCATTTCACAAGCTTTATAGACACCGGGCCTCGCCAGGACACTAGGCGTTTCTTCTCCCTCCAATCAGATCATTTCCAAACAGTGTCTTAGCCATTATTGGCTGTCAGAGAATTATGCAGTCATAAGGTGAGACGTCTTTTCTCTTGGTCAAAAGCTCATTCTGAGTTTTATGGTTCTATGGCAACACACTAAATCTACAGACATCCTGTTTTTACAGCTTGCAATAAAACTTACCCAAGAGTTTTATGACTTAAAAGCTTATCCTCATGACAAATACTGACAGACCATATATATTTTTTACAACCATGCAAACTATATAAACAAACTTTTACCTTCTGAATAATAAAAGTTTAAAACATATGCAGAATAACACCACAGTAGTGTAGGCAGTGCTATGAAAACAGCATAATCACAACCACTCATTTGATTTGTTTCTAAAACAGCTCTTAGGTTGTAGGGGCTGGCAGACCTAATAGAGCTCCCAGTCTTATTGAATTCTCTGGTTCCGACGGTATGTTTTGTGCCATCCATCCTGGGGAATCAAGTTTTTGACATGGGACGGCACTCTGTAGGTCTGATATGTAGCTGCAGTTATTTTCAACCATAGGTTATGTATTTACCAGACTACAAAGACTGTACTACTACATCATTCTTTTTTTTTTTTTGACTGCAGAGAAAACTGTTACAAATTCAAATATATATATAGTAACGGGTTACTATATATATATATATATATATATATATATATAGTAAATTCCCAGTGTTTTCCTACCTGCCTCCTCCTAGGAATTATCGTCTCACTGGAACATAACCCCTATCAACATAACAGAAGATTTTGATTCACAAATAACCTCCAGAATATTAACCACTTTCCTGTCCTCCTTAGTTCTGCTCTCTGTCCTGTATCCACATTCTGATTACCTCATTCCTCGTCTTTGGTTGCTGCCAGATACAGAGTCACAAGCTTTAATTATGACATTTCTGGACCATTTCAACATTCCTAGGACATATTTCACACTGCTGACTCCTTTAAGTCCCCTACTCTTACAGAACAAAAAGGGGTAGGTGTACAATATAAGCTTTAGCTTTTATCTACTCTGTTTAGGTTTCGGTTTGATAATTCAATTGATACCAGTTGCTTGCTTGTTTGTTTGCTTGTACTGAAATAAACCTTGATTCATTCAACCATAGACTGTATATAAAGATGGACGGAGCCTCTGTGACGTCTACCCTAGGTTTCTGAAGAGCTGAACTGAAGCCAGCTGGATGGTTCAGACGACTTCCATTTTGGCTGAGTCTCCTGCCTTGGCCCACCCAGAAATACCAAAAATGGGCAAGGAGCTGGAGCTAATGATTGACATTGTGATGTATTCAAATGTAGCTTTGAGCTAACTGAGCTAACCAAAGCTAATGCAACCTGGTGGACAGGTGCTTTTAACCAGAAAACTGAAGTTGAGCAACTTTGCTACCCTTCTTCCTTCTACACAAATTCAATAATATAGTCAAATAAAAGCACTAGGCCTTGATGGTCCATATGTTTAACTATATGAATTTAAAATGTTAAAAGTTTTAATTATAAATATATAAAGAAGAAATGTTATAATTTCAACCCAATTTCCATCAATTAGCGTTATCTTAAATGCACTGCAGAAAGGTAATTTTAGTTTCCAAAAAAATGGAGCAGAGATTTTTTGGGCAGCCTTGTTTGTGTAACCAAAGCAAGCCATCTTTGTCCAATAAGTGCACTATTAACATCTGAACATGAACAAACATTGTGGGCGCAAGTGATGGTAAAGTTCAGAGAAACAAAATGTCCTAGACCTTTGACGTGATGCCGAGGAAGAAGCCTTCCCTGAAACAAATTGGGGGGTGGTTGCCTGCTAGCCACTAGGGCTTGCACTGATAGCTCACCTGAGTCCTGTCAATCTGTAAGAAACACCCCTTATTGTTCTTAATTTCAAGCTTAAATTACATCTAATTTGATGAGTTAATAAAAAATTCACACCCCTCAGTTGTCATTACGGTAAACTTGACTTATTAAACCTGTAAAAATGTTAATTTTTGCTGTGAAGTTGACATTTTTAGCAAGGAGTCGGTGGTAACTTGGTCCTTGCTGGAGCCAGCTCCTACATCTGCATTTTTGTCACTTGAACTGCATTTTTGTCACTTTAAAGTTGGCTTTAATTTTGGTCAGTGGAGTTTGCCCCTTGTAAAAAACAGTTGCAGACTCCTGCTTACTCCCCTAAATCATAACTGATAAAATTACCCTCCCACTATACTTTCAGGAGTTGGGGCCAATCCATCCATCGATCCATTGTCCATAACCACTCCTTGCAAAGTGGTGGGGTTGATGGTTTGTGCCTATCTCCAACAGACATTGGGGAGTAGGTGTGAGTAAAACCTCCATATCAGGTGTTAATTATCCACATGCACAGGGAGCAGGTTGATGAAACTGTGAAGGGAGGCTGCATTCTTAGATCACATAGTAGCAACTTTTGATATTTCTCAAATTGTGAAGTGAGACAGCCGTTTGTAAAAAAATGAATTTAAAGGGTTTATTAGACTGTATTATTTTTAATTGTAGAGGTGATGTAGAGTATTATCTAATAGCTGGTTAATCAAAATATTTGCTTTTGTATAATACTATGTATATTATGGAACAGAGAAAAAATATCTCTGTGTATATTTTTTTAATGAAGGGGTGATGGAGGATGACAGCTTTCTATTTTTAATTGCCATGGATCCTGTTGCCTGGTTGCCTGTGGGCCACAGTAAGGGTGCAGACACAAATATTCTCTAATGAGTATTAATCTAATCACTGTCTGATATAAACAAGGCTTCTGTAATGATTTCAGACCCCCACCGTCATCACTTCCTGACTCTGGCATTTAGGCTGAGGCTATTTGCATTAAATTAGATTTTTTTTTTAAAGTCTGAACAAACTGAAGGACTTTCTTGAGGCAAGCATGCCAGAAGGGGAAGGGGGAGAAGGTAGGATAATGATAGCTCTAACCCTTAAGAAACTAATGGTCTCGTAGTGTTACTTCCTCAATGCATCTGGCAGTAGAAAGTTTAGGCCCCTTAAAGAAGAAGATAATTAACCAAAGGAGGTCTAATCCCTGGTTTAAAATAGCCTTCGACAAGCTAGAACAGCATATTCCTTATCAATTAATAGCGTTGAATAAAAACAATTTTTGGTTTCTTTTTCGTACAGTTTCCAAACTGTTAAAGAGTAATAGCTCTGTGGAGCCAACCTTTCTCCTGGCTCTAAGTAGTGATGACTTTATGGGATTAATCATGAATAAAAATAATTATATTAAATATAAAATCATTGGCATCGTCCCAAACATGATTACTTCTCTCTCAGTAAATGAGGTAGCATCGGCAAGAACTGTAGAACCTCGTTTATGTTTGTACTGTTTTGATTCAGTCAAACTTTCGGAATTATCAGTATTGGAACTTGTATGTTGGATTCAATCCCAACCAAATTATTTAAGGAAGTGTTCCCTCTGGTTACTGGCTCTGTTTTAGAGATAATTAATCTATCCTTAATAAATGGATACATACAGGAATTTAAGGTTTCTGTAATTAAACCTTTACTCAAGAGTCCCTTGAACAAGATGACTTAGTTAATTACAGACCTATATCTAACCCTCCTTTCTTATCCAAAAATCCTTGAGAAAATACTTGCTAATCAAGTATGTGAGCATCTAAACAGCAACAATCTGTTTGAAGTATTTCAGTCAGGTTTTAGAGATCATCATAGCACTGAAACAGCACTGGTGAAAGTTACTGATGATGTTCTAATGGCCTCAGATAATGGACTTGACTGTTCCGGTCTTGTTAGATCTAAGTCCTGCTTTTGACTCAGTTGGTCAAAATATTATCTTAGAACGGTTGGAACATGTAGGGATCAAAGGAATTGTAGGCTGGTTTAAACCATATCTGTCTGACAGATTCCAGTTTTTTCATGTAAATGATAAATCACACTCAAAGGTTACTTGTTAAGTACCTCAGGGTTCTCTGCTTGGACCAATTCTCTTTACTATACATATATGCTTCCAATTGTCAAAATTATTACAGAGCATGGGATAAATGTCCACGGCTATGCCAATTATACACTACTATATTTATCAATAAATCCTCATGAATCCAGTCAGGTAGGTAGATTACAAGCCCACCTAACCTGATGCGGAAATTCTTTACCTGCACTGATCTAACAGCCACTTGTGCTGCCAAAGTTTCTGCATCAGTATCTGAACAGAATTGTATTTAAATCACTCTACGTTCTCATGCAGTCATTTATTTCTGCTCATATAGGCCATAGCATTCTCTGCAGTTGATGTCATGTTTTAAAAGACTGGTACTCAGCCACAGGGCGGAGTCTTGCAATGTCACCGGTACTGTAGCCGTTTCAAGATGGAAAAATTATAGTTGTACAGTTCCTTTGCTATAACGTGGTCCATCTTTCGCTGCTTCGCAGATTTTTTTTAATGGCACAATATAAATGCTTTTGTGAATCTCCTGTCATGTCTCCTGCGCTCGCCAAATTGATCATGTCAAGTTATAATAATATTCTAATCCAGACAAATAAAAAGAAGCAGAAACGACTTCCCATAATTATGTTCCTCACTAGGACACAACACCTGTTTCCAAGACCTTCAGTGGAGATGTCGCAGGGGCTGAGAGACCGTATTGTGTATTAATGCTTTTATGTTTTAAATCTACGAAGGTTTGAGCATTAAAACTATTGAGAAATGTGAGTACAAGTTAATGTATGTCTGGGAAACGTGTAAAAAGGTGTGTGGTGAGGGGTTTACAGCCTTAAAATATAATAACTGTAAAAAAGTTGGAAAAAACTCAAAAAGGAAAATAGCTTGATCCATTAGTGAAAGTAAATTATACTGCAGTGAATATTTTCATTCTTTCATTATTTGGATACTGCTGCTGAAATGTATTTTGTGCAAAAATCATTGTGCAGAAAGCAAACACTGTCCACAGTCCTTGGATTTACCTTGATTTCTCATTTCTGAATCGCTGAAAGCTCTGGGTGAATAGAAAGCGATAGCATTGCGTTATCAGCCCAACTTTGGGAAAAACTCTCTCCTGCTTCCTCCACCAAAACAACATAGGAACATTTTCCTCTTTGGGACTCTTAAACAAAACATTGCAACAACAATATTGTCTCACTCCCAGCCCGCTTGCATTAAATAAACTTCCCCCCGGAGGCGTGATTTTATTTAATTTTTTTCTACCTGAAACAATTCCATGCGGATCACCCACAGATAGCTGCCCTATTACAGGACTGTCAGCTGTAAGTTAAATTTGAAATTTCTCCACACAGAACGCTGTTGGGGTTGCAAAAGAAGCAGGTTTCGGTGTTGCACATTCTGCTGTGCTACAGTGTGGATTTTAATAATTCTTCCCATGAAACAGCCTATTGGTGAGGTTTAAAAAGGAAAACAGTTAAACCTATGGCTTTTAACTTGTATCGATTTAATAAAGATGTGATTTTCACCACGTTTATATACTGCAGTGCATATTGTGATGAAACACGAAACAAATGAATACTTAGAGGCCTAATAAAATATTAATAATTGTCCCCAGCAATTCTCAAACCGCATTTAAGTTTATAATTATGTCCCCAGCCATTTTAAAAACAAATCGACGCCCTTGGAGATGACATTGCATTACTGTATCCTACGGGCCGGGGGGGAAATAAGATTATTTATTTATTTATATTTATTTAATGTTATTTATTTATATTCTATGCTTATATTCAAAGAAACTTATTGTTGAATTTTTTGTAGCTCTAGTCCAACAAAATAAATAAAAGTAAAATGTCCTTCTGTGTCAAATAATTAATCTAACCAATATTTGAGAACTAAAAAATAATATTAACTTTTCAATAATTCTAAAATGCATTGTGGTGAACTTGTTCAAACTTTGACAAAAGAAAAATATAATTCCTTTCAAAAAGTAAATAACACCACAATGTTATTGCAACATCAGCCCAAGAAAAATGTGTGAGTGTTTGCATGTGTGAAAAGATATTGGCGTTGAGAGGGAAGATTACTTATCATTTGTTGCCACACAAACATGGAAGGACTCTCTACCACCAGTGGGAAATATAGCTTCTTGTGTGCCTAACTTAACAAAGAAAACAGTGAAAACTGCACCCTTGTCTATCTTGTTTACCTCGCTAGATTGAGAGGGTTACCTCCAAGGGCAGGGGGACATGAATAATGCCCACCACCTGCACCTGTTTCCTCTGGATGCTGTGGCTTAAATTACCTCAATTAGCATTTGGGAGATTGTTTGTAAGGATCTTTATCTACAGTGATGGAGCATACACTCAGAGGGGCGGCTAACTCATTGGAAAACACAGACAAATTGTCTTCCACTTTAACCTTCTGCAATAGTCGTTTTTCCAAGCACACTCTGAATGAGCTCTGCGCTCTGCTCAGATAGAGATAACACGTTGACACGTGATCAAATAAACTATATGTTAGTGTGACACATGGAAAATTGTGGTGGTATGAAAACTAAAGTGGGGAGCTGAAATCTTTGATCTGCAAAGCAAAAGAAGGGGATCATTTGTAGATACAAGATGACACAATTGTGAGTTAATGGATGTCTCAGGCTGTCCTCCTCCTCCACTGTGGGAGTTTATTAGAAGTCTTTGGAAGAAACTGCAGGGTTCTGCCTACTTTTGTCCAAAGCAACACACTCTGAAGTGCACTGTTGCATGATTTTGATTCTGCTTTAATCAGTGATCTGTAACATGTGATTTGTCCCTTTTCATTTCCATAATGGCTTCTTGAGCTTCCTCATGGAAACGTATGGAGACCCACCTCTCACTGTATAGGATTTGTCCTGCACTAATGGAGCTGAGATTGAATTCTGGCACTTATGTGTGCTGAGCTGATTCCTCCTTTTCAGTGCCGTTCTCTTCCGCTTCATACATAATACATAGGTTTAAAGCAGTACTGCTTTGCAGGCGAACTCATTTATTAACATGGAAGTCTCACAGGGATCAGAAAGCTCAGCATCAAGGTTTGCTTAAGCACTGCTCTCATTATCACTGGAAACCACAACGGGACGCCCATCAACAGGTGAGTATGAATAATTATCAGTATTTCATTACTGAATTTTTTTATATAATTATGTAGCTGTCAACAGTGGGAACCCAGACATTTTATGTGGTCAGTGAGACTTAATTTCTGTTTGTATTGTCCTTAAAGTCACATGTTCTATTGAACATTGCTTTTTGGTTTTTAATGAAACCTTTGATATTAGGTTTTGAAACATATAATTGTTTTTTTTCTACTTCAAAAAAGCACTACCAGAAATAAGCATGTTTTATGTAAACTTGCTCCTGTCAGGAATACATTATTAATGTTATATTGAGACTTTTTGTTTGTACACTAGCTTTAACTTTCTGATATTATTTTCTACCTTCTGAGCCCCTTGGAGGTTTAGTAGAACGTAAAGTAAAGAGCATATAGTGTCATTGGAAATATTTTGCTGTGTACTAACTTATACAATAGTGTAAAAGTCTTGCTTTCAAAAGCTTTATGTTGTGAAAGAGTGCAGTTTGTTATGAAGGACCGTTTAGGCCATAATTAATTCTCATACTCTCATACATACATTTTCACTCACACTCGCATACATATTTTTCATACATTACATATATTTCCGTTCACACACATACAGTCTTCTCACACATGCATATATTCTCCTGTCACGTGCACTCATTGTTCTTCTCTCACACAAACACATTATCCATACATTCTCCTCTTGCATGCATACATTCTTCTCTTATATGCATACATTATCCTCTTACATGCAAACCTTCTCTTACATGCATACATTCTCCTCATATGCATACATTCTCCTCTTATATGCATACATTATCCTCTTACATGCAAACCTTCTCTTACATGCATACATTCTCCTCATATGCATACATTCTCCTCTTATATGCATACATTATCCTCTTACATGCATACCTTCTCTTACATGCATACATTCTCCTCTTTTGCATACATTCTCTCACATGAATACATTCTCCTCACACCTGTATTAAATATTATCTTTGCACACTCATACAGTCTCCTCTTACACAATATATATATGTGTGTGTGTGTGAGTAAAAATATATGTATGTGAGAATGAGTTAAGGCCTATAAAGCCCCTGACAATTTGTAAATATATGTTTCTTCTGTCTGAATTTATTCTTTTTTAAATGCATTCTACTAATTTTATTTTATTATTTAAAACACCAAATTTGCATATGTTTTTATATCTTAGTCTGTCTGGTTACATTATTTTTCCAAACTAAATCACATTATCAAACAATTATTCAGTGCTTGAGTAGAAGTTCAACAAATACCTTTTTGCTGTTATTTGGTTTAATTATTTGAATGACCACTTTCTACTTCTACTTGTGCAAAAACATATTCAAGTTGAGGTTCTCATACTTAAGTACAGCTGTTGACTGCTCTTCCCACCCATGCATAAGACCTTTGAAAAAAACAAAAACATTTTTAACATAGAAATCTTTTGCTGTTTGAATGCTATTGTCTACACATTCCAAAGCAGGTTATTGGTGTGTATAAACAAGTTAATGAGAGGTTAAGTGGAAGGGAAGACTGTGGTGGGAGAGATGAAAAAGCAACAGGAATAGCTATAGCCTTACAAGGATTATAAAGCAAAGCCTACTGAAGAGTTTGAAGGAGATTCACCAAGAGTAAATTGTAGCTTGAGACAGGGGCTTAGGCACAGATGGATCACTGAAATAGCCTATACGTGTCACTTCCTATGCTTTACGTCACAGAACACACCAGATTGCCCTAAAATGAAAGAGCGAAGGAACTGGAATGTTGATCATTGTTTTGAAGTTCTCTTCATATAAAAAAAAAAAAAAATACATCAAGGTCCCAAAGTCAGACTGCTGGGTGTAAAGGACTATGATCCAAATTTCTCAAAATTCAGTTTGAAGTTTGTAAGGGAAAATCTAGGAAGGCATGTCATTTGCTGGTGCTGACCCACTGAGTCTTATCAAGTCTTCAAAGAAATGTAACGTTCCCTTTGCTGACAAGCCTTACTGTGATGCTAATTTCATTTTTCAGCAGGACTTGGTACTTGCCCACACTGCCAAAAGCATCAACACCTGCTTTTCATGGTAGGAGTTTCAGTTGTTGTCAAACTCACCAGGCCTAAAACCCACAGAGAATCTGTGAACCATTGTCAAGGAGAATACAAAAAACCAGACCAAACAATTCAGGAAAAGTTTTTATTAAAGTAACCTAGGGTTTTGTAACAGCTCAGCAGAGCCAAAAGTGGATCAACTCCACACTACACAGCATTGATTAAGTAATTTTTGCAAAAGAAGCCAAGTGCAATATCATAGTACTCTATGATATTGCACTTGATTCAACTCTGTTAAAACCCAAAGTATTTCACAAGATATAAGAATTAGCCATCTAAATGAACAGATATAGACATTTAAACAGATATAGACATTTGAAATAAGATCTAGAATGGGGCAAAAGATTATTTAGTCAGTCTCCAACTGTGCAAGTTATCATTTGTTAATGATTGTTATATACCATTTGTTGGCCATGACAGAGGTCAAACATTTTCTGTAAGCCTTCACAAGGATTTTACACACTGCTGCTGTTATTTTGGTCAACACAGAGTTTCAACTCAATGCAAATATTTTCAATGGTGTTGAGATCTTGAGACTGGCAAGGCCAATCCAAGACCTAGAAATGCTTCTTACAAAGCCACGTCTTTTTTACCCGGGCAGTATGTTCCTATGCCGAAACACCAAGCCACGTTTCATCGTAAATACCCTTGCTGATGGAATGATGTTTTCACTCAAAATGTCATTATACATGGCCCTTTATTTACTTTCCTTTACATGGATCAGTCCTCCTGGCCCTTTTGCAGAAGAAACAGCCCCGAAGCATGATGCTTCCATCCCCATGCTTCACTGTTGGTATGGCGTTCTTTGGATGCAGCTCAGCATTCTTTCTCTTCCATACATGACAAGTAGAGTTTTTATCAATAAGTTATTTGTTGGTTTCATCTAACTATATGACATTCTTCCAATCCTCTTCTGCAAATGCACCCTAGAAAACTTCAGATGGGCCTGGACATCTACTGGCTTAAGCAGGGGGACACGTCTGGCACTGCAGTATTTGAGTCCCTGACAGCATATTGTGCTATTGATGGTAGCGTTTGTTTCTCTGGTCCCAGCTCTCTGCAGGTCATTCAATAGGTCCCCCTGTTTGGTTCTGGGATCTTTGCACATGGTCTGTGTGATCATTTTCAACCCACAGGGTGAGATCCCCAGATCAAGGGAGATATCAGTGATCTTATATGACTTCCATTTTCCAATAATTGCTCCCACAGTTGATTTCTTCACACCAAGCTGCTTACCTGTTGCAGATTCAGTCTACCCAGCCTGGTGAAGGTCTACAATTTTGTTTCTGGTGTCCTTTGACAGCTCTTTGGTCCTAGCCATAGAGAAGTTTGGAGTGTGACTGTTTGAGGTTGTGGACAAGAATGTTTTATACTGCTAACAAGTTCAAACAG
This sequence comes from Apricaphanius iberus, assembly GCA_028564705.1. Lineage (NCBI taxonomy): Eukaryota > Metazoa > Chordata > Actinopteri > Cyprinodontiformes > Aphaniidae > Apricaphanius > Apricaphanius iberus. Next base: position 914,960 of record JAPXFQ010000846.1, on the reverse strand, counting down.
GTGCCGTTAATAAAGGTAATAAGTGGAAGACAGCGGAGCCTCTTACAGAAGAAGTTAAAGGTCTGTAAGAGCCAGAAATCATCTTTGCTTGTAGGTGACCAAATACTTTTTTTCCACCATAATTTGAAAATAAATTATTTAAAAATCAGATAATGTAGTTTCTGGATTTTTTTTCTCATTTTTTTCCTCTCATAGTTGAGTTATACCTATGATGAAAATTACAGGCCTCACTTCATCTTTTTAAATGGAAAAACTTGTACAATTGGTAGCTAACTAAATATTTTTTCCCCACTGCACATACTGTGACTTTCACTTTATAATTTGAATTGGTGAAATTAACAACATTTTTACAAATATTCCAACTAAATGAGAAGGATCTGTAGGGTTTCTGTATTTTGTTTTACTTTATTAGAAGTGAAGTACTGTACATAGCCAATAAGATCACTCCACCTTTTCAAACATTGGAAAACACCATTTAATCTTGGAATTAGTCTTAAGTTGTGTTTCATGAAATAACTTTACAGAAAGTATTTTGAAGCTGCAGTTTTCAATTAGGCCTGCATAAGTTGTCCTTAATTAATAAATGTGAAGGATTTAATATCCCTCAGCTGTATTATAATTTTTTTGACAACTGTCCTGAAACCTCAGGCATGGCAGGCGGTCTATCCCCATATTGTTTTTTTTCTTTGTCAGAAGTGACTTTTTTTTTTAAAACGATGTTGGAGCTGGAGACATCATTAAGGGCTGATTGGAAAAATGTCAATTTCTTTTGAGTACTTTGAATCAGTTTTCAAAGGACCACCAGCTCACTAATCAAAGGCAATGAACAAAGTGAAGAAAAATATTTCTTTTGAGAAAAATTACTGGCTTTGTATTTCATGAGAGAAGCCTGATTTCAGGTAAATCAACTCTATGTTGGAAGACGTTTTGGAAGCCAGTGCCAAGTAGCTGTTGATTATATTCCACTTAAAGGTGCTTCTGTATTGGTTTCACGTCTGACAGCAGATGGCTTCATCTAACATTTATGCTGTCTATGGATATTACCGTCTGAGTCCAAGTGACTATGGTTTTAACAAGGCATTTGGTCCACACATCTGTCCATAAAACTTTTACATGAAGTAAGTAAGGAATTTATAAAATGCACTTTTAATGGCAAAAACTCTGAAATGTGTGGGTAGACTCCTGTGAGCTCTCATAAAATATTGAACACATAATCATATCAGTTCAAATACACAAATTCAATATTTAACTGAAGTAGGGAAAAATATATCCACCCTTATGAACTAATGTCTCTGTCTTGTCTGTGTTTCCTGTAATTTTTGGCCAATAGTAAAAAACACCCGGTCTTATTTGGAATGAAAAGTTGAACATTAAAACAACAGAACTCTTTTTAATGTTTGTTTCAATGCAAGAGGGAACCTTCCTTCTACACCTCTTTTTTTCCTCAAAACAAAAATGTTATACATTTTAATAGTCAGGCTTGAGTAATAGTTTTTGCACTTAAAAATTTAAATAATCACAGGTTATTTGATAAAATATTCCACTGTACAGCCATACCATATGTGCCTTGTGTTTATCTATGGCAACACACATTGCAAACATGAACAGCTTGAAGGAAATATCCAGCATCCCCTCCCAACAACTCTTACATTGTGGCATAGTACTGTGTATAATTAATTCGCTCTATAGTGACAAGGCACCTTACAGAAAATGAAAAATTGAAAAAAAAACTGAATACAAAGAGAAAGAGAAATCAGAATAACAACCATGTTTGTGACATGTCAGAAAATTCGGGAGCATGAGTCTCACAATTCAAAGATGCCTTATATATCTGATGTAGCCCGCTGATGTTACTTTATCTCATTGTACACTATAAAGATGCCCTGAGCAAAGACTCATTCATGTCAGTGAGACAAATGCTTGGATGTCTGATGCTGCATCAGACTTGGTACTTCCCTCTACTAATTAATTTGCAAAGTGGCAAAAACCTTCCAGTATTTAAAGAAAGTAATAGGAATTTTAGTGGAATAGAAATCCACTGTGCATGAGTCTCAATACCCATTCAGTGAGTGATGAGGTATTTGCTTGTGAATGAGGAACTGAATAGATATACTCAAGCATACTTTGATGAGAGCTGGTTAGGTTACCATTTATGTTGTGTAGTCTCACTGATTGTTTGATTGACTGATTGATTGACAAGAAACAGGATGACTGACTGTACCAATGGTACTGTTTTTGTTTTTTTGCAAAGTTTACATTTGGCTTGCATGTTAATATATGCTAAAGAAATGCAGTGAACACTAACTATGAAATATTCAGCTCTTGAACTGTTAGAAGTGTTATAATGATTCCTATTACAACCACTGACACAAGTGGAGTTTCAGAAGAAATAATCATTAAAACCTTGCAGGGCTCCAGATATTTAGATATTCCGCTCGACTCTTTGGTGAGAGATATTTAATGGCTTTCGAGTGTCATTAGGATGCCAAAAGCAGAAATTAACAAGGAGCTGTTGAATGTGAGGAGCTGCACAAAATCATCTTTTGATTGTCTTATAATGTAGACCAGGCAGTTTTATGGTAATTAGCGATACTTAGTAATGTGTAAAAAACAAAACAGTTTTCTCTTTTTACTTTATGCAGCCTCATTGTGCACAACTCCGGGAAAACAACTGTTTAAGGGGTGTAATTTTGAAAATAATCTATCAAATAATCTTTCAGTGAAGTCATTATTTACAAATTAGAGAAAAAAGGAACAAAATTAAATAAAGCTGGATCTATTTACTAAGCAGTTTTCCAGAATCCTATGTTTTTGGTTTTGTGACTTCAATAATGCAAGCTAAATTCTCATGGAAATCTAAGGTGCATAAGACTGCTTCAGTCATCCTTAGCCATGTGTGCTTGGGAAGGTTTATTTTGAAATATATATGCATGCTATATGACTGTATAACAGTATATGTGCATGCTGTACGGCTCTGAGCGTTTGCAGGTGTGTGTTCCTGCATGTCTCTGTCCCCTCCTGGCCTGATTCTGTAGTGCTTTGATTTGAGCGCGGTGATCCAGCTAAGACTCGGAGCAAATACACGGATTAGGCCGCAGCAGTGCAGATAACACTCTGATCAAAGTGTCCCGGCTGCTCCTCTGACAGGCACAGAGAGAAAAATAAGTTAAAGGAAGAGATTCTGCACTCCAGCAGCCCAAGTCACACACTTTCTATATCCACTGGGTAGCAAGACAGACAGGAGGGGAATGTCCTGTTTCATCTTCCAACGCCTTTGCTGTCAGTTGCAGGGGAGAGAAATTACTCTGGTCGACCCTGTCAGGGTCCATCAGGGTCGCTGGGACAAGGAACAAAATCTATTCTATTCTAATGGGGAACAATCCTTGCTTTTGTCAGGCTCTTAACTTTAATATATAATATTAATACTCTTTAACCAATTTTACCAGTGTTAGTCTCAAGGCTGTATATGCTTTCTGATGATTTTGTAATTCTATACAATTAATGAAACCACCACCATAACATCAATATAAGGATTGTGCTTGACTCAGTAATGTCTTTTATTTTAATTCATACTAAATATCTTTGATTTGCTCTTCATTTTCACAGAGTTTTTGAATAAGTATCTAAGTGATTTTGGTTTTTCAAGCAATTTTTCCGGTGTTGTGCAGCGTCAAATCACTCAAACAGACAGAGTTGATGCTTTTAAATTAAAACCCAGCAGCTTGCACACTGTGTAGTCCATGCATCAAATCAGATCGTCAGCATGCATGTATTTCTCTGTTGCTAGTTGTTTACAACATGACTGATTGGTTGACACCCTGCGTTTGCTGCCCCATAGTTCAGTTTTCCCAACTTCAAGCAGCAGCTGCTCGAACAGTCCGTCAACATGTCCGCGCAGCAGCTGCTGCGTGGCAGCATGACGGCCACTTGATGCATAGGTACCATAGACTTTGCTTGCAATCTAGCTGCCCTGCTGCCTAGACGCGCTGAGCGATGTGAAGGCGTCATTAAATGTTACAATCTTGTTGGGTTTTTTTTTATTATTGCTTTTGAATCAGCTTTTCTGTGCATATATTTTCACTTTGTCTTCATTGCCCTCTTAATTACCAATCAAATCTCTTTAATTCATATTTAGTGTCCTCAGTATACATTGTGCCTGGTTTTGTTCAACATTAGCAGTTTACTTCTTCCCAGTTTGGGCTTTTTCCTGTTGCCTTTTGTTTGCCCTGCAACCATCATAGTACTGTAAATCTAATAATATTTCTAGGTTTATATGTTTACAAGAAAATGATGCAAAATATTCACATGACATTTTTTGAGTCCAAGTAAAGAAGTCTAAAGTCTTTGAGCACCTAGTCAAGTTCCAAGTATTGCAGGTGTTAAATTGTAAGGTGTTGTTTATTTAGTGAAATAATTAAATAGAATATAAAAATCCTGAATGAGCTAAGAAGTGCAATTACTTTGAAAATTGTCTTTGCAATGACAGTAGTTGAGCTACAACAGTATATCTGTTACTGCCCCCTGGGGATTGAAAGGACTCTTTGTGCATTCAGATTTTTTTTACTCTGACAAGAGAGGATCATCTGATTCCATACATTTGTTTTTTGCAAGTCTTTTATTTTCTGCTGAGTGTACAGTTTACGAATCTCTCTCAATGAAACTGTAGTCAAACTGGTTTTTGATATTTTGAGTTGAGTGTTGAGGTCCAGCAGATTCTTGTCAAATAAAGGAGACTCTTTCACATAATGTGAGTATTGCTTGTCAGATTTAAAGTCTGTGGCTTACCGATCAACTTTCTCTCTCAAAGGTTCATGAGAATCGAGTCCCAGATAAGAGTCCAAGTCAAGTCTGAAGTTTTAGTTTAATTTTAAATATTTAAGACTTGAAACAGTTTTAACGTTTTGTCATTTTGACCTAATGATATTAGTTTGAGATTAGCTCGAACAGTGGGCTATATGGAGGATTTGTTTTGCCATTTTCCTTGTAAAGCATAACATTTTATTTTCATTTAATTGCTTGTGTTGTTGAAAATATGCAAAAAAAATCTCCTGTGAAATTTTGTGGTAACTTTGAAAAATTGTGTGAATATGCACAAACCAGTCGGTATCTGCCATATCTCCTGCTTAGCAGCACCAGTTTTCCTGTTTTAGCTCAGAAATGTGTAACATATCGCTGCTGAGGAATACAACATGCTACTAACTTACAAGCAAGAAGGGATGAATCGCTTTTGTTCTCGAGCCATGTTAGCAGGAAAAGGACAGTTATCCAGTAAATGTGTTTTTTGCCTAATTCTGTGATATTAAAAAAACAGGCGACAAGGAAATTGTAAAGTGGTAAATGGGCTTTGATTGTACAGTGCTTTATCTAGACCTGATAACCCCATAGTGTGTCATATTACCTGGCAAGCCTCCATGTTTCTTGTACATTCTTAATCACTAAATGGACCTATTCAGTTGCATATTACTATTATTCAATGTGACTGTGCTTTTTTTTGTTGTGCTGTATATTTGTTCTAAATCTACAGTCTTCTGTTTATATTTATGTACAAATGCATATCCCCACTTAAATCTTCTGTGTTAGAGTGTTGGACATTTGTGTTTTAATTCTTTAATTCAAATTCTTACAATGCATTCTTTTAAATATACTGTGATCATAATAGTCAACGTATTTTGAACAATCAGCACACTGGAGTTTACTTGGAATAGTAAAATTGTCCTTGCAAACTACAAATCATTTGTTACATTACATATGCACATTTTGTAAATATTTTTAGATTATCCTACTCAGTTGCACATTCCTCAAATCTGAGTATGCCATTTTTATTGTTAACAAATGCACAGTACTTTACTTTAGTAATTATATCCCTAATGTGTATATAGCATTCTTAAGTCAGTTTTTAAAAATAGGTTCCTCCTGTGAATCTAATGCTTCTTTTTTTACCTATAATTACCTGTCGTTACCAGTTCAATTCCCCCTCTGGGACAATGCAGATTATTCTATTCTATAAAACACATTTGTTGTATTATTTCTTGTTGCAAAAAAGGTTTTTAAAGTGGATGTTAATCATCTCAATTTTTCCTTTTTGTCTAGGAAGGAGGAAGAGGGTCTCTAAAGACAACCAATGATTACTGCGATGCAAGCAGGAGACGAACAGTGCCATTCCCAGCCTGATCAACATGTCGTCGGATGCACAGGAGCAAGAAGCTGGCTTGCAAAGAAAGGAGATGACACAGGATGCTTCCTTCAGTCAAACCTTCCTTGGGGTGCTGGGAGAGATTGCACACACCATGACCCACAGACATTTGCAACTAGATTTTTGTTGTAAACTTTTTCCAGCCCTGTCCAATAAAAATGTTTAAGGTATCTGCTTGCATTGTGATTTGTAATGTCATCTGAGCACACACTGGTTGTTGGAATCCATAGTGTAATCTAAATATTTGCCTTTTGAATGTTAATGGCTCATGACTGAAATAATTGAATACTTCTTAATTAAATTTTCCAAAGTCATATCTGATAGATTAAAGGTAAACTTTTGCCCTGGCTGCTATAAAGTAAAAAATGTAAAGAGCTGCAAAATAAAGGTGAATTGCATAAATACGAAAGCTGCTGAACATGTTTTATTTATATAGTGTTTTGGAAGTGTGTGGTCAAAAATAGAAACAAGTCCTATCTGTAGTTGCAAGTCACAGCGACAAGGTTCTTGAATGTGCCTCAGCGCAACCGGTGTAAACTACTCTATAGATTATAATGGTTTCTATTTGCTGTGGTGACAGTGCCCCTGCTGTAACGTGCTGCTGACATGCTGTAAATTGGGGGTTAGCCTTTAGATAAGATTTGCTTTTTTTATTTACGGATCTTATTTATAGAAAGACATATACCATCTGGTCTACATTTCACATTATTTTTTCTGTTCTCTAATATATATGTAAAACAAACAATATTATGACTTTTCAGCAAATAAAATATAATGTTCGAAACAAGTTACAGGAGAAAAGTAAAAAAAAGCCAACTTGACTTCACTATAGTCCAAGATGTACGAAGCTCAACGAAACCATACTCTAAGCAAAATGTTCTTTGAGCAACAGTTTAAATGCAGGACAGATGGCCACTCTGTTCCTCTCTTATTCCGCTCTTTAACTGCTTTTCTTTGGTCATCACCTTTGCAAATATAATTTTAAAATTTTTAACCATTGTTGGCACATTGTCCACCATGAATGCATAATTGACTAAATTAAATGGGTATGAAAACTAAAATGGCTAATACCGCTGTGGTTTCACCTTCACTTCCTGTTTACTGCTCCAAGTGAAGCACACTAAATGTCTGCACAAAGAAGGGAACATGACGCAGCTGTATGTACCATGACAGGGCAGTTTGATGGATGGCTCAGAAGCCAATCGTCTTGAACGCACCACTCAAAATGATTGGATGAGGTTCAAGATTGTACGCCTCAGAGGTGGTTACAATTATTTGTTTTATAGTCACAACAATTAATTTATTGGTTGCTCTTGGCATGTGAAAAACATTTCAAGCAATATTGCAAAAAGTGTTCTGAGATGAAAGCCCAAACCTAAAACTTATTTATAAGCATTGTAACATATTTAAGGTAACATTTTTAACACAATTTGAATTATTACTTAATCAACACAAAGTACCATAGACTTGGTTACACTGATATAAAAAATAAAAAAAAGAATCTGGACCCCATCACATACTATCAGATCAGCTTGTTTTGTGTTGATTGATGACCATACACTAAACTGGTGTGTGATGGTGTGTCATCATTGAAAATATATGTCTTTTAAATGAAGCTGAAAATATTAAATAGAACTTGGCTTCTAATCTGAATCTTATGAACTGCAGCTATGTGCTATGATTTGTCCATTATGTTTTCTGAGCTGTGTTTTTAGGGTAGCTGGGTGCATTAGTCTGTCCATCTGGTGCCATCTGGGTCTAAATGATATTTCAAGCAACTTTTAGAAAACTAACAAATGTCTCAGCTAGATTAACATTAGCAATAAAGGTTTTGAATATAGTTTTACATTATACAGAAATGATCTGGTGGTTTTCACTTTTTACTATTGTACCATATAAAATTGTGGAATATCTGTATTTTTACATACCTGTAAGTATTTTTCCCACATCAACAGCTATTACAAAACCATGCCTTCTAAATCAGGTGCAACATCAGTTCACAATGACTCTGAAGTCATGATGCACTCTTTTAATACAGCCAGTGAAAATGACTGCGGGGAAATTATAGTTAATCACAGCTGATTCAGAAGGCTGCAGACAGGATTTTGACAACAAAAGCAGACAGGCTAAATCAGTTCTATGGGTGAGATTTAGTAATTTGACTTTGTAATAAGCTTGTATGAATATGACTGTTACGTTTCTTTTTGTATCAGGTAGATAATTTGTATAATTGGTCATGTTTTTTTGTACTTCTCACTTTTTTTTTTACTGTGGTTTAGTAATGTCAGCAGTCCTTTAAAGATTTTCTACTTTGTTAACTAAAAAATTAATCATTAAGTTTCAATAAATTTGGCAGCTTTTTTACTATAAAGATTTTGAAATTTACAAGATTAGTCTGTACATCAGTACCAAACCAATTACCAAAGTTATCCCTCCTCAACACCAATGTAGCAAAAATGTCTGAATTCCAAAAACTAAACCAAACAAACCTTGATGAAATCATAACCCAATTAACCTCCTTTGTTTTTCTTAAGAAAGTTCTCCCTGTCATTGGGTCTAACCTGACAAATAGATAACTCATCCCTCCTGTCGGGTGTCTTCCCCTAGGGCTGCATCCTGGTGCGTCTCCTATTCAATGTCTACCTGCTCCCACTAGCCCAGATTATAACAACTAATAAAATTATCTACCACAAATACGAAAATTACACTCCGCTTTGCCTCACTATGGGCCTCATTTATCAAACTTGCGCAGAAAATGTTGTGTATTTTGGGTGTATACTCCAAATACGCAAGACCCAACGTGGAATTTATGAACGTGTCGGATCGGCACAGATTTGTGCGTAAAGACCTGCTGCTGTTGATAAATGTCACTGGTGAAAACAATCGTATTTATGAAAGTTACGCCTATAAATATTCACCGACCGCCTCTTCCACGCCTTGTTTTTGCGAGATAGTTCAACGAAAGATGACCAGGGTTCAGAAAAAGAAGAACTTCGCACCTCAGGAAATCGAAATAATGTTGAATTAATTTGAAAAAAACAAACTCATTCTTTTTTGGAAGCCTCAAAAGTGAATTCAAGGGGGCTCAAACAAATATATATTTTCAAATAATGGTGTGATTATTACTTTAAAATCGTTGAACGAGGGCCCGTCTGAGCTGTGCATGCAGAGGTGCAGGCGGTGCTGACCATGGTTCCACATCCATTGGCGGCTCCACCAGTCCTTAAAATGGCACACCGTGGACCTGTGCTGTGTTGTGGAGGACCGAGCAGGCCAGGATCATGTGGCACACTTTCTCCGGGTAGTACAAGAGTGTACCCCCTGCATGTCCCAGGCAGAGCCATCTCCCTTTGAGGTTAAAGCGCTGCTCCTGCTGTGTTGTGGCTCGGCAAAAGGAGTTATTAGATGCTCTAATAACGGATAGCCTTTGTCACCTAAAGCATGACATGCAGTTATTCATTCTTAGATTACAGAGCTGCTATTTGTGGGAGACTTTTGAGTTTTACATTTTGCATCTTAATTAATGACAGACTATCATAAAATAGGGGATCAGCATGCACATCCCTTCCAAAAATATTGGGCAGCCGAAAACATGCGTAATATTGAAAGGAAGAAAAAAAGACGACTCGCACACTAACTGCAGCAATTAAGGCACTAACTTTTTAAATCGACTACAATTTGGAGCCCTGTGGTGTGCGAGGCTCCTCTTGTTTATTTAATATGAAAGACAATCATGACATAACACAAACATAACTTCATGAAATTTGTAATGTGAGAGGTGTAGGCATAATTTTTCCAGCACGGGCATGTTTAATATTGTCTAAATCTTGAATTTTATGCATGTTTTTTGCGTGTTCCGATGAAGTTTGAAATGGGTGTAAAATTTACACCACCTCCTGACTTGGTGTATATTTTTTGCGCATTGTACGCTCACGTCCAGATTGATAAATGCCGAAAAGTGTAAATTTTTTGTGAACACAACATTTACACCCAGATTTGGTCGTACACAAGTTTGATAAATGAGGCCCAATGTCACCAAGTGGCTCAGGAGTTAGGAGTCAGCATCATGGCACCGGTTCTGACAGAAATGGTAGTAACCAGACCAAAAAGCAGTGCAAATTTCGGTAACCTATTTCGTTTTTTGTTTTCCCGGAGATGTGGTTGGCAGTGTTTGCTGTGTGTGTGGTGCAGAGTTTAAATGCTCCGTATTTAAGTTAATTCATGTGTGTTGTTTCACTGTATAGCTTCAGTACATTTAGTAGTGAGATACCGCTGCGTTAAAAATACGAAATTATTCAGTTAAAGTGATGTTTTTGGACTTAAATTAGGGCTAACTATTAGCGGAAGTAGCTGTGTACATCTTCATAATATTTCCTGTTGTGATGAACTAGAGAATCTGCTGAGTGTTTACTTTTGGAAAATGGTCAATTGTGACATTAGATTAGTCTATATTACATTTGATTTATCTGATATTTAATACAGTCTGCTGATATCCAAATGTTAAGTTTATTCATATATTTTGGTTAGTTCCTCCTCAGTTTGCTATTATTTTTCATATGAGACCACACAAACATTGTGAATGTGGAGTTCAAAACAAAAACTTAATTGATTTCTCATATTTATTTTTTTAAAGAGCAACTGCATCTAGATTTGTCCTTTTATTTACATGGAAAACTGTAGTTTTTTTGGTCATATTTAGGAATGGTGATTAATTTACAGCTGCCCTATGATTAATTAGATCACAATTTTTTATTGTTTGACAGCCCTACTAAAAATAACTAAATAAGAGGGTTTTAGGATGAAGTATGTGTGTTTTCCACTTTTGAATCACTGGTTCAATCGCAATTTAAGCACCGGCACCGTTTCAAAAGTACCGGTTTGGCACCGGTATCGGATAAAACCTAAACAATACCGATCCCATCCCAAACCCAGAGGGTTGCCACTTCAAGTCCCAGCTCTGACTGTCTTGTTTATTGTGTCTTTGGGCAAGACACTTCACCAGTTGCCTACTGATGGTGGCCAGAGGGCCCAGTGGCGCCAGAATCCAGGAGCCTTGCCTCTGTCAGTGCGCCCCAGGGCAGCTGTGGCTACATCACAAGTGTGTGAATATGTGCATGAATGGGTAAATGACTGAATGTAGTCTGAAGCGATTTGGAGTCTATAGGGACTAAATAAAGTGGTATACAAGTACAGATAATTTACCATGAATTAATCCTAAGAACTTGTGTCCGCATCCTTTTTTTGTTTGGGTGTAAGTGAAATTTTCGTAGTATATACTGTATATGGTAGTGGTGTACTAATATTTTCTCTTTATCAAGGGGTAAATAATAAATTGCAAAAGTTTTATTTTAAATCTTAATCTGGCAGGTGATTAAAGTAAAATATAAGTGTGATTTTTTTTCAAATAACATTGACGGAAAAATTTGAATCTTCAAAAAATGTATTTTGTAACACTTTCTGACTTGTAACGGAGTAATTAAAATATGCTGTAATTATTTTATTCATACAGATACTACCTAATCTGGGGGATTTTACTGTATTTGCTGACACTGTGTAGCTTTGAGAAACTTTTGCAGGTAGTTGAAAAAAATAAATTCTAATTAGAGCCCTTAAAATGACATTAAGAAAATTAAGAACTGGCAAACCCAAACACAAGCCCAATCCTACCTGCATATTCTTTATTATAGAAGAAAATGCATCTTGTTTCTATAATTACTTTAAACATGACAGTGTCATTTTGGCTGTTTGAGTCTACCCTTTGTCCTAAATTAGATTTAAGCAAGCACCTCTTAACCCACTGATAGGATGGATTTAAATTCTTTACAGTCAGATTATTTCTGCTGATACATACAGATCAACATTAAACCCTTCTAGAGGAGTGTTGTGCTGCTAAGCAGAAAGACCTGGAGAATTTAAGGGTTGAGGTGCTCTCTCTCCATCAACATCAACTCATTACTTATCCATGAAGGACTGTTAACCACACTGAAATAGAATCAGATCTATTCACAACAATGGTTTTAATTAGATCTGTGTGTGGTTCTGTGCTTTACACTACATTGTGCCTCTATGTGTACAAGACTGCATGCTTTTCAGTGGACAGCAGCAACCTTGAAACCCAGGAGTCCCATGTGAAACGTAATGGTGTGCTCGGTGTGTTTATAACCTCAGACTAATTGATTAATGTGTTTCTGATGTCGTCTGAAAAACAAATTGCTTTCACCACAGACAGACATGCATGCACACATATACACACGCAGACACGCATGCACACAGACAGACACATATACGCACACAGCATTGAACTTTCTGTAATTAATGCCTGAATGGACCATGTTTTTCAGATGCGCCGGTGCTGATGTGGAAAATAAGAGGGGATTAATGCAGCCCTCTGTTAATTCCACAGCTTGCTTTAACACAAAGGACAGACCTGAGGTAGACAGTCAGTCCTATGCAGTTAATAGGGTAATTAATACTTAAGTCCTCTTAGCACTATACCGTTTTCTATGATACTGTCACACAACACCTTAAGGCCGGGCAAGACATTAAAGGATTTTAATACAAATCTGTTCTGTTAATATCCAATTAGAGAGGTCATCAACACCTATATACCATGCTTTGCTATTTAGGGTTGCAACAGGTTATCATGTAAAGAGTTAAATTGTCTCCAGTACAGCAAAATCCAAAAACAGAATTGTAATTTCTAAATAAACTTGTAAATATATTACATTTTTAACACCGCTTTACATTTCTCGAGGTGAGGTCTGCTGAAAAACCTATCTGTAAGCAAGGTTAAGAGTGACATGTAAAGGACTTGCATGAGTGAGACAGAAAGGAAAGGTCTCCCTGATCAAACACAGAGAGATGGGTGACAAAAGAAAAGGGTGGTGGAAAAGACAGAGAGAGAGAAAAGGAGGCGAAACAGGGAGAAAAAGAGTAGAGGGAGTTATTTGCTGTGCTGCAGAGCCCCACAGCAGATGAGGCAGGAATAGCAGGCAAGTAGCTCTGGGGAAAGAGGCTGAGTGCTGTTACTTTCTATTTATTTAATCACTTTAGCCTCTGAAGCTCCCTTTGTGGAAAGATGCATTGTTTATCCAGAATAGCTGGCAAAGAATAAACAGGGTAAACTATTTTATTCACACTGGTGTCTCTCTTTAAATGGGAATTTAGTGATCAGACAGAGGAATGCTATTGGACTGTCAGCTTTATATGAGGCTTTCCAGAGAACAATATGTGCAACACCAACAAAAATGGTTCTATAATAGATTTTCTTCAACATCCAAACACTTTCTTTTTTTAGCCATAAACCATATTCATCATTTTCCACTAATAAAAAAGGCTATGCAATAAGAAAACCTTCAGATTTCAGTGGTTTACTGTGTAAACTAAAGCTAAGGCTTAAATATCTACACACCTTATATTTTCTATTTAAAAGTATTCATGAATATTTTATTGTGTGTTGTTCTTCTCTTTCTAATCCCCACAGGTGAATTGTTAAATATTCATTGCTGCATACTGACTGGATTACATAACCTCCTGGAGGTTTCTAGAAGCAACATGATATCTATGATTAATTCAACTTTGTCTTTTGGTGCAGGAAGATGTATCACTCAATTAGATTGTTCTCCAAATATTTGAAACTATTAATGTATCTGTTCTCCAGGTTCTATTATTTAAAACATGTTCACATCTGTCTGTCAGCCTGTATCTGGTATTCACTGCAACATAAAGACCTTTTTAATTGTAAGATATCTGACAAACCGACATACATGTAAGGTGAGGCTCATATGGTTAAAAGGACAATTACAGAAGACCATTAGTTTAGCTAGATTTCCCAGTTTATCTACTCACATTATATGGGAATCTAACTTTGTTTCTTGAATAAAAACCTAACTTTTCTACACAGGAAAAAACTTCCTCCCACTATTGTACCACATTATGTGTGAAAGAAGGGAAAATAGACATACTTGCAATATATACTATAGGAAAATGTACCTAACCATTAATTCCAGTGGTTAATTGATTTAAGTTTTGCTCCTGTAATGTAAAGTACACACTCATCGGCCACCTTATTAGAGACCCTTGCTAATACTGAGCTGTGTCCCGTCTTTATCTCCATACATTTATGATCTATGATAGACGAAGGTAAAAAGGTGGTGGCTGTCTCCAGCAATCACTGGTCAAAAGGTTGGGTACATTCTGGATGGGTCGCAGTCAATCACAAGGCAACGCAGAAACCAATAGCCATGCACTGTCCTGATTCGTTTCTTAGGACTCTAGTGCGGACACACAAACGACCAGCAAAAACCAGAAAGTTAAATATAAGACAGTGATTTATTATTAGTTCCACAGGAGTAGGCAGTGGGGAAACATCCGCCGAAATCGGGGAAAAAACTCCTCAGAATGGGACATGGGGAAGGGCAGCCACTGGATGTGAGAGGAGATGAGAGGTGAGCAGATTATCATTAATCAGGGAGGAGAAGCCGGAATGGAACTCTGCTTACTTGAAAGTGTGTTAGTCCTCGGCCAGGGGGGGGGTCGTGTCCAGGATAATCTCAGTCCAGATTACTTTGATCTCCAAGGTGATCAAGGGTGGACAGGCAGAGTGCGGGCTTGGTCCAGAGAGGCTCGATGGGAACTGAGAACTCCAGCCAACCTTCTGGAAGGCGACCAGCTGCTGGCAAAAAGGGAACGCAGGGTGAGAGTCAAAACTGTGGAAACACAGCGTTTCTAGGGCTAGAACGAGGCTTGTTACCAATCTAACAAAGCGAACGATATGGCGTCTGCTCCAGGTAAGCGCTCCCCTTTTAACTGCCGCTCCTTGATTGCCCTAACCGCGATCAGCTGGGAGATGACAACAAGCCGCGCCCTCTGAGGAGAAACAGGTGAGAGGACACAAACACACGCACACACACACACACATCCATACACCCTGACATGCACACACACACCTATGGGCGATTTAGAGAACAATTAACCGAACAGTCCTGTTTTTGGACAGTGGAAGGAAGCCTGGTAGAACCCACTCATGAATGGGGAGAACATGCAAACTCCATGCAGAAATACTGTGCCTTATTCAAGTCCAAGACCTTCTTGCTGAAATTAAACTATGTTACCAACTAAGCCACTGTGCAGCCTCTTTTACCCTTAGGCCTACCATAGTTGAAAACATAACATTTTGTGTAGTATGTGTGTGTGTAAGGATGAAGTTGAGCCATATCAAAGACAAATTTCTGTAACCAGTGATCCAGAACGCTGCTGCTCCTGTTCTCACTAGAAGCAGAGAAGTAGAACACAACACCCCAGCTCTAAAGTCCTTACACTGGTCCCCTGTAGATCAGAGAATAGATTACGAAGTATTTTTATTAGTTTATAAATCATTGAATGGGTTAGCACCAAAGTACGAGAGCTGCCATCGCTGTACAAACAACCCAGACAAGTCAGGTCCTCCAGCTCTAGGCTACTGATCGTCCCCGGAACCAGAACCAAGCATGGGGAAGCAGCTTTCAGTTTCTATGCTCCCCACATCTGGAACAAACTTCCGGATAAATGCAAAACAGCAGAAACAATGAACTCTTCTAAATCTAAAATAAAAACATACCTATGTAGACTTGCTTATGAGTAACTGATACTATTATTGTTTTTAATGTTTGTTTTTTATCCTCAATTGTCGTTTTAATCTAATGCTAAATGTTGTCTTTTATTGTTTTTATTGTTTCCCTGTTTTTATTTTGTAACTGTTCATTTGTGCTCTCCTTGAGTGATTCTATGTTTTAATTCTCATATTTTTGTAATCATGTAAAGCACCTTGAATTGCCTTGTGTTGAAAGTGTGCTATACAAATAAAATTACCTTGACTAACCTTGGGGTATCAGACAATAAAGTTCCATTCATTCATAAATTATACAAGGTCTCAAAGACATTCCTCAGGCATTTTGGTCCATACTGACATGACGGTATCACACAGTTGTTGCAGATTGGTCATTGCACATCAACAACTGGAACCTCCTGTTCCACCACATCCAAAGGTGATCTGTTGGATTGAGATCAGTTGATAGTGGGGATTGTTAGAGTACAATTAACTTTGTCATGTCATTGTCATGCTCATTGACATGACTCATCAATGTCAAGAATGGTTGTGCAGAGATATCAAACTACTGATAGGCTATGGGGAGATGTTGCAGCAGCCATGCCTCTTGATTCTGCGGTTCTGTCCTTTCAGTGATGAAACATGTCTCACTAAAAAGACTAATTCCATGATGCTCCATCATACATGCTCCCTTTTACTAAATCCTATTAAAAATGTTCTTTGCTCGCGGGTTCCTACAGCTTCATTTTAGCTATCACTACTGCTTTTCATTGCAATAATCAAACGTTTTCTGCGTTCTGGATCCTTGGGAATCTTATTGAACCCTCTTCCCTTATCTCGTCCACAGGTATGCACCATATTTACCGTTTCTAAGTCTGGGTAAGATGCATATACATTTTATATAACTGTGGGAGATCGCCTGCCATTATGGCGCTCATTCGATTTGTACTGTTGAATGCTGAGAGAAGTGATGTCAACTCCTGAAGCTCTATAATAGAATAACAAGGTGAACTTATAAGTGAATGTTGAAAAACATAAAAATACGACCCTGTCAAGTAAACACCACCACTAAAAATATGAATTAGTTATGCTATGAATATCATTGTGATATTATTATTTTTTTTACAATATTTCTGCTATAGAAGCTATTGGAATAGGATTCTGGGAGTTTGTAGGTCAAGAATAAGCCTTGGGCTCTTAGTCATGTTTCTTGACCCATTTTTTTTTTTTTTTTTTTTTTACATATGGCATGACACGTTGTCCCATCTGGATGGTTGTTGGCACTAGTGAGAAAGAACAAAGGTGTCTGTTTGGTGTGCTAAAATAGCCGTGAAGGTGATAGGTTTTACATCTTTATACATGTCATGAGATATGGGTGCCAAACAGAATATTGTTTTGTAAAATGATGATCAAATGTTTCTGAGTTATCAGTTGAAACTGTGTCACCAAGAAAAAGCCAAGCAACATTTACATTTAAATAGTGTTTCCAGAAATTTCAGACTTCATGGTACCAGTGAAAAGTCATGAGTTATTACCAAATGATGTTACTACCTTTACAAAGATTAATGTAATTTTTATTGGGGTTTTCTTTCCAAATGTTAAACATTTTATATTTTCTGTTTATATTATCAGATTAAGTTATTTTGTATCAGTTTCTCTCCACAGACTAGTTTTGTGAAATGCATTAAAGATTTGTGATCATCATCATCCAATTTCAAATTATATAGTGAATTAGGATCTTAGGTTATTTTTGCTTTGCTACATTTAAAAAAAATAGATTTTTTTTTAACTTTTCAGGCATAGCTTAAGAATCCTCAGCGTGTAAGACAACATCTTAAAAGTGTTTAAAAAAGAGGGATCAAGTGTATATAGGGGTATCTGTAAAAAGCTATATTTTAGGAACATCTTCCTGAAAGTCCAAGTTAAGAACATAACATAATTTGCACTGAAGTGGGAATCTTGGACTGCAGCAGAGCCAAGTTAAGGATGATAAAACAAAATTTATTCTAAAACAGGTATTTCCTGATAAGGAGAAACCTATAAAGATATGAAGGAGACTGACCTACAGGCCAGATTACTACATAATTTACTGTGTGTATGTCCAAATGAAGTCACATCTACTCTCCAGCAGTTACATTCTTTTAGATTTTTTCCACAGTTCGTGATTGCTCTCTGGAAGTGTTCAAGTGATTTGATGTGCTCAGTTCCACACTGTACTAGATCATTTTCTGTGTCTCAGCTGCCCCATCTGCTGAACGCTAATGTGAAGTTCAGTCTGATCAAGAGCAAAATAAAAAAGCACAACAGTTGCTTCCTCATCTGAAAGGATCCAAAGGCTGTAGTTGTCAAGCACTTGTGTATAATGAATAAAAACATTAATTTAGTGCAAAATTACCTTAACATTCTAAAAATATGAGCACATTAAATCTTTTTTGTGTAAAACAGATTAAGTATCAGATAAAAAAGGCTTAATACTTGTATATTGCTTAACTAAAGAAGTCATACCCCCTTTTTCATGTTGTTGCGTTGCAGTTTCAAAGTTCATCCAAACATGATTTTGAAAATTTGGGGCATGCTTTTGTGTTCAACCCATTTGAGAACCATTTACAGGTACAAGTTGTTTGGGGTGTATGTCTCTACCCATATTGCCCATTCCTATGTGCAAAATAAACCAAAATGACACAAATTGGACAAGTGAATTGTGTCTGGACTTCCAATGTTGCTCCGGCTGTATGTTTACAGTTGATTTCCACTTCAAACAAGTACATCTGCTTCAATGTTTAGTGTCTTGATTTGTAGATTTGTAGAGTGCATGGCAAACAGTAGTCAAGTGATTCGACAATATGAATTGAGAATCTCCTTAGGTTGTATAGACTTATAACAGGTTCTCAAGTTAATACATTTTTTTCTCAGTCTGTCACTTAAAGTGCATGGCCAATTTGTGGTAAGTTTTTAGTTCATAGAAAAAAAGCAGATGTGAGGTAGAAATAGGCAACACTGCACATGTATTGTAAAAATGGTCATTCATAGATCCCACACACTGAGGCAGCAAGCTACATTGTAGCCACAGTTTCCCTGAGGCAGGATGACACATCCAAGTGCCATTCAATCGGCACACCAGGCCCTTTGACCATGACCAGCAGGTAAGGCAGGAGAAGTGTCTTGCACAAGGATACAATGACTGAGACAGATGGAGAGGGGGATTGAACCCACCGGTTACTGGCTGAATCCCTACCTCATAAACTACTGCCACTCCTATTTGTGATGTCATTCCTTCCAGATATATGTGGTTGGGAAGAAGCTTTGGGGAGGGAGAAGACACTCGATGGCTTGTGGGTAGAAGCTATTGTTCAATCTTTCTGTCTTTGCCTTGAATGTTCTGTAGGGTTTTGTCAGAGGGGAGGGGGGAGTATCCAGTGAGAGAGTATCCAGGGTGTGAAGGGTCTTTGATGATACAGCTGCTTCGCCGCTGGAATCCCTGTAAATGTCTTTCAGGGGGGGTAGCTTGGTCCCAGTCACCCACTCTGTCACTCTCACAACCCACTGCAGTTATTTCTCATCTTCTGCTGTACAGCAGCTGAACCACACTCTTTAGCTGAATGTTAGGATGCTCTCGATGGTGAAGCAGTAAAAGTTAGGGGAGATGAACCTGGTGTTGCTTCCTGAGGAGGTAAAGCCTTCCCCACTTGGAGATAGATGTTTGTGGACCATGTGAAGACATTGGCAATAAGGATTACAAGAAACTTGAATCTCTCCATTCCCCGATCATCCTCTCCATCAATGAAGAGACCAGAGTGTTTGGAGCACTTGGATCTCTTCAAGTCTCTATCCTGTCTCCTGTGTTCCTACAATAAGGTTCTCCCAAAAACCTATGAAGGCTACTTAGAAAAGCTGGATTTATACTAAACTTAAGGTACACACAGATATACTCTCTCTCTCTCTCTATATATATATATATATATATATATATATATACCTATATTAGGTGACATTTGACAGCACATGGCATTATTGCTTTAAAAGGGGACTTCCATTGTTTTCAACTTGGACCTTATTTTTAGATAATTTTATGTTTTCTCATCCTGAGAATTATGGAGCCAGTCTGAGCCATTCAGCACTATTTATATTCACTTCCTCCATCAGCGGACATCCATAGAACGGGACTGCTCCAGGCAGGACAAATTCTGCTTTTAATAAGGTTCAATCTGCCCGAAAACGCAGTCATTTTACCATGCATATATTTCCTTTGGACTTACGAATGCCTCGGAAGTGTGTTTTGATTATTTCCTAGGCAGATTCAGATGTAATATACATTTACGCCACAGCTGAACTATTGAAAAACAAGAAAACTGAATTTTCCCTTAGGCACCTTGAATTGCCTTGTTTTGAAAGAGTGCTATATAAATAAAATTGCCTTGCTTTGCATTCCGAGGAACTGTAACTCGAAGTGGAATATAAACATAGTAAAATTACTGCGTTTTGGGCAGATTAAATGTAATTACAAGCAGAATTTGTCCTGCCCCGAGCACTCCCATTCTAAAGATTGTCCTCAGATAGAGGACGGGAATATAAATACTGCTGAACAACTCAGATTGGCTCCAAAATTCTCAGGGTGAGTAAGAAAACATAAAATTAGCTAACAATAAGGTCCAGGTTGAAAAAAAATGGAAGTCCGCTTTTAGCTGCTTGTAGAGAGCCTAAAGGATAAAACGCTTGTTTTACATGCACATCTAAATCGAGGAAAATTTGAGCTAATACCTTAATCCGAATAGGAGGCTTTATCCTAGTTTATATGTTTCTCTGAAATTGTAATTATGGAATGAAGTGCGATGAAGTGATTGTGTTACACTCATTGTTGCCACTGTGTTATTGCTGTACCAGGATTGTTATTCCGCTTTCTACAATCTCTGCAGTTCCCAAAGGGCTAGTGCCAAGGCTGATAATAGCTTGATTTAGTTGAGGTGTAGGTATACAAGCAAAGCACTGTAGCTTTCAAACCACTTTGTCTAAGTGTGTTAAATCGATTAATAATAGACCAGTACAGTTCGACACAGCCGAATAAGCTGTATACGCGTGTTTCAAAAGTCCAAATTCAGTCAGACAATGGCAATAATCTAGGTATTTTTAATTGCTTGTAAACACACAGACTGGCTCAAACGTTCATTTATTTTACTGCTGGTTAGAATGTACTGTAGTTAATCCCAAAGGAGAAGGAGTTTTTTTTTCCAGAAAACCAGGTTGATTCAATGATGAGGAAGGACAAGCAAATGATTTGTGGAGGTTTAACTAAGGTAATTGCCAAGAGAATAATGTTCAATGAAACAGGCTGAATACAAATGCATGCCAACGTTTTAAGCTTTCACTTGGAAAATATTTTGAAGGAAATATGTCATTCTCCTTCCATCTTACAATTATGCTCTACTCTGTGTTGGTCTATCATGTAAAAATGCAGAAAATACATTGAAGTTCATGGTTTTTATGAATGCTCTTCAAGGCACATTCTACAAATGCCTTGATAATTTTCCTGAACTGAGTGTGCCATTTAGGATATTCTGTGCAACATCCTTAAGTGAGTCACTCGGGTGAGAAGAAACGTAGCCTCAAGTGTCAATGTTAAAACGAAAATTAACATGCTTTGCAAAATGTCTCTAAGATTTGGCCATTTCAAAAATGTGCCATGTTGAAACCAACATCCCTAAATGGTGTATAGATATCCAAGTAACACAGGATGACCACAGATGTTTAAGACATGATGACTCAGATATTTAATGTAGTGAAAGAGAGTAGCTGAAAGGCCAGAGCTGTTAATGAAACAGCCACAATACTCACAGACTGTTCGACATCAGCTACAATGTGTCTAGGGAAAGTGAGCATTTTCACCGATTGAATATGACACATCCAAGGAAAAGCCTATGAGACAAGTGTGACCACTCTCCATTGTGTGTTGCCTCTAAATGTGATGACTATACACAAACGTTGCTGCAAGGCAGTAAGTGGCATAGCCAGGTCCAAATTATCAGCTGAATGAATGCATCTTTCAGACCTCATTATTCGGATTTGACGATGCACACACAACAAACGTACCCCACAACAAACTGAGGCATCTGGAGAAATGGAGGGGGAAAAAAGTTCCTTTCACTGAGCTGGCATGATAAGAGCGTCTGTATTTCCACTCCCTTTATCACGTCTCATCCCAGACAATGGATTGGATTTCAAAAGCCAATAAACAAGGGAGATGTCCATTCTGCATGGCAGTTATCACAAACCAGCGTCCCACTCTCATTTGCTCACCCCTCTTGCCCCCCTTCTTTTCCTTCCTCTTTCTCTGAAATAAGCAGGAAAAGGAAGATGAAAATTAAAAGTGGGGAGGGAGAGCTGGGAGAGAAGAAAGGGAGCAGAGGAGATGAGAAGCCTTCATGCTCCGGCTCTTCTTTCATTGGACTGATAAAGGAAAGAATCAAGGCCAGGGGTGGATGTGTTTTTTTTCCCTGTTAACTGAATGAGGCTTTTGAGGGTGATAGTGAGGAGCCGCTCCCCTGAGAGATGTTTGGAGGTACGGGTAGTGGTGAGCCAACATAATAAATATTCTTATCTGTTATTGTCATTGTAATGGGACAGGGCAGAGGAGGGAGGAAGCGACAGAGGATAGCTCTGTTGGTGCCAGGGGACCTGACAGTGTTGACATGCAGAGCTGAGAAAATCAAAGGAGAGACAGAAAGTAAGAAAGGAAAGGGACAGAAAAAGAAAAGATTTTAAACCAGTGGGAATTTGAGTGTAATTATCTGTGATTCGTCCTGGTAGGGAAAGAAGATAAAACAAGGAAAGGTGACAGTAGTGCTTTAGTGTATCACTCACAGCTAGATGTTCCTAACAGTCAGGAGGAAGTTTCTTTGATTTTGAAAAGATGACCTACAGTTATTGAAAATTTTGACCATTTTCTTTTGAGATCCCTTTAAGGAAATCTCAGCTGGATAGTTTGAGGGCAAATGTCTGGTATTTTTTATTTATAATAATCACATTTGCATTGATTAGGCAAGGAGTAGAATAAAGCTTTGACAGGACACCAGTCCATCACAAGGACTCTCCTAAAAGAATAACAAATAACAAGAGTTACATTAATCTTTGTGGCCAATTTACGTAAGAAGCATTTGTCAGATGCATTCAATATTTTTTTTTCCATCTTTCTTTTTGTAAACAGTAATTAACTATTTAATTAGCAACAGCGGGAATGTGATGGTTACTATGTGATAATAGTTGCTATTCAATAAAGATTACTATTATTGTGTATCAAAGAAAGATTAATGACTAAATTAATCTTTTAAACTGGCTTTAGCTCCCATAACAAGTATTTGCAAGCATACATTAACTCAAAAGTGTGTCCATATGTAGATATGTACACTATGTACTGTTTTGTAGATTATTCTTTTATAATGCAGTACAATTACACATACTTTCTTTACGGTGTACCAATATGCATTGTGTTATGTGTCCTGATTGATTGAAAGTAATTGTCTATCACTTCCATGTCGTGTCTCCTGCGGTTGCGAAATTTATCATGTCTAGTTATAAGAACCTTCTAGTCCAGAAGAAAAAAACAGCCAAAGAACAACCAATAACAGTGTTCTTCACTTGGAAAAAGACACCTGCTCCAAGACCTTCAGTGGAAAAAGACACACCCATGCGGTGAACAGATGGGGACATCGTGGCATATTAATACTTTCATGTTTAAAATATATGAAGGTTTGAACTTTGAGAGATTTTAAACTAGAGAGAAATGCTAGTAAATGTATGCCTGATAAAATTGTATAAAGTGTTTGGCAAGGGGTTTTACAGCCTTAAAACATATGAGTGTCTAATAGTGCTATCTAAATGTATGGTCATTATTCTTGCATTTTGTGTATTTTCTTTAAATTTTCTCTTTTTTTATCAAACATTAAAGGTATACATAAAGGTATAGGTATTGTGTAGAAAATGTAATGGCATAAGAACCGCCATAAGTGCAGATAAACTATTAACTACAGTTGTATGTTTGTGCTTAAACATATATTTTATTTTAAGCAGGGGTTACATAAGTAATATCTGCTTTTTAACTTATGTTGTCTAGGCTGTATGATATTACTTGGAAAGCATGGAGTTTAGTGAAATTGTATTTTCTATAAATGACAAAAGCCTGTCTTTTACTGGAAGGAAGTCTGAAGTGTAGAAAGTGCAAAGGAATAGTGAGAATACAGTCCCTTTGATGCTCCTGTACTTCTAACCACCTGGTCAAACACACAACCATTCAATCTCCCAAACTGTGGTCTTTCTGTCAGGTAGTCATTATACCAAGCAATTCTGGAAGAATTCTCCATTCTTACAGTTACTGTGAATACACTGGACTGAAGAAATCTAAAAACATGATTCCCAAACTGCTACCTGTTCAAATGAAAGTTGGTTTGTTGAAGCAGCCACTTACCCACTTAACATCAAACCCTTCGTGATAAAGCAAAGTGCAGTGAGTCTTGAAAGATGATAGTTTGTTTACTCAGGTACGCCACTAATACAATCTCCAGGCATATTATAGTGTGAGCTTAGTTAAGAAAAATGTGTTTAGTTTAAATGAGAATGAATTATATTTCTTAAGAATTGGAACAAGGCAGGATGTCTTCCATAAAACAGGAACATTGTCATGGGTCACAGTAAGGATTGCATGCATGGTGTATGCAGTCATCTATTAGTCATCCATACTTTGCTGACTGTTAATACAGCCAGCCATTTTGGTTTTGTCATGTCCTAATATGGCGCAGTAGTGATCTTGAAGATTTCAGTCCAAAGTTAAAACCAAGCAAATCCAAATTTGTATTATGATTCTGCCGTGTGTGTGAGGTTCTCTCCTGCCCTGTGGAATCCTGCAGATGTCCTCTGGTGGGCATGGTCAACTAGCTGCAGTTCTCATACCTGAATGTAATCTTTTCATCATGTCCTCTGGGAATATGACCCGTTGCAGGAACCGGGGACACCAGAAGGAAGCACAGCTTTTTGGTAAAATGTTCTTTTTTCAAAATTTTAGCTTTTTTGGCAGAATCTGTTGAAGTTGCAAATAAGCATCTCCTTGTTTTAGATAGTAGTATTGGAAAATTTAAAAGCAAACATTTTGAGGTTGAAATCGGTTTGTATTTCTTAGTTTTTCTGCATTGTCAGTTTGTGTGTATTTACAAACTGGATAGACAGAAGTTTGTGTGGCTACTTATGATAACTTATATTAAACTACAAAGAATATGGACGTTGTGAAGCTTGTGCTAAACAAGCATAAAATACAATTATCTGCATGGGAGACTGGATTCTTTACCTGCAGAAAAAGTGGCAGGACATGCAAATCATTGGACATTTAGAGGCAAACTGATGCCAAGAGCACACTTCGGAGATGGCTACGTTCACAAAGAATGCTCAGACAAAGAGAAAGTGTACCCGAATTACTTCTTTCGTTGGATGCAACGAAATCTGCAGAAATATTTTTCTGTTTCTTATGGAGTGAGTTTCCATAAACAGCTAAGTTTGTCATTTTGTCTCAGAACACGTAGTTTACACGGGTATTATTATCATCTAGCTCAGGACTGCTAGTTTAATTGTAGCGTAATCGTTAACATCATATGACTTGCCAAAATGCCTGACTACTATAGTGGGTTCCCAGATTCTACCTCCTAAAGTGAGCACCTGCTATTAATTTCAATAATGCTTCAATTGCTTGAATTGAGTGGTGTTAATGATTTAGCCCATGTAAACCTGTGTTATGGATTAACACAGTGCTTCTCAATAATTTTCTGCCATGCCCCCCCCCCCCCCCCCCTCCTAGAGAACTGAATTTTTTTCACCCCAACCCCCCAGATTGATATCTGAACATATTAAATTATTTATTGATACAAACCACTGGCACCAGAAGACTGCATATAATATATACTGATTACGAAAAAAAAAAACATAAAATAAACACGCTGCAACTACTTCAGATGGTTGCAGCTTATTTTACTGTTTTAGGTCTTAACACTATTTACAAGTTCGGCTTATCAACTCAGTTGGTAATATTTAATCCACTGTCGGTGTGATGCTCAGAACAGAAACAGATCTGATGATTCACTGGGATGTGCATTTTAATACTAAACTGGAATATTCAAAGCTTTTTTAAACTGTGAACATTAACAACCTGTTAGCTTCATCAGTTTATCACTTTTCAAAAAGGGAGGCTACATAACTTCTTCAGTCACCTTCACTGTTTTTCTTTTCAACTTTGCAACCATATTAATTCTGTTGTATTATGTTAGACATGTTTTTTTTCAAAAGTTCCACTTTTTCCATTTAGATTTATCTGAATTCTACTTTTCCCATTCTAGTAATTTTTATTAAACCAAAAAGTGTGGAATTATGGTGACTGAAAACAATGTACTAGATAAATAATTCCTAGCCTAGCTATTTTCACAAATCTAACAGTGCTGTGGTTTAGGCATTTCCCTGTCATTTTTAAATAACTAAAACATCCTATGTAAAAAACAAAGAATTGCATATTTTTGATATTATAAAAGAAATCTCTCACCACCAATTAATTCTCATAGAGACCTGGAACCAGTAAATATTCATAGTACCTCCATATTTATCAAAACTTGTGTTAATTTTATTTCCTACTCCTTCCCAGACTCCAGTGAAAAACATTTATGTCTGTGTTTTGGTGTTTTCTACTGTTTCTGCCGCAGTTCATTTGCATTTACATTCCCTGACAGTTTCGTTTCTTCTCTTTCCTAATGCAACCCTTCTCTGTCACTGGTCTTCACCGTGTTCTTACAGAACTTATGAGGATTGTTCTCCCGATTCATAAACATCTCTGACCCTCACGCTGAGCATCAACTTGTCTTTTGCCTTACAGGAGCAGGACCCGCCAGATCAATACAGGAACAATGGTTAATTGTACAGTCCATTTTTTGTTGTTGAATTCCGCGATTCCATCCACACCGTGGACGCAATCTATCAGCTCTCTCTCTCTCTCTGTGTGTGTGTGTGTGTGTGTGTGTGTGTGCGTGTGTGTGTGTGTGTGTGGGTGTGCGTGTGTGTGTGTGTGTAGGTGTAGACTTCTTCTGCTGGGCTGAACAGGCAGCCTGTTGACAGGTTTGAGCACTGGTCCCACCTAGTGACTGGAGGCTTAATCAGCATTAAATTATGAATTTAAGCTTCTGCTACCGGGAGGCACGATGGGGTGGGGGGGGGGGTGCTCTGGCAAAACGGCATCGACGACAGCAGCTAAGAGTTTTCCTTCGGCACAGTAACATCTGTGTTAGCTATTAGCAACCACCGACGCGAACAGAAGTTGGAAACCAGTTTAAAAAAAAACATGTTAACTTAAATAAACATGAAAAGTATAAAGAAAAGTATAGAGCAGGGTCACCAACCTTTTGAAACAGAAATACTCGAAATAATATGAAGGGCAACCTGTACATTACACACGTTTCAACTGCTGTATTGTTTTTGTTTAGTTATAATAATTCTATGTTGGTATGCGATGTCAGATCACATGTCAATTGCCCACAAATATTAATGATGATTTAAGACAGAACACAGATACGTTTCAAAAATGCAACACTTCATTTCTATTAATCTATCAGTGCATTTAAATTCTTTGCTATTTACTCATGCTGTCCTTGAGAGCAACTTTGTCCCCATGGGCACCACGTTAGTGACCCCTGGTATAATGTATCCGTAGCCATAAAATGTGTGTCATAAATCAAAAGAAAAAAATTATATTTATGTGAGTTTAATGTACAAGATTGAATCATTTGACTCAAAAAAGGTCTAACCACTAACTGTGGTGTAAATCAGCACTATACCAAAGCTAAACCAGGAAGCAAAATATTGATGTTAAATGTTTTTTTCTTTTTGTTCTCGTTGTTTTTCAGCATTGGCAGAGACACCCTGGCTGATAGGGGCAAGACCACGTTTGAGAAAGAAGCACTCACTGCCACGTCCAGGTTCATCAGTCTTGAGGATATCAACAGAGCTGTGGACTTCATAAAAAACTATGCAAAAGAAAAGCCGACAGTCCCTGGCTACAATATGACATCTCTATATGAAGTCAACTTAGGAGCTTGGTCCTTGTAAACATAGATTTAGAATTGAGTGCTTATACTGTAAAAAAATGCAAAGCATTTCAATAGGCAGGGAAATTTTATAAAAGCATTGAAAGTAAAACAGTAATTATGACTTAATGGAGTAACTAAAGTTAAAATGTTGTTACTTTCAGAACCATTAACAATTATTTTTTACCTCCTGACAGTGTCAGTATATAGATTAGGGTGCATTACAGCTTTTGATTTTGGTCAGCAGGTAATATTTCACACACATTTACTTTACTTATTTTCAGGTTGTAAAACAGCTCTCCTGTGAGTCACTTCAGTATCCCACAGCTTGTTGGAACAGCAGAGGGCAAACTTTTAGTCCAGACCTTTGACTGGCAGGAGCATCTGACTCCCCACTTCCGTAGATTCCCACGGATCGAGTTATCAGCACTTCAGGTACCTGTGAAAACTTTCACATTGTGCATATACAATAGAAACAACATGCATGTGAAAGGTTTTTATGATAATATACTTTGCCATGTTTAAAATGTTTTGTGTGCTTATTCTGTCTACAGCTTTGACACCAAGAAACGGCGTGGTGCTTGCAAAAGCTCACTGTGATGCACAACCAGTCAAACATCAACTACTGTGCAATGGAGCAGATCTGCCCCCTATTAACAGTCTTCATGTCCTGGCCACACTTGGACTGAACACTTGACAGGAAGACCTATCTGAATGACAAAATCAGGCCATTCTGTGCTGACGAGGCAAGAGACATCACATGCCCAGCACTAAGGGGCACCTAGACAGACCCAACAAGCCACCCGACATCTGATCCGTACTGTTTCGCCACAACACTGCATAGGACACCCCCAATACACACAA
Organism: Apricaphanius iberus; assembly: GCA_028564705.1. Lineage (NCBI taxonomy): Eukaryota > Metazoa > Chordata > Actinopteri > Cyprinodontiformes > Aphaniidae > Apricaphanius > Apricaphanius iberus. The sequence goes on along the minus strand of JAPXFQ010000846.1, from coordinate 886,219 downwards.
CCAAGAATAACAACACACAGGTACCAACACCCATTACAAATAAAGAAAGGGAAAAGAATAGGGGAAAAAACAAGGACCCATGGGTCCCACCCAGACGCCATAGGGAAGGATTACCTAAAACAAGGATCCCTTGGGGTCCCCTTGCATACACGGGATTAACACTATACACCAACCACAACCACCAAAGACCCAATTACACTAGAATTTATATATATATATATTTTCTTATATTGTTAAACTTATTTGTTTATATAGATTTTTTCTACTTTTTCCAGTTTTATTTTATTTTTTAGGATTTTTAATTAATAGATTCATACATTTTTATCTTCTCATCTTCTTTAAAAAAGAAAACAAAGTGGACAGGAAGGCAAACTCTGTTTCGATTTATTGATATATTTTTTATTTGTATAATTTTTTATTTTTACTATAACTACATTTGGTGCCTTCTGCAAGGTTTTGTACCTCATGTCCATGTCATGGTACAAAGTGAGATATTTCAGGCATTCAGTAGTTATGGTTTTGATGATTATGGTTTACAGCTTTGTGTTAACAATTTGAATATATAAAAATTTTTAGCTGGGTGTTTCATAAGCTCCAATTCATAAGATAAACATTAGGCCTACATAAAGTGTCTGCGGTTAGTGCACTTTATTTTTATTTATCTGCAACATTACGTTGTATTATTACACTTTTGCTGAATAAATGTTCTCAAAAATACATGCACCATTTTTCTTTCTTTCTTTCTTTCTTTCTTTCTTTCTTTCTAATGTACATTTAAAAGTTTTCAGCAGGGTCTGTTTAGCCTGTTCTGAAGCTTGACAGGGGGTATGGCTCATGTAAATGTGTGTAAATGAGATCTATCACTACACCCAGCAGGATAAATAGATAAATCCTGCAAATCTTTGGAGGCTCTGTTCTCACATTTTAGAATGTGCGCATGTGCACCTACCTTCAAATGGCCACAACTTCTCCAGATATTGTCAGATTTCCATGTGTTTCACATCATTGGAAAAGTTTGGAGACTACACTTTTAGAATCTGTTAATAACTCAAAATGCCCCAGACCCTACTAGTGTCCCTACTGTCCGTGGCTGGTCACATATAACAAACTCCTAGACAATTAGTCTTTGCGTGATGATCGGCCTATGTGTTAGAGTAAAGCCTCAGGGGCTGTTTACACGACAACGTATTTCAGCAAAACTGAGGTTTTTCTCTGCGTTTTGGCCTATCGTTTACACGACAACGGGGAGACGGGGGGTCGAAAATGCATCTTTTCGAAAACAGCTCCCAGAGTGGAGAAATCTGAAAACGCTGTGTGATTCGTTGTCATGTACACGCAAGTCGGAGACTTTTAAAAACGATCATGTCACTACCAGCCGCCTTCGGCCTTTCTGGAGTTGCACATTTCGCCTTTCTTCATAAAAAACAATAGCAGATCCAGGTACGCTGTTACTGATGATGTAGCTTCTGAAGTTATTTGGTCTCTGTAAGCAAAGTTAGAGATCATGCGGCTTTTATGTGTTCGCCGACGAAAATGCATACAGTATGTGCATTAAATAATAAAGACGCTTTTCTTTAAGCGGAGGAAAACTAAAAAAAGTTTGTGGAAAAGACCCATTGTTCGTTAGCTTGATACGTTTCTTTTCTGGGTTGTGAGCAAGAAACCTTGGAATCCTACATCTCTATTTAGGGCACTATACTAGTCACACTGCCATCTAAAGGCCGCACATATGTACTACATTGTTTTCAATCATGCCCCACTTTCGTGTAAACGCAGTGCGTTTTCACCCCGCGTATTCAAACAAAAACGGCAACGTTGTCGTGTGAAGCCTACCTCAGTTGTTAGTCTTTGTTTTTTTCAAGTAATTATTTGTTTAGGTGATCTAGTTACCTCATTGTGTCGCTTTGAGTTGATCTCTCTGTGTCAGTCACTTCTCATGCTCTCTTTGCCTTTCAGATATCAAATGCTGTTGATCCCACTCCTCTGATCTCAAGAGCCATTGTCTTGCTGTGACTGTACAAACCTGGGAAACTCACCTGTTCCACAGTCACCCCTCCAAGCTTCTCTACCATTTTTCCCACTCATTTGTGGGCACTCCACATATAGTTTTTGGTAGAAGAGTTAAAAGAAAATACCAAAAAGAATGACCAGACATGTGGAAAGCACTATTAAACACTCATTTATACAGTTGATCGGCCAAAACAAGTTGATTTGGGGGTGAGTTGCATTTTAAATAAACTGCTCAGTTTCTGACCCTACTGTGGAAACCTATACAAGAAACATGTAAGGTAATGGTTGCAGGAATTAACCCATTTAAGTACTTGTGCTATGTGCCTTCTTTTTGCCCTTTGATAGACTAGACTACTAATGAGCGGTACATGGAAAAAAACTAGGTCCTAATGACCCTGCAAGGTATAAAATGGGTATTGAGAATAAATGGGCAGATGTATAAGGTAACTAATTACCTGCAACTTATTTCTGCTCCCTTGTTTAGATATTTAGCTGTTTTATCCTGAAGCAGTTTCTGAGTTGACCAGGTAATGATGAATGTTGGGGCACGTAACAATTCTGTGATGCTAAAGAACATTTAAAAGGAACCCCCCCCCCAATGATATCATAGCATATGAGTTCAAACAAACTCAGTCAAACACCAAAAGGGTTAACTCTAGAGAACAATACAGAGGTGATAGAAGATTCATAGGTAAATCCGTTTAAAGAACCTGATTTCTTCTCCCTTGGAAAGACCCTGGTGATGGCCCTCTAATGAAGTCTTTTTTCACGTCTCCTCCACTTCATATGTTATCATTCCATATATTGATTCATCATTTGTACACAGCACTCTGCAAGATGAAGCTCTTGTTCCCCATGTTAAATGGTCATCGGTGGACAGTTAACGTGAGTTATTAGGGAAGGTTTCCACATATAGACTCAACATACTACCGTCTCCAAAGCCCAGTGGACAATTACAGTGTCCCGCGTTCAACAATGCATTCTCTGCTAAATGGACTCGCTGTAACATATCGTTTCAGCAGTGGGACTTAAACGTACATTATTTTAACAAGTTCTTGAATTATGTGATGTGTACTCCATTAAAAGCAAGCCCTAACTCTTGTCTTTATAGACAAGACGTCACATGAACCTTTTAAAACACAGAACAGCCCCACAGACTAATACGCCAGCATGCCAAAGATCCACCTGGGGACTGCTTTCCCTTGTTTTCTGAAAAGATTGTGCTCTTTTGGAGCGATCTGAGAGAAAAAGTGTATTTTTTCTAAAGTTTTAATGTTTATATTGAAACAAAAAAAATCTACCTGTGGTGTTGATTGTGTGGCCAAATTCTACAATGAACAAAGAGCGCTGCAGCAAACATGGACATAGAATGTTGTATCGTCTGATTTCCTTGTTGTTTAGGGTAACTTGGCTGCCAGACTATATGCTCAGACTGATCAATTATTTAAGGTTCTCTAAGCGTTCTGGGTTTTACTCTGGATTTATTAAGTCCAGCCGGCAAAACAGTGACACAAGGAAAAACAAGATTTATAGAGAAAGATAAATACACTCATGAAATTTACCTAATGTTATGTGGGAACAACATCAAGGAGGAAGGTTTGGGGATTTTGGTCCCAAGTTCTGCTGTATACGATGGTTCATTCAATACGACCGGAGGTTGCATGTTTCTGAGATGTTTTACTTTAATCTGGAAAGATAGAGATATGAGAAAAAGCAGACAACCTTTGTGTGCTAGGTTGCCTTAGCACAGTGTCTGTGAATAGATGCAAGAAGAAGATGCTTAGCATTTGTACGTGTGCGTATGTGTGCAGATATTTTCTCCCACGCAGTGGCAGCCTGCAGCTGTAATGAATGGGGCCTGGGGAAAGCTGAGAGGCTGGGAGGTGGCAGATCATAAATAATCATTTATCCCACCGTTTCCCCCGCTTCGCAGCCTGACAGACCACTGGGTGCAGGCAACAACGCGAGCTGAGTCGCAGCTGCACCACCTAGAGCACATATGTGGCCTCAGTGCTTTGGGGAAGATTTTCCTTCACAGCAGGTCCATCTCGCCTATACACCAGTAAAATAAGCAAAAAGAAGAAACTATTAAATAGCAAAGATGGGTTGCCTGTGGAAAAAACAGAGTGTTATTGGCAAGAAAACTGCATAAAAACAGACCAACAAGAAAGCCTTCCTAGAACTTAGAGAGAGTATAAAGTAATGAAAAGCGAAATGAAAATTAAATGCCAGCCTATATTGTTATGTGTGTTATTTACCTTAAAGTCTTAATAGTCTTCTCACCCGTTAACTTTTAATGTGTACTTCCAATTGGAGCCTGAAATTAAACAATGCTGGAGGAAATCAGCAGCACATAATGGCATAGCCCTGAGGGGAAATTCACTCATAAACAAAGGTTTGCTATTCCTGCGGGGGGGGGGGGTGTGTGCGTCTGTTTGTGGTCTTGTGTTACTATCCTTCTTAGGACCAATTTCGGGATATTCAATAACCTTAGGACTAATGGACCTTGTTAGGACTCCCCTTTTAAGGGTTAGGGGTTAGGTTTGTGGTGTGAATTGGGTTTTACTGAGGATTAGGGTTAGGAATAGATCAGTAATGCCTAGGGTTAGGAAAAGTGTCTGGGTTAGGCATAAATCCAGTTACTGAAAACAATGAAAGTCAATGGATGGTCGTAATATGGGTAGCAATACAAACTTGTGTGTGTGTGTGTATATAATATATATATATATATATATGTGTGTGTGTGGCAAAAATGTACCCTAGACAGTGGGCTGATACATCAAACATCTGCGGTGCATTTAATATAACTGTTGTTGAGTGTTATCAGTAAAGCAACATTAAGCTCACGGTGCCTTGCAACAGTATTTAAACCCCTCTAAATTCTCTGTATTTTGCCACCAAAAACTTCAATTTATTTTGCAATGATTTCTAATATAATTGAGTGGAGAGCATATCATCAGGATTGAGAAGGAAATTTTAATATGACGGTCTGCATTTTCTTTTTGCTATCTTTACTTAGATAGCCCTAGATAAAATCTAGTGCAACCAGTTGTCTTCATGCTTTAATATTAGGGGAAAAAACACATCATGAAGGCCAAGAAACACAGCACATAGTATAGAGCAAAAGCTTGAAAAAAAATTACTGATAATAAAGAAAAAACAGGCTTTTGCCATATTGCGGAGAACTGTTCAATCCATTATTCATAATGGAAAGAGCATATCATGGCTGCAAACCGACCAAGATATAGCAGTCCACCTAAGCTGCTTTTCAAGGAATGTTGAGAAATATTGGTCAGAAAAGCAGCTGATGAGGCCAATGATATCTCCAGATGAGGTGCAGAGACCCACAGCTCAGCTTGGAGAATCTGCTGACAACTGTTATGTGTGCATTCCACAAAACCAGCCCTTTTGCAAAGGTGGATAAGTAAAAGAAGTCCTGTTTCCAATTTGCCTCAGCCAAATTGACAGAATAAGTGTGTAAGACAGTAGCCTGGTCATATAACACCAAAACTAAACTTTTTGACCTAACTGTAAACACTCTGTATGGAAGACCCAACCTACTTGTGGTAAGGTGGCATCATGCTGTGGGGTTACATTTTTCCAGCAAGGACAAGGAACCTGTTGAGGGCAATACGGAAAGAAAAACCTGTTGAAGGCTGCAAAATACCTGAGATTGCAGTGTAGGTCAGTCTTCAAAAGGGCAGTAAAACTAAACCTAGGCCATGTCCACACGTAGCCGGGGTTTTTTTTATCCGAAGATTTTCCTCTGCTCCTTGAAAAGAAAATCTCCATCCACAAGTAACTGGTCTTTCAGCACAATAATAGACGTGGGAAACCAGTAGAGGGCAGAAGTTCTCCCAAATCCTATCTGCTCAGAGTAACTTTCTATCCTCTTATCTTCAGCATGCAGCAGTCATACAGCTTATAAAAGCAAACAAACAAAATGCGCTTTAACAATGGATGATGCCAACATAGCTCTGAGGGCATAAATGCTGTTTTTCAGATTAAACACAAATCTCCACTTTGGCTGGAGTTTTAAAAAAACATTAGTTTTTGATGCTGAAAATCTCCCGTTACGTATGGATGACAGGCCAAACCGTAGAAAAATATATCAATTTTGTGATATACGGCTACTTGTGGACAGGGCCATACAGCCCTAGCTATAACTGAATGTTTAGATCAAAGCATAATCATATGTCAGAATGGCCTAATTAAAAGGCAGGCCAGACAAGACTTGAAAATTGCTAATCACATCTGCTCTTCATTATCTCTGACTAATCCTAAGCTATTTTACCAAAGAGGGATGGTCAGAAAGATGGTCTCAAAATGTTTAAACTGTGTACAGACATATTCCAAAACAACTGCTGCTTAAAGTGCTGTAAGATTCTATAAATAAAGCATTGACTCTCAAGTATGCACCATTATTAGTCGGCGCTTCACGTAAAACTGGGTATAAATGCTTTTGTAAAGCTCTGTACATCATCATTCAAAAAAGTGAAGTGCAGTGGCAGTATATCGTATAAGCACCATTAAATTATACAGAAGAATTTGTGGACCAAAACTTTTTTTTCCGTAGCATTTAATGCAAGTGTTCTAGGGTTAATAGAAAGGGTTAAAAGTTTTCATAAAAAAGCACATTAATTCAGACCTGTTCAGAGCTCATCTGGTACACAGTGGGGGTTTTTTCATTCACTTTTGGATCAAGATTTGATCTTTTATTCTTTGTTTTCTTTTTATCTTCAGTCAGTCTGACCCCACACAGAGACATATGCAAGCTCTTACTAATACATAACATCACAACTGAGCTCAGCACTCAAAGAGCAACATTCATCACAACTCTTGCACCTTGGTCCTCTCCAGACAGGCAGAGGAAAACAAAGGATTTGGTCAAAGAGAAAAGGAAAAATGGTTAAAGTTTAAAGTAGGCTTTCTGTTGTAATTATACCACACATTTTAACTTGGCGCTGATGAAATGCTAAGTTAGATTCCAGTGTAGAAAATGCTCCTTTTCAGCTCTGTGCTTCTCAGCATTACGCAGCAAAAATGAATATATGAATAACAACTTTGTTAGATTCTCAATAAAAATCGAATTTACTTCTGCATTTGAAGCAATAAACCTTAATCTTTAACCCAAATCTGAATGACTACAAGTGAGTATTTTGTCGAAAATGTGTTTTTTTGTTGAGTCGATATACTTACACACACAAAAGATTGAATGTTAATGTTAAGTACATTTAATATTAAAGTAAATATTAAATGTTGTACCAGTGATGAACTTTAAGGACACACAGAGAGAAACCTCAAACCTGTAAAGAAAATTATGAAGTCACACCATTTAAATATCAGCCGAAAGATTCTCTTTAAGATTCTTTTTAAGAGAGATTCAAAGCAACAAGACGGAGGGATTCCATGTCTTGGTTGCATTGAATAAATAGCATATTTACTGTTCTGAGTTGCTGTTTGAGGCTGAGCATTGTCTCTCTAGGCTGGAAACTTTCTCACCCCGGCATTACCGAGAAAGAAAAATTCAGGCTTGTTTGGAGAAGTTAGGAAGAATTGATATGAAATGCTGGTGGTGACACGAATAATTACCTTGGGATAATGACTTACCTGAGTAATACTTTGTCTAATCTATACTTCACCAGGACCTACAGTGAATTTGCCAAGTTTTTTACTGAAAAGATTCTAACAATCAGATATTCACTCTATACTTCAGTACAGAACCCACTGCCAATGCCCTCCCCAGTCAACACCTAGGTAGAGAAAATGTCTGTATTCCTTGAGTTACCCGTAGCGTTCCTAGGGCCCGCCCACAGGCCCACTAAAAGGTTGGTAGATGAATGCTGCCATTGTCTAAACAAGCTTTTGTTAATATATCACATATCATTTGAAAGCTAACCCTTAGCTAGCCCTGTGATTTCAATTATAGATGACAAACAAGGTTAACATGACCACTGTAAGCACAACAAGCTCTTTTTTCAACCCTAACCCACACTCAAGAAGTGAAAATAAACTTTTGAACTTACTGATTAGTAGTCTGTCTTACATGATAAAACCACTCCATCTCAATCAAAACAGTCTTTTTAGATCCATAAGGGTCCGATCAAAGTCCTCCCTCAAAGTTGTTGGTCCGAAGCAAAAATAAATCCATAAAAATTGTAAAATCAGAGCTTAATATTGCTCTGCCAGTGTTCCTGATTCATCACAGGAAGTGACTTTTGACCCGTGATGTCACGTCCGCCAATGCGTTTCCTATTGTATATATTTTTTCTCAATGTATGCTTAAAAGTGTAACCTTTTAATCGACACCTTAGTTGACCAGTAGGAAATGGATTATATCTTCTAATGTCTCACATTTCCAACAAAAAGCAAACTTTGTAAAAGTCTGTTTGAGAAAGAAAAGAAAAAAAAATAACCATTCACAGCACAGAGTTCTGATGATTAATGTATCAAATAGCCAATGGAATGCTGAAAATGACAATAGGTAAATCGAGGGGTCGGACTTTATCTTTGCGATATGAAACGGCCCGCGTAAGCAAGCCTATCCAAACAAAGAAAGGAAAGGATTATGCACCGTCACACATAGTAAGTAACCCTTTGAATGCTGTGTCAAAAAACACTGTATTTTTATTATACAACATTGTGGAAGCCGTGGAGCTTTGTTTGCGACAAGACAGTGGTGATTCGGGGAGGTTTTTTTAATCAGAAGGAAATAGCAGATTTGATACCTAATTTGATAAAGGTTTGTCTAATTTGGCATATCAAATCTGAGGTACGGATGGGCGAAATATTCAATCATGATAAATGTCATGTCCATAGAGTTAACTCATGATTAGTAACAAACAACTGCTGATTTTTTTTAAATGTTCTTACTTTACCTCAATAGTTTTTTTTTATTTGTTTTTTTTTTATAGTTATTTAAGCATTTGGGTGGACAAATATGTTTTACTTTCTGTTTCAAAACAGCACAGACATCTGACCTCACAGAGAAAAATTTTTTCCCGAGGAAGATTTATTAGGAGGAACTTAATAAAACAAAACAAAAAAATCTTTTTTTGGTCAGAACATATTTACGTTAGGTCCATTTTTTAGATTAGCAACCTTAAACACCACTATTATGGGTGAATTATTTTTGATACAAGCCTGATGAACAGGCTGAATAAGGGATAATTTCATTTGCTGCTTTTTTATTCACCTTTTTTGCTTTAAAAATTTTGTTTCAGAAGAGAATAACTGGTTGGAATATGACGATTTGCTACGTTTATTTCTCCAACAGTAAAAACCTCCAAACGCTCTCTGAGTTTGTCTCCCTATCAGCCTCTCTCACAGCTGCTATAAAGAGGACAGGAGGTGGGACAGAGCAGCGCAGTCTCCCCGACTTTTAACAGAGCAGAGAACAAAATGCTCCAAAACAGCACAGATAAATTCAAAAATGTATGGAAGCAGTGCACGAAAAACACCAAATAAATGTAATGAAGTACAGCATACTTACAAAACTTTTAGCTGAAAAAAGATGAATTAACAACAATCTAGCAAGTCCAAACTTAAGCTAAGTCAGACAGACTTTAAGTCTAAACATGATCACACGTTTCAGAATAGATAAATATTAAAAAATTTAAAATGTTATTAAAACATTGTCTTACCTGCAAACGATGCAAGAGCATCATCCCGCTGTTATTTTTCTTTTTTCTGCGCCGCCTCCTGATGTCTTTTCGAAGACAACCAAAGGTGTCAGGGTTAATAAAACAGACCAATTAAGTGGTGGCTGGGAAGGAGAGGGGGTGACAGGTGAGGGGGAGGAAAACGGCTGATGAGAAAGAGGTCCATCTATTTTCTTTATGTCTTGTTTTCTTTTTATAATGCTTATTATTATTATTTTTTGCATATTTTGTCATTCTTAATCTGTCTTTATCATATTTTAAAATGAAAAAAACACCTTGATGCCCTATGCACAGTGTGTGATGCGCGTGGGCAGAGCATCAGCGCTGCTCCCACAAACCCACATTATAAAAACCAATAAGACTGGTTACCATAACTATGCCGATGATACTCAGTTTTACATTACAATGTCACTAGGTGACTATATATCTGTCCAAGCAGTAAACGCAGGAACGCAGGTAAACGCATTAAGCGAATCAATAGATTGATGTGTCATAACTTTCTTCAGCTGAATCAAAACAAAACTAATTACTTTTGGCCCTAAAGAGAATGATGAAGAGTCAGAACATAGCTTGAGTTAAAATGACAGTGTGTATTTTTTATAGTACATATTTGAAAATAGCCATTGAAATATTATTTAACAATAATTACCTAAAGCACATTAATTGCAAAATATTGGCGATATGGTAAAATATTACTTTAAAAATCAGTTTTAAAACACATAGGCGCGGGTCCTCTTTTCAGGGGATAGCCATATTAGATGATGTCTTTACTTCTACAAGAGCCCGGACGGACAAGGCGCACTGAACACGCCCGCTAATAAAACATTGATTTCCCCTAAAAATGCAAAAACGTTTTGCCATAAATAAATTTTTACCTCTTCGCTAGTTCCAAGCGATGAAAGAGAGACTGATGTGCTCGTCATGTTGCTGCAAATAGATAATTGTCAGGGAATTGTGCGTTTGAAAACAGCACTAATTGGACCTTCGTTGTTGAGTTTCTTACTCAAAGACACAGATACCACATGCTTGTGATAATTTAGGTATGCACTGCCCCCTACTGGCCGAAAATTACACACTGTGCCTTTAATAAAACTAGAAACTACTGATCAGCCCTGTAATCTAGGTGTAATAATGGACTCAGACCTGAACCTCCAAGGTTACTCAAAGCTAATAACAAGGGCTGCCTTCTATCTATGAAAATCTCATCCATGCCTTAATCTTTAGTGGCTTGATTACTGCAATGGCATCCTCACAGTCTACCCAAAAAGTCAATCAGACAACTGCAGTTTATCCAAAACGCTGATGTTTGTGTCCTCAATAGAACCAGAAAAGTAGAGCATACCACCCCAGTTCTGAATTCCTTAAACTAGCTCCCTATAGCTCAGAGAATAGACTTTAAAAATACTTGGACCTTTGATCTTTCAAATCAGAGATTAAAACCCTTCTGTTTAGAGGTGCCTTTGTTCTAATATAATTTTGTGTGTGTTACGTTAGATTCCTAAGTGCGGTTTTAGACTTCGTTATGCTTCTCATGTTTTAATGCTTGTATGTACTTTCTTTCTTATGTTTATACATTATATATACAAACATTTATTTGTCTTTATGCTTTTCCTAAATGCTGTTTTTAGTCATATGCTTTGTTTGTTTCTCTACCACAAAAACATGTAAAGCACCTTGAATTACCTTGTTGAAAGTGTACTGTACAAATTAAATTGCGTTGCTTTGCTTAAACCCCACTTCAAATGCTTGCCCTAATTTCTCAGTGTTTGGACTCTTCCCTCACAAATTTACCTTTCTTTATCTTGCTCTTCTCTGGCTTCTTTTTATACTTGGATAAAAATTTGCTGAGTAACTCCTACGCTTCCCCTCCCTCTCCTTTCTCACTGGAACTTCTTTCTCGAGCACACACACTGAGCACTCACAGTGTGTGATGGGAGGATACGGGGAGTAGAGGTTGAGGTGGGTGGGGGGTGGCTGCGGCTGACGTTACGCGGCTCACAGGACTTGCCCGTAAATGAACTCATTTTTCATCCTGCCGCTCTTCCTCCTCCCCCTCCTGTTAATGACTGGCACTTTCCTCATACCGAGCACTGGCCCTCTGAAGAGCCTGGCGCGTGACAGAGCACCATTCATCTCCTCATGATGGAGGACAGTGGGATAGGGTAAGAACGGGAGGTAGGGCTGGCAGACAGACACGTGGACAGATGCAGGGGAAGAAAAAGAGTGACAGAGACACGCTGCAAGCATGCCAGATTATGGATCACTTCTAACAGGACAAACAGAGAGATTTTTTTTGGGGGGGGGGGGTTTGTAAAAAAGAAGTTGTCCACTACAGATAGGACAAATTAGTTCAGTGCCAAATAACAAACAAATAATATCAATCAACAGCATATTTTTGATCTTTGATAGGAATGATAGAAATACAAACTTTGCCCAGCTAAAAAACTGTTAGCATTCTCTGTGCAAAACCCACTGCACTCTAGCATATAGATGAAACATCCTAGGAAGCTTTTTATGTTTATGAAATAAGCAACATCACAGTCTGTATATTGTTCCTCATAAGTTATGCATTTTTTAAATGTAAACCTACGGAAATGAAGGTAATTTCTGTTTTTTGCTTCAAATACAAGAAACAATCAGACGGAGTTTATTGTATCTAAAGAAATTCAGATAATTCTATTCACTTGAAATTGTAACTACTTTCATTAATTTAAAAAATCCAACATCTTACAAAACACATTATTCTGACAGTCAGATCAAATGAATGTTTTTGCATTTGTTTGCATAAGCACAATATCTGATTTGAGCTAATCTGATTTAAACCACGTCAGATGAAGGTTTCAAATGTGACTAGTTCTATTTCTCCTGATAAATATAAGATGTTTTGAATGGTTTCAGATTGGAAATCACAATGCATAAAATTATCTGAAGATGTCAGATTCTCTTAGAATCTGCTTTGACTCACGGTTCTGTGTCAGGTTTCTCCCAATTGAATTATGGGTAATTTCTTCTGTTTTCCTGTTGGACACATTTAAAAGCATATACATTAACTAAACCCCATAAAATAAGGTTTACTTACAGACCTGTTAACTTCTCTGCTTTTATATATATGAATATATTTGTTTACCAAACTGATTAAACATTGCAGAACAGCTGCAAGAATTACTCTCTGTGTGATATACACAAAGTAAGAAATTTATAAAAGAATGGAAGAACTAGCGTGAATAACTTCCCTTCAAAATTAGACTCAAATGTAACTTACAATACACTCAAACTTAATATTACAGCGTTGATATTAAAATGTGTACTTTGAAAGTATGCTTTCAGAGTATCTTACTATAACAATTCTGAGCATACAATTTAAAATATATCAAAAATATGTGAAAAAACAAACATCAGATAAATACACTTTAAAAAGTATACATAACTATCATTTAAAGTGCTTTTTAGAATAATCTATTTATGTAAAATTTTAACAAAGAACAATTATTTTCAAGTGTGTTAAAAGTGTTAGTGTTAAAGAGTGATGCTAGTACACTTTTTATATATTTACAAAAAGTACAATTTGGGTAAGAACATTTTCAACATACTATTGGAAATACAAACATACTTAACGTACAATAAAGTACTCTTTTTTTTCACTTGGGCACTAACTAACCTCACCCGTCTGGCCAATCAGCTTCGTCCGTTTTTGCTCCCCCCAAAGGTGGTCAGGGCATTTAAAGAGCTCATCCAGAGGTTCTCCTCAGCTTCCATCTCACGAAATCCAGATTCTTCTAAGACCTTCATAGTCCATAGTAATCATCCTGCTTCGCCTGAAGTTACTTGACAGAGATTGTAAGTCTGAGCTGACAGCGAATAGTGAGACATGCAAAGATTTGGTTTCATAAAACGTGGACTGTTTGTGATGTTGTAAAACCGCTGTGTTTACCTGTTGGCTGTGGTGAGGTTCATGATTAATGAGTCACTGGTTACTCTTCAGATGTAAAAAAACAAAAATAGAATCTTATATAAAAAGACGATTGCAAGAAAAGTAAAATAATACTTCATCAAGTTAGTTTTTTTCTATTCATTTTCTTTTGTCTTGTTTCTTTTTTTTTATTCAAATAAAAAAAATAATTTATGATCTTTTTTGTTCTATATATGAAGACAACGCACCTATCCTCCACAAACATCTCCTTCTTTTTATATATAAAAAAACTCCTTTTCCGACCTTCATCTTTAAAGGTCTACTTGCTTCAATTGAGTTTATTGCAAAGAAGGGTCATCCTGGATCATTTTTAGTGGGACTGTATTTTCAGTACTGTTACAACTGTTTATCGTTTTCAGTGTTTTTAATGTGTGCAAAAAGAGCACCTGTTGCCAATTTTGTCCATGTTTGGCATGGTACTTTCTGCCACACCACACGCATTTTTCCTGTATATTTATCGAGGATTTGAAAGACTAAGGACATATTCATTAAATATATTAGATATACTGTGAAAACATCAGCATTTGTATTACATATGTAATCCAACATGTATATTGGTGATGAAAAGTAACACCAATGAGCATTAGTGTGTGTGACACAGCGCCCCGGGTGGTGAGGCACAGCTCATCAGTGCCTTACTAGGGTAAGGCACTGATGAAGGTGTACTGTACTGAGCAGGATTACTATTGCAACAACACATTATCAGTAGGGTAAAACTAACCTGTCTCACGACGGTCTGATGAAAATGTTGAACTCACACAGAATAAAAATTTCTACAGCTGCCATGTGGACAAAATGCATGTTCTTTAGTATTTTATTTGTCATGATGCCTCCCATTGTCTTCAGACGTAATGGGACACACACTTTTGAAACACCTTCGCTTAAAAGTTTTCTAGAAGCCAAGATCAAGATATTTTTAGGCTAACAGGTTTCGCAGTTTTTTTTATGTCCGCACTGGTTTTGGTCATCGCTCCAACTGTTGGCAAGTCTCTTTCTTATTATTGAACCATGAAAACATAATTTATTAAAGTGTAGATGAATTGTTGATGTGATCGGGAATAATTTTGATGGGTTCACCAATGATCCATGTTTTTATCTGTTCATGGATAATGGTTTGCTCATGTCCAAAGCCTTAGAAATTAGACAAAAGTGTCTGCCATAATTGATGTTCAGAAAGTTTGAGTTAATCTCAGGTAATTAATTATTTGATAAGGCATTCATCCCTTCAAATATGGTCATTTGGTTTGGATAATAAATTAAAATCAGTTGAAAACTGGTTTTTGTATCTGCTTAGGTTACCTTCTTCAGATATTAACATTTCCTATCTGAAATATTTAGGAAAGAGGGCAAAAAAGCAAAAAAATAAGAAACCTGTAAGAAGGTGGGCACTTTTTCCCCAGCACAGCAGCTGGTCTTGTTGCAGATCAGTTTGCAAGCTAAACATCACTGCTGTTTTGGAGGACTTGTCTGTGTTTCATGACTATGTTGTTGACTTAAAAAACATGTATTTGCCTCCGACAGCATAGCACATCCTCAGTTCTCAAAAAATAAATGTGTAACTTTAGGAAAGAGCAAAAAATCTGCAAGTGGTTGAATATATTTATTTTAGCGGCCCTGTGGAGATTTCTTGTAAACATTCAACATTATATTTTTCTGTTTAGTGATTCTCAACCCCAAAAAAGCTGTATATTTCCATGATCTGACAAGCATGGAGGGTGTTTTCATCATTATAAAACCTTTGGGTATATTTGTATATTGTAACTGAAACGTCAGTTGTTTACAGTTATTTTATTTTTAACTTTTAACAACTTTCTTCCAACCAAAAGATTTTTTTCAAGATTTTGTCTCAGATTAGCATTGAATTATCTCAAATATCATATTATCATTAATGCTTGGAAACAGTCTGTGTCTAGTAGATAGAAATTATCTGGAGTTTTTGTGTAAGAGCTCTATGCACACCATACCCATAACCATCATGACATATTGTATGATTAAAAAAGGTAAAAATATGCATAAATCAACAATGGATATCTTTATCTCTGATTACATTTACTGACAGCCTTTTGCTGATTCACAAACTATTGTTGATGTCAAGCCAGGTGCAAACCAAAATGAGAAAGTACTGTGATAAAAAATGTAAGCATGCGGTGCAGAAAACACGCCCCACTGTTCAACACAAATCTAATTGCTCTGCCTGTTTCTTCAACTATCCTATTATCTGTTGGTGGGATGACAGATCACTGAGCCCAAACAATGCTATTAGGATAAAATGCCAGTGACTCATATCAAGGATTGGGTTTTGCGAGTAAACACCATTATTGTGAAGCGAAAGAGTATGATTGATTCTGATTACACAGTTATTATTATAGAAGAGATAATATTTGACCAATGCATTGTAGAGTCTTGATTCCTGTAAAGATGGGAAAAAAAATCTACAAAAAAGAAATAAGCACACTGATGTAATGGTGGATTTGCATGTAAAAGCACATTGTGGGCAACATTGTTCTACTTTTTCTTCTTCTTCTTCTTTTATTAATGTTCCAGACATTACAATAAATTTTAAACTTAGGTAGTAATACATCATGTCGCTTTTTACTGTTCTATTAAAGTTATTATTTTTTGCTTAGAATCCTTCTATCTGTCAATATGCAATTTTTGACAGGAATCACATCTAAGATGCCCCAGGGCTCTATCCTAGGGCCTCTTCCATGTAATATCTACATGCTACTGCTAACCCAGATTAAAACAATCAATAAACTTAGTTACCATAAATATGTAGATGAAACCCAGCTTTACATTACAATGTATCCAGGTGACTTTGAACCCATGCAAACCCTAAGCGAATGCAATGAATAATGGATTGATGTGCCATTTTCTCCAGCTGAATACAAATAAACTAAAGTAATTACTTTTGGCCCTAAAGAGAATGGTGAAAAGTCAGAACACAGCTTGAGTTAATGCAGCCAGAAACTTCTGATCACTCCAGAAATCTAGGTATAGTAATGGACTCATACCTGAACCTCCAGGGTCACATAAAAACACTAACAAAGTTAGTATCCTATTACCTGCAGAATATATCTAGGATTAAAGAATACTGTGACAGTGTCTTCACAGATCTGCCTAAAAAGTCAATCAAACTGCATCTGATCCATTATGCTACTGCTTGCCTCCTCACTACAACCAGGAAGGTAGAGGACATCACCCCAGTTCTAAAGTCCTTACACTGGCTCTCTGTTGAATAGACTTCAAAATATTTTGAGAAGGTAGAATTTCATCTATTTTAATCTATCAAGGTTATGTGTCCTAGAGTGACCGTGTTTTGATTTCCAAAAAAGAGGACACTTGGCCCAGTCTGGAAACCCTTTCAGGAATGTGCCAAGACATTTGTTTTTAACATATTTAAAGATTCTTTTTTAGGTTAGAATGGATAGTAAAATAACTAACCTTAGATAGACTTTCACAAGTCAAGAAGTGCAAACATGACTTTTAAAACTCTGGTAATTAAATAATAATAGAAATAATTCCGTCCATCTATCCATCCATTTTCTTCTACTTATCCGAGGTTGGGTCATGGAGGCAGCAGCTTGAACAAAGAGACCCAGACGTCCCTCTCCCCAGCCATGTGGACCAGCTCCTCGGGAGGAATCCCAAGGCATTCCCAGGCCGGCCGAGAGACATGGTCCCTCCAGTGTGTCATAGATCTTCCCCTGGGCCTCCTCCTGCCTAGAAACACCTCGCCAAGGAATGTTCCAACAGACATCCTGACAGATGCATAAGTCACCTGATCTGGCTTCTTTCGATGTCGAAGAGCAGCAGCTCTACTCCGAGCCCCTCCAAGACGACTGAGCCTCTTACCTTATCTACATTTTTCCCTAATTCCTGAACAAGACCGCCTAGATACTTTAACTCCTCCAATTGGTGGAGGACTTCGTCCTCGATCTGGAGGAGGCACTCTACCCTTTTCCGGCTCAAACCCATGGTCTCAGATTCGGAGGTGCTGATTCGCATCCAAGCCATTTTACACTCGGCTGCAAACCAAATTACTATTTGGAATTAGAACACTTACCAGTGACAATAATAGCTAACGTTTTAAATCATACTGGACAAAAGTTAAACTGGAATAATATATTGAGAAAACACGTATTATTTTCTATTCATTT
Source organism: Apricaphanius iberus (assembly GCA_028564705.1). Classification (NCBI taxonomy): domain Eukaryota; kingdom Metazoa; phylum Chordata; class Actinopteri; order Cyprinodontiformes; family Aphaniidae; genus Apricaphanius; species Apricaphanius iberus. Next base: position 868,418 of record JAPXFQ010000846.1, on the reverse strand, counting down.
TGGATCTGGATAATAATCTGGATCTTTTCCACTATTGTCACACAGAGAAACACATACTGTATGCCAGCTATGCAAGCTCTGTCTGTAAACTACACTTGCGTTTTGACATGTTGCTAACAGGCGCAACGGCGTGCATTCAGCACAGGGTGACCCCTGATTTCCAACGGACGAGTAAGCAGCTTGCAACTTAATAAACATGTTTTGCTGCCAAATTTAGCAGTGCGTCCCTACCAACCGGGTGCATTTAGACGTGTATCACTCGCAAAAGCATTTTACTCAGTTGGACACAGGAAACCAGAAAATCACAGGACACTTGTAATTCCAACACTTAAAGGGTAGTGTGCATTTGGAAAAAATATAATTATTTGTCCAATAAGTGCACAATTAACATCCAAAACCAAATAAACAGTGCAGAGGCAACTGATATTGAAGTTCAGAAACACGAAATGGCCGAAGTCTTAACGGTAGTTCCAGGCTGTGAAGGCCTTCCCTGAGCTAGCGGGGGTAAAAAGCAGACTATGGTGCAAGCTATTAGCCACTGTTAGTCACCCTTAGCCAACAGGATTAGCCTAGATGAACCTGTCAATCAAAAGGACACCCCCCTAATTATTCATAATATCAAGATTAAATTACAAATAAACTGAGTTAGAAAAAAAATCCACCCCCCTCAGAGATAGCATAACGGTAAACCTGAACTTTCTAATCTAAAATGGCTTTTTGAACCAGGCTGTACACATCTTTATTTTTGCTGTAAAGTTGGCCTTTTCAACACTGGAGTCAATGGGAATTCGCTCTTTTTTGGAGCCAGCCCCCAGGAGATGAGGGAGGAACTGCAATTTTTGCCACTTGGTTTCACATACTACGGATGGAGTTTGCCCCTTGGTTCCTACAAAGCAGATGGTACTTGTAACCATTTATTTTATTAAAGGTTGCATATAGAATATGAGCATAATAGCGACATCAAGTTTAACTAGGTTGTAGTTGCAACAATAAAAACATCATTCCTGCTGTATGGTTGCCTGGTTTGCTGCTTATACCCCAAGTGACCAGCCTGAAATGTGTCCAGTGAGAAATTAATTTTAGAGCAGTTTAACTGACAGCTAACATTAGCAAAGTCAGCTAGGAGTTAGTTTATCGATCCAGGAGTAGAGTTGCTATTTCCGACTTTAATCTGAGAATTCTGACTTTTTTCTGAGAATTCTGACTTTAATCTCAGAATTTTCAGAAAAAAGTCAGAACAACTAACTTTTGGAGAAGCATGTCCTCCGGAGTGTTCACATCTCTGTCATTGCAGGTCGTTCCCTTGTGTCCATCTGCATTGCAGACAGACGTCCCTTCTGAGTTTAAAGTCAGAATTCTGACTTTTTTTTCAGAATTCTGAGATCAAATTCAGAATTCTGAGAAAAAAAGTCAGAATTCTGAGATTAAAGTCAAAATTCTGTTGTTTTTTTTTCAGTGACCCTAATCCTCTTCCGTAATTTCCAATTGTGTTTGATGCCGTGGAAATGTTTTATGTGGGTCCATCTAGACTTTACCAAAAACTACTCTGGTGTCTGTTCTTCTGCAGTCACTCCTCTGCTGAGATGGATAACAACATCTGTGGTTCTTGGAAGCAGCTGCTTGACTTGCTAACTGCACAATTTGTCCTAGTGTGAGCCTATCTGTGCCAACCATATAGCTGGATCATAGACACCTTATCTGTCAAAACAAACCGCAGCTGCTATGGGCTGGTAGATGTAAAATAATTGTTGTGCCCATTTTAAATGTAAATTGTATTATATTTTAATTCAAATATTTTTTAAGGAGTTGTTGTACTTTCATTCTACACCCCTCTAAAAGCCCCATGGATGTATTATTTTTTTCTAAATGTAGCTTTTTATGAAAATGTTCCATATACAACCTTTAATGGTAGTCATTTTAATAACTTTCTTTAAGCTACTATTGATTTTTTTGATAAATAAGTCAGTGCACTCATTGTGCAACATTGATTAAACTGTTCTTTAGCCATGAAGGAGACGTGCGATTGAATGCAAGAGGATGATAAATCACTCAAAAATCCCAGAAAAATGTGTTACCCTCACTTATGAGATGATGGGTACACCACTACAACATGTTGTTTCTCCTGAAGATGTTTATGTGTGCAAACATTTTAAATAGATACAGGAAAAAAATACAAACAGGAGCACCAACTATCCCTGCAATGATCTATAAAAGGCTTATAAAAGAAAGGTGTAAAAGTCAGAGTGTAAAACAAAGACCTCACTTAATGCTCAAGCTTTTTTCTGTACAAACTCTGAAGAATATGGTTTTGTGTTTATATGAGTTTTAAATATAGTATACCTGGTAAATATATCTGGGTTGTTGTTTTTTTGTTGTTTTTTTACATTTTCTTTTGAAGAAGAGGCTGTTTTTTTCTCCAGCAGAGTGTGACAGATGGACTCAACCTCAAAGTGACACAGCTATAAAGCAACACCTGGTGGAGACAGGCTGGTCACAGCTACATCTTTGGTCGTCAGGATAGCGTGTGTGTGGGTGGGTGGTTGGGTGTGTCAACATGTGTCCTATGGCCAGAAGACTTGTTGGCACATCGTGACCATTGTGGGGGATGCTGCCAGCTTGAATTTTCTTTGGGAGACACTTAAACAACCAGAAAAACACATCAGTTTTAGAGAGAAAAAAGTACAGTGGGGCAACAAAGTATTTGACAGCCAGTGGAGAAAAGAAAAACTTATTTAGTGGGGCAACTTTTTTGCCCCACTTTAGGTCGCAAAGATAATCTTCAACAGCTATTACCTTCCAAAATGTAATTTATCTTCCATCTTTGTCAATCTGTGATGAAATGTTGACTGGACTGTTTGCATGGTAAGTAGTGTTTAGTAAAAAAAAACATTTGCAAACATTCATATGGCAAAGGTAACTTTAAAATTAGGGCAAGTCTAGTAGCCTTTGCTTTCTTTGTGTTTTAGGTGTACCAGTTATTGAAACTATGTCTTGCACTCCCTTTAAAAACAGATGAATAAATATTTTATTTTTCTCTGTTTCTGTTTCTGTTTTTTTACTCATTTTCTATGTTTACTGTTGAATTTCTTTTTAAATGGACTGGTTTTTTTCAGTTCTTGTTTAGGATGTATTTATTCTGGCTGCATATTTCTCAACGCCATACAAAATGCAACTGTTGAAGTAAGAGAATAAACTGAATGTTGAAATTAACAACGGGATTGGAGGCCTAAAATGCTGATCTGGACATCCCTAGTCATGACCAGATGTAGGTAGTAATTAGTATGATTTACACAATTAGCCTCTCTTTTAAATCTAAAATAAAAACGTATCTATTTAGACTTGCTTATGAATCCCTCATACTCAGCAAGCATGTAGTCACAGTGGAGAGGAAAAACTCTGCTTTAACAGGAACAAACCTCCGGCAGAACCTGGCTCATTACAAGTGGTCATCTGGGTTACTAATCACAATAACAGCAGAAAAAATATCTCTGGAGAGTGGTAGAAGAAAAAAGTATAAGAGAGAAGAAATGTGCTCAGTCTGTCCTCCAACAGTCTAAGTCTATAGCAGCATAACTACAAAAATAGCTCAGGATAACCTAAGCCACTAACCATAAGCTTTATCAAAAAGGACAAAGAATCTGCCTCACAGACTAAAACTGGGAGCTGGTTCCACAAGAGAGGAGCCTGGTAACTAAAAGATCTGACTCCCATTCTACTTTTAGAAATCCTAGGAACTACCAGTAAACCTGCAGTCTGAGAACAAAGGGCTCTGTTAGGAAAATATTCAACAATTGGATCTCTGATGTATGATGGAGCTTGATTTTTAAGGGCTTTATAAGTAAGGAGGAGGATCTTAAACTCTATTCTGGATTTAACAGGGAGCCAATGGAGAGAAGCCAAAACAGGAGAAATGTGATCTCTCTTTTTAATATTCATCAGAACTCTTGCTGCAGCATTTTGGATCAACTGAAGGCTTTTAATTGTATTTTGTGGACTTCCTGATAATAAGGAATTAGGAATTACGTCGATGACTCATCGCAATCTACTGGGATTCCTTACATAGAAAACTTTTAACTGATTGGAATGTTTGTGTAATTGTATTAAAACGACTTTTGTTTTAAAGTGCCTTGAGATGACAGTTGTTGTGAATTGGCGCTATATAAATAAAAGTGAATTGAATTGAATTGAATAACTGATACGATTTTTGCATTCATTCTTTTTAATCACTGTTATCGCTTTTGTCTTTTGTTGCTAAGATTTTTCTGGTGTTCATATTCATAATTTTACATAAATGTTCTGTTATGCTCTAATGATTAAATGTTTTCTTTTCTTTTAATTACTGTTATTGCTCAATATTTTAATTGATTCTTGTTTTTCATCAGTTTTTAAAATGTTCATAAATTTACATAAATTGTATTTCATAAATGTTTGTTTATACTTTCTTTTTTCTGTTTTTTAATTTTCACATTTTTGTAAACATGTAAAGCACCTTGAATTTCCTTGTGCTGAAAGTGTGCTATATGATATAAAATGGTCTTTTCTTGCCTTTGCTTACATTAATCTGAGTAATTTGACTGCATCTTTTAACTGTCACATCTTTTACTGTTAGTAAAAGTAATTATTAAAGTAATTCAATTAAATATTAAAGTAATTGTAATGAAGTATTGCTACTCTTAAGAAAAAAGTTCTGGATATTCTTCCTACTGCAAGTAATTTCTCAAAATAAAAATTAAAACTTGTTCTAACCAAAAATGCCTCAGACAGGGACACAAACCTGCAGTTTATGTTAAAGTGAGACATCTTGTTTGTACACCAGCCTGGTCTTCCTGAAGTTATATGCTGAGCTGTGTTGAGAAATTGAATATATGGTAAACACTATATATTGCCACTGGATGCACTTTACGTTTTTCTAAAATAGATACATTATTTATAATAGCTTAGTAGGTTTCATTATGAACATTTTGTTTTAAAAAAGTTTAATTTGCTTCAAAATTGTTATTTTATAATTATATTTGGGCTATATGTATCAAATATTTTATTGTACTCCTTAAAATACCTGGAGCCAATTGCACAAAACAAGGATAAGGGATTAAAGCAGGATATCGTGGTTATCCTGGCTCAATGTATCCGTAATCCAGTTGCACAAAAACGGGATGGGGGCAGAAGGAGATATTTTGGTATACGTTACCATGGAGATATATTCCATGGAGCTAGCCTGCTCCAAAAGAGGCTAAATTCAAGGATTTATTTAATCCTCCTCCTTATCTCAGTCAAAAGTCACCACAAACTTATACCAATAATTATTTCACTGCCCACTACACATTGTTACCTCATTATTTAAATGTTGGTGATCATTCATTTTTATCTTTTTACATACTTACTGCCGATAGGCAGGTTTTGGTCCTTCGAGTGCTTTATTTTTTTTTCCCACGAGCTCTAAGCTGTCAGGGGACAGTTGGTCAAATGAGGTCTGTGGAGCATTTTGTGGAATTGTACTTTTACTACATCAAGTTCGCATTGTCAGAAGTATCAGGACTTGAAAAACAATATGCAAGAAAATGCATCTTTTCAGCAGAAAAAAAACTGTCTTATAAATGTAGGACTTTCTTTTTTCTTCCTTAGCATGGTTCTAATACTCTGTTGTATAAAATATACATCCCATGTGATAATAAATATGTCTCATTGTGCAACATTATGTTCCTTTATTGAATGAGCATAAAAAAAACAGGTAATCCATCAGCTCCTCTCAAAATTGATGTCACAGATTGACTCTTCAGGACAGAAACTACAGAATCAAAGCATATTATGCAACACAAGGACAAATACCAGAGGTGGTTTGTAACTAGTTAGATTTACTCAGTTACAATTACTGAGCTAGCTTTAGGAAAATTTATTTTTTAGACTAGTTTTGCTATACTGTACTTTATATTTTAATTTAATTAATTTAATTTAATATATGTTTAAGTAGTGCTACTCTTACATGAGTACAATTTTTGGGTACTCTACCCACCTCAGATAAGAACACATTCAAAGGCCTGAATATAATATACCCCAGATGTCTGCACACTGGAATGAATGCAGGACAAATTCAGTCTCATCTCAAATGAATAGACAAATGAATGGCTGCAGTAGCCTCCTTGCAAACATGTACACAGTATACAGCACAAACATAATCCCACAAAATTAAATTTCCAAAAACTCCTCTGCCACTGCAAGACATATTTAACAGCAAGCTAATGCATGCATATTAACTAAAATAATATAAAACATATTTGACAGGTTGCCGTTGTCAGGATCACTGCTTAAACAAAAGCTACAATGCTTGAGCAGGTACCTGAAGAAACCAGGATATTCTTGATAAGATTTTGACTTGCTGCCACATCCTTTGAATTGTACTATATAAATCAGTGTTATTTTTATTCTTATTAATATTAGCATATCTATTCATCAAAGAGTTATAGTCCGATAGAATTACATTTACACATTTCACTCATTTCTGCAGTCCAGTTCAATTAAAAATTAAATTGATTCATAATAAGAGTACAACTGCGTTTTTGGACATGTGTATTAACTATTTCGATTGTAATTGTGATGTTTCAGTCGATCAGTGTGTGTTTCATTGTGCACTCCTGATGCACTCAGGTGATCAGCAATACTTTGCAGTGCTTTTTCTCTTTGATTATTCACCTTTGGAATGTTGTCTTTCTTTTTAATTATTTCCTTTATCTCTCCGTATGCTTTAATGAGGATTTCTGCCTCCGACAGGGTAAAAAAAGCCCTCTGGTTGCCATGGTGAATCAGTTAATCTGTGATTAGTTAAGGGTCTAAGTGAGGGAACCGTGTGAGCGCACTTATCCAGGATAGGTTACACCTGGCTTGATGATTCCACGTATGCTCATCCTGGCGTGGTCTTTTAGCAACCGATTAAGCCTGGTTGCTCTTGTTTTGGATGCAACGAGCTAGGCTCAGTCAGTGATCCTGGATGTATTTATCCTACTTTTGTGCAATAGGCCCCTGGATTTACACATAACTTTGTATTTTTGTCTAAGTGAATAATTTTCCAAAAAAATTTTGTCAATTGAACCGATCTGATTTCTTCATCAATTACTCAGTAGACTACTTGAGCAGCCTTTTTACATGTTACTATTTACCAAGTAATTTCTTGGACAGCTACTTTTATTTTTACTTGAAGAAAAATATCTTGAAGCCACCAGCCCTAGAACAGACCGGCCATTTGAGAAAACTCCTAAATCTCCCAACCAGCCCCACACCCGACTGTAAGATTTTTTTTTAAGTGTTTGTAAAAAAAAAATGATATTGTTTTTGTGATATTGTAAGTTTGTCTTCTTATGTGAACATCAGGAAGAATAGTTCTTATTGTAGTGATAACTAATGGGGATCCTGAACAGTTTAAAAAAAAGAAAGGTTGCAGCTATTTGGAACTGTTCATGCTTTTATCCATGTTGATATAAACCTCAAGTCCATCTGAAGAATAGTAATGCCAGATTATGATGATTTCAAAACCATATGGTTATATTTTTGGGATGTTCATTATTCCATCATTTAGCCTAAAAGAAGAAAATAGGAAAATGTCTATAAAATATTACAAGGACAGCTCAACTTTATTCATGGTTCATTAGATCTGCCATAGTGATAGGAGGTTTTGACTCAAAATGTTTTCGCCCCTAAAATGAATCAATAAGGTATTGTGGAAAAATAGCATCAGTGTAAAAGTTATGGGATTGGGTTATTGCAGAATCCTTATTTATTTTGCCTTTCATCAGATCTGTGTGATATTTAGGCTTTTGAATAACTTAATATTGTCCCTTTTTTTAAAAGTAGCTAAAGAAGCTAGTGTTGCACTTTAAAGGTTTCATGTTTGGCAGTGTTTTAATCTTAGATAAAGCCACCAGAGGAGTCTCTTTACTTTTATTCTTAACATAGAAAATACTGCATCAGAGTTCATGTGTTTACTCTGTGTGTTTTTCAATTACTTGATCACTTGTGGCAGACGACTGCTTTTAATGAGCAAGATTCTTCTGGAGGTTATTTACTCTGGAAAGGGAGTTTCCAATTCCAGTGTCATCACATTCATGCTCACTTTGATGGATTGTTTTAAAGGTAATAACACAACGCAATCAACTGTCCCCATATGCATGCTAATGAATTATCAACTTGAGGCAATTGACTGTTCACGGTTACAACATGATCAATGAGGACAGGTGATTTCTGACAGTTACACAATGCTGTTTTCTTAGTAAACATTTCTACCAGTTGGAATAATTAACTAAACTTAGTTGCATTGCTTAATAACTAGGATCATACTAGAATTATGCAACTGACTTTGAATCTGTTTTCGATTAGACTTACATATATATATATATATATATATATATATATATATATATATATATATATATATATATATATATATATATGACATTTTGTTTGTTGGTAAATGCTTTGTAAGAGGACATTTGTTGTGCATCTACACAAACAATTGAGATTAAAAATGTATCGGTTGTGCCGATACATTTTTGCAGGGTTTTATTTCTAAGAGAGGCAGTGTTTTGTATCTAATTTAGTCCTAGCTACCTTTACATATAGGTAGCTAGCACTGTAACACTCAAACCCAGTTACTATCTTTCCAGAAATTATACAAACATGACAACTCTTGTGTTATAAAATAACATACTAATAAAAATATGTGCATCAGTGCATGTGAATTACTTCTTATAGTTTGCAGAGAAACTGAGTCTGGCTTCTTCCGCTCCATCTTCCACAGAGTGCCCTCCATACTCTACAGTTAGCCATTCAGAGCTCTTTCATGTCCCAGCAGCCCACAGCCCAGTCAGTCAGAAGTCATTACACCCGCTATTAACTCCTGCTTAGCTTCATTAGGCATGCAAATTGAGGAGGGACAAAGACTTGAAAAACTTTACTCTGTTTCACACCCTCCACCTCCCCTCACTTTTGCTTTCTTTCTCCCTGCTGCCAAAGTTCCACCTGGGTTCAATTAAGTCTGGGCTTGTATTGAACGGTCTGATGTGCGAATTTGTCTTGTGTGCCATAGTATGGAGAGCCTTTCTCCTAAAATATCTGACCGTGGGGAAATTCAGTCTGTTACTTAAAGTCTTTAAAAAAACTTCTAGCGTATTCAAACTACTGTATCCAGGAACCAAGAAAACATGTTTAATCTGAGGTTCATGTTTCACAGCAGGTATGGCTTTCTTTTCTTTGAAAGCTTAATTCTCCTTCTGATGTCACTTCCCACATAAATCGAGAAGAATATTTGCCTAGAAACCTTATACACATACATTTATGTGAAATGCAGTCTGTTTTTTTGTGTGTTATTGTGTCAGATGTAGAGCTACCTGGATTTCCATTCATGGAACCAGTTATGAATCAAAATGTTACAGGTGGTGTGATCAGAAAGCAGATGTGTGTAGTAACTACGGTAGTTAGATTTACTCAGTCTTCTTTACTTGAGTAACTTTTTGGAGAGAAAAAAACGTTAAATTGCAGTTTTACGACACCTCACCTTTTTCTTTTACTTGGCTAATATTATACTAATATGAATTTCTGGATACTCTACCCACTGTGTGTAACTTCATTGAATGAAGAACAAACATGTTTTAATCAAAGATGCAAGTGCTTATCTCTTGCAGTCGTCCCATGAGTTAATACCTATTCAATAGTATTTAGGTTTTATTCACTTTGTATAATAGTCCAAACCAACTGAACAGAGATCTAATTATGAAAAATTAAATTAAACAATTAAACAACATTGTATTTCTGTGCATAATCAAATAGTGGAATTGTTGCAGAGGTTGCCATTAGGTTTTGGATTTTTGCCTCGAACAGATGTCTTCTCATGAGGATTTAGATGTTGATCTGGATGCTGAATCCACACTTCACTGCCTCACTGGAGGCTGGAATTAAATGATGCTTTAGCAAAAGTTTTAAAATAAATAAAATTTTCAAATTAAACCAAATCAGAAGTGTAAAAGACTGTGAACAACCCGTTTTATGATCATTAAACTACACTCTCAAGGTAGATAAGCCCACGAACGAGGAACGCAGCACAAGGCACACATCATAGCACGTCTAACCAGCTGCAAACACTACAGTCACACTCCGAAGTCTCAGAAACTTTTCAAGGTCCGGTCAGTTCAGTGAGTGGTCAGTGACATGCCTTGATAAAAGTATCTGGGAATCGGTTCATTAATTGATTTATTTATCTGGAATATGTACACAAAGTTGAAAGTATCTGTGCATTTGCAACAAGTGGTTAGTGTGAATACTAATCTGTAAAAATGAAAGACAGCCTTTAGTTTTTTCCGTCACCGTTAAAAAAAACTGTCAAATTCAGAAAATCTTCTGTTAACGCGACCGCTGACATGTATATGCATTCTCATTATTAATTTTATTTAGGTTGAGGTACTATTTTTTTATTAGACTTTTTATATTTACTGTTGCACTAAAGTTCAAACGTGAATAATTTATGTTATTTATTACTTGATTATTCAAACTATCTCACAGAAAGGCTCTGTCTGTTAACAGGATTGTTAAATATTGAAATAAGGTGAATTAAAAAAAAAAATAAGGAGCATCCTCGATCTTTTTCTTCACTCTTCTTCATTCTTCTTTTATGTAAAACCTATAGAAGTATCTATACTCAAAATCAAAAGCCTCGAACTCGAGGGCAAAAAAAAAAACCTGTTCGGGACTTCCCTATTTTGAACACCAAAACTCAAGCTTAAATGCAAAATTAAAGGTATGGCGGAGGATCTTTTTCTTCATTGTGGATCATCTACACCAGTGGTCCCCAACTCCAGGCCTGAAGGGCTGGTGCCCTACCAGTTTTAGATTTGTCTCTGCTCCAACACAGCTGATTCAAATTGTCCGACTTCCTCCTCAGCTTGGCAGAGGGCTGCTAATGAGCCATCATTTGATTCTGGTGTGTTCAACCAGGGAAAGAACTAAAACCTGCAAGATACTGGCCCTTGAGGCCTGGAGTTGGGGACCCCTGATCTGCCTTTCATTCATTTAACCCTGCAGTGTTCACCAGGTCCTTTGAAAATGGCTATGAATCGCAAGAGAAAAAGGGTCTTCAAAGTGTATGAGAAGAAGAAAAATGCCTCAGAAGGGAGAAACGATTCTTTACAACAATGGCGTGCGCTGAAAGCATAGGTTGGGCTCCTCACTGATGCCTCCTTCATATAGTTTCTGTTCAATAGGTAGGCTCAAGTTTGGAATGCTTTTTGGAGAAATTCATTACAGATTACTGCTGGAAGTAGTTATCTACATCTGTATTGTTACTTTCCTGGGCGGATCCATTGTTGCATATAAGCATTTTTTTTTTCTAAAAGTGGAGAGGGCGGCTCTTTCCCGAAATTCAGAAAAATCCTCCACTGTACCTTTAAATATCCAATCCAAATTCACAAGTGAAGTGAAGATTTATATGATGATATATCCACCAATAGAAGAGAAGCAGAAGAAAATGTGTCTAAAGTTAGCGCCTTGGAGGTGATCTACCAAACAGGAACCCTATGATTGGACTTAAAGCGCTCTGTGGCGAGCCATATCTGAATGTAGATAATCAGTTACTTAAAACTCTAAAATTAGGTGAGGACTGACAGACATTATACATTTTGCAATGGTTCTGACCAGCATTGTTACTTTGCTGGGCAAAAGTACACATTAGCACAATCTTTACAACAACTGTGCCACCAGAAAAGCCTACTTTATATTCACAATTACATAATCAGTCCATATTTTACTCTGTAATGCTTTAGCTGAGCCACATAAATGTAGTTGTCATAATGGTGTTCCAACAACATCGTCTGTCTCAATCTCGTTAAGTTTGAGGACACAAAAACATGTTTTGTTTTTTGTTTTTATCCGAAAAAGTCATTTCAAACTTTCCCTACACATGTGGTAGATGAAACAAAAGTTAAAGATCCTCTGGTTCATGTTCAATGTAATGCAAACATTCTTACCTAACTACCCAATTACCTGATTGTTCCCTTTAAGTGGGCTGAGTAACAGATGAAAAGCTTGAGGGAAATTGTGCTACTAATTAAGGTTAAATCATTAAGTATGATACAAAACCAATGTTTAATCACTTTGAGGGTAACAACAAATTCATACTGTCCATACTGTTTTTGCAAAAATTTGTAAAAAAAAACTCGAAACTCTTGCAGCTCTCCAGTGGTTCCTAAACCTTCCCGTTTTCCCTACAAATACAATCAGAAGAAACTCTTAACACTGCTGCAATAGCCAACAAAATAGTTATTTACATTTGTACATTTTGTCTTTAGCTCTTCTAAATGTGGTTAACTATTATAATCTTTGTCACAAGGTTTATGTTCTAAAGAGGATCCCAAGACCAAACACTAATTGCCAACATCAATGTTAGGAATCAGTTGATAATTCATTAGCTTTTAACTGAATTAATGACCTCTAAAGGTCCCACAAAATCTGTTGCCCATGTTTCAATATTATGCCAGTTATAAGAAGTGTAGGTTCCTCTTTCTTCTTCATGATATCAAATCCTCTTTAGTAACCCTCTCTTTTGGCCTTTTCTGTCTAAAGCAACCACATCTGAGGCAAGGCCAACATGGGTCAGGGCCAATCCCTTGCTCTAACGGAGCATAAATGTGTTTCACCGGCGGGCTGAATTACCAGAGGATAACACAGTGTGTCGCTCCGTGCCACTGTGCATCACACAACAGACTCAAACAGGTGGAAAATTTATTCAGAGAGGAGGTATCAAATCAGCCTCTCTCACCTTAAAAACTCACCCAACTTATTATAATCTGGATTTAAAAATTCTATCATACCTTTTGATCAGAAGTATAGAGATAAAGAAACTACTTTTTAATTGAGAAGGAGCAAATAGCAACTACTTTAGCAAGTGAATGTGATTGATATGTCTAATAACATTACAAGGATGCTATGATTTTACCAAAAACAGATCAGATGATTCACCGTTGTACGGGATAATGAAATGTTTATTGGATGTTCAGGATCCCTGCATCACTGCATTACTCAGCTATTCTGTGGTAAACAGTGCCTTCCTCTGATTCATTTAAGAACTACACTCAAATGAGTGCATTGTAAAACAAAGAAAAGTAAATGGAGTTCATAAATATGACCTGAAGGCAACGCCAGGCAAGGCAAGTTTATTTGTATAGCACACTTTTAACAACAAGGACATTCAAGATTCTTTGGATAATTAGAGAAGAATAATAGTAAAAGCATAAAATATCTGATCTGCTTAGAGACAAAAAACATATGACACATTTAAACATACAGACGTGGACAAAATTGTTGGTACCCTTCATTAAATAAAAGAAAAACTCATAATGGTCACAGAAATAACTTTAATCTGACAAAAGTAATAATAAATAAAAATTATAAATAAATAATGACCAATGAAAGTCAGACATTGCTTTTCATCCATGCTTCAACAGAATTATTTAAAAAATAAATGCATGAAACAGGCCTGGAAAAAAATTATGGTACCCCTAGAAAAGAATGAAAATAATGTGACCAAAGGGACATGTTAATCCAAGGTATGTCCACTAATCAGCATCCTAGGTGTCTACAATCCTGTAATCACTCAGTGGGCCTATATATAGGACTCCAGGTAGTCACTGTGTTGTTTGGTGACGTGGTGTGTACCACACTCAATATAAACCAGAGGAAGCAAAGGAAAGAGTTGTCTCAGGAGATGAGAAAGAAAATCATAGACAAGCATGTTAACTGTAAAGGCTATAAGACCATCTCCAAGCAGCTAGATGTTTCTGTGACTACAGCTGCACATGTCATTCAGTAATGTACGATCCATGGGACTGTAGCCAACCTCCCTGGACGTGGCTGCAGGAGGAAAATTGATGACAGATCAAAGAGACGGATAATCCAAATGGTAACAAAAGAGCCTAGAAAGACTTCAAAATAGATCCAAGCTGAACTTTATGCTCAAGGAACATCAGTGTCAGATCGGAACATCCTTCGCTGTTTGAGCCAGAGGACAAATCATTAAAAAAACAGACTGGAGTATGCCAAACTACATGCTGACGAGCCACAAAGCTTCTGGGAGAATGTCCTGTGGACAGATGAGACAAAAATTTAACTTTTTGCCAAGGCACATCAGCTCTATGTTCACAGACGGAAAAATGAAGCATATCTAGAAAAGAACACGGTCCCTACTGTGAAACATGGGGGAGGCTCGGTTATGTTCTGGGGCTGATTTGCTGCATCTGACACAGGGTGTCTTGAATCTGTGCAGGGTACAATGAAATCTCAAGACTATCAGGGGATTCTAGAGAGAAATGTGCTGGCCAGTGTCAGAAAGCATGGTCTCAGTCGCAGGTCACGGGTCTTACAACAGGAAAATGACCCAAAACACACAGCTAAAAACACCCAAGAAGGGCTAAGAGGAAAACACTGGCCTTCTATGAGCCCTGATCTCAATCCTATTGAGCATCTTTGGAAGGAGCTGAAACGTGCTGTCTGGAAAAGGCGCCCTTCAAACCGGAAACAACTAGAACAGTTTGCTCATGAGGAGTGGGCCAAAATACCTGCTGAGAGGTGCAGAAGTCTAATTGACAGTTACAGGAATCATTTGATTGCAGTGATTGCCTCAAAAGTTTGTGCAACCAAATATTAAGTTGTGGGTACCATCATTTTTGTCCAGGCCTGTTTCATGCATTTATTTTTTAAATAATTCCGTTGAAGCATGGATGAAAAGCAATGTCTGACTTTCATTGGTCAACATTTATATAATTTTTATTTATTATTACTTTTGTCAGATTAAAGTTATTTCTGTGACCATTATGAGTTTTTCTTTGATTTAACGAAGGGTACCAACAATTTTGTCCACGTCTGTATATGACATTACAGCTATTATTAATCGCTTACTCAAAGGCAGATCTAAACCGATACGTTTTTAGCTTTGATTTAAATGAACTGTGTTTTCCAGATAAGGGGAGCTTATAAACTGAAAGCTGCTTCTCTTTGTTTGATTCTGTTTCTAACGATGATTAGTAGACTAGAATTGGAAGACCTGAGTGGTGTTGAGGGTCAGTATAGTAAAAACAGATCTCCAATATACTTTGGTCCTGAGCCAGCCTTTGGTTTTCTGAGCCAGAGGGAGCCATTGTAAGGACTTTACAACTGCATTGATGTGTTCTACTTTCCTGTTTCTAGTGAGGATTTAAGCAGCAAGTTTTTGGATCAGGTGCAGCTGTCTAAATGACTATTTAGATAAACCTGTGAGGACACTGTTGCAGTAATCAACCCGACTAATGATAAATGCATGGATGAGTTTTTCGAGGTGTCATTTAGACATTAGTCCACTATTCCTCAATATATTCTGCATGTGATAGAAGGCTGACTTTGTGATTGCCTTTTATTTGATCCTGGAATTTCAGGTCCGGGTTACTAAACCTAGATTTTAGGCCGGATCAGGAGATTCTAGCTGTATTAACTGAATGCTGACTTGCACTGGTATAGGCGCTCTACAATTGTCTAATAAAAAGCTTCACAATGTTTAATTTATACAAATTATTCAAAATGTGAATAAATTAAAAAAAATCATCTATGATTTGATAAAGTTGGAACGTAAACGGATATTCACCCACACTGATTAAAAAGACGGTTTGACGTTAAATTAGACTGTATGTTTCCTCTGAGTCAGCTTTGTAGACCACCTTGATCTCACTTACTTTTTCAGCTCTGCTTGTAAATCCTCCATGAGAACTAAATCAGCGCTTTGTAACACCCACTACAGAACTTTGACTTTGTGGTCCTTAAATCCACTGTCCACAGTTTTTCATGGAGCTAAATACTTTTTGAATCCCACTACCAAGGCCCCTCCCAAAATATCAGTCCCTCTCTCCTTCACTCCCACTCCTTCTAGCCCTATTTTAAGTATTGTGCACGTATATATTACCTGTGTTGTCACAACTGGTCATAGAGAAAAGCAGCAAGCGATATCAAGCATCACTCATTTGTATTTTGTTATGGACATTTCAGACGTGAGCAACTTCTCCATTACTGAGATTCTTTTCTAATAGGGCAAATGTAACTAGGAGCGCCCGTGCGCACGGCCAAGTCCTCACAGTTTGGCATGCAAGTTGATTGACGACCTACAAGGCATTAGCTCACTTCTTTTTTTTTTATCTGGCGGTCAGTGTGAAATGCACAGGGTTCTATGGATGAAAGGCAAGACTTTGGAAGAATAACAAATGTTGTGTATCACTAACTTTTTAACATAATGCTGAAACCCATTATCATGTTAAAAATATTTTGATACATAAATATATCCTCCGGACTGCAAGTTTAAGTCACTTTGTAACTAATTTGGATGTATGATTAGGGTCATTGTCTGTTATTGAGTCAGCAGTGACTCAGAAGGTAGCGATTAGTCCTGTAACCAATGGCCCGTGGTGGCCAGGTGGTACCAACTGAATAGCAGCCTTGCTTCTGTCAGTCTGCCTCAGGGCAGCAGTAACTACAATGTAGCTTCCTACAATCAATGTGTGAATGTGTGTAAATAGGTGAAAGACTGATTGTAGTGTTAAGCATTTTGGAGTCATCTGACTTGATAAAGCACTATATAAGTGCAGACCATTTACAATTTAACAATTATTTAAGCCAAAATGTCAACTTCCTGGCTGATGTCTTGGGATGTGGCTTTAATATTTCCACATAATATTCTTTCCTCAAGATGTCATCAACTTTGCAAAGTCCACCAGTACCTCCTGTAGCAAAACACCCACACAACAAACTTTGCTCTGCCTCTGTACTTTACAGTTAAGCAAGTTTTATCCTTTTTCTTCCAACTAGACCAATGGCGTAACAGTTCACAATTTCATTTTCCTCAGACCACTGGACATGTCTTAACAACTGAAGCTCTTTTTGCCTCAGTCCATTTGCAAACTGCAATCTGACTTTTTATGTTGCTTTTAGATTAGTGGCTCAGTCATCTGTGTGGTCTCTGAGACAATACTTTTGTTCTGGGGTCAATGCAACCCAGAACAAAAGCACCCCCTCCAAGGCCATCACAACACACCCATCTCTGGGACACAGGATGAATTTCCTTCCTGTATGGAACGTATGGACAGTATGATTGCTGGAGATCGATGCATCCAAGTGTCTTTCACTTATCCGGGGTCGGGTCACAGGGGGCAGCAGTTTAAGCAGAGAGACCCAGACTTCCCTTTCCCAAGTCACTTGGTCCAGATCCTCCGGGCAAAATCCCAAGGCATATTCAAGCCATTCCTGTAATGTCCTGGATCTTTCTTTGGGTCTCCTACTGGTGGGATGTGATCTTAGCACCTCACTAGGGAGGCTCCAGGAGGAATAAGATAACCGAGCCACCTCAACTGGCTCTTCTCGATGTGGAGTAGCAGCGGCTCTATTCTAAAGACAGAGCTTCTCACCCCATCTCTAAGGGAAATTCTAGACACCCTGCAGAGGAAACACATTTCAGCCGCTGTGTGAACAGTCTCGTGACCATAGAGGTAGGTAGGAATGTGGATTGATAGGAAAATTGAAAGCTTCACTATGGCTCAGCTCTTTTTTCACCACGGCAGATTAGTACAGTGCCCTCATTACTGCATATGCAGCACCAATCTGCCTATCAATATCTCTATGCACTTTTTCAGTCAATTTTCAACAAGACCCCAAGGTATTTGAACTCCTCCACTTGGGGCACGACCTCATCCCTGACCTAAAGAATGCACGCTACCCTTTTCTGGCTCAAGACCATGGTCTCAGATATGGAGGTGCTGTCCCATCCAGGTTCCTTTACACTCGGCTGTGAACTGTTCCAGCAAATCCTGGAGATCACATCCTGTTGAAGCCACCAGGACCATATCGTCTGCAAAAACCAGTGACAAAGGGCAACCTTGGTGGAGTCCAGCTCTCACTGGAAACATGCCAAACCAATTGCTGGCTCTGATACCAATCATATAGGGACCTAACAGCCCTTGGTACGCCCGGAGTATCCCACACAGTACTCACTTGAAGAACATGGTTGAACGTCTTCTCCAAGTTCACAACACACATAGACTGGTTAGGCAACCCAATTCAAAGCCAAGGACCCTGCTTAGGGTATAGAGCTGGTCCAGCGTCCCACATCCAGGATGAAAACCACATTATTCCTCCTTAATCTGAGGTTTGACTATCCATCGATGCCTCTTCTCTATAGCCCCTCAATGGACCTTACCAGGGAGGTTCAGAAGTGTGGTCCCCCTGTAGTTGGAAAACACTTTGGGATCCTCTTTCTTAAATAGGGGGACCTGCCTATAAAATAGGGGTCTGCCTATAAAAGGAAAGTGCCCCCAATCTTCATGCAATATTGCAGAGCCACACTAACCATTGAAGCCCCACAACAACCAGAGCCTTGAGAACTCTGGGTGAATCTCATCCCCTTTGGGTTTTTCATAAGCTGTAAGCAGCATTCATCAAAAGTATAACAGATAAAGGCTTTAAAAATTTGCTTTGCATGTAATGAGTCTATATCATATATTAGTTTGACCTTTTATGATAAATTATTAAAATAAATTGGCCTTTTAATCTTTTTTTTTTATTTCACCTGTATCTAGTTTCAACATTGAAATAACTTTGTACCGTAAATTCCTTAAATGTGTGAGATATCTTTTATTCTCCCGGTCCATAGTGATAAACCATGTCTCTGTGAAAATCTTTTCTTGCTAAATGGTGCTGTGATGAGGAAGGCCTGGAGGCCAAGGGCCAGCCTGAGGACAGGTGGCAAGCTAATCATGTGGAAAATGAGAGCCTGGAAGGCAGTTGTTGGGGTGTGCATGGGGGCAGATAAGATGTGTCCACCTTGTGCTCAGAGGTCTTGGACCAACTGGGAACAAGACCAGCCTTGCAGTCCTTTGTCGTGTCTGCCAGGAAATCCCTGTTCCCACCCAACATTCCCATATCTCTATTATCCACCCAGTGTCTCTAAGACCATCACCCAAAGGCCAAACTGTTTCTCCAGCATTTGTTTTCTCTCATGCTCATTAAACAGATTCCCTGAGAAGTGCCTCATCAACCTGTTGTACTGAATTAAAAAGGATGCATGCTCATTTATCCATATTTTCTGGTCAACTTACTTAGAGGTTTCAAAATTTACTACCCAAACAAACAATGCATTTGTAATAAAATCTGATCAACCAGAACATTGAGTAGTATTAGTCATGTTTTTGGCAATTTTGTCCTTTTGCAGTTTTCCAACAAATGTAAAGCTGTCTTTGTTTAAGAGCAAGCAGATGGCAAAGAATAGATCAGATATGATGTAGTCAGGGATATGTTTGTTTTTTTAAAAAAATTCAATTGTTTTACACAATATGAGAATACACAATCAGATTACATACAGTCTGATTTCAAATCAGACATAAACTTTTATATAAATGAGCGACATAGAAGCAGTATGATGATGTACATATAATTGATTGAAGTTGCATAAGCATAAAACATATTGACAAAATTGTTAGGTCCCTCTCTAAAATTAAATTCAGGTGATCCAATCAATCACATAGCCATAGCTGTGTAAAGATCCTGCCATGCAGACAGTTTCTACAACCATTTGTGAAAGAATGGGTTGCTCTCAAAATGCAGCCCAGTAAATCATAGTGCCACTTAACCGTTAAGTAATTGAGTTGTGTTTTCAAGAGTCACACATTATCTCTGTCTGTTAAATAATAGAAGATCTACACTTTCCCGACTGCACTATGAAGTGTAAAATTTGGTGCCGTAGTGGTTATGGCTGGGCTACTCAGGCTTTTTACATATGTAGCCTTTTTTGGAATTTTTTTTGTTTTTAGACGAATATTTTCCCCTGCTCCTTTAAGAAAAAAATCTCAATCCACAAATAACCGGATTAAAGAGTTTTTCAGCACAATCATAGACATGTCAAACCTGTAGGGGGCAGTAGTTCTCCCAAATCCTATCTGCTTAGAGTAACTTTCTGCTCTCTAACTTCTACATGCATCAGTGATAGAGCTTGTAAAAACAAGCGAGCAAAATGCGCTTGGACAATAATTAATGCCCACACAACTAAAAGGGTATAAATACTGTTTCTGAGTGCAAAGACATGTCGCACAAGTAATGCTGGAGCATTTTTTTGTCACAGATAATGACGTTGCGGCACTTAAAACTCTGGTTTCATCTGTTCACACGCAAACACTGAAAACCGATAAAATACAGATCTTCACTTTGTGAGTTTTTAGAAAGATTTGTGTTTGGTGCCAAGAATAAACAGTTGCATGTGGTTGACAGGCCGAACCATAGAAAATATCTCAGTTTTGTGAGATACCGGGTTACATGTGGACAATGCATTAGTCACAAGTAAAGATTTCTATTCAAATATTACTGGGCCAGACTTTATTATTGGCCTGTCCATGACAGATAAAAGGCATGCAAAATCATTCACACACTCACTGTAAATTAAGTACAGTCGTTTTGCATTTGAAAGAGGATGGAAACAAAATATTTGTCAGTCCAATGGGGTTTTCGATTTAATGTTGATAAAGACGACCTGCCCGAATCAAGCTACTTAGAATATGAAAACAATGTGCTGTGTTGTTGGTAGACTACACTAATGTGTTGCATTCACGGTTCCCACCATTTTAGGAAATTTCATTTTTGTATGAAATTTTGAGGGTTAGCTAAATATACTGATATTTATTTTGTTTGTTTTGTCTTAGAAAAACCTAGTTTTTTGCCACTTGGAAACTGGTTATGAGCCACATGTGCCCTACAGGCCGCCATTTGAAGAGGCCTGTATTATGATGTGGTGTTGTTTTTGAAGAAGTCTTTGCAGTCTCTCAGTTCAACTGAAGGAATTTCTTTATGCTTCAGTGTTCATAAAAACTTTAGACAATGTTTTGCCTTGTTTGCGGAAAGCCTGCAAAGAAAACATGTAGTAGCTGAAGTGGCTGGGGTGATATTGTATTAAAATCTTGATTAAAACTGAGATACCACTCAAATCTATATGTAAGTGAAAGCAGAAAAGCACATACTTTTGTCAGTATAGCATATGTTAAAATTCCACATTTGCCTCTGTCACTGTACCCCAGGGCAGCTGTGGCTACAACGTAGCTTGCCATCAACAGTATGTAAATAGGTAAATAACGGAATGTAGTGTGAAGCGCTTTGGGGTCCTTAGGAACTAAGTAAAGGGCTATACAAGTACAGGCCTTTTACCATTTACCATTTGAGAATAAGTTTGTGGCAATCAGTTTTAAGGTAAAATATAAATATTTTTTGTAACTTTGCTTTTTTTAATACTTCATTTTTATGTTCTTCATATTATAATATTCAGCATAAATATTTGCAATATATTTGCTATTTATGCAGTAATTATTTCCAAATTAATGCAGATGGAGAAATAGACCTAGCTTTAACCCACTCTGGCCCACACTTCCAGAGCCACAGTGATTAAGCCAGACAATCCAGGAAACCTGTTCAGAACAAATTGCCACAACAGCATTCATCCCTTGGGCTAAGTCTCCTTTCATGAACCACAAAGAAGCTGCAGGGCAGAAAAATAAGGTCGATAATATAGTTGTTGTTTTTTTTACGAGTGAATATTGCTGGATGTGTTTTGAATGAAAATCCTGAGGGGAAGCCATTGATTACAATATAGCCTGAAACACAAAGATTGTCAAATGTTTTCAAATTGTTTCCAAATTGGTGTCAAATTATTGTCACTCTCATATTGAAAAATGTTTTTCTAGTGGACAGAAGTAATAGGGATGCTGAATTTGCAAGTTTTGATATAAAAGTGGTAGAGTATAATGCATTTCTGCAGACTGTACAAATCTTGCTACATCTCTACATATCTACCAACCTATTTGAAATCTATAATTATTTTTCTCTATTGACATGTCAATCATGAATTTAGCTTTGTTTCATAAATACTCTTTGCATTTTGATTGAACTGACAAGAGCGGCATCTGTATATACCACAGAAAAAAGGGCAGACAAAAATCTAAATATCACCCAACAACTGGTGTAGGTAGAGGAAAATGAAACTTGTAACTCAGAACCCCAAGTTATAAGATGTCCTTCTCATCCTAAAGTTTCCGCACATTAATATTAATAGGTGATTTTACATTGTGGGAGCAAGGAACAAAGCAAAAAAGTAAAGCTGTGACCTAGTTTTAAATTATAGATGAAGTACTGTTTCTACCATTTTTAAATATACCTATTATTCAAGTTATAAATACTAAATATAAAAAAGGTATACAAATAAAACACATTGCAAATAATGTATAAAAACCATGGTGGAAGCGGAGAGGATACAGACAGAAAGAGAAAATGTGTTCAACTCAACTGAAGAGGATTAATCTCCTCTGCCCCCAGCTATGTGTTGATACCAGAAGTGGCCATAAATTTTATAGGACCTGAAACCGAATTGATAGGGGGCCTCATTTCAGGCCACCAGTCACCCCAGAACCATTTGCAAACAACCTCCACAAAATTTGTCATATTTATTTAGGTGAACCAACAAAACATTTCCGAAATAGAGGGTATGACAAAATGTGTTTTGGTTAATTCTTGTATTCTCAAAATATTTTGAGAAGCCTATTATTATTTGTATATATTTCTTATTCTTAAGTTATCTGTTAATGTTAAGATAAGGAGCTGAAAAAAAATTTGTAGACACAAACTAAGCACACTTTGAACATTTGAACCTTCAGAGGCTGTTTTCCAATAAGTTCATTAATTAGACCAGTTGTAGCTAAAAAAAAATAATTGGAAGATAGATGTAGCATAGCTGTTTCCCTGTGATGTCATTAAGGTGGGTGTGGCCCTATTACATACTGTAAATTACTGCCATGATTAAAAATGTTTTAATAGTGAAAAACGTATTTGTTTAAGCTTTGAGTCTGCTCCAAACTTTATTCTCACCACAAACTCAGCAAATACTTTGTTTCACTATGTGTTTGTAATATAATGAATATAGATTTATTAGGTCTTTTAGGTTTGTAAATGCATATGTTTTAATTCCGCCAGAAAAAAATTCACCGCATAGAACAGTGTGTATGGAAGAGTAGAGGTGTCAACGACTAAGGATTTATACATTCGAATCAGACCTGTCGAATCTTTCTATTATCGACCAATGGTCGAATGACTTATATATGCGCAGGCTGTGCAGGGGGCAGTTGTACACCGCAACACTTATGGGTAATGTGTTTGTGTTAATTGTAGAAGTTCTCTGTTTTACATTGTAGTTTGTGTTCCAAATTTAGTTGTGTTCTTTAGTTATCCTTTGAGTTATGTTGCAGTTGGTGTTTGATGGTAGTTGTCTTTGCACCTATAGAGACGGCAGTTAACGTGAGTTAAATGCCTGCCTTGACTGTTTCATCATCTGCCTCTGCCTGTGTATACATGTGTTGTGTAAAACACTATCCTCTGGTGATTTGCAGTGGAAAGGATGAGAGAAATAGAAGTTTGTGACTTCTCTGTTGGGGTGCAGGCACAATGTTAATTAATATATTGGATCTGATTTATTTAGTTTTACAGGTTGATTATATGTGCAGGCTGTTTAAATTTCATGTAACAGTAAATTAGCGATAAATCTGTGTAATTAGGTATTAAGCATCCCTATAATGGCAAACTGGAATGATACTCGTTTCACCTGCAAAGATTCGACCTTGGTGGTCGATTAGGCTCCGCATGTTGATGCATCAAATCTTCAACTATTCGAGGTCACCCCTAGGAAAGAGTTTAAATAAATTTCCTCTGTACATCCCAATTAGGGGTGTGCAAAGCTGCCAGTATTTGTATATCTATTTCATTAGCAAGAACCAATGTTTATTGAAGGAAAGGAGTTGAGGCTTAGGATGAAGACTCTGGATGGGGGTGCACTCTTCAGGAATTCATCTTTTCCTGTGTCTGCTCAACCCCCCTAGATAAAACAATAAAGAAAGAGATGTTAGAGGAGGCTAGGACTGAGTGAACTAGGGAGAGGGAGAGGATGAAGGGATGAATGGGTGAGGGAGGGGATAAAAGGATGAAGGAGTGAAAGGAGGGGATGAATGGATGAAAGGATGAAGGGATGAGGGAGTGGATGAAGGGAAGAAAGGATAAGGGGATGAATTGATGTAGGGATGTGAGGATAAGTCCAAATAGAGATTCGGGAAGGGAGGGGTGCAAAACGATCAAGACAGATGCGGAACGCTCTGTAGGCAGAGTATACAGTATATGGACTGCAGAGCAATTAGAGATGCGATCGGGACTTGAGGCCAGGTGAAGTTTAGGTAGATTGCTGCAAGGAAGTGGATATGGGGCGTGGTCCTGCTCCCAAACTTAAGTTAACTTCATTTGTATTTGTTGAACGGGGGGGGGGTATTTGTATTCAAGGAAAATTCTAAATAGGTGTAAAAATACTTTTTTTTTTGGTTCCCCTCCAAATTTACGTTATCTTTAATCATCCATTCTAATAAATATGGATATGCAATATAGATTGTATGTTTTTTCAAAATCCAGCAATGAACATTTAACAAGAATGTCATTAAAAAGAAATTAAAAATCTTACGTTCAAAATCAGACATCCATTGTTGATGTTGTGACTTTGTTGATAATTACTTGATTCACACACTGTAGTTGTAAATAAATGTAAAGGTGCACTGCGTAAAGAATGAAGATGCATACATTTTTCACATAACCATGGTAAACATAAAGACACTGGGATAATGGGATAATACTTTGAAATTCACATTTCACCAGTAATAAAGGAGCTTAACCATTTTTAAGGAAAAAATGTCTCCGCAGAATCCTTGTCTCAGGACATTTTGGTCTGCCTTTGTTTTGAGCAGATTTTTTCATTTGCAAGTTTACCACTACAAGTTCCTCCAATATGACCACACATTCTGGACACTGTTTAAACACTCAAAAGACAAGAAAAGTGTTGTGTTATATTTTTTTGCTATCAAAACTGTATGCTTCAGACGAAGTGGGGGAAGTCTTCTTTCACAACATGAGTTTAATACTACCTCCATTCATACCAGCATGAATAGACTGTTTGGCTGTCACTTATAGATGGACCAGCAGAAAACACAGTTTAAAAAAAGACAAAAGGCTATTTTGCCTCATCGCCCTATTAATTTGAAGAGAACCCCCAACTCTGATTCCTTTTTTCTCACAGTTCAAATTAAAGGCTGGATGTGAGAAAGAGGAGGAGAGGGAGGGGTGGCAAGGAGAAAAAAGGCGAAGAAAGGTGTTAATTGCTTGCCAATCGATAATTCTATAATTACTTTGTGACAAATGGCTGGCTTGTGGTGCTGGGGTAGGTTCAGAGAAGGGTGGTCAGCAAGTGTGTATGTTAAAAGGGATTGGGAACGGAAATATTTGCTTTTGTGCCTTCAAGCCCACCTGCCCCCAGGGATTTGTGACTGGGAATTTATGTCAGGTTTTAAACGTAAGGCTGAATCTGCCCGGGGTGCACCATGCTGTGGAAGAGAGAGGGTACATGCACGCATGTGATGGATCTCATACAACGTTTTTCCTCATGTTGAGTAAGTAAATCCCTTTATTTTAAAGTCCACAACAACTCTAAAGAGAATATTCCTCCAGATTATCATGTTTGAAACATTAAACTGTCAAACCAATTAAAGAGTGAGCAGGTGCTGTCAAAGCAATCTTGAAGGAAGAGGTTAGAATTTGGCTTCAAGACTTTGAGTCTACTACTGCCTGTCACAGTTCACTTTCTTCCAATCACGGTTTCATTATGCCAGCCAGGCATGAAGAGATGGGAGTCTCTCTTTGCCGTAGGGGGAGCTTTAGGCAGACAGCATGTGGGCTATCTGGAGACCTGCGCAGGTCAAAGCACCATGACTCCTAGCACCCCCTAGCTGCCATAGATGGGAGGGGGAGGGTCAGGTAGGCCAACGGGAGATTGAATGCCCACCTTTGTTCGTGTCAAATCATCTGTCAGCACGCCCCTGGCACTGAATCCATTTTGTTCCAAGCGACCATTAACCTTGGACCACTTGGATTCATTCCTTCTCTCCATGGACCAGGCCCTTCGCAACCTTTGTCCACCACGGCTGCCAAACCAGTAACTGGCCTCAACTTTTATTACTGAACTTCCATCAGAGTGGCTTACTCTTACACAGCCAGTAATTGAACAGGTTGGACTTAGTAGATCTTCAGCACACAAGGATGAAAACGTAAGTGTTTATGGAGCATTAAATGGCACTGATTCATTTTGTGCTCACCACTCTACATTTATTTGAAGAAAAATACATTGTATTACGGTGGCTCTGTGCTGTTGCAGGATTTAATGTTGTACATGTGATCTGTCTGTATTTGAAGCATGGTTGTGAGCAGATGTTTGATCATTTCAGTGGCCTATAAAAGGGTGATTGGGCTGCCAGTGGCCACTGTAACATTGATTGATGGTGGGCAGGTGGGGGCCACAGTTTCTGCCCTCAGACAGACTCTGTTTATTTATACAGTCTGCCGTCTGCCCACCTTACCCACAGTAAGGCTACGTTCATTGAATTTACAGTCGTCAGGAGAGAAGAGGTATGGTTCTGATGCTGAGTAGCTATAAGGAGTAAAAAAAAAAGATAAAATTTTACTTCATACTTTCCACACTCTGGTATAAGTTATATTAGGCTGGATCTCATCTATGTTTTGCTCCTGTAAAGCAAACAGGAAGTCAGCTTGCTAGGATCTGGGCCATATACCTTTTCTATCCTATGATAAGATATGTTAGAATAGAATAGAATAATGTTTATTGCACCTCAGAAGGGGAACTTAGTTGCACCAGCAGCAAAGTGAAAGGCAAGTTGAAGATTCACACAAAGTTAAAAATATTAAAAAACAGAAAGTAAGAACAACAGATTGCATTAAGGGAAAATGTACAGCATATAAAGAAAAATATTGTGCAGTTAATAAACATAGCATACTCAGATTCAAAGAAATGTGTAATTGAGTAGGATTGTTATAAAGATTAACAAAAGAGCATAAACAACAGACCTTTTGCAAGAAGTGAAAAACTATGCAAAGAAGAGGAATTTTCATTCAACAGCAGGAATATTTCCTTTAATGTGGACATGTCATGCTCTTAAATTCTTTCTTTTTACATCTAAATCATTCAGTTGTGGTCTATATACAGTGGAACTACAATTCTTTTTATTGTAGAATTCCTCATTATTGTAGCTATAAAGGCTAGTCTTCCACCCTTGTTCTGAGGAGTCTATATATTAATACATTTTGGTGAGGTGTCCATAGGCATCATTTTAACTAGGGACGCCAGGGACATGTCCCCAGAAATATTTATGATTGACGGGTTTGTCCCCACCAAACCTGATTTGAAAATTTTTACTGACCTAACAGCCACTTCTGCTTCCAGCAAAATTTCCGCATCAGTATCTAAACAGAATATTATTTAATGTACTCCATTCCAGTTTCTTATGCAGTCATGTTTCTTTCTCCTCATATGCTACAGTAGAGCTGAAGACCAACCGGGCTTAATTTCCATCACTGTCCACAGTCTCGGCTCGGGCTTTAGCGGTCAGCTGATCAACTCATTAGCTCGATAATTTATAATAAAGCGCTGTAGCGGGCCACTAAAATTATTCCGAGTCTACCTGTCAAGATGTTGCCCGGCACACTGCATGCGTCATGATGTGAAAGACCCACTCCTCTCAGATCAAAAAAAGAAAACATGCTCCAACTGCTTCGCTGTGCTCTCACAGAAAATGCTGGAGTGTAAATGCACTGTTATCCCCAGTTTCTTGTTGCAGAAGTCTCCTGTATTTTATAGCAGCTCCCTGATGCCCGCATGTCAGATAAAATCTCTTGAAATCTAGAGCAAGCGGTCAAGAGTTCACACAGAAACGCACACAGGCGAGACAGACTTTTACGCAACAGAAGCAAGTTAATGCTTCATATGGCTGCAGATTATAAATCAACATGCCTTAAAATTATTCTTATTCATTTATCATTTTAAGGTTCAGATAACAGGCCTAGCTGACCGGAATTTAAAACATTTGTCCAGCAAATTGAAAACCTGCCAGTCACGTTGTCCTGTGCCAGTTTTTTCTAGCGGAAAAATGTCAGGCTTAATTGGGTTCGGGCTTTAATAAGCTGTCAATCAAAATATACTCTTCGGGGTCAGGCTTAACTCTCTCGGGCTCGGTTCGGGCCGAACTTTCAGGGCAGCTCTATGCTACAGCATTCTTTGCAGTAGATAGCCTCTGTCATGTTTTAAAAGGCTTTTAAATGACTGTAGTCAGCTACAGGGCGGAGTAATGCAATGTCACTCACTGGTACCCGTTTCAAGATGGAAAAAATACAGTCATACAGTTCCCTTGCTATAACGCAGGTCCACCCTTTGCTGCTTCGCTGTTTCGTGGAATTTTTTAATAGCACAATTTAAATGCTTTCTTTTACAGCGTACTAACACACATTGTTTTCCGCGTCCTAAATGATTGGAGGCAAATGACAATCTCCTCCTGTCATGTCTCCTGCGATTGCCAAATTGATCATGTCTGGTTATAATAATCGTCTCATCCAGAAGAAAAAAACGCACAAAAAACTGCTCATAACTATGTTCTTCACTCGGAAACAACACCTACTCCGAGACCTTCAGTGCAGAAAGACACGCCCGAGCGGCACACCAGTGGAGATACCATACTGCATATGAATGCTTTTATGATTTATATCTACGAAGGCTTGAGTGTTAAAACTAGTGATGAATGTGAGTAAATGTTCATGTATGTCTGGTAAAAGTGTAAAAAAGTGTGTGGCGATGGGTTTTACAGTCTTAAACATAATTGTAAAAAAAAAAAAATTAAGATCACTACTTTGCAGATTTCACCTGTTGCTGTCGCAACATTGTTCTTTGTTCTATGGTGTGGATTTGAATAATTCTTCCCAACTGACAGCATAATGTTGGTGACGTCTAAAAAGGAAAACAGTTAAACTTATGGCTTTTAACTTCTATTGATGTAATAAAGATGTGATTTTCACCAGGTTTATATTCTGTAGTGCATATTGTAACAATGTTTGATGTCACCAGAAGAATGTGCAACAATAAAACATGCTCCTTTTGCAACCAAACAACATTCTGTGTTGAGAAACTTCAAATTTAACTCACAGCTGACAGTCCTGCAATAGGGCAGGTACCTGTGGGTTATCCCATAAAGTTATTTCAGGTAAAGACATTTTTTTTTTAATTTCACAGCTCTGGTAGGAAGTTTATTTGATGCGAGCAGACTAGGAGGGAGACAATATTGTTGTTGTACTGTTTTGTTTAAGAAACTGATTAATATTTAAAGGTTATATAAATATTTAATAATTCTCCCCAGCAATCGTCAAACAACATTCAAGTTTATAAATACTGTCCCAAGCAATTTTAAAAACAAACTGACGCCCTTAGTGGTGTCTTTAAATCCGGTTGAAGCGCCGCATACCCCGACCCCCTCCAGATCGCAGAACCTTCCACTCATCCCCATTCAGCCAGTTTTGTAGTTTGAAAGAGATACAACAATCTAACGGTGTAGAAACTTTATATTCGCAAGATGTCACATTTTTCCATCCACCACGCAAATTTTTACTTAACATAACTACTAACAATTCTCACAACACTATTTTTAGCTAGATCAGAAATTGAGCTGCAATTAAAAAAGCTTATGACAAAACAGACTCTCATGCTGCTTAGAAAATATTGTCAAGTTATGAGTTTCCTTAAGTGTGAGAGATGAACACAGACAAGGAGGTAGTAATCTCTATGCAGTTAATGGTGCTAAACAGTGAAGCCTCCTTTCCAATACTCAGGGCTTAGAAAGAGTCAGTGGTTGGATGTAGGCTGCCTCTCAGAGCATGTCTTCTGTTCCACAGCAGCTCAGGGATCAGCTCATGTCCCTGACAGGAGACTGTGCCACAGAGTGTTGGCCTGTCCATTGAACAGGGCTGTGAGCCTCAGATCAGTGGCACTGTCTGGCCTATGGGTTGTTCTTTATGGCTGTGCTGTTGAGTGGCTGGCTCTCCGCTGTGCACACGGCAGCCCTCCAGATGGATGCAGGGACAGAAGAGGCTACGGGGCTGAAAATCCCATCAAGCAACAGTTCCAGGCCCATGCACTGAGAAGATGAAGCGCGCTAGCGCAGCAGGGGACACAGGCCAAACCTTCCTGCACCTCCATCACACTCCCACCTCATGTACCCCTCTTGCCTTCCTCTCTTCATCCCTCTCTTCCCCCACCGCTTTTTTTCTTTAAGAGGCAAAACTGCATGGCCAACCAGCCAGAATATGAAGTGTGGCCCTCAGGGTCTGTGGCCGTCGCTTGTTAAATAAAGGAACTGACTGGCTGATTGATAGACCGTCAGCAGTCCCTGCACCTAACATGTTTCCCAGTTATCCATATCCTTTGTTGGCCGGGCCTGCGTTAGCATTTGTTAAATGCATTGTTTGATGGATAGCACCAATTTTCCTCCTAAAACCCAGATGAGCCACCCAAGCACCTTTCCCGCTCCCCAGGTTTGTCCCCACGTAAAGACCATGAGGATGAGAGGACAGGAGTACTCTAAAACAGTATCCATCAAACAGCCTTGTGCATCAGCCACATCGTGTTTCAATTATGCATTTGTTCTCAGGTGGCTGACATTTCGTTCAACCTCTTACCTTCGGAGTCGCAGAGCGAGTGTCCCTCTACGTTGTCTTCACAGAGTTTTTACTTGTCCTTTCTTGGAATTAATTATTTTCTTTTCCTATTTTCTCAGACTTCATTGCATCATAATATACTACAAAATATAATGTAAACTGTAAATCTTAGACAGCTTAATTTCTTTAAAATAGTAAAGCAGAATTACCACCCTATGATTGTGAGCCTTCACCAGGTTTTCAAGATAAAATCAGTCTCACATTCTATTCCTAGGGAGCTGAACGATGGCCATGATCGTATTTAAGCAGAACAATATAATTTTTATGAAATTGGCAATTGATTTTATGAATCAACAAAATTATAGCATCATTATCTTCTGTAGTCAGAAATATATTAATGCCTTTAAAGAATACATTTACCTTTTACCTTTGCAGATTTCTTCTGTATTTACTTTTTTGTGACATTGAACTTTGTCAGCTCTCAAAAAGATTTTAATTTTAGATAAATGTACCTAAAGTAAAAACAAAAATAACTTTTGAAATTATGATTTTGTTCATCAAGAAAAAAAATGTAACCACTGGATCTATGTACCAATGAATACCTCCCTGTTAATCAATTAACTGTGATTGAACGTTTTTTTTTGTAAGCTTAATAAATTTTCACTTGTCATGCCCAGGCCTGGTTATTTCCAGAGACAAAAATAACTTAAAAAGAACTGAGATGATGGTGTGCATCCAGCGGATTGTCTGACCTCCTGAGAGAGTCTTATCTTGTATTTTATGCTTTCATGCTTTATTATGAACCATGTTTTATTTGTTTCACTGAACTGTGTAAAGGACCTTGGATT
The DNA here is from genome assembly GCA_028564705.1 of Apricaphanius iberus. Taxonomy (NCBI): domain Eukaryota; kingdom Metazoa; phylum Chordata; class Actinopteri; order Cyprinodontiformes; family Aphaniidae; genus Apricaphanius; species Apricaphanius iberus. Next base: position 836,922 of record JAPXFQ010000846.1, on the reverse strand, counting down.
ACCCTGTTGTTGAATGTTTGCTATACAAACAAAATTGCCTTACATTGCCTATCAGGCTAAAATATCTGAAAAGGCAACATATAATTCCTCAAGCTAAAGAAATTCAAGGACAAAAGAGAAACCAAATTCTAAACTTGTCAGTTTGAAAAAGGCCAGAAAGTCATTTCTAAGGTGTGGAGACTCCAAAGAACCAAAGTGACAAAGTAACATTCAAAACAGTCTAAGAGAACCACAGCAGAGTGACACCCAAGGGTTACTAAGTATTTTTAACAAGCGCTAGATATTATTTTCACTCTTGAAACTCTTGAAAGGCAGGCAAGGGAACAGTCTCATCTTTCATATAACCACTAATCAAGATTTCTACAACTGTTTGACATCACTAAGACTATCTGGAACGTTCCGCTTTAGCCAGATGAGTATAGAGTTAGACTATTTGGCCACAAACACTTTAAGTGGGTTTGCTCATGTCCTTAGTTAAGTATCGTGGAGGACCTGTAATGATAAAGGTTCTGTTTTGTGATTCCTTTAAAACACCATGAAATTTAAAAAAAATACAAATAAACACAAAAAAAAACATCCTCTGTGAACTTTATCGCAGCATCATCATTATCATTAGGATCATCACCCAAAACATATGACAGTACTGAGACAGACACAAAATAAACCATTTTCCATGCACACTTTAGTACTTTAGACTTCAATTATATAGAAGGCCAATGATATCAGATAAATACAGGAAGTTATAGATATAACTTTATGTAATCGTAAATATTGAACATGCAAATTTTTCTTTTGTGAATTAAAACACTCAAAGTATTAGGTAATGCTTCTGCAAAGGAAAATTAAGAATCATTTGTTTTTAAGACATTTATACATATTTTCTAGGAGAGCAGGAAATTGTAGTGGAAGCTGCAAAATCTGTCCAAAAGTTAGCAGGTGATTCTCCGAGAATGTTGCCCTAATGGCAGGGCCATGTGCTCGGCAATCCACAAAGGCTGCGCAGGAGTGTCAGTGTGATGCAGTGCACCGAACAGACAGGTAAAAAAGATAAACAGATGTGAGCCGAGTCTCTTGAGTGCTGGGTTCATTTGTTACCTACCGAGGACAAACACATTCCTGTCAGACAAGTCATGGCAACACCAGATGCGAGGTCATTCCAGTTACGGAGGGAAAATCTTGGGTTAAGGACAAAGATTCTCTCTTCACACAAAATGGTGCAGGGAGGCTTTATTTCCCCTGTGGTGTTTCGAGGTAAATGCCCTGTCTGCATTTAGTTTGAAAAAGCCAGAAATTATATATATATATATATATATATATATATATATATATATATATATATATATATATATATATATATATATATATATATATAAAACACTCATTTTGGAGTGTTGCTTTTCTAAAACGCAGATCAGTTTACCTGTACTTCAAAAACCCACCCCAAAAGGCTTCCTGTTTCTTATTTACGTTACAGTTATGCAATGACCTGATGCAAAGTATACAAGTTGTGTGAAAGAATATCTACAACTTCCTTTTGTGACTCAGCAATGTTTAGTTATCCTTTTAGACTACTAGTTTTTTACAACGCTGGATAACATGAATGTCAATCTGAAGATACTCACAGGCAGAAGTCTTTTACTGAGAATGTGGACAGGTACTTGAGACACAGTGGCTCTTAACCAGAACAACTGGCATCTATGCTTTGCAGATGGACATGCAGGTGGGCTCACAGGTGTAGAGGGAAGAGGGGAAGGGCTCTGCCAGTTATGTGTCCTGTTTGGCAAGTGCATCTGTGTGTGTGTAAGTGTGTGTGTCGACAACATCTGGGCTATGGTCCACTGACATGTCAGCCAAAGAATCAATGAGTGAAGCTACGCTGCACCCTGCTGGGCGTCTGCAGTTCTGCAAGGTCTGATCACTCCAACACATTTTTTTAACTTCATATCTCGATGGTTAGCTTTGGAAATTCAAAAACTTGATCATTAAATCTTAAAAAACATAACCCCCCAAAATGTACTTACAGTAAAAAAAAAACTTTATTAATCTTTTTTTTTCTTTTTTTTTGCTTTCAGTCTGACATATTTTTAAAAGATTAAAGTGGATTGATTATTTGTGAATGCAGACATTTCTCTCTATCTCTCTTTAAGTAATGCTCACAGTTCACAGAGAAACTTTGATCCTACATAAATTATTTTGCTCTGCCTGTGAAAAGATGGACAGAAGCAAACAATGTGACTGAAGAAAGCACCCCAACAAATAATATTGATCCCAGCAGCACACAGACAGCTAATCAATGAATGTATGTCCTCCCCACACAGGCTGCAAGTCAAGATCAATTCTGAAGACAGATGAGGCATCTGTAGATAAAGTGAACTAGTTCTAAACCATATACCAGCGCTGTGAAATGGAATAAATTCCCCAAACATATGAAAGATTGACTGTAGCTTTGAGGAATGAAGATGCCAGACTGTTTGAACAGTTTGAACACATTTTTGAAAGACCAGCTATAATAACATAACTAAGAAATATTGTTACCACAGCCCTAAATTAATCCATTTTTTTCCTCTTAATTCTCCGTGTTTTAGAATTTTATATCACTTGCTCTCTGGCCTCACATTATGAACCACCAGATGATTTATTGATCTCAACAAAGTCTCTAAATAACCTGCATTACTGTTCCATCACCTTGTCATTATTGCCCCATGATGGGTCTGGTATAAAAAAAAAAAGGTTAAAATGTCCCTCAAGGGTGTCTCTTTCAAGATCGGACCAGTTTGCTTATTATTTTTCATGTCGTGCAGACTTGAGAGGTTATAGGTCGTTAGTAGCTCAGTGACTGCAAGGACAGGAGGCTGATATAAATTTATATCCACCAATTGTTTTGTTTTTTTGCATTAATGTGTTTATGTGATGGTAATTTAAAGTAATGTTAACATTTTAAGCATGTGATGTGAGGGAGGGGGGGTTTGTTCCTACCTCCAGCAGTCATCGGCCGAGAGGCGAGGTACACCCTGAACAGGTCGCCAGTCCATCTGCCATGTCATAAAAGAGTAAATTTACTTCTATAATTCAGTTCAGACAGTGAGTCTTTACAAATACAGGGACATTTTCCAAGCATTTATGTTTAGTTATTTTTTATGAGGTTCCAGCAAATTAAACACAAAACACAGTTTCTTAGATCTCTTTCAGATTAATCAAAACTGAACAAAACAAATGTTCTGATCCAGTTTGAAAATGCGCCGTGGAATCCAACATATAATGTACGTGAATTTTAAAGACTAATTTTGATGCAGAGAAAATGCTGATTTTCGACCAGAGGCAAAAGTTACTTTAGGTTTTGTGTGAAAACATTTAGCGGACTACAACTGCAGAAGAAGAAGCTTCCAGGACAAAGAAAGGAGCATTAAACATGGAGAAAACCACTATAAACCTGACCATGTGGAAAGTGGCAGCTATGTTGGAGGTAAAGCAGTCGGTGGAGTGAGAGCCAGCATGGAGGAGAAGCTCTACAAGCTTTTGGAGAGTGTTTTACATGCTATAGCTAGTGCTAGCTCCCATTAGCCAAATGGCGTCATATATGCAACTTCTGATTTGTTGGTTTTTTAAATACGAATTTTTACAATCAAATAAAACCCAAATCACTGGACAAACACATTCCAAATGTACATCATTAGTTATCATTTAAATCGAAGTACAGCATATCTGTGATTCAGGACGTAAGACAAAGCAGACCAAAAAATAACTTATCGCTCCATTGACTTCCATTCATTATTTTTTCGGTTTGCGGACCCACGGGCCGACCGGAAGGGGAGGAGACTTAGGCTCCCCATTTTTAGCAAATTTAATGTTTTCTTACTCACCCCGAACATTTTGGAGCCAGTCTGAGTCGTTCAGCAGTACTTACTCCATCAGCAGGCATCAGTGGCTGACTGGCCGTCTGGAGAATACCAGAACAGCTGGTGCAGCAGGATAACCAGGTGTCTTTTTTTATTTTTTATAATCGACTGTTGTTCCATGTCCTGACCAATAGGTGGCAACATCATGCTTGTAGGCCCATAGATGTGCAAGCTCACTCGTCAATGCTCGTCACCCAACCGTGCCAGACGGCTGTAAAGGAGGACGCTGCGGCCGCAGCACAGGGACAGAGAGATGAGGGACAGAGGCACAAGTAGGTGGAAGTTCCCCAGGCAAGTGCAGGGTATGTAACTATAAGAAGATAATTAGAATTACTTCCTAGGTAATCTGATGTTAGTAAATGTTATTTATGTTGGTTATAAAACACAATATAAACATGCCGCAGCATCAACATGAATGCAGAAGAAATATTTACTAAAAGTAATTAAACTGTTTTTGTGCACACAGCGAAAGTCCATCTGATCAAGTCAAAACATATTGGTTCCATCTAAAAAGTATTTTTAATCTTGTTTTGAGACACACATTAAGCAAGAGCAGAAGGTGTTAGTTTATTAATCTTATTTTGAGTATATATCTTATTTGTAGAATTCTCACCAAGGGCAATTTGTCTTATTTCCTTGGCAGATTATTTCACTTAATTTAAGAAGTGTTTTAAGTTTCTTAATAGTTAGGTTAGTACCATTTACTAACTCATACCATTTGTTTTTGTGTGTTTTATGTAGTCAGTTCACCTGCATATTGTTCACCAGAGAGACATTTAAAGGATTTATATCATGATTTTTTTACACCTATCAGTGTCAGGGAAATGTAAATATATGATTAAATGGTATCTTTGGAGTTATGTAGTATTCATTCGTCTTGAAATATAATTTATATCCTGAAGTTACATTCTGAATATTCCTAGACCCACAAGTAAGACATTCTGTTTTACTAAAATCCCCCATAGTCAGTCCCCCCCATTTCATGATCTAGCCTCGAGCCCCGGCCTGGCTGCAGCACAGCGAAGCAACGTTTACAATATCAGTAAAAAAGGACAGAGAAGAACCGGTAAATAAGACAGCCACAAAGTTTGTGTGTCACAGTGTCTGTCCCCTCTCACTTATACACAACATGCACAACAACAGTCGGGCATGAAATTAGATAGCCAGTGTGGAGGAAACAACCACTTCTGTGATCATTTAATGGGGCTTAGTTCCTACAATCAATGCAAACAGCTGTAGAGTGCTCTTTGTGGGCATTAGTTCCTACAAAGCTGTAGCCTTGATAATGTTGTGTTCATGAGCTTTGATCGCTGTGTATCCTTTATAATTGTCCAAATCACAATATGCAACAATAAAATGAAATAAAAATAAATAAATACAAATTTGCTGCATATTCAATATTTATTCAGCTCCAAGGGCTTTAATGAAAATAATAGTTTTCTACAGAAGCATTTGAAACCACCTGGTGGCCACCACCCCACCACTGTCACACCATCCAAAAAGCACAGACATATATTTTTCTCTGAATATTTATGAAGTGCTTTGAGATGTAAGTGCATGCATGTGTGCACATTCACTCACAATGCACATATAAAACAGAAATATTAGGACGTCATATTAGGACGACACACCGATGTTCATCTATGGACAAACATTGATTTTTTTTTTTGTAACATATACAACGAGATTAGTCAGAGTCACAAGAGAGCAAGCTATCAAGATGTAGAGGAGAATCTACCTAATATTTGTATATTATATATTCCTTCTTCACCAAAGTTTAATTTAAGACTTGAAGCTATCCTAAATAAATAGCTAAAATCTGGACACTTACCTTGCCTGCTTATTATATAAGCTTGAAATCATACAGTTATTTAATTGCATTCATAGTGTTTTGCTACAGGACTACTGCTCTCAAGTGGCTTAAAGTGACAGTGTGTAGTTCTTACTTTTTTTTTAATCTGGCAATATCCATCGGGGAGAGGCACCTTCATCTGCTGTGTCTGAGCCTTCATGTGACACGGACCCGGCCAGCAGCTCCAAGTCAGAGACGGAAGCCCACGGAGATGATGAACACCGCCAGGAAACTAGAGTAAACATCAGCATTGCATTTTCTCAATGAAAATAACTCAAGGACCAGCAAAGTCTAAGGATTCACGCTGAGGTTGCATTCTTTCTGCTAGACAGGTAACAACTTCACCGTAATTTTTTTCAAACCAGTCACAGCGAGATGGTGTAAAACTATTATAAAATTAGACATTTTTTTAACTGAGGGCATTCTATCTAAAAATGCATTTTTTTAATTTTGGAAAGCATCTTAATAATATCAATTACTACAAAATAGTGAAAACATTCACTATTCATAAATATTGTTTTACACATTTACTTCGCTCCCTGGCTGTGACCAAAGAGAGTCTGATGTGCTTGTCAGTTTGCTGCATATAAGATTTCGCTGGAAGTTGAACAGTAATGTAACAGTAGTCATTGTACAATTGCGATTTATGGTCATTTATTGGTAAGGTTGTCACTCAAAGACAAAAATATTGCTTGATTGCAATGATTTAGGTATGTATTGCCCCCTATTGCTAGGAAACTACACACTGTCACTTCAAAATGGTTGGCTATACTGCTCAAAAAGAGTGGAAAATGCAAAACAATTAGACAGAAATGGGCACTTTCACAAAGACAAAATGCAAATAAAGATTATTTATAAGATCTGCTGCAATATCACATTTCTGAGCTGAAGACCAGGTATTTTAAGAAAGGTTAATCTTCTGTAATTTCAAACAATGTAATTTGCCTCACCTATACAATCTCCATCAAAACCCCTTGAACGTTTTCAGATTTTCTGCTATTACAACCACAAATGCAATATACTTTAATGTGGTTTGCGACATACCACAAAATAATTTTGAAAAGGGAAGGACTAAGATACATGGCTTTAAAGATATTTTAAAACTCTGAACACTTTTTCTTGTAGCCCCCAATATGCCCTTTTAGAAAATCCCAGGCATCAATTGTCCTGAACAAGCATGATATGTTCTGTGACTGGTAACCACAGCGCACTTCAGCTCTGTCATTGTACAAAACAGCCATCTCTGTGTAAATTAACATTTATTGGTTCAATTTCTCACCAAGAGAAGGGCCAACACCAGAAAATAAATTATTAAAGCTACATACTATATCTTAAGGGTCACAAAAGGTATTGGCTACATCTGAAAAAGTTGAAGAGTGTTTAAATGGACCTTTTTTTTCTTTAAAGAGTTGACATTGTTTTCCATGTACCCTTGAGATCATTGACAAATGTAATAAAATGATCCATATTTTTTTTTTTTGCCAATGTGAGAAGATGATTGTGTTCATTTTATATGGACTGCATTTTGGAAAATTTAAAGGAAAATGTAAGCCTAGATACTTCTAGAATGACTGGTTTTTAGTTTATGAGAATTTGTTTAAGACCCTTAGTAAACCAAGATTTGATTTTCTTTCTTGATGCATCTCTGTAATTTTAACAACTAGGAAAGACTTCTCAAAAGATTAATTAAATAAATGTAAGAATTCTTGGTAAGTCATGTCTCTGAAAACCTTCTTAAAAGATATATTCTCCAGTAATTGGTTGATTTTTATTTTATTATCAGTATCATAATGTCAAAATATGATATCAGATTCTCCATTCAACTTAAAATCTTTACTAAGCCAATCTGAACAATCTGAAAAAATTGGAACATGATCTGATATACTTATCAGTGTAGAGTATTCCAGGTTTAGTTTCACAATTCAAGGAACTGCACAAAATATTGTCTAAATATTTTTGAGGACTTGCTTCTCTTCAGCAAGAACAGGGACGTTAGTCAGACATGACAGGAAAAAAACTGAACTGAACTACATAGCGCCAAACAGAGACTGCAAAAGACAGCAAAAAGACTTGAGTGCAGGGCAGATGCTCATTATTCTAAAACTAAGACTAATTTACATGTATCATTTTCCTTCCACTTTACAATTATGCACTGCTTTGTGTCAGTCTTTCGCATAAAATCCTAATGAAATATACCATGCCTTTTAGTTGTAATTTGACAAACGTGGTATAAATAGGGCATTGTATATTGTTTATTAAATAGCCAACTGTCTAACTCAGGGGTCTGAAACTCAAGTCCTGGAGAGCTTCTGCCATGCATTTTTTTTTTATGCATCCATTGTCTAACACAGCTGAATCGAAGGAATTGCTGCTCTACTCCAGTTATACAAGTTCTTCAAGTGTCTGTGTCTTGTTCTTCAAGTGTCTTGAGTGTTCGGCGCTCCTCTGTATTTTCAGAGTGTCCATGCATTGCTAAATGGTCAATAAGTCTGAGCATGAGCATGCAGAGCAGAATATTACAGACTGAGACAAATTAAGTCATAGTAGCAAGCTTCACTTCTGATTTTTCTAGAGTTTAACTATATAATGTTTACTAAATAACATTGGAAAAATGCCCGCATAACAACACAAAAGCCCAAATTATTTTCATGGATCAACAGCTTAAAAACTACTTATTTAGCAGAGAATGTGGGAAGACCAGACAATTGTTTTTTATTGACTTGAGAAAGATAAATGAAGGAAAACAAAACAAAATCTGTGCAAAATGCAGTTATGGCTAATGAAAATTCAGATTCTCTTTAAGATCCTTAAAATGTTTTACCAGTTGATTTTCTGAACTATAATTTCAACCAATTCCTGAAGCTGTGAGTCTAACCGCCCCTCCGTACGGCATCAGTACAGACACCGGGCCGCGTTCGTTGTGCACCTGGTAAGGGTAACATATATTTCTGCCGTATTTGGTGTATTCATAGCGCTGGTCTGCTTGGAAGGATCACAAACTGGGGATATTTAAAATATTGGATTCTCTTGGCCTGATGTTTAATTAAAAAATACTTTATTGATCCCAGAGGGAAATTAAGTGTTGTTGTCGCTGATAACTAATTCATTTTTCAAGGAGTTGTTGTAGACCATGATGGCTGTGGGGAGAAAGGATTTCCTGTAGCGGTCTGTGTTGTAGAAAAACGGAAGAAGCCTCCGACTGAAGATACTCTGTTGCTCTAGTATGGTCTCATGAAGAGGATGCTCAGGGTGGTCTGTAATTTTTTTTATTTTATGAAGAATCATTCTTTGCATCATTATCTCCAGTTGTCCCCAGAACAGAACCAGCCTTCTTCATCAGGTTGTTGAGCCTTTTTAAGTCCCTTGCTTTGATGTTGCTACTCCAACAGATGGTGGAAGAAGAGATAACACTCTCCACAACGGACTTGTTGAAGATTTGCAGCATCTCGCTGCAAACCCTAAAGGACCTCAGCTTCCTCAAAAAGTACAGTCTGCTCTGTCCGTTTTTGTAGACAGCTTCACTGTTGATTCTCCAGTCCAGTCTTTTGTCCAGGTGAACTCCAAGGTATTTGTACTGCCCAACCACCTCCACTTCTTCTGTCGTGATGGAGATAGTCTTTGACTTATCCCTGTTTCTTCTAAAATCTATAATCATCTCTCTTGTTTCATTCATATCACAGCGTGTGTGGTGTGTTGAATCACAAACGAGCATTCTGCCTGTTAAACATAATCTATAGCCAATTCCAAAGTAAAGTGACAGGCAGGGATGCACGGATGCACATTTGAAGTGTCCATTATTATTATTTGACCACAGGCCACAAATTCAAATAAATAGAGATCAATCAGAGCAAACTGTGTAACAACATTTTTCAGTGAAAAAAAGAATAGCCAAAAAATTATTCACCTCCATATCTTTGTATAGCAAATAGAGCCTGCTCTTGCTGTGTCCACTCCTTTATCTAACACTAGGATTTCATTAACTCCCCTCTGTCAATTAGTCCACACATCTTGCATCTTGCATCTATATTTATTTACTCTTTTGACTTTATTTACGGCTGCACGGTGGCGCAGTGGTTAGCGCTGTTGCCTTGCAGCAAGAAGGTCGTGGGTTCGTATCCCGGCCCAGGGTCTTTCTGCATGGAGTTTGCATGTTCTCCCGTGGGTTCTCTCCGGGTACTCCGGCTTCCTCCCACAGTCCAAAAACATGCATGATAGGTGAATTGATCACTCTAAATTGTCCCTAGGAATGAATGTGAGTGTGAATGGTTGTCTGTCTCTCTTTGTTGGCCCTGCAACAGACTGGCGTCCTGTTCAGAGTGTACCCTGCCTAACGCCTGATAATTGCTGGGATAGGCTCCAGCTGCCCCGTGACCCTGAATTGGATGAGCGGTTAAGAAGATGGATGGATGGACTTTATTTACGTTTTATATCAAGTTTTGAGAGATTTCCTGTCTGAGGTTGGAATGTTTGTTAGTAAAACTGGTTCTTGTGTGTCAACTCGTCATTGCCATGTGGCAGCACACCACACACCGTTGGACCAAAACAAGCATATCCGTGATCTTTTATCACTCTCTGTGCAGGCTGCAGCTCTTGCCACAATTTTAAAACCCTGCCGTGTGAACCAGGCCTAAGCATGCAGTCTGCCCCTACAAACTTGTGAAGGAATAAGCCACTCTCAGCAGATTGGTGAATTCCAGCATGGTATCATGATGGGATGGCATCATGCAGTAGATCCAGTCATTAAATAATATATTTCAAAGTCAGCTGTTTGTGGTATTACAACAAAGTGTGAGCAAAATTATGGGCCATGTAAAATAACAGTCATCAGATGCTGGGCAATATAGCAACACTCCTACGGCGTTTTCACATGTGTGGCTAATCAACAAACAAGGGAGTGAGAAGTACCGATGTCATGAAACGAGCAACACCTGGAATGTAAACAAACTGGTCTACTGGTCAACTGCTACCTGAAGCCATCTACAGGGTGAGTGTTGAACAAACCCACTGTTTTGTAACGGGTGTGTTGCTCTGGGATGCTTTCTCTCGTGGCAATTCGGTAACTTCGGTCAGGTTTACTACAACACTCACCCTGTAGAAGGCTTCAGGTAGTAGTTGACCAGTGGACCATTAAATTTACATTGTAGGCTGTCGTTTGTTTTATGAATTCAGTACTTGTCACTCCCTTGTTTGTTAGATAGCTACAGAATTATATGTGTGGCAAGGTACACAATAAGGGCCCGGGGGGTTCGATCCCAGGACTCCCGGGTGACAGTCATGCGCGCTAACCAGTCAAGCAGCCAAGCCAGGGCACATGATCAAACGGAGCCATAGTGACAGGACCTCCACACTGTCACATCTCTCCCCCTCTTAACACAAGCACTTCCTCATGCTTCCGCGCAATGTGCCACCAATTTCGAATCCATGGACTTATTACCAGTATCACATGGATCCTGCCAGCAACGGCAAATGTGGCAAGGTACACAACGAGGGCCCGGGGGGGGGGTTCAATCCCACGACTCCCGGGTGAGAGTCATGCGCGCTAACCAGTCAACCAAAGGGATATCCCTGTGACGAAGCAGCCAGGGCACATAATCAAACGGAGCCATAGTGACAGGACCTCCACACTGTCACATATGTATACCACCACCTGCTGTTTTGGTGTAGTCCGTCATGTTAAACACTGGATTCCAGCACGGGCCGAGACTCGCACCATGTGAACAGAAAAAAATTGCATTTTACTCAGGCCGATTTCTGGCACAGCCACACATGTAAAAACGCCCTTAGCAATGTAGTATCGCCTGTATCTACATAATTTTAAAATTCATTAAATTCTTATTCATATGCTAGTGTAGTCAGCTGTACCATGTATGCATCCCCCAGCGAGGCTATGGTTACAACATAGACTGTTAAAACAATGGACCAACCCTAGGGTGACGTCACCCATAGGTTTCTGAAGAGCAGAAAATGAAACCAACTGGGCGGTTCCCAATGCTGCCTTCTTGTCCGTGTCACTAGCCTCGTCAGTCTCAGAAACTCCAAAAATGAGCAAAGAGGTAGAGCTGAAAGTGGCATTGTGAGGCTGGAGGCGAAGGGTTGACGCTCCGAGCCGACATAATTACAAGCTAGTCAGAAATTTAGTCCGGAGCCAAATTAAGCTAACGTAGGCTGTAGCCAGTATCAGCCAGAAGACCACGTTGAGAGACTTTTGCCCTATTTTTCCACTAGGGTCACTTTAGACCCAAAAACATCAATATAACAAGACCCAAATGGGTCTGGTCACTACGGACTAAAATCAATTGTATTTCCATTACCATCAGTGGAGGGTGAGGACATGGACGGGCTTAGCTTCACAACACATCCAGCAAAAAGCAGTCATAAAGTAATTATGACTACTCAGATCTTCTCAAAAGTTCAAAGACTTTTGACTCACCTGACATCTTCTTGGAAGGTCTGTTACTGTAATCAATACCACAGCAAGTCACCTTTGTCCAGTAAGTGCAGATTAACATCCAAAACCGAATAAAAACTGCAGAGGCAACTGATAGTGGAGTCCAGAAACATTAAATGGCTGAAGTCTTTATGGTTAGTCCCAGGCTGTGAAGACCTTCCCCGATTAAGCCACCATTAGCCACCAGGGTTAGTCTAAACGGACATGTCAGTCAAAATGACACGCCTCTAATTATTCATAATTTCAGGACTAAATTACAAATAAACTGAGAAGTTAGAAAAAAATTCACCCCCCTCAGAGTTGTCATGATGGTAAACCTGAACTATCTAACCTAGAATGTTTTTTTGAACCCGGCTGTAAACACGTTTATTTTTGCTGTAAATGGACTGCTGAGGACTGGTGCAGAGTCATATTCTCTGATGAAGCCTCTTTCCGATTGTTTGGGGCATCTGGAAAAAGGCTTGTCTGGAGAAGAAAAGGTGAGCGCTAACGTCAGTCCTGTGTCATGCCAACAGTAAAGCATCCCAAGACCATTCATGTGTGGGGTTGCTTCTCATCCAAGGGAGTGGGCTCAATTACAATTTTGCCCAAAAACACAGCCATGAATAAAGAATGGTACCAAAACACCCTCCAACAGCAACGTCTTCCAAAAATCCAACAGCAGTTTGGTGAAGAACAATGCATTTTCCAGCACGATGGAGCACCGTGCCATAAGGCAAAAGTTATAACTAAGTGGCTCGGGGACCAAAACGTAGAAATTTTGGGTCCATGGCCTGGAAACTCCCCAGATCTTAATCCCATTGAGAACTTGTGGTCAATCCTCAAGAGGCAGGTGGACAAACAAAAACCCACAAATTCTGACAAACTCCAAGAAGTGATTATGAAAGAATGGGTTGCTATCAGTCAGGATTTGGCCCAGACGTTGACTGAGAGCACGCCCAGTCGAATTGCAGAGGTCCTGAAAAAGAAGGGACAACACTGCAAATACTGACTCTTTGCATAAATGTCATGTAATTGTCGATATAAGCCTTTGAATCGTATGAAGTGCTTGTAAGTATATTTCAGTAAATCACAGAAACAACTGAAACAAAGATCTAAAAGGAGTTTAGCAGCGAACTTTGTGAAAACTAATATTTGTGTCATTCTCAAAACTTTTGGCCACAACTGTACATATTTTAGGTTTAGATTTAGGCATTTTAAAAAAAGTATATTTGTCCTTCTGTGACCTTAGGGTTAGGACATAAAACTTGTGGGTTGGTTCAAATTGGTTAGATAATTCCAGTCACGGTATGCTATTCTGACAAAGTATGCTGTTTTGTCAGAACCCTGGAACAAGTGATTAGATTTTGGGTGTGATCAGGATCACCGTCTTGAGGGGGACTGTGCTAGTTAGCTACTTAACTCTCTCTGAGTGCTTTTTAGTTTTCAATAAACATTTAAGATTGAAGTAATATTCCAATTTTTGGATAAGCTAATTCTGTAACCCATAATCATCAAAATTAACAGAAAACCAAAATATTTCACTTTTTGTTTTAAATCCCCAGAAGTAAAGTTTGTAAGGTTGTTTTTCTTTCAATTTTTTTGGACGCAGCTGTGACACAATGTCCCAGTAAAACAAAACAGTTATTATTTTTTATTAAATGCCAGCAAAAACAATTGTCAAATAATTATTTTAATACATTAGAACAAAATGACATTAAAATGCAGTATTTTAGTCACATCCAAATGTGTAGGATTAAAAAAAAAAAACATAAAAAGGCACACACAAAGCTCAAGGAACGAAAAGCAAATAAAAATCCAGACCAGTCAGTCTAGCCATAAAACAGAAACAGTGTCAGAGATTAGCCTGGCACAGAATCTAAGTGAGAGCTGCTATAAATAAGATGAGAGATTTTCTTGACAAGATGTCAAACGACATAAAGAAAACCCACTAAGGTCAGTGCCGAAGCAGCAAGGAGAAGGCTCAGGTCAGGTTAGAACCACTTTATGGGTCAAAGACACAAAGCATTAAAATACAATATTTCAAAAGACCAATTTGCACGTTAAGTCAGACAGGAGTGGGTCAGGTCATGGCTTTATAGTTCAATGTCATTTTAAATAATTTTCAAAAGCAACAAGAATCCACCGACATATTTTAAAAGAAAAAAAATCATACCAAAAAAAACGTCATTAAGACTGTTATTTATATATTCTTTCCTACGCCTGAATATGTGAAGCACAAATCAAGTTGGCACTTATTTGATATTTTTCTTTCTTTTTTGGTAGTAGTGTAGGGTGGCTACTGGAGTATACACTTGAGATTTCAGACAAAGGAATTCTCTTGCTGCATAAGGTAAGCAATATACATTTATCTTTAGTTACCAAAAGACCCAGCTAATTTTGCAAAATATAATGTGGCACAATCTAAAACTATATACGTAGTGGCAGCTTGTAACAACATAGCATAAAAATTACAAAATGCAACATTTACATGAAAAATATGAAAAAAAGAATTGTACACTTTATTGTGCAAATGGAGATCAGCTATGATATTGATTTACAAAGTTATAAATATAATTTACTCTTTTTTGACAAAAGGCTCTAGAAAAACTTAGAATTCTAGATATGAGAAACTGCATATGTTACATTATTGTATTATATATATAGTATTATTACAACCTAAACACAACAAGCCTGAGAAAGCAGTTACCTGAGGAAAAGCATCAAATATTCCTGGCTAAACAGGTTACAAGGCACCATGTTAAACAAAACAGAACAACATAATGATTAATCCTCCAGCTTCTTGTACAGATACCTGAAGCGTTAAACCTGGCTTCCAGATAAGCATCAACAAACAAGGAGAAGAGCAGTGAGAGTCACATACAACACAGGTTGTATAATCCCTCTTTACCTAAATTTAATGTAGAACCTGAAGCTACCCTAAAAAATAGCAAAAATCTGGACTCTTCCTGCTCATTTTCCATAAACTTGAAATCATAAGAGTTATTAAATTTCATACATAGCTCTTGACTACAGGAGTACTGCTCTAAAGTGGCTTAAAGTGGCCGGTGCTGGCTATACTGCTCAAACAGCGGCAAATTAAAACAAATTTGACAAGAACGAGCAATTTCAAAAAGATAAAATGCTAATTAAGTTTTTTATATCTGCTGCAATACCACATATCTAACCGAGTTCCCACTTTGCAGGTATTTTAAGGAAGATGAATCTTCTTAAATTTTAATGTGTTATCTGCCTAATCTCTATCAAAGCCTCTTGAACTTTTTCACATTTTGTTCCATAACAACCCCACATGCAATGTATTTCATTGTTGTTTTTGTTGTTTTGTAACATACAGTACCATAAAATAATTGTGAAAAGGACGGAGTAAGATACATGACTTTCAAGATATTTTACAACTTTGAAAAGTTTATCTTTCAGCCTCCCTTTATTAAGATTTCCATTTAAAAAACACAGGACAGCTAAATGCCTAAAGAAGTCACTAATTAATGAACAGAGTCAATTTGTAGAAATAAATCTAGTTCAAGTTAAAAGGGATGGGGAAGGTAGTCAGGGCTGATGGTTATGTGGATGGAAGAATACAAAGCCAAACAGAAAGAACACCTATTAGAGGCCAAGGTTCACCTTCCAGGAGGTATTGACACTAAACATACAGTCAGTGGTACAACAGAATATTTTAGATATACATGTCTTCAAATGACCCAGCAACCAGAACTAAATCCAGATGACAGTCCGCTGTAGGACACTCTACTTCCAATTTAATCCATATTGAGCTGCTTTGCGGATATAAATGGGGAAACATTTCATTGTCTAGATGTGCAAAGCATGTAGAGATGTACCCTAAATAGTTTGCAGCTGCAAAAAACTTTCAAAACTATTTTTTTTTTGCCTGATTGGAATTATGTATTACTTTGTATTGATTCATCACATAAAATTTCATTAGAATAAATAAAGTATAAGCTTATATGTGACAAAAGGTGGAAAAGTTCAAGGTGTATAAATCCATTTGAAAGGCACAAAAGGATGGAAGGAAAGGAAATAGGAGCATGAGATAATTTCCTTTTTTGTTAAACCCATACAAAGTAGGCAATTTCATCCAGGTCAACAGGATAATCTGTGAGGTGCAGCGGCTCCTTGATGTCAAATCTTTCCCCCTTGTAGCTTCTCCAATGCCCAGCGGGTAGATAGATGTCTCGTTCTTGCTTTCCAGGCTCTAAAACTGGAGCTACCATTAGGTCATCCCCAATCAGAAATTGGGAATCAATTTTATAGGCTGTCTCATCACTGGTGGCAATCCACCACAGTGGACGTATGATTGGGTCACCTGTATCCACAACCTCACTCGCCAACTCGAGGACCCGCGGCGCCACAATACTTTTGTGAATGGCTGTGTATTTCCGAGCAATTTCCACCACTTCGTTGTCGTATTCCCATGGTGGGATAGAAAACTGCATGGAGGGCATGAAGGCAGAAAGCTCCAGCCAGCGGATGTAGAGCTCTCGATCAGGTAATACCTGATCTCCACTTGTGTGGTTCACGTAGGCGTTCCCCCCGATCATGTCTGGCAGGATGAACTGATACCCAAGGATGCTGATGGTGAGCACTGTGGGGATAAGAGATTTGAGGCCCAGCTCATAGCCCCACACAGAATCTCTATCAATTGGCCTGAAAAAGCAGGATATGTTCTGTGACTGGTAACCACTGCGCAGCTCAGCTCTGTCGTTGTACAAAAGAGCCATTTCTGTGTAACGCCTTGTGAAAAAACCTGGGTCGCGAATGTGATTCTTTGTACTGAATTTCCAGGGTAAGTAGTTTGTTTCCCCTGCATCAAATTTAAAACCATACACTCCGTACTTTGAGCGCAGTGAACGTAGCTGTGAGGAAAACCATTCACAGGCCTCCGGGTTGGTGAAGTCCAAAATACCCCCAATGCCATTCCACCAACGAACCAATGCAGGCAGCCGCCCTGTTGGCTCTCGCACAAACAACCCTCTCTCGACCAATGAATGGAAGTTATCCGAGTCATAGTTAACAAAAGGATGAATCCATAGAGAAACCTGAAATCCATCTGATTTTAACTTTTGAAGCGCTTCAGATGCATTAGGGAACTTAACTGGGTCAAACGCAAAATCTCCATAGTGCCTTGTGTATCCGTCATCGAGTTCCAGTTGACTACAGTTAAAGTTATACCTGCGAATGTTTGCAGCATACGTCAGAAGTTTTTCTTGATCAATATCTCGCTTATATAAAGCCCAAGTCGACCAAATAGGATGCTCAAACATGTCTTTGGAAGGCACTTTATATGGTTTGTTAAAGTATCTCCTGACCATGTACTTATGTATGGATGTCACATCCAAACCCACGCAGACTCTGTAACTCAGTTCAGCACAAGGAGCTTCTCCAGGATTTGGTTTGAAAGGGGTATCATGGTACCTTGCTTGAAAGTACATGGTTTTTTCTGTGTCGTTCCAGCCAAGGTGGAATGGTACAGAGTTGTTGATCTTGATGGCAGTGGCGTTGGATGACAGCCAGTAGCTCTCCAGGATTCCACCAAAATCATCTCGGTTTGAATAGATGTCGCTTGTGACAAATGGTTTGGGAGCCTGTTGCCCTGAGATAGAAATAGGCCAGTGCTGAACTGCTGACACTGCACCTCCGTACCAGTGTGCAAACTTGTAGGTCATGGCATGCTCAACAGGAATATCAGGAACCAGTTCTTCCCAACGCACACGGTAGCACTGCACAGTGTCCTTAGGCCGCACGGTCTTTATAAAAAACTTAAGCTTTCTGTCAGTGGTCCTATCACAACGAAGAACTTCCTCTTCTTTGGAGCAGGAGTCCAAGTCCAGTGTGCCTGATCTGTCAAGATAAAATTTTTTTTAGGATTTTCAGTCTTTTGTTGATGACATAAACACCGCATCATGTTTTAAAAATAAGATCACATTTTTTGGGGGTCGACTGCGTCTCTGCTGCTCAGTGAAAGCAGTAATAGGCTCCATGTTTGTCTCAAAGTACCCAATACCACCATAAAAAGTCACTACCTGTCTCTTTAAAAAAAAAAAAAAAAAAAAAAAAAAATCACTAAAAAAGTAACAATTTTTTATACATATATATATATATATATATATATATCAAATTTACTGACACGGGCAATATGACACTGGTAGCAGTCATACATTTTGGTATCTGTCAATTTTTGGTATACCAGCCAGCCATATATAATATATTTCAAACATTTAATTTTTGTTAACGTTGATTTTGAGGAATATGGCCTATACTATAGCTAGTTTACTTCAAGTACTCCGTGTGTGTCTCATACAGTACATTAACTTTTGTAGTCTGAATCAACTGCAAAAAAATCGTCTTTACCAATTAAAGATCTTAACTTCAGTCCCAGACTACATCTTGTAAATATCCCACAAAACTTTTAGTGGCTTTGATTCATCGTCCTCTCAAGCCTCGAATTATGCCTACTGATGGTGCACAATTTTCAACCACACATCTTCCTTCCAGATAACTTTATTAATATGCTTGGACACAGCACTCTGAATAGTCAGATTCCTTAAATACCTTTTAGTAGCTTACACTCTTTGTACAGAGTGTAATTGAATGTCTGCTAGGCAACTGAGAAGTTAATAATGTCCTCTAAGATTGTGTAAACCACATAACATTTATTTATTAAAAGTCTGTTTTTAAACTCGTCTTATGTGATTTAGGAATATTCTGATGCAATAATTTATAATTTTCCTAGTTCTAAGCCACAATCAAAATCACCAAAAAAATTGTTTGAAATATATAGATTTGGGATAACTTTTTTCCTGACACATTCCTTCTTTTAAACAGTGGTTTAATTTTCCGCATGATGTTAAAAGAACAATCGATGAGCTATCAAGATTATATCTACTTTGTCAGAAACAAATAGTATTGTCACAATAATTTAATAAAAAGAGTTAATATTCTAATTTATTAAAATAAAAAATAAAAAGTGTTCTAATAGGATATATATATATATATTAGGGATGCACCGAAATGAAAACTCTTGGCCGAAACCGAAAGCCGAAAATGAAGACAACTAAGGCCGAAAACCGAAACACCGAAAGAAATGATTGTCAATTATTAGAACCATAGAATTTATGGGTATAATGTGTACTAACCTC
This sequence comes from Apricaphanius iberus, assembly GCA_028564705.1. Taxonomy (NCBI): domain Eukaryota; kingdom Metazoa; phylum Chordata; class Actinopteri; order Cyprinodontiformes; family Aphaniidae; genus Apricaphanius; species Apricaphanius iberus. The sequence goes on along the minus strand of JAPXFQ010000846.1, from coordinate 817,572 downwards.
ACTAAAATCAAGGCATTGCAATAAATCAGTTACAAAATTTATTAAAGATATTTATTAAGCACTGACATCAACAACAATGCACAATATAAATTAAATCAATAAAGTTTCGGCTGTGTTGTTTCGGTGATTTAGGTCTTTTCGGAAAATTTTCTGTGACCGAATTTTCGGTGCATTCCTAATAGATATATTTAAACATCTATAAAATAAATAACCTGAAATCCATTCTGAAGACAATGGAGCCTCCCTGGTTGCGGATAATGTAGCCATCCTTATTGAGATCCAGCAGCTGAGTCTTCAGCAACTCTGCTTTGCGCAGAGAGGCTATATAATAACACCAGGCAGTCACAGCTGCGATGACCAGTAGAAGACCGATGACTCCAGCTCCGACCAAGGATCGAGAGTCCTTGGTGTGTTTCTGCTTGGGGATAACGTCTGTAATTGTGCCCCCGGCACCGCCAGGCACGACTTGGTACATGGCTTGTGTTTTTCAGAGGCCAAATCCCTGAGGTGATGTGCAGCTCATCAAAATGTTGAGCAGGGAGCCTGTGGTTGGACTCTGGGCCTGTCGTCACATCTGTTTGCAGTTTGTCAGGGAAACAAGATAAGAGATCGTTATTTTTTAACTTAACCATCTGAGAAATCCTGGAAAAAAAATCAAGCACAAAAAATATGCTCTACATCTCTGTTTTAATACTTATTCAAAGCTGGTAAAACATTTAAAGCTCTGGCTTACAGGTTCTGTATTGCTGGACAAAGTGATTTCACAGCGTTTATAAGTATTAAGCCTTCAGGATGCAAACTTTAAAGATGTGTTTAAAACTTAACTAAACTGGCACAATAAAAATAAATTGAATTGAGTCAAACAAAATCTCTGTAAAACTGTCCCTAAAAATACTGCGTTGATGTTTCTGAAGGTGTTTCTAACACATGGTTTTGATAGACAAAACCAGTTGTTTTTAAACAAGGTCCGGCAAGGAGAGGTGTAATTGTAAAAGCAGCAAAGAGGCCTACGTAAGCTTAGGAGGTACTGAGGGGAGCCACAGCTCAGGTGGAAGAATCTTGATAAAACTATTAGCTTGAGAATTCTATAACTCTGGCCTCTATGGGATGGTAGTGGGAGGAAAACTGCTGTTGCATCAAAGCCATAAAACAGGGATCCCCAACCCCAGGCCTTGAGGGTCAGTATCCTGCAGGTTTTAGTTTTTTCCCTAGTTTAACACAATCAAATCAAATAACGGCTCGTTAGGAGAATGCCTCTGGAGAACTTTGCCATGCTGAGGAGGAACTTGGACCATTTGAATCAGCTGTGTTGGAGCAGAGACACATCTAAAACTGGTAGGGCACTGGCCCTTGAGGCCTGGAGTTGGGGACCCCTGAGAGTCCGTGTCAACAGTTTTCTATAAGCCATGTAGGGCAGATGGGAAACGTTGAGGAAGCTGCTTTGGTCACATGAGGCCAAAACTAAACTTATTTATGCAAAGAAAATTTGACAATGTACATTACCCTGAATACATCATCTCCGTATAGTGGTAGCAGGATGATGTTGAGGAGAAGCATCTCTTCAGCAAGAACAGGGAAGTTGATCAGACTTGATGGGAAATGAATTGAATTGAAATAGATAGAGCTAAATAGTACGGAAGAGGATTAGGGCCACTGAAAAAAAAAAAGTATTCTGACTTTAATCAGAGATTTCTGACTTTTTTCTCAGAATTCTGACTTTAATCTCAGAAGTTACGTCTGGCTGCAATGCAGATGGACACGACGGAAGGACCAGCAATGATAGAGATGTGAACACTCTGGAGGACAACTAACTTTTTGGAGAAGCATGTCCTCCGGAGTGTTCACATCTGTCATTGCAGGTCGTTCCCTGGTGTCCATCTGCATTGCAGCCAGACATCACTTCTGAGATTAAAGTCAGAATTCTGAGAAAAAAGTCATGAAAAGGTTTCACCATTAGGCCATATTTATTAGCTTATTTAAAGAGAACCCTTTTTTACAATAACTTTATTTATGTACAACCAAGTAGCAATCAAAGTAAAAAAAAAATGCTCTATACTGTACAAAAGTGTTTTCTCATACAATTCCTTTCGGTCTCACTTGTTTACAGTAAGCTAATATTTGTCATTTGAGCAGATTCACTATGAGACATGCGGGTGGGGGACGGGAAACATAAAGTGCTGATGTAGTCAGCGCAGCTGCTCCAGTCACATTAGTTCTTCAAGTGTTTGTGCCTGAGAGAGAGCCGGGGGCTCCTCGGTGTTCTCAGAGTGTCCATGCATGCTAATTATGGACACAGTCAATAAGGCTGAACATGAGCATGCAGAGCAGTATGAAACAGACGGACACAGCCGAACAAGTAATAAATAAAATAGCGAGCTTCACTTGGGATTTTTCCAGACTTTAACTATATAACATCTGTTTACTAAATAACAACACACTGATCGGGAAAAATTCCCCCATGAAGACACAAAACACAAATTATTTTTATGAATCAACTGCTTGAACACAACATATTTAGTATTTTGTCTCCTATTTATTTAGAGAATATGGGGAGACCAATACGTTGGTTTGTATCGACTTGATGGGCGGTACGAGAAAGTTAAGTGAAGGAAAACAAAACAGAATCTGTGCAAAATGCACTTATCCTTCGTGAAAATTCAGATTCTCTTTAAAATCGCTCGTTAAAAAAATGTTATTTTTTTCCCTCACCGATCGGCAGCGATTTCCTCCGTGGTTTGCAGTCTGTTTGCTACAATCCTCTGGGGGGGGGGGGGAGAAGCGAGAGGCGAACCCAAACGGCGTGTGCTGTCTCCGCCTTCAACTACACTGACACTAGGGAAATGTAGTCCAGCTGGATCACTATTACTCTTTATTTCATTCTGTGCAGTTTACAAATATGTTTTATTTTAGCAACACACAACAGTTTAATTAGGATACTACACAGAATTCAAAGTTTTCGGTCGAAATATACATTATAGGTACAATAAGCACCGAAGTCAAAACAAGAAATCTAACAAAATACTCCTCAGATGAAGTCATGGATGAAGAATTGGAATGACAGAATGATAAATGAACACGTGTTGATAGAGTGACAGGGGAGACCAGAACTGGTTTGCTCATCATCCAAACATTTCAGGAGACATTTGTAGATTAATCAAAAGCATTTTCTTTGTCATAATTCTTGGTCATAAAAGGTTACCAGACCCATCAAAGACACTCTGACCTACTGTTATAATATGCCCCAATGTTTGGGTTGTTTTTCACAATGTATTGGTGGTTGTTTTCCCTGTTAGTTTCAAAGAGGATTTCGTTTAAAGAATTAACATTGTTTCAAACTGTGTAACTTTAAACAAAAAAAATCAAAACAACTCAAATTTGATATGGTTTAAGAATAAGTAGTAATCAATGCTCCTTGTGTTCAGTCTCTATAATTTAGCAAAGTAATATATTATTCTGGTAAGAGGTAAAGTTAAGGAATGTATAGTGCAAAAAATATAGTCTTTAATAAAGCAATTAAAGACAATTGGACCATTTCCACTGGGTGAGAAGCAGCACGAATCGGACATGTCACAAGGGTGTGACATGTCCGGGGGTGGGCGGAAATTGTGTAAAGCTGTGCCTACTCAAGGTTTTATAGATAGGAAAATTTGTTTGTGAAAGTAAACTTTTATTTACTGATCTTCAGTACGGTTTGAGTGAGGATTCTACTCTGACTTTAAAAAAACAAGGCCCCTTGAATTAATATGGTAGCCAAATTGGGTTTGATGCAAACTCATCGCACAAGACTTCAGGAATGAAGAAGAAAAACATTGAAGATTTTTAGTTTTTTTTTTTTGCACATGTATCGTAGACTATTTGAGTTGCTGCCAACACCTGTTGTGTATTTTTGTTACTGGACACTTTATAATAATTAAACTGCATAAGCTGTTGAGATTTTTAAAAGGGAAGTACCATTTTTTGTGACCTGGACTATATTTATAGCATGCATTACGTTCATTTACTCACCCAGACAAGTTTGGGGCCACTTGGAGTCCTTCGGGAGGAGTTTATATCCTTTTGCTATAAGCACATATCCATATAAGTGGCATTAATGGGACAACCAAAGAACGGCTTCTAAATAAGGCATTATCTGCCACAAAATTCCATCATTTCACCAATGTTTTGTTGTGAATTACTAGCACTTTTCTCTTGTGAGTTTGGAAATGTCTCGGAGGTGCTTCGTCAGGTTTGATTTTTGACCTTTTCTGCAACGTGTCTTTGAATAAAGAACTTGCATAAAGCTTGTGGTCTCTATGGTGTCTATTCTATTCACTCTCATCTGTAGTTCTTTCCAGCTGAGAATACCCTTGGCTATGTGTTTGGATTACTGCCTTCCTGAAAAATCTGGCCTCATTTAATTTTCAGATTGTTATTATGAATGTCCCTGTACAATTCTCCACCCATCCTTCCTTGAATTACACTACAACGTAAAGATATACACACCTTCTTATTCAATTCCATGGGAAGTTATGTCCTATCATTTTACTTTTACACTATAGTGTAAAGGAAGTCTACTAGCACCATATAGCTGCACCAGGATCGTACAATCTTCTTCTAGTGTTTCATTGCCTGGTTCAAAAGCACTTAAGCAAACTTTTATTGATCAGCAATTGTTGCCATCAGTATGATTTGCAACAATAAAGTTGGAAAAGGTCTTGAGAAAGCCTTTGGCTTTTACAGTTCAAGACATGCTTCTTGATAGGACTAAACCAGGTGATATTAATTTGTACTGACCGGCAGCATGATTACTGTCTAAAACTCGACAGCTTTAGATATTGGCTTTCACATCTTTTAGAATGTCAGTTTTTTTGTTTGTTTGTTTTGGTATTTTACACTCATTTCCAGTATTATTCCATAGTAATAGACACAACTTCATTTATTGACTTAGTTGTTTTTGATGTCTTTGTTTGTGTAGACTACTTAGGTTGTAATTGACATTTTATGTCTGTAGTTTTATTAGAAATGTATTAGCTAAGAAAGTTTGGACTTTTGAAAATAATTTTCTAGCATGTAAAAAAGTATAACTGCAATATCATAATCAAATACACTAGAAGCACATTAGAATGAATGCTTTTCATACAACTTGATCATAAAAAGCCTCCCTTGAAAAATAAAACGTTTGTATGCTGCTCTGAAATTATTGATGTTATTAGCAGAGAACAGGATGCAATTTATTAGCAGAGAATAGGAAAACTGCTGACAGTCTTTCATTTTGTTCATTCCACATGCTGAATCCCCAGCTTTCAAGAGAGTATTTTCCAGTGTTCTTAGTAAAGACTTTCAGAGACAAACTCTGGGTGTATGACGTAGTGAGCAGCTTGGTAGGGCCTCACCACATGGAAGCAGCTGTAGCAGTCGCTGTTGGCAAAACATAGGAACAGGAGCAAAGTTAGACTTCAGTAGCAATCTTAAAGGCCCCATGAAAACTAAACACTACAAGCCAGTTAATGTGCACCTAAAATCTTGAGTTCTGGTAGAGCAACATTTCCTGTAAGGTGTCCGTGTGAAACAGTGAGGAGCTGCTGCTGCTGCAGAAAGGTTGCTTGTTTGAGGTCTTGTTTGAAACTGAACTCCTGCTTGTGGTCTGTTGCAAAACAGATTTCTTATTGTAATTTTTAAAATAATTTCTCAAAATAAAAATCACACCTTTTGATTGCTTTGCAAAAGTATTCATACTACTTGAATTTATTTTATATTTTATCATATTACAGGCCAAAATGTCAGTGTTTTTTTGCAAATGTGTTTTTTAATTTAAGTTTGTATTTTTTGATAGTCCAACACAAAGTTCATAGTTAGATAGTTGAAATAAGATTTGACATGATTTTACAAAATTTTAATACACAGGAGTGGTGTTGTGCGGATTTATATTTAAATCTGTATTCTGGTACCTTAAAATAAAATCGTGTACAATAATTTGTCCACAAAAGTCACATAATTAGTAAATGGAGTCCACCTTTGCTAATTTAATCAGAGTATAAATCCAGCTGTCTTTTGAAGACCTCAGAGAACATTAGTGAATAAACTGCCTCATGAAGACCAAGGAACACAGCGGACAGATCAGGGAGAAAGTTGCATTGAATTTTAACCCAAGTTCAGATAATTAAACTATATTCCAAGCGTTGAAAATCTCAAAGAGTTCTGTTCAATGTATCATCTGAAAATAGAAACATTACGGTACAGCTAAACAATCCGAATATAAGATTGTTGTCCCCCTAAACTGACTGGCCGACCTGGGACAGCATTGATCAGGGACACACCCAGAGGTTACATTGTCCATAAACATACAGCCAAAGCTACAAAGGTTAAGTCTAGATTTATAATTGCAATAAATATTTCTTAAACTTCACAATTATAGTCTGTTTTGGTCTATTACATAAAATCTCAACACGATACACTGTGGTTTGTGGAAGAGATGTGACAGAATGGGAAAAAGTACAAGGGGTCTGAATACTTTTGCAAGCACTGTGTTTTTAATGCTATCACTTCAGTTCAAAGGTTGTTTACTTGCCTGAGTTGTCGTGCTGAGAGTGGATTGACATTCCTCTGATAATCCACTTTCCTGCAAAAGCAGATCCATCAATGTCAGAATGTGCCTATGGTTACCTTTAGGCTAAACAGGTAGCTGATTAATAATTACTTATTAGGTCTCCTCAGAGTGGGGGGAACCTGACCATCGCTGGCAGCGGGAGTCTTTACCAGCTGTTGTTTCTGTTCACTGGCATTGATAGGAGGCATGTGCTGCATGCTGTCTGAACTTGTTTTGCCTAAAGGGTTTTCAGGACAAGCCGAGACAGGAGTGTGAGCTAAGAAATGGTTCACAGGGGGCAAAAGAGACCGGCTAGAGTACTCAGGGGGCGATGGGTGGAGCAGTGTGAGTCTTGGCCTGTTGCTGGAACGAAGACTGCGGGGGAACAGGAAGTCCTGGGGGGTAAGAAAATAAAATTTGGAAACAAAGAATTATAAAACCACAAACTAAAGATAGGAAACTCTCAGTCTAATACATTGTTTTTGGCCTCTATATAAAATCTTGTTTGTGGCATAAAACTAACAGGGCATTTCCACAGTAAAACATGGTGGTGGCAGCATCACTTTAAGGGATTTTCTTTAGAAAGGAGAGGGAAGCTTAGTCAGGGAAGTTTAGTCTTGACAATGCAACTAAAAAGAGGATAATCCAGTTTAGAAAATCTTTTGGAGGATGCAAAACATTTGATACTCACTCATTTTTTTGCAGGACAATGACCCTAATCATACAGCCAAGGTATATCCTTGAGTCCAAACAACCCAGTCAGAGTCCAAACCTAAATCCAATTAAGCTTCTGAAGCAATATTTTTTTTTTATGTTGCAGAAGGGGAACAGTCTCTAGATGTCTTTAGATGTAAAATTCAAACATTAGGTTTGTAGTTTGTATGTAACAACTCTTACAGCTCAGTTTGCATTTCATAAAACAAAATTATTTGTTTTTAAAATACAGTTAAACATCAAAGCAGGTTACAATGAAAATGAAATCAGAGGGCTGTCCATCTTACCGGCCGTGGCTGAGGGTTGTTCCTGCGATGGGCTGAGGTTGGTCGAAGTTCAGCTTTTTTTGCTCTGCCCGGAGATCTGAAATGCTCCTTGTACATTGTGAGGTAGAGCTGGGGACCCATCTTCAGTGGCTGTCTTACTGCTTATCCACACCTTACCTCCAGCTAGCCTGAAAGTTCTGCAGCATCCTGTAAGCCCCACCCCTTCCCCATATATACCCCCACCCCCACCCCCCACCCCCGCTACTCTACTTTATTTCTTTCTGGGAAGATTGGATAATTATTGCAGCAGTATGCATTTAACCTCTTTTGCCTGCTGTTTGTAACTTTCTCTGAATTTAAGACTCCATAACAGTTTATTTCGCATCGTTACAGCATGCATGAATTCTCTGCAGATTTAAAATAGATCAAACTACTGGTTTAGCTTGTTGCTGTTGTGAAGAATCTCGTCTGTTTGAGACAGGTGAAGAGCATCCCTGCTGAAGCAGAACAACTCTTTGTGCCACCTGAGCACTCACTAATCTCCCTGAGCTTTAAGCCCCCTGCAGAGACTCACATACCTGGGGTCAATGCCCTTGACCTGCTTCCATAGCTCCAAGGGCCCTGATCAACAATACAGCCCTCATTTCATACACTGACAGCCTACTCTATATAGCGTTTAAAGAGTCTGAACAGAACTGCAGAACAAAGAAAAAAGAGAAATCCTGCAGAATTCACAGACTCTACCACAATCAATGACTGTCAGCATGTCACACAAGCATTAATAATTCGTGGAGCACTTTGGGGGCCATTGTGTCTTTGGCAATCTCACTGAGTTATCTGTGACAGGACCTGGCTGTGCGTCTACTGCAGTGGTTGAACCTCGTTTGTAAGCTGCATTGAAGCTCAGTCACATGCATGTGAACAGAAGCAGAACTCAGAGCATGTTGAATTATCGTGGTGGTGTGGCAGAAAATGTATGTTAATTGGTTTGAAATCAGATCCCGGTCACTCATGCCATTGGCAGTTTTGATAACAAACACTTTTATTTCTTTATTTTTGTATTTTTAAGAAATTCTAGAAAGTCCCTTTTAAGAAACATACAAACATCTTTGAGCATTGGACTAAACACAAAGGAAATGCATACTTCTGATTTTACTGTGAGAAAATTCATGCTGTATTGGTCTAATGTTCTGCACAGCCTGTGAAGCAGACGTCTGTGATGAGCTTTCACTTTTGCTTGGTTTTCACTGCAGCTTTAAGTCTGTTGTACAGATACCCAAAATTCTGAAAGAGAAAACAGGCAACAAACGTTATGCATTAATGTTTATGTAATCCTTCTTAACTTTAAAACAAGAACAGCAACACTGTACAGGAATACTGAAACACATATTTTTTTTATTTTTGTCACAGTATAACCAGCTTGCAGTACAGCACCAGTTTGTACTCAGTCCCATTTACTCTGACACCCCTAGAAAGTTTGAAACCAGCCAAAAGTCATCTAAACAACACGAAGTCCACTTGTTTGTAATTAAATGACGATTTCTGTTTTTTTTTGCAAGCTGTACCTTTTTACTAGCACGCAATACGCTCATTTATGCACCAAGACAATATCGATGCCACTTAAAATCCTTCAGGAGATGTTTAGATCCATTCCTGATCCATATCCATATCAATATAATGGGAGTTGTCAGGGCAGCCAAATTGTAGCCTCTAAAATAAGGCATTATCTACCACTAAAACTCCTTTATTTCACATTTTTTTTGTTATGAATTGCTAGCACTATTACCTGTCGCCTTGGAGCGTCTCGGAGATGCTTTGTTTTTGTCTTCCGGGGTTTGCCGGGGTGTTTTTATTGTCTGCCGTGCACCGTGGCAGTTGTAATATGAGCAGTGCTTTCAGCTTTCAGCAGTCGGTTCTGCTCAGACAGTGTAGGGTTGGATAAACATCTGTAAAACACCACGGAAAACAACAAAAATATACCTCCAAGAAACACTGAAAAATCACAGGGGAATAGCGCTAGTGATTCATAAAAAAAGATTGGTGAAATGAAGGAGTTTTGTGGCAGATAATGCCTTATTTAGAGGCTGCACTGTGGGTGCCCCAAAAACTTCCATTATATGGATACATGCTGATTGCGAATGGTTCTAAATATCAGTTGAATGACGTTAGGTTGCACCAATATTGTCTTGGTGATTAAGTAAACGTGTTGCATGCTAGAAATAAGCTCCAGGTTGCAAAAAAACTGCAATTGTCCATTAAATCTAACTTATGGAGAAGATTCAAGTAGTTAGATTATCAAACTACATACAAGGCTCTGTGGATTTCATTATTTTCTAAATCACCTTAGGTGATTGAGATGGACCCAAAAGCTTTCAAATAATATGGATGAGCTTCGTGATAAGCAGGATTTAATCATCAAAATCACAGGAAGTCTGACGGATGAAGCACAAAGAGAAAAGGAGATGTACTTGATGTGAGAAAAATATAGGAAACCATCAGTAAACAATTAAAACTGGGCCCCCAGCCCAAACAGGGCTGGGGGCTTAGGCCACGTCCACACTAAGCCGGATAACGCCTTAAACGTATAAGTATTTAGTCTACACCCCCCTATCGTCCACACTAAGGCGGCTTTCTTTGTGGTCTGTGGCCGGATAAGTATTAGCCGGGTAAGACATCCGTCTAACTGTTATCTCAACGGCTAAATGAGCACGTCTGTACGCAACTTATCCGGTCCCCGGCTAAATCAGAGCAGCGACGTCAATCAAATGCTGCGTCCTAAGTTGATGACGACAACAATGCGACACCAGATAATGACAACAGCAAAGATTGAGACGAGTCTCGCTATGCTACTGCTTAGAAACACAACAACCAGGTGAGTACAGTCAGACTCTCATAACAGATGAGAGACTCTAAACTGGGGAACTGAGGGAAGGTGACAAACCAGGAAGGGAACTAAACCCAAACTCAGAAGGATTAAGATTCTTAGGAGAAAGAAACCAACACTAAAAATTTTAACCAAAATGCACAAAGAAGAGAATGAAGAAATAACAAAGAAAACTCATCACAACGAAATAAACCAATATGACAAGATCTAAATACCCAAGTTGTTCAAATACCTTGTCCATGCTGAATAAAACCATGCCCAAAGCATGATGTCTCATGACGGATGCAATGTGTTTAAGATAATTCCTTGTATTTGTTTTTGGCTCATCACAGTGTTTCAAACAAAGGCCAAAAGTTACATTTTGGTCTGATCTGCCCAGAGCCCTTTTACTACATGTTTGTTGTGTCCATTGCTTTTGCCAGGCAACATATACTGTATATATTGTTGTAATACAGTACTTGAGTAAACCACTTTGATTTTATTCCATTTCTGTTGTGTATGTATGTCACAGAACTGCTGTGGTTGCTGCAGAAACTGTTTGTGAAATGTACATTAACTAACCTGGATTGAATAGTAAACTATTCCCAAATATGCAGTGATGCATCCTCCTAGGAAGAGATCAAATGCTGCCGGTTTCACCCTGAAAAGACTTTTGTTTTAGTTTTCAAACCTTTGATTTCATTATGTACAAGCACAAAAACCATGGTGGCTCAGATATTTACCTGTACATAACAATTGGTTGGCTCATTTGATCAAAAAAGGTGATATCAGGGTCCCTATATAAAAGAATAAGATTAGTCATGAGGCCATTGTGTTGCTTTGTTCATTGAATAAATCACAAACACCACCGCATGTTTCACCTCTTGTCCTGTCGAAAGGTGTGTCTATGGACCTGTTGCAGGAAGCGCTTAAACTCGTGCTCCAGTGAGTTGACCAGCAGCATCTGATTGGGCTCTTTGTGCAGCAGTTGGGCAGCCCTTGGCACTGAGGTCAAAAAGGACATCAAACTGGACATACGACTGTCCTGAAAATCCTGTATTGAGGATACTAATGTGGGTTCACAAAGGCAAAATACTGATAAATGTCTAATGTCAGTAAGTTTCAAAAAGATGAAAGCGAACACAGAGAGGCTGAATGGATTTTTCTAAATCTGTCTTTTCAAAATGTTCCTTCTTAATTGTTTCTTGAATGTTGTCTTTGCACTTTATTAGCTACAAACATTTTTAACATTAAATTTAATTTAAACATTTCAACGTGAAATGTAATTTTTAATGGAGAACTGGGCTCGTGGAAGAAGCAAGCACTCTGTAATGTCTATACATGAACACCAGAGGGCAGCACCTGCAGCAAAAGAACAAGGTACTCACCAGCTGACCTTTAAAAACTTGAACATCCTTTGGTGAACCCTGAAAGCAAAACAAGCTCATATTAATGTGCTTTAAAACAGATCAAAATACATCTAGAAATTGTTTAACCATTAACATAGTCAAAGTGTAACATCTTTTCTTGCATTTAGTCACCTTATCTGAGAGATTGTACATATACCGGGCCAGAGCTTCTGCTATGATGATGCCATTTCGTTTAAGTTTCCTAAAATCAACTTGGGACCTAAAAGATTATGTGTAGATGATACAATTATTATTTTATATGTGTTTATGTAGTCGTTCTCTGTTTTATATAAATATAATAAAACATTTTTATAAAATCTATGTATGCTCTAAACACATCAGAGGATCAGAGGATTTCAAGCATACATTGTGTCTAGTATAGTGCCACGAAGCTCAGATTTGGGATCTTCCAGGTGAGACAGAGTGAAGCCCAGGATCCTCCGTAGGCTGTAGCGTTCGTGCTCCCAGGCCAATGTTGACTCTACAAGATTGATCTTCTTGTGCACCAATCCCACCTTCACCCAGGGAAATCTGGAGGAAACCACCTAGGGGGTAAACACAAGATGAAAGCACACAAAGTCATTAATAATGACAGGACATGTTTATGCTTTCTCATACAGTCACAATAAAAGGAGTTACCTCCTCCAGCTGTTGAATGAAAGAGTGCAAAGGAGTGTCGGGCTTTGGAGGGCGAGACACATGAATGTACAGTTCATCACGTTTGGCCAGCGTGTCCAAACACAATACAAACGCAACGTTGTCATGAAGCAGGCTGGATTCTAAAGGAGACATATGTGGTTTTATTAAAAACCTTTAGGGCAATTTCTTTATATATATTTTTCTAGCAAACAATCTGCATGATCAGTAGCGCACAGAGCTGAAAATCTCACCTGCATGATCAAGATTCTCTTCAATCCATCTCTTCGTGCCAAGAAAGTTGTACTTTCCTCCTCCAGTCAAGGAAAACATTAAATTATACCTAAAATATAAATTAAATACTTCTTAATTATTTGTAACACACTTAGAAATAAAAATAAAGAATTGTACTTATAGAGGTAGGCTACACTGTCTTCTTACTGGGGTGGTACTCCACCATTTTGTTCCCTTAACTGTAAGTACCTGTTTGTACCCCTGTAGTTTGTACCTTTTATCAGCGCTATTTGTCATTATTCATTCTTCATCCCAATATTTATGCAAGCATTGTCAAAAAAAATGTAAAAACCAGCTCACCATTTATAAAGCACAGAAAGATCCTTGTAAAATTATGTTTGATTAAAAAAAAAATTGTTGACAAAACTATGAAGTTTAGTTACATAAAACTAGCATTGCTAAATGATGTGTTTTTTAGCAAAAGAAAAACAAATAGAATCACCAGAAATGACAGCCTACCCAATGGTACAAAAATGTATATTTTAGTTCTGAGGAACATGTATATACCTTTCAGAAGATGAAAAAGGTACAGATTGTTACCCTGAGGCCCAATATTTGTCTTCAGACTGTGTTAATGTCTTTTTTTATACCTTGGGGCACAGCAATGTACCCCCGCTTGTACCCCTATTTCTGACACTGTAGTTGACTGTTTAAAACAATTGTACTGATTTGGGGCTAGCATACATTGTTTGTTATGTGTCTATTACAATTTTATTATGTATCCTTTAAAATGTGGATAAGATACAATGCAGATCGTGTCTGTAACCTGAGAAAATGTAAACAGCATTAGAAGATTGTAAATGCTTTTTTCAAGGCTGTGTATTTGTTTTTGGAGGTTTCATTAAGTAATTTAATGTACTGGTTTTGGGCATTACATTCTTACCAATTAAGGCCAGATTAAAACACATGTTCCTATAATTTCTTTAAATTAGCATTATTTGCAGTTTCAGGTGCTTCGTCATAACTCAGAAATAAACTGAATCTCACTCTGGTCTGGTCCTGGAGCTGCTGTAAAGTTTTTGGAAGAGACGTGCCAGTTCCAGCAGGATGGTGACTCCACTGCCATTAGAGTCGGCTCCGTATGACAGCCACTGTTTTACACAAACACATCCATGCATAAGTGCCATGGCATATGAAAGACCAGAGCTTTTAAGGGTGGGAAAGGTTCAAACCAAGGTGGAAACCATTTTACAGGTCAAAGCTCTGAATTTGTAAATGGAGCATTTTAATAGCGAACCCACCGGAGCGAGTCCATATGAGTCATAGTGGGCGGTGATGATGATGGTGGGAGCATCCTCTCCCATTCCAGGCAGTACACCCTGAAGTACAGATCAGCATGTGCAAGAAAGTTTTAGGTAAAGTGTAAAGGCTCTATTTCAAACTTAAATAGCCATTTTGCTACTCCAAACTGTGCTCCTACCTCTAATGTGACTATGGTGTTGTCAGTGATGGCTTTAATTTCATTGTTGTTGCTCACTAAGATCTGAAAGGCTGTAGCTGTGACCATACTTCGAAGCACTGCCAACAGTAAAAACATTTTTAGAAAAAAGGTTTTCTGTTAGTCTCTCTGCCTCACTTCAGTAAATTGATAATAACTTTCTCACCCATATTGACCCAACCCTCACTGTAGCATACATCTTTACAGTAAATATTCTTGTCTGTCTTACCTCTGACAAATATGGACGAGGTCCTGGAGGCTGCAGCCTGCTTCACCTCTTCATACATGTAAAGCAACTGTTCATCCTCAGGAGCTATGTACACTGGAGTGAGAGTTTCCCGTTGCAAAGCCTCATTCTCAGTCACCATGAAGGACTGAGATGTAAAACAAGTGTTTTAATCAGTTGATTGCAGAACCTCATTAAATCTTGCTTTAGAGCACAACAAGTTAGCTTTACCTTTACTGTCTCATGTGGAACACCAGAGATATTTTGTGGAAGTAAGATCAGCACAGCTGCAGCATTCTGTTGCAGGGCATTGAAGTATTTCTCCACAGTAAAGTCGTGAACCTTCATGATGACACAGCGGCGGGTCAGAGTTGGTTCATTTGCAGAGCGTGCCTCCGCCACAACGATGGCTCCACGACAACCTCACACAACAAGATATAAAAAAACTAATTAAACATTAGACTATCAGACACATTCAGACTAAACGTTTTTGTTTTTTGTTTCCCTGCAGCTTCTCTTGGCCTAATTTGAAGACTCAGAGCTTTGGTAAATTAAACACAATCAAAAACAGTTTGGTCTTTTCTGTGGTCTTCTAGTGCAGTGAATATATATATTTACTGTATTTACTGCATAGAAAGATAGATAATCAATTTTTGACATTTTGTCTCAAATACCTGCTTCAGATCATCAAACAAATGTCAATGTTGGACAAAGGTAACATGATTAAATACAAAATGTTGCTTGAAATAATTTGTTTATTTTCGATGAGTTTATTTGTAAGTTTATGGCTATCAAAACCAATGAGTAGACTAAAATATCTCTAAAAACAACACATAATCACCCAATCTAATGAAGTTCAACATTAGATTACAGAGCAAGTCACTGACATCTACTATTTTGAAAAGGTTTACAAAGCCATTTGTAAGGTGTTGACACTCCAGATAACTATAGCGGGAGAGAAAACTACTCCCAGAGCTCATCCAGCAGGTCATAGATGAACCCAAAACAACATATGAAGCATTGCAGGCATAAATTGCCTCAATTAAGGCCAGTGTTTGTGATTACACAAAGAGAAAGAGAATGGGTGAAAATGGGAATACATAAGAGAGCTAAAGATTAAATGAATACTGATCAAGGAGACCACAAGGGTCCAAATAACATTTTGAGGATAGGCAAGATTGTTTTTTTTATGGAGTGACAAAAAAAGTAAAAACTTTTGAAATATGTCCATTCTGTTACATCCAGTGTAAGATGAACAATATTTCAGAAAAGTAACATTGTTTTGGTCATCAACCTTCTGCAAGCATTTTAAAACAGAGTTTTGCCCGGTTTTGCATGTAACAGTCTTCTTGGAAAGAAACAGTCTGTATGACATTACTTTCCCATATGCTGAAGATTTGATAAAAATACAAATAAAAGCCTCTTCTGCCCTTTCTGACAAAAAGCTAACACTGCACACCATCCTGAAAACACTATCTCTACAGCAACACCGGCAGCATTATGCTGTGGGGAGTTGATGTAAAGTGGGGTTTATTGATGATATACATTTGTGGAAACATGGATAGATGGATTTTGCTTCCAAAATACATTGCGTCCTCTAGATTGATCTTACCATGTTTCTGCTGTGCCTGATTGTACTGCTGCATCCTGTAGGCGGTGAACTCATAGGACGACATGGCAGGAAGGGCAGAGCCATGCAGGCCCTGCGCACAGAGCACCAGCAAAACAGCAGCACTTCTCAGCAACATGATGTCTTGCCTAGCTGTGATCTTAGTCTGTAGGAGGTGGTGGAGGTCAACATTTATATACAGTACAGACCAAAAGTTTGGACACACCTTCTCGTCCAATGCATTTTCTTTATTTTCATGGCTACATTGTAGATTCTCAATTAAGAGCATCAAACTATGAATGAACACATGATGTATGGAACTACTGTATGTACTTAAGCAAAAAGGGTGAAATAGCTGAATACAAGTGTTATTTTTTAGATTCCTCAAAGTAGCCACCCTTTGCTCTGATTACTGCTTTGCATTCTCTTGAGCTTCAAGAGGCAGTCACCCAAAATGGTTTTCCAACAGTCTTGAAGGAGCTCCCAGAGATGCTTAGTACTTGTTGGTCCTTTTGCCTTCACTCTGCGGTTCAGCTCACCCCAAATCATCTCGATTGGGTTCAGGTCCAGTGACTTTGGAGGCCAAGTTATTTCACAATTTTTGGAAAAGTACTACATAATTCCAAATGTGTTAATTCATAGTTTTGATGCCTTCTGTGAGAATCTACAATGTAAATAGTCATGAAAATAAATAAAAAACGCACTGAATGAGGAGGTGTGTCCAAACTTTTGCTCTGTACTGTAACACAAGACCCCGATGAAAAAGTTAAAACCAAATGTGTTCACTAGAGAGGCTAGTTAAATAGAGCTGTAGCAGAACAGACAAGATAAAACATCCAAGATTATAATTTTCCTGAAATTTTGTTTTGATTATTGGTGAAGATGAGAAACTATAGTTTTGTCTAAGACTACCACATTCACTGGTAACCTGAAAATCTGAAGGAAGACTTCAACAGGTGCATTATCTATTAAGTAAACTCCTGTATGTTCTTCTTGAATAAATTCAGGAACATTGCTTACCTTGCTCCTTTTGCCGAGCTTTCATGAGCCGTGCTTCTCAGACTTCTTTAAAGCCAGCATTGCATCTTCCAACGTGGCCACAGACTCCTGTTAACTCCTTGGATTCAGAGCATGTAGGTAAGCCACCATTCACCATCTGCTCCCAGGGGATCAACTCCATGCTAATCATGAGTGCCCCACCCCCTCACGGACTCTACATCTCTATAATGCTAGTTAGAAGTTTACCTATAAGCAGCATTGGTATGAATGTGACATAGGTTTGTACCTTTTATCTAAAATATTTACATTTTAGAAAAAAAGGAACTACATGTGCACGTTTGAATTTATTGTGAATTTTCTCTGTTCCACATATGGTCAAAATTCCACTTAAAGGGTCAATAATAATAATAATTGCTTAAAGGTCCCTTAGCACAATGCAGAGAAACTACACAACATTTTGTTAATATAAATAATCACTGTATTGCTGAAGCACCCAAGTTTGTCCGAGATTCAAATAATTAGCAGCTGATTTTTGGTGAAGCCCAATCACTTTGTTGTAAATGTCTTTCATTATTATTTCTTGACAACGCACTACTAAATGTGGCAGTAAAAATGCCCTACAACAGGAGGCCATGTCAAAATTGATTGTCATTTAGTAAAGTGTTCTGAAGTTGGATTCTTAAAAACCTTTCCAGCGTTTTGGCCAAACAGGTCAAAATTCAATTTATGACAATAAAAGACCTCCATAAGGTTTTCTTTATTTATTTTTTCAGAAGCTACAAATGTCAGGGGCTTTTTCTCTTGGTAACCACTATCTCATTTCAGGGTGATGGAAATATTTCCTTTGGACAATAGTGATACTATTCCACCATTGTTCTGGTTCATGTTTTTGTTTGTTTAAAACATACACATATTCCAAAATAATTCCAAGAGCATGGCAAAACTGTTTTTGGAATGGCTAAAGCAGGCTGACATTAAGTTTACAAAATATATCTAATTCAGTCATATTGAATTGTGCTTAAAACCTTAATATATGTTAGCAAATCAGGGTAGTTGACCCGGATCTACCATATGGGCAACCTGGGCACGTGCCCAGGCGCCCTCGGACATAGAGGGGCCCTCTGCTGGCAGAATTGTTTTTTGCTGCAACAAAAAAAAAAAAAAAAAAACACACACAAGACTTTACTCTCAATTTTCATAATTGTCCAATCGAAGTAAAATAATGGTTGTTTACAAAAAACTCTCGTGGACTCTCGTGATTCTCCCTTAACTGGGGAAAGAACTGGGGCAGAAAATGGACTTCAGTAGCATCAACAGAAAGCCCAGCGGGGATGCAAAGAAAAATAAGAAAAAGGAGGAAAAAGAAGCGTCTGCTATACACAATCTTCTCCCAATTAGTACTTTTTTGAAAAAAGCTATAAATGAGGAGGAGGATTTAGCGCTTGCCAGCAGCAACGTTAGCTTGGAAGCATCGCCTTCTACCAGTGATTCCCAGCCTGAGCTAACGGCGGCAACTAACCTTACTGGAGAAAATGAAACCGCTAAAAATGAAGAGCCAACAACACAAGGCAATGTCTCAATCTCTGAAGACCCTGCATTATGGGGATCACTTACAGAGAGAACCCGCAACAGAATTTTATTGAAAGGAATCTCAGCCTTTCATACCAGGGGGCTAATTGCTATTTTATGTATGTATTTTATGACAGAGAGAGACAGAGAGAGGCAAAAAGACAGGGCAGTAGAAGAGAGACAGAGAAGGAGTGAGGCAGGATCAGGAAAATCATCAGGTATGAGTGTGTTTGTGATTGGGTTATGAAACAATCTTGGTCTGGAGTTAAATGCTTATGTATTTACATAAGTAGGTGAATTAGTTATTGACAATGTTGTGAACAGGTGTAAAAGGTGCAATTGGGGGGCAGTGATGTAGGGGGAGGGCAGAGGTGGGTGGGGGCCCCTTAAACACATTGTGCCCAGGGGCCCCTGCAATGATAATCCAGCGCTGATTAGGGGAGCCAAGGGTCCTACAAGATATTTTCTTTAAGATTTTCATATTATCGCACACACACAAAAAAAATTAAATTTTTATATTAATATATTAATTTCTTCTCAAAATGTCAACCTGGTTGAGGTGCGCTGTTGCCATAAAAGTTTGTTACAAAACAAAGTTGAAGTTGGCTTATTACTTAGTGATGCAAAGAGCTATTTCTCATTTTTAGCATCTAAACAAACTAAGGTCAGATCCTATTTAAAATCTGTAAACTCTAAATTATTATACTTGTTTTGATCCAAACAAAAATATTGAGTTGTGCATAAAAATCGGAGGGTCTAGAGGGCGTTTTCTTTTGTCTTGAAGTATTTAACTTACAAATCAAAGAATGAAAGTAATATCATAGAAAGGCCATGCACATAAGAACATTTATTTTCTCTTTTAGAGAACAGAAAACACGAAAAGTCTGGAAGAATTAATTAACTCTTTTGAAAATAAAATCAGGAACCCTATCAATTACTCTAATAGATATCACTTATCCAACAATAATCACAGCAGGAGTTTAATGAAGGAAACAAAAAACAGTTGGTTTCTTTGGAATTTCCTAAACAAGTTTTACCCAAATCTCTTTGAGCGGTAGTTTCACATTCAAATCACCATTTAAAATTTCGACCCCATGTAGATTAAATAAAATCCACAAAAAATTCTAATTCCTGGGTCTGATTTTGCATGAATGAAAGCTTAAAATATATTTTAAAGGTCATGCTGATGATAAATGAAGTAAACGTCTGAAAGCATGTCTGTCAATTACCAGATTGTCCTTCACTTCACCCCCTGAAAGGAAAACTCGGAGAACATTCTAGAGGTAAAAAAAGAATTATACTCAACAACCTCACAGCCTTCTTTAGGAACTATGCTGCAGTACAAAAAAAGCTGGAAAATACACAGGGTATTGGGATATCCATTATTTATTTTTGATATGTTGCACTATACACAGAACTGTAACACTGTTCAAACCCAAAAAGAGCCAGTTCACAATCATGTCATGACAAGCATCTGACAGATGAAAAAGCATTTCAATAGATATTAATCCCAACAAGTGAAGATAAAAACGCAAAAATAATTATGCTAAACTAAAGCAGTTAGTGAAGCAGCATTGCTTTGAGCAATCAGGAGTAATGTAGAAAAGCACAGCCTTTTCTATGTTTGTAAAAAGCCTTAAAATAGCTTCAGCTTTAAATGCAGAAGTATAATATCCTCCTAAAAAAATTCTTGAATGTACAATTTTTTATGATTTATTCAGTGTGGAAAATGTTGCATGGTAAGAAATACAAATCCGCACTTTACTTTCTTAAAATGATCAATTGAAAAGGGACTTTTGTTAATCCATTACTTCCTGTTTTCCTCCTGTAAAATAAGTGGCAGACACCAACTGAATTATTCGAAATGGTAAAGAGAAGAAAGCTTACAATTTTAGAAAGACAAAATATGTTAATCATTATAAACCAGGAAATGACAAGAGTGAAGCTTCTCGCCCATATCGCCAATCAGAGTAATTGTAAAAATAAAAAATAAACTTTGGCAAACAAGGAATTAGGGGCCAAGGTTACCCCACCACCATGTACATTGAGCAAGATCTTAAGAAAGGTAAAATTAAAAAAATAAATAAAAAAGGTGCACAGATATGAAAATGTAGGCCAATATATATCATCCTAACCTTTCCTGACTGTGAAACACAAACATCTACTTCAGCTAAACAATCCATAATCCTGCGCTGCATTACAATCACTGCCACATGACAAAACAAATGTCCTTGTGTTGAAAAATGTGTCGCGAAAAATATCTTAAAACAGTCTTAAATCTACACTCCATAAATTGGCAGATATTTGCCCACTGTCGCCCTCTCAGGGATTGTGGCGTAACGTCACCGTCGTAAAAACAAATCTCTATGGAGCGCATCTGAACAAGTGCACCGACTGTTTTACAAGTTTGCCAGCCAAAACAACAAAACATCAAACTAACACCGTGTCAATTGACTGCAGCCGTTTTCTGTGGGAGATTATGCTACTGCAATAAAAACATTTTAAGGCTTTTTACACGTTTTTACCAAGGAGGGTGTTGTTGTCAAAGAAACTATTTGTCTATTGGTTTTAACAACAAACGTTTATAGAACTAACAGTTCTGTAAACTATCTCTGCTCGCAACACCCGAAAAAATTAGAATGGCTTATTCAAACAAAGAACTGCAGGAGAAAAAAAAGGTGAAATAAAAAAGAGAAAATTTTCTCTATCTTTACAAAAACACAAACAGTACCATAACTTGATGTATTTGTACACTACACACCATCACCATTCAGTGAGTCAGTAAAGTACATTTCACCCTAAAACAGTCTTCAATTTAATAGCAGCTAAAAAGGAATAGTTAATGAATATGTAAGCAGTGTTGAACTTTCTAAATAAAATAAAAATAAAAAACTGTTCACACTATGTTTACACATACTTCAAAAGGTTTCCATCTATATTTTAGAAAGTATTACAGAAATACGAAGGGGAATATTTTGTCATGACAGGGAAAAGTACAGTCTAAGACTGTGGAGGTCTGTGGAGGATTCAAACAAAGTAAAAAGTGTAAGCTGAACGATTTTAAAGAAAGAAAAAATAACTTCTTAAGGAGATCCCCAAATCAATGGAGAATGGCATAAAGTATGAAACAACAAACATATTCTGGTGCTACATCTGCAGCCTTTCTCCATAAGATGAACCATACACATGTATTGGCATCCTTGGTAAAGATGTGCACAAATGTCTTAAAATAAATATTTTTTAGGGCCCTAAGATGACACGTTTTGCTACAGTTCTCTAAAATTATTTTTTAAGGTTTTAAGGAGATTACAAACATCTATTATCTTAACATTAACACGTCTGCCTCTGTGGAATGTGATGTTTTCTTGTAATTGCCATTTTAAAGAGTGACTAGTAGAAATAGGCTTAAATGTTCCATCATACTTATACCCAAGTGAAAGCACAAATGCTTATATGTAGAATGAAGAAGGTCATAGGTACACATCCTAGCTTTTTGGCCTTTCTGTATGGAGGTTACAAGAAGGTTTCCCGATACGGGCCTCTCTTCGGGTACCCCGGTTTCCCTACGCAATCCAAACACATTCATTCATTTAATTAAAATGTTTCTATAATTATCCTACATTTATCATTTCATATTTTGTGGTAAATGTGAATAGTACTTTGTTGCACCTGTAAATTTATTGGCTTTTTTTACACTTTGCACCATGTGCTGCTTCTTACCTTGGCCAGGACATTCTTGTAAATGGATAAATGACGTTAAATAAATAACAAAATAAATTTAGGGTAATTAGTCTCTCTAAACAGGAGTTAGTGTGTGCATGCATGATTTTTTTCTTCAGGCTGTCTACGTGTTGAACCTCACCTCCAACCTAATTATCACTAGGGAGGCACCAGTTTCATCCATCCACCGTATTCCTACAGATGTGAAACCTTAAGCCGTCAATTAATACTGAGATGTTCCTAAAAAATTATCCAGTTAAAAAAGTACATTTATATTAGAAAATACTTCAGTTACATTTATTTTATATAATTTCTATCAGGTGGCAACATCAGTCTCAGTCGTGATTCTATTAAAAGCAATTATTTGCTTAGAGTTGACATCTGAAATGTGAATTTAAGCTTTTTTCTTTTTTACACATCTTTTCCAGCCGTTGTAATAATAATTTGACCTTAGTTCAAACATGATACTTATATCAAAACTAAAGCATACAATTCCAAGCCTTTGTCGTTTTGTCACTCATTTCCCTCATTAATGTATGCAATCTATGATTTAATCTTCAGTGTAGGAGAGTGCTGTGCCATGAATAAACACACAACATAAGCTGCTATTCAGGAGCTTATTGCTTTTTTTCCTCCTACATCTATTATATGGCAATAGGTGAACCTAAATATGACTGATGTTCCATTTTACAAAGCACATATTGTTTCTTCAATACAAGGGGTTGGCTGTGGGTCAGTAGGATAAAATAAATATTTGCACATCTGTCATCAGAACACAGTGTTAACAGGCAACATGCATTTTTTTCTGCTTCTTATAACTAAATATAAAACAGATAAGCAGGACAAGATCTCAGTATAACAGACTGAGATTAGTGTTGAGAGGGGGAGTACTAGTATTTCATTTGCACAGTTTTTCTGGGCAGACTGGACTCACATACATCATTTTTGAATCTGATACTCTTATACAAGGGAAAGGCGAAGTAGATCAGCTGAAAGAAATGAGACAATTGGAAATAAAATAGCCTTGTTCAACCTTTGAATGTCCTACACTCCATTATATCGGATGGCAAATGTTAGACCAGAAGAGGAGGTGGAGTGCCTGGACAGCCAACTGACACAGTAATGATGGCAAAAAATTATTTGGGCAATTCTTTCTTGTCTCCTTTTGTCATTTCTCCTTTTCTGCTATGTTACACAATTGTGTATGCAAAAGAAAAACTCCAAAGCATGAGCTACAGCTCAAACAAAGGAGAAGCAGGATTAGCATTGTTGTCTTCGAGGTACAGTCTCTGCCATGAGTTGAATCCATCCCTGCTGAACCAACATTGCAGACCTAAGACACGCAGATCCTGCCATAGGAGGAACATGCACAGGTACTGTACATATTCAGTTTCTCATCCTCTTAGTTTTGCCTTTGCCTGTTTTCAAGTCGAAAGTTCTCCTTCCTTGATGCCATTCTGTTCAGCAGCTGGCAAAAAAAAACATTTGGGGATGAAGGAGGAGTAGGGGTAGCTACTGGATCTGGCAGGCTGTGGAGGGAGCAGCCTGACAGCACATGCAGGTGGGGTTGACTGCTTTAGGGGGGATTAGATCCAGGTCCTCGTCATCTGGGATTTCATCAAGCCGGTACCCATCCTTCAGCAACTGGATGTTCAGATCCTGGTTAATTTGCTGCAAAAAAAATACAAATAAAAATATTTCAGTAGGACTTTGAGTTTTTGTCAAAGTCTTCAACTGCTAATATAACCCGGCCCCCTCACTGTGCCCCCACTATTTGAGAAGTTGTGCCCTATGCTAAACTTACGCTTACAAAAAGGAAAAAAAAAACTCAGACCAAATAGATCAATAAACCACAAAAGTAATTCATCTGATAGAAGATACTGCTAACCCAAATTATAAATAAGAAGTGTAGAGAGGGGATGCATTCATGCTTTTAAACAGCCTCTGATACCGCAAATCAAAACAATCGTAGTGAAAAAAATAAGAAATGATATGGATCTTGAAGAATAGCAAACACCTCAGAAACTATGTTAATGAAAGAACATCACAACTGGGATCCCACAAGGTTCTGTACGCGGGCTTAAATTGTTTTGCTGATGATTCAAATGTGCTTTATGTAGAACAAACCTTGGGTTTGCTTATTTGGTAGTATTTCTCAAGATGAAGAATTAAGAGAAATATGCCTGTGTGCTTTAGAGTGTACATGTTAATATTTCATTTTAGAGCCCAACCTTTGACAGGCCACCAGCATTGTTTGGACATTTGTAGTTGTGTGGACATTTTACCTGGTCCACGCAAAGTTTAGCAACCCACTAAGCTCTAGTAGTTAGTTTTAGAGATATGGTGTGAATTAAGTTTTAGTTAAGGTTAGGGCTAGGCACAGATTGATAAAGGTTAGGAAAGGTGTATGGATTGGGCATAGTCAATTGAAGTCAATAAAATGTCCACACAAGTATAGCAAAACACGCATGCTATGTGTTTGTGTAAGGGGTTTATGGTATTCTACACATACACACAAATTAAAAATTCTATTATTGAAAGGCTAGTTTATTTAGGTAATTCTGGACAAATGTAATGTAAACCCTGTTCAAAATCATAGAAATTTTTTTATTCCTACTAAAACAACAATTATAACATAAGTGAGCTATAAACTCCAAGTGTTTGGTAATTTTGTTATATATTGAAACTGCTCAATTTAAACCAATAAAACTTTTCAAAATACGCGCTGCTTCAGCCGACCACTTTTTGGTCACTGGTTTTTATTTTTGACGAATGGGTCATGTCTTTACTCTTTTATTAAGCAAATGCCTGAAGCAAATCAAACAAAATGAAACATAAAAGCAGCAAAATACAATCAAATTATTATAGTGATGATTAAAATCCTAAGGCTAGAACCAGAACATGTGCTAAATAATGAAGAAAACAATGTGAGAAGATTTAAAAGGATGAAAACCATGCAGACATAATGACATATGAGTGCAACTATAAATGCTGTTTGGAACCAGACAGAGTGTTGTATGGTTGCACATTGACCTGGAGTGACAGAGGAGAAAGAAGGTGATCACATAGCAATGGTAGTGGTGTTGCCAGATGGCACTGTGAAACAATATAATATTTGTATAAATACCTGGTCCCTCAGACATCTCACCTCGGCTGAGGAGTATCCTGATGAAGAATATCTGGACATGTCGAAGTCATCATCACTGAAAGACAGACGACACCTTTTGTTAGACCCAAATAGATAAGGATGGTAATATAAATGAATTATTACATGATAGGAAATAGCAATTTTGTATAGCAGGAAGAGGCGCAGCTTCTTCCCTGTGGCTGTAAATCTGCTGAATGGAACTTTACCACCTTGCTGTTGATAGTTTGACTGCTTGCTTTTTCACTCTTGTACTGTTTACTACTGTTTACTAATACACAATTTCAATAATGTATATATACATATTATTGTTACTTTATACTTTATATTGTATATATATATATGTTACTTTATATTCCATTCCTGCCTATAAACCTGTGCAATATACTGTACATATATATATATATATATATTACTTGTATACATATTTTTACTCAGCATATTGTATATACTCCACTCAATCTCTGTAGACATGTCATTTGGATAACCAGTATTACCCAACCATACACTGTACACTATTTGTATATTGTCTACACTGCCATACTCTACCTGCACTTGGCACTTAATGCTTCTTTGCACTTCTGGTTGGATGTCAACTTCTCATGATGAGTCTCTAAATACATAATTACAGTAATAGTTTATACTCCTGCAAATCTTTAACTCACATTCTGCGTTAATTGCTCTGTCATGGTCATCTTCACACTGTGCAGCCCATATAGGATTTATTACAACTAGGGATATTTATTGGCAAGAATCTGGCGATACGATATGTATCATGATACAAAGGGGATGATATGATATATTGCGATATATCACGATCCCATGCGTAAGGCTATATATTTTTTATTTATATTCTGAACACTCGAACCTGTTTTTATTACTAGATCTAGTTTATCCACTGGAACAAAGAAGGTGAAAACAGCCACCATACATACTTTTAATTTTATGACAAAAATTACTTTAATTTTTAACGTTTTAATTAAAATTCTTAAAAAATAATAATTGATTCTTTGCTTTGAATATCGATCCAATATCATGACATAAAATATCGCGATATCTTGCGATATTACAATAGAAAATATTCTATATTCACTCTAATACTCAGAATTAAATCCATGCTAATGATGATAACATGATGAGCCGAAAAAAACTTGCTCACTTTAAGGAACAGCAGCCAAATGAAAAACTCTATCCTGTGCTTAAAGACATGTGAAGAAGGTTCTGTTTTGTTTTTAAACGGTGAGATCAGTAAGATTTTTATATAATTATTGAAGTAAACAGTACACATCCATCTATCCATCCATTATCTATACCGCCTATCCTTGAAGGGTGATGGGGGGGGCCAGTGCATATCTCCAGCAGTCATCGGGTGAGAGGCGGGGTACGTCCTGGACAGGTTGCCAGTCCATCACAGGGCAACTATGCAGCATTACATTATGAAATGAAGAAGGACCTTCTCAGCCTTATACACAGTCAACTGCAATATACTGTTTGCTCTGACACCATTTTGTCAGAACCAGCATATTCTTCTTCAGAAGTCAGAGCTACATACAGTTGCTCCTCTGTTGGATCAGATCACACGGGACAACAATTTGGCATCAGTAAGCCTCTGTGGTCCAAGATCCTGCTGCCAGGTCAACAATGTTTCTTCCTTGGACAAAAAAAGTCTTAATACTGACCGATGTTAAATACCCTCATGAGCTTCAGTTTTAAGATGCTCTCACCAAGTCGTCTAATCAGTTTATCAACTATCAGACTCACTCAAATCCTTATATTTCCCCATTTTTCCTCATTGTAACAAGTCAAATTTTAACAACAAAATTTTACCTTCCTGCCTAACACAGCAGAAACCACATACTTGCATAGATTGTAGATTGTAACTAGACAACTTTTTTTTCTTGCTGTCAAACATTAAATCAGATATGTTACTGTAAAAAAAGGAAAATGTGAATTTTAAAGAATGCTAAATGCCTCATAAACTACCTTGATGAAAGAACATCAAAAATAGGATCCCACAAGGTTCTATACCCAGGTCTATTTTGTTTTGTTTGCTGAAGATACAAGTATGTCTAAAAATTGCCCCAAAGCTTGAGGCAACTTTGTAATCACCTCACAATCTAAAGGTTGTGGGTGCTTCGTCCTGTTGCTTTTAGATTTACAAATGGGAAAGTCACTTAAACCTAAGTTGCTAACCAATCTGCGTATTGGTCTATGAACGTGAGTGCATTTGTGAGAACAAATGGGTGAATGCGGCACTAGTGTAAGTTGCTTTGAGATGTCAGTAGGACTAGGACTGTGTTTTATATGATCACAGACACTGTGAGGAAGCTGATGAGAGACTGCCATTATTCAAAATGAAGCAAAATCAAGCATGCTTAGTACCAACATGCATCGAAAGCCCGACGAGCGATGAAAAAGCTTTTGTTTTTGGAAACATGTCTTTTGGTCTGATGGAGCTAAACTTAAAAAGTTTGTCTATAATGGTCATTGTTAAATTTCGAGGAAAATTGGGAAAACTGTGGAGTATGACGTTGCACTTTACAAAACCAATGGCATTATGAAGAAAAACACAATGTAGAAATACTGAAGCAGCATCTTAGCCAGAGCTTAGAGCTTGGGCACCACTAGGTTTTCCCAATGACACTAAATGTGCGTTCACACCGCATGCTTTGTGGGTGTCAAAAAAAGCTCATTTAGCAACTAGTTTGATGCCAATACATTTTTATGCTGAAGCTTGCAAGGCGCGTTGGCGAACCTTTCTCTGCCAGATGTTTTAAACAATGGTGGATCGTGGCTGGCTGGAGAACATTGAGGTTGGGCAACGTCACTACTTGTTATTTGTATATTCCATTCCTGCCTATAAACCTGTGCAATATACTGTACATATATATTACTTGTATACATATTTTTACTCAGCATATTGTATATACTCCACTCAATCTATGTAGACATGTCATTTGGATAACCAGTGTTACCCAACCATACACTGTACACTATTTGTATATTGTCTACACTGCCATACTCTACCTGCACTTGGCACTTAATGCTTCTTTGCACTTCTGGTTGGATGTCAACTGCATTTCATTGGCTATGTACCTGTACTTTGCTAAATAACAATAAAGTTGAATAAGAATAAGAATAAAGTTGGGCTTCTCATGATGAGTCTCTAAATACATCATTACAGTAATAGTTTATACTCCTGCAAATCTTCAACTCACATTCTGCGTTAATTGCTCTGTCATGGTCATTTTCACACTGTGCAGCCCATATAGGATTTATTACAACTAGGGATATGTATTGGCAAGAATCTGGCGATACGATATGTATCATGATACAAAGGGGATGATATGATATATTGCGATATATCACGATCACATGCGTAAGGCTATATATTTTTTATTTATATTCTAAACACTCCAACCTGTTTTTATCACTAGATCTAGTTTATCCACTGGAACAAAGAAGGTGAAAACAGCCACCAGTCATACTTTTAATTTTATGACAAAAATTACTTACATTTTTAACGTTTTAATTAAAATTCTTAAAAAATAATAATTGATTCTTTGCTTTGAATATCGATCTAATATCATCGAAAGAATTAACAAAAATAATTTCAATCTAATAGTCACTTTTCCAGTATTTTTTTTTCATTGTAACAGTATCATTGCATTGCAGCTAGTCCTTTTTTCCTCACAAGCAAATACCTATCCTGTGTACAAGAACAGGGTAACACTGTTGCATATATTTCTAAAATGTTAACAATAAATAAATGGGTTGAGTTGTGAGTCAGCCAGCTAGTCACAGAGAGTATGACGTAAACTCTTTGAGTCGATAGAGTTCTCGTTTGGAGAGTTAGAAGGGGTTTGCGTGATCTGGCATAAAGAGATGAAGGGGGTGAGGGGGACGGGGGGTGTCCACAAATGTCAGGACTCATCTGTCCCAAATACGGACTTGTTGATACAACGGGGTTAGGAAAAAGCTCTCTTAGAGCTGCTTTTGCCCATCCAAATCCTCACCCTGCTGTGCCCTAATCCTGAGCTCTTGGAGAAGCATTTTTTTTAGGATCATTTCTGTTAAGAATGCCATCAAGTCGCTCCACCCATTAATACACCATAAACACAGTGAAAGGAAAAACTAACCAGTTTCTTCTTAATATAGGATAACAACCTGTTGGTAAGTGATTTTTCCAGATATGTAGGATTTTGAGAGCTTACCTGTCAGTGTCGAGCGCAACCAGAGGCTTCTCATCTGGGCTCTGGTCTAAAGAGGAGTAACCTTTGTTTGGCACCACCAACCTATAAAAGAGCATGGCAGTTTTCTGCATTAAAAGTAAAGCATGAAAACAAATAAAAAGTTCTTTGAGACTATTTAAAACAACAAAGGAAAAGATTGAAATGTTTACGTCACATAGCTAAAAAGCAAGGTGTTTTTGTCCCAGGAATGAGATAATCTCTTCCCAAAATTAATTGGTAGCATTCAGACTTCAGAAAGTCTAAAATAATCTTTCAGCCTCAGACATTGTGGGTTCAAACCAGTGGGCAGGGCTTCTCATATTCCCACTAATCCTCTAGAGAGTGGGATTAAGTACATGAGCCACTTTGTCAATGCAGCAGGCTGCGTTGGGCTTATGCTCAGTGGCTCTGACTCCTTCATCAGCATCTATGCTCACAAGCATGCATTTCTTTCTCTTTGAAGAAGCCTTGCTGTGTCCTGATTGAAATGGTTGCAACATTAAGAACCTGAATGGTGTCTCTGGCTGACTGGAAGCAACTAAAGCCCTAAAAAGAAGGATGCACAGTCGTCATGATCTGCATTTCAGTTGGTTGCAGTATGTTGCACTCATTGCTCAGCAGACTAATAAACCACTCAAAATTAGAGCAAATCAAAGAGACAGAAAGATGCTACCTTGTCCTGGCGTTCTTCTTCGGTTGCTGATTGACAGGACTTCCCACTGTGCCATTCTTCACCGATGCCTTCCTGGCAAGGTCCCGCTGTTTCTCTGGGCAACAGTGGATATGAAGTCATTAGTAAATAAAGAAGCTCAGCAGGACACATTTACTAGGATAGTATCATTTTAAGGTTTAAAAAAAAGTGTCAAAACCCTCCAAATATAGAGTGTGAGTTGCAGAATTTAACTTAGTAGTAGGGAGCACTGCCAACTACCAGCTCACTGTTACCTGTTGGATTTGGGCTATAAATCCAGTTTTCACCTCAGTTAAAATATCAGGTTCCATTACAAAAAAAAATGTATCTAGCTAAGACACAATGTAAGAAAACTAAGACAATCCGTTGATTGTAATGAATCAAAAATAATAAAGTTTTTCTCAAAACCTTGAATTTCATTAAATGGTTTTGAAAATAGACAAAATTAATTTGAAACTACGTGTGTACCACAACACCTATAGTGCCTTCCGGGACTATTCTTATCATTGACCTTTTCATATTTTCTAACATTAAATTCACAAACTTCAAAGCATTTTATGAGGAGTTTTGTGATAGGGACAATATTAAATGAAAAGAGAAAGATAAAACATGTGGTCTGCATTTCTAGGGTTAGGGTTATAAAAGAACAAACCCTAACCCAAATCAATTGTTTTCAGAAGCATCAAAGTAGCTGACTACACATGTGTTATTGAATCTCAGCATACATCAATCTTATTAATTATTATTATTACCTTATTAAGTCTTATTCTGATAAGTTTGTTAGAGAGCATTAATAAACAAAAAGCATCATGAAGACCAAGGAACACAGCAGACAGGCCAGGGAGAAAGTTGTGGAAAACTTAAAATCAGGGTTTGCTTGTTAAACAACATCCCACAGTTTGAACAGTTCTCCTGTCCTGTTCAATGTATCATCTGCACACGTACAAAGTCATGGCTGTCCACTAAAAGTGACAGGCCAGGCAAGGACAGCATCAATCGGAGAAGCCGCAAAGACGACAATGCTAACTCCGGTGGAGCTGCTGAGATCCACTGCTCAAGAAGGGAGCAGCTACTCGTGCCAGTAGAAAAAGAGTTTTAAAAAGAAAAACCATAAGAATTTCCATTCGCAGTATGGCATGAGCAATTTAGGAGACACCATAGATATGAAGGGTCTTCACCTTCCTACTGTATATCTTTGCATTGATTTGGTGTGGACTACTACAGATAGATAACCTCATTTTTGTGTACTTAAGACACATAAAAAAAATTAAAAAACATATGGGAGCACATTTCGGATAAATTATTTATGTCCATATAGCAGAAAGCAATGTCCAGATCATTTTAACTTCTGATTGTTCCCTTAACTCCTGCTAATATATAAAATGTCATTATTTGAAAGAGGTGCGTCTGTGTGCGTGTGTGGAGGGGGGGGGGCTTACCTATCTGAACCTGCAGTGGAGACGGCTTGTAGTTTATGGGTACGTTCTGTCCTTTAGGGTCAGATGCTGCATCTAAAGTAGAAGATGCTGCTGGGTCCTGGAGAAAAAGGACACAGCCACACAATGCAGCAAGTTAGCTATGAACACTGACACCTCTGACGAAAGGTGGGGTTACCTTGTAATAATAGTACAAAACCCTGTTTTTAAGAGTTTTGTGAAAAGTATTAGTGCATTTTTGCTTGTTCATAAACATGCATTTTGTAAAGTAATAAAGAGGGTACAGTGTAGAAAGGAGCAATGACCGATGCACAAATGTCCCAGGCATATTTAAAGTAACAAGCACATTTTTTGTAAGGAAGATTCTTAACAGTGCCTCCCTGATAACCAGCTGGACTGCTCCAGGGCTACTTTGAATAGAGGATGCAGCACACACAAATACCAGTGAAATATCAAAAGCTTTCTGCGTCAAAATATAAGGGATTGTTTTTTCTTATTAAATATATCTTAGTTGAACTTCTGGATCCTATTTGAGCAATATGCAATTCCTTGCAGATTCATCTCCAAAACGCTCTGGAAAGGGAGGCCAGAAAGGGCATGATAAATCTGGACTTCGTACATCAAGACCAGAAGCAACAGCAGAATTTCAGGAGAAATATTGTGCCGTCACTGTACGATGGGGGAATATCTATTTAAAAGCCAGCTTACTTTAGAACCACCTAAAAAAGCAATTAACTGTATATACTATATAGAGTTGAATTATTTTAACACAGACAATATCAACAGAAAATGCCAGTTAAACATGAACGGTCATTAAACAATTATTTGTACTTGATTGAGTGACTGCATTTGAGTCTCAGTTAAAATGAGACCCAGTACTTGGTGATGAAACCCTAGTTGGCTGAAACTCAGGTCAGACATTTCTTGTAGTTGATCACCAGGTTTGAACATATCTCAGGAAGGATTCTGGCCCACTCCCATTTACTAAAACCCCCAATTTCATATATTTTTTTACTGCTGTTCATCAGTAAGTCAAAGTTTCAGCTCCATTCACAGATTTCCACTGAATTTAAGATCCAAAATCTGCCTCAGCCATTCCAGAACATCAATGTGGTTCTTCTTCAACCAATCCTTTGCTGTTTTGGCTGCACAGTTTGGGTTCCTACCAGATGCAACCCACCACCCAGCATCAGTGTTTTAACTGAGGCTTTGAGGTTCACATCTGCCAAGTTGATGCCACACAGTTCAGTATGCGCTCATCTGACCACATCGCATTCTCTGAAACCTTCGCTAAATCAGGTATTACTTGGCAAACTTCAGATAGGTTTTTGAGATACCGGTAATTAAAAAGCTCCTTTGTGTAATCCTGGCCTTATCACTCACCTTCAGATGAAGGTGATGCGGGGGGGGGGGGGGGGCTGGAACATGCATGGGGCTTTAGAGTTAAAAATAATTGACTGTTATCATGTATTTGTACTGCACTCCAACAGTGGGCTCTTTCTCACTTTGCCTGTAGCCAATTCCTGCCTTGTGCAGCTCTACAGTCTTGTCCCTGATGTCGTTTGACAAGTCTTGGTCTTGCTCATAGTGATGGGATGGCACTAGCTTGGATACTTCATGGGTATCTAACAAGTATGTGCTGATCACAATTCCTGTTCTCTAATAGAGAATGAAACAGTCATTTTACTTTATCAAATGCAAATTTATTTATTACCGTTTTCCTGAAGTTTTTTTGTAAATATTTTGTATTGTTTTAAATAAATCTGGCTTTAAAACCGTTCCTTCTTTGAGGTAAACTTGCAAACTGAGCAGAGGGTAAAAACATTGGTTTTTACACAAATGTATATGAAGAGAGCTGCAAGATGGGAATATAGAAAAAAGGAAAAACAATAACATGAGCATAAATTAATACAGAAGATAGTTAAAATGTACAATGTAAATGTCAACAACTCATTTAAACTTGACATATTTTACAATGTGCATTCATACAAAAATATGGCCCCTCTGGCTCCCCTTTGCTAGAGCAGTGAAATATTGCATATATTTTATTCATTAATTGTGTGAACTGACAGCTCTTTCAAGAAGTGTTTCAGAGGATGCTGTGCCTAAAGCCAAAAGGATATTTTCATGTAGTGTTTGCTGAAGATCGAATGACCAGATACATTCAGTGCAGCAGAGAACGTCTAAGGTATTGTGGTGGATATTCTTTAACAAAGGGATGAGAGAGAGTCTCTTCAGCAGTTTTAGGATATTTAATTACAGACTTGTTGATCAAACAAGGAGGACAGCATTACACAAAACATATGCATGCTGACCTGCCTTCCAAAGTCTGACATACTTATATAGATTCAGTAATCCTAAAAGCTATCAACTTTACATCAGTACATCTCTCGAAGCTGAGACCTGCTTTGCTGGCTTGATAGGGAAAGGCATCATCTTGCTTATGTCAAAGTGTCTTCAGATATCTTACGGTTTATGCCGACCAGAGATGTAGCAAAAAAATCTGCGCAATTGACCGGATTTATAATCATGTAG
The DNA here is from genome assembly GCA_028564705.1 of Apricaphanius iberus. Lineage (NCBI taxonomy): Eukaryota > Metazoa > Chordata > Actinopteri > Cyprinodontiformes > Aphaniidae > Apricaphanius > Apricaphanius iberus. The sequence continues at coordinate 783,225 of JAPXFQ010000846.1, read as the reverse complement.
TTTCATACTATCAAATGGGTTACCATATCATTAAGAAGAGCACACAGAAAAACTATCAGTATTTAACAATAAACACAGCAGATAACCCTTAACTGTAATTATTTCCATTACAGTATAAACAAGGTCTAGATAAAGAAAGGAATTGGGGTGGCAGTCTGATTTTTCATAAGCCTAAACAGTCCGGGCAAACGGCCTGTTTTAGGACCTGCTTGTGTCTCTACTTGAGCGGTCTCTACTTAGCAGCTTTGGCTGCAGCATCAATAGGCATGAGTGTTCAGCCTATGCTGGTGGCTCGGTCTCTTTTGTGCATAAACGAGTGGTGATGACGTGGCGAGGCGGCCATGTAAAGGAACAGAGGGGGCTGCTGTTGGAGCCATGGCTTTCCAAGATTGGGAAAGGAGGGTGGGGGCTGAGATTTGCTTGGCCTGCTTCGGTCACAGAGAGCTGCATTATGTCGATTCTACAGGCATGTCCTTGTTGCACTCCGAGCATCTTCAAAAGTCACATGAGTAGTGGCTGCCGGGCAGCTGGACTTTAATAACTCCAGCAGCTCTGTTCTTTTATAATAAATATGGTACACTGAGTAAAAATTACCTGTTGAAATTTTCAGTTTAACAATATAATTAAAAATACAACATACATTTTTGTATTAAGCCCATTTGTTTCATAAAAAGACCTGGAGCTACAAACACCATTCAGTCAACAAACTATAATCAGAAATGCTGCCCCAAATTAAGCCAGTGCCAAAAAACCAACAGAGCTTATTGAGTTTTGAAAGGTTTGGTGAAAAATTAATGAGAAATGTTGCTGGGATAGTGAAGAGCTTATTTTGTATATGCATTTTCATATTATAGAATAAAAAAATAAATCAGCCAAGAACATAAAATAGGCTCACAGCATGTTAGGTTTTTTAGTTGCAGCAACGAAACTAAAGAACTGATCCAGGTACACACAACCCCTGATTATAAACTGCAATTTAAAACTACAGAAAAACCTGGGATGTGAGGTCTGGAATTTGACTGGGCCAACAAAACAGATAAATACATTTTATCCACAGAGCAGGCTCTCTCCAGCTTTTCCAGAGACGCCATGGCCAAATCATACACTACAAGAACAGATACATGTTCTCTTTCTAATGGCATCAAGAACATAACAACATAAAGGGCTGTATCTCTATACAAATTAAACTTTTTACAAATTTAAGGAAGTGTGGTGAAGACTTCAGTAACACTTGAACTACTAGGAAGCAATTTTATTAGCAGACCATGTCTTCGATCCTGTCCATGCTGAGAGTCGACTAAGTTGTGACAGGAACTTTTAGGTCTCCACATTTTAATTGCAAAAAAATATTACAACTATCACTTTTCTTCCCTGTAGCAATTATAAGATACCTATTGTTACTCTATCACACAAAATCCCAATGACATGCACTTAAGTTATAGGCTGTGATTTGACTAAGTGATAAAGTTCCAATGATAGAAAAACACCAGATTTGTCAATGTTATATGTGGGAGTGCTTGATACCAGAGGAATCACGAACCAATTTGTGAACATTTTCTTCTCCAGGGGTCTTACTCCAGTCCTTAAGGGCCACAGTCCTGCAACTTTTTGACATGTCTTAGTTTCAACATCTCAATCAAATAATTAGGTCATCAGCAGGACCCTGTAGAACCTAACTGGCTGCAGAGGAGGCAATTAAAAAATTATATTAAGATGTTTTGGACCAGGAATACAGCTAAACGTTCCGGGACAGTACCCCTCGAGGACTGGAGTTTGAGACCACTGTATCTATACCTTATCCCTGATTCCCACAACCCACAAGCAACCCTCATTATCCAGATTTAAATTTATTACTATAAGTCTTACTTATTCTTTTTAAAGTAACAAATTAGATAGCTCCCTCAAAAAGAGAAATGTTAGCTTTGTTAAATTAATATATTTGACAACAAGCCTCTGTCTTTTCATGGCTCGAGTGCAATAAATCATGCAAATAAACTAGACAATAAGCAACAAAAAAAAGTGCAATAATTTTCTACAATGGATGTGTGCAATAACTTTTTAACTGCAAACATAAGTGCAATAACATCCAAACAATTATTGTTGTGTCAATATTATTGCTCATTTTATTATTTAGTTATTTATATTTAGCCATTTAAATTTTATATTTCACTTTTGCACAAAGGGAGAGTTGTACCCCAATTTCATTGTGCTTGTGTACTTTGTACTACTGTGGAATGTCAATAAAGGCTATATTTCTATCTGTTGATAGATATTAGAACCATAAACTAAATTATATATATTTCATATTTAACCACCCAGATAAGATATGGATGGTTAAATATAATTGTATAGCTTTATCAGCTGCCATGTATTATGGCCCATTGGGAGTTTTTAAATCGAGGCCCACATTGGTGACTCCATATTGTGTATTCTTTAATCCTGATTCCCTACACATTCAGATCTGAAAAAAATAAAGGAAAACTAAAACTAATACCAGACTGTGTAGAAACCCTGTTGGAAAGGCATTTTTAAGGCTCAGCTTTGGGAATCAATTTGTATCTGTCACACCTTCCGATGCGATGAGTAACCCATGTCACCTTTATTAATAGCCTCATTTTCATCTGTCAGTGGCGCTTTGTTCGCTTACATGGATGACTTAGCGAAAGCTGCAGCTGTGACCGGGATGCCCACAGACTGCTAGATGTAGAAAAATCTCAGCACAAAGACAAATTAATCCCACTGCATGAAACACAAGCATTTTCTTTCAGATGGCAGGCCCTTTGCATTACATGATTAGTCTTACCCCTGTGTTGTTTTTCTTTTCTTTCTTAAGATCTTTTTTTCAGAAAGATACAATGCTGACTTTTGTATCGAACCGCCTGTGTCAGAAATTAATTTATCATAGAAATAACAGTTTATCACTAGAGAGCAGGCACGCAATGAAAAAAATATGAATGAAAACGTCTTCATAGAAAATATTGGTAATGATTACTTGGAATTATTCAAATGAATGACCAACATGAAGATGGAATCCTTTGAGGAAGTGCAGACAAAAAAAAAAAACTCAAAAAGGATATAAAACAGCACTATCGAGTACAGAAGGGGCTTTGGATTCCTTTGTTGGGATCTATGCAATGATATAACCTGAACTATGGTTATGACCATGACACCTGGGGCAACTGATCTTATTTCTGCACATTAAAACATGACATATGGCCATGATCTACAGCACTCTTTTACATGCATCTGCTAGTCTTCTCGATCACATTTGCACAAAGTATGGGGATTTGCCCAAGTATTACACCTTTTGAATCCTTTTATATTTTTTCGCCTTACAACAACAGCCTACAGTATATATTAGTGGGATTTAACACAGATCAGACATTTAACAGATCAGCACAAAGTAGTGCATCATTATGAAATGCAGAGAAAATGTAAGTTTGTTCAATGAAGCAGTTTGATGAATGCCTCATAGATGTGTTAGGGAACAATGGAGAAGAAATGGAGAAAAAAAATCATGAGGACTGAAAAAAAAAATGCATTCTCAGATTTGAATATTTCAATACATCATTTAAAATGGAAAGCGTATTGCACAACTGCAAATTTTCCAAGACATGATCATATTGAGAGTTTAAATGAAGACAACTGGATTTTACTTGTTGGGGGGTATCGGAAAATCCCAATCCAGTTGTTGTTGTTTTTTAGAACTGAAGCCTTTTGGATGAGAAACAAAGACTTTTTAAGAAAACAAGAAAAGTCCAGTTGCCTTCATTTAAACTGTCAAGGTTATCATGTCCTGGATGATTGAGAATCTACATCAACTTATGCCAGAAATGGCCACACAAGCAAATTAAAGCAGACCATGGTGATTCTAGAGGAGCTGCAGTGGTCCAAAGCTCCAGCGGGATCTATCGTGAAACATGGCGGTGGCAGCATTATGCTGTGTTGATAAGTTTCTTTAGCAAGAACAAGGAATCTGATCAGAGTTGATGAGAAAAAATGGATGAGATAATACAAATTATTTATATAAGACAACCTGTTAGAGGCTGCAGTAGAAGTTTCCTCTTAGCAATACAACCCTAATTTTTTGTATTTTTGAAATAAAAAGAAAGCTATGTATCCTTTTCATTCCATTTCATGATTTCCCAAAACTCCCAAAGAAAAATGTAGTTGGAGCCTATAAAGTGGCAAATGTTAAATTAAAGAGGTGTGCATACTTTAACAAAGTACTGTATATCCCTCAGTGTATCGCATTCATCTGTTGTCCTCCCACTCACATGTTGAAAAGCTACAAGGCTGCTGACACAGCATGAACTGTAAGCAATTGGTAGGATTACAGCCGCCAATTGACCAATCCTGGAGAAGGATGATACATCAGATGACCACCGTAACAAATGATTGTTACTGCCATGTTTTAGCAGTGGTGACAAAGCTGGAAATTGTGCATCTGATTGTGAAAAGCAGGGCACATGAGCATTAACAATTCTAGCCTTCAGAAGCTGTGCTCAAGAATGTTCATACTGAATAATGTGTGATTGTTTACTGAACTGATTTTCTGTTTCAGTGAAAAGCAAAAATAATAGGGGAGGCAACTATTTTAGGTACTTCACTGTTTTAAGCAAGAGCTATTTTTGTGTGAATCTAGCAGGTGCCAAGTGCATTCATGCAGCTTGGGAAATACAATGGGGTTATTAGCATCTTCTGTTTGGCCATGTGTGCCTCAGCACCTGCAACCCAGATATGGTTAGTGTGGAAGCGTAACCAGAGGGGTTGTTTGAGAGGTTCGAATGGTATAACTCAACACTGAAAGGATCCAGGGTTGTTTGAGTGCAATCTGAGTGTTTCGAGTGTGTTACGAGAGAAAACTGCAGCCGCAATCAAAAAATTTGATCCTGGATTGATCTCTAAAAAAATCTGAAAGGATTAATTATTCTGCATATGGTTAAAATCCTAGTGGATGCAAGTGACTGCCTTGTTAGAGAAGCAGAGCACAGGAAAATGACAATTATTAATAGGGTTACATAATTTGTTTCTTTTAAGTGTTGTTCAAACTGAAGTGCAAATTAACTTTACTCACGTTTACGTTTATTTAAACATTTAGATATAACAGATAAACAATTCTTTGTGCTGCAAAATGACCAATAAAAGCAGTGGCTACTGGCTATTGAATCACAATACCACTAATGTGGAGCTTTGACAAATGACGTACCAATTTGAAAATATTATTTGGATTTACATCAGCTAGACCCGGTAAGGATCCTCTTCACGCGATCTTTTGGTCTGATATCCATCCCGACAAAACATAACACGTCACTCAGTGACGAAATCCCAAAACACTGAGCTATGACAGCATTGATGTAAACAAGCGCATATGACGTGGGCTTTAAAGACTCACGATTTAGACTAAGTACGTAGTTTCATTAATCAGTTTCAGCGCGTTGAATGTGTGCTTACTCATTCAACACAAGGCGGACATTTTTTTTGATAAATATTCAATAGGGAAGATGGTAGTCGCCATCCTTTATCTTTAGTTGGTCACTATCCACCCATCCCAGGATCCACTGTATCCCAAAGCTGCAAAATACTATCCGATGGCTCACCAACATAATATCTGATAAATCTGTTACAGCAGTCACAGAAGAGAAAGGATCTTTTCATTTGCATTCAGTAAATGTTAATTTGCATAATACGATGGGTTTTTGTCTTTCCTCTCTTACCAAAGGCTGTGTCTCTCCGTTGACAGGAGGCACTTGGAATCTGTCGATTTCTTCCATCATTTTGGCAAACTGTGTCAGGATAAAATCGGTAATTTAAAGAGAAATTATCAGCTTCAACAGAACTGTCACTGGTTATGGATGCTCAGACTGTCGGGATCCTGCGTTTATCAGCATGATAGCGGCTCCTTTTCCTCCATCCCGCTTCACAGAGGTGACTCGACAGCAAAGCACTAGCAGTACCGCCCTACTTCCGGGTATATGGAATATTCATGACAATCTTGTCCAATCACAGAGGAAAACATAGGGACATGCGTAGAAATCTCGTTTATTCTCATAATCTAAATATTAACGTAAGATATTGTCAAACGATTATTTTTTTAAACAATAGTACATAATAGTAGTTGTTATTTAACACTTATTTAAATATATTGACATACAAGAAACAGATAAAAAACTGCATGGAAATAATATTAAATTTTTATTTGAATTACATTGAAGTATTCATGAAAGAGAATGTTATGTTAGAATGCTAACAATGGCTAATGTTAAAAATAAGTAAAATCAAAATGTTTTGCTATTTTTTTCCCACCGAACTTACACATTTTGTTTCCGTAAATAGCCACGAAATTCAGTATGTTTAATTGGAATTTTATATGTAGACCAACAACACATGGGCGATTGTGAAGTAGAATAAATAAAATCCCAACAACTAAATTTAAAGCTTGTGGGTTCATGATGACAAACTATTGATAAATTCAAGGGATAACTAATTTAGGAGGCTATACATATAATTTCCTGTGTACAGAAAATAGATCTCTTATTCTCATGACATTCTAGGATGAAGAAGAAGCCAGCTTGAAGCCTGTTCATCTACTGAAGCTGAGGCTGTAAGAGAGGGATGGGATTGTCACTGGATGAATTATTACAAGTTTGTCCGTCAACAAGACGCATTTCTTACTTGAGACAGAAACATACCACAAAGGCTGTGTAAAAATATAAATAAAAGGTTCAAACTCCCAGGTATACTGTGGTTGGTGGATTTCAGCAGACCCATTTTCATCATGCTGGGTGTGATTAATTATTCCTTATTCATTGTTTAATCCAGTTTGTAAATAAGCCTTTTAAATTTTCTTGACTATGGCCATTATGAATGTTTTCAGTTTTAATTTTACATTTCAGTAAATGATTACATATATGTATATTTGTTATTGAAAGATCTTTGGTTTTCTGATCTTAAAACAATACTTGACCTTTTAACTTCAAAAATGATCTTTTTTAACTCAACAGTGTTTCTGTAGCATGCATTATCTTACTTGGTGTAATGAATGGTTGGAGCCACTGGATGCCACTATTAGGCCAACAAACCCAGTTTGCAAAATTACACAATGTATGAAGTGAGTCGGTTAAAATTTTTTGCTGAATGAACAATAAATTTACAATGAAATATGTAATTTACCTTGTACCAGTAAAGAATGAATCAGAATTAGATGAGCATCAAAACTGAAATCACAGTAAAAATAATATATATCTATGAGTTTACAGCCAATTTAAACATTTCATAAACAAGATATTTTTCTCTTTTTTTTCTCTGTTTGAGCTTGTGCTGTGGAGAATAAGCTTGAACCTTCATCTGCTAATTTTCCACAATAATCCACACCTGTGGAGGATGGAGGAGAAGGCCAAAATGCTTGAGAGGAACGGTCCGTTCCAGAAAGCAGGATATCTGACATAACCGGATAAATTTGTGGGAAAGTTTGTGGATGACCTAAACGTTTGGTTCCAAAAACGGAGGTATCTTTCATGGTATGGTAGTAACCATAGCAACTTAATCTCCGAACATAACCAGGTTATGTTTCAGGTAAGTATGTTCCAGAGAGGGTTCTGAACATGGCATGAAAGCAATTTTGTATATATATATATACAATTTTGTCTATATATATATATTTATATATATATATACACAGGATAACTAATGGTATCTGACAATCATTTACAACTATGACAGACTGGTAGGTTTTCCGTACATATTAGTATATGTTGTAACCTTCCGTTTAACAAAGTCACTGGAAGAAAGACGATGCAGATTCCCCAGGAATGCCATCAACCACTGGGGTCTTTAGTAAACGACAGAGCCAACTCCTCAGCTGGGTGAGGGGAGATGGTGTTGACAACCCGCCCCCCCTAGTTAGACCGACCTCAGACCTCAGCCTTCTTTCTATTAGTTACATGGTAGGAAGAATACACAAAAAATACTTAATAGGCTTATATCTCTTTAGTAATTATTCCATTTCAACCTTACCTTTTTGGAAAATATAATATAAGTCAATGTACAATATTATTATCCCCTCAACAATTTGGTGGCAAAAGAAAGTACATTTTAAATAGTAATCCAACATACTGAAACAGATTTTTAATTATACATTATATCCTCCAGCACCCCACAACCCCAACCGGGAATAAGGGGTAGGAAATTAATATATTAAAATGAAGATTGTTGGAACTTATATTTAAGGCTGATGTCTACAATAAGGCTGAGACAGAATGCTGTATTATTCAAATGCAAGTGCAGTGTAAAGTTTTGACCTGAAGAGGACACTCCACTAATGTTTTTGGTAGAAAATGAAATTTTACTAAAATAATGAAGAGAGATGTAGACAGTACTTTTAGACACTCGATTGTACAGTTTATTAGCAAAAAAATAGTTGATCATGGGGTGAGTTGGAATTTAAACATCACACAGTTATTTTTTGCCAAGACAGAATTATTTATTCTGCTGATGCAGCCTTATTGCTATTTTTTCATAATGATTGGCTGAAATCCCTCACAGGTCAGCATTACTTCCAACTCAACTGCTTTGAAGCATTCTGCCCTTTTTTTCTCTTCAGTTTCTTTTGTGACTCGTGAACTTTGTGATCCAATGAGAGGGTCTTAATGTTTCAGGGTTTACCTGGAGTAGGTTGATTAACCAGATTCTCATCTGGTTTTCTGGAACCGACATAATCAGGTTAAGCAGGTTTTTGTTGATTAACCAAGATTTAAGAGTTCACCATATGATAAGTTAACCAAACTTTCTTGAACAGGCCCAAGATAGCGCTGTCTAAACACCTATCCAACAAATCAATTTATGCACCACATTTAAAATATAGTATTTACATACTAAGAAAATAGATAGGATTAAAAGACTGTTGTTGCTTATCTATTTTTGAGTATTGTAAACACAAAGAGGTTTAGAAAAGAAGCTGTCAGACTGATTTTTTTTTTACTATTTTTATTTCAGACCCGGGGGGATCCATTTCAAACTAAAAACAGTATAAAAACTTTCTTCCCCACACCACAATTTCTGCTACTGAGGAATGCTATTGACTTGTGTTCTGAAGACTTATTTTTGTGAAACACTGAATGTTTGATGGGTCAAATAAAGAAGAGCAGAAATCGACAGTAATCAAAAAACCAAGACAAAGACAATGCTGATGGAGACCCAGGTAAATTGATTTGGCTGCCTTACTTTCCTGCCTTAATATATCACTGTTCACGTTCTCCACATGTATCAGTCACATAGTGTATACATTACCAAATTTAAAGATCCCACAGCTTTTCACACTGCACTTACATTAAAGCTTCATCCAAAGCTTTGCTGTGCTTCTATTACAGATTGATGAGCTCTCAAAGGTGTGCAATGTGGCATCGATCACTGAAAAATTGGTCCTCCAAAATATAATGGGTGACCTAGCACAGGGCATGATCTTTCATAAAACATAATGGTAAAAACCAAGTCATGTTTGAATAATGACTTTTGTTCTGTGTTGCTCTGTGTTTCTTCATACCCTTAAAATTTTAAAAACTATGGGGAACCCTCTGATCAGTACAGAAACCCTGAATAGATTATTCTGTCTTTGTGGACGTTCCAGGTATGAAAAAGCCAATAAAGTGTCTGTCGCTGCCCTCTACTGGTAAATTGATTTATCATCTCTGTTAAACATAAAATACGAATAATGAGGACTTTTTCTGTTGTATTTCAGTGTACTGCAAAGTTACTCTACCTTGTGAACTGACTCACATTTTGTTACTCTGCAACTTCTGCAGGGTTACTATGGTAATTCTCTATGATAATGTTTTGGTAGTTAAAGTGCAACTTGCCTCAAAATTTAGCTGATAAACTGTGTAAATGAGTGTTTAATAGTGCTATCTACATGTCTGGTTATAATTTTTGGTATTTAAGTTCATTTAGAAAAAAATATATTGTACACATGTACTGGGCATTGCTACTGGCTCAATCACCCGTAGCGAGTTTGATTTCAAATAGATGCCTCATTTTGCCACAGCGGATGACTCTGGAAGGGGGGAGAGTTGCTCTAAGGAGATGGCCATGTCTGGTAGGGTGGCCATAGTCTTTTTTTTTCTACCTGCTGGTTTAAAGTCAGGATTTTTTGTGGGTACCAGAACAAAGGGGGCTGAGTACAAATGCTGCACTTTTGAGATTTTTATTAGTAGAAAGGGCTATTAGTACATTTGTTACATTGTATCTCCTTATTGTAACAAAAAAGGATGAGAACTAATAAAGTTTTTCCTTGGCAGGAATGACAAATACCAGGGCCTGTTTGCTCTGGGATTAGGATTGTTTAATTACTACGAATAGTAGTAGTAACAAAACACCTATTGAATATTTTTCCATTGATCTGTCTGTAATATTTTTCATCCCATGTCCTCTTTATTCAGCCTCTGTTGTGGTTACCTGTCTTTGGTAAACGGGGTCGGCATGCTACTCTTCTACACATTGAAGAACCCAGCTTTCCCAGGGTACATCTCTGAGGCCATGTTGCTTGTCCTCCGTTCACAACACCCATATTTGGTGGCAGTGGATTTTTACAACGGCTATGTGGTTGTCTACAATTTGAAGGAGCCTGAACCGCACTCTGGTACAAGAATACAGCAACGACCGACAAACACACAGATCCTGTCTGACAGGTGACGGCAGGGGGCATGGCAAATTGGCGAGTTCACTGTTTGTTGTTCAGTTAAATGTCAAAGAGTTCATTTTTCCTGAATTTGTGCTCTCCTACGTTTTCCTTGTTTCAGTAGGTTTTTTAAAGAAACTTTGTTTGGATCATTAAAACATACAGTGGTATACAAGTTCTTTACATTTTAGGTTCATTTAAGTTGGGACATATAAAAAATATTTCTGTCTTCAAACTGAAATGAATATATTTCAGTTAGAACCCAGAACGTTTTACTCTATTTATCTGTAGTCTTAGTCTTTTTACAAACATCTGGTATTGAGGCAGAATGATGATATGGGCAAAAACATTTTATTCTGTACTGTCTTTTTATTGGCAGAATTGTGCCCTGGAAACTTGTCAAGGTTAGTACAGCCACTATATACTGCGTGATCAACTTGATTGGATCATTATTTGCTTTTTTTGTGTATGCACTCTGTGTGCTTGATGTCATGTGTTTGTTATTTGTTTGTTTGAGACCCATATATCTATATTTTGATTTATAACTATATTTGTATGCTTTCAAGTTGAGCTCATCTCTACAGACATGATCAGACTGGCGGTGACTGGTGCTTCTGATGAACCAGACGATGCCCAGCTGCCCTGTGACAGTTGTTTTAGGTTTAATTAATATGATCAGTTTACTATGCAAGTCTGAGATCTGTGAAAACGTACATCTTTATGCTTCTTCCCGCCGCCTGTGGAAGATAATTTGGCTTCCATAAACAGATTATCTGTTTTTAGTTGGCACACAAGAGGGGGAAATATATAAGGTAAGTGTGAAGGATTTCACAAGCTGATTTGGCTCCATCACTCTTCTAAAATTACACCAGGAACATTGTTGATGGGATCCACATCGACAGCCAGATCTCCGGGGGAAAAGGAAGTCACAACTTTATTTGAACTACAGTATCATGGCTATCTTGACTAATTCACATACCTAAAAGAGTACATTTGTAAAAGAAAATGAATTCATTTTCTTTAATGAAGAAACTGTTTGAAAACTGTACTCCTATATGGCATATCAAAAGCCAGTTGTGAGCTTTACCTGAGTATATCTCAAAGAGCAACACGTGTGTATGGTGTGAGGCTGGTTGAACTCAGTTATTTAGAAAAAAATATTAGATGATTAAATTTAAACATGATTTTATTCAGCTCCTCTCAACAGTATTTCTTCCAGATGAGCAATAAAATGCAACGTCACTCTGACTTTACAACTGTTGTCAACGTGTGCCAGGGGAACTGTTTTTATTTTATTTCTTTTTTTAATAGAAATATTATCTGACTCATCTTTCAATCAAAACCTAACAGGTTTGATGCCTCGCAGTTTTATTAGTTTATTTAATTAGTTTAACAGAAACAGTACATATTAATAACAATTTTTTGTGAATGTGTCAGCGTTAGCTCCAAAACTAATTTTCAGCTGTTATCCCTGGGCAAGTTGTATGTTGCCAAAAACACCTATAAAAATAAATGCATTTAAGTAAATATAAAAGTTAGAGCTGTAAACACACAGCATGGCATTGGACCACAGATAAAGGTCGTGTTCGTTAAATGACAGTGATAACATGACATAAGAAAAGACCTAAAAAGAGACCAGGACGAAAACAGGCGCATGGGCAGGTGGTGCACCTTCCAGAAAGAGGGAGACTTCCTGGATGATGGAGAGCCCTCACATGTATCATAACATATTTCATGAATAAGCCACAGTTTTAGCTGAGCCTTAAAGGTGTTAAGTGTGACATTCTCTTACAGTGAGTGTAAATGGGAGACCCTGAATGAGAAAACATACTGCCCATAAGTGGCTCGCCTATCGGGAACTTCAGTCTCCTCTAACCATGGACCTAGTGGCTTGGCCAAAAGTGGATTTTAATTTTATAAATTCCCTCAACGGTGGTGGTGCCAAACCATCAACTATTTTGTATATAATAAAAGCAAATTAAAAAAACAAAATTTTTGAAGATGGTATGTTTCAAAAATGTGACAGTGCTGGTACAAAAAAGATTTCTTGGCAATTATTTTTAATGCTCTTTTATATTTAATGACTCTGTCCAAATTTTTCAATTGTAAGAGACCAGTTTGTAAAGCATCTGTATGCTAGAACGCCATCGGATGCATAAACATCCTTGAGGTTTTGTCATTGATTGAATATTTCTGAAGGTATGTAAACTAATTTTAACTGTTTGAGATGTTCCACTGAGAAAGAAAAAAATATCCCTTACTTCACTTGTAAACGTGCCTTACTCTACCAGGCTCTTCTCACTAACTTGTTGCCAGACACTTGCCCGATATATGTGAAATTAGATCCTCCTCCGGTCACCTAGGCACAGACACCTTTAGAGAGGACAGATTAACAATCTTTCACCTAGTTGCTGGACAGCAATCATGTGGACGGGGTTTGAAAATGCAGCAGCTGTGTCCAAAATCTGTAAAGTGTTTCACCCCCAAGACTGTCTTATGAATGCATTCCTGCAATCTAACTCTGTTGCTTTTTTGTTGCTTTTACAAAACCTGATTAAACTTTGGAATAACGCTTTCTGATATATATTTCACTGTTCACTTCAAAAAAAAAAATTCATTACCAATTCACCTTCAGCTTTCACTTTCCTGTACCAAATAACTTTAAAGAATGTTATTCTTCCATCACTGTGTCGCTTTTATATTTAGCTCAAGTTGAAAAAATACATAATCTGTTAAAAGGGAAAATGCACAAAAAAACTCACAGAGATGTAATATCATGGTTGCCTCAACAGATTTTCGGAGATGCCATTTATCAACCCATATTTCAACACTTGGCCGCTCACACTTTTGTTTATGTGGTGCTAAGACACTTGTCTATCATCACAAGAGCCAGCTTTCCATCTGTCTCTGCTGGCTTAGCTTAAATTTCCATTGAATAAAATTGGCAGCGTTGAACCTGTTGAAAGATTGTGTACATGAGGTTCTGTCAAGTTATGCTAATGTTTTAGCATGACTGTTATGATTAAGAGTTCACTTTGAAACTCAGGGTAGGGTAGAAAGGTGTTGCTTGACATGACATCCATTGAACATGCAATGAAGGACTACCCTGTTGTCATTTTGATTAGTTGAACACAATTGTCATTTAGCTGGTAGAAGAGTTACAATGAAAGATAGTGTTCCTGTTAGTTATAGAAGTGCAAAATTAAGCTGTATCATTACTCTTGGCAACATTTTTTTATGTCTTGTTTGCAAACAGACACAGTCAGTGAACCAGAATAATAATCCCCAGTATGTTTGTCTTTATGAGCCTCTTACACTCATCATGGATCAAACATAATTTTCTTGGCTCATTTGATTAACCCACACATCCTCCCACATTTTGTCTGCAGAAACAGCTTGACTGAATAATGATAGTAATCAATTGCTCATCATGACAGACACTCAAAAGCGTCTTATACTGAAAATACAGAAGTTTCACTTCCCAGCTCACGGTTAAATACTGAAGGAGGGACTGGACCGTGCTTGATCATTAGGGTTTAATGCAAAAAAATGTAGCACATGCAGGGCACATGCAGGGCATATGCAGAACGGTGTGGCATCATTCTATGACTTCAAAAATTATTAAACTTGTTCATGAGGGTGAGCACTGTGTTAGTGGTGTATATGCATTTGTTTTGTACAGAACAAAAGTCAATAGGAATACTGAAAATAGCTCCATCGTCTGACAGCTAGATGTGGCTGAATAGTTGTTGTTTTTTTCATTCTACTCTGGAGTGATTAAACTGGAGTTTATTTCCCCTCTCACTAAGATAAAATAGTTTCAAATATCTTTTTTCAGTTTATCTTTAGACAAAAAAATCTAATCTAATTATAAAAAGGAAGAAGAGAGAAATATGTTGGGGCAGGGGATTGAGAAGATATGCTCTTGTTAGTAAATAGATTTTAGGTGTTTGCCATTTATTTTCAGTGTAAGTACAGATGTTCTTTAATCGTCTGAGTTATCTATGAGAGAATGCTGGATGGGAGAAAGTTCAACAAGTAACATTTTTAAATGACAAAGTAATCTTAGCATGGTGCTAACTATGATGTGTCAAAAATAATCAGTCATAATGGTCAAAACTAGTGTTCTTTCAGTTTGATGTGATTGTTTTTACTCCGGTCAAATTGGTTTTGAGATTTTACTTTTCTGTGCATTAAAGCATGGCACAATAGCCTAAACTGGAAAATTATGCATTGATTGCACATGCTGGTATTCTTCAATTCATGTAGTTTGAATCCTCAAATGCATGTTCCTGCATTCTATTTAGGAACAAGAATTTGGGCATGTGGAAGAACCTCCATTTCCTCTTGTTGTTACAAATCCTCCTGAGCAATGCATCTACAAATGGATTCTCAAATGTGTCAGTTCTCACAAATGAAAGGCATCTTGTGTGTGTGACAACACTTATCTGCTGTGCATCACCGATAACTTGACGCTTATTTGACTGAACATGTGAAACACTAGTCAACTAGCTACCACCTGCCACTCACTTTTTAATTTGCTTTATATATTGGATAAATCTCAAATCAAACTTAAGGAGCCTCAGGAAATCAAGTTAAGTCTGACTCGTGCTTCATGTAGCAAAGAGGCTTCCCAGTTATTGATTCCAGGCTAAAGTAATTTCAGTGGGTGCTGTGTTGCTTATCTTCACATATTTTTTTTCTGTATGGCTTCAAGCTGTCCCCATCTGTTGGTCTTCTCAGTCTGTGCAACACTACAAAAGTCAACAGTGTTATGTCTGACACATTTCCTGACCAGTGTACAAAGTGAAGTTGAGTGAGAATGATAGAGGAAATGAGAGCTGAGTAATTTGAGAGACACCTTATGTGATATTTTGTGTGTTTATATCATCTCTTCCTAACTGCCAAGATTTGCTCGCCACAGGTGCAGCTGTGGCATGGGATAGCTCATTTATATCACACAACCAACATCTATCCTGTAAAAGTCATGGAACCATGGTGACTTTGCATTTCCACTGTATCTGTGGTAGAATTTATTCATGAAAAAGACCCCGAATGGCAAGTACTTTTACTATTGAAGGGAGTGTTACGCATTACAAGTTTAATCTTTGTAACACTATCCCTTGGTGTAAATCATCTCAGTTTGAACTGCAGCTCATTTTTTATGTTGGCTTTAACTATTCTAATTAGAAAATTCTCTTAGTTGTTTTATAATTATACCTGTCAGTAGAATTTGTAGTAGAGATTGACTGATATTTTGCCAATGCCAATATGTAGAGGTCATGGTCGGACAATTGTTGATATGTGCCGCCTATTTTCATTAACAATATCTAAACATTTGTTGTGGTTTTATTGCCTTATTTGCATGCTAAAATATCACTTCGATACCAACAGTGAATGCACAATATTCGTAGACCTAATAATTTTTTTGAACAATGAATTTAACCAACTCTTTAATCCTTATTTTGTGCACTTCAGAGTAGTAAAATAAAAAATGTAACCAAAATAAATTAAGCAAACTTTAATGCTGACCAATTATTAAATATACAAAACAGTCTCTGTTTCAGTCTATAATAAATAAAATACATTTTCTATAAAAAATGAAAAATTAAACTCATATTTAGAATAAAAGTGTACTACTACTGTTTTTTTAGGGGTTTTATGTATGTTAAGTAAACAAGCAACTGGGGAACTGTTAAATTGCCTGAAGAGAGCTGGAATGACAGGAACAAGGTTACTATTAGTCAAACATTAAATGCTTACCTTTCACTCCAAGGAAAAATTCCCAAAGCTTTGGCTGGGAGTGTTTAACAGCTGTAGCACTCAGAGTTTAAACCAGCTCTATTAAAGAGGTAAATCAGCTGATGGATATACCGGTCTATCCCTACTTTGTATTGACTGGATATAAGTTGTAAAATGTAGTCGCTGTGTCAGACTCCATTTTTATTTTTGCTATAGTTTTCTTGGTCCCACACTGAACGAAGCCTTGAGGTAACACCCCTGCAGCTGCACTAAAACCGTAGGCTACTTAAGCTCAGCAACTTTTTTTTACTTACCCCTAGTAAGTTTCTTAACAATTAAACTTCGAGTACACACTGCTGCACGCAATGTCCTCTTTATAAATCAGACTCTTTGTAGAAACGAGCTCAGCTGTGTTTGGACCATATCCCGCCTCCAACACAACCACTTTCTGCCATAAACGGTCAATGCAAAGTGTCTAGTGAATATTCTGCATCGACTTAAGACGACTAATATGGGGCGTTTCACGGGCAACCATGGCAACCGAGAGGCAAAGAAGGACACAGGTGCAGGCATGCGGAGGCAGAGAAGGTTTTATTTCAAACAATCAATCAATGTTGATCTATATAGAGCTTTACTCAGCCAAAGGCTTCACATAAAAAGACAAAAATAGAGTTACAAAAAAATGTGTTAGAAGATAAAAGTAAAAAGTAAAAACTTTAACGACAGTCAGACTGGAATCAAAGCAAATTAGAACAAGTAAAACTAAATCACAATAGAACATAATAAGTTTAAGCACTCCTAGATATTAAAAGCCTGGCGAAAAGGTGCGCCTCAAAACTACTTTTAAAAGGTATCATCCATGCAAAATATTGATTTGGGGTCATAAAAATACACGGAAGAGCTGCGGGTGACATGGCATGATTGATGGAGCAGGGTGCTTGACATAAAAAAAAATTAAATGAGTGCCAGCGCATCCATTGTGCAGAATTATGCTGGGACGCTGCAGCATATTTGTTCTTCACACATGCACTAATATGTGCAATTGCTATAAAATCTGAATATACTGACATACATATGTACATAATTCTTGAATGCGATATATTTTAAATCAAATTCTCATCTTTATTCTCAGTTCCTATAGACAGGACAGGGCAGAAGTGTGTGTGTTGTTTATGTTCATTTGTGTGTGCAATGCTCTACAAGTCTGAAAATGTGGCTTAAATTCACAATTTTGGTATCACCCCTGAGATGCTGTCTTTGTCCTCCATATCCAAAAATTGCGTAAGCAAGCTCCTTAGTGTGCTTAAAGTTGCGCACATTTTTGCTCCATGTTTTTTTCTATGAATCCCAAACTTTGCATATAAAGTTGCTTACACAGTTTTCAGACCCCGTTTTGTGCACTAGCAAGCTTTATAAATGAGACCCCAGGACATTTGTGTCAAGGAATTTAGCCTATGATATATCTGCTCCACTGATTAGCTACAAGGAGCCGCAAGGAGTTTTAAAAAATTTAGTTTATAAAAAATGTTTTCCAAGGACCAATATTTTATTTTTGAATTGTTTAAAAAACAGAAAAGTCTCAAATTTATTGCACGATGTTGACGTCCATATTCTCTCTAGATATTGCAGTTTTGTTGCAGAGCATTCATCAATTTCTGTGACAACTCTGAAGTAGAGCTTGAGTGACTCATTTATGTTCTTGAGTGACTCATTTATGTGTGCTTGATGCATGTTTACCAGTAATGACCACCTGGTTTTCTGTTACTTCTACCGCTCCATATAATGTCAGCGGAACAATGGTGTGAGTGTGTGGGTTTGTGTGAGCTTGTGCACATGTGTTCATGAGGATAATACAGAGACATGCGGGCTGAGGTGCAAGAATGACACACATTTGTGTGGCACAAACAAATTCTCAGTGTCCCTGATCCTCCATCTGAGCCGCCTGTTTAGAAAAGTGTCTGAAAGACATGAGAAAGTCTGGTCCTCTCTGCTGGTGATTAGTCTTTAAACTCTGTTTGCTCTTTCTGATGGATGTCCTCTCAACCTTCTCTAGGAACTGTTACATATTTTGCAGTAAACAATATCTACACAGAATTTAGGTGCAATGGGAAAACCTTTAGTCATCCTTCATGTCCCTATAATCTCCTACATTCTAGAGAATTTTTTTATCTTCAAGGAGGAAACATTGTGATGCTTTCTAAAGGTTTTTCATTTACTTTTTGTGTCTTTGGACATAGGCTACTTTCGTCAAATTTTCAATCAAGTGATTTGCCCTCTGTCGACCTCTGTTGCCCTTTTTTCCACTAAGGTCGCTTTAGACCCGAATGGGTTGGGTCAGTACGGCCTAGAACAGCATGGTTGTGTTTCCATTGCCATCTCAGAAGAACGGTGGTGGTTGAGGACATGCTTAACAAAAAGCTCCAGCAAAAATATGTCACAAAGTCATCTTGACAACACAGATCCTCTCAAAAGTTAAAAGACTTTTGACTCAGCTCACATCTCTCAGACATTGATCCATTCATGCCTCCAGCTCCTGGGTTGTGTTCTTCACACCAGTACTGATCCAACTATCGATCATCCAGTCCATCTACTCTGCAGCCTTGTAGCCCGATCTAGCCAACTCCAGCTCTCTGATCACCGCAGAGACCGCCTGCTTCTCTGCTGCTATACCAGCTTCTTCCTCCCTGACACCGCGAGCTCGCCGTGGCTTCTCCGTACACACACGACTTTGGCGGCAGCGCTACCTGACCAAAGCTTGCTCCAACCCATCGCCTGTGCTCAATTCTTCTCTGCCGCTGATAAAAATCAGCCATTCACAATTTTCTGATGTTCCAAATGCTGGAGCTGCAGCCGGCGTCTTGTCCTCTCTCTCCCCCGCTCTTAGCGTAGCTGTGGCCGGTATCTCATCTGACTCTGCAGCATTCCAGCCAGATCTAGCCAACTTTTGCTCCAGCTCTCTGATCACCTTTGAAACCTCTTCCTTCCCACCACTGCAGGCTTGTCGCAGCTTGCCTGTTCTGTCACATGCTGAATTTACTACTCCCTCCTGTGTGTGGAAGGCGTTAATAGCCCTGATTGCACCTCCATTCCTGTTGGCGTCCTGAAAAAAATCTGCCATCACTCACAGTTTTCCGATGTCTCAGATACCGAAGCTGCAGCCCGTATCAAGCCCATTCCCCTGCACTGGTTAAGCTGCCGCCTACATTAATGTAGATTCTCCCCATCACTTTTCAGCTTCAGGTTTATCAAGAACCACAACTCTCCCTAAACGCTATACATCGCTTGGTGCTCTTATTGCATTCTGAGACATCACTTCACACAAACAGCTCCAGGCCAATCAGCGGCTACTGCTGCTGATTGGCTTCGGACCAAGGCGGAGGTAGTCAAAAAAAAGGGGCCGATCGGCCTGGACATGGGTAATGGAAACACAGTAGAACAGTTCTGAAGATACCTGTTCCAGACTGTACTGGCCCTAGTGGAAAAGGGGCATATATAAAAGTTTCAGGGTGTTAGAATGTTTGTGTCTGTGTTTTGAGTTTTAGTTAATTCCCTATTCAGTTTACCTAATCATTTTTAGTTTGTCTCTTGGTCTTCAGTCATGTTTTACTTTAGGATTTCAGTGGTAGAATTTTTGACTCTATTTCCATTCCATATTTTCACTCTTTAACCTTGGATATTTTCACATTTTTTGATTTTGTTTAATTTTGTTTTATATATTTTCAACTTTTAGATAATTTATTTTGTCTTTAATCTCTAATTTGTGTTTCCTTATTTCATCCGCCTTCCTTGTTAGTTCTGTTTAACTTAATTTCTCGTATCAGATGGTTTTCACTACTTCTCTTTCTAGTGTTATTTCCTTCTCTTTGTCCTTTCTCGTTTTGTACTCTTTTCTTTAGTGCTCTTTTTAGCTTCTCTTCAGTTCTTTTATTCTCATTTTCTTGGATATCTTAAATTACTTCTAAGTTAGTCCATATTCATCTTATTTACGATGGCAAACAAATATTTTTAAAAGTGTCAATATTTCTCTTTTTTTGAAGAATGATGTTCTCATTAAGACAAGGGCTTCAAACTAAGGCCTACCAGTGTGTCTAGGGAACATTATTCTGCTAGGGATAGTCAATAAACCAATAACCCATTTGATATATTAATATTAGTATTATTGGAATATTAGCAATAACTTGGTCACGCGAGGCTATGTAAACACCAGCAAAAACCAGAATATGATCCCTGGAGTACCCCTTTTCTAATCCAAATATTTGGTCATGCAAACTCGTATCAGCATATCCCCATCAAAAAGACATGGTTGTGGCAGATGACCACTTGTACTGAGCCAGGTTCTGCTTGAGGTTTCTTCCTATTAAAGGGGATTTTTTTCTTCTCCACTATCGCTACATGTTTGCGCAGTATGAGGGATTGCTGAGAGGATTGCTGTGATTGGAAAGTCTGCATCAACGGGGCCCAACCTCAAATCAATGACTCAAAGCAATATGCTGGGATTCCTTACATAGAAAACGTTTAACTAACTGGAATATTTGTATAATTGTACTGAAATAGCTGTTCTTGTAAAGTGCCTTGAGATTACATCTGTTGTGATTTGCCGCTTTATAAATGAAATGATTTGAAATAAAATACATAAGATATAGTGACCTTTTATTCTTGTCATAATCAATGTTTAATCCATTTTTCTTTGCTAGTTGTTTTCTTTTTTTTTGGGGGGGGGGTATAGGGCAGGAAAATATTGTTATATGAATATTGCAATTACATTATTGGTTGCAATGACCCAATATTGTTTTGTTCTGTTTTTTTTTATTATTAAAGTTTTCCAACATCCCTGATTTACAGGACCTCCATCATTAAAATCTGTATCAGGTGGTGTCAGCATGGACTGCCATACTCTGTGCAACCAGCCAGATACTGTATATCACTTACATTCAGAGTGTGAATCCAGGGAACTTCTTCTCTGTTTGACTTATGATAATAATTTAGATAAACTGTTAACTTCAGATATAGAAAACATTGTCCAATTTTGTACAAAGATTAAAAGCATTCATTTTGATGCTTTGCTCGTGTTTCATTGTCAAAGTATACATTACTTACTTAATTTCATTTTTGTATATTTCATGGAAGTTACGGTCAGTTACAGGATTTAGAATATAGCAAGAGGGGGAAAAAAGAGCTACCATCTACAACTAAACATACACACTCATGAATTCGATGTACAAGCAGAACACACACTTACAGATCTGGGCTAGTAACAAGCTAGACTGGACCAGCAAAGATAAGCCAGAATGAATGATAAAGATTTGGCAGTTGTATTAGCATGGAATTTTATTGGTTGGAAACAAATCATACAAATGAATACAGTGCAATATCTTTGTCTGTAAATAATAAGAAATTCTGAAAAAGATAGCACCACAAGACCCTGGTACTAAAGCATCTCTTTATGATGCCTGGTAGGGAACATATTAAAACCTTTAATTTGTAGTTTTGTGCTAATGTGAGGCAAGGTAATTATAAATTCAGTAAAGTCTCTGCTCCAAGTGCCTTTGTCAATTACATATGCAGTCAGATTGCACTGCAATTACGCATGACTAACGTTGCATTAGTCTTTATAATTGAACATCAAAAACACTGTTGTTAATAGCAGCAATGATGAGAGGTTAGAGAAAGTCATACCTCGCTGGATTTTCATGATTAGTTGCAAACGAAGGTTCTTTGTGTGGTGGTAATACACTTGCGTGAACACTTGTGTGCTGTGTGAACTTCAGCAGTCCAGGTACATTAATTTATCCGAGAAAAAATGTGGGTAGTTCTTTGTAGTAGGTTCATTTGATGCAATTGGATTGACTAAATACAATAATGGTGAAAGATGAAAAGCTGTTATCTGGTGTCTAGTGGGTAAAGATGCCTAAAACATGACAAACATATCAGTGCCAACATCACTAAAAATATAGTGAATTAAAACCCAGAAATAAAAGTTCCATAGAAACTAATTTCTATATTTTAATACAAGCCTCAGTATGTTCATATGGGGGAAAAACAACCAACAAAACGTGCATAATTCTGAAAGAAAATGTCACCAGTAAAAAAAGGAATAGTTCAATGTGATATAGTGACTGTATAATGTAATAGCTGACATTATAAATGGTATATGATACACATTTAGCCAATGGTAGAGATTTTGACAATGTTGGTCTCATATTTTGCACTAATGTCCAAATAATTTTCGATTTTGGGTTTTCACAACATTTAGCTTGTATATTATTCAAAATATCTTCATCTTTATTTGTGTTATGAGAGTCCTTAGTGTGGCATTGTTTGGACAAAACTTTCTTGAAAAGTTTTTAATTAATTTTGCTCAATAAATGTTCTTGGGGCAAGCTCTGGCAATTTTCTTTAGATTATAAAAAAATATTTTAATAATGTTTTTAATGTGAGGGATAAGACTCAGCTCAGAGTCAAAAATCATGCTCAGGTTCTTCACTTGTAGCGGTTGTGGCTGGGGTGGCAGTGATGTGTGTCATCCGTGGGCCAGCTGGTGTCCTCCCTTTCTTGTGGCGGTGGCGGGGAACCCCTGTCAGCTGATCCATGGTCGCGGCCCTGCTGGGAGGCGGGCATCCAGGTCCTGGACTGGGCCCACCCTGGCGTAGCCAGTAGCCAGCGGAGCCCATGGGCTCACCCCTGCGGTATCCCGGGCCTTTGTACTGTAGCTGCTGGATTTTCTTGGGGGCTTCCCTCTGTTCATCCTTTCGGCAGAATGGTCGGCCCTGTGACGGTCCCGCTGGGGATCCCAGACTCTGGGGCCCTCTGGGCATGTGTGTCCCTATCCTCTTTCATTTCTGCGTCGATTCCTGTTCGGCAGATTGGCGGCTCCTCACACCAGCTGTCGGGCACTGATGTGGGGAAATCTTATGTGCACCTACATGCTCACACACACGGGTGTGGGGATGTCAGTGTTTGCGGATGCATTCTTGGCCTGAGGTTATCATCAATGGTTGGTTGGTGCCAGGGACTTTTCAGGGACACCGCTATTGTATTCATATACCCATTTTTGTATGTTATGAATGTGTAGTTCTTAGTTCAGTTAATTCGATTTGTTTTATTTATGTTACTCTATCTTGCTGGTTGTTTATTTTTCATCTTCGTGTTTTTCTTTTCTCTTGTTTTTCCCTCTCTGTGTCTATACCCTCAAGAAATCAAACACACAGCAATCCCTAATAATGAATATTCATACATATTTATCAAGTGGCGTACTATAGCAAACGCTGTAATTAGTACTTGGTACTCAGATACCATTTCTGAGTACCACACTGCCAGGCAGGACACATAAAATAAATAAATAAATACAAAAATAAAGTGATTTAGTTTTGGTAAAAGTTCCTCTCTCTGAGCCTCGGAACCATTGACTAAAACTTTATACTTTTCCAGGTTGATCTAGAGAAAGTTTTCTGCCATCCAGGATGTGATGTCTAAAATGGATTTAAAAAGTGCATCCATTGGCCGTGTGTCATCAGGAGACATGGAAATGTACTACTGTTT
The DNA here is from genome assembly GCA_028564705.1 of Apricaphanius iberus. NCBI lineage: Eukaryota > Metazoa > Chordata > Actinopteri > Cyprinodontiformes > Aphaniidae > Apricaphanius > Apricaphanius iberus. The sequence goes on along the minus strand of JAPXFQ010000846.1, from coordinate 759,272 downwards.
ATCATCAGCATAACTTTGGAAGTTAACTCCATGTCTCCTGATGACACTGCCAAGAAGTACAGCACATGTGATATTGTGGACCTTAGAGGAGCAGGTATCTAAACTTAACACAATAGTCCTGTCTGTGAGATAGGATGTGAACCATCTATGAACAGCACCAGAAAGGCCAAACAGTTTAAAATGGGTTAAAAAAATAATGTGGTCCTCTGTATCAAAGGCAGCGCTTAGATCCAGTAGAACCAACACTGTCACCTTCTGCACATCGTAGTGTAATCTAAAAGAATTTCAAATCTTCAGGAGGGCCATCTCAATGCTGCGGTTCACCCTGAAACCATACTGAGATTTCATTTCATTTATTTATTTATTTAATATGGACATAGCAATTAACATTGGACGAACCAGATACATTGTTTAAAGTGTTATAGCACATGTGCTAATTTTCAACACCTGTCCATAGGGGGCTTTTAGGTTACAAAGATAAAACACATTATGAAACAAGGTTACAATAAAACACAGTTATTAAACATGATAAGGCACATTTTACACATGGGAACAAGTTTGGCCCGATTTGGGCCACTGTTTAAGCTCTCTGGTAAATATTTTGATATTAGTTTGCAGTTTCAGTGCAGTTGGGAGAGTTCCACAGTGTAGCCCCTCTGAAGGAGAAGCTCGACTGTCCAAAAGATTTTCTAAACTTTGGGAGCACACAGTCCCCGCTAACTGAGGCTCTGAGGCTCTAGGACATTTTGTGTGTTAATGAGGTCATTAAGTTGAATTAAAACAAGCATTTCAAAGATTTTCCTTAAAAACAGTAAATTGATACCGGTCAGAAGTTTTTAAAATCCTTAAAATCTAAATGGCTCTTCTTCAGCATGGGCCTAACCACCGCCCCCTTTAAAGGCGGCAGCAAAAAAAAACGTCTGAAGGGAGCAATTCATTATGGTTAACATCTGCTCTCCAGAGGATCCATATAATTATTTAAAGAATAGGTTGGGAATCGGGTCCAGAAACACTTGTCTCACTGAAGAGAAAACTATCAAGAGTCCCAGCTTCTAACAGAACAAAAATGTCCAGTGTTTCCTCTGTTAAAGACACACACTCAGATTAATCTAAAACCATGTTAGTTTGAGAAGATAAAATACTACATCTGATATTGTCTACCTTCCCTTTGAAGCAAACTCCTTACAAAGAGTGTTTGAGTGGGGTTTGCTGAAATGCATTAGAGGTATGGTTAGGTATTTGTCTATAGTGGAAAACAAAATTTTTGAATTATTTTTATGTTTTGAGTTTTTTCTGAAAAACTATGAATTTCTGGAATTTCTCACAGCGTTATTGTACGATTTTAGACGTTCTATAAATAGTTGATTTATTGTGATTCTATTTTTCCTCCATTGTCTCTCTGCCACCCTGCAGCTCCTTAATTTTTTAAGGTCTTCGTTTCTCCATGGTGTTGTACGTTTTGAACATGTTTACAACTCTAACTGGAGCCAGCAGGTCAAGAGCGGATTGAAGCCTCAGTTAAAATTATTCACAACAAAATCACAAGGGGGGGGGGGACAATATAAATCATGATTTTTGATGATGGTTTAAAAATGTATTGTGGTATTCAAAACCTTTTATGGTTTTGTCAAAAGCTGTTGAAAACATGCAAAGGGTATTTTCACATCATAATTTTTCCAAAAATATGTTACCTAATCTTCAGAACAGAGAATATATCCTTGGGGCTCTCATCCCAAATGTTTGCTGCATTGGCTATTAAAGAAAAAAAAGTAAATCAAGATGGCATAACTATTTTGACGTTGCTGCCAAAGATAACCAGTTACACTAATGATTGATAAATCTGAAAAGCTGTATATGAGTTAAACTGACTGTGATGGACTGGCGACCTGTCCAGGGTGTACCCCGCCTCTCGCCCGTTGACAGCTGGAGATAGGCACCAGCCCCCCCGCGACCCCTTGAGGACTAAGCGGTTCACAAAATGGATGGAGTTAAACTGATAAACCAGACCTTCCTAAAGGCTGCACGCATCTTTCTAAAAATCTGTTGGAGTTGTAGAAAATTTTACTGTCGAAACCAATAAAAGCTCTAGCTGTTTTGACCCTAATCCTGATTTAACTTTGCTATGCAATCATCCCCCATTGCATAAGGGATTGTAACTGACTCACAATCTATCTTGTTTACAGAAAGAATGCCAATTTGAATAAATTAAAGAAAAACAGTTTGGTCAGCGTTGTATTATAGCATGGCAAAATTTTGGTGGGCAGAAAAGCAAAGTACCACTTTAATCTTTCTCTGCTTGGTGAGTCGCTCAGGCCTCTCTTAAACTGAGAAGTAATCACGTCAATCCTTCTGAACACAGGAGAAACACTAATGGCACACTGAGTCACAACACTTTAATCAGAGCCCATTAACAGTTAGCTCGGCAGCATTTTCCCTTTTTCTTTGTGTTGTTCGTATCAGTGCATGTAAATCAGATAAAACTTTAGAGATAAGCATTGATTGGATTCATTTTATCAAAACACTTCACTGCTTGTTGTATTATGTAGACTCCAACATCCTGTTTTAACCACACTAATAATTATAGGAACACAATTTAACATGTACATGCTGTTGTTCTCCTGCAATTGTTCTTTACCCCTTGCAAGTCATTTGGTTATATAATTGCACAGTTTAGCATAACTGACCATTTTAAAGGAAAATGTGGCATAAAACATTAGCTGCAAAAACATTTAGAAAAAGATCTTTATACTCCTAAAGTCAGAGTCAGTATATGAGCCCGTCCAGACAAAGGGACGTTGAGGTTAGAAAACTGGCAAAATTGATGTATCCATCATAATTTTTATATTCTAACATAAGTTCTAATTGTTATCAGAAAGTTGAAAATGTGCCCAAAAATGCCCACAGTTGTGTGAGGCCCAGCTGTGTTGTCATTACTGGTTAATGGTATTCTGGTCTGTGATGTTTTTACGAAGGGTTAGAGCATGTTGTCACGTATCCACTGATATAATCAACTGACTCAAAACAACAAGCCTTTCACTACAGCCTTAGGTCTTCATAGTGGTACTGTTCTCACTGGTGGTCACTAGGATGATCAGATTGTGTTTGCAAATTAGACCTGAAAATGAGCAGGAACAACAAAGACACCAAGATTCAATTACATTTTGTTTAAGACTTATCAGTTTAATACACCCACATAGATTCACAAATATATAAAGTTATATTTTCTACTGTTTAAAGAAAGAATTTAGATTTTACTTTCTGTCCAAGGATAATGTTCAACCTTTCTTGAATATAATCTCTGTTAAGACTGCCGGTATTAGATAGACCTGTTAAACATTCTCTGGTGCTAAGAAAACTTGTGCAGGACGGTAGTAATATTGAGCCATAGAGGTGTTCTCTGCAATGACATAAAGAAGAACCTGACTTTGCAGCACATTTCAAATTATGATGGAAAGGACCATGTATACACTCAAATTAATCATTCCAAAAACCAACACATTTCAATGTTTTCTGCCTAGCCTTTCTAGCCTAGCATGTGGATCCTGGGTGCAGGTGGTCTCGAATCTCCAAGCTAATCGCATTACATGTTGGGCCTGGCCTCAGGCGGAGGTAGGACCGCTACAGCATGGAATCGGGTGGATCCGTAAACATCAGCCCCTCGCTGCGTCAGCAGGCCCAGTTTAAGGAGCCGGTGTCACGCATTGGTCATAGCATAACCCCTGTCCATCTGTCTGCGGTTAGTAAAAGTGTTTAATACATGAGCGGAGCAGCACGTGCTGTCGCCAGGCCTGGGTCATGTTTACTCTTCCAGAGAGGCTCTCGAGGTCAGGAAGCTGTTCATTGCGCACTTCTCGGCACAGAGAGATGAGCATTTGCAGCCACAATGGCTATTTTAAGAGCCACCAACAAACATCTTAAAAGCTTTCCTATCTAAATAGTTTAACCTTTTTATAATGTTTATTGTTTTATTTCTGTCTCTCTATAGAAAACAGCTGGTGTCATGTAGCTCGGGGTGATTAGCCACGGTGTTTATCAGTATTTCCTCCATCATGCTGATGCTGTGACTCCGTGTCAGTCACTAATATTACAGTACTGTAGCAAATTCAGTGCACTGGACTGGAGGTGAGGGCGTAGCTAGGAGGACTCAGGCATTCAGAGCTCAACATGGTGGCCGCGAGAGTTTTTAAAGATTACTCAAAGACATAAATCAATCTAAGAAACACTTAAGGCATGTTTTTAAGGAGGGAATGACATAGGAATGTGATGAAAAGTTTTAAAGAGTGGATTTTACATGCCATCTCCCCTTTAAATTGTCCCTTCAATCTGTTTTCCTGTATGGGCCATACAGGAAAGTAATGACAATAAACACAATAAACCTGTTACTGAAGAGAACAGCGAATGACTAAAATGAACAGATTTCATCATTAAAGATTTTCACCAGAATTCTTTCAACTGCACTATATGCCATCATCCCAGTCTACACTGAAAAGACGCTATTGGTCTATTGGCATTGCCATGCACAAACATGGTATGGAGAGTTGTTTCAAAATGAGAAAGTCTCTCCTCTGACATCTATGAGACATTTACAACGATTAAAATGACATGCATGTAGAAGGAGAAAGGGCAGGTTGGTCTTAGTTGAAAAGGTGACAGTAGCTCAAATAACTACTAGTTGCAACCAAAATATTTACAATACTGTCTTTTAAAGCACAACAAAAGCCTTCAAGGAGATGGGCTACAGCTCCAGAAGACCACAACAGGGTTCCACCTCTGACATCTAGAAATGTAAGCTCTAAATCACATTAACTGGTTAAAATTCAACAATACCAGGTTGGAAAAAGTAATTTAGTTCAAAAGGTTTCCCTTTCAGTTATCAAAATATGGCCCAAAAAAACATTAAAACACAAAAACGTGGATCCATTTGTCCCTGTATTAATGGTTCAGGTTGGTGATATGTTGTGTGGATTTGTTTCTGGCACAGTTTGGGTACCTTTATACTATATAGAGTACAGTTTAATCTGACCGTATGAGTGTTGTTTTTGACCATGTCCAGACCTTCATAACCATAGTATTTTATGTTTCAGTGGCTACATCCAGTCGGATAATGCACAAAACACAAATCCGATCAACCTGCTTTCCATTCAGTTCAGTTCATATAAAAAATACAAAACATAAAAAAGGTCATCCAACATGCTGTCACCACAAACGGCACAATTGTAGAATCTTGTATAGCACACTTTCAACACAAGTGAGTTTGCTGTTCTCCATTGCTTTCCACAATCCATATCTCAGTCCATGAGAGCAGCCTTTGGTGTGCACAAATCTCCAGCAACTGTGTGATAATGCCATGTACTGAAATCAAATAAAGTCTTGAAGAAATGGTTCTGACACTCGGTTCAGTCGTAGAACTTAGGCATTTTAGAAATAGAACAAGATTCTTAACTTGTCTGTCGGGTACTCTTAACCTTGTTAATATATACACAAAATCCAGCAAGCTAATAAGGAAGCAGAAGAGTTGCATGTGAGCAAAGGCATAAATTAACGTCTAGATTGAACACTTGTGTACAGACGACTTATCTTGGCTTTGTACACACTGTCTTGGACACTGGTCCAGAGAGGTTTTGGAAGCTTTTTGTTCTCCAATCTGCATGGAGGATTTTGGTTTAAAACATTGTTATTTTATCTTTCTCTTCATTCCTCCCTGTCTTAATAACAGATCATTCAGTAGAGTAGTACCCATGAGCTCTAATGTTTCCACAGTGATCCAAACTCAGATTTTCTCTGTTACAAGGAGCTGTTCTGCCTTTCATGTCCTGCGGTCACACAACATGATTCATTCCTTATCAGATCCACAAGTGCAGAATAAGATGCTTGCTAGTCTTCTTCTGGTCACAGATAATTTAGTGGAATGTAGCGGAAATGTGAACTAAGCAGCATTTATAAGTTCACCAAGTTCAGATTCAGTATATGCTGTGTTATCAAAATAAGTAAAACTGCACAAAGAATATTAAAGAGGCTATATCATGCAAAATCACGTTTTTGTAGTTTTCAACCATTTGGTAATGCAATTTCTTTATAAAAAACCCTACAAGACTGGTTTTTGGTTTAATTCACGCATATCTGAGTAATCCTCCTGAATTCTGCTCTCTAAGCAACTGAAAACTTTAAACTGTTGTACACTCCAACCTTATCTAAATCACCAACATCTTCCAACACACATTCAGTAAACAAACTGACAGTTGATTTTCAATCCAAAATCACGGACCTGACGGATAAGATTGCACGACTTAAGGTTAAAACTGTCTCTACTAAAAAGAAGTCTCCATGGACAAGCTATCCACTGGTATGTAATGAAAAAAGGGAGTGCCGGCGTGCCGAGGTAAAATGGCGGAAAACTGGACTCCAGGTTCATTATGAGATATATAAAGAAAGACTGAACAAGTATCAAGTAACCTTAAAGGGTGCAACAATAATGCAAGGACATTATTTGCTACAGTGGAGAGACTAACTACTCCTCCAGTGACAGTAACCCCTAAACTAAACTCCACCAGGGCCTGCAATGAATTTGCCAGCTTCTTTACTAAAAAGATCTTGAACATCAGAAAGTCAATCAGTACATCAGCTCCAACCCCAATACCAACTATGAGTCCATTTAACACCCATACAGAAAGAATGACTAATTTCCAAATAATAAATCAATCGAGCCTTGATAAAATGATTGACAAACCAAGCTCTGCCACCTGCTGCTTAGATATCTTACCAACAAGTTTTCTAAAAAAAAGCTCCTCCCAGCCATCAGGGTGGATCTGATCAAAATTATTAACTCATCCCTCCTAGCAGGTGTCTTCCCCAAAGCCTTAAAAACAGCAGTTATCAAACCAATACTAAAGAAGAAGAACCTAGATAGCACGTTGATGCAAAACTACAGACCATTCTCTAATCTCCCATTTCTCGGTAAAATTATTGAAAAATCCAGCAGTGAAACAGCTTCCTAACAATGAACAACCACTTTGATATTTATCAGTCTGGCTTTCATAGGGAAAGCCCTCGTCAAAGTTTTCAATGACATCTGTATAAATACTGACTGTGCTAAAACCACAGTACTTGTACTATTAGACCTCATTGCGGCGTTTGACACCGTTGACCATGATATATTACTGGAACGTCTAGAGAGATGGGTCGGACTCTCTGGTACAGTACTCGACTGGTTCAAATCCTACCTCAAGAACAGGAATTTCTTTGTGTCAATTAGTCAGTTCTCATTACAAAACACAGAAATCACATGTGGGGTTCTCCAGGGCTCCATCCTAGGGCCCCTCCTATTAACCATCTACATGCTCCCACTAAGCCAAATAATAACCACCAATAATGTTAACTACCACAACTATGCCAACGACACTCAGCTCTATATATCAATGTCACCAGGTGATGTTGAACCCATCCAAATTCTTAACAACAACAAAAATACATTGAGCAGCTTAACAACTGGATGTCCCATAATTTCCTCCAACTAAACAAAAACAAAACTGATGGACTTATCTTTGGACCCAAAAAAGATCGACTACATATCAGTAACTAGCTTAAACTGGTCCAACTAGAAACTACCAACCAGGCCAGAAATCTAGGTGTAATAATAGACTCAGACCTGAACCTCCAGGGTCACATAAAGGCAATAACAAGGTCAGCTTTTTATCACATTTCTAGGATTAAACAGGGAGAATGCAAAGATGCAGAGACACTTAACTCTTTTAAGTCTAAAATTAAAACTTAACTATTTAGACTTGCTTATGAGTAACGGCTTTTACTTGCTTGTTTTTAATTTTCACATAAATTATAGTCTTAATCACTGTAAATGCCTTCTTGTATTTTAATGGGTTTTTTGTTTGTTTTTTACCTGCTTGTCTTTAAATTTTTATATAATTATTGGCTTGATTATTGTCTTATTGTAATTGCTTTCTTGTATTCTAATCATCAAAGTGAATTATGCTGTGTTCCAATTTTAATCATGTAAAGCACTTTGAATTGCTTTGTGTTGAAAGTCTGCTATACAAATAAAATTGCCTTGCATTACCTTGCCTTGAGCAACTGCCCCTCCCTCTCCTAGAAAACGGCTGAGTGTTCAACTAGTGACATCACTAGTTAAAGGAGACATATTATGACTATTTTTCCACAATTTAAAATAGGTCTAACAGTTCCAGAAAACATGTTTCGGAAGTTGTTTCCTGGAAATAACTTGTAGGAAACAATAGTTACCAACCTGTATTTCTCTCTGTTTCAGCCCCGTGCAGATTGTGCTGTTTTCTGCTGATCATTACATATTAATGAGCTGCTGTTAACTTGGCCACGCCCAACGCTTCTACAATCTTTGCTCATAATAATAATACAGATGGGAGCACTGTTCTTTAGTGACCTGGATCTGTGGACAGGTTGTACTGTAAACTACTGAATTTCTCCTCATGGGATCAATAAAGTCTTTTTTATTTAATTGAAAATTAACTCAAAATATTTTTATTCTGATAATTCCAATCCCCAATGTTTCTGTGTGAGAACCTGATACTCAGAGAATTCAGCAAAAATACTTCTGGATGGTTATTGAAGAAATGACTTCAAGTTAAAAGACTAGATTTAACTGCTTACCTGGCACTCTGATATCTTCCTGAGACGCCGACTCTAAAGCCTTCCAGCTTCATCAGCTGACTCCAGCTCTCTAGCACCGCAGAGACCCCGCTCTTTGAGCTACGTGCGATGGCAGGTCTTCAGCCTTCCCCGCCCTTACCGCCAGCATCTTACTATCAAAAATAAATCCAACCTATACTGCCCTTCTGCGGCAGATCTCACGTCTTCTGACCGGTTCTCAGCAGCTCAGTTTGCCGGCGCGTTTCCCTTCTACTCCACGGTTGCTTTTTCTCCCGTCCTCCCCGCTCTGACCGCCAGCATCTTACCATAAAAAATAAAGTAAACCCATGCCGCTCTTCTGTCCTCTTCCACTGGGACCCGATAAAGTGTTTTGAGCTCTTTTGAGCAGCCAAAAACGGAGCAGGAAACATGGTGTTTCCTAATCTGAACAAGTGCTTTCCAATCGGAAACTGTTGTTTACTGCTGTACCTGGTGGGTGGAGACAGCAATCCCCTGGTGGGTGGAGGCAGCTCTGTGGATATTCCAATATTCCGGATTTTGACGTAGAAAGCCGGACAGATTTTGAACAGCTCAATCAGAGACTGAATGCAGGATCAATTAAGAAAATCATATCTCACTCAAAACAGCATGGATGTTTTTTTCCCAAATTTATATGCATGTACCAGAGACACACAATAACAACCCAAATCCCAGGAAAAGTGATTTTTTTTCATAATATGTCTCCTTTAAAGTTGAGTGCTAGAGGTGTCTGCATCGCCCCTGCAGGCAGGGCGGCTTACGGTAGATTTTCCAACACACCCTCCTCCTTCTCACAGCTCATGGCTGCTTTGTTTTTTGGTAGCTTAAAAAACTTTTTTTATTGGATTGTTTTACTTTATCTGTGAGAACGCCCGTGGATTACAGGATTTTATTCTATATTCCTAAAGAACAGCAGGTAAATCAAAGAACAAAGATGCTGGATGGACAGACTAGTAAGTAGCTACATGCTAATGCTAATGTGGGTTAGCCATTTATCAAGCTGCTTATGTGATCTTATAGCAGCATTGTGTACTTAATTAATTGATCTGTAGCATCTCAGAATGTTCAGTGAATGGGTGAAAACAACTCCCATAGCTTGGGCTGGAAAGATTTGCTTAGTGAACACAGCTGTGTTGTTTTCAGCTCTTTCTAAAGCCTGGAGATTTAGCAACTGAAATAGGCTTTATTGACTCCATTTTATACACAAAAAAGGAAATAAACCGCCCTTAATATAACAGAGTTTCATTGTGTGCTTTTCAAATTCACTGTCAGAATAATGTTTGAGATGAAGCTCAGGAAGGTTTCTCTCAGTCCGAGCTGCTGCGGCTCTGCATGGATGAGAAGCACAGCGTGCGGGAATGGGGGTGGGGTAGGGGGGTGCAGGAGGCGGGATTATAGAGTAACAAGCCATTTTACTTTGTGGTCCAACATTAACTACAGGATACAAGTGACATTTTAGGACAAATTAATACTGTATAACTCCAACGTTAACATTTTATCATATATATGTCTAAGCTGTAAAATAGCATGATACAGGCCCTTTAAAGATATTGATCACATTGTTGAAGTGAGGTTCTGTGTAAATTTTTTAGGCAATTAATATTTTATTTGCATTCTAACTCAGTCTTTATCATCGCGTTATTTGCATTGGGTAATTATTTTACAGAAGAAATGATTATTCACATTGGAAATAGGAGGTAGTAGGTGGTACAGCACGAGTGATCTTTGTGTGAAACCTATTCTGAGAACAGAATGCGTGAAGTACTTCTTGTCAAAGTAATTTTTTGATATCAAATAGATGTAAACCAACAGTTGTTTTGGCTCTTTTTGTTTTTAGTTACTGAGTGGAAAATACTTTACATAAGGAGTGCTCTAAGAGCGATTCAAGAGCCATTTGTTGTTTTCTGAATGACTTTCTGTAGACCTCAGCTGCAGCTCAAGTATGGTACAAATTTGGCCTGCCAGCAGAGGAGGTTGATGCAAATGGGCACATTTCCATCAATTTTCTTTTTCTCAGCCTTCTGATGTGTGGCATTTTATAAGTATAAATAAAAGTATAAATTTAGCATAAATCTAGTTTTTATAACTTTTTTTATAATTGGGTAATAATAGTAACTAGATAAATTAGATAATAATACAATTATAGGGTATTTGCACATCTTAATTCGGGACCAGTTGTGCTCCCTATTCCCCATGAATACTGGGATTCCAAAAAAATTTAAGTTCATAATACCTATTTGTAAAACATTGTCCATGCTCAATGTGGTGACAAGGAGTCACTACAGAGTCAAGCAGAACCAGCACAAATAATTTCACAAATCCCTTTGGGACCTTTACTTAAAACGAGAACACTTTCAACTCAAGGGTCACACCATTCTCCGATACAGGTTACCAAAACAAACCAAACACTGTATGATTACAAAGTGTTTGGCAGAAAGTGGGGGGACAACTGAAGTTCGACTTATGGACCTGAACAACCTTGGGCTAGCGTTAGCCTACTGGTCCACCTAATTTGGTTTAATACTTAATTAAGACTGAGAGAGTGAGAGTCACTAAATAATGGTATAACTGCTTAAAAACGCTAATTACTATAGTTAATAAAACCCTAAATGAGTTCTTTAAGATTCGATAGGGGGATACTTCAAAAAAAAAAAAAAAGTCAGAAACCATTTCAGCCATTTTCTCTTTAATAGGTGCAACCTTAATATCAGGAAAATCTCCAGAAGACTGTAAACTATAAGGTACACATGATAGTCTTTAAACAGTGCTACATGCTTTGTTAAATGGAAAGTTATGGGGTCAGATAAACTCTTTACATGTTGCAGGGTGAATATATTTGGTGCAGGGCAGGAAACATTAGCATATTACATCTGGCAGCTTGCAATCATTCCCTTTGTGAGTCAGTCCAGGATGAGTGCCACATTGTTTCTGCCTAAAGCTGATGTCAGAGTGAGAGACACATTGAAGAGGGCACATCTTTTAAGTTAATCTCGTTCTGACCAAACTCTAGCAAGGAATATTTGGATAACGATAAAATGCACACTTAAAGTAAGCTCTCAAACCCAGTTGTTCATGAGAGACTAGTTTTCTGGGTTTTTTCCCAACCGCACTATGAAATTAGATGTGGTAGTGCTATTTTCTGCAGCCACTTATACAATCATATTGTCATTCAACAATGTACATTATCGTACTAAGGATTACATTAAAGGAACAGCTGTGTGAAAGTTACAGTAAGGAAAGACTCATACCTCGTGCTTTCTCAAGTAACACTGCTGTCGAGGCAGGTATTGCCTCTCACTTGTGGCTACATTTGACTCATCGTTCTGCAGTCAAGAGGTCAACAGGTACTTCGGCTTGTTCATGTTGTGGGCTTCTTCTTCACTCAGCGCTAAAACAGGCTGTCTTTCTGGGCTGGAAGGGACGCCACAGGCTCGGTAAACAACCAGGCAGAGCAGAAGGAGGAGCACAGCAAGAAATGTGTTGCACGCAATGGCCACCCAGGCAGCTGTTGATAATCCTGTGGAGTTTTCTAGAGCTTCCATGATTAACTCTGAACTGCTGACATTCAGTTGTAAAAATTGTAATCTGCAGGATCATATATAATCATGGCCACAGATGGACCTAAGGTCTATAGTCTTGCAGGTGGTTAGTTCCAATATGAAAAAGATGTATAGCATACCTCTTTATTATTATTGTTTGATGGTATCCATGTATCTTTTTTATACAAATTAAACACCTGATATTATTTAATCTTTACACAAACATAAATTTAGTTATAAAGGAGATCAACTCTGGAAACTTTGCACATCATTTAGACGGAACAACAGTTGAGAGATGGCTCTGGTTATCTTGGTAGCTCCTGTAAGGGGATGCACATAAAGTCAACAGAAACCAGCCTTGCTGCCCTCAGAGGATTGCACCACAGGCTGCACAATGAAAACCATCCATCCATTTTCTTTGTCCTCAAGGGGTCGTGGGAGGGCTGGTGCCTATCTCCAGTAAATTTTCTTGTAATGCAGTCAGCATCTGTAAAAACGGAAGCAAACAGAATGATTAACAACATTTTTACAAGATTTTGAAAATGCTAGTGATCATTTCAGTCATGATTAATTTTTCAAAATTTGTATGATCATGTATGACTTTTTGTATCGTTTTTCAGTCTCTTTTTAGTCTTTATGTTTTATTGTACTGAATGTTATCAACAGACAAAAACTATGTGCTCTAGTTTATAGTTATTTAAATTCAAAATTTTGTTTTTGTACATCCAATGTTTCTAGGATTAAACAAATCTGTTTTATCAACAGTCAGTTATGATCCGTTCAAAGAGAATTCAAACAAATATTTTTACTTTGTTAATCCAGTCTTTCAGCATTCCTCCGTAAATCTCTGCTGGTGAAAAGACAGAAAATATATTAAAACAACACCACCCACCCCTCAAATATTTTTGTAGCACCTAAATGTTTCGGATTTAATATCGACAAAAGTAACTCTTTTCAAATTATTATTTATTTTATCATGTGAACATTTTTTAGCGTAAACATGCTCCTATGTGAAGGGTAATCCCAATTCATTTGGATATCTTTTGTCACCTGATAAAATAAAATCATAATTCGAAAACTACATTTTCCTACTTCTTATATTATCTTTGTCTGATGAAAAAATTATATAAGCAATTCAAAGTAGGACAAAAAGAAAATATTAAATTCTTTATACCGGGGCAAAAAGAATTTGGCAGCCATCGATTGTGCAAGTTGTCCCACTTAAAAAGATGAGACAGGTCTGCATTTTTCATCAATATTTACTTCAACCGGAGAGATGGTGTAAAATAAAATCCAGGAAATCACATTCTATGATTTTCGAATAATTTATTTTTCTAATGTTGTAGAATTAAATAGTATTAAGCACCTACAAACAAGCAGGAATTCTGTCCGTCATAGACCTGTTACTTCTTTAAGAAGCTTGTATATTCTCTACACGTTTCGTGTATTAATGGCACTGATTTGAATTCGTTATTTGTATAAAATGCACTTGTCAACACCTTCAACCAGTCCAAATCCAATGTCCACCATGAGCAGGACCAGAGAGCTGTCCAAGGACACCAGGGATAAGATTGTACACCTACACAAGACTGGGATGAGCCAGTCTACAATAGGCAAGCAGTTTGGTGAGAAGAGATCAACTGTTAGACCCTAACTATTATTAGAAAATTTAATAAATACATGATCACTGATAATCTCCCTCAACCTGGGGCTCCATGCAAGATTTCACAAAGAATGCTGAGTTACAGCCCAAGAACACCATGCCCAGTATAAAGTACAGGGATGGGAACATTATGCTGTGGGGCTATGTTTCTGCAAAGGGGACAGGACACCTGACCCATATTAAAGAAATAATAAATTGGGACATGTTTTGAGAGATTTTAGACAAAAGTCTCCTTCCATCAGTGACAGCATTGAAGTTTAAACGTGGATGGATCGTCCAGCATGAGAATGATCCCAAATACAACACCTAAGCAATGAAGATGTGGCTAAGTAAAAATAATTTTAAGGTTCTAGAGTGGCCTAGTCAGTGTTCAGACCTCAATCCAATAGATAATCTATGTAGGGAGTTGGTGTTTGAGTTGCCCAGCAATAGCCCAAAATATCACTGCTCTAGAGAAGATGTGCAGGGAAGAATGGGCCAAAATACCAGCTACAGTGTATGCAAATCTGGTAAAGATCAACAGTAAATGTTTGACCTTTGTCATCACCAACCAAGGTTACTTTGCAAAGGATTGAAGTGAACTTTTGTTATTGACCAAATCTGCACCATTACACAGATTAATTATTTAAAATCATACAATGTGATATCCTGTATGTACATGGTTAAGACTGCATCAGAATGGGGAAGAAAATTGATTTAAGTGACTTCGAACGTGGCATGGGTGTTGGTGTCAGACGGGCTGGTCTGACAATTTCAGAGACTGCTGATCTACTGGGATTTTAACGCACAACCATATAGGGTTTACAGAGAATGGTCAGAAAAAGGGAACATATCCAGTAAGTGGCAGTTCTATGGGCAAAAATGCCTTGTTGATGCCAGAGGTCAGAAGCAAATAGCCAGACTGGTTAAAGATGATGGAAAGGCAACAGTAACTCAATTAACCACTTGTTACAACCAAGGTATGCAGAAGAGCTTAACGCACAACAAGTTGAACCTTGAGGCAGATGGGCTACAGCAGCAGAATATCACACCAGGTGCCACTCCTGTCTGCTAAAACCCTAAAATGAGCTACATTTTGCACAGGCTCATCAGAATTGGACAATGGAAGACAATAGACAATAGAAGATTGGGAATATATATATATAAACCTCTTTTAAAATGACCACTTTTGATAGGAATTTAACATCAATGTTAGAAGCGTGTTAAATGGAAAAAAAGAAAGATGACCACTTTAGGGGTGTCCCCGACCAAGGATTTACACATTTGAATGAGAACTGTCCTATCTTTTGATAGTTGACCAGTGATTGACTGATCTACACGTGTGCAGGCTGCGCACGGCTGAGCAGGGGGGCGGTTGAACACCACAAAGACTTATGGGTAAGGTGTTCATGTTAACTGTAGAATTTCTCCATTTTACATTATAATTTATGTTCCAAATGTAGTCATGTTGTTTAGTAATTCTATGAGTTATGTTGTTGTCAGTGCTTGGTTGTGTTTGTCCGTGCACCGTCTTAGAGATGGTAGTTTGCAGTAATTATATCTCTGCCTCAATTGGTAAAGTTGCATAAAGCACTGTCCCCCTTAGTAGTTGTGCTGAGAGAGAGATGAGAGAAGTAAAACTAAAAAACCATGTCCTGTGATTTCTTAGCATTGTGTGGTGATGTTGTCAATTAAACTTTTCATTCTTTAACATTTAGATTTGCATATTTGTATTTAAAGACTGTTTAAACCATAGACTGTAAAAAAGAATAGACAGTGCCTCCTCACTCCTCCTCGTTTACTAGAATGACACACGTTCATGGGGGAATTCATGGCGGATTCACAGACTCCTCCTCCCCAGCTCTGACGAAGCATGTTCCTAAAAAGGGCATAGGGGCGGGATCTTCACTGTAGACTCTGCCCTCGCGGGGTGTGTATGGGCGTGTAGTTCGGTCGTAATCACGCCCATTCTGCTCCCGTGTCGTTAGCTCTGATGCTAAACTTGGCTCGGCCCCCTCATTAATTATGCAAGATTTCAAAAAATGATCTTACGAAAACCAGCCTGGTGCCCAGGCTTTTTATGAGCCCAGCGTTATCTCAGGAGGGATATGTAGCCATAGAAAGTAAAAAAAAAAAATGGGCACCAGGCATTAAAGTTGTTTTTAACGTGTCTAAAGTCCAATGCTTTTCAATGGGGGCCTAGCGGCCAAATGGAGGTACTACAGCAAGGGAGGAGCAATGGCGGCCTCCATGGCATGCAGTCAAAAAGCAGAGCAGCCAGCGGCTATTGGTTTAAACTTCATGTAACTGAATAAGATCAGCATTTGGTAAATAGCTTGACTAAATTATGCTTGTTTGATCTGTGAAGATTCAACCCTGGGAATGGTCGTCAAATCAGGCGCCGCCTATCGATGCATCGAATCTTCGACTATTCAGGCTCACCCCCTTATTAAAAAGGTTTTTTTTGTTTTGTTTTTTAAGTGACCAACAACATATTCCTAATTAATTAATTAAACAATAGTCATTCTAAGGTAAATACATTGATTACAAAATTATTTTAGTTTAAAACATGCCCTAAGGCAGATTGTCAAATGTGAATGTAATTTTAAACTAGTTCTCATTTTATGGTCTTGTAAATGATACATTTCTGCTGATAAATCTAATTGAGATAATATAAGTTTGACATCATGGTTCTTAATCAGTAAAGGAGGTCTGTTCCCTCCAGGTGGGAGGTCTGTCTCTACCTAGAGTGCAAGCAAGTATCTTGGTGTCTTTTTTATGAGTGATGGAGCAGGAGGTAGTTACATATATTGCGGCTGTGTAGTCAGATTCATCATGGTGCAGAATGAGGGGAGCCAAGAAAAAAGAAAGCTTTTGATTTACCTGCCTGTTCATGTTTTGATTCTTACATATGCTCACCAGACACAAGTGACCTGCATGAGCTTCGCCGCTGGGAACCTTAGACATGGGAAGAGCTCAATCATCTTGGACAACTCTGATTAGCCACTGCACCTCTGCACATAGATTTCTTAAGGATATAATAGGATTTCTTCCTATTATAAATCATTATGATGCAACAGCTTCATTTAACTATAGCTGAATTGGTTGCTGCCATGGTTGGTCCGATGAATTAGTCTAAATCATTTTTCATATTTATCATCAATTTACTTTATACTGCTGTTTTACATTTTCAATCAAAATACCTGGTTTATGCTTTTAGAACAGAAGTTGGGGAGTTTTAATCAAACATCAGGTTAAAAAATATCTTTGGGGGGATTTGAGCCTCATCATATATTCAGATGGAACTACTTCAACTTCCTTTTGACTATTTTTCACGTTTTTTCCAAGGAGGCACTGTGCATTTTGTTAAAATGTTGTAAATGTTAAAATAGGTATTTAATATAGTTCTGCTTTCTCAAGAAATGTTTAAATATACCACAGCATTCATCATTCATTATAGAAACCTCTCTAATTTTCTCAAATCAAATGAATCCACGGATTCTTTTAGTTAAATGTTATTATTTTTTTGTTGATTGAAAGGCCTTCGGAGCTTTAAATATAAAAAAAACAGCCCCAACATTTGCATATAAGCTTTACCACAACAACACGAAATAATCTTTTAAAGCTTAATTCCTTACGTGAGCACCAGCTGTATATAGAGCCCACACAGTGTGACAGGTGGATCTGATAAAATTACTTGGAAGATTTAAGGTGGATGGTGGAGCTTTGAGACCTCACTTGGGGAAGAAGGTGTGCTGATTAGAAACATTGTGTTCTGTGTATCTTCTATCCAATTTAAGGAGCACGAGTTATTCCTTCAACCATCTGTTTTTAAAAACACTTCAAACCATAGAGGATATTAAGCTGTTCAAATTATTTTTAATCATACTATACCACTATGTAATAGAGCAAATGCATTCAAATATCGCTTACCAGAAAGAGTCAACCACTAGTTCAGCCTTTAAAGAAATATCCCTGTTGTCTCCCTCTGTCTGCTTCTTTTCACGTGGAGAACAGTTCCGTCTCTAGCTGCCTACCGCACTTTTCCTCCTCTCTCATCTCTGCCCCTTCCTTTGCTTCCCCATCTGCTCTCATGCACTACACACATGACAAAGCAGGACCGCACACTGGCAGTGCAAGAGCTTTCCAATAAACAAAGATGCGGCAAGACAGAGAGAGAGAGCGAAAGGAGGGGCTGTGCAAGTGCATGTCAGCGGTGATATCAACCGCAGGGGAAAGGAAAAACGCTATGGATGTGATTACACAGGTCTCCTGTTGCAGACAGGAGGATGAGACGTGTACGTTGTTATGATGGAAAACAAGCAAAGCTTGCTGTCAGATGAGGCAATAACTCTTGCCTTGCACCACAAGGAGTGATTTATTTTAGATATTTGACTTCACTATGGAAATAGAAGGAAATTATAATGTGTAATACAGGAAGGACCACAAGTAGGCTTTTGTCAATTAGGCTTTATTAGTTGCCAGAGGTACTATTACCTCAATGCAAGTGTCTCATCCTGTCTCCTTAAAGGCTAGGTGCTCCTTTTATAAACTGTTCTAAAATTTTGTGACTTTTTCTGCCAAAGCATTGCATCCTTTTACATCTTGTATTAAGATGCGTTGTTGCTTTTTTACATGCTTGAACAACAACAGTGCTCTTATACCTTGAAGTTGCACTGTTAGAGCTGATCTAAACTGCATAGTCACAGATACAGTCCAGTAACATGGAAACCTTTAAAGTTTTTCACATTCTGTTACTTTACAACCACAAATAACACTATATTTTCTAGAGATTTTATGTGTAAGATCAATATAAAAAAGTTTCTAGATGGAAGAAGGAAAAAGATTATTTATTCTCTAGAATGTTTTACAAAAATGATAAAAAATGGGATGTGCCTATATTATTCTGATACCCCCAAAATGACGTTTATCAAACACTGGCAAGAACAAAAGCATAACTGAAAGTAAGCCATAATTGGTTCTGCTTATAGTTTGCAAGTAGATAACCATGTGAAAAAAATCTGGTCAAATAAAACCATAATGTAAACAATTTAATTTAATGTAATTGTATTCCATGATAAATATTTGTGTGTGGAGGGGAAACTAAACTGGCCTATTGGCCTAAATACATATACAAAACATGATGGTGGCAAAAGAGACCTGGTTGAAGCTCCAATATACTATAAAAGAAGTTGGTCTGTTAGTACAACCCTAAATGTAGAGGCAGACTATGAACAGCAATGTAACCTTTTGCTTGAGCCCCCTCTAGAGGCGAAAAATAAAATATTGCAGCGTCAATATTTTACTTCAATTTTAAGATGTAACTTTAAACTAAAGCAAATTGATTGTCTCAGCACATCAGAAATAGTGACTGGTGACAAAACGTTTTTTAACTTAATTCCAGTAGTTCACAACATGAAACACTGCATTGTTGTTTTTTGTCTGTTTTGTTTTACTTTTCTCTGCTTATACCAATTGCACATGCAAAATAAATTGGCAGAACTCTAATGAAGAACATAATAAAATAAAACCCAAAGAAAAACCCACTCATAAATATTTGTTTCTGAAACCCTGAAGTATGTATTTTTAGATGTATTCTATAATACCATCATTTTTGTTCTGTGCACTTTCCCTTTTCCCTGAAGCACTGTATTCGTATAATTTATGCAGATCTTCAGTTAAGAACTCTCATAACTATTACCAGAGCTGTTGCTTCTTATGTGTGCTGTCTATGTGAGTTAATGTGCACAAAGTATATTTTCTTGTTCTTGATAAATATGGCACATAAATATACTTTCTTCATCTTCACAAGTGTTGAATGTGTTGAATGTTAGATCTTCAGAAACATCAGCTAAAACAGTGCGCATTTGCTCGGTTCACATGCACTTCCAAAACATTCAGGACCCAACTGACTAAGGAGTCATTTTAATGAATGCATAAAAATAGCTTTTGATAAATAGAACAAAACAATACAGGAAAAGCTTTTTGTGACAGGTATTGTAAAGTTATTTTTGTTTTCACTACAAGGAGTTTATGCAGCTAAAATGTCTTACATAATTATATGGAATCAGTTAACCAATTATATGTTGGATGATGGATTTTTCAAGCTGTATCATTGTGCAGGAACTTCTGTGACAGGCACTCTTAGCCCTGAGCTTATGCTATTCTCCTTATGAAGGAGTTCTTGCAGAGCCTTAAACAGTATTCGGACTCCTTATGAATCCTTCTCTACAGTGATGCAAACTGTTAGTGTTGCATATACTAAAATGCAGGGTACTTGTTCTACAAAATAGTAAAAGACAAAAAACACAACCAAGATTATCTCTCAGTTTGATACAGTATTGTTATCTCTATAAAGTCTCAATACATGCAACATTTTTCATGAAATCTAAACAGAAAACTCTGGTGTTTTTGAGACCATATCGAGCTGTGCCTCTCTAGAGAAGTCTTGCCACTGACATGTCTGGACATATCTCAACACTGTGGTCTTGGATTTTTTTCTTTCTTTTTTTCATTATTATTCTTTAATAACAAGGTTTTTGATGGCTATCCCACAGTCTGGTGTGCTTTTACAACTTTATATGATAAATGTCAACAGCCATTAGTATTCTGCGTTGCCATGGTACTAAACAAGATATACATATCATCCATAATTTTCTAAAGCACACAGACAAAAGTCGTGACCCAGTTTCGTACCACATGTGTGTTTTCAAAGGGCACCCTTGTCATGCTGAAGACAAATGACCGCAACTCAACAAGACTGTATTCGGGTAAAAAAAAATAGCGAGCACAGCTTTGTAAATTCATACCAGCCAGCAGAATAAGATGATCACATTAAATGCTTTTTCAGTGACAGATGACCATGGATTATTAATCTTAAATGTGTCTTGTTGACACCATCTCTTTAACAGTTTAAACGTTTACCCCTTCTTTTTTACATTTTGACACCACAAACTTCACATATTTCACTTGGATTTTTTAAATTTGTATGTGTTTTGGTTTTAATAAAATAAAAATATTATTTTCCTTCATTTTACAATTATCACATTACTTATGGCTTATCACATTAATTTCCCTTAAATTACAATAACTTTTGTGGTTCTAACATGGTAAACTGTGTAATAGAATGGGGTGTGAAAACTTTTGTAAAGGACTGTGTCTGTATGTCAACACTTTGACAGAATACGTGTCTATGAGACAAGAATAAATACATATATCCTGACAACAACCGTTCTGTTAAGTAAAGAGGGAAATAATCCATATGGACTGAGAAAAGGTCAATAAGGCTGGAAAAAGGCAAGAAGTTTACATTTCTCTAGGCAGGGGAAAATATCCAATAAGTAGTATCATTAAAGCGGCTCTCATGCTGATGGTCAGCAGCACCACTGATACGCTACTCAGAGATATTGGCCTTTGAAATCCCTAATGAACAGTAGCTCATATTAGACTCTTTATGAGAGGTCATTAACTGCTCAATTACTCCAAAGAAATCCAAACTCAGTCAGTCTGAAGAAGAGAATGGCTCTGGCAGAAAAACGCAAGTAGTAGTTACTGGATCAGTGGAGAATAATGGTGGACCCATTAGTGCAGGGGTACTCAAAGGTCCATATATTATCTTTTGTCAATCAGTTCAGTTTCAATTCCGTTTATTTGGTGCCAATTCACAACACAGATCATCTCAAGGCACTTTACAGATAATTTCATTTCAGTCATACACATATTCCAATCACTGTAAATGTGTTCTAACTAATAAACACACCCTCATCAAATTTGCTTGAAAAAAGCTTTTCTATTTCAATCAAAGAAGCAACAAGAATACAATGAAATTTCCATTTAGCAATAAATCCAAATGAATACTCAAAACTAAACACTTTTATTATTTTTGCAACAGAGAAAAGCTTCTTGGGTTTCCCCAAAATTCAGATGGAGCATTCTGTTGCTTTTTGTTGTTGAGTTATAGATATAACTAAAAATCTATACTAAGACGGTGTTTTCACCTTCTACACTCTGGGTACGCAGGTGTGGCTGATCGCTGAGTGGAGTTGGTAGCTTCTGTGTTGTTGCTCCTCCAGCTGTGGTGTGATGGTTTTGTCCTGGGGTCTCCTCAACAAAGACCCAGAGTTATTTTTACCATGTTTGTCAGTGGGGATTAGGTCTTTTAGATTTATCATTGCAATGTCTCTCCATGAAATAAGTACATGGATCTGATGGTGGATGGAGGGAGAATTAATTAAGATTTTTCTGTCTATTTTTCTGTAATTCCCTTTTTTCTTTCTCCACTTTTCTTTAAGCGGCAAATTTAAAACACACTTTTTTTTTTTTGCTTCTCTGCTAAGCTAATCATTAGCCACAATATGGCGGAACACATTCAGGTTTGTGATATTTGTATAGAAAACACATCAGCATTGCATTTTTTTTACCCAAGAAAGATGATGTTGGTAGAAATTTGTCTTTGAAAAACCACTGGTAAAGTAAAACACTAAGTTGTTTGTTTGAAGGCAGCATAAGAGTGCATTGCTACGGCATTGCTGTGAGCCAATACGTTTGCATAGCATAAATATCAATGAGCAAGACTGGCAGTCTTGAGGTTTTCTGTCCCATACCGATATAAAACAGTAGCAAAGGTCGATAGCTGATATAATGGCCAATAAATTCCCATCCAATAAAAGAAAAGTACCTTAAGCTTAAACCCTGCATTTTCTGCCCATTTTGATTGTCACATATTTCTCCCTGGTCTATTCTGCACATTTTCTACATATTTCTAAATATTTTTGATTATTTAAACATTTTTAAGTATTCTGCTCTTTTGCACATTACAACCTGGGTATGCCACTTTATATGTATTTTTATCTAAATAACTGCACAGTAATCTGTTGTTTTTTTTACTATGTCCATAATGTATTTTTTGGTATTCCATCACATATGCAATCAAATTCCATGTCAACCAAACAGAGACCTAGGTTTTTAGGTGGACCATAGTTCGAATTTATGGTCCACACTGGTATTCGATTGCGAAAACAAAGCCAAACTTTCTGGAAATCCAGACTATAGTTTCATTGAAGTGGACTAAACAGGGCTGATGTGAATACACCAATAGTTATGTTTAACAGTAATTTAAGAAAGAGAAGGCTGCCCTACTTTACTCAAGCTTTCTGTACTAAAAATCTGATTTGAACGGCATTAAGATTTCTTGTGATCAAAGTGTGATGCTAAATATTTATCCAAGGAAATGTTAAAAAGGCCATTAACAATAAGTTCTGCCATCCTATATATTACTCAAAATGCAAGTTAATGTTATGTATTTATTGCCATATCAAATAAATCTGTGGACATGCTTCGGACTGCTTGTTTTATATGTAGCAGTTTGTGTAAACAGTTTATGTAGTCATGAATTGCTTTAGAAACAGTTTTTAAAATACAAAAAAGGCAGCTAATGCAGCTGAATCCTTGAGAGCTTTAGATGTCTTTAATCTCATCTATCTGAATGCATTTCATATTCTCTACCTGCTCTGTCTCTTTCCCACCATTATCACATTTCATTTATGCACCTGCATCAAACTCCTGAATAGAAGGAATGTGTCATGAGATATGTATATATTGAGAACGTGTGCTAATGGAGGGAGCTTGTTTGAGAGGCCTATTTCAGCACTTCATATGAGTCATGGGTGACTCTCAAACCATCCAGTCAATAGTGTTGCTAATAACACAGCAGGACAGCCACAGGTGATTTGATATTGTTTATCAAAGAAATACATGAAACGTGTTTTGAGGTAAGCATATATAAAAAATTGACTTAAATTGCTTCTATTAATTGTATTTGTTTGTAATGTTTTCTGTCACATCGTACCCCAATCATTTGGCTGACACAAAGTCTACCTTGATCCCTTGATAATCTGGCCAAATTCTTTCAAGTCGCCTAATCCCTGCACTCATTTTTCATCTCATCCTCTCGAGTTTTGCTTTGGTGCAACATCAAAGAGCCTGCACAATCGTGTTGCATTTCCCTTTCAACTGACAGTACATAATAGACCAAAGATTACTGCTAAAACTGACTTGTCCAAGTGCATTGCAATGACTGCATCAGACCTAATTTATCGAGGGGTGGCTGTTTTGACTTCCACCTGCATGGAGGAGATATGTTTTCACAGAGGGGTTTTTATTCTGTCTGTGTTGCATGTAGGTGTTGTGTGTCATTGAGGGCGCTCTGGGCACAATTTTAGCTCAAGAAAGGCTGTGAAAAGTCTAAAAACAGCTGGAAAGTGCTGCTATAAATAACAACAATGAAAAACTGAAATGAGTCATGAGATGAAATAGACTCAAAGCATCATGGAGCTTGGCTGAATCATAACTTTTATTTCCTCCTACCTTTTTGGCTACTTTTTAGACATTTCAGTCACATCGCAGCAGGGTCAGTTTTGTTTGACCATATGATACAGTGGGCAGTCTGAAGCATGAAGATTTATTTTTTATATTTAGCTGGTTATTTGTTATGACATAGAAAATAACAGGAAAGAGTGCAAGAGAGGTTGTTTGTGATACACGGCACATGTAGGACTAACACGACCATTTCTCTTCAAATCTTCACTGTGCTGTGAAAAAGCCTTTGCCTGCGTACTAGGGGTGTAGCGAAACACCAAAAAGTCTCGGGTCAGCACATGCCCTGGTTAAATTTCACAGTTCCGTTCATTTTTGGCACATTCAAGGAACAAAGTGAAAAAAAATTGTGTTCTGTGTAATTTGTAACATTTGAAGAGCAGGTTGCAAGTCAAAGCTCCCATTACACCACTCTTTAGATAAATATATTATGATGGTTTTTTTTTTTTGGTTTTTTTTTAAATGTATTCAAATAAATAATTTTGGCTTTCGGAAGTCTTGTGAGAAAAATTTAACCTCCGCCAGACTGGGCAATACAAACTGTCAGATCGATCGATAGACAAATATGGATTTTAATGCCGACTCTGAAACAAAAGAAACTTTAAAGTTTACAACCCATGTGATGGAGCAAAATATAAAACTATGGCCTTGCTGCTGTGCACCCCAGAGAGAGACCAGGGGCAGACTTAATGGGCAAACAATTGCTAAGTGAAGCTAAAATTATTAGCTTGGGTGCTGCAAGCTAGCTTTACAGTTTCCTTAACAACCCACATATCACACTGCGTGATCCTGTTTCTCGCCTGCTACAGGTCCAGAGGTAGCCACTGACAGAGGTCTGATGAAGCGCTATACACCTGATATTCGCTTCAGTATCCCATGCTCCATCACATCATTGGGATGGTAATCTTACATCAGCTTTTGTGAGGACATGTGTGTGCAGACCAAAACCTTCTGCACGCTCAACAACAAACCATGGTTCTCTGCAGAACTGAGACGGCTACGCCAGGACAAGGAGGAGGCTTACAGGAGTGGGGATCAGGACCTGTACAAGCAGGCCAGGAACAAGCTGACAAAGGAGATCAAGGCAGGAAAAAGGAACTACAGTGCAAAGCTGAAGGAGAGTTTTTCTGCCAACGACTCTTCTGCAGTTTGGAAGGGCCTGCAGACCATCACCAACTACAGGAGACCATCCCCCCACCCTGTGGGGAGCCCCCGCCTGGCTGAGGACCTCAATTACTTTTTCTCCAGGTTTGAAACGACTTTCACACCTTCCACCTCCCCCACCATCTCCATCACAAAAGGCCTAGCATCACCCCAAACCATCCCCATACCTGACCCCCTGCCTGCGCTGAGGATCTGTGAACAGGATGTCGCCAACTATTTCAGAGACAGAGGATCAAGAAGGCATCAGGTCCTGATGGAGTGTCTCCGTCCTGTCTGAAAGTCTGTGCTGACCAGCTGGCTCCCATCTTCACTCAGATCGTCAATAACTCCCTGGAGCTGTGTGAGGTCCCCTCCTGCCTCAAACGCTCCACCATCATTCCGGTTCCCAAGAAGTCCCCTGTCACATGATTAAAATACTACAGACCAGTCGCCCTGACATCTGTGGCATGAAATCCTTTGAGCGACTGGTGCTGTCCCACCTGAAGGAAATCACGGATCCCCTGCTAGACCCCCTGCAGTTCGCCTATGGAGCAAACAGTCAACATGACGCAGTCAACATGGCTCTCCACTACATCCTGCAACACCTAGACTCTGCAGGTACCTACGCTCGGGTCCTGTTTGTGGACTTCAGCTCTGCGTTTATCACCATCGTCCCAGAGCTCCTCCACCAAAAACTGTCCCAGCTCACCGTGCCTCCCTCCACCTGCCAGTGGATTACCAGTTTCCTGACTGACAAGAGGCAGCAGGTGAAACTGGGTGACTTCATATCCAGCTCCCGGTCCCTTGGCCACCGGAATATCCCTTTGGGTGACAGGTTAACGTGCATGACTCTCACTCTAGTGTCTGGGGATCGAATTGCACCTTGGCCCTCGTTGTGTGCCTTGCCACATTTGCCGTTGCTGGGGGGATCAATGTGTACTGATCGCATGGATTCAAATTTGGTGGCGCCCTGCACAGAGCACTAAGATGTGCTTGCAGAAAATTTTGCTATTTTGCACTTGCCCCAGTATCAGCAGCAGAATTGAAGTTTTGCGAGCTCCAAAAAAAGCACTTGGGCACAGAAAATGGTGGCTTTTTGATTATTTTTTTGTTTGTTTGACAGGCTGGTGATTGCACAGCCTCAACAAACACAATATTTTACCACCTACGAAGCGGATCGCTGAAGTGCTTAGTAAATATTAGCGTGTTTAGGCTGAGTTTTGATGTGTCTAGTTGATCATGTAAAACCAAACTTATTATCTTGCTTCACCATCTTTGCATTCAGAAAGAAGTGATGAAGAAGAATTGTGTGTTTTAAGTGATGTGTTGTCAGAATATTTTAGTAGCTTTCCTTAGCAAATTAAAATCAATTTGCAGCACCATATTGTAGCTGGCCTGCAGAAACTTTTGTTGCAACAAAATGTATGTTGCTAATAAGACAGATCAAATTGACCAAAACATCCTAAACATCATTAATGAGTTAGCTAAGTAGGGCACAGTACTAATGTGGATCATGTAATAGTGATGAATCATTTAAAGTTACTTTAGTGCATAAACATCTTGCCGACTGGAAGTCCCCATTCTTAAATGACTTGGATCTGTAATGGTGTTTAAAAGTACCTGATCCGGAGTTCCCTAACATGACTGACAGGACATGCAAAACTAACAGGAACTACAGTGGCCTGTTAGGGTTTGAACTCTGCCGGTAAAAATTATGTCCCTCTGAGAGGGTAAGCTATCAGAAGATGGGCTGATTTTAATACTTATAGTAACATCAAAGTGACATTGTAGTTTTTCTTTACAACTCTAGGGCAAAATCCTTTGGGTACTTCAAAAGATTTAAAGCGTTAGATCTTTAAACCACTTATTCAGACTTTAATATGCTTTTTAGTTCAAAGGTTACTTCACACACTTATAGATGCAAATTTTAGACTTTGTAAAAACTCTTAACATGGTTAGCTTTGTTCGGCAATCAGCTGCCTTGAGTTACACTCAGCAACTACAGAGTATCGCTACTCTTAAAGTAAAGGATGCTCCAGTCTGAGTTTACTTAAGTATGAACTCCAGTAAAAGTTCCAGGTCATCAAAGAATTAAAGTAATGTAATTAAGAAAAACAAGGAAATGTTCTCAGAATATGAAAGAAATGTAAAATACATTTTGTAAATAAGGCCATGTTTCACTGAGCCGTGATGAGAAATAAAATTTGAAAGCTGTATGTCGTCACAGTGCTGTGGAATAAGCTGTTTTCCCCATTGCTTCTTTTTGTGCATTTTTTGTGATGCTTAAATATTTCAGATCATTAAGCATATTTTCATATCTATATAACATATTTCTGAAGAAATAAAAAAAAAACAGTTTTCAAATAATGTCATATAATAAGAGAAACAAGACATCCAATAATCAGTCAAGATATACCCTGAAAAAGGACAACAGCGGGTTTTGGTGGCTTTATTAAGTGGGAATTTAGTTTTTTGTCAACCTAGGCATTATTTTTAGTAAATATTACATTCAGCTTCTCACCCAGACAAGTTTGGAGTCACTTGGAGTCCTTCGGGACAAGTTTATATCCAGTCGCGATCAGCTTATATCCAAATTATGGGAGATTTGCTGCCTTTAATTAGGCATTTTCTGCCCCAAAAATCATTATTTAAGCAATGTTTTGTTATTAATCGTTACCACTACTCCCCTCGGAGTTCAGACCGTGTTTGAAAGTGGACCTTTTAGAAAAGGAAAATGAAGTGGGGGAAGACATGCAGTAAATGTCCTCTTAGCTGGGCCTTCAATTTGGGACGGCT
The DNA here is from genome assembly GCA_028564705.1 of Apricaphanius iberus. Taxonomy (NCBI): domain Eukaryota; kingdom Metazoa; phylum Chordata; class Actinopteri; order Cyprinodontiformes; family Aphaniidae; genus Apricaphanius; species Apricaphanius iberus. Next base: position 731,123 of record JAPXFQ010000846.1, on the reverse strand, counting down.
GTGTTGAGAATTACGGGCTCCATTCATTGGGCACCCGCTCTAACCATGTGACGCCCCAAACATTGAGCCTTTTTACCCAACAGGAAGAGCTGAGGAAGAAACGGTTATAAATTTGTATTGGGCGCACCATCAGCGAAGTAAGTTAATTTAGTTAATTGTTTGAAGGCAGTATAGGAGTTGCATTGCTGTTAGTCAATCATAGGTGATATAATTGCATATCAAGAATGTTAATGAGTAAGACTCGTAATCTTGACCTTTCCCACCCACGTCTCTGACAAAATGCAACCTCCTGAAACAAAAGCACTACAGCATTTTTTCCACAGAAAATGACTCAAAGGCATTAATTTAAGCTACAGAAAATGTACTGATAAAAAAAGAAAATGAGACCTTTATGGTTTTAGAGTGGTCTATTCAAAGTCTGAACTTAAATGCCATCAGGGTAGCATGACCTACCAAGTCCCTTATGCTCAAAACTCCCTCGATGGAGGTGGATTAAATAAATGTAGTAAAGAAGAATAATTCCACAATAATGTAAAAGATCACCATCAACAGTTTTTGCAAATGGTTGATGACATTGGTTCTGCAAATGATGGCACAATTATGATGATTGACAGGTGAACAACAGTAACGCAATCAACCACGTCACCAAAGAGCACCCGGGTTGAATATGTTTAAAACAACGATGGCTGCCGCCGGAGAACTGAGATGTGTAGATTCTGCCATCGAGTCTGTTCTAGCAGATATCGACAGCACATTAATTATAAAAAAGGAATTTTAAGAGAGGAACAGATAACGTCCATTGCTCTGCAGAGGAACGTCACTTCCGTTGATCTGATTGACTCACATTGTGATTAGAATTGAGTATGGCTACGTCAGGCTAGCAAATTTCGCCAACAAGTGAGGAATTTTCATGTCATGAATGAGAAAATTGTAGCCTACCCCACAGCATATGTCACTGTCATGAGACGCGCTAAGCGCAAGTGACTAACTTAGTAACGCAGCCCGCTTGCACAGACGTAACAACAGTTTAACTACTTTACCTGTTACTCGAAAAAAGTAATCGGATTACAGTAAAGCATTACTTCTACTGCCCAACTAGCAATAAGTAATACATGACTTCTGTTTCTCTGGGTCTAAGCCCCTCTTAAACATTGGGAAATCAAGAGAACATTCCATTTGGGCAGGCAGAATTTGTTTTACCATTTTAAGCCAGGGAATGGCAATACAAAATTATCTATAGGTAACAATACTATCATCTGTCTGAACTTGTGGTTAAAAATGTACAAGAAAAGATATCTTGTCCTTGAGGAAACTAAAATGTATGGGGGTTTTTGTAGCTTCCCGAAATCTTTGTTTGAACAAAAAGCATCTGTGAAGTGAAGAAATAGATCACATTTACATTGACTGATATGGAAAGAGGAGAGTTTATGAAAAAATTAAGCTGTAGAGAGCAGTAAAAATGAGTCATATCCTGTCAACGGGGATGAACAAATAAAACAAGCCAGTCCAGATAGAATCGTCCAGAGGTTTCTCTTGCATTGTCTAATATTCATCCTCTCTTCCTTTCAGTGCTAATAATCCATCTGAAAGACAAAGACATACAATAAAACACGGCCTCAAACATCAAAGAAACTCTTTGAAAGACATGTAGAGGCATATTTCAGATTCAGTGAGTCTCATGCACAAACATGCCACTAATGATTCTGAAAGGTTACATGTTGTTTGTTCATTGTCACTGTCAGTAGAGAGGAGGATGAAATGTTTGTTACACTAAACAAGCCAAGCTGTGTGACTTACTGTAGTGAAATGAACAATGCAGATGATAGCAATGACGAAAAGGCCAATGATGATCGATGCAATGGAGACATATAAGGCGTTCTTTCCCAGCCTCCTGGAGCCATCATAGTCACCACTATAATAACTGTTTCTAGACTGGGGAACAAAGGACAGAGGTCAATCATACCGGAACTATACATAGTTTTCTACAGTTTTCCACCCTTTAAATTTCCATCTTTAAATAATAATAAAGCTGGGTGGTATGACTTAAAAATTTAATATTTTTAAGTCATACCAAATCTGATGTCCGATTTTATTAGTGTTTTTTATTTTCTACCAAAGTTTTCTTAAAAAGAAATTGGAACTGGTGAAAAATATTTTCAAAAACCTTCTTTTGTTGACTAGAAGTCAAATTTCAACTAAAAACCAGCTTTAAAGTATCCTTCTAAAACAAAATTGTAAAACAAAATATTGATTTTCCAAAAATGTAAATGTCATAAACAGAAAATTACATATTTTTTCAAGGTTTACGGGTTTTTTTTAAGTTTTGACAATTAATCATCCAGCTCTAATTAACAGGTACATCTTTAAGAAGTTAAGCAAAAGAGCAATTATTTTTAGACTTGTACAGTGACTAGCAAAATGTACTTACACTCAGACCTTTCCATTTCTTGAATACAACCACAAACTTTAAAGCACTTTATTGGGATTGTATATGGTTGACCAACATTAAACAGATTAAAAATATTAATTTAATCAGCACTAACTCTTACAGTGCATTCCCACCAAACGCGACCAATGCGACCAAAAAGCGCTACACTCCCCTAGCTGGTCCGTTGAACATTTGCACTTCGAGGGGTGTCAAAAGCCAACTGGTCACGCTTCAAAATATGCCATTTTCACGCGCGTGAAGTGGAAATACGTAACTTGTGGGAGTACCCTGACAAGGACAGCTCTGTAGAAGTCGCGTGGCCTCCTCCTCCCTCCCTCCTTCTCCAGACCCTCAGGGAGCTCCAAGTCGACTGTTGTCTCTGAGCTGACCGTGTTATATGTTCGGCCTGGCCTCGGGCGGAGCTGTGACCACTGCAGTGGGCTTTGGAGAGCTAAAAACCTAGTCAAGCTGTAGCTGCGGTATCCATAAACAGGTGTAAGCTTCGCCCGTCAAGACACCACCTACTACTAGCTGGGCTCCTGTCCATCTGTCTGCGGTTATTAAAAGTGTATAATATAAAATATGAGCAGCGCAAGACATGATGTGGTGGAACAATTACCAGGCGTTGGTTGCGTTGCATCTCCAGAGAGGCTGTCCGGGTGAAGAAGCTGTTCATGGCTCACTTCACAGAGGAGAGAGTGGGCCCTTTTTTCGGCCTAAACGGCTTTATTCATCCAGAAGGGGGAGGTGCTCAATTAGCTTCACCTCTGGTGCCAGTGCTCACTGTTAAACTGCCTAGACTTTGAGGGCTCGGGTTAGGGGCTGGGATGAGGGTTAAGGCTGTGTTCCCCACATTCCACTCTGTTTTCAGTGTATATTACAACAACAAATCAACACCATACTCGTGCAGGACAAGGTTAGGGGTCTTTCCACACCCCTGCCAGCCATCAGGGGTTGGGGTCCAGAGGAGGAACAGGCGGTCTGTGGCATTCCGCGAATGGCCTGGTGGGCTGCTTCTCTCCATCCTAGAGGGTGTCCAGGGTTGCTCTGCTGGGGTATCAATACTTGGACCTGGGAGTATAGTATGTGTATGGGGAGTATGAGTAGGTGTACGGCTTCCATGGCGGTACAGGTGAGAGTGTAGTGCGTAAAGCCTAGTTTATTCTTCTCTGTTTTGATGGAGATGGATAGACGCAATGCCATTATCCGACGTAAGGGTTCTCTGTCACCTACACAAGGTCGCACGGAGTAGAGCCTGATTTTTTTACTATCCATCTCCGTCAACGGAAGCACACAATGCTGAGGAAGTAATTCCAAGAAGAGGAGTCACGTCTGTAGATTAGAAGTTTATCGGCTTTAAAAGGTCAGACGAGAACCAAACAGCATATCTTTTACTAGCGCTATTGGAAGCGACTAGTAAGGGGGGAGTGTTGAGTGGTATTTGATCGTTTGTAGGTACACGCGGTCACGGGCGGCAAAACCAGTAGGAAAGAAATCAAAAATAGCAATAAATACATTTTACATGCCATCAATGATACTTCTGCCATCTTTTTGTTGTTATTATTGTTATTTGAATATTAACCAGCTAATAATCGCCTACGGTCACCATGTTTATTTTATTTCTTTGACAGTATCTGGTCTGAGTCTGTAGTATTCTCCCTGGCATAATTTTTCAGTACTATATGCTAAGCCAGAACAAGATACAATTTGCTGTTTGCTTCAACGTTAAAAAACAAGTATACTTTCAGATCACAATCATTTTATTTTTTTCACATAATTCGTCTGTGTCACGAAAAAACAACATGATGCAGTCCATATTATAGTAAAATGGGCTATTTAAAGCACATTTTGATATCAGTCATTCATATAAGATCATATGGATATGAACGGTCTTGAATGAAAAAAAAATTCTGTTAAATAGCATAATACCAATATGTTTAAAAAAAATACTGTGATAATAAAATTTTGAGTACGCCCAGGCCTAATTTATATATCTTTGTTTTGTGGTTGTCTTTTTTTCAGTTTTCATTGTTTAGTTTGTCGTTTTTTTTCCTCTCTCTGTCATCCTGGTGTGTTTTCTTTGTTCCTATTCCTCTCTTGTATCTTCAACTCACCCTCTACCTCTTAACTTTTTTCCTTCGTCTGTTTCTCTTCTCTCTTTTTTCCTCTTTTGTTCTCCATCTCCATGGCCATAATATCAGAAATATAATCCACAGCGCTTCCTAATAAAGATGGATTAGATAAATCAAGTAGAGTACAGTCGAAATTCACCACTTGTGAAAAGTAAATCTGTTGGGCTTCTACTTGGTACTCAGTACTTGATACAAATGAATCCCACATTGCTAGACAGGACAAGTCAAATAGAGAGAGAGAAAACAACAAACCCAAATTGCAGACATTTGTTGATAATTTATACTATAATATTTTTTAGTGATACATAAGAGATCGTCACTGATTGCCGGGCTACCGCAACACTTTCTTTCAAGCATTTTGAGTCGGAAGCATTTAGGATACTATTTGGCCTGTTCAAATATGATGTAACAGATAATTGTAGCAATACTTACAATAAAGATAGAAATGTGAAAAGGTGTTAGCTCAGACCATTTTTATTTATCTGACTGCTTGGCATGCATAGCTCAAAGGTTTTTACCAACACTATATACTGTGTACAATTAGGTACCAATTTTTCCTGGTTTTTATTCGGTAAAAAAATCTAAAAAAACATGTTACATTTCCACAGCTATGCATTACTTAGTGTTGGTCTCTAACAAAACCCCAATAAGATATATTAAAGATTATGGTTGAAATGTGGCAAAATGTGAAAAGGCTAAGGGGGTATAAATATTTTTGACTGGATTCTTGCTCATCAGTAAGACTTCTCTTTCATTTTCAAAAACAGAGGATAAAAATAGAAGACAAAGTTGTTTGACGGGCAGAACAGGTGTATGAGTGACTGTGTTACATCTCAGGGTCCAACACATTCTCTTACAGGTCAGAGTGCAGTGACACCACAGCATTTTAAAGCACCCTTTCCTTAAGCATTTTCCTTTTTTACCTTTTGTATTGCATATTACTTTCTAAATCTCAGAAACATTCTGTAAAAAAAAGTTCAAATTCCTGCCTAGATTGTCTGTATAGTCCATACATACCATGACAGAGAAGACCAGAGCAACTATGTTGATAGGATATGCTGGACAGAAGCACGCCAGCATGGTCATACAAAGATAGCTCCTGAGGGGAGGTGGAGGGTCCTGCTCCTCATGGTCAAAAATCGTGCTCCCGCTCAAGGAGTTTTTCATTTCTGAAACAAGCACACCGACTCCCTTTGATGGACGAAATAAAATGGTATAAAAAACACTTTAAGAGTCCATATAAAGCTGAAATGGTCTAAATAAAAGAAGAAAAAGGAAGAGAAATCCTGTTGATGTCAGCAATGTCTGCTGAGCAAGTTAGATGATGTTCTTTGGCTGTTATTCCATTTCGCTTCCGTAGGTTCTTCTGTTTGTAGGTAGAGAGGGTGGAAAGCGAGAGGTGGAAGGGGATCTGTGACCCTGCTGGCCTCTGTCCAGCTCCTGACTGCAAATGTCGGGATCAGACTGGTTACTACTGCTGCTTCGGCACCTCACAGAACTAAGAGCTAGTCCTCTGTCATATTGTGGTTGATGCATGCATTTGTTTCTAGTTAATAAAGCTGTATTATGTATTTATTTGTTAAAAATGATCCAGTTTTTTAAATCTTTAGTCAATGCTTTCATGGCCTGATGACACGCCTGACTATGGAACGTTTTGTGGCAGTGGCATGTAGGGGGTTCAATTCAATTTATTTTGAGACAATCCTGGTCTGAAAAGCAAGGAGTGGTTGACAGAGAGCATTCAGCAAAGTAATCATGCATCTACGTACCCACATAGCACTATGTCTTTTTTATTGTTGTTCCTCGGTGTGTGATTTGTATGATATATTTTTTTATACAAAAAAAGTAACGTAAAGGGCTTTATAGATTAAATATGATCACATTTATACCCTCCGCTCCAACTCCCATGTGCAGACACATTCAAGAGCAACATTTGAAAAAAGATGGACAATGGGCCGAGTACAGATGACCCAGGTTAGATATGGATACACCATCATAGGTGCTACCTGCACCGGCAGTCGCACATCAGCAGCAGCCAAGGCATACTTTCTGGAGGGAGAACACAGAGGTTGGAAGCTGTAAACAATCTGAAATGGTCACAACCCTGTGGCCCTGGAAGGAAGAGAGTTGAGGACATGTTTAATCCAGGGGAGGTTTTGTGACCATTTAGTAGGATCATGTTCACAGAGTATATGCATAGTTTTATCTGTACCTCCTGAATAATGCGTTCCGTCTGCCCATCAGATTCCTAGAACACTCTCCAGAAACAAGAGGCAAACTGGGCGCCGCGATCAGAGACAATGTCAATGGGGATATCGTAAAGCCTGAATACCTCTTGGGCTAGGATCTCTCAAAGTTCCTTGGATATAGGCAGTACTCAAAGGCCCCATGTTTTAATGGCACCATAAAGATTTACGTTTTTTTTGTGAAAGAATGCATGTTTTATAAGCAATGTACCTTTTATAGAACTCATAAGCACATCCAGTGGTGTGTTTTAATACTGTTGATTTATTTTTTATAAATAATACCAAGAAATTCAAAAATTACAATTATCTTTTTCGGACCAACATGGAGCCATCTGCTAGAGGACGTTTAAACCCATCAGCCATTAATTAATATGTACTGATGTGTCGTCCTACCTATCAATGTACTATAGTTTTGTATGCGTAAAATACTTTATTTTTTGGAGGTCACCCAAATTAGCTCCAGCCCAGGAGCCACTATCCTCCTAGATCCTCTTTGTGCGCATGACCTCCCCCAATGGATTGACCACATCCTAACAATAAAAACAAGTCAATATGATCGAGCATACTGTCACAAATTGCTTTAGAATAATTTATTAGGAACTTCAAATTGAAATTGTCAGAAAACAAAAATAAAAAAGGAAAGTTTGGCAAGGGACAGTAAGAATCTTTACGTAAGCTCACACAGAGCTCCACTCCAAAGATTGGCCCTTTTTCATACATCACCAAAACAAAAGGCATCTTCAAAAGCAATATACAAGGGGAAAACATCTCAAAACAGAAAAATATAGATCATTTTTTCCAGAAAATAAGTGTTAATGCCGCAGAATTTTCCACTTCTTGTCTATTACCAATAATAGTACTATTTTCATTTGTAGGTAAAAAATAACTTATTGCTTTATTGTAAGTTTAAAAAGTTACAGTGTTGGTGTCCAGCAGTAGTTTCTATTTATTTATATTTTTCAAAACCATGTCCCAGCCTGTCTGACAAAGGAGCTACTGGCCGCATCAGGAAAGTTTTGTGCCAGAAAAAGAAGATTGAATAGGCAGGGAACTTATTTTGCAAATCTGTTACAGCTTAACCTGCCAGCCAGAGTCACCTTCTACTGAACTCCTGTATCAGAACCGACTGGGAATGTGACCCTGTTCCATTTCTGGTTTCCTGGCTCTGCCTGTTCACCTCCACATGGAGCAGCATTATTAGAATAAACAATTATATGCTGGTTCAAGAGAAGCACAGGTATAGAAGAAAGTCAAGTGAGAATTGCAGGCAAGCAAAAATGGAACAGGATGATCTTTTTTTTTTCAGTACCAAAGAAAAAAGGCAATTAAAATGCTCCTCCGCTGCCAGAAGTAGTTCCATATTACACTCTGTATGTATGCGCACAAACATGGACTCACACACGCTCAGACGCAACCACATGCACCTTCAAACAGTGATAAGAGGACAGAAAAGGATTGTGATTTTTTTTCCTTTTTTTACAGCTGCGTTCTGAGAATGTCCTTCATTTGTCTTCACGGTGGGCAACACCGCAAAAAGAAACATTTGTTTAAGTAATAGAGCAATAAAACAGAAACATTAAGAGAACCGCTCAAAAAATATATATATATATACCATGTTCAAAAATGGGAAGTCAAGCCAAAACCCCACTCCCCTGAATCCCCAATTTATCCTGCTTTAAGGTTGTTATCATTCCGTAAGTCCATTGTGTTGAGCAGAAAAAAAGTAGCTTGAAGATGCAAGAGTAAAGCAGTTCTGAAGTAAAGCGAAAAACAGATGACTAGTTAATGGAGCAAATATAGCAAAAAAAAACTCCTGAAAATGTACATGAGAGCACACAGCTGCAGTTCATTTTCTCCTGCTTTAAGGTTGTTGTTCTTTCATAAGTCAATTGTGTTCATCTAAAACAGGTAGCATAAAGATGAGCAAGTCAAGGTTTGCACTTTTTTTAGAAAATAAAGTAAATAATAGATGACTTTTGTGAATTAATTTTCCAAATATATATAACAAACTCTTTAAATTGTAGCAGACTACTGCTACTGCAACAGCTTTAACAGTTACTTCTCCATAAGTCAGTGGTGTGTATCTGAGATGTTACATGAAGACGTAAAGTCCACTTGCACTTTCTGAAGGAGTGAAGCAAACATAAAGGGACTAATTTCTTGATTAAAAGTGTAAACACACCAGTTAAGGTTTTTCAAAATGTACTTATGATAGCAAATTGTATTTTCTCCAGTTGTTCATACTTACATCAATTTTGTGAATCTGAAACAGTTTACTGATGCAAGAGTCTTGAATCTTTTTTAGGCAGTATAGCCAAGAAAATGAATAGTTTTTTTTATTAACAGAGAAAAGACCAGATAAGATCCCAAAGAATATACCGCCCTGCACTGCGTCTTCTTGTTCTTTAAGGAGATATTTTTCCATAGTTAATTTGTGTTTAACTTAAGTTTCATGAAGATACAAGAGTATAACTTGAACTCTTAAGGAAGTAAAGCAAAAAAAAGGGGTGATTTGGTCAATTAACGGAGCAAATATACCAGACAAACTCCTGAAGGTGCTCATTTCAGCAATGCACTGAAGTGACACAGGAGTGTACTGACCTACAGTGTGCACATTTAACCATATGCATACTGTTAAAGTAGTGAGATGCTCGCAGACAGTAGCATATGACATCCAGTCAAAACCAACCAATGACAAACCCCCTCCATCCCACCCCGTCTATATGTACAATATCTTACAGGAAGACATAAAAGCATTGCTTTAAAACCAATTACAGAATAAAATACCTTACAGATTATCAATATTATGTCAGTATTAATAACAATATTACAAAGGTTTTGTTTTTTTAAAGACTACCAAAATATACATTTTTGTTGCATTTTTTTTCCTTCTGTTTTCAGTGACAGTTGCAGTGTAAAAAATGACTTTTTGTTGGGTTTGTTCTTCCTTTGTTAAAAATGCCCCCATCTCACGCATTTGTTTTTTTTAACCACATCAGTAACAACTTTGAAAGATTTCATGATAAAATAACACATCACATTATAATAAAATCATTTGAAAAATCAATAGTGTTCCTCCTTGTCCTACTCCAGCGGGGTTTTTTTTTCTTCTTGCAGTTTCCTCATCTCAGCTTCAATAGAAGTAATAAATGGGGAACTGAGGAAGGATGGTGGGATGGGAACTGGTTGTTGCATTAAGTGAGGACAACAAAAAAAAGAGACGAACTGGGGACGTTACGTCGAAGTGAGATTAGTACAGCAAAACGAGAGTTTTTTTAAAAGATCTTCAGTCGGTGGGTTGCGCCACGTGGTGCAAGAGAGCCCGCTGGAGACCCGTGGCCAGCCAATCAGATTGCGCTGTCAAAGGGCACCCAGCTTTCTGATTAGCACAACAGCAGAGTGAGGAGGAGCCTTCCGATCCTCTGTGATCCTGAGCCTCCTCAGTGGTAGCCATTAGTAAATGCAGTTGCAATCAGAGGACCCTAAGGACACAGAGGCAAGAATGAATGCACCCTTTGTGAGTATATATGTGCAGTCTTGCATGTTTTTGATATAACAAGCGTGACCTACCCCTAGACCATGACCGAACCCTGTGTTAGGGGCGGGGCTAGCGGCGCTGATGTAGCTGCTGACTCCTGAGTCTTGGTTGGCTGCAGCGTACAGGTCAGCCATTGGTCCGGGGCTACTGGTGCCCAGAAAGCCAGCTGTGCGTGAGGGGTTGGAGCCTGAGAGGAAGAAGATACTAGTCAAGCTTGGAGACCAGAGGGCTTCACACACACATGCTTTTAAATATATGCCTTTATTTGTTCAAGCCAGCCTTTGTGCAAAGATTCTATCTAAAGCAAGCATACAGATATGCAAAACACAGTTGCAGACATACCTCTGACTACTGCCGCTGCTGCTGCCGCCATTGGTCCATATGCAGTCAGGGGAATGGCTGAGGATTATGCAACAAACCACATTATAGCACAAACATCTCATTGTGGATCACACTATCACAACATAATGCAATAATCTACAGCTCAGTGTGGCTGAATCTACATCTGCTCACACATCTGTCATGTCATTTCAATCCAACTGCTGAAAGGAGGCAAAAATGCATTCAGGATACAAGATCTGAAAGCATCTGGCTCTGGGTTCACGGGATAAGAAAAAGACGGCAGGGGTCAGAAGTCCGAGTGAGGAGTTTTGAACCTAAAGGTTTAAAAGCACAGCTGCAAAGAAATGCTTGCAGATCTGGGTCTTGTGTATAAAATAAACCTAAAGATGTATGGTGTTCTGCTGTGTCGGGAGAGGTGGAAAATAACCCCTCGCTCACTAGGCCTTTATGAAAGAAATAATTTTTCTCTCAAGTATGAGAGAAGTAACACAAGTCTGTTGCATCCTCTTAACTTAAGCTTATTTTCCTCCTGCACTTTTTGTGCCACAAAAGCTGGTCCCTGTGGTCATGTGATCATATTTATGTATGCTTTACAATTCACTATTTTCTGTGCATTAAGGTGGTTCCATCTACAACACAGGAAATGGGAGGTAAAACATGGAGACACTGACCAAAAGATCCCATGGCTAATATTGAGTTTAGTCAGCTGACTTTATTTAATCTTTAATCAACTATGGTTCCTCGTAAACAAAACAACAAAAATCACTCCTAGAACAATTGCAATGTTTGGGATGATGTATAGTTATATTTTTAATCTATAGAGTTTTGGATGCTAAAAAATGACAGATTTTCGAAGTCTATCTTATAAAATAGGAAATAAACACATTTAAATTCATGGTTAGAAAGTGATGTCTTTAAAAATTGAAGGTTTATTAAAGCTTTTGTAAGAGTAATAGTAGTCGGTGTGTTTAGCAGCTTGTCTAACGCTGCCAGACATTCATCAAAATGATAGCTTCTTAGTCATCCCGGATTCAGCTGATACTGAACAGAACCAAATAGGCAGCAGAGCTTTTAAGAGTTATAAATACCAGAAGTGCCATAGCTCAGACTGACCATGAGTCAGAGCGAATGTGTGGCATCGTTCTGTTCACTAGGATAGCCCAAAAGGAAGGATGTACTGATCTGAAAATCTGGTCAATAACCAATAGAAATATTGCTCCAATGGATGATAACTGATATTCACCGATATATCCCCTAGGCCCACAAACATCTCCAATAACAGTTATTAATATCAACCCCGTTTTGATTATGAAACAAAAACCAATGTGTAATACATTTACCAACTGGCTGATACTGATATTAACGCCAATATATTGTGCATCCCTACCAAAGAATAAAGAAGGAATTTTTCTGTATAATTTTATTTATTTTTTTACGTGTCCTGTCTAGCAGTTTACTAATCAGAATTGGTGCCTGAGTACCAAGTACAAGCCTGACAGATTTACTTTCCCAAGCAGAGCATTACAGCTTTGTTGTAATACTCCACTTGATATATATGTATGAATAATCTTTATTAGTGATTACTGTGCGTTTAATTTGTTGAAGTTATGGAAACGAAATTGAGATAAGAAGGAAGGAAGAAAGAAAGAAGATGAAGAAGAGAAACAGGACCGGTAGAAGTGTGAACTGAGGATACAAGATAGGGAGACAAACAAAGAACACGAGAAAACATCCCCAGTCCTCCACCTCTGGAGGAAAACAAGTGGGAAAACAAATTGCTGCCCTGGGACACACTGACGGAAGCCAGGTTTTAGCAGGGTTTCAGCATTTTAAGAGCTTCAGGCAGGTGCTTTTTTTAGTTGTAAAACTAAAATGTAAAAAAAAACAAAAAAACAGATAAACAGCTCGTTCTTTAATTAACCGTAAAACATATTTCTTTTATATAGTGAATACATATCAAGCTCAAGAGAAATGTATTTAGAATAAGTGAGAGCAAAGTTGCTTTTTGCATTTATACACTGACTGACCTCTGATCTAGGCTGCTATATCCAGGAGCTAGCTTCTGTCAGTTCTGGTAATTTTGCTCATTCGCCATTTTAACCTTTGTAGTTTAGGTTGTTTTGTCCCAAACAACTGCAGATATAAAGAAGCTGTCTGCCACAGGACATCATTTTATACATACAGTGGGGGTGATTTGCCAAACGGCCGAAGCAAACTAACCTGGAACCAACTTCGGTAAATACCAGGAAAGCTCAACGGAAAAATGCTGGTAGCCTTTTGGAAATCCAAGATCTTTCCTCTTTTCCACTAATGGATACGGCATGGGTTGGTTACACTATTTTATGTTCCGCCGTTTTCAGAAGAGCACCAGTGGAACTTTCACTGGACAAACAGGGTTAAATATATTGTTTGATTGTAACTATGGGCTACATTTTTATACGTATTTAGATTAAATTAATCAACAGAAAAATTCCCAGAAGTAGGAGTGTCTTGCCAACCCAAACCCTAAAGTCCAATATGGCTGCATTTAAAAGTTTCTAAAAATATGTTTTTTAATTGTGAATAAACCTAACCTCTTAAAACAGTTTTACATGGAAGTTCCAAATCATTTGGTCTTTCTTAAAGAGGAGAATGCTGTTTCACAGAATCTGTTTTCTCTCTCACTCGCACACACAAAGACACACAAGTTAGTATTGCTACCCATATTAGGACCGTGCATTGACTTCCTTTGATTATTACTAATCTATACCTAAGCCAAAGTGAAACTCATTTAACACCATACCTCTAAACCTAACCCCTAACCCTAAAAAGGGGAGTCCACTGTATTAGGACCGGGCTTCATTCCTAACAAGGTCCATCGGACCCAAGAAGGTTAGTGAATACCCCAAATCTGGTCCTAAGAAGAGTAGAAAACCAAGTATGACACAAAAAGTGTGACATTAACCTTTGCTCCAAGTATACGTGAACTGATGAAACTGGCTTCAGAAATATTCTCAGCTCCGTTAATTATGGCTATTAGTGGTAAAATTTGGTAACATTGATTACTGCCAGTCAAAGTTTTACAAAAACTGGTGGTCAAAAAGTGGCCACAAAACTCTAACTGGTGCGTCTGTATTTAAAGCTACAACACATAAAGCCAGAACTAACTCTCCTACTAACAAGGGTTCTGTGATGTTTTTATTCTCCATTTAGCATAAAAGACTCTAAGTGCAAACAGTTTGATTTGATGTTTGGCTATTAAATGTTTTTGGAGTTTTTTCCCACTCCCATGGCCTTTAGAAAATAAAGGAGCCACTGACCTGTCAACTCAGGGGGGTGGGACGATGCCAGAAGGGGGGTCCGCTCTAAGTGGAATTCTAGAAAAAGAGAAGGTCAAGAGAGAGAGAGCTTTGTTAATGCAGTCACCATACAGAAGCCGAACTACAAAGCTAAAGACACAAAACACCAAGATGAAGGCACAAGTCCAGAAAGAAAAAAACAAAACTCCTTTAAGAACGACAGGAAGTCAGGAGCAAAAGGAAAAGGAGGAGTCAAGTGGTCTAAATGAAAGGGAGTTACATAAGCAGATCAAATAAACAGACTCATCAAAGAGGAAAGAATCGAAATTATTTTAAAAAATTATAGGAAAACATTAACAACTAATATTTACGTTTAGAAAGAAAAAACTGAAGCTTTGGACCAAAAAATATAAATAAAAATAATTTGTAAGCCTCTTTTTATCAGGAATGTACTTCCACAGACATAAGCCAGACAGGAAAACATGCTGTATGCTTTTCTAAACCTTCTTGTCTGCAGAGCCACAAACAGCCAGGTGTGTTAGAGATTTAAAACAAATGTACCTGGGAACTGGTAAGTGTATCCGGGTGCTATTCCAGAGTAACTGCGGCTGGTGTAGGTAGTAGTCTGAAAACCTGGGTAGCCTGTGAGAAGGGGAAATAATCATCCACCATGTCATTGTCATTAATCAGAACATATCCTATTCGGTACACAAATGTTATTATTTTAAAGAATTGCTGATCCCATAGATACCATGACACCCCCCCCCCAACATTTTTTTTCTTTCTTTTTTTTTTCTAAATTACATATTCTCATTTTTAAGTTAATTTTAAGTTAACCTCAAGGCCAGTTGGAATATACCATTATGATAAATGGCTTTTTAAATCACTTGAATACCCATGGTTTTCAACGAGGAATCAGAAAGGAGGGGGTTTTGTTACTCCACACAGAACTATCTCAAACACCCAGTAGGGGGAGCCACTCAGCTACAGCAGAAAGAGTTCTTGCTTTTCTCAATGAAAATATCTACAAACGCTATTTTCCTCCAATAAAAGTCCTTCACTCTTTGACTTCCATGTTTCTCATACGCCACAGATGAGACATCAATAACACGAATTTATAAGTATGATTCAAGACCTGTTATGTTGAAACGTTGACTGATATGATTGATCATGATATTGACAGTAAATAGAGCAAACTTTAAACAGCATTGAAGAAGCTGCACCCTTTTTTAACCGTGTGGCAGAAAAAAAGATAAGCAAGCAGGAAGGAAAAAAATCGAAATGTTGGATCTGTGTTAAAATAAGGAGCTATTTCACGTTTGAGTGCACTGGATCATCTCTAGGTAAATAAAATACAGAGTGACAGACTCGATCAAATTTGTAAGCGTTGTGAGCTAATAGCTAGCTAACAGTTTTTAATGAGCCTAGACTCGATTTGAATATCTCTAGTTCATTATCGACACTCAAGAAAAAGGGATTGAAGAAAATGAAGGATCCTTTAATCAATGTCTTCTGAATCTGGATTTGATCATGTCTAGTCCAAAGTCTAAAAGAAAGAGCTACGAAAAACAAACATTTGCAAACAATGCTAAAATACTGGCTAACCATTAGCCACTGCTGATTCTCAATTTAACATCTGTTCCACCACTTCCCATCAACTTTAAAGCATAGTTTTTCAATCATCTTTTAGCACTAGGGGCACAGAGCACAAAATCACAATGTAACCTCAATTGAGGGACCTATGCCAGAAAATTTGGAGATATACATTTTTTTCAAGTTTTGAGTCATTTTCAAAAAACTTTTTTGTTACTTCAGTTTATTTTGTTCACTTCTATATTTTCTTGTTTTAGATCATACCTAACATGCCAATGCCCAGCATGAAGGTGTCCATCCCATAAGGCATCACTCTGGAGCGGCCCCTGGCAGAGCCTGTTGGCGTCATTACTTCTTTGGGCTGGGCTTTCTTACACTCCACCTAAACCAAAGTAAAAAATGAATTAGTGTTTATTAAAAACTGCAAATCTGAAAATAAATAAGATTGTGAGCATGATTCCTTTTATGTAGACAGTAGGTATACACATGTTTCTTTTATTAAGGTAAAATTTGGCTTAAACAATGTTTTAGAACCGTGGTACTATAAAGTATTTTATTATACAGCAAACAAAGTGCAGAAGTTAACCTAGTAGTGAAGCAGCAAACAAATCAGACTTATTATTATTACAGCTTGTCCTATCACAGCTAGTCTTAAAATGTCCTTATAGCACTAGCGTTGAGAATAAACACCGTACTTTAGCATGGCCTACACTAAATGGAAAGCCGCAACATGACCTTTTTATATTTATTTTTAAAAAAATCATGTTAACAGGTCGACCAGAATCATTTCTCAAAAAATGTGTCTACTCGGCTACACTGCCCAACAGTGACCTGGATCTGTTTGTTGACTGTCTGTTTGTTTGTAATGATCTTGGACAGGTTGTACTGTAAAACTGAATTTCCCCTCGTGGGACAATAAAGGATTATTCAATACTCCGATCAGAAACACACTCATTGTATGAGATATGCCTGTGATAGCACATTTGTGGTTAAAAACGGCAGCACAAGTTTTCTACAGAAATGTGCCCTCTATAGGGCATCTCTAGACTGGGAAAAAAAAACAAAGACATTAGAGACCTGAAGTGCATGCCTTCTTTTAAAAAAAGTTTTAAAAACAAGTTTAAGTATTTGCATTAAGATAAGATAAGCCTTTATTATTATCACAATGGAGAAATTCACTTGTTACAATCAGCTTTCAGAATAGGCAGGAAATGAGCACACAAGAATTAAATGGTAAGTAGAGGTATCTTAAATACAATGAGTATCTAAAGGTATCTTATATACAATGACTATCAATAGGTATGTTATATACAATATTACAAAAAGAAATATAAAAAATGAATAATATAAAATTTCAAAGAAATAGGAACTGAAGGGGGCAGAAATGTACACAGTGGGGGATCAATAACTAACAGGCTATAATAAAAATAGTATTAGCAGTGCAGGTTCAACCTAGTACAAAGGGTTGATAAAGTGACACAGATAAGTGGCGTAGATACAGAGATTACTTTAACAATTTATGTATTCTACTGCATGCTGCATACATTTCATATAATTTGATGTATTATTTATGTTCAAATGGTATTTATGTGATTGTTTATTTTAGTTTCGTACTTGATTTGGATGGACCCCAGGATATTAGTAACCACCATGGTGGAAACTAATGGCAATCCTAATAAATAGATTTTAAAAAACTCCCCCACCTTTTGCTGCACAATGCTGGTGAGTGGACTGAAAGAACGTTTCAAATACTTTTATCCTTACTTACAAGAAAAATAAGATTATGCTGTGTGGGAATATTTCTAATCGGAAATAAAACTAAAGGCATTGAGTGGAAAAAAAGAAATCCACCAATCACTCTCATTAGAGTAACACTATTTTAAAACGGCAGTTAGCAACCTATGAACGACATGTAAATTGCAGGCTTTAACTAAGCAGACTTGCAATATAATTAACCTGCTAATATAGACAGGATTTTAATAGGTGTAACATTCTGCACAATAAACACATGGAATCTACTGTAAGGTATATATTATGTAATTGGGACTTGATTATTTTTTCCCGCTGTCGTAGTACATGCATTTAGTAGTACACAATAGGTCATGTAGAGAAAACAAAAGCCTGCTGTGTGTAATGTTCCAGTAAGTAAAGTATCAGAATACGAGGGCAGACATCAGCAAACAGCAGATATCAACACAATGTTCATATCTTGTTAGATAGATGCCTGGTTCGCCATTAGGCTATCAGAGGTAGCAGGTAGTAATGGGAAAAATGAAACCCCATGAACCAATGACACTGTTTAACACAGGGGTCTGCAACCTGTACCATCCAAAAGAGCCGTTTTGCGCTTAATCCAGATAAATAAAACTCATTCAGAGCCGCAAATGACCTTTAGAAAAACTTAATTTTGGATTTTTTTTATAATAATCTACTGGAGTAACATGTGTTAATTCATAAATATGTACTATTTTAGGAAGGTACTATAGTTACTATTTTATTTCAGTTTTTAGGTTGAGGTAAAAGAAAGAAATAATCATGAAATGTTAGCGTAAAGAGGACAGATTCATTTTCTTCTGAGTTTTTGACATTTGTGGCAAAATTATGTAAAAATGCACATAGTTTTAGTGGAAGGTCTAAAGAGCCACTTGAGGCTCCGGAGCCACAGGTTGCAGAACCCTGGTTTAACACATAACTAAATGGTTCACTACTCGAGGCTTCACTTAAATGGTTCAAAACGCTGCCATCTGCTGTGTAATTAAATGTATTACAAGCAAAGTTATATGCTGTAGCCCCTTATGTGAATCCCTTTGGTAGGTTAAGTCAATAAAATATACATATATATACATATATATATACACATATATATATATATATATATATATATATATATATATATATATATATATATATGTGTGTGTGTGTGTGTGTGTGTGTGAGAGGGAGAGCCCAAGAGAGAAAGAGAGAGAATTACTTAAATTGAATTCCAATGAAATTATCAAACAAATAAATGCTTTTATTCATTTTTTTTTTAAATCTAAACGTTTTTCAGACGTTTTGGTTGAACCAGTTTCTTTTACACAGAATTTCTCCAGCCTTTGAAAAAAACTCTTTCATGTGGGACGGACGGATTTATACTTTCACACCTTATAATGAGCCATCAACTCAAAATATTACCACTCTGGGGAAGACTTCCTTTTTTTTGCAGGCGCTCTTTGTAAAAAGGAAATTGGATTGTTGGTGTATAAACTTAGATTATGTGACTGCAGAAGAAAGTGCCCACACCTAACGGGAATGCATCATTCACCGTAAACGCATACCAAAATAAACACGCAGACTTTTAGCCAACTCCGAATTGTAAAAAAATATTTATATATCCTAGTCAGATGTTCAGCTAACTGGGTGACCAGCTCAATAACTCACTACAAACACTGCAGTATGCTGCGAGATTCAAAGCAAGTGTAATTGTCCTACATTCAAAAACACTGCTGCCGAAACAGCTGATAATCTCCTTTGCGGTCGCCATATTTGTTTTGCCCTGAGTCCGAGTCCCGTACTCTTTAGGCCTACTCTGCCCCCTAGTGGAACTCTCCAGTAGTACGTGCAGTGAGCAAGCAAATACGTCCCCAAGACGCAGTTTATTCCTTCATATTTGCTGGTGCCAATGTCAGGTTAAAAAACAAGTATATTTCCGCCCTTACTGTTAAAATGCACTTCCAATGAAGTGAGTATTGGCAAAACTGGCTATTGTGTTTATTTTGAGGCAATAGGGAGTGTTATTGGGAGCTGCTGAAAGTAACTAATAAAGTAACTTGTAATCTAACTGAGATATTTTTAATACAAAGTAATAATTAAAGTATTAAGTTCCTTTTGGAAGGAGTAATCAGTAGTCAGTAATCATATTACTTTTTCAAAGTAACTGTGGCAACACATTCTTGACGCTCGCCTCGAAACGAGACTTCATCCGGCACGCCCAATTTTGGGGACACGCCTTGGAGCCCCAGTTTATGTGTCCCATCACTAGTGGCAGGGTCCAGGCTGGCAGGAAGTAGCCACTCTGGACTCTAAAACTGAGCTCATGTTGTTAGAAGATAAATATTGATTGCTAAATACTATTTAGGGGTTTAGATTAGAAGGGTTGAGAAGGGATATGAGTATGAACAGTATTTGATTTGTTCTGTCCCTCCATATTTTGCTATCATGTTATAATAAATAGTAACACACCTGAAAGACTCGGTCTCATCTTTAAGAAGAAGATATTTTTATCTGTAACACTACTATTCAGGAAAGCAATGTAAAAAAAACTAACGATTAAAAATGTTATAGATAACATTATAAAAGCTATATTATAGATATTCAATATTTTAGGAGCACCAGAACAAACATGACAAATAAACCAATTAGCTTATGTTATATACATTTTTGTGGTAATAATTCTCAGTAGCCTACCATTTTGTTGTTGATCTCGTGGAAATGGATCTCACAAACTTTCTCAACCACATCTTCATTTTCAAAAGTGACAAAACCGAAACCTGTAAGAGACAAACAGAAAAAAAATGTTTGTAATATTTTGGCTGCTCCTCGTCTACCAAAAAAACCCTCCAAATAAATCAACATTTTGCTCCACATTCACTGCCATAATACAAAGCGCAGAGTGGGGAGGTGACCCTTGCCATGGTTGTCAATCATTAATAAGAATAATACAGAAGGGGGGAGAGTGGGTGTGGTTTTCTTAACAGATGATCATCAGTTTCACCGCTCTTCTTTTTCTTCTGCTCCCCTTTGCCTTCATCTCCTCGCTTGTCTTGTTAAGTTACATCATCGCCCGAAGCCATCTTGACTCTGTATGGCGACCCTCAGCGGGCCCTGCCCTCAACCACAGAGCGGACAGAGATAAATGGAGCAGGAGGGGAGGCGAGAGCGGAGGAAAGGCAAAACGATGTGATTGGAGGGAAAAACGCAGCCTGTTTTGCAGCAGTTCACCTAATGACTCTATCACGCTGCTTCTCCTTTCATTTCCAGGGACCCATTTCATGATGTCAACACACATTTGCATAAGGTTTATGTTTGTGTGTCATGTTAACTGTTACCTCTGTGTCTGTTGGTTGTTTTGTCGAACATGAGCATAGCATCATCAACCTGAGGAGACAAAGCAGACAGGACATGAGCTTGGACATATTAACACTCACACATCACTACCCAGCATGGGGTGCCATTGTCCCTCTTTAGCATAAGAGAAGGGAAAACAGATGGAGAGGGTGGATGGGGACAAAGGACGGGGCTGACAGGTGACAAAGGAAGGGACTGCAAGGGGTGGACCAATGAAGGAATACAGCATAGAAAAATTACATGAAATACAACCTATTAGAGTTAAATGAGGAAGAGTTGGAGGAAACTCTTCCCAATTCTTCTTTCGTTCACTTCACTTCTCATAAACTTTGTCCAGCTCTCTCATGGCTCATTTTCCCCTTTCATTTGTTCTCCCTCACTTTGTCTTTCTTTCCCTCCCTGAAAAGTTTACTATTCCCATGGAGACTCTGTAAAGAATTTCAATTAGAAGAACTTGCACACACCCCCCTCCCTTTTAACACACAACTCATTTCATTGAATAGGATGGAGAGTTAGGGGGTAGAAAACAGAAGTGACCGAAAGTGAAAGGAGAAAAATAAAAGCATGGTTTCAAAAAATCAGTCGAGGATAAAGTTGGAATGAAGGGTGGAAATTCTGTTAGAGAAAATTGTGAATGTTAAAATGCAAAACAAAGTGATTCAGGGTCTTTGTCAGCACGCTCCTCTTTTATTCTCACTCCTCTCCCTCCTTTTTGCACACACTCCACTGCCCTATTCATATTCCACCCCCCCACCTCCTCCTTTCCTCCCTCCCTCACTTGTCCTTCAATGGCAGGAAAGTTTACAGCTCCTGCTTGAGCTTCGACAGCATAAGAACAAGGAACACAGAAAAGCCAAAAAAGCTGAGAGAATCAAACTTTTATGTCGTCGGAGTCTGCGGCGCAGGCCGGACACGTGCGAAGTATGACCACACGGCTATTTCCATTTGTCAACATCAGGTGAAACTTAAACCGGTGTAACATGAGAAGCAGAGGCCCCTGAATGATCCAGCCGTCCAATTTCAGACACTTATCTCACATGAAAAACAAGACATGCTCGCTTTCAGGTGGATGAGCATGCACAAGATCAAGGTTGTGACAACAACCTTCCTGACTATCTTCTCTGTCAACGTATAACCTGATCACACATACAGAGCTCCTCCCAACCTCTATGCCTGTCCTTCATTCAGTTTTTATCCTCCTCCTTCCTCTCATCTCTCATGTCTTCCACCCTTCCGGTTGTCCAAACTCAATGACACAGCAGAGAGCTGTGGGGACACTAGGTAGGCAGCTGTATGCTAACATGCTAATCATCTACTATGACTGTATATGTGTGGAACTCACAAGCATGTTTATTCCTTTAAGTTTTAAACTGTTTCTTATGCCTATAATATGGTTTTATCATTCTGTGTTCTATAAACACATCTTAGTAGAATTAACTGTTCAGAAAGTCAAATACAGTTTGATTATTTTCTTCTTTTTTTGGAAGGTCAGACTGGCAAAAACACATTTCTGTGTGGAACCTCTCGCTAAAAAACTATGGTATATCAACAATTAATGTTTCTATGTCATTGAACCTTCTGAAACTATAAGTAATGTCAGCCTTTTTAAAGTTTTAAGGGATTTTATTTTCTCTACGATTGAGACACACACAAAAAAATGTTATCTGTATGTTGTGTTATATGTTATATGTAATCCTTTCCTGGTTAACTCCTAATATAAAGTCTTAAACTAGTCTAAAATTACAACTCTGAAATCATTTTGTCTTTATAACTGTAAAAACATGTTTCAAGCAAGTGGGGTTGGGCAGGTCAAAACTTTACAAAAATCAGATACTGGAACCCAGCAGCAAAACTATGATCAGTCCATCTCTAGTTACAACAACAGTTAGTCTATAAATGTTATTTTGAGGTACATGAAGGTAAGATCATGTGTGCAAGTTCTGCACATTGTCAAAACCAACACTGTTACTACTACTATCATCTTACTATACCTTGCTACATTATATGTCCTAAAGAGAAATCAGAATCAACTAAAACAGGTTCAGGACGTCAGATCGTTGCATCGTTGCAAATTAGTCATAAAATTCAGATTGGCACACGCACAGCTAGCCATGCAATTGGCATTGCATTAGAGCTATCTATTTTAAAATAAAGGGCTAACAGAACACAGACTTTGGGGCTGTGGTGTTTATTTTTCATAGATAAATATAAATATCTTCTGATGCACAAAAATGCTAATTTGTTTTAGTTAAAGATTTGCAAGCATATAACCTTTATAGGGGAAAGTTTTTTAGCACTTGAATGCCATGTGTTGTGCATTTAGTCTGTAGGAATGAAAAATAGGATAAATTAGTCAACCCTGGTGTTGTGGAGATATTTTTGCATACTGTTTTAGTTATATTTTTTAAGCTGTTCAGTTTCTTTATTATCTATTACGGTTTTTGAACTATCATGTCACAGTATTTGTTCTGGAACTGCTAAACAAGGCCACGGAGATCAGACTCAACATTTAATAAATCCACCATCTTTATTTCTCGCTGCATGTTTGTAGTCCCAGTTCAGAAATGCAGGAGTGGAAAAGTTAAAATGTTCAGTTGTTACATTATTAACCCAGTTGATTCTTTCCACCGTCCTCCTGCATCAGATCCTCTGTTAAGTGACAGGTGAAGTTTTCTTTTTCATGGTAGTTTACCCGCATTCGTGGGAAGGTATTTTTTTGCATGTCGGAAGGACAAGAGCTTCAGTAACCTGTGCCATCATCAAGAAGGATTTGCTGAAATACTTTGTCTTAATGAGTAATCAGTTCTAACGACGAAAATAAAGGACACAGCAAAGCTGTAAGCTTCAGATAACAATACATTTAATGCAAACTTTGTTTTACACATTCATCTTTTGCCTATTGGCCATTCTTTTGATAGCATTAGCATCTGACTTTCTTACTTATGTTAGCAATATGTGCTCGGTATTTTTACCTCCCCGATGACATATGTCTCTAAATGGTACTATCACAAAAACGTTTTTTACATTATTTTTCAATTTTTTGTCTTGGAAAACGCAGGATCCTAACAATAATCCTGTTGGCTTGATGCTAACAGTAGCACACTAACAACCTTGGGGTCTTGTGTGGAACATTGTGACTCAGCGTTGCATAAATAAAATCAATAAAATAGGGGGACAAATTAATCTCATTAGAGTAGCGTTACTATAATTATGTGGTATCTGACATGTAGTTTTGTGTTAGAAATTGCGGTGAGCATATGTCCCTATTAAATTTCTAACATTTTTCTTTGTTATTTTTCATGTAGTCTGCTTACTTTAAGACACAATTGTCATTTAGTAAAATTGTTTTCTTTATAATTTAAGAAGTGCGTCTTTGTTATAGCTTCTAAGTTATAAAGTATTGTTGTGTTAGTGATGGTGGTTAAGATGCATTGCTGAACATAGAACATTACTACTATTATTATTATTAATATAATACTACACAACTACTATTTTTAATAAGGTTTTGAACAGTTACTTTATATATAGTCAGTGGGTATTTTAGTTAAAAAGTTGTGGCTGGATGAAAAAACTCCTGACATCTTGTGAATATAAAGTTTCTGCAACGTTAGATTGTCGTATCTCTATTAAACTACAAAAATGGCTGACCGGGGTGAGTGAAAGGTTCTGTGACCTGGAGGGGGGCGGGATATGCAGCGCCCCAAACTGGATTTAAAGACACCGCAACATAACGACTTATTATCTAGACTCCTCAGAACAGGGATGGAAGAGGAGCCTGTCGAGCTACAGTGAGGAATTCAGACCTAAGAATTACAGTACTATTGTATTTAGACCATAACTGAATGATTTAGATGTAAAAAGGAAGAATTTAAAAGTATAATATGTCCACTTTAAATCATCAGTGGGAGATTAGAATATTGCCTAAACAAAAGCTGTTCTTACATTTTCTTTTTTTATTTATGTTCTTTTGCTACACGCCTTAAGAGAAATCAAAGGCGAAAGGAAAAAAAAGAGAGGAAAAAAAAAGGTACCAGGGTGTCAAACCTTAACAAAAACCAAATGCTGGAATAAAGCTTCAAAATTAAGTCAGTGCATTTCTAGCTCACCTAACTTTGCAGTAACATTAGCAGCATGGACTCTAAAAATATGGCTAACAAACATTAAGTTTGGCATATAGACCACTCTATCGTGTGTACGCGCTCTGAATACTCACAAGACCAATAAGAAAGTTGCTCTCACAATGTCCTCTGCCCATGGTGCTGTAAAACAATCTGATTGCATAGCAGTGGGAGTCTGAGATTGGTACAGCAGCAGTCCCATCACCAGTTATTCTCAAAAGTAGAAATATTCTCAAGTCCTATCATCTCAGACGTACAGAAACAAGGGTCAACCGAGATCCTGAGCAGCCTTTCGGGCCCAAGCTTAAAAATACTCGATTTCTATTGAAGCATACGACTATTGTCTGAAGAACAAGTGTTTGCTGACAAGTCCATTAAACTTTTCTCAGAGATTATGAAAGGTGGCATTCACATTTTTTCCCCTGCTGTCTCTTCACATCTCCCTCTTTGGTTTTCACTCTGGCCATGTCTTTCTAAACAGGCCAGCAGACAAAGTGTTCAGTCAAGCCTTCTAATCGCCAGCTCACATGGGTGAGTGGAGGCCCAACCCCCCCCCACGACCGCGCTGCAATTTCTCGTCTTATCCACTTCTTCGTTGGTCAACGCTCTAACATATCTACTCGTTTTTCTGCATGAGTAAAAAAAACTGGACTGGGATTTGGGGTTTGAATCAGTCTTCCTTTTCAGGTATCCTAGTTTCAGGTATGCTGAGTGGAGAGCTAGGATAATGAGGTATGAAAACAGGGATTCCCTGGCTTTAACAGAGCTGGCTATATGACAACGGATCATTATTAAATGGTCTTATGGTTAATACCAGTTTAAAACACTTCTGGGATGTCAATAAGTTCTATTTTTAGACATAGTCAAAAAGAAGAGGACTGTTCTCGGTTCAGGGGGATTACAAGACATCCACCTCAAAATTCAGATGTATTTCTCAAACAAACATGCTTTCTGCCGTCTTACTGGCCCGGAAACATTCACCAATAGGAGCTAAGTTTTTTTCAGTTAGAAAAACGGCATAAAAAAAAACCTCCAACTCCTCAGTTTGGTCGAAAGACGCCTGAAAGGGTCGACTTCACCATCCAGTCGTATGAAGTTTGCTTTGAGATGTATTGCTGTAAAATAATAAATTCCAGCACGAATCAAAGAGATGTGTTAAATGCAAAGGGTATTCTGTGTTTTTCTTGCAAGGCGGAGAAGCAGCATAAAAAAAATAAACAGGACACTGGACGCTGCAACATCTAAACCTGCACCTTTTAGCCAGGCTCAGATAATAAACAAGAAATACCTCCTGCTCAGCAGGAATGCGCTGTGGGATTGCCGCTATCCACGATACAGCTCTGATCTCACGTGTCCAAACAGTCCAAATATTCCCTAGTCCTGCGGAGGGAGTGTTGTCTTAGATATGAGTGTGTGTAATCACCGAGGAGAACTGATTCAGCACACAGCCGCAAACTGCCATTTTAGAAAAGCTCATCCATGTCAGCGCGGCCTACCTGAACGGGTGTGATGGTCAGACGTGGAATCTGCAACCGCGACTAATAATTAAGGCGTTTAAATTTGAACCAGTACCTGAAATATGGTAATAGCACAGGCATGAGTCAGAGGCCAACACTGAGCGAGAGAGAGATAGAAAAATCCCAGCCAGACACAAGACAGAAGGAGCTTCACGCTGTTAATTTCTTCCAAACCATTAGGCCAACAACCTAAAGCGGTGCTCATTTTCAGATTGTCCTGCTCACCGACAGCAGCCCAGGCGCTCACTTAATGTTTGTGACAACTGGATCAGTGCCTGTGAGCCCCACTGTCTGTCTGTGTTTCCACAAATGTATGCAAGCTCGCCTCCCTCTGCAGCCATGACGATGACACCGTCACACTTTTATACACGCACACACACGCACACACACGCACACATCTTCCAGTTCATGCAAATGCACACTTCTGTCTCTCTCTTTTTTTTTCAGAAGGTGGGGGGCAAAAATACACTGGATTACAGCGGGACAATGGGGAAAGATAGGTCACCACAGCAACAAGCAAAGAGGGAGCAGAAGCAGGGGCTTTTTATGTGGTACGGGATGGTTTCCGAAGTACTTGTTTTTGGGTGAGAAGGCAGATAATTGAATCAGATGGGTTTTGATAAGTTAAAACAACTCAGCGTAACTCAAAATGTAATGCATCAAGACAAAATTTCGTATATTTCAGTCTCATTAGTGAGCAGTGCTTTGCCACTTTACCAGTCACTATAGCTCCTCCAATCTGAGAGTCCCTCCCTTCTCTCTGCCCTTCAACCTTCCCTGAGATCCCCTCCCTCTGTCTCCATGGGGGGCTACTTCTTCCCTTTCAGCCCCCTGCCATCTCTCTCCTCCATTCCCCTCCTGCTCTTTTCCTCCTTCCTCCCTCTCCCCCGGCCACTCATCTGTCTCCACAGCATGGGCTTCTTTGACCAAATTTCATTCAAAGCGGCTACAGAAGGACAAACGATGAGGCTGAAAAAGCCTGGCAATTTGATTGAAAATGAGCAAAACAGTAAACAAAGAAGGGAAAAAGAACACATTGAGTTAGGATCGTGGCAGATTAGCAAAACCACCAATGAATGCAGAGTCAGTCTTAGTGTCAACCACTTTAATTGGTTTTCTCTACAAACTTTCCAACGAAAGCGGTTGGGAGCAGAAAAGGTTAGCAGATGTCTGGCATTGCCCAGAGGCACTAGTTCTTCTGTAGGGTGAACCTTTACATCTGCGATGGTACAAGGAAAGCCTGCGGTCTACCTCGGGTAAATTGACTAAACAACAAGTAAAAACTGATATGCTTGTTTAAACATGTGTAAAGAGTTGTCTACAGCACTGCAACACATCAGCTTTCTATTAAGAGCCTAAAATCATAACTAGCAAGCAGGCAAGAAAGAAACCTCAATGAAAAGTTAGGAGTACGCATTAAAAATAATGACTAGAGATTTTATTTCTAAACCTTTAGCCCAAAATAATTATTAGCTTCAAGTTGAATACTTCAAATATGGTTAATTTTAAGTAGCTCGGTTAGCTAAGCTAGTGAGCAGCTGGTCAATCAAAGAGAGACAAAATATTGCATGATTTGTAAATTATTTTCTGCAAAAAATGAGTTGCTAACAAACTACAATGAATCCCTGTACACATTTGTTCTGCTATTAGATTATACAAAACAGATACAAGCAAGCTGTAGTAAAATAATACAAGAACCCATTAATCCAAAATGGGGAGATCACCAAATTCTAGCTCTCTTTATTAGCTGTCCATTGATGAACTCTGTATTATTTATTTGATAATATAAAATTAAAATTTTTTGAAAGAAAATAATCATGTTATAAATGTAATAACCACTAAACGATTACAGTTTCTCAAGTTGCATAACTTTCAGGCCAACGATTTTGAAAAGCTAGTGTTGTGTGAGAGAAACTGCTGGACCAAGTCCTAATCATGGCAACCTTCTCTGCATATGCAGCCACTGAAAGCAAGTTTATGCAAATGTGTGTTTCTCCACCCCTCTCAAGTTCTGGCAGATTCAGCTCGTAAGTTCTACAGTGACTACTTCTGCCAAACTCATTTTGCGCAAATAACTGATGGACTGAGTATTAATCGCTTAAATCCAACAAAAGTAGCAAAAAAATGCAAAAGTGAGTGCAGTGGTATGAAAAATAAAGCCCTCCTAAATTCCATTCAGATGTTTCTGTGAAGGATAACACCAGGCTTGAACACACAGCAGGTTTGTAGAAAAAAACTCACCTTTCCAAACTGATCAAAGTATTGCTTCACATCTTCGATGGTTGTATTGACTGAAAGCCCTCCAACAAAGATCTTCTTTGTCCTGGTCACAAGCTAGAAACACAGTCATAATGAGAAGATATTCTTCATGAGACACAGATGTTGGCAAAAATGTTTTTGCTTAAATGTTTTCTGTTAATTCTACAACTTTAACATGTGCTTAGATCTGCATCAGTTCATGTAAGAAATGTTCTGCATTTAATCAGTTTAGGTGTCATTTCAGGAGGCAGGACAGGGGTCAGGGAGCAGAGAACGGGGTCATGGTGTCAGGCTAAACAAGTGAGTTGCAGCACTTTTCACGTGTCTTACTCCTATCCTAGCCAACCAGGATTCAGGGATTACAGGGTGATATATGACATCATCATCTCACCTTAGGCTGAGCCCGGCGGGGAAACGCCACCTTTGGGTCGATCTGCAGGGGAGAGATTTAAACCCAGTTATAAACGCTACCGGAGCAGACATAAAATTAAAGATTGATGGATTATTTTAAAATTCAGCATGAAGCACTGGGGTGATAACCCTTCCTCTCCTGAGTGTGCTGTTTATTTTTTATAGGGCTTTCATTTATGTTTAGGTTTAATTACATTCTTCAAAGTGCCTCCTACTAAGTTAGAGCTCATGCAACTCAATAACAAAATGTCAAAATGAGTAAAGGATATTAGAGGCTCCAATAAGAAGTACAGTTAAACCCAAAACAAAAAGCGTCAACATAAATTATTTATTAAGCCAAACCTATTAGGCCCTGTGTGAAAAAGTAAGACTAAAATCACTGCAGACGAACAAGAACCTGACAGCCTAAAACAAAAAAACGCATTTGCAATAAAAAAGAACAACAATTAAAAATAACAAAAAAAGATGGGAGAATATTCTGTGGACTGAGGATTTCAGAAAAGGAACCTCATACTGACAGTCCAACATGGTAGTGGTCATGTGTTGGACTGACCCATGCAGCAGGACATTGACCTGACCTGCAAGTCCAGATCTGAATGTCACAAAATAAGCAAAATGAAGATTCAACAGTGGCATAGTCAAAGTCCTGACATTTTATCCAATTCAGATGCTTTAAGGCTGAATTTTAAAAAACTATGAGAATTTTAAAAAATGGTGTGAAGAAGAGTGGGTCGAAATTTCTCCACCGGGACATAAAAAAGGTAATAACCCATTTTCACAAATATTTGACAACTGTTAATGCTCACAACAGAATAAGCAGTTATCCGATTTAGGGGGTGATTACTTTCCCTTATAGAAGCAGGTTGTTTTGGATAGCTTCTTCACTTACCAAATTAAACTCTCATTATAAAATGTTTTTTCTCTCCTGTTCACCCATGTTCTCTTGAATTTAAAAATGTGTTTCATAATTTAAAGTAGCAAAGAAGCAAAAGCAGAAGAAATCTTCATGGTGTCAAATAAATCTTCACAACTCAGTATTAACACAGCACAAGAAATGCAAACTATAATGCTGCATATTGTCAGTGCTTTGACTTCACCCACCATCAAATAATGTTATGTATTTATAGCAAAGTCACTAAGTCTGGTTCTGCTCTATTTTCTGTTAAGTAGCAGTCTTGTAGTTGTAAATAAAACCAGAATTAGTCACAACACACAAGTCTGTAAATCTGAAAGGAGGAATCTTGGAGAGGAGTGCTAAGGTCCAGAAATAGAAGGTATGCTAATCTGTGAATATGTATAGTAGCCCCTTGTTTACACAAGCCCCCACAAATGCAAACCCAGAAGCAACACAAACAGTCAATAGGAACAAATTAGTCAGTGCGAAAACAATTCATACTTTCTCAGAATTTTCTGCTGAGACACAGCTGGACCTGTATGAGGCACAAACTAGACGTGTAGCAGTCTAATGTCTGAAATGAGCATTTAATATTCTGAATAAATTTAAGATGGATGTGTTTGCTATTTCTAAATCTCTTAAATCCTAACAGCCACCATTTTGGATTAGTCAGATTTTACTGTACCCCTCCACCCCCCCAACTGGAATGTCTCAGCAGTGGTCAAGGTTGCAGATAAAATTAGAAATAAATGAGATTTGAATGTGCTGGCATTTTCATAATGTTAAATATGCAAAGCCTAGCCTGGCATTTTATATTTGAGCTGAATCTTGCGTTATTCACACTTAGGCCAGCTGAGAGAGATGATTTTAGGTCACAGGACCTTGTAGTGCATAATAGTCTTAAGGTTTCCATCTATGTTGCAATAATTGGATCTGTGAAGCAAAGCCTCTTGTGT
The DNA here is from genome assembly GCA_028564705.1 of Apricaphanius iberus. NCBI lineage: Eukaryota > Metazoa > Chordata > Actinopteri > Cyprinodontiformes > Aphaniidae > Apricaphanius > Apricaphanius iberus. Next base: position 700,304 of record JAPXFQ010000846.1, on the reverse strand, counting down.
CTCACATGGTCGCTATTAGGTGTATTGAATTGCAACTGGCAACTATAGTCTTTCAAATAGCCCAAAATAATTTGACATAATGTGAACAATATACACATTATTAAATAGGTTCCTCATTCAAAAAAATTTTTAAAAGAAGCTTTCATCTCTGTACAGTGATAATTGCTCGCTTCTGATGGCAAATACATCCTTTGAGGGCCTTTAAGTGGCTCAGATTTACCACCACTCTGAGAGCACAGAGCTGTGTAACTAAGATGCAGCTGCAGCGCCCTTGAAAGGGATTGCAGAAGGACTTTGCACCTTGAAGTGGGACGCAAATATGAGAAGAGTCATGTCACCTCCAGCTGGTCTGAACACAAAGAGGAAGGTGACAGGGACTCGAGAAGCCGATGGCGACAAACAGCAAACAGCAGCGCCACAACAGACTGAGGTCACAAAAAATAGCAACGTACCAGTTCTAATAGTATCAGTCGCAATTGAGATAAATGCAACATTATAGATCTCTGTGACTCTTAGCTGGAAATATGTAATACCACTTTTGGTTCTTACACAGAATGCAGAAAAACCTTATTTGTAATAATCAGTGCGCATCTATCTATATATTGTTGGGAGAACAAGATTTGATACATTGCTGATTTTTGAAGTTTCCCACTTACAAAGCATGTAGAGTTCTGTAATTTGTATCATAGGTAATCTTAAACTGTGAGGGACGGAATCTAAAACAAAAATGCAGAAAATCAAAGCTGATGATTTTAAATAATTTCCAATTTATTGCATGACATAAGTATTGTATATTTCAGATAAACATAACTCAATATTTGGTACAGAAACCTTTGTTTGCAATTACAGAGATCATACTTTTTCTGTAGTTCTTCACCAGGTATGCACATATTGCAGTAGGGATTTTGGCCCACTCCTCCATACAGATCTTCTCCAGAGCGTACAGCTATCAGGGCTGTCGCTGGGCAACACAGACTTTAAGCTCTCTCCAAAGATTTTCTGTTGGATTGAGGTCTGGAGACTGGCTATACCACTCCAGGACCTTGAGATGCTTCCTACGGAGCCACTCTTTAGTTGCCCTGGCTGTGTTTCGGGTCGTTGTCACGCTGGAAGACCCAGCCACAACCCATCTTCAATGCTCTTACTGAGGGAAGGAAATTGTTGGTCAAAATCTCATGATGCATGGCCCCATCCATCCTCCCCTCAATATGGTGCAGTTCTCCTGTCCCCTTTCCAGAAAAGCATCCCCAAAGAATTATGTTTCCTCCTCCATGCTTCACAGTTGGGATGCTGTTCTTGGGGGTTGTACTCATCCTTCTTCTTTCTCCAAACACGCCGACTGGAGTTTAGACCAAAAAGCTCCACTTTTGTCTCATCAGACCATGTGACCTTCTCCCATTCCTCTTCTGGATCATCAAGATGGTCATTGGCAAACTTCAGACGGGCCTTGACATGATGGCGGAGAGTGTTACTGATGGATTTCTTTGAGACTGTAGTCCCAGTTCTATTCAGGTGATTGACCAGGTCCTGCTGTGTAGTTCTGGGCTCATCCCTCACTCTCCCCATGATCATTGATGCCCCACAAGGAGAGAGCCAGACCAAGGTAGATTGACCGTTGTCTTGAACATTTTCTAATTATTGCACCAACAGTTATTGCCTTCTCACCAAGCTGCTTGCCTATTGTCCTGTAGCCCATCCCAGCCTTGTGCAGCTCTACAATTGTATCCCTGATGTCCTTGCACAGCTCTCTGGTCTTATGGTGCATTCACACCGCACAGTTGGTCTGCGTCAGGCAACGCATTTAACGGATGAAGTTAAACGTATGTACTTTTTGGCTTCCATAGCTTGCTTCTGAGCAAAAAACAACACATGAGCGAGCTTCCTCTGTTGCCGTACGTTCTGCACTATGGTGGATCGTAACTAGAAAGTGGCTTGGCTTTATTTGCTAGATAAAGCTAGACAACGTCGATATCGGGAGCATCAGCACTCATTCTTCAGATGCGTTCTGAGTTTGGGGAGTGTAACCATTTGCTCAAGGAGCTGCTTATGGATGAGGTTCGCTTTCAGCGCTACTTCCGTCTGTCCCGCGCCCAATTTTACGACCTCATGGGCCGCATCAGAGCTCAAATCTCCTACCAGGAAATAGGGCTGAAGGATTAATTGCATATGCAATTAAATCGCGATTTGGTAAAATGCGATTTCCTAATCGCAAAAGCTGCGATTTGACTTGATGTAAACATATCTGCTAAAGTCACGTGACTTGCAAATAATGCAGGGAGAGAAGGAAATGTTGCACTTTAACCAGTTATAAAATGACCTAAAGCTTAACAGAATCCAACACTACACAATAGTTAGTACTAAAGAGGAACAGTACATCAGTTGTGAGAAATTATATCTGCTATGAAAACGTTGATGCTGCGCAACGCCAGGTATTATGCAGAACCCGTCTTGCTTTTGTTGCTGCCTCACGAGGTAGGCTACAGTACGAACCTTTATCAACACCTAAAAACATCACACCACCATATATGAGAGTTGCACGGCTAAACTGACAGCCGCCAGTGTTTCAATTTCCAGTAAACAAACTTCGAGCCGACAGGGATCGCTGACCGAGCTGTTTGAAAGAATCACTCCTTACGAACATAAAAAAACGGCACACTGAAATAATTCGTGCTATAACGGGTTTTATAGCCAAACGTATGCTTTGTTAACCATCATGAATAAGCTAGGATTCAATCTCACGAACACATTTTAGCCACATTTTACCTGCACTGTATAAAAAATGCACACAGAAAGTTAAAGCCGCACGGAAAATAGCGGAGTATTTTGCAACAACTGACCTGAGATCAAACCGCTCTACGGAGCCATACCAGAGTCTGAAAGTGCATTAGATCGATGGAGAATTAAAAATCAGAGCTTGTTCCTTCAAGCATCCTACTTCCTGGATAACCACACGGAGGATACATTGCAGCCGGAGGGAATTATTAGCTGGGATCAAAAGGAAGAAAACCTTGATTGCAGAATGACACCGATGACCATCGAGTGTGATGATTAAAAGCAAAAAAAGTTGTTAATATTTGCCTTTGTCTTAAAATAAGTAAATAATCTTATGGAAAAGAATAAATTATGTATAAAAATCTGTTTATAATACACAATATTTTTTATTGCATTAATTAAAAAATGCATGATAAAAGCCCCACAAAAATAATTGCACATTAAATCGCATTCGCAATATTGAAGAAAAAAAATCGCTAGTCAAATTAGATTATTTTCCAAAATCGTTCAGCCCTACCAGGAAACCAACTACAGGCACTCTGTTCCTCCTTAGGAGCCCCTATCAATCTGACTTCGGTAAGTGTTATTTCTGATTTTTGAAATCTGCGTTTGTTGAAAATGTTTTCACTGGACCCGCGTCATTCAAGATACGTGTATAGTGACATAACTACAGCGAGACACTCTGATTGGTTGCCAAACTGCGTTAGGTCCGTCAAAAGTTAAACTAGCTGAACTTCTGCGTTGCTTGCGTTCCCGTATGTAACGCAAGTGAAGTTGACAGAGCAAACATACACAACGCACCGCAGAGACTTTGACGGACCTCTGACATACTCTACCATAGACTTTACATGTAATCTTGCCGCAACTGACACTCGCATGGGGTTGGTGTGAATGCAGCATTAGCCATTGTGGAGGGGATGGACTTTGTTTGAATGTGTGGACAGGTGTCTTTTATACAGGTAACAAGTTCAAACAGGTGCAGTTAATACAGGTAATAAGTGGAGAACAGGAATGCTTCTTAAAGAGGAACTAACAGGTCTGTGGTAGCCTAAATTCTTATTGGTATAGGCGATCAAATACTTATATCATGCAATAAAATGGAAAATAATTATTTAAAAATCATCCTCTGTGATTTTCTGCATTTTTGTTTTAGACTATGTGCCTCACAGTTTAAGAGTACCTTGGATACAAATTACAGACATCTACATGCTTTGCAAGTGGGAAAACTACCAAAAAAAATCAGCAGTGCATCAAATACTTGTTCTCCCCACTGTATAAAAAGAACAAGAAAGAAAAACAAAGATTAACAGAATGAAACAAATGCAAAAAGACAAATATGTTTATATATTTATTATGGTGCAAAGTTGGGGGCAATTTCATGGGTTTTTTTCTGACCTGGAAGTGACTTATAAGCCTCTGGTGGTGAAATCAGCCCACCTGCTTTTAAATGGTCAGACATGACTGGAGAAGTGAAGCTGCCCAGGGCCATTAACAGGCAGAAACACAGATGCACCACAGGCTGACAGTGATCAGAAGCTGAATCACATCTGACACAAAACCAAAGTTAAAATAAATAGTATTAAAAAAACACAGGCAAAAATGACATGTTTACGATCATCTTGTGATTTCTTGTAATTGTGTCTGCATGCCATTTATTTCAAAAGGGTTGACTTTGAAATCAGCTCTGCTTTACTGACTGAAATCTTTGTATGCATTGATTAAATACATCAAAACTTCGAACAGCAAATTTTCCGGGTATGCATCCACGTTAGCAAACAAGACAGTTTTGCTCAACTATAAACAATTAATAAGGTTTTGGGACATATGCTTTGGAAATTATCCATTTTAAGAGATTCTCAATCATTACGTCTGTCACATTACCAGCAGCATTTTTTTTTTGGCATTTCTTTTTGTCAGTGATCAGCCAGTCAAAAACTAAACAGTTTGATCTTTTTCAGTAAACGTAAAACAACTTAGAACTAGGAGTTCACAATGAAGTTCACACCCTTCATTGTGGAAGGTGTTGCTAAGGGAAGATGCCTGACATTATGCACTACATGTTTGGAGGGTACAATAACAAATGCCATGGAACGCGCTGGTCACAGTAAATGAGGTTATTCTTTATTCTTTCATTATTTTATGGGGTGGTTATCTACTATGGCTCAATGACAATAAAACTTTAACTGTTTTCTAATTACTCAAAGAGAAACAGCTCCGTTATCTCAGTCTTTTTTATTTATTTAATGTATTTATTCATGTTTTATTGTCCTAAAAAAAGTTATGCGGTCAGAAAAGCACAATTTTCAATTTGCTAAGAAAGTTTAAAAAAAAAGAAAATACATTTTGCTGTTCATTTTAGTTCTTAAAGAAAGTTTGTTGCGAAAGACAATGGCAGGTCTGAGCTTTACAAAATCCTAAGTCTGCTAGAAAATTTTCTTATATAGCTGGTTCAAAAGAAAGAAAATAGAAATCGGCAAACCAAACCTGTAAGACAGCTGGAAAATCTGTATCAGTGTTGTTTTGCTACTAGAATCTGACATTCTTGAGAACTCTGTATAATCAACACAATAATATCAGATAGCATTTATATGTAACATATCATGTAAATATTATCTACTATGTATATATATATATATATATATATATACGAGATAGGTTTGGACACACCTTCTCATTTAATGCGTTCCCTTTCTTTTCATGACTACATTTTAGATTCTCAATTAAGAACATCAAAACTATGAATAACATAATGTTTGTAATTACTGTATGTACTTAAACAAAAAGGGTGAAATAACTGAATACGTGTGTTATATTTTAGATTACTCAAAGTAGCCACCCTTTGCTCTGATTACTGCTTTGCATTCTCTTGAGTTTTAAGAGGTAGTCACATGAAATGGTTTTCCAACAATTTCTAAGGAGTTCCCAGAGATGTTTAGTACTTGTTGTCCCTTTTGCCTTCACTCTGCAGTTCAGCTCACCCCAAATCATCTCAATTGGGTTCAGGTCCGGTGACTTTGGAGGCCAGGTTATTTCACACTTTTTGGTGAAAGTACTACATAATTCCATATGTGTTCATTTATTGCTGTGATGCCTTCAGTGTGAATCTACAATGTCAATAGTCTTGAAAATAAAGAAAATGCACTGAATGAGAAGGTGTGTCGAAACTTTTGGTATGCATTTATAAATATATATATATATATAGTTTTGGCTTTTTTATATTTCGTTTTTAACTAACTACCCCTAAACTTTTCTTTAACAAATACCTTAAAGTGATGGTTACCAACTACACTAGGTTAGGCGTAAAGGAACATCTGTAATAATGCAACTACAGCTACAATCATGCCATGCTGTTAAAAATAATCAATCCACTTGAGTAGAAACACACAAAATGCACCTAAGACGTAATTTCTACATCTGACTGTTCTCTGTAGGAGGCAAAAAAATAAATGAAAACTAAAGCATCTATCGGAGCGGCAGATTAGCCTCAAGGAAGACAGAAAAGCCAAAAAGCAAAATGGGGGGAGAGGAGACGTAGTCAGGTCACTGTTTTCAACACTCAGAAATAACTCTTCAGAGGCCTGATGTGCGATGAGAAGCAGTCGGACTTGTAAAATTTTTGAAACTAATAAAAAAAAGTAACAGGAAGGGAAAAACGTTGCCGTTCCGAGCCTGAAAGAGAAGAGTTACAACCGAGTGTTCTTGAAATGGTCTGACTAACATCCTGCTTCATAACATCCAACCTCCGCTCAATCTAAGCAGCAAAGTGACAGCAAAGCCTAAATTATGATTTTTTTTTTTTTTTAGTGGTTTAGCTTTTAAAAACTACTCTATTCTACAACAAATAGTCACCTCGCTTGGCGCTGAGCATCCACCAGTGTTACAAACTGGAAAACAAAAATAATATAAAGGGAAGAATGTCAAATAAATAGATGAAGAGGTAGATAAACAGCAAAAATAGAAGTTGAGGATGAGAAATGCACAGGAGAAAGAGAAGGTATTCATTAGGAAAACAGTCAGCCCTTGAGAAAGTGGGCATATTCAGCCTAGCAGTGCAGCGGGGCCGTCCCAGCAGGAATGGTCCTCTGATTTCATTAATTAACAGGACAAAGACTGCAAAACAGATGGGCCCTGCAGAGGAACTGGGACTCCTGAGTGACCCCCCCAGGCACGCATTCATTTATGCTCACATGAATGTCTGCATAGTGCAATACAAACATCACATTATTGTACTTTTGATCAAACAACCAAGAACATTGACTCAAACAGCAATGTGATGATGTGCCTCTTGCCAAATTGCCAACTAAATGGCAAACAGCAGCACTGATGCAAGTGCACCACAGGCCACCACATCATGGCAGCACAATCAATATAGGCTAAACAAAAAGCTATAAACACAAGAGGGACTTGGCATGTCAATGAGTGACGGAAGGACACTCGGTTTGGGCTGAGGCCAGCAGGGTCGACCTGCACGGATGAAAAATGATGCAGTAATTAGGTAACGAAGCATGCTGATGAGGGCCGGTGACCCAACCCTATCCCTAACCTCGTAACCTTCCTAACCAGGGTGGGTGCGGTGGGGTTGATGTGCGGCAAGTGGCATGTGGAGAGCGGCCTAAACCCACCTCAAGAGCAGGTCTGAGCTGCATCCAGAGATCTGAGGCCACGTTGGAACCACGAAAGGCCAATCCAGTTTGTTTCCTTCAATCCGATTAGTTGCTTTTCAGATCCATACTAATTACAGCACAGGAGCTGAGCCTTCCCCCTCCTCCTTTTCCAATTCTCTTCCAACCCCCCAGCTCCAGTTTTGTCCACGTCAGCATTAGCAGCTAATCTTCCAGTCGAAGGGCCTCTGCGAACATCTAAGCTCTAGTAAAGCTCTACTAACCAGGTGTTGGAACAGTAAGCAGCACAAAGTCTTCCATCTTCCTAGTATAATCACAGATACAACCTATTAAATTGGTAATTTATTGGATATACCAAGGCAAAGTAGTGCAATATTGTGAAGTGGAGGGAAAAATGATATATGGCATTCAAAATGTGTTTCTTAAAAACAATAATCTGAAAAGTGTGGTGTGTATGAATTAAGACCATCTTTATTCAGATTCTTCTAATTAAAATATATCTGTTAGATAAAGATGTTTTTTTACTCTAGTCAATTTTTTAATTTCCATATGATATGATTGACTCTAGTGCGCTGGCTTGTAGGGCTTTCAATTCCATTTATTTTGAGGTGATACAGGTCAGAGGAGGACAGCCAGGGGGTGCTTGTGAGAGAGCGGGTGCCTGGACAAAATGACACACGCACGTACCCACAAATGCGAATTCACATGGAGGTGGCGTCAGTTAGCTGCTAGATAAGCTAAGCTAGTTGCTGGCAGCGGCCATTTATTACCTCATCTGTAGACATGCGGTCTATAACATTAGAACAGAAGTAATGAAGCGTTTTGCTGCTGCAGTGGGCTCATCGTCGACGTCGTACGACATCACTACAGTGAGACACTCTGATTGGTTGCCGCACTGCATCAAGTCTGTCAAAAGTTCAGCTAGCTGAACTTATGCATTGCTTGTGTTTGACACCCTTGCCGCTTTAAATGCAAGTAATGCTTTAAAAGTTGACGATGCCAACGCACCACAGAGACTCTGACAGACCTGTGACGTACTCGACCGTAGATTTTATATGTAATCTTGCCGCAACTGACGCTGCCGTTTGGGCCAGTGTGAACGCAGCATAAGGAGCACGCGCTTGAACGTCACGTGAGTGCTCATTTAGCTGACAGCGGTTCCACTTGGTGGCAGTACTACACCATAGTGGACAACAAAGGCGAAGCGGGTGGAGCCAAAAAACTTAGATGTAGTTAGAGCAAAGAGACTGCATTTATATCAGCCTAGTGATCAGAAAATTACGGGAGGGAAAGAGGCCTTTCACAGCTGTTACTGCACTGGAATAGACAACGAATGATGGTGAGTTTTTTTTTTTGTGTGTAACTTTAATCATAAGTTAGTCGTCCTATATGTTTAAACAAACCGTGAACAAAGAAAGAAAAGCTGACACCATGGTTCCCTCCTTAATAGGATAGGTAATTAGCATTGATGCTAACGCTATGCTCTCTGTTTTTCACTATTTGCTATGCTACGACACCGTGTTTTTGTGCTTAAGCTGGATTTGTCTTTTCTTCTAGGGTCTCTTCCAACATGGGCGGGTTAGTCTTTGCTTAATTTGGACCCTTCAAGCTGTCCAGTCTCTTCTTCTGGGCCGTTTGTGGCTACAAACCGGACCAGGCCGAAGTCTGCGCCAAAACCAAGCAAGTTGCAACGTAGCTGTCCAATACCCTCGGTGAGAATCAAAGATCATGCTGCTTGTACAGTTTATACACTAAATTAACCTATTCATGTATTTTTGATATCAGTTATCTAAATCTGCTCTGATACTACAGTCTTTTTGTTGTTGTACGTATGCATGTCCCCACCATGGGGAAAACTCCGTCCTCAGAAAGTGAACCCAACCCGGAAAGTAGCTAAAATTGCAGTTCCTCCCTCATCCGCTGGGGGCTGGCTCCAAAAAGGAGAAACTTCCTATTGACTCCCATGTTAAAAAGGCCAACTTTAAAGCAAAAATAAACATGTTTAAAGCCTGGTTCAAAAAACTATTTTAGGTTAGATAGTTCAGGTTTACCATCATGACAACTCTGAGGGGTGTGATTTTTTTTCTAACTCCTCCGTTTATTTGTAATTTAATCTTGAAATTATGTATAATTAGGGGTGTTTCCTTTTGACTGAGAGGTCTGTCTAGGCTAACTCTAGTGGCTAATGGTGGCTAACAGTGGCTGATAGCTTGCTCCATAGTCTGCTTTCCCCCCTGCTGGCTCCAGGAAGCTCCTCACAGCCTGGGACTAACGTAAAGACTTCAGCCATTTCCCATTTCTAAACTCCCCTATCAGTTGCCTCTGCAGTTTTTTATTCGGTTTTGGATGTTAATCTGCACTTATTAGACAAAAATGGCTTTCTGTGGTGTTGATTACAGTAACAGACCATCCAAGAAGTCTCTGCTTCGGGGAAGGCTTTATACGGGCTGATGCTTCACCAACAGTGAGTGGAGAATTTCTGTCAGGTGGCCAAGAGGAATGCCGTTCCGATCTGAGCTTTTATTTCTTTCTGTACGCGAGTTGGAGCAGGCGCCCGGTCGGGAAGCAGCAGAGCAGCAAAGTCGGCAGGACCAAGAAGCTGCAGCATCAAGAGCGGGAGACGGCTAGTTCAGGCTGGAAGACTACAGAGTCAGACTCTAGACAGACTGGATGATCACTGGTTAGATCAGTACTTGTGTGAGGAACACAGCTGGTGGCATGAACTAATGGATGTTTGAGATGTGAGGTGAGTCAAAAGTATTTTATTTTTTGAGAGGATCTGAGTTGTCATGATGACTTTGTGACTGCTTTTAGCTGGATGTGGTGTTAAGCTAAGACAGCCCATGTCCTCACACTCTGCCGATGGTAATACAACCATTTTAGGCCGTAGTGACCCGAACCATGTGGGTCTTTTCATATCGATATGTTTTCCCCACTCAATATGTTTCTGGGTCTAAAGTGATCCTAGTTGAAAAACAGGGCAAAAGTCTCTTTACCACAGTGTTACGGTTTAAACCTGCCTGTGTTAGCTTCAGTTAGCTCCAGACTAGCTTGTAGCTATGTCGGCTCGGAGCGTCAACTCCTCGCCCCAAGCCTCACAGCGCCACTCTCAGCTCCACCTCTTTGCAAATTTTTGGAGTTTCTGAGAGTAACAAGGCAAGTGCCCCTTTTCAGAAACCTATGGGTCAAACCAGCGAGGGTTTGTCCATTGTTTTTTACAGTCTATGGTCCCCACTTAAATTATCTGCCAGACGGTAAGGTTTAATTGTGGCTCTATTTTCTAATTTTAATTCTTAAAGTGCATGTTTTAAATGCATGTGAGCAAATTATTTTGAAAATCCAATCAGCACTAGTTTGCTCAGAAAAATAAATAAATTGATGATGTTACACAGGTACATTCTGGAAATATTTTTACATTATCCTGGTCAGTTCCACAATCCTCAAATCTGAGTTGGACATTTTTATTTTAATAATTGCACAGTACTTCTGAAATTGTATCCCTAATGTACATATAGTATTTTCTTATATGAGTTTATAGTTTTACAAAGGTGATTTAATTTAACTGAGCTGGTTTACGAAGGGAGGAGACGACGAGATTCTGCCTTCAATCAAACCTCCCTGGGAGCAGTCATGTCCAAATTGATTTTTGTCTCTGACCTTTTTCTATTCCTGTGCAATAAAAATGTGTAAGTTATCTGCTTTGCATTGTGATTTGTAATTTCATCTTAGCATACACTGGTTAGTGGAATCCATAGTGCAGCCTAAGCATATGCTTTTTGAACGTTAATAGCTCATCATTGAAACAATTGAATAGTTATAAATTTCATTTTCCAAAATTATATCCAATAGATCAAGGATTAGCAACCTTTTCAAATAAGATAGCAACATTTTCCCTGGTTGCTTTTAAGTTAAATTTGTCTAAAAATGTAATTGATTTCTATTTTTACATTATACGGCATGCAGCCATAGGTTGTGGATCCCTGGGAAAAATGACATTTGTAAAGATGAATAGGAAGTAAAATATACAAAGCACTATGAAATCAGGGGCAAGTGGGGCCGAGTAGAGCTGGGCCAAAAGGTACTAGTGGAAAAACACCATAAGTTGCACGTCAAAGTACATGCTGGTTGAAGCATTAAGACACAGAAGAAAAAAACATTAATTTAGTTATGATGGATTTTTGTTTAGAGAAAATATTTTTTTACCTGCTAACCACGGTTCAGAGCCAATGAAGAGAAAATTGCCTGATTGATTGGTACACCACTATTTACAAAATTATATGTTGACCCAATGCACTCTAATTGAATAACATTAAGTGATCGCACATTACTGAATCATCGCCGCTGGATGCATTGCTTATGACGTTGCAAAAAAGGCTCAACAATCCATCACTTATAACAAATCCTGCATTTATGGGTAACTGGAACCAGAGACCGTCATCTTTCTGGGAACATCTGCTCCCGTCGCTTCCTAATCCTGTAACTGGTTTCAGTGAAGCATTTCGCAGAGAAAAACAAACCCCGAACCAGCTTTGCCCCCTCTGCGTCCAGAAAAACACAACTGCACACCACGGCCCCGAGGCAATACTTTGCCCCTGACAGGAAATCTAACCTCCAACTAGAAACAGCAGCCTCAACAGACCTCGATCACTGAAAACAGTCAGCAAACTCATGTTTGTTGTATGGATTTAAGATTATCTAATGAAATTTCACCTGTGACATTTTAAGAGAGGATTAAAAACAATCCACAACATAACAGCACTGTAAATGTTTAATAACCTTTTTAACCAGTGGAATGAACCTTGCACCGTGTAATGCAGTTTCCATCTCACCCTTTGAGTCTTGCTGCACCGTTAAACAGCCTTCTCATGCACCTTCCTCTGGCTCTGTCTTTGCCCCTTTGTGGCTTTCACTAGTAAACCTGAAGTTCAGCGTTAAGAGGGCAAAAACACCAGCGCATTGGATATTCTTCCTCATTCCCGAGAGGAAAGTCTTTCTTGAATCTGACCTATAAACACACGACCAGGTGTGTTGCAGAAAGTAACACACTGGGTTTGAAAACATTACACACTATGTTAACCTATTTCAGATCAATCATTTTTTATATGGTGTTTCTAGGCTGCAACTAAGAAAACATATAAACTCCTGCAGCTGCATTTAGAGAATGCAGAAGAAAGTACAAACCTAGATCCACATTTAGCCTAATAACGTTATTTATTATTATTTCTAAGCCAGAGGCAGCCTAAGAAGGGGGGGGTTTGGGGGTCACCTTTAGTTCAGTATATAACCCATCAGTCACCATAGCACCAGTATAACACCTGTATACCTAGTTTTCATTGTATTTCTGTGTCTCACTGTAATGGACACTAGAAATAATAGTTGAAAAAATAACAGGTTGCTGATATTTACAAGGAATGTGTATTGGCAAGAATCAGGTGATGCCATATGTATCACAATACGGGGCGACAATACGATACATTGAGATACTATGAGTAAGACTGTATATTGTGATTTTAAAAACTAAATTTAACTGCAGAAAAAAACTGTCACAGCATTCTAAACACTCCATCCTGTTTCATACATAACACACCCAGTTTTATTACCAGATCTGGTTGATCCACTGCATAAAACGGTAAAATTGGCCACTTTCTAGAGGTCATATTTTTCATTTTACTACAAACGTTACTTTCATCATTAATGCTTCCATTCAAATTCTAAAAAATAAAAAGTTGAATGTAAAAAAAAAATAATGATACATTGCTTTTGAATATTGATCAATATCATTACATAAAATATTGCAACATACTGGTGTATCAATATTTTTTTATATTCCTAATATTTACAGTAAAACTTAAAAAAAGTATAACATAATAAATTTTGTTTAATTTAATTTAAAGAACTAGTAATCAATGTTGATATTTAAATTCTAATAAAATATTCATGTTCGAATCTTTAAACATTTATTTGTAGTTATTGTGATCTTTACCACAGACTTACACAAATATATGGATTAGCCCATTTTTGCATAGCATATTATTAATTTTTTCCCTCGCTTCTCTTTATAAAGTTACACTTGAAAAATAAAAACGGTGATAATTAGCTGTTTCAATAGTTGGTCTGTTTGTCCAGATTGCTAACCTGCAGTTCACTGCTTTACAGCCAACTCTAGCTTTAAAAAAGTGCTACTCTGTTAGGAGAAAAGGGTGGCCCTAATTTACTAAAGGAATATGTTTTACAGTAATATTAGTCATTCTTGTAAGCAACAAGAAAGTGTAATAACCTTCTTTCAGTCAGCTAACCAGCAGTCTACAGCAACAGATAGATGAGGAGTAGTAATGCATAAGGAAAATGATTCCAGAATATTTTAGTATTTTCAAAAGCTTTCATATCACAGCATAAATAGTTCACATTGGGCACTTCACGATTTTAACAATAGATCGCAGCACATTTTCTTGTTTGCTCTGGTGGCTATATCTGGTATATACCTTTTTTAAGCAGATACTATAAAGTTGGAACATGAGGAACTAATTAAATCAGTTTGATTACGAGGAACCACCAAAAATGGTCAATTATATATTTGAGATTTAGTTGTTTAGATTTAGACACAGCCAGCAAAAAGAAATAGAAAGGGAGGATTAGACAAGCTGTTAGCATAACCAACATAACTAATTATATTCTATTGTGAATATACTTGGCAGGGGTTTCAAATTCTGAATAATTCTTGATTTAAAATGTTTAAATAACTTAAAATTCTTTCAAAACATAATTTTTAAAACCATACACAATAACTATTTAAGCAGGAAAGCAAAAATAATCATCCTGCTGCAAAAATACTAGCCTTACTGATATAAAATTAACAACTGATTCATTTTAAGGTGTGTTTCAAGAAAACATGCTCAATAGACAGAACCTATTTACAGCATAACAGTAATGTGAGGAATTACTTTGATTTTCACTCCAAGGCTGTGGGTGAAAATATTTGCAAACAGGAGAGTAAATAAAAAGGGTGGATGGTCATTTCAGCCAGCTGTCCAGCAGTTCACAGGAACAGGTGGTGAAAGAACAGCCCCAGACACTAGACCTCTGCCACCAGCAGCAGCTTAGCAGCTAATTATAAATTAGCTAACATTTAAGTTAGGTAGCATAAGCCGTAATCGACGAATCTTTTATTCCCAATTTATTTCTCGTTCAGTCAAATTATTTAGGATATCCTGAATATTTCAAATTATTTATTTGTAAAAAGATAATTAATAAATGCATAACTTTTATTTTTACTGCTTTCTATTAGCTCATTAAAGTCTGTACAATATACACGTCATTTATGGATACATAACATCAGTAAAACTTGTAATTGGTACATTTTCTTCTGTGAGCTTCAGCATCTCAGCCACTAATACATAGAAAAGGCATGAATGGATGAAGAGGAGAAAATGGCTTTTAAACTGATCAAATGTATTACTGGCAAGCAGTGTGTGCATGCGTTGCGCCTGAAATACAATATCCTTCCAAATATTGCATGCAAGCAGTCCTTTAAGACTGTGATATTACACACATTGAAACGGTGACTGGAAATATTGTGGGCCACTAATATAATTTGAAGTGCAAACATCTGTTGACACGTTCTTTTGTAAGATGCAATTAATATACATACATTTGAGCTTTTACTAGTTGTTTTACCTGTTCAGCATGAATCCTAGCATTCAATATTTTAATGAAACAAAGTAGATGAACTTTGTAGAAAAAATGTATTTCCTCGGTTTAGAAAACATCTTCTGGCTAATCTCAGCACACAGAAAAAAACATAAGGATATAAGGTGTTCTGCATGTCATTTCCATTTTTGGGTAGATTTCCTCTGCGTCAGCTCTGTGCTGGAGATCCAGATTTGTGCCATTCCCTAACCAAGGCTGGTACACACACAAAATCGTACCACGGGCAACAAAAGGCCCACGAGCCACACTTTGAACACTTCCGATTTGGAACAATTAATGAAAAATTCAAAGAATTGGCAAAAAAATGTTGCACCAATAATGCACTAAATTTTTAAGCATATTTTAAACACATTTTAACAAATCATACCAGTATGATAGCGATATAAAACTCTT
Source organism: Apricaphanius iberus (assembly GCA_028564705.1). Classification (NCBI taxonomy): domain Eukaryota; kingdom Metazoa; phylum Chordata; class Actinopteri; order Cyprinodontiformes; family Aphaniidae; genus Apricaphanius; species Apricaphanius iberus. The sequence continues at coordinate 684,810 of JAPXFQ010000846.1, read as the reverse complement.
CATATCCTTGCATCCCTTTTCCGTATTTTAGGCCTTAAAGCCCACTCTGTTGGCCGATGTAGGAGTTTTAAAGAATAAAAAAAACTCCTAATTTTTCAGCATTAAACCTTCTGACGAAACCAATCAGAGGAAATTGTCAGATTCTGATTTGTGCTTGACTCCAGTTTTCATATCGATACGTGCCGGCAAAGTATTTTGATTCATAACAGGGCAGCTTCTAATCCCCACCGGCAACATGCCAGACTCGGCTTCCAAAATCACACACACACACACAATACTGGGTTCTGACTTTCTGACGCTTCAGCAGCACCTAGTTTTAAGAGGTAATATGACTCATAGAGCAAATCTTTGCAGTTGTTCAGAGCCTACTTTAAGGCGAATACAGCAACAGGCATGCTGTAATAAATCTAATAAAAAAAGCTTCAAATATTTGTAAGTTGTGGTTTTGAAATAATGAGATATAAAAAGTGAAAGTCTGGCATGACTTGACATTATCTCTGTGTGTCAGAGCTGTGCTGCCCGACTGAGTCCAGCGCCTTAAGTTAATGCAAAATAGCTGAGAAGTTGTTATGGAGACATGAATCCCATTGGGTTGTGCTGTTACACCAACGTCTCCTGAGGCTGGCGTCACCCCCAGCAACAGACTTGCTCCAACAACTGCACCCAACTCTACCTTTTCTCCACCCCTGGGCTCTGCTGCCATTCTGTGCCACCAATTTTCACTCTCAAATGATCCTATTGTGGATGTGTGTGTGTGTGTGTGTTCAAGCTGAGGAAGACACACCCAGTCCCAGCTCCCACACTCAATCTACATGACCAAGACAGCAGCATTCACACCTTCATGGATATTCAAATCTCAGTCAGCAGCTCGGAGTCACACCAGAACCAAGTCGCTGGGACTTGCACGTCCTCTCGTGCCTTTCTCCCCCTTATATTTATTAATAAAACCAAACACAAGCATGACCTCTTTCTAGCAAAGTGTCCGTCCCATTTACCCAAATTAGAATTTTTATGCTCCTCAAGTGTAGGAGGGGAATTTTTTATACAAACTCCCCAATCAGAGAAGATAAATTCCCTGCAAAGCAACAGTTACATCGATTTTCAAAAGACCTCACAGGCTGAATCTGTACAGGTCGGGGTTCAACGCGAACAACTTTTTCCTTCCTTAAAACTCAGCTTTAACAACTTCTGCAAGCTCTGTGCTGTGCAAAAAACCTTTGAAGGGGTGTTAGCAGGTCCCCATTCAGGTCCCCCAGGTAACCATGGCAATGAAGACCAAGAAAGAACGCTTTCATGTAGGCGCCCTGAACCGGGATTTGGAGGGGGGGGTGAGCAGACAGGAGGAGGGAGAGTGGCTGCTCCAAAATGCACTCCTAAACTTTACAAGCCATACAGTGGGAGGCAAAATACACAGAGAGGCACGAAGAACAATAAAAAATATTTTTAAAAAGCTGGTAGAAAAAAAGTTAGCCAACCATAAACTTAAAAAAAAAGAAGAGAAAAAAACTCACCGTTTTGGAATCCAATTCATGTCTGTTTTGTGCCAAAACCTTTTCCACACCGGCCTGATCTGCGTAGGTAACGAAGCCGAACCCCCTGCAAAAGGAGAGGAATGAAATAAGCTCACACATGCACCCATCTTTGGTGGAGAAGCTCAGCGCCGTCTTCCATGCATATCTTTCTCCGAATATGAACTCAAGACAGAAGGGAGCCAGTTTCAATTAGAAGCAACAAATATTCCTACTGTTGCTTTTACAATTCAACATGATTAGTAAAGCTATAAATATCCATAAATTTGGTCTATTATTATTTTTTGACATATAAAGTCTTCGATAAACTCCTCCTGACAACAGATTCACCAACCGGGCTTTTCCTGGATGTTTTGTTTTTCCTTGACGCCTAACCTCCTGATTGCTATTTTTCCCAAACACATTAAGAAGAAGTAAACTTGAAAAGTAAAAAGCAGATTCTTTGACTTTTATAGGGGTAGTTGTGTACATTTGAACAAAAACTTCAATAATTACAAAACCATACCAAATACATACAGGATGTGTTTGTGACCTAATTTAATTTTTTTTTAACTGAAAAGAGAGAAAAATGCATCCAAAGGCATGCTGTTAAATGATACATGCATAGACCAAAAAACTACAATAAGAATAACTGGAGTTTTTTGTTTCAGCGCAGGTAAAAAAAATATTCCTTTAAAGTTTGGTTTTTGTATTTTGTAATATTTGACCAAATGATCTCTAATGAAAGTAAAACAAGTGAGGATTATCCAGTTCTAATCTCTGGTTGACTGACTGGTGCATCTCTAGGTTTTTATTACCCGATGTGCAGAATATTATGTTTTTACAGTCTGCCCTTTATGGAGTAGAAAGTATATAAAATATAACAAGCTGGTATTTACTATTTCATTAATCAGACTATCTGCATTATAAGAATAATTGCTAAGCAGCCAAATTGGCCCTTTTTTAAGCATAGGAAATGCCTATCAGCTGCCTTCTTATAGCTAGCTGATCAGCAGTGTGCAGCAATTCTCTGCAAAGCCGGAGAAATATGTGATCTCTTCGACATTTTGTCACGCTGATTTTCAACTGTACAAAAGCCAGGTGTTTTAAATAGAAGAAAATATAAGCGTTAAAAAATCTTTTTTTGCTGTTGTTTTTTGCCATAGCCCCATAAGATTATCAGTTGTCACCATCTGGTCACCACGTTAAAAAAAACTTTCTAGGGATGCCCCTGGAGAATAAGGTTGGAAAGCAGGCATGAGGCATCCAGTGATAGGACGGCGGGGCGCATACGCCTCCTTTCCCTCTTACCTCGACCGCTTGGTAACGGGATCCCGCATCACCATGCACTCCTTCACCTCTCCAAATTTGCAGAAGTACTCCCTCAAGCCCTCTGCGGAAGACAACGAGGACAGCAAACTGTTAAATAAACTCAGGAAGGGGGGACAAGTTTTCTCAACAGAGATCTCCACACACACACATGTGTTGCTGAGGTGGCCGGAGAGAAACAATGGGGTCGGGGTGGACCACGTTGTGTTTGTGTCCCTCCAGACCTCCCAGATTACAGCGAGGGCCACAAAAACAAGATTGCAGGTTTTGAGCAGCAGTAGCAGCAGCATCTGTGGGATAATAACAAGGCTAACTAGAATAAACTGTGTGCAATGCGTGTCTGCGAGGAGAAACACAACGATGAGAGGAAAACAACAGAAGCGTGGGAATAAGCAGACGCACAACTTCCAAGTTTGACCCCACGAATAATCGATAAAATTATTATGTGTGCATTTATTTCAATAGAGGTGAACTCCTCTGTTATTAACTGCGCAAACGAGCGCACATGCGGGAGGTAAAAAAAAAAGAGAAGGGGTTGGAGGGGGGGGGGGGGGGGGCAGACAAGTCTGGTTGTGTGTGTGCATGATTTCCAGTGTTAATCTCCTGCGTCTCTGCAAGTCTTAAATCCTGAGAGCTGATCCTCAGTGAACAGCAGCCTTTCTGTGTTTAAACTACGATGATTTCTGCTGAACTTCAGGAAGCATGGAAGCTGTGCGTTTCATGGAGAGGTAGAGAGAGAGAGGATGTTTCATCCAGACAGTGTTAAAGTAGAGTGCGGGACAGCTCACCTTGTGTTGTCTGCCAACTCAGACCCCCGATGAACATTTTGCTGAATGAGAGAAACACAAGACGTATAAGTCACACAGCACAAAAGCGGCTCTTTTGAGCACATTTATGAGCAAATCTGGAGCATTTCCCTCTGTAATCTAGCATCACTAAAGTAGAGAAGAAAGCATCGGCCATGTTGCGAAGTCACCCATCGGCCAGCCGGGCCGTTATAATCCCCTAGAGGAGGAGGAATATACATCAGAATAAAAGACAGGGGTGATGGAGAAGTTGCGGTGTGGCCATTTGGAGGAACACCGCGATAAATAAACAAACAAGAAGGATGAGGAGGAAGGGAGGGAGGCAAGCGGAAAGAAGCGGTGCGTCTGTGTCTTCTCCGGTGAGTGGATCCATCCCACACACACACACACATTCAGAGAGAGAGAGAGAGAAAGAGAGGGAGACGCACACAAACACACACACACGCAGCGTGCTCGTCTTTTGTCTCGGCGCGGAACTCCACTAAAGTCCAAGGTGAACTCAAAAACGGGTCCAAAAACCAACGCGGCGGGCTCCGGACAGGCTCGTTTACCAAGGGTCGTGGGGGGAGTTATCCGTGCCGGAGGACAGGCTGCTCTGGCTCCCTTCCGTATCCATTCTGCTCTCCTGCTGCTGTGGTTCCCGCACTGGTGAGGCGAGGAGAGGCAGTGAGGCTTCCACCGCTGCTGCTGCTCCAGACTCAGGGGCGGGCAGGCTCGATGAGAGCAGCAGGAGGAGGGGAGGAGGAGAGGGGCAGCAGAGGTGGGGGTGGGGGAGGATGAAAAGAGGAGGGGTGAGTGTGCAGCAGGCGCGCTCTTGGAGAGACTCCGCCCTCTCCACCTCAGTTTCTCCCGTAGCCTCGGACCTCCCCTCCCCTTCCTCTGCCCTTCCCTGCACATTGGCTGGCTGTATTCATGCTGCCAGTGGCGCTCTCTCTGTAGTGTTTCCCCGCCGTTCCTGTCATTGGCTGATCACAGCAGCATGGTCCATTAAAGAGTATTGAGTGGAGCGGTACCGACAATGTCCTCTGTCAATTCGGTAACCTGTAGATTAGTTGCACCAAAACAAACGGAATAGGTTGAAACAGAAATGCAGTATATATATATATATATATATATATATATATATATATATATATATATAGCCTCCTGTGTGTGTGTGTGTTCTAGTGTAGAATAAGGAAGTCAGTGGATATGCACATTTCTTTTGAAAAACCAGAATGTCACGCAACCATACTCTAAATTATCTACTGTGCCAAGTAGGGCTGGATATCGATTCAAGTTCTCAAGAGTTGGAATTGATTGTCACAATCCACTCCGATTCAATCTGATTCAGTTCTCCACAAGGGCTGGGTATCGATTCAAATTTCAAGAATCTTTTCGATTCAGATTTTCAAGAGTTATGGTTCATTCAGATTGCCAGCTTTGTCAGCGTCAAGCAACGCTCATAAAGCGACTAGTTCGACGAATTTACGCAGAAGATACATTTTTAAGCTAAAGTTCGTAAGCGGGTGATTCTCTGCTGGATGTTTTAAACACTCAAAGATCGTGGTTGGCTTGGCACCGTCGACGTCGGGCAACATCACTTCAGTGAGTCGCTCTAATTGGTTGCCGTGCTGCGTCAACCGCTTTAGGACAGTCAAAAGTTCAACTAGCTGAACTTCTGCGTTGCTAGCGTTATGAGTTTTGAAACTTAGGTAAACCTTGAAAAGTTGTCGGAGCCAACGCTCACAATATACGAGATGCTCCTCCAACGGCCTCAACCATAGACTTAACATGTAATCTTGACGTTGCTGACGTTGACAAATCCTGCGGTCTGAACACGCCATTAGAATCGATTATCCCGATCCAATCCCCTTTAAATCTGATCCAGGTTTCTATAGATATGGGTCAATGCTATTAAAATGTTCTTTTGAACTGTTATTTTAATTATATGCTTTATATGTAATTCGATGACTTAATACTGGGTGAGTAACAGTACCAGGAAAAACTATATTAACACTTTCAGAACTAAGCCTTAAAACGGCTGTCTGGATTTTTTATTCCTATTTTAGCTGGAAAAAAAGACAAACTATGTTAAACAATTAAACCGGTTTTTGAATTTGTGAATCGATTTGATTCTTAGAATTTTTTCAACATAGCCCTATTCTTTACTGATATGGGTCAGCGCTATTAAAAACGATTTTTTTTATTTATTTATCTTTATTATATGCCTGCAATTCAATTATGCAAAACTAGGTTAGTAACAGTTCACCTTGGGAAACTGCAATAACAGTTTCAAACACAAGACTTAGAATGGCCGTCTGGACTTTTGCTTCCTATTTGAGCTGTAAAAGGGCAAACTGTTAAAAAAAAAACAAATCGATTTTTGAACTTGCGAATCAATTCAATTTGATTTCACACATTTCAATCCATATTCAGTCTTGTAGGTTTCTACTCTACGGATGAACTCAAACTCAAAATATATGGAATATTTGTGAAGTAAAAGGAACATTGATTTATAGTTTTTTAAATGCTTTAGAGATTAAAACTCTGGTCTGAATTCTTATTAAACCCACTAATTACTAACAGCTGCAACTCTTTCAAAGTATGTCACTACCAGCCTGGCACATGCAGAGACTAATGTTTTCTAATTTTTCTCTATAGCCTATAATAGCTCAAACTCAAATTACTTTTAACAAATTGAAGTTATTTGATTTCAAACACATCAACAAATTGATCCAAATCCTGTCTCAAGTATTTTCACGTATCTGACAGGCTTTTCTTCCAGGATTCCCCTTTAGCTGCATTTTTATTCCCATCATCTCTAATCCACTTCCCTGTCCCTGCCAAATTAAAGAAGACACCCCCACTGTACAATTCAACCAGCATCCCCTTTCACAGTGGAGACGGTGAGCAGCATTATTAGTTTTCTGCTGTACACGGTTCCAAAAGTTTACACACATAAAAAATAAACTATGATAAATAATTTTCAAACTATTTCCACCTTTAATATCTTTTTTTTTTTTACAATTTAAACAAAAAAACAACAACAAATTTGTTAGGGAAAAATACAGCCATCTATCCATTGTTTCTGCTTCTGAAAGAGTACTCTCCTTGCACTGGTGAGCTGGTGCCTATTTCCTGTAGTTCTTGAGCAAAAGGCAGGGTACAGTTTGGAGAAGTCAGAAAAACAATAAAGTTGCCATTGGATAACTGTGATATGGATGCAAAAGTCTGCAAAACCTTAAACTGATACTTTGTCAAAGCACCTTTTTATTTAATGTAGCATCCAGTCTTTACTGGTTGGAGTCTATCAGCATCCCACAACCTGCTACACACTCATAAATTCAAGTACAGAATTGTACTTTTAGGGGTACAATGTTTTGTCGCTGTTGTAGACATCATTCTCCAGAAGATGCAGGAACGTCAGAGTGGAGGTAAAAGCACTCAGGTGAACTACATCATGTAGACATGATCTGAAGGAGATTAGTAACTGCAAAGTATTGGTGGGCGAGAGTGTAGCTAGACAGCATGGATGGTGGCCTGTAGAATGAAACTGATGGTGAGGAATTGGAATTTGGAAGAAAGAGCAAAGGACCAAGTGGTGGAAACTGAAAAAAAGAAGAGTGTTGTGAGGTTTTCAGGGAGAAGTTTAGACAGGTGGCCATGAGGCGCTCCCTGATGACTTCACAGCTACAGCTGATGTGATTAGGGAGACAGCAAGGTACTGTATGTGTCATCTGGAAAGAGCACAGTAAATATGGAGACTCGGTGGTTAAACAATGAAGTCCAGGAACATATCCAGAGAAAGTACAATGAGAGGACTGTAGAAAATACAGAGGAGTACAGAAAGATGGTCAAGGTATAGGTGGCAAAGTCCAAACAAAGGTTGTATGATGACCATGTCAGATTGGACAGTAAGGTGGGAGAGAATGAGTTGTATAGGTTGGCAAAGCAGAGAGATAGAGATGGAAAGGATGTGCAACAGGTTAGGTTGATCAAGGATATGGAAATGTAGTCACAGGTATCAAAAGCGTGATGGGAAGATGGAAATAGTACTTCGAAGAGCTGATGAATGAGGAAAATGAGAGAGAATCTAGAGTAGAAGAGGTGACTTTTGTGGATCAGGATGTAGCTATATTAGGATGAAGTGAGGGAAGTTTGAACCCCTGTAGTCTGTACGTTTTATCAGAACTATCCTGACAACCAATCATTATTGACTTGGCATGATTGACACATCATCTGACCACAATGTAGCCAATAGTCCGCCATTTGTTTTTGTTTGATTTTAAAGAATGTGTTAACTGTAAAACTATGAAGTCTATTTAAATAAATCTAGCTTTGCTAATGGGTTTATTTTTTAGTAAAAAAGATAATCACCAGTCAAAAGTACCTTCAGTGTCATCTGACTTTGAAACTTCTTCGTTGTATTTTTTGTGAACGACCTTGGACCGTAATAAAGGATTGCTGATTTCATCTCACTCAGTTGAGTGTTGCATTTGAGTCCTACGCATCTGTGTCGTGCGACATTCAGAAATTCTGTTTAGTTTGATCATTTTAATCTGTACAGCACTTTGAAATGTTATTTTTGTTTGAAAAGCGCCATATAAATAACGTTTGATATGACTTCATTGTGACCGGTATTATAAATAAAAGCTGTATTTTCACTATCAGATCTTCAGGATATTTTGGCTAGAGCTTCTCGATATGAATGTGTCTCCCTTTCATAGGGCCGGGCTGACAGGGCCATTTTTGGGGCCATTTTAGGAACCAATAGAGTACCTGAATGGGGGTGTGTATCCCACTTGGAAATGACCCGATCGAGTTGCTCAGTGGGAGCTATGGTTAAGTCGCACTGATTAGTTGTAATTTGCCAAACAGACGGTTTTGTAAAAATAAAAAGATTTGATGGTGAAGCAGTTTATAATATCAGCAAAAAGAAACCCAGCATCAAGTCCTGCTTCTTCCATGATGACCTTTTTTTTATTTCTGCTAAACTCTGCCTTCTTGTGCTGATCAGTGATGTGTCTTGCTGCGGAAACATACAAAGGCCGATTGTGCAACGAGACACGACGGCTGAGAGGAGCGAGCCAACAGATTACCCCATCAGAAAAATTTGGGTGAATTACCCTAAAGTTCCAGTATTGTTGTCCAATGAGATCCTTTTGATCCCCTTGTGACTTCTCTGCATAGCTTTGAATGGTTTTGCAAGGTAGCCAACATTTTTATATTTGGTCTCATCTGATCAGAATATTTTTTACAACTTCTATCTGCTGTGTATCCCACATGGTGTGCGTCAAACGTCAGGCAGGTCTTTTTCATGACCCTTCAACAAAGACCAGATTTCTGGAATGCACATCTAATAGGTTTCCTGCTGACAGATTTTCACACCTGAGGTGAGAGTCTCGGCAACTGCTCTAGATTTACCATGGTTAACCTGGCCTATTAGTGTAAGTAAAAGGATATATATTTCCACATTTTCTTCATGATGGTGTTTGTTTACTAATGTTTTCTAACAAACCCATGATGCCTTCAAAGAACAATTGCATTTAGGCCGAGATGAAATTACGCATAAACTGCTCTTACTAATTACTCTAGGTGGATTATTATAGGAAAAAATGCCACACCTTTCAGAGTTTTTATTTATTTTATTGAAGTTTTTTTTTTAAGTTAATCATTTTTCACATTTTTCATATTTTCATTTACTTCACAAAAATGTGCTACATCGCGTAAAATCCCAGTAACATAATAACATTCCTATTCAATATTATAGAAAGCTGCTATTTACTCCCCAACTATCTGCTCTAATTTAATGGCATATTTTAGATTATAGGAGATAATTAAAATCTGTACCTTTCTTCGAGGGCAATTAAGGCATCAGGTGCAAGAAGAGATGAGAGAACCTGGTAACAAAAGTAAGGATAGGCATTTATTTGTGCAACAAAGTTTCAACCACAAAGCAATTCAATGTGCTATACTTGATAAATGCATTGATTAACAACAGCAACAAAGCATAAAACACACACAAACCATTTGACACATTAAAACAACACTCAAAGGCAGCTCTAAACAGGTTTGGTTTTTAGCTTTGATTTAACACAGCTCAGTGTTTCAGCAGCGTTGCAGTGTTCTGGAAGTTTGTTCCAGATAAGGGGAGCTTAGAAGCTGAAAGTTGCCCCTCCATGTTTGGTTCTAATTGTAGGGATGCTGAGTAGGCATGGAATTAGAGGTCCTGCGTCTGGGGGGTTGGTATAGTGACAACAGATCTTCAACATACTTTGTTGCTAAGCCATTCAATTATTTTTTTAAACTAGTAAATGTATTTTGAAGTCTATTCTCTGAGCTACAGAGAGCTAGTGTAAGGACTTTCGAACTGGGGTGATGTGCTCTACTTTCCTGGTTCTAGTGAGGACACGAGCAGCAGTGTTGTGGATCAGCTGCAGCTGTCTGATTCACTCTTTGGGCAGACCTGTGCAGTTACATTCCGACTAAAGACAAATGCATGGATGAGTTTTTTAAAGGTCATGTTGCGACATTATACTAATTTAATCCTAGAAATGTTCTTCAGATGATAGAAGACTGACCTTGTTATTCTTTTTATGCGACCATGGAGGTTCAGGTCTGAGTCCATCTGTTTTTATGTCAAGCATGCTTTCATAAATTGGGTTATAATTGCAAAATTTTATTTAGTATTTAAAATGGGGTGTAGATTAGAGGTTGGCCGGTTTTTGAGGTTACTGACCAGAGACAAACCTTTGAAGAAGATCTTAGAAATTGATTCTCTGATCTTTGTCACATGAGAGATAAGAGCAAAACTGATCAATCAAGTGAGTAAAGGGGGTTCTACACTATAATTTAATTAGACAAAAGACTCTCATTCCTGTTTTCCGTGGGAGAAAAATCAACTGGAGCAATCAGGTTATGAATTTTAAGAAGCATAATGAAATTCTATTGTTTTTATAAGCAGTACCTAATGGTTGTACTTGTGTAAACAAGGTACAAAGAGAGCAATGTAATTCAATATGGATTGAATATAAATAAAATAAAAAAACAGCATGACTTTTATACAATTTAATCCTGGAAATAAAACAATCAAGACATTAAAGCCCGAAGTTCAATATGACTACATTAAAATTAAAAATTAAAAAAAAGGATTGATTGAAATATGTGATCAGATACAATTTAATCTGATTGCATTCAATCTTGTGGTATCATAAAGTGGCATCATTTCCTTTTGCTACTACAGTGTAACCAGTTTTTCTCCATACACTTCTTCTTACCCTCCGCTTGCAGCCGTCTTCGGAGCAGAGATCACCTGTTCATTCTTTATCTATCGCAACCGAAAACAGCTGTGATCACCATTTCATATCCTTCACCCAGCTTTTCATCCACTCACACTATCACTGTTCAGTTTCCACCAAAACCCGATATCCCCAATAACCCTGTCCCTCGGTCCATGTGACAGGCTGTACCAACCCGCTAAGTGACAGATTAGCAGCTTTACCTCTGAGTGTTCGCTGGCCAGCTGAGCAATTCCAACAAGTACCTCACCTTTTGGGACTCTACAGCAGTCTGTATGGACTGGCAACCTCCTTCTAACAGTTATGGGCTTTATTCTGGAACCAGATAAAATGAAAAATTACAGATTCATCCTTTTTTACTTTAAATTAAAATATAGACAGTTTGTGTGCAGTAAGGGCTAAAACAAGAAACCCCCTCCAAATCTCCTCCTTTCAGCACCTGACTGAAAGTTTTTAGTTGGGATGAGTGAACGTTCCCAGCACCACATGATGATCTGTGCATGTGCCGGTTCTGAGAAGGACCGCAGGGTGTTTATGTGTGTGTGTGTGTGTGTAGGCGAGGGGAGGCAGGTCAGGGGGAGTGTGTGACTGTGGCCTGGTGGACCATGGAGAGAGAACAGTATGTAGGACAGGGCCTCGCTCTCACCAACCTATCCCGGCTTGAGCCGCGACTGGGCGTGCTAAATTTCTGCATGCATGATCAATGGTGCTGGATGAAAAAGAGAGGAGAAAGACAGCAGCAGGGTGGGGGGAGGGGAGAGGAACAAGTTAGGGCACTGTTGAAAGAAAGATTGGAGCAAAAATGATCAGGCGTATGTGCTACCAAAGTTAGAAAAGTGTTGGGATTATTGTTTTAACAGCACAGTGCAGGCAAGCAATGAGAAACTGAGATTTTTCTTTCCATCTTGAGAAACTTTGACTAAATTGTTTTATGGGCTTAGGCAACAGTTTTGACTAATCTGAAAGTATGGCAAAGCTTGCATGGAAGCAAAATTTACACAACTTCCAATTTGGTTATGTGTGTGAGTGGGTGGGTGTGTCAGTGTGTGATAGTTTTTTAGCGCCCTGTTTGCTCTACTCTTCCCTAACCCATCTCCATCCCTCTGTCTTTTTGTCACTCTGACACCTCAGTTGTTTGTCTAATGTAGGTCTTAGCTGCTTTTTGTTTCCTTGGCCACGACTGACCCAGAGCAGGGGACGTTTTGTCTAGGAGCGACCCCTGACCTGTCAGGTCCTGGGACTTGCTCTCCAAGACCCTTGAGGCAATTTGAAAAAGAGCTGAGGAGGGGAGTCCCCAGAAAAGACTCAGAAAGCAGTGTTAGAATCATATTAATAATCTCAAAGCCTTTATTTAGCTTGGAGAGATAAAGATAAAGCATCTCTTCCAAGTAAAATGGTATCTGTCGTATTTTTTCTATTATTTATGTTTGTGTCGTAAGGAAATGTTCATATATTATATATATATTATTAATATAACCAGGCAGGATGATTTGAAATAGAAGGGCCAACGGAAGAGAGGGGAAAAGGGGACTATACAAATCAAATAACAAATGTTAGCAAGCTGTTTTATAGTCTGCTTAGTTGTTGGTTTAGGATTGTTGTGTTGTATGTTATTAATGAAGGTTGCAGAGGCAACCAGACCAGGAACAACAGACATCCCTCTCTTCCAACTCATTCTGACTGACTCTAATAATAATAATAATAATAATAATAATAGTAGTAGTAGTAGTAGTAGTAGTAGTAGTATTAGTAGGGCTGCATAGTGGAACAGTTGGTTTCACTGCTGCCTTGCAGCAAGAAGATCTTGGATTCGAATTTGAGATCTTTCCTGCATGGAGTTAAGCCTTATACCTTCGCAAGGGCTCTCCATCACCAACAACTGATGGAGTAAAGCCAGATTTTCTAACTGTCCGTGTCCGTCAACAAAGAGCACATGTCTGTTATTGGTCAGCTAGACAACAGAGATCATATCAACCGGAACGGTGCTGTAATCAGTAGTCAACGCTGCGTTTGGGTCTTAGATGCTTTATATTGAAAGGACAGTTTATTTAATATGCTCTGTTTGAAAAGAACAAAAAAATTTAACACAAGGAGATGTAAAGAACAACAAAACAGACCACTGTGCTTGTTTACATGCCAATTCAGATTATTCTAGGAGCCGGCCTTCTGGTAAAAAGTTTTCTAGCTCAATCAAAACTTACTTTCTGTCGTCCATTGCTTCTTGAGGTAGAATGCATTCACAAGCTGAAGAAAATAAACTCTAGTTATGCAATGGTAGGCAGACCAGCCATAAAAGTCAGCACCCCTTGCTGTCCTGCTGGGGAATTGCTTTGCAACACGCAATAACGGAGTTAATACGTCAATACATCTGCGTCTGGGTGCAAACCTGCTGACAGAGAAGTATAAACTAAGCTTTAGCATGTTCTCCCTGTGCAGGTGTGGGTTCAGCTTTCAGCTCCAGCTTTCTCCCACAGTCCAAAAACATCACTGTAATAGGGCATTCACACCACCTCAAATGCCAACGTCAAGAGCGGCAAGATTTCATGTAAAGTCTATGGCTGAGGCTGTCAGAAGGGCGGTAGAGTCTCTGCAGCCCTTTGTGTGCGTTGGCCGCATCAATGTTTGAAATGTCCTGCGTTTCAAGTGTCTAAGCGGTAAAAGCCAGCAACGCAGAAGTCCATTGCAGAACTTCAACTAGCTGAACCTTCAACCAATCAGAGCTTCTAACTGTAGTAGTGTCGCCCGAACCTTTGCAAGCTTTAGCCTAAAAATGTATAGGCTTTAAACTTATCACTTTGTGAGCGTTTATTGACGCTCACAAAGCGTGCGGTGTGAATGCACCATTAGGTTAACTAGTCTCTCTAGATTGCCCTTAGGTATTAGTTTGTACGTGTATGGTTGTTTGCCCTGCGATGCATTAGCGACCTGTCCAGGGTGTACCCCACCTGTCGCCTGAGATAGGCACCAGCCCCCCACATCCGTGAAACCGATAGACAGTATAAGTAATAATAATAATGATAATAAATAAAAATAATAATAACGCTGTACTGCTATAATCAGGTCCATGAGTCAATACCACAGGGAGAGACGCACACCTCCCCAGAAAAATGAGGTCGCTGTGAGCCACCAGGACATACGCCAGCCTGCACCACCAACCTACAGCAGCGCCTTGAGCTTGACACCTATCCTTTTATTCCAATATTATGCTTATTTTCTGTGTGTCTCAAAGTGTGCTAAATTGAAAAGGTCACATGCATACTCAGTTTTTTTTTATCTGTACTACAATTGTTCAGCTACCTAATGTGTTGGATTAAACAAAAGAAGATGCCGATAGACCACACTAAGCATTTCGGCAAGCAAAAAAACAAACAAAGGGAAAAAAAATGAAATTCTAACCTAATGAACAAATACTCATTGTTTGAATCAAATGATAATTTTATTATCTAGCTCTAGATTGCTGAGTAATTGTTTAAAGTTATTTCTTCAGGACTGCGATGGACTGGCGACCGGTCCAGGGTGTACCCCGCCTCACGCCCGTTGACAGGTGGAGATAGGCACCAGCCCCCCCCCCCCGCGACCCCTTGAGGAACAAGCGGTTCAGAGAATGGATGGATGGAACTTCTTCAGGAACAGCTCTCCTTGCACTAAAAATGGTGAAAGGAATATGTTTTGTCTCCTCCGATTGAGCTGATTTTGCAGTTTCCGAAAGGCTTTCTACAAAACCTCCGCAGCTAAATTAAAGATTTATGCTTCACAAACAATTGTGTCGTCAGCGTATGAAGGTATTTTGGATGCCCAAATACATTTGGAGTGTTAAAAGATTCTTGCTGTATGAAGAATTTCCAAAAACACAAAAAATGTTTCTCAGTAGTATCACAGTACTAACACAAAATCAAAAAATAAACATGCACAGAATGCCTCACATTAACTGCATATACTTGCACCTACACGTTTGTAATACAGCTAAAATAATCAAACATTCAATACATTTGTAATAATTATTTTAGAAATACAAAATAAACATCTACCAAATTTAGTAGTGATTTTCAAGTAATATTGCTTATGCAGAATACCGAACCTTTATATTGCAGTTTCAGAAGAGGATTGGAGTGAGTAGTAAATCTCCTGTAATGCAAAACGTGGTCTGTATTTTTAAATTTTTGTTTGTGAAAAAACTATTTCTAAACAAACAAATATGCCTATCGTAAAAGTTAGGGAGAAGTATAATTGTCTTCTTTCAGCCAGCTGACTAGCACTGCACAGCAACAGGTGGGTAAGGCAATAAGCAGTGAATCAGTATGATGTAACATATTTGTTGGTTTGAATGTTTACAGTGTTTGGAACTCTTATTCGCCTTGGTACTAATAACCATCACTTAGTTAAATACATCTTTTGGGAACACCTGCAGTTATTGTAAGTGGAGCTGATGTTGGAAGGAGACTGGTGCTCTTGTCTGTCTTTTCTGTGTTTCCTCCCGGTTTAGCTGAGGAGCTGTCCATCAAGCTGAGGGCGGAGCCTGCCTGCAGCACCTGCCAGGTGCAGCTTGTCGAAGCTCATCACTTTCTGAGGATAAAAGTAGTTGGCTGTCAGATCATCTCTGCTTGAGTGTTAAACTGCCAGCTAACTCAAGTCCTCTGTGTGACCTCCAGCATTTATTGTGTGTTCTTTGAGATGAACCTGCTAACCTCTCTCTGTGTTCCTTCCAAGGTTTTCCTTGTTGTAACCTCCTGGTGACCTTTTCTCCAACTTCTCTTGTAGCTCTGGTCTTCTACCCATATCTTACTGCCTTCAAGCTTTAAGTTCCTCCACTCCGTGCTCCATCTCCATACTCTGCCTGCCTGCCCTCTGTGCTCATTCCTCACTCCTGGTTTCCACCCGCTACACATCTCCAGAAACACAGCCAGAAGCTCTCACAGACATCCCGTAGTCCTAACTTCCCTCATCATCTACCAAGTGGGTCACTACTTGAGAAACTTCAAACTGTTTAACCCGCTCCAGGCTCTGGTTTCACCTCTGGACTTTTCTCTTTGCCGCACTCCTTACCTCCGCTGCTCATCTTTGTATTATAATTGTTTTCAATAAATCTTATTTTACAACTGGTCTACCTAGTAGTGTTCTGCATTTGGGTCAGGAGAGTTAACTGCATTATATTATTATTACATACAGTATAACACTGCCTTCTTTCAGAGCCATTGTTTCTAAACAATTTGCTTTCCAATTTACCCAGTCTTATAGAGTCACGTATTTCCATAGATGGCTAAGTAAACAATCTAAAAGGCCACAAACTCTCTCTCTCAGTTTTCAGAGCTTGTAGCTTTCATTTGAATGTGATTCAAAAAAGACCTCGCTGAACAAAACAAAGCCTGTTGAAAAAGTCAGCCAGATAAAAATTATTAGCCCTAAACCCAAATCTCACTCAAAGTGGAAATCAGGAGGCCATGTTGAGGCACTCTGTTTGCTGAAAGTTTTTTTTCTTTTTTCTTTTTCACCTGGCAGGTGGTGAGGGGAAGAAATCATATGAGAGAGGAGATGGGAGGGAAGCAAGCACACCTGTAAATTTGCCAGGAGCTCCACCTCCGTTCTCCAATCACAATCCCTGCATCCCTCAGGGGAGAAGGTGTGGCAGAGGCATAGAGACAAAGGGAGGAGAGAAAGGCAGAGGAAGGAAGAGATTGAAGGAGAGATTTACATGCAACAGTTGACTGGAGTTTGAGTTAACCTTTTATTAATCACAGCAGCACTAAACAAACTAGACTGATGGTGCTGGGAGGCTACGAGAGAGTCTTCCAAAGGTGACTTCCTGTGAGAGCAAACACACCACTGCCTATCCACCTTAATGACACAGGACTATTTCTGTCTGACGGCCGTGTGGGGGGTTGGGGGCTGAGCACCAGCGGAAATCTGTGCTGTAATACCACACAGACAGACGGCTGGGTGGACGAACCCAAGAAAAACACACACGCGCGCACACAAGCGACCGGTAGCTACACACAGGCTTGTGGGTACAAATCAGCAGAGACCTAACACTTAAAGACAGATTGTCAATACCCCAGTTGCCGCCATGGTGATTGCTACGAGGATCACAGTTTGTTAAAGAACCGTCTATCCATCACTTTTGGTCTTGGTGCATTATTAACTAGAAGATATCTAATTATCCTGTATGTCATGTCACATCCACAGACCTTTGCTTGGGACGGCTCTAAATCTCAAAAGCGTCAAAGAAGTAGAAAGTATCTTGCAAAAAATGTTAAGGTCCTTGAAATGTTTCACATTTTCTCATGTTAAAATCACAAACTTGAAAGCAATTTATTTAGATTTTGCCTAAAAGAAAAACACAAAGGAAATTAATATAGTGTAGCACGCAAGTCATTCCAAGTTGATGGTTTGTTGATCCTTTTGGGGCTGTTTTACCTTTTCACATCTAGGGAATTAGAATTTCTAGCCATTCTTGCTCACAAAGTAGCTCAGTGAGACACTGAGACTGGATAATTAAGAGCTATTTTCAAGTCTTGCCACAGATTCTAGCATGGAGTTTAGCTCTGGACTCTGACTGGACTACTCTAATATTTGAATTTACTTTTATAAAAATGCACACCACACTTTAATTCTTGACTTCTTAACTTGTATAAAACTGTGGAAACCATATATAATTCTCCTTCCACCCTATAGCTGATGTATCATTAACAATGCTACTAACATACATTGATGTAATTGATTGTAATATGATCAAATGTAAAAAAAAGAAACATCAAGGGGGGGAATACCTTTGCAAACCACTGCATAACATCAGTTTACACTGTGTTCGAAAAGGGTAGTTCCAATTATGCATGAGGTACATTATTTTCAGGTGGGGGCTGATGCTTACTCATAATTACAGTAGATGCCTCATCCGAGCTCTTCCAGGGGAAAACGGATGAAGTCACAGGGCAATTGTTGGTAATCACACAACTGCACACACAGATGCAGTCACGACCATCCCTGAGACCATCGTCGTGCTGACCTAGAAGACAAGACTGCACGGTGACTCATCGGTTCTTTTGCGGGTAATGTCGCTCTAACATGATGGAGCTCACACCAGGGCGCCGGAACAGGGTGGGAGCAAAGCAGAAAGCAAGTGAAATCAGATAAAGGGAGGCAAAAAAAAGAGGAGGATGTGTGCGAGCAGAGAAGATTTGATGGATGGATAGATGGATACCTGATGTGTGTGTGTGTCTGTGTGTGTGGGGGGGGGGTGACAAGAAGTCTACACAAGCTGCTTCTAAACGCACTCGTGAGGAGTCCGTGTATCTCTTTTAATCCTTTTTCCACTCCCCCCTCCATTTCTTTTCATGGGACCTATCATCACCATTCCTAGCTTCTATTTATAGGACACCACTGTCCCCCCCGTCCCCCTGCATATGTGCTGTGTGTGAGTGTGAATTTGAGAGAGAGAAAGTGTGTCTGTTTTATGGGGAACCTTGAAAAAGCATTATCTCTAACTCTTAATCTCAGTGTGATTTGATTCATTGAACAGGCGGAAGCCAGGTGTGTTTGTGTGTGTATTAAAGGAAGGAGTAAATGAGCTTGATTTATCCCACCTTTCCTGTTGTTTCCGCCATGTGTGTGTGTGTGTGTGCGGGTTTGTGTGTGTGTGTCGATTCCAAACTTACTGCTGAAAAGTAAACCACAAAGACCCAAGAATACACAAATCATTCATGGAAAGTGGCCTTTTTTGTTGTTGCTCTGACTGGAGTTATGCCTGTACTTGTGCATATGCTAATTGTGAGAAGTGGGGATGTGCTGTCCTGTTATACCGACACACACAGTTCAGAGCTGTGCAGCTGTTTAAACGTGTGCGCTGCGGCATGCAGGCCCGTCGAGCCTGATGGAAGGCTGTGCTTATTGATTTATGAGCCCTGGTTTTGTGGTCTAATCATCAACTGACACATTTGGTCATCACACTATAAAACATTAGTTAAGGCAGACATGCCATTAGTACTTAGAGTGAATAATGAACCAATTAAATATATGTTTAAGCTTTCAAAGAAATGCATTTTTGATATAGATACAGCTGAGGACTGATATTTGCAGAAACTGCATTAAAAAATGCAAACTTTTTTGTTTTTATTTACATAAAATTTAACCAGACTCAAAGTTTCCTATTTTAGGCCAGTTATTTATTTTTTTAGTGGAAATTCCTAACAAGATATTTTATTACATACACTTCTTGTAGATTAAATGGAGGCATACTTGCAGATACATTCTAAAGAAACAATTCAAACATGCTGTCTAGAATCTATATCTAGATCCAATTCACGAAAGGTTGGGTTCTTTGTACCAGAGATAAAAACAGTTTGGTGCAAAATGTGTGAACCAAAATGGGCTAAAGAACCACTCAGAAAAGATGAAACCATTACCCTTAAAGAAACCTTTTCAACTGGTGACCGCTTGAAATGGTTTTTGCTAGGGGAAAAAAATTGGTCTGTTTGTTTTTCCTGAAATTCCATGTTTTCTCTATGGAGTCGTGATTCAGGCTAGCTTGATTCATGCAACAAGTCTGCTCTAATAAGAACTCACAATGTTGCAATAAAGTTTGCAAATAGACTTGGACAAAAAGCTACATTTTGCAGTCATGTCTTGTGAAATGACGACACTAAAATGAACACAAACGGGTCTTTAAAAAGGATAACTTTAATCATACCCCTAAATTAACTACAAAGCGGCTTAAGGACAACAAAATACATTTTCTGGAGTGGTTACAAAGTATTTACAAAGTCTTGATGTCAGTCCAATAGAACATTTGTGGGCAGATCTGAAAAGGTGAGTGTGTGAGCGAAGCAGCCTACAAACCTTATCTTGATTACACCAGTTCTGTCAGGACTAATGGGCCTGAACTTCAGCAAACTGCTGTGAGAAACTAAAAATACCCAAGAGATTCACTTTTTTCATTACTCTCACATTTACAAAATACAAATCATTCCGGTTGTCATAACTGACCTAAAACTAAATAAGTTGAGCTGGATTTAATGTTGGAGACTGAGAAAAAATCTTTCTCTTTTTAAAAGAAGAAAAAAAACACAAATAAGATTTTAAATAAAGCACACAGCAGGCATAACAATAATGCCAGATTATGAAATGTCAGATAATCCCATATTAATTTATATATCAATATCTTAAGATTACAATTTTATTAGAAATTGTAAACTCGGATGGAACACAAATGCACCAACTTTCTCTAATTAGATTCAACATTTAATTAACAAAAAATAAATAAAAGTGAAGTATAAAAAGTTATGTACACCCACATGAAATCAAATCTTATTTCTGAAACATAAACATAACTACACAGAAATACATAACCTCAAGTTTATTAAAAAACAATTATATCCTTATAAACAGGAATGTAACCAAAACGGGTGACATTCTTTTTACTATATTAGCAGAATCTTATTCATTGTAACCTCTAGAAATGTAATCTCTTCAGCCTACCACCAGAAGCTTTTTTGGCATGCAGCACATATACTCACACTTCCGCTACCGTGTGCTTTACACTCATAAACCTGTTTTCTGGCTTTGCACCCAATACCACCAACTGGCTTAGTAGGAACCTTCCCTCCGAGCTAAATATGTTTGTTTGAGCACATTATTGCGTTATTTAGAAAAGAATAATCTTGCAGTATTGGGTGTATTTTAAGTATTTTTTTTTCTTTTCCTGAACACCATTATGCAATATCATCCACACTGTGAACTGTTGCAGAAATTCAGCTTTCCAATCTCAACCTTAAAGTTGTAAAGCTCAAACCATGAGACTTTCCGCGCTGAATTGTGAAAGTAGTTCAGTGTTCATGGCATTATTTTGGGAGCATTTCCAAAGTGGTTTCTACTTGTGTTCAGTATTAACATATTTATTTGTTTTTATTTAATTACTGATTATCATTGTTGCCCCTTTCTTTCTAAGGTTGATGCTTGTGTTCATTCAGTTTAAGATGGAACCAAAAGGTACATTAAACAAAGACATAACACATGGGGTTTTATTATCATAGTTATCCATTTGGGTCAACAGCAAAACACATGCATAAAAAACATCAGGGGTTATTTTTTTATATCACATTATGAAGACTGTGTGTCAGTGTATGGAGCTTTGTTCACGTCTATTACTGTAAATCTTAGCATTGCAGGTGGCTCTCTAATTGTAGGACATTTTTAGCATATTTTCAACAGAAAAAAAAAATCTCTTTGATTACAGATCTGATACAAATTTGACATTTATGTAGCCAGTGACATACTTACCTTCACTAAATGCTTTATGTCTATGTCATTTAATTTACTGTTTCAAAAATGCATCATTATGTTATTGCATACAATGACAAAATTATAGGATTTTTATGAAGATCGTTGATTGTGCTAAAATTGACTTCACCCACTGCTTTCCTATCACTCTAAATAGCTAAGATTTGTGGTTCGTTGCTGTTTTGTAGTCAACAAACAAAGCACGGAGACATCTTAGTGGCAAAAGAAACCATGCACAAAATTTATTGTTTAAACAGAGAAACCTTCAATAGGATTTCTCAAACCTGTTTTTACTTGGTACTGTGCTATTGTGTGTGTCAGTGCAGCTCCAAAAATCCCTTATTTCTGTTGTTCTGTAAAATTGAAAACTTTGTCCACTTCCTGTTTGCATAACCTCACATCCACAGCTGCAACAACATACTCACAGTCTGGGACATCCCAGTGGGTTATCAAAAGTAGTCTTTTATCTTAGAGCCCAAATGTGATGAAATAATACAGGTTGTATGGGTGCTGTGGAGGAACAGGGAGCAGCAAGAGCTGGGCTCAGTGCCCACAAGGGCAAATTTTAGGGAGAAAGTGAGGATTTAGATTAAAATGAGAAAGAGGGAAATATTATACAAAGAGGAGCAATAGAAATCGAATGAGGAAGAAAGAGCAAATAAAAACAGAGGATGTGTGTATCCTTATTGTGTGTGTCTGACTGTGTATGTGTGTGCAGCTGTGCGATGTCGAGCAAAGGGAGGCGTGAGCAGAGGGGGTCCATTGTGGATCTTTGTGTGGTTCAGATTGTCCTCTTCTCTGGGAAAGTGGAAACTCAACACTTCTCTCCAGAGGTCTGGTTACCAGGTGAGAGAAGAGGAAAGAAAAGAGAGAGAGAAAAAAAAAACAGAGTGAGAGCTGCATAGGTGTGGAGAGAAACAGACAGAGGAGATTGGAAGAGTTGGAGGATGGGAGCAATAAATAAATGCATAAAAAAACAGAAAGAAAAACACAACAAGAATAAACAAATAAAGACAGGACTTACTCTGAAAAAGACCATCCCAAAATATCTATATGACAGGATGTAGGAAGTCAAAATAAATATCTGAATACATTTATTCAGAATACATTTATTTATTCATACATTTTACGAATGATAAAAAATATTATATGACCTTATAATAGATTTTACATAACAATATTGATGAAGTGTATGTAAAAGGAAGCAAAAAAATAAGTGTAAGAAATTCTTTTTTTCCACTGTTTTTGAATTTAGCTAACAGAAATAATGTTGGTAATACTGACTTCAAAAAGTTTACTCTGATTTAGGATTATTACTTCGGTGGTCTTCCAAGTGTGAATTGTAACTGTTGTAAAATAGCTCCTCCTTGTGGCCAATTGTGAAACTTCACTGATTCTGCACTGCATCTTTTTAACGTCTTTCAAGGAAAATGTCAAGATGTTCATTAACCCTAGAGTTTCTCGACTTTAAATAAAAATTGCAAATGTTAACAATGTCTGCTTTCGCTACAAATTCTTAATTTGGCCGTCATGTTTATTAATAGTGAAGCTTTGTATACACAATCGGTTGGGTGTTGATGGTATAGATGTCGCACAATCCTTCCCTAGGAAATAAAACCATCAGGACGTATTTTGTATCTGAAAATGTCAATTTATTAACTATGTTCTTTTTCTTATTTTTACAAACTGTATGTATTTATTTATATATGTATATATTTTACAAACAGATTCAACCAAACACCAACATTTTAGCAAAGTGTAAAGAGGAAATACAACAGTCCACTTCACTTTCCAGACATTCGTCACCTTCTTTTTTTCTGATAACTTCAAAACTGAAAGTTCGAATTAGAAATAAAGTATCATCTGATTTAGGATCAGGAGGAGAGAAATATTTAATAAGGAGATATTTTTGTTTGATCACTTGTCATGAAACTGCAAAAAAAAAGGCAAAATGTTGGGAGTGATGGCAAAAGTCTGTGGACACAATTTAAGATAGCTTTTCAATAAATAAAAAAAATTGCAATCATTAAAACCGCACAATAGAATTGGACGAAGGGAAAAAAATACAAAAAACAGAAAAGGGAGAGGGAAAAAAAATAATTGAAGATTTCTCTCCTCTATTATTGAGCTGCTTTGAAAAAAAACATTTTAGCTCTTTTTTCTTTGTAGCCATGTTAAACATTTCAACTAGCTTTTCGTGTTTATACTTGATATTTTAAACATTATTGAATGAGAAACATTTTTCAACAGTCCATCACTTTAAAACAAAAAGGCTCCAACATTTGCTCGTCAGTCTCATGAACCGTGGTACATCTTTTAACTTTTTTTTTTATACATGAATTATTTTAACCATATCACATGCATCATATCAACACTGTGAAAGAGGAAGGATTTTCTATTTCAAAGTGTTTTTTTACAGGTCATCGTTAGAATTAAAGCAGAGTTAGCTGTTACCTGATCTTGTTTCATGTTGCAATCAAACGGGCTTAAATTTAAAAAGAAAAAAAAAACCTTTGATGAGTCTCAGCACTAGTGCAGACGTGTCTCTTTGTGTAGAAATGAAAGGGATGCAGACATGAGAATGCAGGAATAACCATGTGTGTTTGACATGAGTTTTTTTTGTGGATGGTTTCTCTTTTTTTTTTTTCCCCGATGTTGTCTGGAGTGGATTGTGGAGGCGGCAGCTCTGAGAACAGCTGCTTCTGACAAACACTATGGGTGCCACTTGGGGATTGAGTGTGTGTGTGTGTGTTCAGACGTGTGTGTGAGTGTGATTTCTATAGTAGCTGGGACACTTAAAAGGAGTCTGATCATCCGTCCAATAGCTGTTGACCTGTTTTAAACACATGTTACACAGCCACTAGTGATCAGCCCTCTTTTTAAGTATGAAAGAGATCAGTATATTCAATATTTAAAACTACATACATGAAGCAATGTGGAGCTTCACTGTGTTTGTATGTCAGAGTCAAGCCTACCATTGACTTTCAACACATTAAAACACATAAAAAAAATGAAACGACTGGCATTGAACCTTCAGAGGCAGCTCAAACGCGGCTGTAGCAGTGTGTGCATGTGTGAACGTCTGAGCTGAATGTTCTGCATTATGTTTGGACGTGTGTATGTCACGTATGTCAACAGATGTAAGCAGAGGATGCTGCATTCAAGGGTGCCACCATCATTGTCCTCCGTTGTAGGCGTAGTCCGCCTTGTTGTGCATGACCAGTCTATTGTCGACAAAATAGAAACTGTCCGAACGCGTTTCATAAGGACACTCCACCATCTGACGCACTGCGAAACAGACAAAATGTGCATGTTAGCAAAACCAGTGGTGGTGTTTAAGGCTTTGTATAAAACAACAAAGTCTCTGATGACGTTTTCAGCACTTCTCAACGCTTTGTTGATATGGTCAGAGCACATTTCTTAAATGAGTAAACAAAAGATTAGCCTAACTAAACCAGATATGAATAATTTAACTGCAGATATCTTAGCTGTGGTTAGGGGATGGATGGATGGATGGGGTTTTCCAAACTTATCTAGAGCTATCAAATTCCAAATTTTTCCAGACTTTGTATAAGGGATGCACCGATACTGGTATCGAGTATCAGGGGCGATACTGTTCTAATTGATACTTAAAATGTGGAAACTCCACAATAATTTCACAGAATTTTTTTATTTTTCACTTATAATTTTAGTTTTGTGGTCATTTTAATAATGTTTTTATTAGGGATGGACCGATACCATCTAATGTACTTGTATCTGTATCGGCTAAAGTTAACCGATACCACAAACTGATACTTAAAATGTGGAAACTGGCGCTGGTATTGGTACTCCGTATCAGTAAGTACTCTGATCCAAATATCGGTATGGTATCAGTTTTGAAAAAATCTCTAGCTTTAGCTAAATTTGTAATTTCTACCTTATACCTCTTATATTGCCCAATACTATATGTGCTAATAAAAAATAATACTTCAAAAAGGTTTACAATGGCATTTTAAAATATTCAATTATTTTTCAAAAATAGTGCAACACAAAAATAATCGCGACTTAAACAAATATCAAGATATTTTAAATTAAACAAAAGCTAAATATTATGAAAAGAAAGTCTGCTTTCCTGGTTACTTATTCATGAATTTAATATTGCACAACAAGAAACGCTCACATATTTGAATAAAAAAGGCTTTAAGTTCGACAGGTTTCTTTTCTGTTAAATGAAAAACAACTAACTTTAAACTTGCAAAATCTAGTGTGAAGACAAACACTGAACATCAGTATTTATCTTCCTTGCGTATCGGGTAAAAACGTTTAGGCACAGCTTGATGACATCATCAAAATGCATATTTGCGGTATGGCGGCATAGTGAAAATCTGTAGCTTTGGCTATATTTATGTCATTTCTACATTATACCTCTTATATTGCCCAATATTATTTGTGCTAATAAAAAATTATAATAATCTGAGAATCAGTTTTGTACTTGCAGAAAAATATTTTGAATTTCTGGAAGTTAAATTACACCAAAATATGTGATGTTGAAGAATCAAATCCAAAGGATTCCCTAAAAAAAAGTATTTCTCATGTCACTGTACTGCTGTAGTACAAGTCCAAGCGTGCTGAAGTCAGCTCTCCAATACTTCTTTATACTTATTTTCAACCAATCACAGTACAATCTTGATCAAACGGTGATATGGCTCTCCAACCAGGGGGTTCATCCTAAAACCACACACACAAACACAGAGTTTTCTATTGTTTCTTGCATGTTTAGTCAAAGGAGGATTGCCACTCCCTGTGCTGAAGGCCAAAAATGCTAGAGTTATCTGAGCTGAAGATGCTTATTTTGGCACTGAACTAAAGTGCTATTTCATTTTTTTTAAAAGCTCTTAACTTAAAAATCTGAAACACCTGGAGTGGCCAGTCCTGGACCGGATAATTTCACAATTAACAGAGTAGGACCTTCACTGAATGAGAGATGCATGAAAACCACAGTACATAGACTGTTCAAACTTGAATTATTCTACACCAACCGATCAGTGTTTTTGAATTTTTTTAAACCTTTAATTTATTCATGACAAACAATAAATAGGTATCAGACTCAAAAGGTGCAGGTGTTTTGCAGGAGGCAGGCTTATAGAGAAACAAGCCGTTTCACTTCGTGGTCTATTAAATTCTTCAAATTCCAATTTTTTCCAGACTGTGTAGGAACTCTATCTTTGTATAAGGGATGCATGGGAATCAGGGGCGACATTGTTCTAATTGATACTTAAAATGCGAAAACTCCCCAATAATTTCACAGAAAATGTTTTTAACTTATAATTATTGTTTTGTGGTCATTTCTATTTATGTTTTTATTAGGGATACACCGATACCAATAACCGATACCATGAACCGATACTTAAAATGTGGAACGTCTGCAATAATTTCACAGAAAATGTTAATTTTTTACTTTAAAATTTTTGTTTTGTGGTCATTTTTAGAAGAAAAAAAAATAAAATCTAATTCACCATCTTTGGTGGAAAAAGCAGATTCATTACTTTTGTGTGTGTGTGTTTTTTTATTTTTTTTATCTAATTCACAATCATTTTTTGTAACAAGGAAAAAAGAAAATAAAACCCGTCTTCCAATTAATTGCATTTTTTTGTGTGGTAAATGTACTAGTACTGGTGTTCTGTGTGCTTGCATTAGTACTCGCTATCGATGAGTACTCATTACCAAGTATAATTATTGTATCAATTTGAAAAAGTGGTAACTGCAGTCAGGTTAGTTAGGATAGTCAGAATTTAAGTAACAAATGAATTTGACTAATTTGGGGGGGGGGGATCGTGAAAAAAATCAGGTGTATGCACTTTTTTTAAAATAACTTAGGTTTTATTTGTTTTTCAATTTGGCTGTACAGAATGTCACATTAAATGTGGAAAAGTTGAAAACATAAGTTTAAGACCACTTGAAAATTGGCGAAAAAATTTATTTTTTGCATGGTTTGATCTTAAAAAGGTTTCAAGTAAAGCTTTAACATCACCAGTAAGAAATGGGAGTGTGACCAAACATTTTCTCAACATACAATTAATTGAAAACGCTTAAACTGAAACATGCACTTTTACAAAACAGAACTCAAAGTTCCAAACATGAACTCAGTAACGAGTAGCTCTACTGTTATTGTTGATCACTTAAAAAAAATGTTAAGCCATGCTCGATGCAAGCGTTTCCATGAGGTAAGTGGGAGCATTTCTCCTTTGCTGCACGAAGGGCATCTGCTGTCTGGAACTGTTGTCCATTTTTGTAAAAATCCCTCGCCGTCCATCCTCAAAGATTATCAACTGGATTTAGATCAAAGGAAAACACAGGATGGTACAAAACAGTTATTTTTTCTCGTGTAAGAAGTCCCTCGTCCTGTACCGTTGTTACCATGGAGACGAGGGCCCTCAGTCATAGGGGACGCTCTCTGCAACATCTGGACATACCCAGCGACCGTTTGATGTCCCTGCAGCTCCTGAAGCTCCATTGTTCCACTGAAGGGAAGGGAAAAGCCTGATTATTGTGGCGCTCCACTTCGGTGCGTAGGAAACATCTTAGGTTGTATCTGCTCGTCATGCCAGTAACGTTGGAGACCGTCAGGACCATCAAGGTACATTCTTCCCATCAAATAATAAAACTTTCTCCCACCTTTCAGTGTCGCACGTTCGGCGCTCTCTGGCAAAGTCCAAATGGTCCATTCTGTGGCGTTCTGAAAGACGAAGCCTTTGAAGAGCTTTTTTTTGTTTTGTTTTTGAAGCTATTCAGTCTCAGATGCCGTCTGATGGTCATGGTGCTGCAGTCGGCACCATTAAGGGCCTTAATTTGGTCATGGATCGTCCAGTGTCTTCATGGACAGCCAATTGGATCCTCTGGCTCAGTGCTGGTTAAATATTTTGGGGTCTTCCACCTGGTTGTTTTTCTACAATACCCACAGGATCATTTAAGAAATTCCAGATGACTGTCTTATTATTTCCTACTTTGGCAGCGATGGTCAGACACCCTGCTTATGTGCTTCAACAACCCCACCTCGTTCAAAAAGGGAACCTTTTTTGTCCTTGCCATCAGAATGTTGTGACAGTGAGATTACCTGACAGAAAAAGACAGTGAATCCAAATTTTTAGCCCAGATTTGGCCTTTTAAAGGCATGTGGTCTTAAACTTTTGATCAGCTGTAAAACTGCCTGTTTCAGTTTTTGCTTTTTTTCAATACACTGCATGCTCAAATAATTTTTTATCTCACTTGCATTTCTTCTTGTTGCATGTTGAAGGTCTACTTAGAACCATGTTAAGATCTTACCATGCAAAAAAAAAAAAATTTCTCCACTTTTCAAGTGGTCTTAAACTTTTTGATGTGGATAGGTAAAATACTGAGAAATAATTTCACTTTTTCCACAGTTAATGTGACATTTATTATTTGCAACCGAAGGACAGTAGATTGGTAGCCATAATCGATGGCATTGCGTTTGGTATATATGGGTAAAATGATCAATGACAAATGATCAGCTCAAATTTTTAGCATCAAACAAAGTGAAGATTCATGTTTGTGCTTAGGGCTGGGTGAAAAGGGGTCAAATCTATAGTGCGATATAATCTAACACAAGTCCGGTAATGGTATCTATTGCGGTACATTCTTTTTTTTCCTTTATGTAAAAATGACCGCTTATGAGCATTCTCACTTTCCAGACACTTTGTAGTAGAACTTCAAAAAGGTTTACAATGCCATTTTAAAATGTTCAATTATTTTTCAAAAATAGTGCAACACAAAAATAATCGCGACATAAACAAATATCAAGATATTTTAAATTAAACAAAAGCTAAATATTATGAAAAGAACGTTAAAAATTGTCTACTTTCCTGGTTACTTATTTATGAATTTAATATTGCGCAACAAGAAACCTTCACATATTTGAATAAAAAAGGCTTCAAGTTCAACAGGTTTCTTTTATTTTAAATGAAAAACAACTAACTTTAAACTTTCAAAATCTAGTGTGAAGACAAACACTGAACATCAGTATTTATCTTCCTTGCGTATCGGGTAAAAACGTTTAGGCACAGCTTGATGACATCATCAAAATGCATGGTTGCGGTATGGCGGCATAGTGAAAATCTGTAGCTTTGGCTATATTTATGTCATTTCTATATTATACCTCTTATATTGCCCAATATTATTTGTGCTAATAAAAAATTATAATAATCTGAGAATCAGTTTTGTACTTGCAGAAAAATATTTTGAATTTCTGGAAGTTAAATTACACCAAAATCTGTGATGTTGAAGAATCAAATCCAAAGGATTCCCTAAAAAAAAAAGTATTTCTCATGTCACTGTACTGCTGTAGTACAAGTCCAAGCGTGCTGAAGTCAGCTCTCCAATACTTCTTTATACTTATTTTCAACCTATCACAGTACAATCTTGATCAAACGGTGATATGGCTCTCCAACCAGGGGGTTCATCCTAAAACCACACACACAAACACAGAGTCTAGTCAAAGGAGGATTGCCACTCCCTGTGCTGAAGGCCAAAAATGCTAGAGTTGTTATTTGAGCTGAAGATTCTTATTTTGGCACTGAACTAAAGTGCTATTTCATTTTTTTTTTTTAAAGCTCTTACTTAAAAATCTGAAACACCTGGAGCGCCAGT
This sequence comes from Apricaphanius iberus, assembly GCA_028564705.1. Taxonomy (NCBI): domain Eukaryota; kingdom Metazoa; phylum Chordata; class Actinopteri; order Cyprinodontiformes; family Aphaniidae; genus Apricaphanius; species Apricaphanius iberus. Next base: position 654,975 of record JAPXFQ010000846.1, on the reverse strand, counting down.
ACTGAACCGGATAATTTCACAATTAACAGAGTAGGACCTTCACTGAATGAGAGATGCATGAAAACCCCAATACATATACTTTTCAAACATGGATTATTCTACACCAACAGATCAGTGTTTTTGAATTGAACCTTTAGTTTATGTATCAGACGCACAAGGGGGATTAAAACAAGAACAGCCACTGCACTTGTGGGAAGGATCAACTGTTCATCATAGCAACTTAAGCTGAACAACATTAGGAAAGCATGAAATTACAGCATGAATTATTAGCTATACCACTGCTAATTTTTTTTTACATTTTTAGACTTATTACTTTCTTTCCCTGTATTGCATTGTCCCCGCCACTTTCTTTCACTTTTAACATCTTAGGCTATTAAAATATATATCAAGCATGGACATTAAGGATAGTAAATGTCTATCTAACAGGTCAAATATATTCACAACATGCAGAATCTGCATCCATGGCACTTGAGGTACTGTCATTTTGCTTGTTTTGATGTTACAATTCCCTTTTTTTAATACTATTTCATTGCTTACGTAAACCTTTTATGTATAGGACCCTATAATTAAATGGTAGAAAGCGGAATAGGGTGAACATGTAACCACAAGATTCTGATAGAGAGCACCTGAATAGTGGAGAAAAGAAGTTTGATCTGTAACTCTATTCCAGGGGTTCACAGGTATGCTGGTATTTATTAGCGATGCACAAAATGAGTGATACATGCATGCAAATATGATTGATGTGTGGTACATTTTATGTAAGTCTAAAACAGGCTCCAGTTTGAGATCAGATGCATACACATGATTCCCAAAACCAGCCTGGCTCCCTTACAACACCACAAACCGAACAAACAAGCTCTGCCGCATGGCACTAAGCGATGTAAAAGTTTCCAAGTAAATGACCATAAAATAAAATACAGTAAGCGTACTTAAATATGTTCCACGATTCACCTGATAATTTTTTTTCTCCAACAAAAGGACTCACCCAGGCTCTCAGAAAGCTGGGGGAACTCATAGATATGTTCACAAGTGTTACGGCTGCTTGGGATGCAAAACCCAAAGTCGAAGTCAAAACTCTTGAGCAGGTGATCACGAAAGTAGTGCCTCTCGATCATGCGGAAGTTGTTCAGGGGCCGGTTCCCAACTGTGAATTCGACCCTGATCGAATGAGGAAAGAAAAAGAAAAGCACAGATTTTTGTAGTTGCATTTATTTTTTTAATGTAGGAAAAATGTTATTACCATCAGTGCACACAGAATAAAAATAAAGAACACAGTGCTTGATTGCTTTCAAGCTGCGTGTGTGAGTCACTCACGTAGCTCCCACAGTCCTTAGTCGAAGGAAAGCCGGTGTAAACTGGTAGCGAACAAATCGACCGGCTGTGCTATCTCCTTCGATGTGCTCCTCATCCTCATCTGGTAGCGAAACAACATGATTTAAAGCATAACTAGTTTTGGTTACATTTTTGGACAAGCAACCAGCTTTGACCTATTTATGTGAAGCTATGAATACGGTGCTGTCAGAGCAGCCAATAGGTCAGTTTTTCAGTGAAGCGGCAGAGAAACAGGACGGTGGAAGGCAGTACCTGAATGCGGAGGTTTGGCAATCTCAAACAGGACGGTGTTGGTTTCCAGGTCTCTGATTTTGAAGCGTACAAAGTCAATGTTGTAAATGTTGTCTTCAGGTTTGCAGAGGTAGCCTGTAAACAACAACAACACGCACAGAAGGAAAATCAAAACAATAAATCAGACATAACTTGCCTGTTTCGGGGCAGTTAAGATTACAAAAATATTTCTAAATGCCGAAATAATGAGGGAGAGATATCTTTAAATAGTTATTTTTTTACTTTATAAAAATTTAGAAGTGTAGATAGGCCTTTAAAACACTGATTTAATTGAGGAGACCATTCCCTCCTGCAGCCAAACTCCACCACAGTACGATGATGCCACTCCTAACCTTTAAGCTTGCAAGCTTCCCCCTTTTTTAGCCTAACAGGAAATTGGCCATCATGGCTAAACACTTCCATCTTAGATTAATCAGATCACAGGACATGTCTTGGAAAAACTCGGGTCTTAAGCATTTTACCAAGATGGATTTGCTTTTTTTCTGGGGTTGTTTCACAGATTTCACACAAAAGCATCTCCTTATAAACCCATCTCCTTATGGAACCCTGCATGGACATTCTTATTGATTTTAAAATTACAATATGTACATTCTATTGTTTGAATAGATCTGATTGGCTTAAAAAACATTAATAAATGGGCCTCGAATTAGCTCAAATGTTCTCAATGAACCTATCAAGACCTTCACAAAGCCAGTAATCACTATCTACGTTTTCCCACATTGTTTAAAAGCATAGTAACCTGAATGTACATAGCCTGTACTGCACTGAAACTCATATAAAATTCTGTTTGAACACAGCCTTGCTGACATACGGACATTATAAAGCCATAAAACAAAGATTAAACATCCTGTGAGCCTACTGTCTCATTATTATGGCATTACAGTGATCAAAAAGGTACAAGGCAGGGGGTCCAGAGCTGCAGACAATAGCCTAGAACGATAAAGAAATAATGTTTTAGGGTTTTGTTATAGTAAGAAAAAATTATTTCAATAGTATTTCAGCAATAAAATGTCCAGGCCATTACTGCCCTAATTTCACATATTTTTATTAGGTCTTTTATGTCGTTAGGGCTTTTTTGGGGGGGGGGCTAATTCAGTTTTCCTCTTCATTTTACATACATAACCAACTGATTTGAACAGCTTTTATTCTGCTAAAATAATTTTTATTTTGATTGTTTTTTTTAAGTTCTGTTTTTCCATTTTTCTTAAGTCTAAGTCTACATTGACATAAAAAGAGTGTTTGTTTTTTTATATCACAATAAGCAAAAGTGTAGCTTTCCTGTATAGGAACAGTACGTGATGTCTTTATAGTTGTTGTGTTTCTTTTGTCACAGAGATCTTATTAAGAGCAAAACACACACCTAGTAATAATCATCATGCCATTTTTACGCAAAAGCAAATTTTACATTTTATTTCCGTAGCTTCAACAGCTGTACATGTAGGCCATGATGACACAAAAAGACTTCGCCTTGATGATGTGCGAAGCACAGCGAGGGCCTCGTTGTTCCACTAATTGTGATGCCACTGCTTTCATTACATGACATGAATCACATGATTTCATCACAACCACGCTACAGCACAGAGAAAGTTATTACACTTCATAATTGCTCCTAACACACACCGTCGGAAATGTTTAAATATAGAAACTATGACGTAAAAGACTTATTTGTGTTTGGGGGTTTTTATTATGCCATTGTAATAACATCATACGGTGTACCGTAGCTCGTTAGCTTGTCTCCGTCTATTTTAAGCGCTGTTTTGAATGTAATTCGACAATCAAAAGCGACCCCAAACCTCTGGCAGCAACTCGCAGTCCCAGAACATCCTCCGGAGAGATGTGTCCACTCTTCGTTCGCAGCTCTTCCTCCGTTACGGGCCTGCTCTCTACCTGGCTTCGTCGGGACTTGAGCCTCTTCAAGACGCCTCCGCCGGGCTTGCGGTCCCGCGTAGGGGCTGCAGAACCGTGTCCGCCGCTGGAGACGTTTTCAGCAACAGGCGGGTCGCTCCGGGCTTTGGCTTCGCTCATCGCCGCTGATTGAGTCTATCTCGGCTTCACCTGAGTCTTCGAGCCCCGCTCTTCTGCCCCTTCTTCTGAAAAAACGCTGGAAGAAGAAAAAGCGGAAAACAAGGAAGATGGCGTCGCAAATGTCGAATGTCGAGAGAACTGTCGGTGAACGGTCAAGCTCTTGTATTTGTAAGCGCATGCTATACGGTTCCCATGACAACTGGATATAGGAGCTTGAGGATGCACATCGATACCTGGTAATGTCCACGAGGGGGCGAGAGAACGCTGCTATAAATATCCGAATGAAGATCCGTGTAAAACAGGAAATAATAAATCAATCAATCATATCAAATTCATTACTTCTATTTCTATACTTTATTTTAATTCCTTCAAACCTTTATATTGATTTAGAAAAAACAGTGAGTACATAGTAACTACATTTGATAATTTTTCCAAGATGTGTCTCAAGGTTTTCATCACTTTGAGTAAAATCGTCAAGTCAAAAGTAATCACGGGCCCACAAATAGCCTATATAGCCTACTAAAAAACTAAAGTAATAAAAATGTGTATTGTTTTTCTGTGTTTTTAAACCTGCTCAACAATGAACTAAGAATTAAATACTTAACGTTTGAAAATAATCCCCTTTGCAACGTATTTTAGGTAGCCTACAACTGAAGTGATGATCAGGATTTGTATGATTCTTTTAAAGATGCTTGCTGTATTTTGGCAAACTTAATTAATTACAAGCAGATTTGAATGTAACAAAGGTATGTTTTTGAGAAAAAGTCACTGGATAGATGTGGTGCCATTTACTCTTAAATTAAACAGAATGTAAAAGTGTGATTATTATAAAATGAATACCCTTTGTGGTTAAAGTTTCCATTGAAATAAGACTTTAATAAAATAAAAATCTGAATTAACCGAATCTCACTTGGAAACCCCACTTTACACATTCTAAATATAACATGCCTCTTATATTTTTTTTTTTTTTTTGACAATTGTACCGAAAACATTACATTCTTAAATTTATAGAAAGAAAGAAAGAAAGAAATGGAGAGTAATTGTGTACATTTTGCATTTATTTAATCATTTATTTATATTTTAGGCATTGCTAATGATAGATAGAGTTGCAGATCATGTGGTTTGGTTATAAAACGCAACCACATCTGTGGTCAACCAAACATTTTCTCACACTTTGAATCACCCAAGAAGTCTGTTTGGGTTAAAGATTTGCTGAAAGCTTGCTCCTCTGTTTCCTGCTCCTAGGCCCATAAAAGAAAGGCAAATTAACGTTTTAAAGGCTCAGGTGTCATGCAAATGCGTGTTTACTGTGCGTGAGGGCTGACGGCATTTCCTTTTGTTCCAACGTCCCAGGTAGCCCCAGCAACATCCACAAAAGGGCAACACAGATCCTATTCCTTTTCTCTTGAGTAAAGTGGCTTTGCTCCTCAATCAAAACCTGTACATCCAGTTCATTAAAAACCAAAGTAGAGGGACGCTGAATATTAATAGGCCTACATACAACTTCTGTTTAGAATTTTCAAAATAACAGCCAAAGTTCTTTTTTTTTATCAGAACAAAACAACAAATCTGTTCATAATAAAAGCACAAATGTTACCAATAGTTACTGGAGACCGACCATTCCTTGTGTTCTCTACTAGGGAGGCTATCCACAAGTAAAAGTGTATTTTTGGAAATATTTGACAATTCGTTTTAGAGAGCATTTGTGAGTTCAGACAATGACGTGAGGCAAGGTGGACTGGCCCCACGCATGCTGCAGTAGCAGTTTACTTTGTTGGGATTTAGCAGTAAAGTCAAGGCTGATATGAAACAACCTGAAACAACGATCTTCCGGCCACCAAATTTTACAAATGGCACATTGCCACCAAACCCGGGCTCATCTATCAGTAAATTTGTCACTCAGAAAATATGTCTTGTACTACATTGTTGATAGTACCTCACACCTTTGTGTCCTACCCGTGAAGCCAAGTCTTCTACACAGTGCATCTCAGATTTTGATGTCCCTACTCTACTTTACCCAACCCAAACCCTGAATATCTGTTTCTGACTTGCCTCTACACAGATACAGCACTATCAGCCAACTGTATAATAAACTAAGCGAGAACATGTAAGCGAAGGTCACATTCATTGTTTTTTGGGGGGTACATAACTTGTTTTGGCAATATTAGCAAAATTCTTGAGTTAGGAAAGAACTATTTGGACTTCAGCTCACTTTTTACTGTTTCCCCACCACTAACACTCCCATTTCCCTTATCCACTGGCACATAATTTAGGAAGCAATTAAAAAAAATCCATGAAGCAGGATCAGTTTTCACTAAATCAATTAGTTGACCTGTTTTCTTAATGCTTAATAATGTTGTAACATAAATTACGTAGCATTTGGTATACAGTTGATCCAAAATGGCAGAATCTGATGTGCATAATAACCTAATATGTTTTGAGTATACTTTTCAGTGATCTGACAGAAAATATATCAAATCTGTCCATACTTAATGCATTACTTAACTGATACATACAAATGCATTAAACTACTAACTAGGCATTAGCTGTTTTTGTTCCTGAAACCACGCCTATATATTTTAATGAAAAATCACAGCTTTTTTTCTTTTTGATCACAAGATTGGTTGCTTGTCAAGAAAGCATACAATAAAACATAAATTCTAATTCTAGATAGTATGGCACACAATTGTATGTTGTATTTTTTAACAATAAATAATTATATAAAACATAACATTTCAGAACTCTTCTTTAAGTCGTTACATTGGTTTTTGTCATGAATGTGATTATTGAGCAAATACTTTTGATTTCTCGGGAGATTTGCGCGGTGTTCAGTTTTCCTCTTTGATAGTTTGCACTTTTATGGGCTATTTATTAACCTTTCCCGTAGCCCACTGAAAAAAATTCGGCGTGCTACCGCTAAACGTAGGCCTAAAGACAACGAGGGTGTCCGCACTTTTATTTTGAAGTTAGAACACACCACTTCCTGTTGTCTCGTAGCTTTCACTGCGCACCTTGACGTCAGAGACGCTCCAGCCGAGGCTGGCGGGGCGGAGGGAGTGTCCGCTGGTGGAGGTGTAGCTGCGAGCTGACGTCTTCTGTGAATGAGTTGAAAGAAGACAAACAAAAAAAAAAAAAAAAACAGAACAGAGTCAGACAACATCCCAGTGAGCGAGCAGTCCTCACGGAAAAGAGAGGAACGATTTGGTCCCTTAACTTCGTCCCACTTTCTTCCTGCGCTCACCTGTATGACTGCGTAAAGACGAGGTAAACCAAGCAAACTTTATTCATCTAGTGATGTCTTACTGAATTATTAATGTTACACTGATAGACAGGTGCGTAACTTTGCTGGGATTTTAAATTTTTTTCGCTTGAATAAATGTTACATTGATTGATCGTTCTCACGTTTTGGAGGACACCACTGGTTCAACGACTGCCAGTTCATTGGCTTTATTAGTGACTTATTAACAACCCATAGTAGGGCAGCAACAATGTATATTTAGCAATTTAATGCGAACCGGAACATATGTTAAGGTGAGGCTGAATTCTAAACAAAGTGCGCTCTTTCACGAAGTAGTGAACTCAGATTATACATTAAAACCTAAAGAATTGTCAGGGTGGCAGCCACTGAAGACAAACAGAGATAAAGCAACCCAGAGGCCTGCCATCAAGAGAGGCAGCTGTTGAGGGCTTTCCACTGAGAAATCCATTAAATCAACTGTACAGCAGCTTTATCTGCCAGGCAGTGTTTGTTGCCTGGGAATTCAAGTGTAAGGAAAACTAATGAGGTGTGAGAAACGAACAAGGCACATTACTCTTATTTACCCCCAATGTGTGGTGTGCACAGCTTCATCCCAGGCTGATCTCATTACACAATATTAGGCACACCAATAGTGGGTGTTTTATGTTCTAGCAGCATAATGTGTGACATAATATCACCAGCAGGAACTCCCTCAGCGCACATGTACACTGTTGTCTGGGGTCAAAACTACCAGGGCTATCCAGAGCATTTAAAAAAAACTAACATTTTTATTTGTTTATATTTTGGAGATTTTGCAAGTTGATAACGTGAAGTTAATGTACAAAATGTCCTACAAGACTGACAGGGTTCTGCGTTCAGTGTGCTGTGGTATTTAGTGTAACAGATTTGGAAACATTACTGTTTCAGGTTTCAGGCTTTCACAAAGTGCTGCAGAGTCAATCACAGGGCAGGTTGTGTGTCATTCCAGTGCTCCTGGTTCTGCGCGAGAATTAGTTGTTCTGTATTTTGTGCAGTAAGATTTGTGTGTTGACTCATCCGGACTGTCTGCTTCAGATTCTGATTGTTACTTTTGAGTCTTGTGTGCAAAACTCAACCTCTGCATTGTGTTATTAGGGAGAATAGTTTTATCAAAACATGTTATTTTTGCATACTGACATCTGCACAACTGCACTCGAACTGGACTGGCAGACATTATACTTTTTTATACCATTATATTTTACCTTAGTTCTTCTTTTAAATTTTTATATTGTATTCTCCCTGCATGTCCCTGTGTTCCCGTAAGCTGCTAGAACTGTGAATTTCTCTTGGAGATGAATAAAGTATCTATCTATCTATCTATCTATCTATCTATCTATTCACAACCTTCCCAATGAGTTTGCACCTTTTTGAACTGCAACAAAAACAATCATTCTTATTATTTTATAATATTGATTGAAATAACAGTAAGAAATATGCCTAAAATTAATAAGCTGATGAGTAACCTGCTAGCGGAACCCTACAATATATTGAAACTCAGTTGGCACTGCGATATAATTTATTATATTTATTTATTTGTTGCAATAACAGTAGGTATCATGGTAATACAAATATTACTCTAAAAAAGGACCAGTTATCAAACATGTTACTTTATTGTAACAGTTATGTTAAATAGATCCATTTTATTTTTGAACACAATATATGTTGCCGAATACATTAACTTTTACTGATGCTCTCTGAGAACCACCAGAGGAAAAAAAAGTAATTAGTAAACAATTGTTAGTTTTTGACAAGCATAATCAATTAGTGTTTCGTGTAGTCAAGATTATTATCACAAGAAATAATTTTGATATTGATAGTTGAAGAGTGCAGAGTTTTTTGTTGTTGTTTTTTTTCACATGAACAGGTTTAAATATAAGGTGTGGTTCACGCTAAACTATCACTCTTTGTTTCTATTATTTTCCCACATGTGTAAAAATGGGGGAAACTGAAGAACTACTTTCTTTAGACCCATCCCTCTTTAATTATCACATAATAGGTGTTAAGGATACCAGTCAGACTTTTCACCAAGCGCCACTCTTTATAAAGCATTAGATGTTTAATTTAATATGTCCGGATATAAACCGAGTCTTTAGAATGGCATGATTTTTCTTTTGTAATGTGAAACACAATGTTATCAGTTGATAATAAGATCTGTACTCTGCTTCCTGTTTAGAGTAAGTAAACACCTGACAACATCTGTTTATTTACTGGAAGTAGAGTGTGATTATGTGCTTAGTATCGAAACACAACACAAGGTAAATTACACATTATGATAAAACACAGGTAACAAAAATCTGAACAGGTCTTTAAAAGGTTTGGAACATTACAGGGATCCTCAATCAGTGATGGGTCACATTTTATCCATGATTGAGATAATGTTATTTTAAAGTGAAGTTTGCAGTGCTGAAATGTTTATTGCTTCTTTGAGAAAAACTAACTAGCTTATTAAATCGTAAGGAGCATCAAAAACTGAAACTGAGACCAGTGTGGGACGCGAGTACTGAGACACTTCAGTGTTTGCTTAGCGTGATTCATGTTTCGCTTTATCCCTTCAGTAGAAATTGGCTTTTAAAGAATCTAGACAGACCAGCCTCATCCCTAAGTTTCAACATAACCAGCTAGTTTTGTTTCAGCTGTATATGGTGAAGATTTTCATTGTAATGCAGTGCCTGGTACTAAAATTTCAATCTGTTTTCTGGGGATTATATAAGATAGATCAAACACAAAGCACACCAAAACTGTGAAACGGAAAGTGAATGATACATGGTTTTCAAAAAATAGAACTGTGAAAAGTGTGGAGTGTGTTTGTATTTAATATATGTATCTGTATACATGGAATGCCCAGTGGAGCAGTTGGTAGCAGGTACAGAGAATGGATGGATGTTTACAGGGTCACACTGGATGAATACATGCTTGAGTGAATCAACAGATCACCAGGGAACACAACAGACAAATCAGGTTTGAAGTTGTGGAGAATTTGAAAGCAGGGTAATATGTAAAACAATATGTCCTGCTTTAACAGAGCACTGCTCACTCCATCATTCAACATTAGAAAGAGTATGATAGCAGTGCTAATATATCAAGGCCTGGTCATCCACCCAAAGTGACAAGCTGAGCAAGGAGAGTATCGGTCAGAGAAGCCACCAAAAGACTTTGCCGTAAATCTGGAGGGTTGCAGAGAGTTTTTTCTAGGATTAAAGGACTAATGTTATAATTGGACCTTGAAAAACGTATCCATGCGTTTGTCTTTAGTCTGATTGATCACTGCAACATTGTCCTCACATGTCTGTCTTAAAAAGTCAGAAAGCTGCAGCTGATCCAGAATGCTGCTAGCCTGGGTGCCAGCCGAACTTAGTGCTGCCCACAACATTGTCTGGAAGTTCGGTCTGGCATTCCTCCGTTGAGGAGCAATTATGCCCGAACCAGATCTGTTCGGACCAATCAAATCGGGCTTACGATGATTGACAGGTGAACAACAGTAACGTAATCAAACATCACCAAAGAGTGCCTGGGTTGAATTTGTTTATAACAACGATGGCTGCCGCTGGAGAACTGAGATGTGTAGATTCTTCCATCGAGTCTGTTATAGAAGATATCGACAGCGCATTCATTTAAAAAAAAGGAATTTTAAGAGAGGAACAGAGAACATCCGTTGCTCTGCAGAGCAACGTCACACACTTCCGTTGCTCTGATTGGTTTTGGGTCTATCCAATCAAGTGCAGAGGCATTTTTTTCCTGGTTTGGTTAAAACCATACAGTCTATGGTTAAAACACACCCCATAATCACAGCCCAGTGGAGCAGTATCAGACTCACCTTCTGATTAGAATTGAGTATGGCTACGTCAGGCTAGAACGCTGCTGCATCCTTACTAGAACCAGGAAAGTAGAGCACATCACCCTTTCTAAAGTCCTTACACTGGCTCCCTGTAGCTCAGAGATTAGACTTCAAAATACTCCTACTAGTTTATAAATAATTGAATGGTTTAGCACTAAACTATGGTGAAGATCTGTTGTTATTATACCAGCCCCTCAGACCACCCAGGTCCTCTGATTCCAATCTACTAATTATCCCGACACTCAAAATGAAACATACAGAAGCAGCTTTCAGTTTCTGTGCTCCCCTTACCTGGAACAAACTTCCTGAGGACTGCAAAGCTGCTGAAACATCGAGGTGCTTTAAATAAAACCTAAACTCATCTGTTTAGAATTGCCTTTGAGTAAGGGATTAACGTAATATGTATCTTATGTTTCCATGCTTTATTGGTTGGAAGTTCTTTTCTTTTTTTATCTGGACCTTATTTTTAGCATTAATAGATTCATTTACTCACCCAGACAAGTTTGGAGCCATGTGGAGTCCTTCGGAAGAGGTTTATATCCAGTTGTGATCAGCGTATAACATATAAAGGGAGCGGTGGGGGGGACGAGATTTCCAGCCTGTAATAAGGCATTATCTACCCCAAAAATCCTTAATTCAACCAATGATATGTTATTGTTAGAAGGGATGGGCGATATGGCCTAAAAAATGTTTCAAGATAGTTTCAGGTATTTATAACGAAAACGATACAGATGATGATAATATATTTTCTTCTGCAAAACAGCAGATTATGCTATGTTTAAATTGTGTTCCGGTGACTGTGCTTTAATACTTAAATTTAAATCCCAGGTTGGTGTAAATTGGAATCAGTTGGATTTAAAGCCTGTAAAACGCATAGAAGCCTACAGCGCAACACCTCTAAGACTTTCCAAACTCACAGGGGAATATAGCTAACTATTCATAACAAAACATTGATTAAAAGAAGTTTTGGGGCAGATTATGGCTTATTACAGACGGCAAATCTTCTGTCTCCTTAAACTCTGATTATATGGATATACCTGATCGCGAATGGATATCGACTTCTCCCCCAAGGACTCCAAGTGGCTCCAAATCTGTCTGTGTGAGTTAATGAATGTAATAACTGGATGGGAATCTCTGGTACTGGTCTAAACTGGTTCAAGTCCTATCTCGAGGACAGGAGGTACTTTGTCGAAATTGACAACTGTGTCTCAGACAAAATTCCCATGACCTGTGGAGTCCCCCAGGGGTCAATCTTGGGACCATTTTTATTCAACTTGTACATGCTTCCATTGGGTCAGCTAAATAACAGCAATAATGTGTTTTACCATAACTACGCAGATGTCACCTAGATCTACGTGTCACTGTAGGCAGGTGAACATGGGCCTATAGATACACTCTGTCACTGTATTGAACAGATCAGTGTTTGGATGCAAAACAAGCCTCAACTCTAACCATGTTTAAATCCAGGCTGAAAAAAGTTATTTTTACCTGTGCTTATGACAATTGAAAGTATTTTATCTGCACTCTTGCTTTTTATTGTAATTAATTATTTTTTAAGTTGATGTTTTTTCCTGTTTATCTGTTTTCTTAATTTATGCAACTGTGAAGCCCTTTGAATTGCCTTGTGTATGAATTGTGCTCTACAAATAAACTTGCCTTACCTTGCCTAATAAATAAGGTCCAGGTTGAAAAAAGAAACCTTCCCTTTAACACAACAAGTTTTAGTTTTGCATGTAACAAATCAGACGTTTGTGGGAAAACTTGCATAAAAACCCCAAAGTAAAAACAACTATAAGAAGTCCTTGTTGCAGTTTTCCGCTATTCAGACATATGGAAGATAAGATGGAATTTGACTTTTCTGGCTCACATACAAACAATATATCTAGCAAACAAACTAAAATTGTACATCACCCTTTAAATACCATTTCTCACTGGTATATATGGTGGCACCTTCATTGTGTGGTGATGAGGTCAAAGTTGTTGGGAAGATGATGGAACTAAACACAATGCAATCATGAATATACATTTTTAAGATTTTTTTTTGTAAAACATTTTGTAAACCGTGTATAATTTTCTTTCACATTTCTCTTGACACACCCCTAGTGTTTTTCTTCACGTATAATGTAAAAAGTAGAACAAAGTTTAAGAGGCAACGTTATTTTCTGGAGGCACTGTGTGGATTGCTGTAAGTTAACGCTTCTTCTCTCTGTCTCTCTTTTTTTTTCTTTTTTTTTTTGTCAGGGACTGAGCTATGGAGAGCACCATTGAGGCCTCCCAGAGCAGAGATCTGCCTAAAACAAAGCCACCTCTGCCCCCCAAACCCGGTCTCACTCCCAGACCTTTCGCTCTGCAAAAAAACAGCACGATCCGCTCCATCAGTGCTCCAAAGACTGCTTCCAAAACTACACCTGCATCTAAGCCACAAACAGCTCAGACCGAAGAATCTGAGGCAAAAAGCCCCCCGACCACTGCTGTGATCACCCCTGCTGAGAAACTGCCTCAACGCATTTCAACTCCCAAACCCCAACCTGCAAATGTGCTGCCTAAATCTCAACCAGAAGCAACAAAAGTAAGTGAAGCACCTCTACTGACTGAGAATAGTCTTGGTACTGAGGTATCTGCTCCGGATTCAGCCACCAAAACAACTCCACCTAAAGAGGAGCCCAAGTCAGAATCTCTCCAGAAAAACGCCGTCATCCAAACAAACTACGAAACACCCACTGATGCTGTCGCGAGCTCAGAGCAGAAAGATGGAGAGGAGAAGGAAATTGATCATGCCATTTATGTTAGCCAAAAGACGGAGGAGTCAAGCAGCGACACTTCCTTAACAAACAATTCATTATGCCTTCGGGGCAGCATGAGGAAGCGTCTGCCTAAAGAACTCACCTCGAAGTTTGAGTCAGGTGGGGTCCCTTTGCCCCCTCAGCACTTGAAGGCCATTTCCAAACCCATCATCAAAGATGATTCAGATAAACCAGAATCTTCTGACACTCCTCAAAACCAGGCAACACCAGAACCTCCCATCAACGAGAGTGACACTGACGTGGATAATTTTACAGGCGGGAACAGCATTAAAAAGAGAATCAGTCTCCTGTTTGACTCTGTGACAAAACCGGAGCTCACGACCAAGAGAGAGGAGCCGGAAATTACAAACCGGATCGGGGGTGTGAAGGAGCAGATCAAAAGCTGGGTGGCAGAAACGGGTCAGGAGGATCAGAAGGTTGAGAAGAATCCTCAAGCTCGAGCCAGAGTTAGCTCTAAGGGGTGAGTAAGGCCTACTGCTCTGTCTGTGATTTATAAGAATAATGGATTGCATTTATATAGTGCTTTTCAAGACACTCAAAACACTTAACACTTCCACAATTCATTCATTCACACATTGGTGCAAGCTACGACTGTAGCCACAGCTGTTCTGGGGCAGACTGACCGAAGCGAGGCTGCCATATCGCAGCATCGACCCCTCTGGTTAACTACAGTATTTAGTAGTGGTTGAAGTGTCTTATCAAAAGAAACAGCGACTGAGACGAATAGAGCTGGGGCTCGAACTGGCAACCCAACCCCCTGAGCCACAGTGACCTGAGCAGAACTGTGTGCAAGATCAGACATGAAATATCTCCTGCAGGTGCAGTTAAGCAAGAACTTTATTTCAAAGTGTTGAAATATAGACCACAATCAGCTATAATTTGTTACTCTTACTTTAAATATAGTCTTGTTTAAGTAGCTTATTATTATCGTAAAGCAAAATCAGACAGGGCTCACTTTTCCTTTAACAGATCCAATAGATTAGAAAATATTTTGATGTTATTCTCCCGTTTTTATCATTTAGATTTTATGAAAACATTATTGCAGCAGGAAATAACATGCTGTTGTCAGTGATTCTCCTATTGTTGCTGTGAAAACTTCGAGTCGAGGAGAGCACAAGTCTAGAACTGTTTGGGCTGGAACGTTTGAGAAGTTCTTCTCCTTTTTCAACTCTGATGTGTCAAGACATTTTAAAGGGTGTTCTCTCTGCGTGGTGTAGCTCACTTTATCCTCACTGTGTACAGATATCTGCTCTTAGTTTACTGAGGTTGGATAGGAACCTGGTAAGATGTCAGTACACAGTGCAAATAAGGGCATTAAGCTTCCAGATTAACACACAAAGAAGCAACATGATGAAATGCTGGGTTGTATGACTTTTGTTAAAAATATATATTTGCCTCTTTTGGTTATTTTGATGTATTCACTCATATTTTCTAACAATTAATATGTTTCTCAGCCGTTATCCAAAAATGACATCTGCAATGGATGAGTTTTTAACAGCAAACACACACACAATATATTTTAAGGGGTTTAACCTTAGAGATATTTCTGTATGAATGTGAAACCAAGGTCAAAGCAAAAAATGTTGATACTATATAGCACACTTTTAAGGTCGATCATTTCCCTCACTTTGTTGAATGATGCAACTCTATTTCTTGGACACCTTTTAGCTTCCTGCATTCTTCTAAGGTTTCGAGTGAACCCGGAACAACCTGTCCAGTTTCCAGTTCGTGACAAAACGAGATCATCATCAGTTTAGTGACAAAGTTTAATGTTTGTCTCATTTTACCCTAAAATCTATTCTCCAGAGAGTTTTTTATGCATGCTAATGCAGGCAGCTGCCAATATTAGTTGTGTTTGAACCTGAGTTTTATTTTTGGAGCATGAGTTTCTTTCTTGGTTGGGATCCTTTCAGTCCATGTTGACATCAATATTTCTTAACTTTGCAACTTGCTTGAGGTCATTTACACAAATGCAAGCGGGCATGGGTCTCAATAATTAAGCCAGTATGTAAAAATTGGTGAATAAAAACAAACTTGTACATCTGATTCTTATCTTTACAACTTCTTGAAAGATGATAGTTGTGTTTTCTTTACCAATATGAAAAGAAGCAGTGGGATTAAAAGGGAAAAGGTAATGTAACATCCATGGCCATGACGAGTAATTTCTATAAATATTTTTACATAAAATCAAATTTTCATTTAAATTAAAAAATTCTACTCAAGAAAGTTTATTATAGCACTGAGCAATCACATCGAAACAAAACCTTAAAACCAGCCAGTGGCTTTGGATCATTCATATAGTACTTGAGATGAAAATGAAAATAGTTCTTTCTTCTCTTTTCCATAATCTTTCCCTCGTAGTGTCTTGCTTGTATTACATACCCATCCCCTACCCAGTGGTGTCCAGAGTCAGTCCTAAAGAGTCGGTACTCTACATGTTTTAGTCTTTTCCCTGCTTCACTACGCCTGATCATCAGTTCATTATCAGGGCTCTGCAAAACTATTACAGAATCAGAATCAGAATCAGTTTATTGGCCAAGTATGTCACATACAAGGAATTTGACTCCGGCAAACTTTTTCCTCCAGTACAGAACTTGAATAAGTGAAATAAAAAAAGAAAAAAAAGAAAAATAAGAACAAAAATAAGTAAAAATACAAATAAATATCAGATCGTAAATAATAAAGGATAATATATACACCAAGCCGGGGTTATTTTACAGTGAGTATGTACAGAAGTGCAGAGTTATAGTTTATTGTTATGTGAGTGCACTCTCACACTGTGACTAGACAGAGTTCGTCAGAGCGACAGCCTGGGGGAAAAAACTGTTTTTGTGTCGGGTGGTTTTGGCGTACAACGCTCTGTAACGCCGACCTGAGGGGAGGAGCCTAAACAGATTGTGGCCAGGGTGTGAGGGGTCAGAGGTGATTTTCCTGGCCCGCTTCCTGACCCTGGCCCGGAATAGGTCCTGAATGGAGGGAAGATCGGTTCCTATGATCCTCTCTGCAGTCCTGACTGTTCTCTGCAGTCTGTCCTTGTCTTGCCTTGTCATTACATGCTGTTAATGGAGCTGGACCATTTCAATTAGCTGTATTGGAGCAGAGACACATCTAAAAGTGGCAGGACAACAGCCCTTGAGGAGTAGAACTGGACACCCATGCCCTACATACCTTGGGTTGTCATTGATGTGAATCTTCAACCCACACGTTTGCGTTGTGAACTGATTAATATTGGTTTCCACATCAACAGACATAAGTCATAGGGCCTGATTTATCAAAAGTTTGTGATCGTTAAAACAGATGCAAACCGCACAGCATTGCAAAAACATGCTGCAGCTGATTTACTAACCATGCACAGGTAAGACTGTGCTTGTTAAACCCGCAGCAAGATACACGCAGTCCTTTTAGCACGTTTGTCCTTGATGATTATGCAACGTGAGCCTTTCTGTCCCAAAAACGCGAAACATTGGGAGGATAAAGTACAAATAGGTAGGCATTCCGAGCGTAGTGTGAGTTACTAAACGTCAAACTTTTTGTGCCAGCTAATTTAGCGCCTATTTTTACCGCCTCTAAAAGCCTTTCTTAACTTTGTGCCACCACATTCAGCATAAGTTTATTACTGACAAACTAAAAAATGTAATTCACATACATCCTAACCTTACAGTAAATGACAATCTAATGACAATGATTAAATACATTTAGAAGTGGATGCAAACTACTTTTTTAAATACTGCTCCTTGCACTGCTATGAATTGCTCACGCAATCTTAGTAGATCAACGCAAGTGAAGCACAACCCACTGTCACAAGCATTTCTGTGACTCATGGAATTTTCTGCTCTTTATTTGGAATTTTTATAAATCTGGATTATTGGGTTTAACTTGTGACCTCTAATTGTTATTTGGTTTCACCTTAGCTTTTAACATCGTTGATTTAAAATGTACTTAATTGTTGAGAATGAGTTTAGTAGGAGAATATAATTAGTTTTATTGTGTTAGTAGTTGTGAAAAAATGTGAATTAGTGTAGTTAAAGTTGTTTTGTCCAGTTGGAGCTGCCATGATCCTTTATCATTGCCAACAGACACAAAATGCCTACGCTTTCTGTCTCTTGTGCAGGTTTGAGCCTTTAGCAGAGAAATTACCTGAAACACCAAGTGTGGAACTTCCTGCAACAGAAGAGACCCCCACTGAGCCTGTGGATGCAAATTCTACTGTATCTTCATCCACAGAGAGTAAAATTAAACCACCAAAGGAGGCGAGAATTGAAGATAAACCTTTAGAAAATGCAACGGAGACACCTGCAGGGACTGAAAAACCAGAGGAAGCTGATGTACAGCTACGGAGGAACCACTTGGCTGCTGCTGATGAGAAAGACTTGGCCATTGAAAGTGAAATGAGGAAGAAGAAAAAAGCCAAACGCCGCTCTGTTCGCTTTGGAACCGTGGTGGCAGATGACGGCGGACCTCCAGTGATGCTGAGCCCAGAGCCTGAATCCAGTGAAGATGAAAAACAACAAGAAGAGGCCAAGGTTGAAAGTAAGAAAGAAGAGGAGGATGATGATGTTTCCATGCCCATCTACAGAAGAGTTGGCATACTCCAGAAGAAGGATGAAGAGACCCAAAGAGAAGAGACAGTAAAACACCTGCAGTTTGAACAAAAACAGGAGGAGGAGGAGAGCGAACAAGCAAGACTTAAGAGGGAGGAAGAGCAAAAACGAATAGAAGAGGAAGAAGCGAGGGAGAAGGAGAAAAGAAAGAAAGAATTGGAGAGGAAACAGTTTGAGGAAGAGAGAATGGAGAGAATGAGGCAAGAACAGATTGAAAAAGAAAGGCAAATGGAGCAGATGAGACAGAAGCAGATAGAAGACGAAAGAGCGAGGGAAAGGGTGAGACTGGAGAAGGAGAGGAAAGAGGCAAGAATGAAGGAAGAAGGAGAGAGACAAAGGCAGAAAGAAGAGGAGGAAGCTCTGATTCAGAAGCAGAAACTGGAAGAAGAACGAAGACAGAAGGAGTTGGAGCAGATAAGACGGAGAAAAGAGGAGGAGGATAGACTAAGACAAGAACAGTTGGAAAAACAAAAATTAAGACAGAAGGAAGAGGAGAGGGAGCGCCTCGAAAAGATAGAAGAGGAGACAAAAAGAAGAGAACTTGAGGAGCAAAGAAGAAAAGATTTGGAGCTGATAAGGCAGAGAAGAGAGGAGGAGGAAAGACTCAGAAAAGAACAGTTGGAAGAACAAAAGTTAAGACAAGAGGAAGAGGAGAGACAGAAGCTGAGGAGGTTGGAAGAGCAAGAGAGGATGAAACATGAGGATGAAGAGAGAAAAAGGAGGGAGCTGGAAAGAAAGATGCAGCAAGAAATAGAGGAAAGGAAGAGAAAAGAGGAAATAAAGATAGAGATGGAGAAAGAAAGGGCAGAAGAGCTGAGGAGAAAGATGGAGGAGGACCTGGAAAGACAGTGTGCTGAGGAACAGCTGAAAAAGCTGAGAACAAACGAAGAGAAGGACAAAGGAGAGGAAAATCACATCAATTTTGATGCAGAAGATTTCTCCCAGCCCCCATTCTCCCCTTCATCCAACATCTCAGAAAACACAGAGAACCTCATCGACATTGTTTACGATGATTTCTCAGTCCAGGACCCTAATTTGGATGTAGATTTTGATGACTTTTCTGTCAAAACCACAAAATGGGCTCCCCAGCCTAGGTGGGAAACTCCTCCAATTAGTAGCGACTGGAGAGTCGAACCTGTTAATAAAGACAACTCGTTGGTGTCCTTTGAAAGTGAACCTCCTGAGTTTCAGCAAGAAAACGTACCAAAGCAGGCAGAAAAACTGTTAATTCCCATTCCTGCCCCACAGAGCCCAGAGAAAGAGAAGGTGGAGACAGTTTTGGTAGGTTCTGGTGTAAATGAAGAGGAAGAGGAAGAGGAAAGGAGCCCAATGGAAGATCAGCTTGTGGAAAGGAAGATGGAGGACGAGGAGGAGGAGGAGGAGAAGGGGGTCAAGGAGGATGAGAAGGAGGAGGAGGAGGAGGAGGAGGAGGAGGAGGAGGAGGAGGAGAAGAAGGAGGAGGGGGAGAAGATGGAGATTGGAGCAGAGGTGGAAGAAGAGCACCAAGACGAGGTAAAAAAATTCAGTTAAATCTCATTTAAACCTCCTAATTTGCTTAACAAGGTCCTGGAAAATTCTCAGACAGAAACTCACAATTTGTTAATCACCTTACAGCAGCGAGTAAATTTGTTGGTACTCTTCGCAAATATTTGCAAAAACCCTTAAATTCTGCTTTTTATGCAGGAACATAATGTCACACTGAAAAGAATGTAAAAAAATAGTTTCAAATTTGTTTATTAATTTTGTGCATAATGGTTGGTGCCCTTAACTATCCTTTCAAATAAATTATAATCAAGGATCTTTTTATATTTTCTACCTGACCTGATGGTTGTTGTTGCAGTGCATGATATCATGAAGTCATTGACATACCAGCATACTTTAATTAAGATTCTGGATGCCTCATCTGTGAAGCTTGAGAATGGGTCATCGCTGGTTGTAACTTACATGTTGAATAATACGACCCAAAGCCAGACCCAGCACTCTGGATGATCTGTAGAGATAGTGCAAAACAAAAACAGCAGCAAAAAACAAAAACCGATAATCAAAGTCGCTTAATGCTTCAAGTTTGTGAAATGTAATATACATGTGTGCCATACTAATTGCAGACAGGGATACAATAATGCATTAATAGCATTTGGGTTGCCCTACTGGGGATTTTGTACAAAACAATAATTTCTTAACTGACCCCCCAGAAAAAACAACCCATACATGTATATATATATATATATATATATATATATATATATATATATATATATATATATATATATATTGGGTTATACAACTGTTATAAAAGATAATGTTTATTTATTATTTTATTTATTGTTATTTTAAGGCTTAAGGGGGCTTACAAATATTTCTGTGCATTAATCTGTGACTATCACCTGTATATGCAGGTTTGAGTTTTGGTGTATAGTCCTAATTTTTGTAGTTTAAGAGTGTTCAGTTTGATTTGCATCAATAGCTACTTTGTTTCTTGTTCAACAGCAATAATCTCTGATGCACTAAAATAACCTAAACGTTTTGAGGAAACAGAGGGTTGAGAAAAATAATGTCCCTACCGATTTTATATCTGACATTGCTAAGCGGTTCTTTTGAGTATAGTAAATGTTTCTATTTGTTTTGGGGGGAAAAACCATAAATCTAAAGAGTGGTCCTGGCCTACACTGTGATTAATTGTTTAATTATGAAGAGAGGGTAAGGTTGAGAGCAGAGATAGCAGTGAACTAACAGATGTGGTTGTTTCACTGCCAAATTATGTCATTCTAGCAGTCACACACAAACACACACACCTTTACCTGAACAAACTCTGCCATTCCTGTAACACAAGAAAAAGTACTCGTTATACTTGCTTGAACCCTACATCCAAGGCATGTGACTGTTTGTACTTATGGTCAGGTTCAGGGATCCGTACTAGTGGTGCTTTATGGTTTTGATTTTCAATCTAGGAACCAAATACCGAGAAGCGCAATTTACCCTGAGGAGATGTGTTTGTGTCAGAGAGTAAATGTGACTGAAGCAGTGAGGCATGGAATCATCTGTATTATCTTCTCTGAAACTGTGTCTTTTTTTTATTAATAGAAAACATGATGGAAGTCAAGGTTGGGTGTGTGCACTCACAGATACAATGAATAATTGGATCCATAACTGAGTAGCTACAGAGGCTCTTGATCGTTTTCACACCCCTGGAAACAATGGTTTTAAAAGCTCTTTTGAATAAAAGAGAAAAATATTTTAAAAACTTTTTTACACTCATTCATATTCAATAACTTTGATTATTATTGAAACGTTTGGTGTTTTTTTGTAAGCGTCAAGAAGCTAACCACTCACAATATGTCTTTCTTTTGGAATGACATAATGTTTTTCAAATGTAATAAAAAATTTAATGGAAATAACTTTAAAAGATTATTAGTTTTGTTCAGTTTATGAATATTTTTATGGTTTTTTTAATAATCTATGGGGATGTTTGAAACACATAGTAATATGTAGTAATTAATGCAAAAGAAAGCCCTAAACAAGCACTAAGTGCATAAACAGACCCATTCAATATATATTTGAATATTATTTTTGAATAACTAAATTTCCAAAGTGAAACACATTATAAACACACTCATGGGGATATTTTGTAGACTTTATTTCTATTATTTATGCTTTTCTGCTTACAACTAATGAAAACAAGACATTTAAGTAGAATACCACATCAGACGAATAAAAAAAAAGGCCTCATCAAAATAATTTTGGAATGTGACTATGTATAGGTTGAAATTTATAATTTAACTGAAATACTAGTGGAACTTTTAGAGGGGTAAAAAAAAAAAAGGCTGAAATATTCTGTTTCCATACGTGTGCACACCCTTATACTAATACCTTCCTTAAGTACCTTCTGATTCCTTTTCACAATCTACAGTAGTCTTCTTGAGTTCACACCTACCATCATTTGTAGTGAATGATACAAGCCATGAATAAAAACCTGTTATTCTGGTAGTTTTTTTCTGTCATTTCATATTTGCCTTCTGGTTAGCAGGGAGGTTAGAAAGCATCAGAAGGATCTCATCAAATGTATCAGATAGGTAAAGATAAAAGATGAAAGCATCATTATTACTGTGCAACACAAAGCTACAAAGGCAGTTATTGATTATTGGTGAATATATAATACAAGATGGACCTTACATCAACTGGTTGTTATTGAAAAGAAAAGACAGAACAGTCGAAGAGGCTGCTAAACAGCAGCAGCTGTGGGAATTTCTTACAAGCACTGGTTTTATTCTGTATGTGCAAAGATCTCTTGTTAGCTCCATATGACTGGACCAAGGTTTATGGTTGCAGGAAAGAAGTGTTTTCCTCTGAAAGAAATATGCAGACCTGGCTAAAATATGTGAGGTACAATGTGTTACGGTCTGTTGGAATGAAACCTAAACTCCGGGCCACAATTTTGAAAGTTAGCTTCGCACCAAATCAATATTGAGCACCACCAAAAATAAGTTTATTCAGATGAAACTCAGGTTTTTGTTCTGTTGGATAAAATAATAAACAGTTTAACATGCCAGTAAGTTTTTTTAGCATCAAAGTGATAATGATTCTATAAAAGGAAAAGCAGCATTTTGAAATAGCCCAACTAAAATCCCAAACTAAAATCAACAGTAGCTCTGTTAGGTCACCTAAAAAGAAACGTGGAAAATTGATGTCCTCTCAATCTGATTGATCAATCTTTTGCAAGGTCAACGTCAAAGCAAAGATATGGGATGTTGCCAGACTCCATCTGATGCAGACTGAATGCTGGAATCAAATTAAAGTATCATTTTAAGGGCGTGCACACTTATGAAATAACTTATTACACTTATTTATTGTTTTCCTTAGAATTTCCTTAGAAAGCCGAGTCTCAAAGCCGTAGAAGATGGAAAGAAATAAGAGCCCTAACTCTGCAAATACAAGCTGAAAAATGTCTTTATATTTGTCCCAAAAATGTGCTTTTGCTCTCTTTATTTTCGTACCTTTACAAGAAGTAAGGATGGTTGACTGTTTATGTATCTCCCTACTGATTATTATGTGACTTCAGCGCTGAATTAATCACCCCAGAAATGCTAACGCCTGTGAAATGTGCTGCTGAGCCATCTCAGTAGATAGCAGCTAATAACATTTAGATTGATTATAATGTAGTAAGCAGGCATCATATTACCACGGTTAATTGCCTGACTGGAAAAAGCTCAAACCATTTACCACACTATTAAACACATCATTACATGCGATGCATGATGAAAATTAAACATGTTTGAGATATTCTTTCATAGTAAAACAATTTCATGTCATATATATATATATATATATATGACATGAAATTGGCATTGATGAGTGTGTGAAATTTTCTGAGTGGAGCTGTAAGTAGAGATGGCTTTCTCTTCCTGGAACAGTAGGACACTTTTTGTCAAAAAGTTGAGGTTTCAATTACAAAAAGTCAATGTTCCTTTGGGCAAGGCGCTTATTATTCTCAAGTTCCCTGCTGATATTGTTTTAGCAGTGTTACTGGGTGACTTTGAAACTCCCAAAACATTTACACAAGTTAGTTGTCTTTCTGTCGCAGCTAATGTGCCTCATTAAGAGGAAAGAATATTTGCTGATGATCTGTGGAACAAAAATGACTGCCGATTCATTTTCAATAATATCTAGCTAATAACCCAACCTTACGGTGGCCCTGAAGGGTCACAGCACACCACGTAAGAAAACACATGAAAAAAGACAAAAAACAAGCAAATTTAGAAAAACGACACACATAAAACAATGTGCTGCAAATAAACCACAACACAACACATAAAAAATGCGCATTTATTGTGTTTATTACAAATTTGTGTAAGTTAAACAATTAAAAATTGTTTTTTAGATAACAATATTGCAACTGTGATAATAAGTTGAGAATGTGTTTATAGCTGTTAGAAAAAAGTAAATATATAACTGTATTTCTGTTGTTTTAAATAGGTTCGTGAATACTTTAATTTCAAGAAATGGTTGTACTTTGACTCCAGTTTATGACAGAGTATCTACTGCCGAGTTGTGAGCACTGGGGCAGCATCAGAGGGGCTGCAGAGAAAAGCCAGTCATGACAAGATCGCTTTAGCACCTGTTTGCACATGTAGCATATTTGCAGTAGTGATGCAACACCAAACTCAGGAGCCCTGACCTTTGTAGCTGAATGTGTGTGTCACTGACTGTTTTCACAAACTAACATAAAACACCTAATTTGCATATCGACCATCATTGCACACCTGGGTGCTGAATATGGGCCCTACATGGGCCTTTGAGTGAGCTGCTTTGCCCATCTAGTGCAATTCTTGTTTTTGCCAGGGAGGGGCACCACTACACTTTGAAATTGTACGTCCTTAATTGTTAGTTTATTTTCTATTATCTACCATACTTTGCACTTGAGAAAGACAGCGGAGTAGTGTTAAAATACCAAAAAGCCTCCGTTTTTATGCTGCACTACTAAAATCTGAACTACATTGCAGAGAAGTTTCTTAGTTTGTCGCAGACTGATTAATACGTTTACTCACCAAACAGGCAATATGTAGCCAACCATGCACCTTATTCAAGGTATTGACATAGAGACAAGTAGATGGATAGATGGCTCTTTTTATAAGAAGCTTTTATGTGGTCAGTATGTCCTCATTTGGATCTGTCTGACAGGAGAGCATGTCAGGATGACCATACATGGTGTTCCTATGTGTTCCCGTTCTCTCAGTCCGTCTGCCTTCTCAATCTCCCCTACCCTCCTTTCAGACAAGAAGATTGGCTTGTGTGCAAACAATAAACTTCACCAGGCTGCTGTCCATTCTTTCTCCAACTTAGCTTTCACTCTTCCTGTATTCTGTTTCCCTGCCTGTTCTCTTTCCCTCTCACAAAGATCCGGTTCATTCACTGGCTGCATTTACCTACAGGAAGAGCACTATAGGGAGAAAGCACCTTGACAAAGCCACCCCGCCTACTTTCTGTTTTTTTCCCCTGCTGGATTTGCCACATCGGAGCGCAAAGCTTTTTTTCCACGTTTCTTTAAAATCGTTCAGCTCTGCTGGAGACAAAGGGATCGTCTACTGCTCGTTACTTGGTCTTGGATGTTTGGTGCTGCAGATGTGCTCTACGCAGTTTTTGGTCACATTTCACTTCAGCGATCCTTATTTTAAACATAGAAAGAGAGGATAATCAGATAACCTCCAAAGTACAAAAATGGAAATTTTTGATGGAGACTTTTTCAAGTATCTTTTAAATTCATGAAAATGTGATGAGGCATTTTTAGGATGCCATACCTATCACAAGTGATTCTGAAACAGAAAACATCGGGGATTGGATCAAATTGTTTTACCTCCAGCACACTTTGACTGTGTCAGGAAGTTTGCTTGTATATTGATGAAACATTGTATTGGGCTGGCTTCCTCTTTTTGTGAATTACCTGCAAGACCTTTTTACCTTCAACAAAGCTGAAACGTTTTTGTTTTTTTTACTGGTGACCCCGTTACCATGGTGACCCTGTCAGCTTTGTGAGCAGCCATGCAGTACTTGGGAGGAAAGCTGTCAGCAGCCCAGCTGCAAGTAACCGGCTGGGTGGGCAGCTTCCGCCGGTCCCTCCAAGGAGCTCTGGAGCTGGTGTGGAGTCCCTCAGATGAGAAGCAGGAGGTGGAAGAAGAGGAGGATGTTGGCAATAAAGAAGAGGAAGGCGGAGGTGAAGGAGGAAAGTTTCAGAGAGCCTTGTCACCCCTTCGTAGCTTCGCCCGACGTAGCCGCCGTTCCCTGCAGCGCTTCTCCGGCAGAAGTCAGCAGCCTTTTCAGAAGAGGGCCCCTAAAACCTGCTCTGTAAGAAATGATATCCAATTTGATTATGCTAATGAATATAAATTTCATGAATAGGCTTTTATAGCTTGGCTGTTTTCATTTATGTTGAATGCAGAGAGAAGTCTTTTAAAGCCTTATCAGAGTTTTTTTACAGCACATTTCACTCCCTCTTATTCTGTTTCAATGATCACCTTGTCTACAACCTCCACTCCTGTGTGCTGAAAAAGCAACCATGCAAATCCATGTATGGAGTGTTTCAGATGACAGCAGTTTGTTTTAGGAAGGACGTAGTTATCTGCTCCAGTTGCATGCATGTGGTAAATTAATCGGTAATCATTTCTGTTTCTCTATGTGATGTGCATCACAGATGAAGCCGAGGAAAAAGACATCATACATCAGACATTAGGATTAATATGATAAAGCCACACAAAGTCATACATAAACTTGAAGTCAAAGGAAAATTATACACAGTTTCATACTTTTGTACAAGTAAAGAACACATTTGTTTTCTGCCAAGAGAATAGTAAAACCCCATTTTGCTGTAGTTGCAGCTTCAAGTATTTTGGGCTCTGTTTCTATCGGCTTTAGGATTCTGGATTATATTTGTCAAACTCTGTGCCCGCCATAGCACTTAATGTGGCCCTCTAAACTAGGGCTGGGCGATACGGCCTCAAATCTGTATTGGGATATAATCTAAAGCATGTCCTCTAACGATATGTATTGCAATATACTTTCCAGATACATTGCAGCAGAACAACACCTTCAAAAAGGTTTAGAATCCCATTGAAAGAAAATGTATCGTAATAAATGCATAAAAAACTGTTAAAATCTTCTTCCAGAGTAATGCAGCAACAAAAATCTCACAATATAAATATTAAGATATTTCAAATCATATAAAAGCTAAATGTTATGAAAATAAAGTTCAAAATTATCTGCTTTCCTAGTTACCTATCCATTCATTTAATATCGCACAAGAAGAAGCCTGCAGATATTTTCATTAAAAATGCTTCAAGTTTAACAGGTTTCTTTTCTATGAAATGAAAGATAAAAAAATTAAACCTGTAATATATTGAGTAAAAACAAACACTGAACATCAGTATTATCCTCGTTGCGTACATGTATGTAGGGACAGCTTGATGACATCATTAAAATTAGTAGCCGCGGTGGGGCAGTATAGTCAAAATCTCTACCTTTGGCCAAATCTATATCATTTCTACCTTATACCTTTTATATTGCCCACGCCTGCTGTAAACTCTAAAGGATCATATACATAGAAACTTTAAGTTCTCTTTATGCGCACCTAAATAGTATTTTATCAGTCAAATCAAATCAGTGTTTATTGGAACAGTCATAAATCCATTATTGTGAAAAGATGTTCAATATTATTTATTTCTAAGAAGTACTTTTCAAATGCCAAGACAGATATTTATTAATATTTTAACGCATTGTTAAAAAGTTTTATAGATATTTTCTACCACAACCGGCCCTATACGTAAATACTATTATTGCAGAATAGCTCAAAGTCATCAGATTGGATGTAGAGCTAGGGAGAACATTTAATTTCAATTTAGTTTATTTACAAAGTGCGACACATGTAGTCTCAAGGTACTCTATAGGCCATTTCAATTCAGTCATACATACATTCCAATCAGTTTTAAAGGTTTCAGTAAACGGTCACCTGCGTTGTGACGTTGCCTTCGCAGTAATCCCTCATACTGAGCAAGCATGTAGCAACAGCAGAAAGGAAAAACTCCCCTTTAATAGAAACCTCCAGCAGAACTGGGCTCAGTACGAGCGGGCTTCTGCCTTGACACACGGAGGGTTCGAGAAGAAAGAGCAGAGACAAAACAGAATATAAATTCGTTCTACTGGTCACATATGGATTTAGGTCTGGACTTTGACTGGACCATTCTGACAATTAATATGCTTTTAATGTATGTTAACTATATGTTTAGGGTTTTATCAAGGAAGTACGTGAAACTGCCTCAGTTGGAACCCTTTTGCAGCCTCTGACAGGTTTTCTTCCCGTGCAATATTCCTCCAATATTAGTGTGAAGTTTGTTGGCACAAATGCCGCAATATTCCCGCATTGCCACGGCACATTCATAAGACGGATTCATAAGATTCATAAGAAGGTCAAGGTATGAGTAAGCAGAGTCCATTTCAAAGAAAAATATCTGAAAATTGTAAACTACTAGTATTTCAAGTAATTGTTTGGTTTTAGAAATCTTTACACAGACCATTATTTGTTACAATATGTTCCACATAAACAAATGGACCAAGATGATTCTGTGTGTATAACTTTGCTGAAGAAAAAACGCCATTGAGGTTGGAGTTATTTAAAATGTGGACAATCTGCTCTTACATTGACACAGCTCTGATTTGTTGTTATTTCTACTCCTCCATGAAAAGCTCTTCCTAATTCCCCAAACAGGGATTGTTCTGACTTCTGTTGACAACATATACAGTAGGTACTTAGGAGAACTTTCCCAAGCAAACAATTCCTTTAAAGCGGGTATTTAAGATCCAAATCCCTGCAAAACCTTTTAGGTCTGTCGTCATTTTGCATTGAGTACAATTAAAACATGTTGAAACAGTTGAAAGATCAGCTAATTTATCCTTTTCATTAAGTAATTACAGACCATCAGGCTGCGTTAAACACACTGAACACAACGTGCCAAAAATGCTCACTTTTTTTTCAGTTGCGACATATAAATGCTAAAATTGTTGAGCTTCACAAACTTTTATCTTAACATATGCAGAAAAATCAAGACATTTCCTTGTAAGATATGTTTTTCTCAGATCCCTGAGATATTTTACCAACTCCAGAACAGCCGAACAAGAGTAGACACAGCCATCGTACAAGTTAAAAGCTCCTCCTGTGTGTGACAGTATGTGCTTGCGAGATTGGCAGAGGAGGAATTCAGTTGTCAGGACAAAGTGTGCATCTTTATATTTTACTTTTACCAGATTCTTTTGTCACACTCAGGGAAATGATTGAGAAGTGGGTTTGGAGCTAAGCAGAGAGGATAACATGCCCCAAATGTCACACGTACAAGCAACTTGAGTAAAAGAAACTGTCCACAAATTATACCTAAATGTCTACAATCTGCTCATCTGATTGATATTTAATACCTTACAGAAGTATTAATACCCCTTAAACTATTCCACATTTTGTCATGTACCAACTATCAATTTCAAAGTATATTATTTGGGATTTTATGTTCTGGGACTACTATAAAGTCTTTCAAAGAAAAGTCAAGTGAACCAGAAGGAAAATAATAACAGCTTTCAATTTTTTCTTATTTTACAAAAATAATTCTGATACCTTTACATTAAATACATCAGATCAGACATAAAGCTATTGTGAAGTAAAAATTGGGTGTAGGTTATAAAAAATATCCTAATCTAAGAATCTGCACAACTGCACCTGCCTCTCCTAGAAATCAACGGATGTTCAACTAGTGACATCACTAGTTGAAAGTTGAGAGGTGTCTGTGCCGCCCCTGCGGCTTACCCCTGGTAGGATTTTAAACACACCCTCGTCCCTCTCAAAGCTAAAGGCTGCTTCGGTTTTTGGCAGCTTAAAGCACTTTTTTGTTGGATTTTTTACTGTGAAAATGCCTGTTTGGCTGCATGGATTACAGGATTTTATTCTACATTCTTAAAGAACAGCAGCTGGATCAAAGAACAAAGATGCCTGATGGACAGAGAAGTAAGTGGCTACATGCTAATGCTAATATGTGTTAGCCATTTATCAAGCTGCTTATGTGATTTTATAGCATTGTGTGGTTAATTAATTGATCTGTAGCATCTTAGAATGTTCAGTAAACGGGTGCAAAAAACACCCACAGCTTTTTATATAATGGGCTGGAAAGATCTGCTTAGTGGATGCAGCTGTGTTGTTCTTGGCTCTGTCTAAAGCCTGGAGATTTAGCAAATGAAATAGTCTTTATTGACTGCGTTTTTAACAAAACAAAACAAAAAATTAAATAAACCAAACGTCTGAGAAATAAAATGTCATGAGACTTGTTACCTTCAGTGTCCTTTCCTTTTACATGTAACAAGAACAACAACTGATACTGCAGCGGTGGTTCAATCATACTTTAGTCAATCATACTTTTTTCATTCAAGAATTGCAACTCAGAGTGCTTTACAGATTAAAATGACCCCATATAAACCATAGTCCCAACCCTTCCCCAAAATTTAAAGGCATGATCACAGTTAAACCCCCCTCCCCCCAAACCAACTTCCATGCACGCACACACACTTAAGAAAAACAACACAACACAGTAGGAAACACAGTAGGTAAAAAAAGGTATATTACATAGTATAGGGCAGGGATGTCCAAAAAGCGGCCCGGGGGCCAATTACGGCCCTTTAACTGATTTTGCACGGCCCTTCACCACCTTTTAAGATTGGTACTTTCTGCGATTGGCACGACAAAACAAATTATTAATACAGATGGAGATTTTCTTTTATAAGGGCATAATTTTTAACTTTTTAACAAGTTAAAAGGATTAGAAAATTAGTCATCTTTTAATAATCATATAAATATATTTTTGCTTTCTTTTTCATTTCATTGCATAAACAACTAAGCAAAAGGAGACATAGAGACAAAGAAAAATGGTTACATATAACGCAGTGACCCAACCCTATTATTTTTGCAAAGAAAAAAAAGGATTTTATTAATCCCTCTGAAATTTTCGAAAACTACCTGAAAATTATTTGTCTTAGAAAGGCAGACCTTAAAGGCCCTGTTTTTTTAATCTAAAACCCTTAAAATCCTTTTCTACAAGAATTCCAACTTTGTGTTTCATTTTAAATATAACCTATTTATTTATCGTAAAGCAAAAACTATTTTTTAATTTTGGTGGCCACTTTTGACGTGATGATTTTGGCCCTTGTAGAATAAAGTTGGAGTTTTTATAGAGATTCACAGAGATCAAGGAAATGTATTACCAGCTTTGGTGCATTACAAGCCAATCTGAATGTTTAACTAGGAAGTTTGCAGTGGGCTGCATCGCCTGGTCAGACCTGATGAGGTAAATAACTGGTAGAATGAACAAAGAAAAATAAACTTCAGGACTGTCTTGTTATTTCTGTATAATTAAAAACTATATGTTGCTCAGGACATTCGTTTGTAATGCGAATTCGTAAAAATAAAATACTTTTTTTTTAACATTCCTGTCTCCCACGGGCAGGATGCTGTTTTTCAAGGGTAAAACTGGATGATCTTCTTGACCAGCTTCTATGTAAATATACATATTATATTTCACTGAGCCAAGAGTCTTGAGATTCCAATCAAGGATACATTATAAATGTAGTCACAGCTAGCACCCAAAGAAAATATATTGTCAGAATTACCATTCATAGCCTCCTGAGTGGCAAAACTGTTGGGCATCTCGAAAAAAAGAGTCTTCTTACATCCACAAGCGTCAGACTGTGCTCCATTTTAAATAGTCCACGACAAGTCTGAAGGACCATAAAAAATGAAAAATCTTCTACAGTAAAACTGTATTTTTTTTAAAGTACTCTTCTGCTTCTTATATAATTACGTCTAGTGCTGTGTTGAAAAATGTATTCTTATAGAGACCAAATTGATTCACAAGTTCAAAAATCGATTTTTATTTTTTAGAATAGTTTACCCATTTTACATATAAAATAGGAAGGAAAAGTCAACATGACCATTTTAAGTCTTGAAAATGTTAAAACAGTTTCTCCCGGTGAACTGGTACTCACCCAGTGCTAAGTAATTGAATTACAGGCATATAGTTAAGATAACAGCTCAAAAAACGTTTTTAATAGCACTGACCCATCTGTATATCAAACTGGATCTCATTGATTTGGATTTAATCGAATTGGATTGTGATAATCAATTCTAACACTTGAGAATCGGAATCTAATCGATTCTTGAATTTTTAATCAATACCCAGCCCTAATCACGTCCACTAATATGCTAACAAAAGCCTACCAATTTCACACATGCCTGGAAGTATTAGCTTTTGATTGACACCTAACTTTATCCAATAGGAGATGGTTTACCCCTTCTACTGTGGCACAACTTCAACCAATAGCTGATGGTGGAAAAGCACATTCTTCATTTTCCTTGTGTAATTCAAACCAATCCTTTTTTTTAATAAGAGGACCTCAGTGATTTATTATTCATTCAACCTGGAGAGGATGCATCTTCTGGCACCCTTTTGGCACCACTTGATTTTGATAATGGTCTTTTTTGGGGGTTCATTACTCTCAAAAGAATTTGATTAAGGTAATTATTCAAGCTTTAGACTAGGGATGTCCCGACCAATTTTTTATTTTTTTTGCCTCCGAGTCCAAGTCTTGAATTTTGAATAAAGGTTAAGTGGTTAATCTTATGAAAATAAGTTTATAAATCTACTTGAAAGCTATGAAATGTCTTAAATTATACATACTTACCATACAATATTATAAGAGATCACAGGCATTTGGTATTTTTTTCTTGAGAAGATGAATAATTTTATAATATGGATCCAGCCTATTCTTAAATCAGAGAGTTACATACCATGAGTTAGATGTTAGCTGCTCATAATGCCTGGAAACTACCCTTCTTCAAAACTCTCAAACTTTCTCTTAGATGACAGCAGATGCTGATAATATTTGCCTCGTGTCTGTGGGTGTGAGCACATACTTAATGAAATGATAAGTCTGATAAATGTGTTTAGATGACAAACTTGCTTCTGACTCTAAAACATTTTGATGATGCTTGACGACGTTTAATATGCATCAAGTTTTTTAAATTCATTATGCTGAAGTCAGAAAAAATATCTGAGCTATTTTGAGGCAAAAACAGATTATTTGAAGCGTTGAAAATAAAATATAAAAAAACTCTCTAGTTGTTTGTTTGCACTGCTAAAAATCTTATTTCGGTTGTAACATATGTAAAAATTGTAAGTCCCTGAGAAAAGTGTATGGGAGTGTGATGATGAGGCCGTTGATCTTCAGCTGAACACTGTATTAACTCCTTTTCCTGTCTGGTTGACCCAGTTTTTGCCTTGACCTTCCATGAACAGCAAGTTTCAGTGGGTTTGTTCCTGAAAAATGACCACCTCTTTTTGTTTTGTTTTTGTTCTGCAGAAACTATTTTAAATTTTAGGAAAGCCACTTGATGAGTTCCTAAAATTACGAAGATTACCTTAAAACCTTACTTTAGGTATTAAGGTCTTTCTGATCCTGTTTGCTGCATCTGAACACAGGCTGTGGTTATAGAAAAATAACCATAGGCCTATTCATTCATGCTGTTATGCTGTTAGATAACAGGCTTTGTGCAAATTAAGCTGTCGCAGAAGCCCTGAGCAATAAACTGACCCGTGAGGAAGTTGAGACGTGGGCGCTGGTGTTTACTAGAGAGTTGCCTTGTATCCAGGTGACGGTTTCGGGTAAAACAAAAACTGGGATGGCCCCTTGACAAGACATGAGGCAAGCTTAGAGGAATGTTTGCAGGGAAGTGCACAGAGTTGCTTTGGTTTAGTAACATCGTTTTCTGTGTGTGTTTATGTGTGTGTGTGTGTGTGTAGTCCTGTCTAGCGTTTAAAGTGTGGACCATTTTTCACTGTTTCAGGTTTTTCACCAATAAAGTGGGGACCGTTCAATACAAAATGGGGTCATTTCGCCTGATCATTCGTTTCAGAAAATATTACTGAGCTCTACTGGTTGGTTTTAGAGGTATGGTGTGAAAAAAGTTTTAGTTACCACCACAAAGACAAGAATGGGTGTGTGTATGCGTGTGTGTATGTTCTCATGCATTCCATCATGAGGGCGTGACAGCACGAGCTCATTGTGGATTGGTAGGTGTGTGTGGCAGTGTGTGTGTATGTACTTGCACTTGGTGTGTATTGAGGACAGCTCAGACTCAGTGACCAGCTCATTAAAAGACGTATGCTTGGATGATCCTTTGTGTTCTCCTCTCCCCCTGTTTTTAGTGATGTTGGCTCAGCACATATTCCATTTCCCCATCAGAAAAGACCTCCAATTTACTTAGTGGAGGGGAACTTTTTCTGTACTGCATAGGTAGAGTCAAATTAGAGGGTAACTCTACAATTTTAAGATAAGAATATATTACAGTTTCATTTAGAGACATTGTCTGCAGGCCACCATATAATTAAAGATTTGTTTCAAGTTATCTCTAGGTCTCTTGCATCATATGTCATTACATATCTTTTTGTATTTTCCAGCCACAGGTTAACAGCTGCTCTACAAACGACGACGACGAACACACTGAGACTTTGTCGCGCTCTGAACTACCCCAGCAGGATGAGATTCCTGAACAAATGTCCAAACCTGACAGGTAGATAAATAAAAGTTTTATTTTAGAACAAAATATAGGTCATATACCTGAATGACATACAGGTTTAACCTAAGGAGCCTGAGGGAGGAATCTCTGTTATCAGGAATAAAGCATGCAGAATGACTACATATTTTTGTCTTACAGCATCATAAACAAGAGGAGCTGAATATTAAACTGTCCCTTCTATTAGTTTTGACGCTTGATATTAATTTGCCCCCTTGTGGTTATTTAGACAAATCATGCCTTTAAGATTTTATCTTGATAACACAGATTTAAATGTGAACGAAATTTTTTAGGCAAGCTTATTTGTATGGAAATAGAAGGTTATTCAAAGGAGTTTACTGGAAAAGTAAGAAGAAAATAACAAAAATATTAAAAGAATAATTCTAAACCTTAAGCATCACATACAAAAAACCCTGAAAATGGATCATTTAAAGCCAATAAGTAATACCTAAAAATGAACACATAAAATTATTTTTGATCTGTTTGGTAAACCTGCATTAAACAGCTACTGTATGTTTTCAATGTTGTTTTAAAGAAGCCAGCCTTGAAACTAAGAATTATGTTTAAGTCTAGTCTATATAGTTTTTTAGCTTCATTGTGTGTAGCTGATTACTGATCTCTAATGTAGCATTTGGAACGAAAAACAATTATTTCTGTCTTTTCTGCATTTGGCTGGTGGAAATTCATCCATCCACTCACTGATAATATGAACACATTCATATTTCAAATGTGTAAAAGGGATCTTAGAGTTCATAATCTTTTCTAGGTTAGTACATAGATAGTGAAAAAAGGGCGCTGAGAATGGAGCCTTGAGGAACCCCACATTGATTTTCAGATTGGCATTATTCAACACAAAAACAATAAATTCAATTCAGTTTATTTATATAGCGCCATTTCACAACAGATGTCATCTCAAGGCACTTTACAAGAAAAGTAATTACAATACAATGTTTAATTTAGAAATTAGAGAACCACAGAAGTTTGCGTCGTGACTTCTCAGCAATCCCTCACAATGAGCAGGCATGAAGCGACAGTGGAGACGAAAAATTCCCTTTTAACAGGAATAAACCTCCAGCAGAACCAGGCTCAGCATAAGCGGTCATCTGCCGCGACCGTCTGTGGTTTGGAGAAGGCAGCAGAGACACAGAAAGAGCAACAGAACTGATGCAGAAGCAGAAGTTGGTAGCAGGACGTGGAGAACGTTCCTCCACTGGAATGTCATCTTAGTCAGGGTCATCAAGCAGGGCGGGTCAGGAGCACCTACTGTAGGAAGAGACTAAGAGAAAAAACAGGTTAGCGCTTGAATTGACAGCACATCATGCTGTTGGAGAGAAGAAGGAGAGAAAGTAGGAACTGACTCTAATAATGTCCTCCAACAGCCTAGCCTAAAGCGGCATAGCTACTAACATTAACCTGTCTCCTATCTACTAGGAGACCTAGCTACTAACACTCTCTACCTGGCTTACATTAATCTATCTCTACCTAGCTACTCTACCTCTTCCTATCTCTTCCTAGCTTTTGACACTCTACCTGACTACTAACATTAACCTGTCTCTTCCTAGCTACCTGTCTAACCTGTCTCTAACTACCTATTAACATATCTCTAACAGTACGTTATGTCAAAGAGGAAAGTTTTAAGCCTAGTTTTAAAGATAGACAAGTTTTCTGCTTCACGAACCAACCCTGCGAGCTGGTTACATAGGAGGGGAGCCTGGTAACTGAAAGATCTGCCACCTATTCTACTTTTAGAAATCCTGGGAACTACCAGTAAACCTGCAGTCTGAGAGCGAAGGTCTCTGTTAGGAACATATGGAACAATCAGGTCTATGTATGATGGAGCTTGATTATTAAGAGCTTTATATGTCAGAAGGAGGATCTTGAATTCTATTCTAGATTTTGCCGGGAGCCAGTGAAGAGAAGCTAAAACAGGGGAAATGGGATCTCTTCTTCTTTTATTCATTAGAACCCTTGCAGCAGCACTTTGGACTAACTGAAGGCTTTTAAGTGTATTCTGTGGACTACCTGATAATAAAGAGTTACAGTGATCCAGCCTTGAAGTAACAAAGGCATGGACTAGTTTTTCAGCATCACTTCTGGACAGGATGGTTCTAATTTTTGCAATATTCCTAAAGTGAGGAAAGGAAATCCTAGAGACTTCTTTAATGTGAGATCTAAATGACATATCTTGGTCAAAAATAACACAGAGGTTCTTTGCGTTATTACTGGAGGCTAATTTAATGCCGTCCAGGTGAATGGGATAATTAAGTAGTTTCTTTTTCAGAGCTTCTGGTCTAAAGATGACAACTTCTGTTTTATCAGAATTCAGAAGCAAGAAGTTTAGAGTCATCCAAGTTTTTATATCTTCCAGACATGCCTGTAGTTTACCTAACTGCTTGGATTAATCAGGAGTTATGGATAGATATAGCTGTGTATCATCTGCGTAACTATGGAAATTTATCCCATGCTGCCTAATGATTTTACCAATAGGAAGCATATATATTAAAAAGAATCGGCCCAAGCACCGAACCCTGTGGTACTCTGCAAGTAATCAATGAAGATTTATCATTTACCTGAACAAAATAAAATCTGTTGGCCAAATAAGATTTAAACCAGCCTAGTGCTGTTCCTATTATACCGACACTTTGAAGCCTTTCTATGAGAATATTGTGATCAACAGTGTCAAAGGCAGCACTGAGATCTACCAGGACCAGAATGGTCACCAGTCCATTGTCTGAGGCTATGAGAATATCATTAGTAACCTTCACCAGAGCTGTTTCAGTGCTATGATGAGCTCTAAAGCCTGACTGAAACGTCTCAAACAGCTCATTATTGTTTAAATGCTCACACATCTGATGTGCAACTATTTTCTCAATAATTTGAGATAATAAGGGAAGATTAGATATCGGTCTATAGTTAAATAAGTCGTTTTGATCAAGAGATGGTTTCTTAAGTACAGTTTTAATTACAGCAATCTTAAACTCCTGTGGTACATATCCATTGACTAAGGATAGATTCATTATATCTAAAATTGGAGCAGCAATCAAAGGGAAAACTTAAAAAAAAAAAGTTTAGTTGGGACTGGGTCTAACATGCAAGTTGAAGGTTTTGATGAAGCTAATAATTTTAGTACATCTGAAAGTTCGGCTGCATTAAAGCAGGTCAAGCATATATTAGGTTCAACCATTTTTGATGCTGCCTCATTAACTAAGGAAGAAGGAAGTATATTGGGAAGGTTCCCATTTAACTTATTTTTTATCAAGTCTATTTTATTTATAAAAAATTGCATGAAGTCGTCACTACTAAGAGCTGAGGGGAATGGTTGGCTCGACAGAGCTGTGATCCAGTGTGAGTTTGGCAACTGTATTAAAAAGAAACCTAGGTTGTCTTTAGTCCGTCTGTGTGCAAAACAATATAGTTTGTCTTTCTGCTATATGTCTGTGACAAGAACTTCCAATCAGCATCACTGAAGCCATTTTTTTTTTTTTCAATTAGCGTTGATATGACAGCTTTGCATTTGACCGTTGCAGCCTAAGGGCTGAAATGTGGCCATAAACCTGACTGGATTGCTCCAAGCAAATGGTTTTCTCGTGAAAAGGAGAACATTGGTTGTTAAACTGCCTTTTCAACTTTGGTTGAAAACAGGAAACACCATAACAGCATTCTTTGTCATTTCCATTTTCCTGCACTCAACCCTAAAAAAGTTTCATTCTTTTCAGTCCAACTCCTGTTCCTGACCCAGTCCCTGACGTCTCCTCTGAAGATGTTGATAATAATGATTCTCAAAGAGAGCTAGATTTAGCTGCCTTTCCTGAGGTTG
Organism: Apricaphanius iberus; assembly: GCA_028564705.1. Lineage (NCBI taxonomy): Eukaryota > Metazoa > Chordata > Actinopteri > Cyprinodontiformes > Aphaniidae > Apricaphanius > Apricaphanius iberus. The sequence continues at coordinate 616,849 of JAPXFQ010000846.1, read as the reverse complement.
GTAACATTTTTTCTGAATCTCTCTGTTATAAAATATTTTATAATATCCTTCCTGATAAAATAATATCCTCTTTTATAGGGTTATATTGTGTGATAGCACCCTTGTATTTACTTTTGTATTTTTGTTGCCCTCCACAGATCTCTACCCCTCTACTGGACACCAGCACGCAGAGATCCAAAGCGGCTCTGAGTAGGAGGCGAACACGATCACGTCCGTCTCGCTCTCTCAGATTAGGGTCGATTAAAGCTGCCAGAGTAGAATTGAGCTACTCTGATGGTAATGGTTATTGTATTATATTAATTAATACTTCATCTTACATGAAAGCTGGGACTAATTGTAAGTTTGGTTTCTCCATAGAGTTTGACAGATCTTTTTTTTTTTTCTCTCAGATGGTAAGGAAAACGAGTCAGACTCAGAAGAAGAACCACCTAAATCAAATCCAGTTTCTGCTCCTCCAACATCTGCTCCCAAAGTTCCTATGTTTCCAGGTCTGAGCCCCGCAGCCCTGCTTGTAAGTTAACTAAGATGTTTTCAGTTTTAACCACTTTTCAAACATCTTAGATACCGATATGTAAAATATACTTGATATTCAGGCTGGAATAAAAAAGAAAACTGGTGGCGGAGCAACCGGAGCAGAAGAGGGAACAACAAAGGACAGAGGAGGACAAGAAAAAGACTGTCAGAATAAGGAAGTTGCTCCACCTCCGTCACAGGTCTCAGCATCTCCTCGCTTGCCGGCTGGAGCTGCACGAGTGCTGCCCCCCATAGGCAGGAAGGAAGGAAGGTATGCTGAGAGAACGACTAAACATTTTAACAACATTAACATCCTTTCAATTAATAAACATCTGGCAAAACACATTGAAATATAGATTCTGTTCCATCAGCAATGTCTCATCTCCTGCGTGGTTAAAAGAGCTGAAGTCTAAGAAGCGCATGAGTCAGTATAACGGTGAAACATAACCAGACCAAAGTAAGTTTACTTTAACTCATCATGGGCAAGAAGCATAACCATGTTTGGCTTAAAAATTCTTTTTTTAAGCTTTTTGTTTAGTATGAGAGGATCATGCATCAATCTACTTATATTTTAAAACAATAATTGAGTGCACAAGTTTGAATTTATTGTTGATTTTATCTCATCTAAATGGTTAAGAAGTATAAACACAGGCTCAAGTAATGCATACATCCCATTAATATTTTATTAAATGTCTTTTTACGTGCCATTAAAACATTTCTGTAGATACATATTTCATTGCCATAAATAAATAAAAAAAAGTGGGTTGTAAGTATATATATATATCTAAGCCTGTGTTAATTCTTTGGAAATGTATGTTGTATCATCTTTCCACCCAAACATTTCAAATAAATTATAAAAAGCCTAAAATGTGCATTACAGTTTAATAGAGACAAAATTGTGCAACCCGTTTTAAGATTTGCGATGCATTTTAATGTTTCAAATACATTTGATGTTCAAAGTTAATATAGATAGCAACATCTATTGCATTTTGTTTTCTTTAGGAGACAGCTTTGACACTCTTCAGCAGGAATCCGATGTTTTCAGCTTCTTGAACATATGATGACATGATTGCTCCATTCTGCACTTTGAGTGCCTTATTTCACCTCCTGAGGAAAGAAGTAATGGCTTTTTCTGGATACAGAAGCCACATTGACCTTTTGTACTTTAAAAATGAAATATGATGCCAAGGTTGTGCACAGAGACTGTAAGGTGTTACTGCCAAGTAAATATTTTGCCACGCACTGTCTGAGAGCTCAGTGGATGTTTCAGTGTATTCTAGAGCAGGAGTCCCCAACCCCCGGGCCAGAAACCAGTACCAGTCCATGGGTTATGGGTACCGGGACACACACAAAGATAAATAACTTAAAGTATTTCAGTTTTATTTATTATCCGAGTCTGAACAATGTTTATTTAAAAACTGACCAGATTTTCTCAGTTTATCCAACTATAATTCACTCTTGATGGACATCATCACGCTTGCCGTGGTAGTACTTTGCCACTAAACAATAAACCAGAAGCTAGCAAAACTGTAAAAAAAAAAGGTCTCTTATTTTTTAATATGTTTCTTTGCAAAAAAGAAAAGGTCAAGTGAAAAGATAGAATTAGTGCTCATGAATTCCAAGACAAAGAAAGTTTCATTTAAAAGACAATATCTGGAGTCCTACTTAAAATATGGATTTATCATGAGGAGCGATTTATAGGCCCCAAACCCACTCTGCATATATGGCAGTCAGCCTTCTAATGAGGCATGTTTCTTTATTTAAAGACATGTTTAACAATATTTATTTAAAAAATAACCCTGTTTTTTTATTTCAGTGATGTCTTTTTATATTGTTGCTTTTATCCATCACACCCTAAAGGCCGATCTGTGTGCGGAAAAAAAAGGTTGGGGACCCCTGCTCTAGAGTAAAACCAGTCTGTGTCTTAATCTGTAAATGTGAAATTGATCAGACAGAATGATAGCACTACATCTCAGCAGAATACTGATGACGCTTATCAACATAATCCTCATCTAACATTTACAACTAACTATCAAAGTTGTGTGGGCCCTCTCACACTTACACATCACAGAACAACAAAGACACAAATGGTTAAAGTATAGAAATGTACAGAAATACCAAATTAAAGCATATTTTAGTCTAAATTGCACAGATTGTTACTTTTGTATCCTATCACAGTTCTTGTCAGGAAAGCTTGAAGCACTTTAACAGATATATTAGCGTTTTTTCACCCATGTAATAAAACTAAGCAACAGCAAAATAACGTTTGAAGTTCTTTTTTCAAGAGGACAGGAAGTTTTTCTTTTACAACTTTGTCAATCTCACATACTGTAGCTGCTTTTTTTTCTTTGGGGTCAATAACAGATTCAGGAAGTGTCTGTTTGTGTTTATATGTGTGTGAGTTTTTTAGTTTGTAAGAGCTAGAAAACTATGTGCCTTTTTATCTCTGGAAAACTGTATTTTGAGAATCCTGTGACCTTTTTTGGTCATTGGTATGTTTTATTGCAAATGGGGGAACTTTATTAAAAGTTTTTCTTTTCTATGAAATATCTTTGAGAGTGTTCTTTTGATAGGGAAGTAAATATTTTTACTTCTTTTTTTGGAATTGAAGATAGATTTTTTTTTTTTTTTACTGTTTCTCTCCTATTGGGTTAATCAGTTCTAAAAAATATGTACAATTGGCATCCAAGAATCTAAATCGTGACAACACTTTAGGTAGCCTTCTGCTGCAGTCCGAGGAATCTTTCATTCACTAACAGTGCACAGCATTGTACTACCACATGCAGTAAAGACAGAGCCCACAGTATGGGGAAACTAACACCTTAAGACCGGTGACCAAAACAGCTCTTAGGTACGTAACTAGGGCTCTTGTCATTGTTACAATACCTACTTTAAGATTGCCTAGAGCTACAGAACCGTGCTAGCCCCATTAGGAATAACAGTAGGCTCATCAGTGAGTCTTAAGGACCCTAACTTTTAGAGTAATGTGTCCAATACTCCCAATACTGTCCTTCAGAACTGAAGAAGCCTCTTGGATGAGATATGAAATGTTTTCAAGACAAGAAGCAAAGTATAGTTGCGGTCATTCAACTCAAAACTACCATGTCCTGTATGAATGAGAATCTACATCAACATTGCCCACAGCATGACGACATTGTCCTGCCACTAGATCTACAAAATCTGAAAGACTATGTTAAAATGTATTGAGTACATGATTTGACTTGTATTTATATATTAACTGTTATTTGCCTAAAGGAAAAGTTTTGCCTAAACTTGCTCCTTTTCTCCATGATGCCCCAAAGTGCCCTTTTTGAAAGAATAATAAATAAATAAAATGTCAGTGTGCCCCTCAACATCTGTCTTTGCCCTTCAACATCAACTATTAAATGTTAATAAAAACGTAGCTATAAAATTATCTGGCTGCTGTCATTCACATGATGGCTCAGTATGCCTCTGCCTCCCCTCCTCGGCTGATTAGCTATGTGAGTGAGGCTGCTGAGGGGATGGTGACTCAGGACTGGGCCCTCCAACTATCAACTTGTGGCCAAGAATATAATAAAATATACCTTTTTGTGAAGGTTATTTAGAGGTTACATAAAACTTTGTATTTAATTTGCTTGCAGAAGTGGTTTCAGATCAACTGAAAACTTAATTCACATGAAATTCTAAGCTTATAATTATGAAACTGCTTTAATTTTTTCACAATTCCATGGCACATTTTTTCCTAATACGTATAATTTTTAGCTATTTTTATTTTATTTTTACTAGTGTTTATTTAAAAAAATAATTTTCAAGATGTTAGCTTTTCATGATGATAAGTTATGTTGTTGTAAGCTGTTTTAAAATCTTGCTATATGCCCCCTTTTGGAAGTCTGAGCGCCTGCCGCTCTCTGCACGGCCCTGCTAAAGTGTGCGTGGTTGTTTGGCCTGTCTGTAGTGTATCGTGTTTCTTTAGTGCCAAAATCCGTGCGCATAAAAACCAAGGTCGACAGCTTCACTGAGGTTAATCACCGCGCATAAGGACCACTCTCTGCGCGCTCGCAGTCTCTGTATAGGCGCGCGCCAACACTCTCTGCGCGCTCGTGGTTACTGTCTGTGCACTCGCTGTCTCTCAGTGTCTTGTGGTTCTCGACCTCAGTGAAGCTGTCCCCCCCACCCACTTTAAAAGTATAAAGTTGAATATCTGAAAAACCAAAACAGCACAAACGATAATTTTACCAGCACAAATCAGCACAAACGGAGCACTAACCGCTCCGCCTATTTGCCTTTACTTTTAAAGTGGGTGGGGGGACAGCTTCACTGAGGTTTCTGCTCGCTCGCCTTTGCTGAGTTTTGGCACCTCGGGAGCGGGCTTTGAATAGACGTCCAATTGCAATACATTCGTTTGAACCTCGTTCTGAGGAGCAGGAAAAAAATCGAGGAAATACGATAGAAATCGTGCTGGCATGCACGAATCAATAGATTCAAATTCGTGTCAGTTAGACGATTTCCGGTGAGACTGGGTTGCATCTATAAAGAGTGTGCGAACGTAGGTTCACTTGACCGCTGTACACAGTTACAAAGGAGTAATAAAAAGAAACTCTTCCTGGTTAGATCGGTGAATCGGGCAAATACACTGACTCCGTCTTACCTTGCATTCATCGTCATAAGACGAAACTCAGGCAGATTACAGAATTCAAACCTTACTTTTCATTTCATTACTTTCCGTCCGTCAAGTAAAACGGACGGTCGAAGCCCTCACTTACAACTGAAGTTTCAAAGTAAAATCCCCAATTCAACTTACGACCTTGTTTTCTTTTCTTATATCATATTTAATCTGCAAAAGTGTTTCTTCACTGAATATAGGCCTACTTAGTTACCCTATTTAAAGAAAAAGAAATTGTGAAAGAGATGAAGAAGCTATTTTGCCTCTTATGGTCTTCTTTTTCTTTTAAGATTGTACGTCTTGTTAGACATTTTGGAACATGTGAAGTTCTTTGTGAGGCAAATGATGGAGGCTTAGCCTTCTTCCTGACAGTCCTCTGTTGTTTTGTCAACTGAGACAAAACACTGAATGTAACATAAGATGAGGTTGATGGTTTTATCTGTGTTGACAGAGGACAATTTCTTCCTTGGCAACACATTCAAAATTGACTGTTTCTTTAAATCCTACCAACTTGGCATTAGGTTAATCTTATTTATTTGGTTGCAAACAGAAACAGCTATAACCTCAAAGCACTTCACAAACAGGCCATAGGCACCACCAACTTTCCAAATTGAACTCATATCTATTTCAGTCCATTCCAATTATGCATTCACATTATTCTAATTTCCTGATTATAATATACAGCAAAAGTATTTGATCATATGATGCCAGTTGTTGGTATGGTCATCAGACAGTCATTTACACTGAGTCGTTAATTTTGCGGCAAAAAAATTTCTAAGCAAGCATGTGGCAGTGTAAAAGAACCTTTCCTTTTTTAACAGGAAGAAATCTACAGTCTCAGGATGAACACAAATCTGCTGTAACCGACTGAGGATCGAGAGAGAGCATAAAAAAGGAGGGCTTTTTTTAGGAAAGAAAAACTACGTAGGTTACACAGACATGTCAGCTCAATTAGTGGCTTTGTCTAGAAAACGCATCCGTCAGAGACAGGATATTTCTTCCGATAGGGTTTAATGGACATGGTGTACAAAGACACATATCCAAAGTTCCTTGCTTTAATACTGGAACCCAATTTAATGTAAACCATGGTAAGTGACTGACTAAGCAGTTTGTTCTTTAGATTGTAACATTTTAAGAATCCCCTAGGAGGCATCCAGATGAGCTGTCTGAACCACCCTAAAAGAAACTTCGGTCCATGTCGTCCCTGTTTTTAAGGCTGAGGGTTGTTTATGGAATCTCATTCTTTCAGTCATCCATATTTGTCAGAGTCGAAACATAAATGAACCAGAAAATTAAGAGGTTTACTGTTTCTTTAAGAAAAGACAGTGCCCTCATTGCTACAGAAGAGGTCAAAATCCATCTATCAATATCCCACTCCAACCCACTACCTAATGCTACACAAGACACCAGAATGCTTGAACTTCTCCACTTGTAGCTCTCAGCATTTTTTTGTTGAGAAGTAGAAAAATATTCCATGCTTTTTAAAAAGAAACTGCCAAGCACATAAAGAAAAACAGAAATAACTTTGGTTCTTAAAGAATATTTTTAATAATGTCCGAGCAATAGGATCTAAACCAGCTACCTGCTGTTCCTTTAATCTCTGTTACATGTCCAAAGCTCTGTAAAATTGTCCTATGATTAATTTTATGAAATGAAGCACTAAGATACAACACAAGTCAGATGTGTTACATCAATAGCATAGGACACTAATTAATTGAATTGTGTGTCCAAATTGTGAGAAGTACATTCAATTTTTAAATTATATACAGTAGGATATAAAGTGAATTAGGTTGAACGATTTTGGATTGGTTATGACAAACACAAACAAAACAAAAAAAGCTGAATCAGAACAACAGTGCTGAGTGAGACTGATTTCTGTTGATGTTCTTGGCTGTTGGTCCATGCATTTGCCGCTACAGGATCATGATCGTGATGGCAGCCTGGGCAAACCTGACCAGTAGTTGCCACTGTGCCAGGGACAGAGGGCAAAGCTATTGAGATGCAGTGTGATGAACACAATGGGTGTGACAGACTTGCTGCATCAACAGGCTTTTTGCTGCTGTGGCCAGAAATAAACCATAAATACCCCCACTGGCATCCAGTGACCACTCGCCAGGCCTCCACATCCACACACACCCTCACACTGAGACAGGCTGGAAGCAGAAAGACTAGACAAAAGGGAAGACGGAGAGAGTGGCTTGTTCGGGGTGCAGTAAAGCACAAGCCATCCAGGTAAATAAATTATTCTTAAGTGCCCTTATGCAACTTTTTTTAAACACCTGACAGATAAAGAACTAAATAAATATGTGAAATTATCTGCCGAGTGTTGTGAAAAACCTACAACCGGTCAACTTGACAAGACTTAAAGGCAATATGTGGCCTCAAAATTGCAAAAGCTGTTTTTGGTTTGTACAAATACGAATATAATATAATAGAATATATTTGTCACAAAGTTTTAGACTTGATCAAAGTTCCAATAGTTGTTCTTCTTTATTTGCCACAAACATTTATTTTTTTGGGGGGTGGGGTTTTTAGAGAAAACATGACAGAACAGCAGGGGACCCCAGATCAGCTTCCTGCAGAGAAGGGCCAAGGAGGGGCTGGAGCCACATATAAGGTGCCTGTCTGTTAAATATCAGCACATACAAAGTTAAAGTGCATGTAGCAGCATTTGGACCAATATTTGTCAACCTAAACCTGTTCCTTTTTTGCAGCTGGCTGTATTTGAGTTTGAGAACTTTCGTGGGAAAAAGGTGGAGTTCTCGGGTGAGTGTAAAGACGTTTTGGAGAAGACCCAAAGAGTTGGCTCGGTCATTGTGGAGTCAGGACCGTGAGTGACTCTCAGCTGCCATTCCTTGCTTTGAATGATCTTATTCTCCCTTTCTGCAGTTTTTTGTAATGCACTATGTTTGCATTGTTAGATGGATAGGGTATGAGTGTCTGGCTTTTGGTGGAGAGCAGTTTGTGCTAGAGAAAGGAGAGTATCCTCGCTGGAGCACATGGACTAGCTGTCAGAGTAGCTACACCCTAAGCTCCTTGAGGCCTCTAAAAGTGGTCAGTAAAAATTTAACGTGGCTATTTGGTGGATTTAAAATGTTACATAAACAAGCCTGTTCTTTATTTCTTTAGGAAAGTGCAGATCACAAGTTGCACCTGTTTGAGAATGCCAGATTTGAAGGAAGAAAGATGGAGATTGTTGATGATGACGTACCCAGTCTTTGGGTTCATGGCTTCCAAGACCGTGTGGCTAGTGCTAAGGCTATTTCTGGAACGTAAGATATACCTTCGTAGACACAGAACAATGAAGATATTCCAAGGGCCTGAAGTATCGAAATAAAGGACTAAAAAGCTCTGAGCAATGAGAAAAATATACTTTTAGAGTATCTACGTTTTTTACTAAATTGTTCGTCATTATTGGTCATTTTACAAATCATTCTTTTTCTTGTGAAGGTGGGTGGGATACACGTATCCAGGCTACAGAGGGCGCCAGTACATTTTTGAACATGGAGACTTCAAGCACTGGAACGCTTGGGGAGCCACTGCACCTCAGATCCAGTCCGTCCGACGTGTGCGGGACATGCAGTGGCATAAGAGAGGGTGCTACATTCCACCTGCTCCTGCTCCTGCCCCCGGTCCACCCCCTGGCCCTTCCCCTGCACCGCCTAACCCCAATCCTAATCCTCAACCCACTCCCAAATCTCAAACTCAGCCCCAGCCTTAACTGCACACCTCTGACAACTCCCATACTGACTAGCGAAAGCTGAACGCAGTTGGCAAATCCTCTCCATGCTCCTTATTGGGTGAGGCTTCGTGACCATGCAGTTTTGGAAAACTGGAACTGACTATATTGAAACATGTATCTCTGCCAGAAATAAAGGCTTTGGCCGTGACTTTGGCTGTGTGCAACTTGTTTTCATCGTACTTCTTATTATATAGTCTATAAACTAGGCTTGGCAGGTTACAGGTTAGTTGACATGAGAAATAAAATAGTAACTTCTGAAAATGAAACGTATACACAGTTACTAACATGAAAAAAGGTAGAATGCTAACCTTCAAAACAGAATCGACAGAATAGACACAACACTGGAAAAAAGAAATGCGTTTGAATTTTGTTTTTGTTTGTTTGAACTTTATTATATTTCCCCATTTTAACATCCAACTTTAATGCGTTTAATGCGTTAGATCAAAAGGAACAAGAATGTACAGTTTTCACCTTTTGCGTGGCATGCATTTGTATATCCAGGGCTCTTTTCAACTCCAGTCTAAATCAATTGCTTTCCGAAGTCATCTAGTCACTAAACAGTCCCCATATATGTGTCCCTGAATCTGTAAATCCTGCTGTTCTGAGGGTAGCTGTAGAGCATCAGTGGGCAAACAGCACTATGAAGTGCAAAGAGCCCATTGGGATAAGACGGGAATAAAGTTGGAGAGAATTTCCAAGCAAATTAAGGTCATATAACAACATTCCGATTTTTGAGCATGTGTAGTGTAATGTTTCAGAAGACTATATAGAATTTTAATCAGTATAATGCCTATGCTTACATACATGTATGATAAACAAAAGGAACCCCTAAAACTTGAACTTGCAGAGTACAGACCAGATGTATTTAGATCAAGAATTGTGGGTATTGAAGTGATTTGACAACTTTTAGGTATGTGCTTGACCTTGGTTGAGAAGGAAGGGGAAGTTGTATAGGGAGACATGTTCAGGCCAACAGGTAGCAGAGGAAAACAAATAGTTTATGGTCATTAAAGAAAATAAAAAGAGATGGCAAAGACACGATTTGAATTTTCCTAAGAGGATAACAGAAAAAAATGAAGATGCTAATATGAAAAAGGGTTAGTACCCTTGCCTCTTTGACCAGCTCGTATTTTTGGGACACCATTGAGACATCTAGACAGGTGGTTTAAAATTAAGTCAGTAATAACAAAGTCAGACTGCAAGGAAGTCAGCGACACATTATATCACTCAGTATTGTTAATTCCATTAACTGAAAACAAAAAAGAATATTGCACAACTGCAAACCTAGCAAGACATGCCATCCACCAAAACGTTAAAGGAAACCATGAGAAGTCACATCTGGAGATTACCACAAGCCACACAGTGTTAACACAAGGCCTTCATGCAAACACTGTACATCTGAAAATGTACAATGCAACGCACCCTCAACACACCATCAGCAGCAGCAGGCAAGCTAATAAAAACTGATTATGGATGAAGATATGAAGAAGAATTGTCAACCGGCAATTCTACCTTCTATTCTGTTCTATCGGGACAGAAAGAAATCGCATGTGGGGTGCCCCAAGCCTGCATCCTTGAACCCTTCGTATTTAATATCTACATGCTCCCACTAAACCACATTATACCAACCAATAAGATTAGTTACCTTTCCAGATGATACTAATCTTTATATGACAATGTCACCTGTGATTTTGAACCCATCCAAACCCTAAGCAAATGCATCAAACAAATCAGATGTGCCATAACTTTCTCCAACTTAATAGAAACTAAACTGAAGTAATAATTTTTTCGAACTGAAGAGGAACAATAAAGAGTCAGCACACAGCTTCAGTTAATGTTAATGTAGGTATAGTAATGGACTAAGACCTGAACCTCCAGGGTCAGATATAGGCCTTAACATGAAAGATTGTCGCGAAAAACTCTCCATCCAATTATCTTTAGTTGAAAAATATGCTATACAAATCAATTTGCCTTGCCTTACCTAGGCATGTGTCAGGTTCTAGATGTGCAAAGCTTGTAGGTACTGACTGGGATCGGACGAAAAAAGCACACTTGAAGGGTTTCTATTTGTAAGAAAATGCTGAAAACCATGGATCGCTTTCCTGCCACTTCACAAGCACGCTCAACTCTGTGTTGATGTCAAATAATTACATCAAAGCATGTGGCTATAACATTAAAAAGTTGTGAATAAGCTCAGAGGGTGGAAATACTTTTGGAAGACAGTGCATGAGACTAGATTGGGTTTGTTCTTACCTTGCAGCACAAAGTGTTTCAGAATTGGGATTTTATGAAAAACAATTGCATGAAAAGACCTGTGATTTCCACTGTAAGTAGCTGAAAAATTCAAAGGAAATTTGTCTCAACAACTGTTCTATACATTCCATGTTATCCCTATATAACTAATAATTTTCCTCTCATTTTACATATTTGCAAAAATAACTTTTTCTTTGACTTTACAGAAGTCTTCAATACCTTAATTGTTGTGCTCCACACCTTAACTTTCGGTTATTCGCACAAACTTTCGATCATTTATGGCACAATACATCACTGAAAACATAAACAATCTTTCTCAGAGAAACCCCAGGTCAACGATCAGGGATTGGTTAGAAAAAAACAAACCGACCCGCCCAGGAAAACGAGGAACATCCAATCAGAAAGCACGTCCATTCACAAGGCTTTTGATGGGGGCGGAAAACGCGCAAAATTTGAAAGTTCACCCGGAAACAGCAGCAAGATTAGAGAGGACGAGAGTGTGCTCTTGAGCATATCTCTGCGTCTAGGCTAACTGTATTATTATTATCTGCATGGCAATCCGGTGGGTGTTTAAACAGCTCAGTGTTTTGTTTATACATATGATTTGCAGACAGCAGCGAGTGACGCATTTTCGTCAGCGAGCAACTTTAGTGACCGGGACGTTAGCTACCGTTGACGTAGCCCGAGCTAAAGGATCAGAGTGTTGACATATTGTTAACCGGTCCGTTTACCTGCTAAAACCACCAACATCAGCAGTTCTTAAATTTAGAATCCCCATGTGTTTTCCCACTTAGGTTATCTGGGATTAGGGAGCCATGTTGAAGTTCAAATACGTGAGTCAGGGAGCCCTAAAAACTCCTTGCTCCTCCGCTGATCCCATCACCAGTCGCAGCTTGCGTCTCAACCAGGTGTTTCAGGTAAGGCCGCCGTGACTAAAACTATATTCGCTTTCAATCGGCTGCATTGTGACACTTTAAAGCGGCTGACCCGCAGTCTTCCACTTCCTCTGTTTTTGTGTTGTCCCCAGGGAAGAGTGAGCCTGTGCGGCGGGCAGCAGGGAGGATGCACCTTAGGACGGGAGGAATTTCTGGAGGCATTTTTGTTGCTCTACCAAGCGTGCACATCCCCGGAGCTAATGAAGATTCAACATGTTGCAAAGTTTGTCCATAAATGTGAGTCATTTCTTCTCAATCCATATCTAGAGAGAAGTATGTGTGGGAAAAACTGTGTGTGGGAAACTGAAATAGTTTGGAGACGTTATTCTATATTCCATTAGTTGAAAGATAAAAACCGGACACTAAAAGATAACACGTGTTTTTATGTTTTTATGCTTAAGTTAGGTGCTTCCACACCACAACTCGGGTTTTCCAAATTCAATGTTGAACACAGTTTACCCATCTGCCCATCTATTATTCCATCAGCTTTGCTTTCTGTTTCTAGTTTTTGCAGGTTCTATATTTAAAGTTTAAAAGTGGTCTTCAAAAAGTAGTTGTAACTCTTGGTATCTGTGTCAGAAAATATCAGGAAGTATATGTGTTATAGACAGTAAAATAGATCTAAATTAGTCTAAATGTGGGAAAAGTGCTTAACCAAACTGCTGCAGTTGGATCTTGGCTTTTCATAACTTGTCTATTTTACAGATAAGAAAACCAGTTTTTATAATTACGTTGTACACAAATTTCAAATAAATAAAACATTTTACTAAAACATTAGACATATTCTTGAACATCTGTGAAAGTATGGGATTTTGAAATAATTATGTAGGAACCCTAAATATATAAAATTGAACATGTTTTTCTGGCTAAATATCCCAATGCTTGTCTTCCAGTTGCTGAGTTGGTCCCAGAGCTGTGTGCCCTGCAGCCAGCGGTTCATGACTTTGAGCTTCGTGCAGTGGTCGGCCGTGGTCGCTTTGCTGAAGTCCGGGTAGTTCGAGAAAAATCGACTGGAGACGTGTGTGCACTGAAAATAATGAACAAAACTGTGTTGCGCACTCAAGAAAATGTAAGACACTCTCATGTGATTCACCTGAAAATATGTCAAATTTTGACTAAATATTAAGCCTGTGAATATTCTCATTCATCCAGGTCATGGTTATCTCAAGTAAATTTCAATCGAACGCAAATGGACTTGGTGATTTGTCTTGGAAGATGTTACTGATGAAGCCTCTTGGATAAGAGGTGAAACGTCTTCCAAGACAAATTACCAAGTCCAGTTGCGTTCAATTGAAATTTCCTTGAGATAACTAAATATTAAAGAAATAGGAATTAAGCATAACAGCATGCAAATGTTGATTTTGCGCAATACACTCTTGGTATTTTTTTAACCGCAGTCCCAAAAATATCCACAGCGGAGTGCTGTAGGGCTTAAAACGATTTTTAAACAAAGTCTGGGGATGGTATTTCACAGCTGTGATCCCTGGCATATGACTAATGGAACAGATTTCTGTCAGAACAGTACATGAGCAATGGCAGGAAATGTTTATAAGGGAGCAACTAACTGCACAATTTACCATTTTGCATTAACAAGTAATTATTTGTTAATGCCACATTGTACCACTTTAATTGAGATCCTTTAAGAGTTTCATATCCTAAACGGCGAGGTAAGTTTTTGAGTGACCAGTGTTGTTTAAACTTTATATTTTTGCTTTCACCGTTTTTATTAATGAGTTTTTTTTTATTTATTTAATTTAATACTTTTATTCTTGCACCAAAGTCCATCCATCTTCTAAAGCTTCTTTGTAAAAGGACAGACCACTCGCATCATACATGTCACATTCTCTCAGTGGCACACGATTTCACACCGTTATTCACAGATCAGTGGGAAACATGGAGTTCTGTTTGTTATGGTGGGAGCTAGAATGAAACTCAGTCTCCCAGTTTCCAGACTGCTCTCACCTATTTAATAGCCTTTGTCCTGTTGAAAAATAAGGGGTGGAGTCTGTCAAAGTTAGTTTTTATTCAATTTTTTGCTTTGTTCTTTTTTTTATAATGCTAATAAGTAGGAAATGATAGGATGACTGATAATGACTGTGTTAATAGCTTATTATGATCTGCATTGTATTTGCTGTGTTGAATTTGTTTATTGGCACCAGAGTTTCCTTAATGACATATACAGCACTGTGAAAAACGTATTTTTTGTTGTTGTCATATTTGCATGTTTCAGATAAATTATTTGTAATATTTGATAAAGAAAATCAAAGTAACTAAAATTGTAAACTAAGATTGTTTTATTTATGGGGGGGGGGACTTGTATCATCAAACAAAATCCTAAATTTAACCTGTCTAACAACTTTAAGTAAAAAAAAAATACATTTTTCGGCAGAGTTCATCCAGTTACTTATGTCCCATTTCCTAAGCATAACCTTGATGACTGAAAGTCATACCAACAGTCAAACACGGGGGGTGGCAGTGCGATGGTTTTGGGCCGCCGTCCTGCTTTACTTCCTGGATTACTTGCAATTATTGATTCTAACATAAATTCGGTTCTCTAACAGAATACCCTGAAGATGAATGTTACTTGGGTTGAATGATGTTGATTTTCACTTGGGTTAAAGCAGATCATCAAGTCCATCTCTTGGTGGGTAAAAAACCCCCCGAAGTGAAGGTTTTAGAGTAACCTGTTCAAAGTATGAAACAAATCCAATTGAGAGACTGTTGCGTGGTCTTAAATAGCCCGTTCGTGCTTTAAATCTCCCCTCTGTCTGTGAAATAAAACTATTGTGGAAGGAAGAGCAGGCCAAATTCCTCCACAGAGACGTGGAAGACTCAGGAACGCTTGGTGGCATTGTCTGTTACCATGGGTGACACTACCAGGGATTTCTTTTGTTTTCTTACTTGAGACCAGCTGGTTTCAATTGGTTTTATTTTAATAAACCAAATAGTAATCTGAAAACTGCTTTTTGTATTTATTTAGGTTATACTTGTCGGATAATAAAACTAATCAAATAAATGTTTGGTAATCTGAAGCATTTAAGTAGGTATACATTTTGTTCATTCGTTTTTTAATTATTATTCTTTGCAGGTTGTTTTTCATGAGGAGGAACGAAGGATTCTGGCTCTGAACAACAGTCCATGGATTCCACAGCTTCTTTATGCCTTTCAAGATAAAGATCACGTCTATCTGGTAAGACTGTAGCATGTTTAAGCCAACGGAAGGTTTATCTAAATACTTTTGCTCAATTCTTGCTGTGGTTGCTGCCTCGTTGCTGCAGCAGAGGAATAAAGCCCAGTCGAGGAGTGTTTTGTAATATAAATCTATGGCATATACTCAGCTGGGTGCATTCTGACTCGAGGTGTGAACAGCTGGGGGTAGTATAGCTCATGCTGTATTTTTATTCATTACAAAAATAGTATTGAACTCTGATTTGGGAACATTTTCCTGTGTCTCACAAGCTTCTGATTCAAACCACCTCAACCTCAGGATGAGTTTCTCTATTCACAGTGAAAAATGTGGGTCTTCCCTGCAACTTCCAAAGGGACATTCGTCTACATTTTATTAAAGAATGAAGGTAAAAATTAGAGCCTATGCATAAGTTTGACTCTGTGGGTTAGAGAAAGCCAACAAACCAGATTCTTATTGATTTAAAAATCACTAAAATATTACATTATTTTGATTTCAAACCCCATGAAACGGATCTTTTTTTTTGTCCATTTGACTAGGTTAATTGGGCAACAAATTATTAGTAAAAGATGGTCTTATTTTTTTATTTTTCTAAAATGCTTGCTAGGCTCAGACATGACAGTCATCCCTTTTGAAAGGTTGCTTTTTGTTTCTAAATTATTTTTAAACTGGGTGATGAGGGATTTAACGAATTACAAAGCGGAAAAAGTCAACTACAAAGACCAGGCTTAAGAAATAAGTAAAGTATGTGTGAGGCCTCCAGAAATCCCTTTAACCCTTCTTACGATTAATGAAAAGGACTCATGCTATTCTCTTTGTTTCGGTCTGCCAGAGTGTAGCTTGTGTTTTTGATTTGTGATGTAAATTGTGATAGAAAAGTGTTTTTTTTATTGATTAGTTAAAATCACTGGATTATTATCTACGGCTCTAAAGTTTATTAAGATTCAATGAAGGAACTTTTCTACAAAAAAAAATCTCCATCAGCCTCTAATGAACCTTCATTTTCTTCCTTGCAAAAAACAGGATCTTGTTTTGTTTTTACCCCATATCGCCTGAGGTTTAAGAAAAAAATATCATTTTCTGCTCCGTAAAGCTCTATGTTGCATAGTGAGGTTTTTTTTCCCCCCATCTACCCCTTATATATCTTACTTCATGCCCCCTGCGTATCATTCTCAATTCTTCTTTGTCGCCGTTTCACTCCCCCTCTTTCCCATCGTGCTCACTAACTGGGCATGGACAAAAATACAAAGCATCCATCTTTATCCGTGTGTCAGAGAGGCTCCCAGTCTCTCTGTTGCTAGGTAACACTGGAGAATGCTCCCGTTCATTCAGACTCTAAGACCATTCATGCGACAGGGGCTCTCTCCTGTTAAATGTGTGTGTGCCTGCCTGCATGTGTGTGTGTTGAGGCAACCGAATAGCTCCAATCAACCAGTTTCTTTCCTCCTCAAGGAGCAGAATACTGCTAAAATAATCTTTAGTTTTTTATGTTTCTAGATAAAAAATACGCTAATCTCGAATACGATTTAATTTCTGTCATATTGGCTTATTTAATGCTTTGATCACATCAAAACAAGCTGCAAAGGGATTTTGTGGGTATTCTTGGTCTATTTTTAGCGATGCTTTGACTGCAGTATCAGAGATTAATTTGTAATAGTATCCGCTCCTTACATAAGGAATTTATAATGAGGAGAAATACCCTATAAGCTAAATCTGAACATAGCTTTGATGTGAACTCAGATGCATCAGATGCAGATAATAAATAAGGTTGTACCATTCAATCCTCCTGTGATTGCAATCAGCAGCTAAAATACAGCAAAGCAGATTTTTCATTTTATATTCTATTATGTACTCTAATTTTTAGAATCAATTTGTATTTGTGTTTCTGTGTCTTCAGGCCATGGAGTACTTGCCAGGCGGTGACCTGATGTCTCTGCTGAACCGATATGAGGATCAATTTGATGAGTCAATGGCTCAGTTTTATTTGGCCGAGTTGGTTGAAGCCATTCAGGCAGTCCACCAGCTGGGTTACGTCCACAGGTTCGACACTGAAAGCTCTATTCATCTCTTCACTACTTTTCCTTCAGTAGGTGGTAGAAGAAGTGCCGCTAGAGTTTTTGAGTTTGCGTTGCTACTTTGTTTTCCCCTTAAATGGTTTTGACTTGTAAAGTCAGACAATATGAAGTATAAAAACATTCCTGATGTTCCCTAATGTGCTCCATTAAACTTAGAGTAGCTGACATGTTAAAGTACTGAGGCAACAAAGAGCTTTTTAAAAGCAGTATCAAATGTCCTATAAAATATTCCCTTACAGAGATGTCAAACCAGAGAACATTCTCATCGACCGGACTGGTCACATTAAGCTCGCCGATTTTGGATCAGCTGCCAAGTTGACTGCAAACAAAACAGTAAGTGGATTACCAGGTTTGGACCTAAGTGTTATTGGCAGTGACATCACTGAAATGGGTAGCTTGAATTAGATTTTGTAGTTTAATAACACCGAGTCAAGGTTTGCAACTATTACTGCGAAGATTAAAAACAAATGCATACCAAGATCTAAATCATTTAAAGTACTTTGAGAACTGTAGCTTTAAAGTAGCTTTGAAAGAGTCTTTCCAAGATGGTGATATTTCCAAACATCCCATATGGTCTGTTCTGTAAACATGAGAAAAGCACAGTGTCAATTTTTCAATTTTTTTTGTCAGATGAGTGTCAGGGTGCAGCAACCAGCCACATGGAGAATGTACTGCATTATACTACTACATTCTTTTTATCTTAATAAATTTGGAAATTTGAATTGATAAAACATTTTTACAGAATTTTTCCTTTTCTTTTCTGAAGGAAGGAAATCTATGATGATCGGTGGTTTTTCTCTGTTATTCTAAATTGGTATGTTTTAACCGACATACCACATTACATGTTGATTTTAACAGTTAAGTTTATTTATTTTTACATCCTGCTTGAATGTACAGTTATGCAAAAATAAAAAGGGCAACATCGGTAAATTTAGGCCACTTTAAATTCAAGATTAATTGGACATGTAGTGCTTAAACTTTGTGTAAATGCCAAATAAATCACTAAAACTGAAGTTTGGTGTACTTAAGTTGTGCTTTTAAATAATCTGTTTGTGTTCTGGGATACTGCTTCCTAATGTGATAAATCAAATAATTCTAGTTGTTGAAGTGAAGGTCATAAGATGGGTCCAGATACCAGTAAAAGTATGGCCCCACACTACACTTTAGCATTGTGTTTCATTATTGGTGGAATCAATGGATATCGAGGCTCACCTACAGTTCGAGCAGATTTGGAATTCAAAGTTTGCACTCAAATTTACATCATTTAAATAAAAATATAGAAACTCTGTAATTAGGAAAAAACAACCTTGGTTTGCCTTAATACTGGTAACCCACATTTGTCCATTTTAAGTATTTGACTAATGTTTTCAGGTAGCCACTGCCACAATACCTGTTGGAACCCAGGACTTTCTCTCCCCAGAGGTCCTGACGGTCATAAACGGTGGCTCTCAGACCACCTATGGGGTCGAGTGTGACTGGTGGTCCCTTGGGGTAATTGCCTATGAGATGATCTACGGCAAGTCGCCTTTTTCTGATGGCACATCTGTCAAGATCATTCACAACATTCTTAACTTTCAGGTAAATAGTTGGATGTTCTGTTACAGCGATCATTTAAGTAAAAAATGTATTCGTTATATTATTCAAGTATTGAGTTATTACTTGATGTCCATCTCATTCGCCTTTAGAGTTACTTAAAGTTTCCAGCGGAGCCTCATGCCAGTAAGCAGTTCATTGACATGGTGCAGAGTTTGCTGTGTGGAGCTAAAGAGCGTCTAGGTTACCAGGGACTGCGGTGTCACGCCTTCTTCTCAAATGTAGACTGGAACAACTTAAGACAAGGTAGGGGGAATCCCCATCTTCTGACACTTTGTTTTCAACCTCGTAGCAATGATTTGGACTAATGGTTAGAATCTACATAAAGGTGTGTTGTATACATATGGATTTATGTAAGCAACAAAGAATAACTGCATAATGAAACATGCTTTCAGTAGTAAAACAATGAGACTCTGTGAGCCGCTGGTAGCGGGCCAACTCCTTCTGTAAGAGGAAAATGAGAGGAAAGCTGACGGTAAAGATCCTCAACTCATCTGCTTCTTAACGGATGCAGCACAAATCCCAAGCTACAGCAGCAGGCTTTCCGTGGCGGAAATACACGCCTGATGATTTATCATCACTGTTTCGTTACGTTTGACAACGTCAGCTGTAATGTGTAATGTTGTAAAGTAATATTTTCCCATCTGATATGTCCAATATCGTGCTTTTTCGTTCAATACACATTTTGGCAGGAAAGAAGGCTTTTTGTGCTGTATAAAATCATCCTTGTCCCCAGATGACTTAAATCTCCAGATCTGATGCTTTATCAAACATCCTTTTCATGCATTTTCATGTGGAAAAAATTACCCTTTACAAGTAATGAATATGAAAAGTGGTTACATTTTTTTTTTTTATTTATTACAAAAACCATAAATTCTTGAATGTATCTTAAATAATTTGATCTGTTCTGATTTCTTGGAACCAATATAAAATACTCTTTAAGAAGTACCACATGTATACATGTTTGAATTGGATATTCGCTCCTTGTTTATTGACAGTTCAACACAGATGGAGCTTTTAGCTTCAGCTGTGACTCCAGCTGATTAGCTTGCTCTGCTGCAGTGAGGGAGAGCGAGCGAGCATGTGTATGAAAGGAGGAGGGAGGAACAGAGGCAGCATGTGCATCAACGCGCAACTTGCCGCACTCTAGGCTCCAGACACTCTGCTCCTCCTCCCCTCCTTTCTCTTTCCTTTCTCCTTGTGTTGTTTTTTTTTTTTACATCTTTTTTTTTCTACCTTTTATTTTTTTTCTTGCCCTCTCCTGTTCCCTCCTCTCTCTCTCATCCCGTTACTCTTGCAGTTCCGCCGCCTTTCGTTCCTGCGTTGCATGCTGAGGATGACACCTCCAATTTTGAGGAGCCGGACCAGGCTGCCCCCTGGCCAGCCTCAGCAACCCAGCGAGGAGCTGTGCCAGCAGGCTTCCGGGGCCAGGATCTGCCCTTTCTAGGCTGGTTCTACAGCAGAGCATTAACAGCATTGGCAAAATCTGAGTAAGTGCTACCTGTTTACCACTATATTTTTGAGCTTAAAAAAAAAAAATCAAATTTATTCCACAATACTAACCTCACAGATCTTTTGCATATAGCTCTGTAATATATTTATTGTTTCCCCATACTAACACTGGGTCCTTTCCTGCTTTTGGGCTTCACAGTTTGCTTATAGCCCTCTTTAAAGTGACCCGGCATTGTGCTCTTGTCTGTGTCAATAGTTTTCCGCCTGTTGGGGCTTAAAATTAATTTATCCATCTGATGTGTGAAACATGAAGGGAAGCAGAGCTCATTTCCGATGCTTCTTTCTTCAGATTTTCATTTTTCTTTTCTTTTGCATGCGTTTTTACGACCACACATGGTTCATCCGACGCATCCGCAGATTAAATACATGAACCAGCGGACGCTGGGCTGCTTTATGTTTCCACGAACACTGATTGGTATGCGGCTGAGAGTGTCAATGAGGTTTGCTGAGACGTGGAACCCTACACACAGTCACACTCCCACCATTGCTGCTGTTGTGGTTTCACTGTGAGACATAATGAGCTCCTGACTTTCACAGCATCAGCTTGGGAATGTAATTTATCCTAATGGTATTTGGCTTCTTAACGTCTGATAATAAAGCAGGAGGTGGGTTTCAGTTGTCTACACCAGCCCCCCCCCGCCACACCGGGCTGGTGCTCTCACCGCTTAATGGTGCTGGAGACTGCGGATCATGACAGCAGCAGCAACAGAAAGGGAAGAAGAAGCGTTAGCAGATTAGACAGGGGAAAAAAGGCTGAGAGCTCAGATTGGGAGAGAAAATCTATTTCTATGGTTACTACCGTGATGGGGATTTTTTTTTTTCTCTTCAGCCCCCACCCCCATCTTTACCCGTCTTATCGCCTCCTCTTGTTTTCTCCCTCTTCTAATGTCTGTCTCTTTCTGTTACAACATCACTCATATGTTGGAGCTCTTTAACTGAAGCCAGTTGTTTTGCTTGCTGCGACTGAAAAGGGAAGCTCAAAACCCTAAAAATCTTTCAGTCGTCTGGCTGCATGCATATGCACGTCCTCAATCTTCATTGGAGTTTCATGAAAGGATGGGGAATTAAACCAAGAGTCGGGCATAATGAAATGCTAATCATGTGTTTTGGGGTTTCCAGACATGATTCATTTCCTTTCTATTTTTTCTGACCTTGATTACCCGACTCCCCATTAGGAAAACTTTACAACAAATCCCATCCACAGCTTGCCTCCTATTTCTTAGAAGCCTTCAGTTGCCTGGTGCAAAAAATAATGTTGCAGTTAATTATATTCTACCCTCATCATTTTATCAGTTCTATGTTTTATTTGAAGAGTTTCTCCTGTCTACTGATGATTTTGATTGAGTAGAGTCAAACGTCTGTCTGGTCCGTCATCTAACACTTTGGTTGAGAGTTTTCTGTGTTGACAGCTTCTTATTAGAATTACCTGAATGATGCCAGATGTCTGGCAGGGCGTAAAGTTTTTATTCAAAGTCTCCAGAGGATAAGTTATATTCATTTACCCATCCATTTAACTTTCATCCAATGCTATAAAATGGTGTAGAGTTACAGTTGGGTGAGCTTGGTTGGCAACTAATGCCTGTGTTTTTGGAGATATCTGCCGAGGATGATTGAAAGCTTTGATTTCCTTTCTGTAGGTGGAGCTTTTTGACTTACCTCACCGCTTCAGCTACCCCACTCATAAATTAGGGGGGAGGGAAATGCCTTTAAAGGCATTAGATTCTCATGGTATGTTAATTTTTAGTAAAACTACCATGACGTTGTGGTATTAAACCATAACATTGTAAACAAGATCTATAACTTGATATTTGTGATTTTATTTATTCGGATCGGCGCAATATTGGTGTGTGGAATATTCATATTGCGAGAGAATCGCAGCAGTTGTTTGCATCCAACACAAACGAGATTACTCAAAATGGTAAAGATCACAAATTGATAGAAGCACAGATATGAAAGGGAAAGGATAAAAAGAGACATATTTACCAATATTATCGCATGATTGTGCAATATCGTACGGGGGAGTTAAAACCATGACTGTCTAAAATCTTTAGAACATCTTGATATTGCTAACCAGAGCAGTCCCAGTATTTTGGAGAACTTAAAGTTTTCAAAAATTAATTCACAATTTCTGTAAAATACGTTTTTGTTTAAATGATTGATATTCAGACACAGCAAAAAGCAAGTCTGTTTAAATTAAACAATCCTAAATTGTTCCTCATCATCTTTTGAATCTGCTTGTTAAAATGCCTGACTTTTTACAACCTGATGATGCACTATTTTATGAAATATGGGTGTTTACCTTTAAACTTTTTAGATTTTTTTGTGCTTAGTTTTTAAAAACAAGGCAAAAAAATCTGCAATATGCATAAAGGTGATTTCTAAGATATGTTAGGACATTGTGTCTTCATATTGCGTATTTCTCTTTTGTAATTTATTCTCCAGATCAATGCTAATAAGCCTTAAACATATATACCTCTCTGTGTTCCTGTCAATTATTGATTCCCATCTTTAAGGCTTTCTGCACAGAGTCCTCATTTATTTTTCAGCAAAACTTCAAAGAAATGACAACCACCATGTTCTTTAGCAACAGAGGCATCTGGTATTTTCTCTCCTGTATATTTTTTTCATGTTTTTTTTACCCCCTCCGCCTACAATATGTTAGAGATACTGAGAGTTAGACCTTTTATTTAAAAACCCCTTCTTTTTTTTAACTCACAAAATTTCAAGATAAAACATGCCATCAATTCACAGTAAGGAATCTGAAAGTTACGAGAAAGATAACCATCTACCATTTAATATTTTGTCTCTCTTATAAAAGACAGAAAAAACATAGAACTCAGTTAAGAAAATCCCAACTGGATACCTTTTCATCTTTACAGTATTTTCCTCACATATCCGCTTTTAACTATTCAACTAAAAACAGTAGTGATATAACTGGATTCCAAACGTTTTGCTTTTGACTCCTTGTTGGCTTTAATTTTCATCAGAATTCCTGTAAAATAAATGACTGACTGCGGTGTTTCAGTTTTTATTTAGCACAGGACACTGTGAGTGGGTGGGGGATTCTGCTTATATTATGTACTATATGCTCTATGTATTGATATGTTTCAGGGGGGATCTCTCCTTCCTGCTGGAAGCAGAGAGAGCAGGGATTGCGTTTGTGGTGTTATTTTTAATACAGTGACTCAGGCTGACTCAACTTTGTTTAAGATCCTTTTGCTGTATTTGTAAACCCATTCATAACGGCTCGTTCATTTATTCCAAAAGCTGCTATTCAGAACTGTCTTGTCTCCAGCACAGTAGATTAAACGATTCGACTGTGTGCTCTTTATATTCCAAGGGAAACCAATCAGGAAAGATGAGGGCGTTAAAAACACGCTGCAAAGTTAAAGATGGACCCATGGTAAACAACACCACCATCAAAATTCTCTGTCACATTATTTTGTCAGAGAAAGAGGAAATATTTCCAGGCCTGCATCCCGGCTTATTGTTTATCTGCAGTTTATTTTTGTACTGAATTACCGTGTTGAATAGAAAAATACACAATTTTCTCCTCTGAAAGGCGTTCATGCATATCACCCCAACTGTAGGCAGGAGTCTTGTTTTTGGCCTAAATGTGCCCATAAGAGTTGTTTCAAGGCAAACCTTGATGTTTATTTTTGATGGTTGGTTTTGTGTCTGCATTATGACCACTGTTTTATTAGAGCTACAGCATTTTAAAGCCTTCCTGTCATAATGTGTGTCCTCACTGTTACATGATTGAATTATAACAATGATGACGCAATCCTTTCTAGATAGTCCTGTGTTGGATGCCATCCTTAGGCTGGATTACATTTCTTAGAGTTAACCTTAAGCCCTCCTCCATAGCCTTTACACCACAATAAGGCAGACAAACATCTTGTCAAACAAAGAACAAATATATAATACCTAATGTGACCAAGGAAAAATACATGGACTTTAATTAATTTTATATGTGTTTAGATTTTTAAAAAATGCTTTGCTAATAATTTGCAAGTTATCCCACTTAAACAGAGAGGTGTGTAATTCTCAACATAGGTTCCCTTCCACTATCAGACAGAATGTGAGAAAAATCCAGGATATCACACGGTTATATTTTTAAAGAATTTAATTCTATAATAGTGCAGAAAATAAGTATTTAGTTTATAGTAAAAGTTAATCTCTACACTTTGTAATGTAACCTTGGTTTGCAATGACAGACGTTACACGTTTTCTGTAGGACATTACCAGGTTTGCACACTTTAGCTGGTATTTTGGCCCATTCTTCCATGCAGATCTTCTCTAGAGATGTGATCTTTTGTTGCTGTCGCTGGGCAACACTGACACAGACTCCCTCCCCAAATTCTCTGTTGGATGGAGGTCTTCAGACAGGCTAGGCCACTCTACAACCTTGAAATGCTTTTTATATAGCCAGACCTTTGTTTCCCGCGGTGGTATGTTTGGAATCATTTTAATGCTAGAAGATCCAGCCATGTTTCATCTTCACTGCTTTCACAGATTTTTACCCAAAATCTCACAATATATGATCCCATTCATCTTTTCCTTAGTACGGATCAGTCGTCCTTTCCCCTTTGCAGAAAAAGCAGCCGCAAAGCATGTTTCCAACCCCATGCTTCAGAGTGGGTATGGTGGTCTTGGGATAAAACTAAAGCACTTTCCCCCTCTAAGCACAGGGAGTGGTATTTATACCAGAAAGTTGTATTTTGGTGTCCTCTGACCACATGAGATTCTCTCAATCCACCTCTGGTTCATCCAGATGGTCTCTGGCAAACTTTAGACGAGCCTGGACATGCATAGGGTTTAATCCATGATGACGTAGTGCATTAATAGTAACCTTTGTTATGGATTTGACACAAGTGAGGCAACATTGCCTCTCTTTCATTCTTTTTAGATGGGAAATGCGTGACAAAGTGATAAACCGAGTTTGATCTTATATATATGTAATTTGCTAATAATTACTCCAACAGTAGATTTCTTCTCAATAAGGTGCTAATGTAAATCTGCTCATCCCAGTCTTGTACAGGTGCACAATCTTGTCCCTTGTATCCTCCTCGGTCTTGGCCATGTTGGATGTTGGAGTTTGATTGTTTAAAGGTGTGGACAGGTGTGTTTTATACAGATAGAGTTCACAGGTGCCATTAACACATATAACAAGGGGAGGATAGAATAATTTCTTGAAACAAAAGTAACAGGTCAGTGAAGACCAGAATTCTTGCTTGGTTGTAGGTGTTAAATACTTATATTCTGCACCAATATACAAAGAAATTCTTTAGAAAACATACAATGTGACTTTTTAGGCGGGATTTATTTGGCATTATGCCTCTCACAGTGTACCTGTGATGAAAGTAACAGACCTCTTTTTTTCCAAGTGGGACAACTTGCACGGTTAGTGGTTGCCAAATATTTTTTTGCCCCATTGTAAGTGTACAAAACTTTAAACATACTTGATGTAATTTGAAGATGAGTCTATGTTTAAGTATATTTGAGCATTTTAATTCATATTAAAGCTAAATGTCATATGGTACGTGTAAATGTTTACCCTTCTTTATTAATAGCCAAGTATTTACTATTTGCTCATTCAGAAGAATGGAAAATTATATTAAGTAAATCACATTTGCATGCAAGGAAATCCATAATCTAGTATATTGGTCATTTGTAATGTATGATAGTTTAATTAGAAAAATGTTTCTTTATATACTGGAAAATGTAAACAGTAATAGCCAATGTTAGGGGAGCAGTCTGAACTAGACAGTACAGTGCCACTACAAATATGTTAAATGATGAACAAAATACGTTTTGTGAGAGTATTGGCGAACTTCACCCCTTTATTTACAAATATGCTCTAAGAGTGATTTTAAGTGGTGAGCTTTTACCTCTTCTTCCTCCCATAGAAACAATTTGAATATCCGCCCCTTAGAAATGGGGCTGAGGGCTGAGAACAAGAGTTAAAGAGTGAAATAGATTTCATACTTGCTCTTTCGGCACTCTGCAAATCATTTCATTAAAGTCTACTTTGTTTTGTGTCATTGTATATCAAGCGAATGTGATTGAGACCTCTTTGTTAAAACATACTTTAAAATGAATGATGCCATTGCAATGCATTATTCAGTCAGGTTGAAGGATCTGTGGTTTTCTTAAATGCACTAAGGATCCTCTATATGCTGTCGTTTCAGGTCAGTGTCTGCAGGCCTCAACTCTCCTGCTAAGACCAACTCCATGGAAAAGAAGCTTCACCTTAAAAGCAAAGAATTACAGGAAACTCAAGACAAATGCCATAAGGTAAGAGTGCAAAGTCATGTTTCATCACAGTTCAGTTTTGCCAAAGCGTTCTCTATCGTCTGTGTTAAATAAATATAAATACATATATAAATAAAGCTCTTCTTTTCAAATTTCACACAAACCACAGTGGCTAATTCCTTATTGGAAACTGTAAAGTTCTGTTTCCATTTATTGGATTTTGAGCAAAATCAACCCAACAAAGTGGGTTTAATTACCAGACATGCTGTGTTTATTCTGGTAGACTGGCTTAATTCAGATCAGAGAAGCTTCTGTTTGTGCTTCAATAAGCCAAGATAATCTTTTTGTTCGTACAACATTACAGCTTTGACATTTACAGTATTCACATTAGTGTAATGGGTCAGAGAAATTGTTTTTCAGCCAAGTGCGATTTGGTATACATGAATATTGCTTATCATTTAGATTTTTTGTTATACAGTGGATGGTCACACTTTCAAAGTTGGAATATAAAACCAGTATTTCTTTCTTTCCATAATGTTTTCAATGTTCAACCTTCACTGGAAGGCAGTGAATAATGTGTTTTCTTTGGTGCATTAAGATGGAGCAGGAAATCTCCAGGTTCCAGCGTAAAATGACTGACCTGGAGTCAGTGCTTCACCAGAAGGATGTGGAGCTGAAGGCGTCCGAGACTCAGAGAACCATCCTGGAGCAGGACCTCGCCACTTACATTACTGAGTGCAGTGTGAGTCATACTACCAGCTCATTTAGATGTGCTCATAGGCTGTCAGAGAATGTTTGAATGTGGTGTTGTTAGAAGGGTGATTGCTCATTCAGACATCTGTGCAGTTTTTACACCAATGACTGTGTTGATTGGACCTTGTGTTTGCATGCATGTGTCTGCAGAGCCTGAAGCGAAGCTTGGAGGAGGCACGCGTCGA
Source organism: Apricaphanius iberus (assembly GCA_028564705.1). Lineage (NCBI taxonomy): Eukaryota > Metazoa > Chordata > Actinopteri > Cyprinodontiformes > Aphaniidae > Apricaphanius > Apricaphanius iberus. Next base: position 589,201 of record JAPXFQ010000846.1, on the reverse strand, counting down.
GGTCTCAAGAGAGGACGATAAGGCCATGCAGCTGCTGCACGACATAAGAGAGCAGAGCAACAAGCTGCAAGAAATAAAGGAACAAGTATGTCATGGGGGTGGTTCTATTCGTAACGTTGGAGTCTTTCAAGTCTACACTCTGTTTTGCAAGTTTTCTTTTAAGCTGTATCTGATAGTGGAGGGACTGGGAAAGCAATGAGATAATATTCCCCCCTCTGTGTGTGTCTGATACGCACCCGGGCTTACCCTCTGGGTGGCCGACACTCATAAAGGTCATCAGAGCAGATGGCATCCCTGTAAGGTTCAAAACATGAGCAATTGACCAAGAGGGTTCTCCCAGCCACCATATGGGGGAGGACACCCAGTAAATACACTTGTAAGCCTAAAATAACCATCAGGATCTCAATCAATATAGATTTTTATTGCTGTCAAGAAAATATTTTCCAGTTATTTGTAACCTGTCTCAGAGAAATGTTAAACTAGTTGTTTCTGGAGCTGCCCCTGAAAGGGTTGACTCAAATCATGCACTGCACAGGTAATGGTATTAAAGATAAACTTCTGAATTTGGAAAAGAATCTTAAAATAATTCTGTTGCTCATTATTTTTGGCATTTAGCAGATTAGGTTTGTAAATTATTGCTGATCTAAAATAGGAAATGGTTGGTCTGCTTTAATGTCAGACACAATGAAGGTGTCTTTATTTATTAAGTGGACAGTTGGAACCAACTTTTTAAATGCAAACATAATAATTGCTTAACTTGAAATGATCTCATAATTATTCTTTTTATGAGAAAAAAAAACTGAACTACATTGCCATGTCCCATTAATATATCTTTTTAACAATTACATGAACACTCACATCTATAACTTCTTCTCCTTTTTTTTCTTGCTGTTTTGTGTGCTGTGGATGTCCTCAGGAGTACCACGCCCAGCTGGAGGAGATGCAGGTGACCATCAGGCAGCTGGAGGAGGACCTTTCAGCTGCAAGACGTCGCAGCGACCTCTATGAAGCCGAGCTGAGAGACTCCAGACAAACGAGCGAGGAGCTTAAACGAAAAGCAGTGGAATACCAGCAGAGAATCCAGAAGGTTTATTTTATGTACAGATTATATAAAGCACCTGTTCAGTAGCAGATCCTTTTCCCCTTCCTTCAGTTGTTTGCATTTATTGTAAAGTAGTGAAGAGTTAGGTTTTTGCCTGTTGTTCAATGAAGAACATTGTGTCTGAGGTGAAGTGTATTGTACCAAAACTTTAGACTCCGGTTGTTTATTTTTTCCCCTGTTGCTTGAAAATTCTTTAGTTAATTCAATTATAACCCAAAGAAAACTGCTTTATTGATAGCTCTAGATAAGTTTTAGTTGAGTAATAAATGTAGACATTTACATAAGATATTTAGCTAAAAACTACCTACAAAATACCACATTGGTTTTAATTTCCCAGAAGTCCATAGTTTAGCAGTAATCTGACTTCTCTGTGGGGAAATGTTGACTAACCTTTTTTGGGTTATTAATTTTCAGGCTAAGGAGCAGGGAAAAGCTGAAGTGGAAGAGCTTCTTTCCAAACTTGAGAAGGTAAATAAGAAATCAGTCTGATGTTCATCCCTGCAAAGCTAAAGTCATAACTCTGATTGCTGAGTTCATGATTTTCTTTCTTTTAGACCAACTCTGAGCAGCAGGTGAAAATCCAAGAGCTTCAAGACAAACTGTCTAAGGTAATCTTGCCGATAAAGTTTCTTTTTCCTAAAAAAAAAAAAAAATCTTCTATGAAAAACTGTTTATTCACATGAGAGGCTTTTTTTCCCCCTTTGGCCTCCATGGGTAACATTTGGAGTAGCATATGAAGATGTTTGTCTTGGGACGCATTAGCAGCCTTTGACCTTGTGATTTTCCCCAGGCAGTGAAAGCGAGCACAGAAGCCACAGAACTGCTACAGAATGTCCGACAGGCCAAAGAGCGACTGGAGCGGGATCTGGAGCGCCTGCGAGGGAAAACCGACTCCAGTGACACTTTAAAGCGTCGTTTGAGAGAGACAGAGGTACCAGCCTAAATCTACACACAATATACAGTGCTTTGTAAAGGTATCCATAAGTTTTCTTCCTTTATAAATGCAACTTCAACGTATCAGCTTATGTTTATGTGCACTGTGAATGACATGTTGGACAAGGACAGCAGTTGTCAGAAAGAAACCCTGAGAGCCATTCGGTTTTTCTGGGGTAGGTGCAAAGATCCACAGCTCAGGCTGAAGAATCTAGAAAGATGGGGGGAAAAAAAGTTTTTAAATTCAAAAATCTGATATTTTTTAAATAGGGACAAGAAGAAAGCAGTTGTTAAAAGAAGCTGTTAATGTCCATGAGACATTTAGGGAGACCTGCAAACATGTGGAAATCCATACATACAAAACACTCCTGCAGAGAACTTACTCTGCACATCATCCTGGCGTACAGTTCCACCTTGTTTGAAAACTCCATCCCTTTCCTAGGTCTTAGTGTTGGTCTGTCACATCACTATTAGAATACATTGAAGTTGGCATTTGTAACACGAAACGCTGTGGAAAAAGTTCAAGGGGTAGGCATACTTTTGCAGGGAAAGTGGATGTTTTTCTTTGGGGTCTTTTTTTTGTTTCTTCTGTATCGATGGATGTCACCATTACCTCTTTTCTGTGTACTTACATTTTATGTTTGAATTTTTTTTGTTATTGTGTAAGCAGGAGGGCAGGAAGACCCTGGAAAACCAAGTAAAGAGGCTGGAGATGGTCGAGCGGCGGGAGAATAAGCTGAAAGATGACATTCAGACCAAATCTCAGCAGATCCAGCAGATGGCTGAAAAGATCCTGGTGGGAGAGCCTAAGATAAAGCTCATTAATACGCTTCACTACTCCACCCTTAATTTCCCCACTGCTCTGTGCCTTCCACCCATCCAACCCCATAATGATTCAGTCTCCGTCATTAATTGATGTAGGAATTGGACATAGGGAGCAGAGTCACAAATAGTTTGAAAGATTTGGTGTTACACTGATGGATTTTAGGAGTTTCAACATGAATAGGCACCACTACAGTCAGCTTGTGGATTTCCAGCTTTTTAATGCAAGTTTCTTCTGGTGTCTTGTTTTTCTTGGTCTTGGAGTCAGATTAGATTTATTATTGGCATCATTCTGTCTTAATGGTTACTTCAGACTTTTTTCTAATGTTTATTTCCACAGGAACTTGAAGAGAACCTAAGGGATGCCCAGTCAACGGCTCAAAGAATGGAAACTCAATTGGTTCAGAAGGAGAGGCTTTATGAAGATAAGATCAAGGTAAGTCAGAAAAACATTCTTGTAGTACAGCGTCTTCTTAGTAGGACTACATTTTCTTTAAACAATTGATGCCGTCACACGTTTTACAGTAAGACCTGACAATGCTCTATTCAAAGTTTCCACCCTAGTTTTAACTGTTACACAACAAAGTATGTCTTGTAGCAGGATCTAAATGAAGTGTGGACCTCTCTAATATGATCTGACCAGTGCCATATTATCCTGCTCTGACTGATCCAGGTCCTGGAAGCCCAGATGAAGGCAGATATGGCTGAGAAGGAGAGCCTCGAGGCAAAAAGGGCGCAGCAGGAGGAGGAATCGAGGGAGAACTGCAAACACATCAGTGAACAGAAAGCTGTAAGACAACAAAACCTCCCTCTAAATCTTCCTTGAAGTGGATGCAGAAGTTAATTATGTCAGTTTAGTTAGGAGCTATATGTGGTTAGGTTACCTATTTGGGAACATATGATTTGGCTCTAGGATTATTTATTCAGATATTTCATTTGGTTCCTGTCTAAGTCATTTCTTATACCAGTTTGGTTACATTGGTGTAGACAGGTTAATTGGCAGAGTGGTTCTTGTTGCTCAACACAGCCTGGGCTTAAGTATTAATCTCGTTAATGTGTTAGACTTAAGCCGTTAAGAAGCTTTCTCAGTCAGCTGCTAAATGGATTCAAATGGGCTTTTTCTAAACACAAAAAATTAGGCTAACTTCTGATTGTGTTACCTAAATATCTGCTTATTCTTACAGATTTTTTTCTTAAAGTGTCTAGAAACCTATTTTGATTTTTGTTTGTCAGTTAGATCATGATATGGAGGGTGTTAATTGTATCCCTGCTCTATTGCAGACCATCAACGCTATGGATTCCAAGATGAAGAACCTGGAGCAGCGCATCGCTGAGCTCTCAGAGGCCAACAAGCTGGCTGCCAATAGTAGCATCTACACCCAGAAGAATATGTGAGTGACCGAAGTACCCAGCACATGTGGAAAAAGTCTGAGATTTTTGTGTTTGGCAAACACAAAGTACTGCATAATTAAGTGGAAGAAAATCATTTATGGTTTCCATTTGTTTTTTTTATTAATTAGAAAAATAGATTACATTTTCATCCAGCACTCTGATACCTCGAAATGTAATCCAGTGCAAGCAAGTGGCTGCAGATATCACCTAATTGGTAAATAGAATCCATGTGTTAAATTTAACGTTGTTATAAATAGAATTTTTCTAGTATGTCCTCAAAGGTTTGTTAGAACATTAGAAAACAAACGGCATCATGAAGGCCAAAAAGACAGAAAAAAACCTAAGTTGCAGAAAAAGAAAACCCTGCACAGTGCCCTTAACGCACCATCCCCATGGTGAAACGTGCCAGTGGAATGCTGTTCTTCAGCAGGGACATCCACCTAAAACGATGAGCTCAATGCAAGCTACATGGTTTATGCTTGACGCATGTATATTCCGCGCGGAAATGAGACGTGCGGAACCGGCCGAGACGCCTTATAGTAGCGTTTATACTTTTTGCGGCTTGTCCCTGCTGAGAACCAATATTCTTGAGGACTGTAGGGGGAGGCGTAGGGCTCTACAGCATGCATACAACACTACACCAAGAGCCGGAGGCTCGACACGGAGGAGATTGACAATTGCCTTCCAACAATCAGACGCAGAACGCAATGCATGTTAGTACGCTGTAAAGAAAGCCTTTAAAATTGTAGAAAAAAATCTGCAAAACGGCGAGGCAGTGAAGAGTGAACTGCGTTATAACGAGGGACCACGGTACATCAAAGCCGGCTTCACACTCCTTTCGTTTTGCTTCTTTTGTCCGTTCAGCTTCGTCTTTTAAGCTTATGTGCTTATATTCCGCTAAAAAGTGGTGTATTTGAAAAGACAACTCTGGTTAAAGAGAGGATGGAATTTTCCATGAATATTCTGAAGCGTCTTTCTGAACACGTCTATAGAGACACAGGATGAACAACCATGCAAACTCACGCTCAAAGCACACATTTTCCTACTGTTATTTGCTACTTTGCGTTGGTCTATCATCATATAATCTGTGTAAAGGACAAAAGTTCAAAAAGTGTTGAATACTTCAAAAGGGAACTGCATGTTGTGGTACTCTAATTTCAATCTTTAAAGATGATAGCCATATTTGTGTTTGCTTTACGTGGCAGGAAAGCCCAGGAGGAGATGATCTCAGAACTTCGTCAGCAAAAGTTTTATTTGGAGTCTCAAGCAGGCAAGCTTGAGGCTCAGAACGCCAAACTAGAGGAGCACCTGGAAAAAATGAGTCAGCAGGAGCAAACCAGGAGAACCCGGCTGATTGAGCTGGAGAGCCGGCTGCGGGAGGTAAGGCAACAGGAGGCAAACGGATGGTGCTAAGTCCATAAGCTCAAGATTAAGTCATTCACCAGCACAGAATCCAGCTTTGCATCTTGACGGTGGACAGAAGGATTAAGGCTTTTCATGTAAATAAAACGATAGATACAAACCCAGAAACATACCCCGAAAAATCTGCTTTATTGGCTGGATTTGGGCAAACGAAAGAAATTTAACTTGGGTGCCACATGCTCTTAGCATATAGATATTTAAGTCAAAATTGAACAACAAACTTTAGAGGAGACCCATTTGTATACATACATTGTACAAGCAATACTCATAAAATCTGTCATAGTTATCTATCACTCATGAAAGCCTATCCTAATGATCCAATGTTTAGTTCCATGTACACTTTCAAAAAAAAAAAATTTGTTTCCTTTTCTTATTTAGAGCTTCTCTGCAGATGTAGCTGACAGGCTGCTGTCATGTCCCTTCCTCTTCAAACTCTGTACTGAGACAGGATACACATCTTGGCAATAAATACTTGCCTCCCTGTCCTTTAACTTACAAAACCATTTCCACTGCCCTCTGAGACAAAATTGTAGAATTATAGCAGATATAATTTCATATAGCATCTTTTTAAAAAGTAAAAATAACCGAATATGCCTTCTAGCCTGATTCATGGAACAGATTGATGAACAGACTTATTTTAGCTGATTAGTTATTATTAACTTATTATTGAAATTGTTAATTGTAAACATTAATCTCTGTAAGATTTCCAGTAGACTGACATTTCCAAATTCGACATGTTCAATGTTACACAGGTTTAGCTTTTAAAAAGGAGAGAAGCAAGCAGGAAAAACAGTATTTCCTCAGTAACGGCATCAACACCAAATGTTGATGTTTACGACAACAAATTTATACTGATTGATTAGAAAAAGGTGGGATTTGTTTGTTTTAGATCAGTGAGTCAAGTTAAAAATCAGCTGATGCCCTGGTGCACCTTTTATAAAAGAAGTCTGCTTTTCGTCCTCTGGTGGGACTTATTGCTATGGGCTTCTTTTATTTCTTATACTTGATACGCAAAGCCATTAATAAAACGACCACTTTTATAGTGCTGCTTTTCTGAAACTCATCAAGTCCAGTTCCTTACAAATATTTAAAAAAAAAGGCTAAAAATCCTATTTGAATCAGATTCCCTACAAGTACTGTGGCACACATGTACATGTAAAATGTTACACAGGATTCCTACAGGGTCTGGAAAAGTGATTGGATTATATCAAATTTTTCGAGGCTGAATAAATATAGAAAACGAAATCTATCTATCTCTCTCTATCGAGAGAGATAGATAGATAGATAGATGTAATACACAATTGTATTATATATGTATAAATAGTACAATTTTGTATATCCACCCACCAATTCACTTTTTTGTTTTTGTTTCATACATCCACACACTCCTTCATCGATCAGTCTATTTATCAATCCGACTTTCTGTCTGTCTATCCCCTTCACAGTCTGTAGTTTTTATGCAGGTTTTGTTTTTGAAGCCAAACCGCAGTAGAAATATCTGCAATAATTACATAAAACTGTTGGCAGGGGGCAGGGAGGAAGGTGATAACAAGAAGATGGCTCAAATCTGAGCCACCCAGCCATACTCTGTGAAAAGAATGATCTTTATTCTAAGATTGAAAGAAGTTGAATCTAAAGAAAAATGGAACATATGGATAACCTATAAAAAGGCAATAAAAGCTTTGTAGTCTGAATGTTTTTCTTTTCTTTCTCCATTCTCTGATTTGCTATCTTATATTTAATTTTTTTTATTTTTTCATTTTGTTATCATACACAAAACTGAGATCACCATGTTATGTGTTTTTTTCTTCTTAATGGGGAATTCTTCTTTTTTTCCAACCTGGACCTTATTTTTAGCTAATTTTATCTTTTCTTACTCACTCTGAGAAGGGTGAGTCAGAAAATTCAGTCTGAGCTGTTCAGAAGTATTTATATCCACTTCCTCCATCAGCGGACATCCGTAGAACGGGAGTGGTAGGGACAGTCCACATTCCGCTTGTAATGAGGTTTATTCTGCCCCAAACGCCTTTATTTTACCATGTTTTTATGTGTGTTTTTTTTTTTCACTTCGACTTATGAACGCCCCCGGAAGAGCTTGTGTATTTTCTTCCTGGACGATTTGGACGTAATTACACAATTATGCCACAGCAAGACTTCTAGTCTGTGTTTTCCTACAGCAGATCCGCCAGGCTTTACAGTCCTGCCGGCAGATTTGTCAGCTTTTTATTATTGTTTTTATTGTTAAGACCTTAAATTGGCCCGCAAGTCAATCAAAAAGCACTTCCAAGGTGTTCTTAAGTCCAAGGAGAGTATAAACATTATAAAATTATGGCGTTTGGGGCACATCAAACCTTATTACAAGCAGCATTTGTACTAACACGAGCACTCCCATTCTACGGATGTGTGCTGATCAAGAATGGATATATAAATACTGCTGAACGGCTCAAACTGGCTCCAAACTTCTCAGGGTGAGTGAAAAAGCATAAAAATTGCACACACAAAAAATAAGGTCCAGGTTGGAAATAAGACAAAACTTCCCATTAAAACAATAAAGATAAAGTGTTTAAAAAAACTGTCACAACGGACTGAAAACCTTTTTTAAATTTGATTTTGGAGAGTGATAAATGTGGAAGAACTATCTTATAAAGGCAGAATTGACACTTAACTTTGTTCCCCGTGTAGATGGGCCTTGAACATGAAGAAGAGAAACTGGAGATCAAGAGACAGGTGTCGGAATTGACCTTGTCTCTTCAAGAGCGCGAGTCCCAGATCAGTAGCCTGCAGGCTGCACGCCTCGCCCTGGAGAGTCAGTTGCAGCAGGCCAAGAATGAGCTGGAAGAGACCACTGCTGAGGCGGAGGAGGAAATCACTGCATTGAGGGTAAGAGATGTTACTCAAAACAGAAAAGGACAAGGTCTCATCAAGTTGCTGTACATAATTTTTCATTGTATATCACTTTTTTGGTTATCTTTTTTTCTCTCTTTTTTTTTTTTCAGAACCACAGAGATGACATTCAGCGCAAATTCGAAGCCTTAAGGGACAGTTGCTCAGTAAGTGCTGCCACTGCCTTTTTTTCTCTTTACTGACCACAGCTAGCAGGCATAAGATTTGTACGGTATGGGAATTTGTGTATGAAATAATAATGATCTACTTAGGATCTCATTACAGCTTCTGTAATATAATAAAATGGTTGTAATGCTTTGAGTTACTTTTTTAGCAAAGCTGCATATTCCATTTACAAAATATGTATGGCACTTTTTAATAAGACCACTTGTCTGTATGGGGTTAACACCTTCACCTGTTTGTCTTGCCTCAGGTGATCACTGATCTGGAGGAGCAGCTTACACAGCTGAGTCAGGAGAATGCTGAGCTGAACCGCCAGAACTTCTACTTGTCGAAACAACTAGATGAAGCATCAGATGAGAGGGAGGATAAGATGCAGCTAAGCCAGGAGGTGGACCGCCTCAGGAGGGAGGTGGCTGACCGCGAGATGCACCTCAACAACCAGAAACAGGTTAAAGGAGAGCAATTCAATTGTCCCTTAACATCAAGCGCTGGAGTGGATGAAAATGTATTTGAAATGTTAAAATGTATGGAGGATTAACGTTAAGCTAAAATATGCATGAAGAACCACAGAATGTTTTTTGTAACAGTGTTTCTTGAGAGTTAACAGTATTCACTGTTAGAGGAAATTGTGAGAATGATAGCATTTTACTGACAAACCATGTGAATGGTCTTTTAATTTATGCTCTCAGAACATTGAGACACTGAAGACAACATGCAGCATGCTGGAGGAGCAGGTGGTGGAGCTGGAGTCTCTGAATGACGAGTTGCTGGAGAAGGAGAGACAGTGGGAGGCATGGAGAGGAGCTCTGGAGGATGAAAAAACCCAAGCCGAAAGACGGACCAGAGACCTGCAGAGGCTACTGGATAATGAAAAGCAGAACAGGTAAAACATTTGCCTTTTTAATGCTTTTTCCCAAACATGCAACTTGATTGTTATGCCATTCTCTTTATGTATTATATATTTCAGCATTATAAGACAACTTTTTGGTTGTGATCACAGGCTTCGTGCAGAGCAGCGCAGCACAGAGTCTCGTCAAGCAGTGGAACTGGCGGTCAAGGAGCACAAGGCTGAGATACTGGCGTTACAGCAGGCTTTAAAGGAGCAAAGACTGAAAGCTGAAAGTTTGTCTGACACTGTAAGTATGTCTAGCCCTGACACGATAACAAATTCTACTAGATGATAAATTGCCCCGGACAATAATATTATCATTTTGAGACCATTTTAAACAAATTTAGCAATAGTAATGCAATCTGAGCAATCAATATGATTTAATTTCTAAAGATAATTTATCACTCCAACTGGAAAACCTTTATCAAATCCAAAATAAATTAACAAAACAACTAAAACAATAAAAAATGGATTAACTCTGCCCTTTAATAAAATATTCACATTATCATATGATTAATTGATTTATTAATTGTGACAGTCCTAAGCATGACATCCATCATTAGTTATGTACTACATTCTTTACTGTCCAGATTTGTTTCTAAACCCTTATACAGTTCTTGTGGCAGAATTTTGGCTGGGAATACACATACTAAAACATGACATAAGTTGCTGCATGCAAATACAGTGCCTGTAGAAACATCGCTTTTGTACATGCGGTGTATAAATGTGTGCGTCAATGACTGAATGTAGTGTGAAGCGCTCTGGGGTCTGTAGGGTCCAAAATAAAGCGCGATACAAGCTTTGCTGGAATAAAACATTATGTCCAAGTTTCGGATGTCGGATGTTAAAAAAAACGAAATGCGATCTGGTCGATGTCCAGTCAAATGTCCAGTTTTGTGAGCATGTTCATCTTATATACTACAGTGAGTAAAGTATCTCCATAGTTATGTCTATGTGGGTCAGAATACAGCAGCGTTAGATAATCATGACAAAGAAGACTAATAAATATAAGGCAATACTGATCAGTTGTATCACTGTGGAGCCCAAGAAATGCACAATATATAATTTGATGTGGGACTACCAGTGTCGTCTCCCTGGTCTTCTGGACTTTTGTGACATAAATTTTTTATATTTGTGATGAAATTTTGATGAAGCACTGATCTTTCAGACACTTTCTTCAGCATCAGTAAATTTAGCTCTATGGTCCATTGCAGTTTTATTTCTTAAAACATGTTTGTCACAAACATGTCTGACTCGTCTGTTGTGACAGCTCAATGATCTGGAGAAGAAGCATGCAATGCTGGAGATGAACGCTCGCAGCTTACAGCAGAAACTGGAGACGGAGAGAGAACTGAAACAGAGGCTGATGGAAGAGGTAGGACGTGATTAGAAATTAACCAGAGTAACGTACCTGCACATATTAAGAACAGTGGTTTGAAATGCCTTTTTTATTTTTATTTTAACTGGTTCCCCTGCAGCAAGCAAAGCTGCAGCAGCAGATGGACCTTCAGAAAAGCCACATTTTCCGTTTGACTCAAGGCCTTCAGGACGCCCTGGACCAAACGGACATGCTCAAAACTGAGAGGACAGACCTGGAGTACCAGCTGGAGAATATACAGGTGCTCAGTACTGTACCTCTTCAGTCAAATGTAATGTAATCCCCTCTAGAGAGGAAGATGCTCCTAGTTATTAAATACATTAGCCAGATCAAAAAGAGTCTCAGTGGACCAATGATGATGATAAATCCTGATTAGCTTTCCCAAACAGGTTTATTTTCAAAGCAGTGTTTGGAGGCATTTCCTTCCCTGAGCCTCTTCTTTCCATTCTACAGGCTGTGTACTCCCATGAGAAAGTAAAAATGGAGGGCACCATCTCCCAGCAGACCAAACTCATCGATTTCCTGCAGGCCAAAATGGACCAACCCACCAAAAAAAAGAAGGTACAGGAAAGTATCTAGCAGTTTACAAAATACTACCACGTTCTCGTACAGTAATACTATTAACAGGGATATGCTTATTTGAAGAATAAAAAATGATCACCTCTTCTTCGCTCTACAGGGTATATTTGGACGACGGCGTGAGGATGTAGGCACCACCACTAATGGCGCTCTGGCTCAACAGGCCCAGCCGGCTGTCCCCATGCCGTATGGTGACATGAAACTGGCTTTGGACAAGGAGCGCTCCAGATGTGCAGAGCTGGAGGAGGCCCTGCAGAAGATGAGGATAGAGTTACGGTCCCTCAGAGAAGAAGGTACGGTTGATCATCTTCAAAGTTCCAGGCTCTACATTTTTATTTGCCAAATTCTAATAATAGTAGTAATTGTAAAATTAACAACAGTAATAACAGTTGTATTTAAATAAAATGTACTAAATAACGGCAGGTTTTGCTTCCCATTTGAAAAAAATTATAGATATTTTAGGAAGTGCTACATTTATAAATTGCAGCAACATCCAGTTCTTACGGTGGCCCTGAAGGGTCACAGCACACAACTTAAGAAAACACATGCAAAAAGACAAAACAAGCAAATTTAAAAAAAAGACAAACACATAAAACAAAAGCACTGCAAATAAACCACAACACATAAAAAAAAGTGCTGCAATTAAACCACAACACAACGGAAGTGTTTTTTTTTTTAGAGGACACGTAAATGTGATGCGTGTTGACACGGATTTCAAGTCACACAGCTCAGTCACCGTCATTTGCATTTTTTATGTGTTATTTGAATTGGCAGGCTAAAAGGCTAACGATAGTTTAGCACTAGATCACAGCAATAGGTTGAATCATGTGATCACAACGTTAAAATAAATTTTAAAAAATTAGTTTTTATCTCGTTTTCCAACGCCACTGACGGTCAGAGACGGTGACTGAGCTGCGTGACTTGAAATCCGTGTCAACAAGCATGTCCGGCCATGTGCATCACATTTAAGTGTCCCCTGAAAAAACACTTCCGTTGTGTTGTGGTTTATTTGCAGCGCATTTTTTTTACGGGTGTCGTTTTTCTAAATTTGCTTGCGTTTTTTCTTTTTTGCATGTTTTTTCTTAAGTTGTGTGCTGTGACCCTTCAGGGCCACCGTAATACGCCGTAATTTCTAGCGTGAAGAGTCCAGTCTTTTCAGTTGCAACTTCCTAAATCTAAGCTTTCTAAAGGATGGATATTATTTTTGTTATACTAAGTCATAGATTGTTGACTGACCAACTTAAATCAGTTGAACAATTTAAGATGTTACATCTTAAATTAACTCCCTAATACATTCTTTGACGTCTTTTAACATGTACCTCGGGAGAATTTTGTTATACATTATGCTAAACATGAATCTAAGAAGGCTTATTTCAAATGTTTTTTTCTATTATTATAGAAATGAAATCACAGACTGTCCTGATTCTATCATTCATTGTTGTATTTGTATCTGGTGATACAGCGGCTCATTTCAAAGCCCAGGAACATGTGGCTCCCTCCACGCCAGCCCAGGCTCGACATCAGATCCTCATGTCGGCCATTGTCAAATCTCCAGAACATCAGCCCAACCCAAGTAGCCTGCTCAACCCCTCCACTCGCTGCAAGGAGACTTCTACACCGGAAGGTTAGTCAGACTAAACCAACCTCACTAAAAATAAACAGTTCAAAAACTGTGTTAATCCCTGACTATGTGAAAATATAACCTTTGATATTCTTGTCTACATTTCCCTTCGACACTTTCAACCTGATGCTAACAAACAGACTGTTTGGCCACCTCCTCTGTCAATGTCCTGTGATGTATGTGTTCTCTCAATAGCCGTCTTCACAAAGCAAGAATATCTGGTGACATAAAGGTGTATAGCTAAGCGAAGACTACGATAACTTGGCTGAAATGAACATGGCATGTAGAAAAAAAAGAAAAAAAGTAGCATCAAATTGTATTACCTAGTTATGCATTTGGGGTACAGCTTTGGATTACAATTGCATCAACCAAACAGTGGCATATTTTAGTATAGTTTAGGAATATATATATATATTTGTGCAGCTGCTGCGAGAAGATACAATTTTTGGGTCATCCGATTAGTTGTCTTATCGGTACAATAATAGACGATTAGTTGATTATAAAAAATAATCGTTGGTGGCAGCCCATATATATATATATATATATATATATATATATATATATATATATATATATATAAATATATATTAATATATATATATATATATATATATATATCTTCTCATTCAATGCGTTTTCTTTCTTTTCATGACTACATTGTAGAATCTCAATTAAGGGCATCAAAACTATGAATGAACACATAATGTATGGAATTACTGTACTTAAACAAAAAGGTTGAAATAACTGAGTACATGTGTTATATTTTAGATTCCTCAGAGTAGCCACCCTTTGCTCTGATTACTGCTTTGTATTCTCTTGAGCTTCAAGATGTAGTCACCAGCAGTGGTTTTCTAACAGTCTTGAAGGAGTTCCCAGAGATGCTTAGTACTTGTTGGCCATTTTTTGCCTTCACTCTGCGGTTCAGCTCACCCCAAATCATCTCGACTGGGTTCAGGTCCGGTGACTTTGGAGGCCAGGTTATTTCACAATTTTTAACATAATTCCAAATGTGTTAGTTCATAGTTTTGATGCCTTCAGTGAGAATCTACCATGTAAATAGTCATGAAAATAAAGAAAATGCACTGAATGAGAAGGGTTGTCCAAACTTTTGGTGTGTAAAATATATATATAAATATATATATAAGTTGTTTTATGAAGTATTTTATTGTATTTAACAAACTTGAAGAGATGCAGTCCCAGCATTTATATTCTGTTGTTTTTGTGACTAGTCTCAAGAGCGACTGCATCTTTCTGCTTCAAGCATGTCCAGTTCAGTAGTGTTCTGGACTTAGTGAGGTAAATAGCTGCTCTGAGTCCAGGTGTATTACAGGTTTGAACATGTAATATACACCTTATTTTTTATAACAATGGCTTGCCATACCATGGAGTGGCCGGGTCAAGCTCCAGCGTGCAGTGCAGACTGGTTGCCTTCTGTTTGTGAGCAGTCCGAGACGGGAGAGTGTCCCGTTGCTCGGTGAGAAGAGTAACGTTACATGCCTCACCAAGAAGTCTCCAATAACCCATAAATTGCTAGATTTATCAATATTCGCTTTTATATTTGAAAGAGAATCGCTAGAATGATCTAAAAACTCACTAAATATAGGCCTAGCTAAGTTGAGTAAATTGTCTGCAACTCCCTGCTCCTTCTCATCTGGCTCTCCACCCCTATTACAATAGAAGAGAGCCAGTTTATGATAAATTTACAGCCTTTGATCTCCACTTCGGGTGTGGTTAACCTCTAACTCAACTCAAGCACAAGAAGCCCAAAGCATAAAAAACGGATTTCATTTAAAGGCAACTAGCACACAAAAATGTTCCAGCGATAAAAAACATAGCGTGCTAAAAATGGCTGTTATTAATTAATCGCATTTAATAATTTGACACATATATATATACATATATATATGTATATATATATATTCGTTTTTACCTCCAAAAAATCAATTGCAACCACTGTTAAAAATAAAGGAGAATAATTGTCATTTCTTTGTTATATGTGAGATTAAACAGTGTTAATCTGAAATTTAAGCTTTTTTTAATTTTTTTATTATCGGCAAATCAAGACTGCAAAGAAACTAGAAATTTTGATCAGACATAAGAATCCTGATGGCTTTTAAATAGTCCAGGCTGTCGTCTAACTTGAAGTGAAAACACATAATTGATGCAGTTGTCGCTATGGAAACTGAACCACTGCTGCTTATACCATAGATAGGTTGCAGGTTGGGTGAATCCCAGCTACAATTTAAAAAAGCTCAACAATCAGTTTCTAAGCTTTGTGGAAAAATGGTTCAAATCAGTATGAGAGAATCCTGTTGTGAGTTAACAAACTGTGTTTATTTAGGAACAAACCAACCCCATCCTCAAACATATAAGGTTCTGCAACCTGTAAGAAAGCAGGCAGAATATGTTGCTCTTGCTTTGTGATGCCGGCTCCTGGTGTCCATGTGTTTTTTTTGCCTGCATTTAGCTGTTGTTAGACGACTTTCTTCTCTGTGTCTCTTTCCTCTTGTTCCTCACAGAAAAGAGGAGGGTCACGTTTGAAAGTAAGTTAGTCCCCATTAAACACCCTTGGCTCACCTCTGATGCCAGCATGCTGTACTGTGTGGAAACTGTCCATTATCACTGTGTTCATTTGTTTTACTGCCTTAACTTGAACAAGACTGCTTCCTTCCTTTAGAAAGGAAGACATGTGTAAGACGGGTAGCTTTTCACTCAGAAGCATTCAAATACATTTCATGCTTTCTAGCACGTGCAATCTGGTTTTAATTTGACTGTTTGAAGGTCCTGGAACGCTCATTTATAACAAATTCTCCAATTCCAACTTCATTCTTTAAAATGCATATAGTGCTTGAAAATTCTGCATTTGAAGCAAATCTTTGCTGATTCTTGCAGTTGTTTATCCTCCAACAGAATATTAATGTACCACTTTGCCTCATTTCAGTAACTTCTGTTTCTCCACCCTTTTTCCCTTTATGCTTTGCAGAATTTGGTCGCCGTGTGAAGGAAAGAATGCACCACAATATTCCTCATCGCTTCACTGTTGGCCTTAACATGAGGGCTGCCAAATGTGCCGTCTGCCTGGACACTGTTCACTTTGGACGGCAGGCTGCCACTTGTTTAGGTCTGTATCGTGCTTTTCAGCGGCACAGATGGAACTTAAAAATATTTCCAAGGACACTTAATTGGCAAGAAATAACAAAAATACTGGAGTCATTCTTGTAATGCAGGCTTCAAATGGATTAATCCGGCTCCGCTCTGCCTGGGTAGGATTATCACTTTCACAGTTATTTGCTTAGAAAACAGAATAAATAAACATTTGTCTCCAAGTTGATTAATTGATTGCTGCTCTGGGATTTTCCATTTGCCCCACTCATTGGCATGATTATCTTAAACATTTTTGTAAGTATGAAGGATAAGTATGATAATACAGGATGAAATAAACAATTTAAAATATTCTATTCTGTGGTATTCAAAACATGATTTAGATGCACAAGTTCGACTTTATTGTGTATTTTCTCTCTAACCTGGATAGATTCAAAATAATACATGCTTGCGTGTATGTATAAATCCATCCACCCAAGTGTACCGCTCACCAAACCTCTGGTATAACTCGTACTGGATATTTGTCCACTCTTCTGACCCAAATCCTGGCATGCACTCAACTTTTCAAAAAAT
The DNA here is from genome assembly GCA_028564705.1 of Apricaphanius iberus. NCBI lineage: Eukaryota > Metazoa > Chordata > Actinopteri > Cyprinodontiformes > Aphaniidae > Apricaphanius > Apricaphanius iberus. Next base: position 572,322 of record JAPXFQ010000846.1, on the reverse strand, counting down.
AAATACAACAAATACAAAATCCACACATTTCTGTTATGTCTCAACTATTTAAATTAATTTGGTATCACTATTGTTCTAGATAGTGTAGTTATTGTGTAGTCGTATAGTAATTTATTTGAGGTAAAGCTGAAGAATTAGAAGGTAGTCTTGCGTGTTAATTGTTTCTACCACTCTTTTCAATGCACTAGTACCTCTGCGGCCCGATTCTTCCTCCATTATGCTTTACAGCTGGTTTGCTCTTCTGAGGTTTGAATGACGGGATTGAACTCATTTGATCTTATTATTGTGAAAAAACAGCGTAATCTTTGTCTTGTCTGGATATATAAACCTTCTTCAGGAGGCGAGGGGTGTCTTGCCAGTCTGTGTTTAAAAGTATAAGTCAAAGTCGAGCTGTCTTTACTGTAGACACTGAAGTTCCAGGATCCAGTTTCCTTTTCTCTGAGAGGGACAGATGGTATAAATTTGGCCACAGTTTGGTGTTTTAACAGGGCAGCGATCCTTAAATATCCCAAGCTTGATAGCTCAGGCTCACATTAGGCTTAAAGGCCAGAAAACCATACACTTTAATGAAGTCTAAAATTTCTGATCAGAATGATTAAATATTCAGGCAGGATTATGCTAGATGGTTGTTGATGGCTATAAGAAGTGTGTTGATTCTTTTAGAACTGGAAAATTACATTTATCCATAAACGAGTCGGGTCCTTTGTATGCATTAGAGCCAGTATGTATAACTTGTTACCATGATGATGCACATAGCAAATCACTCTTGATAAATTAATTATTAATCTTTTTTGAGGGATTTTTCATCTTTCTTCCTGTTTCATTGCAGAGTGCCACACGCTGTGCCACCCCAAGTGTTCCCCGTGTCTGCCGGCCACCTGCGGTCTGCCAGCTGAGTATGCCACTCACTTCTCTGAGGCTCTGTGCAGAGAAAAGGCGAACTCACCCGCTTTGCAAATGAAGGAGGCCACTGGGCATGTTCGTCTGGAAGGATGGATGAAGCAGCCTAGGTCATAGTCTTACCGATTGCACATATTTCACAGCCTTTCTGAATATGTTTTACGCAGCACTAACAAGTAGTTTAAACCTTCATTTTTCACCTGATAGAAATGGCAAACGTGGTCAGCAAGGATGGGAGAGGAAATATATCATTCTGGATGGAACAAAACTATCAATCTATGATAATGAGCCTGCAGAAGGTCAATAATTGTTTTCTTTTCTATGCATTACACTTAAAAAGAAAGATTATTCTGTTAAATCCAAAGTAATTATTTAAGTTCTGTTTAGGTTACAGTAAAATCAGCTTTTTATTTTACTCCAGACTCTCTAAAGGCTGAGGAGGAGTTTGAGCTCTGTTTAGCTGATGGGGAGGTCACTGTTCATGGAGCTGTTGGTGCCTCTGAGCTCATCAACACTGCCAAGTCAGGTAAAGAATACAGCACTTACTCCTGCCTCTCAAAATATTGGAAAATGTATGTTTGATATATCTGGTTTCCATGTTTGTTTTTGCTTTTAGCATTACTGGAAAAATTAGGTCACCTCAACAACTATCCTGTGTATTTTTTGTTTTTTCAGAAATGTTCAAATAATCTTTTATCTCTGGAGATTAAATGATTCATTTTCAGTTGAGGGCAAAATCTTTATCTTATTTGGCTAATTAAACGAAGCTTATAAATGAAGTCTGTATTGTAGCTGAGGAATAAGCTAGGACAACCTGCACCCTAATATACATATTTACCCCTTTTTGTTAGAATATCTTCATTGAGGCTTCTTGTAGCCATCAACCAGTCATTGATGTCAGTCAAGATGCAGTGAGGAAACTTGGCCTCACCATACATGCTATGAGATGTTTGAGGAGTTCCTTACATCCCATTTAGAATGGTCCAGTGCTATATCAGCTCTAAATTTTTTATCAATTAGCCAACGTTTTCCACAAGCAACCTTTGATGCACTATAAAATCAGGGTTTCTTCCTTTCTTTCTGCTAGGACTGGGCGAGAAATCGATTTTATTGATTACTGGTAATTTAATTTTCTGTTTTCGAAGATTTCATTTTTGGAAAATCAAAAAGTTGAGATAAAATTTTTTTAACTAAGCACTGCTTGTACTTCCAAATCTCAGAGTGATGTCATTCTGCCCAGGATCTACCATTTTGTTTTGCAAGGATACTTTACTGCTTGTTTTTAGTTGGACTTTGATTTTAGGTCAGCTCCAGCACAGGATGATTGAAATAAAAGCACGTTTTTGAGCATATTGTTTTTGTCACTTGAAGTTACTTTTCAAGAAAACGTAGGTAGAAAAAGAAATAGATAAAAATTGGATTTTGCATGAAAAAAAGGAATTTAATTTTTAAGCCATATTTTCCAGCCCTCCTTTCTTTCCCTTCTATCCTTTTATAAAAAGGGTAAAACTTTGAAAAAGAGTATTCTAAGCATTTAGTCCTGCAATGATTCACTTGTGGGTTTTAGTTTTGTTTTTTTCTTAGCCATTTTAAGTGTGAATAAATGTTGAGATGTCCTATTTGTTTTATTCCCTCATAAAAACGTACACTTAAATTTTTAAAAATGTCTTCTGTCTTGTTATAAGTTTTATTAGTTGAGTTTATCATTGTTAGAATTGTTGATAAATATATTGATATCAAATTTTTTGTGCCCATTCACAGACATCCCATACGTGTTAAAGCTAGAATCCCATCCCCACACCACATGTTGGCCAGGCCAGTGCCTCTACTTCATGGCTCCCAGCTTCCCTGACAAGCAGCGCTGGGTGGCAGTGTTGGAGTCTGTTGTCGTCGGTAGCCGTGGGTCTAAAGATCGAGCAGAAGCTGAGGCAGTAAGTATAACCTGAGCGCTTAGAATATTAATAGATTATTTTAAGATTTCGACACTCAGTATGTAATTATTTTTGTAAGCAAAAGGTGAAAAAGCTGTCAATATTTTCTTAATATTAGATCAGTTTTAAACTGTAGCCAAATCCAGAGATCTTAGTCTTGTTTGGGGCAAAATTCTGAAAGGTAAATTATGAATTTTATCCCACATCAGTCAGCATCTTTACTTCTTTTTTTCCTCTCCTTTCTCTCTCTCTTTGCATGTTTTCAAAATTTTCATCCTGTACCTATTTGTTGTCTTTCTTTCTGTGAATGTGTGTGATTGTACGCGTGTGTGCGTATATCTCCATTCAACTCGGTTATGTGAATCATGTTATAGGCAGGCGTTTCTAAAAGACAGAAGAATCTATCACCTCTGGTTCAGGTACAGTAAGTGGCTGCACGAATGCTTGGGCTTCAGCCGTACGTCCGACAGAGCATGTGTTAGCTGTCCCCTACTATGCATAAAGCTGTGTGTACAGTAGTTCAGCTCAGCACAGTCCAGGGTCACTTACTCATTATAGTCAACCAGAACAGATTACTTCTAAAACAGTCACAGTCAGTAGTGCATACATTTTCATTGATTATATTTAAACAAGCAGATATTTTACTGTTCTATGCTGTCTTGCATGCTCCTGCAAAAGCTGTGCTTAAGCCCCTTTCAGTGACTCATGACATGATCTGTTTTTGTAACAGCAGACCTCATTGGCTGGTGCTTGTTCCTTTCTTTCTGTTCCAGAAATATTATTTTCCTCCCAACTTTTGCTTTTTGTAATGCTACATTGGCTCTGAACTGTTTTGGTTTTTCCCAAAATATTATACCCCTGGATCCATCTCCTCTGTATATAAACGTTACATTTCTCTCACGTTCTAACCTCTACCATTATTATTTACCATGATCTATAACACTTATAAAAATACAAAACATGTTACCAACTGCAACACAAAGAACTTTGATAAATCACTTGTGGTGTCAGTTTACTAATTTGTTGATCAAGACTGAACTTGCAAAAAAAAGTATTGGCGTAATAATCTCCCCCTGAAGCCTAGTTTATGCGTCTCCGACCGTAAACGGATAGTTAAAATTTGGGCCTCTACTCCGTGCGTCCTTGCGTTGGTGACGGAGAGCCCTTGCGTTGACGGATAATGGCGTTGTATCAGTCCGTCTCCGTCGAAACGCAGAAGCATAAACTAATTAAAGAGTTGCAATATGTACAAAGTTGAAGCTTTTAAGCACTTTACATTAGCAAATAGCATGGCTAGCATTACTAACACAACTGTTTCAAGTATATATTGTGGAGAATTTACTGATTTTAACCGTGCACACTCAACAATAACGAAGGTTGCCAAAACTCTGCCAATATTTTGAAATCCAAAAATAATTCATGAGAGAGAGAGATTAAAAGTTTGAAACGCCAAAACAAAGTGACCTTGCTTTACTATATTTGACGTTCCTTTAGTCTTCCTGGTGTATCATTTGCTTACAGTCTTAGCAACCAGCATGTCTTAGAATGTTGTTAAAAACAGTTTTAAATTCTTTAAATTAAAGTCTTTAAATTCTTACTTTTCTGTGCATCCTCTGGCTCAGTGATACTAAAACTAACTTCATTTATATCTTCCTTTGGCAAAAACGTCCACACTCTTTTCGTTGTAGGTGTAATTCTGTACTTTACATATGGTGTGTCAGAGCTACTGGTTTTCTGACCAGCCAGTTTTTCGGCAAGCTGAAAAAAGATTGATTCTCGTCAAAAGCCCGTTTCTTGTTGCATACCTGAATAATTGTATTATTATTTTTTTTGTGTGTCAAAAAAACTTTGCTGAAAATCCTTTAGTAAAATTTGTGTTTTAAAAAGTTTCATAATCTTGACTATATTAAATGTTTTCATGAACATAAACAAAAGCAGTTTGCTTACAAAAAATGTTGTGTTGATCAAGATCATTTTTGACGTGCTTGTTTTTCTTTCCGTCCCACATCGGAGCTCTTCCCTAGATTTTTCAATGCAGCTTTCCTCTCATCGTTCCCTCCTACTGCAGCTGTCCTTGTGTCTAAAGCTCCTGGCTCCACTGCACCTATTTGGCATTTTTACTATGAGCTCTGTTAGACCTCCAGATTTACTTATGCAAAATTTTCAATAAAAATAAGCATGTGGCAGCCAGTAATTGTGCAAATTATCCCACTTAAAAAGATGAGAGGGCTGTCATTTTCTTCAGAAAATACCCCTCAACTGTATAATGGTTATATTAATTTTATAATTGTGGGTCTGTACAGTGGCACTGCTGTCTTACACCAAGCATGTCCTGGGTTTGAATCCCCCGGCCATGGAGTTTACAAGGTACTCCTCCTTCCTCCCACATTCCAAAAGCACAACTTTTATTTTCATTACTAAGAATTCTGTGTCTTTCAGACCGGTTACTTCTCCTTAATAAATTTTTCCATCCTTTATATTTGGCACCTGTTTGAACTTATCTGTACAAAAGACACTAGTCTACACTTTAAAGGCAGGCTATACGATTGTGAGAGTGCTCCTCAACAGGGCAATATTGCAAAATAAAAAGTCCCACCCCTTGCTTCATGCTCTCCCCTTCAGCCACGCCTCAAAAACACAGGCACATGCAGCCACCATGGTCTCGTTGGGTCTCCGCCACAGTCAACAACTCGCAGGACACAAGCCATTTCAACCAAAGTCACACAATATAACGTAATATTACCTGTCCAGGAGAAAATCAGCAACCAACGTATGGGTTAGGAAGCCCTTAGCTTCCTTGAGTTGACGTCACCGTGTAAATGCAGCAGCTCTGATGCAGATTTGGCTGTTGGCCGCTCTTTGTCGGTTTTCTTCTTTCTCGTTGCCATTTCCACAACAGCTTTGCGTTTTCAACTCATTTTGGGAAGCTATTTTGCACTCTCCAAACGAACACATCGGCTACTGCAGCTGGCGCAATCAATTTATCTGTTGGTAAGGTAGCGTGAGCTCACTTCCCGTTTACAGGCTAGAACAAGCGTTGTGTGCACACGAAGAGGCCGCGCAGAGGGGGAGATGCCGGAACACGGACGCTTTGCGTACAAGCCTCTTATCCTGGACGGACCGTGGAAGTTGATTGGATGAGGGTTTTCCAGGGTTTCTTGCTGTAGAAAGAATGAAAATTACTTGGTCACGTTTAAGAGCTCCTAACTTAAAGGTTGCCACTGATATATGAAGAGCATTTTTTTGCTGTTTCAAAATGAAGTCATATACCCTGCCTTTAAAACAGAATGAAACCTTCACCATGGCCAAGACCAGAGAGCTGTCTAATGACCCTATGGACAAGAAATGGAATGGAAATGGAATAAATACATATCACTTACAATCTTCCTCGACCTGGGGCTCCATGCAAGATCTCACCTTGTGGGGTTCACATGATCTTGAGAATGATGAGAAAAAAGCCCAGAACTACTTCTTGGCAATGACTTGAAGAGAGCTGAAACTCCAGTAACAAAGGTTACTGTTAATAAGACACCACGTTGTCATGAATTAAGATCCGGCAGAGCTCGAAATGTCCCCCTGCTTAAGTCAGCAGATGTTCAAGGTAGTCTAAACTGTGCCAGAGACAATCTGCCTGATCGAGAGGAGGATTCAGAGAATGTAATGTGGTAAGAAGAGACCAAAATATAACTTTTTGGTATAAATGCTACAAGCTGTGTTTGGTGGGGGAAGAAAGCTGAGTTGCATCCAAAGAGCACCATACCCACTGGGAAGCATGGTGGTGGAAACATTATGCTCTGGGGCTGCTTTTCTTGAAGAGCGCTTGATGACTGAGCTGTTTTATGGAATGGATGAAAGATGCCATGTATTCAGAGATTTTTGGTAAAAATCTCCTTCCATCAGTGAGTATATCAAAGATGAAACATGGTTGTATCCTCCAGCGTAGCAATGATCCAAAACACATCGCCTAAACAATGAAGGAGTGGCTGCAAAAACATTTCAAGTGGCCTAGCCGCCGGTCTCCAGAAATCAAACTAATGGAGTGTCTGTTTAGAGAGTGGAAAGTCTGTGTAGCTCAGCAACAGCTCCAAAACAGCCCAGCTCTAGAGAAAAATAATGAAATGGATGGAAAAATGCCAGCTACAGTGTGTGCAAACCTGATGAAGACCTATAGGAAACGTTTGACCTCTGTCATTGCCACTCAAGGTTACGTTACCAGCTATTGAGGTGAACTTTTGTTATTGACTAAATACTTATTTTCTACACTATTCTACAAATACATTCTTTAAAAATCATACGTTGAGATTTCCTGTTTTTTTTACATTCAGTTTGGGTGAACCTATAATGGAAATGACAGGCCTCTCAACTTTTTAAGTGGGACAACTATCGCAATTGGTGGCTGTCAAATGTTTACTTGCCCCACCAATATATAAACTGCATTTATGACTACATTACTTGCATACAGTACATAAAAAAGTGAAAAAAATTTCCAATCAACTAATTCCCTGGAGGTATGAAAAATTGTGTGCTTCATACATATACCCTGTCTCAATGCTTTAATAATTTATTTGTTTGTAAAAGTGCTCTGGCTGTCATGCTCAATTAGTTTATTTGCCTCTGATTCAACTAATTTGCAGATTAAAAAAACATTTCTGTTATCCTTTGTTTAATGCCTTTATAGAAACTTCTGGGCAACTCTCTGCTGAAGCTGGAGGGAGATGACCGTTTGGACATCAACTGCACCCTACCTCTCACAGACCAGGTAACTGGGAAAAAAAATAACAGTGACGTAATGAAGATTTTTTTAACAATGCTTGTGGTTGGACAATTTGCCTCGCTGAACCATTTTTCTAATGGCCTTCCTCATGTTACTCTGCAGATTGTTTTAGTTGGCTCTGAGGAGGGTTTGTATGCTCTCAATGTCATAAAGAACTCTTTGACGCACATCCCTGGACTGACTTCAGTTTTCCAGATCCAGATCCTGAGGGAGCTTGATAAGCTGCTGATGATCACCGGTACAACATTCACACTCTATGAGAACTTTGAGCTCAAGCACTGTTTTCATGACTTCTACAAAAAGACTTCAAACAAAACTGAAATGATCAAATTGGCAGATGGAAATGTGTATTTGTGACCGTGTGTTTTCAAACACTAAACAGCGATTCACAGGAGGGGTGATTCTTTTTGCAATTTAACACTTTAATTTGATATTTAACAAAAAGATTCTAAAGTAAAATGAATGATATGTGGACTTTTAGCCCAATTTTACATAATTTACATTTATTGATCCTAATTTGACTCATATTGATGTTTAAAAGTGCCCAAATTTTCAATACCAGACTTTAAATGCATACATTTCATGTTCTATAATGTATATCAATTAGGGATGCACCAATACTGGTATTTGGTATTGGGGCCGAAACCGCTCTTATGTATTGTATCGGTTATAGTTAACCGATACCATGAACCGATACTGAAAATGTGGAAATTCTGCAATAATTTCACGGAAAAAAGGCTTATATTTCAATTTCAATTTTTGTTTTGTGGTAATTTTATTACATTTTTTAAAATCTAATTTCCCATCTTTGTTGTAACAATCAGAGAAGAAAATAAAGCCTCTTTTTAAATTCACAGATTTTTTTTTTTGTGTGTGGCCGAAGTATCTGAATTGGCAAGTACTCAAATTCAAGTATCTGTATCGTTGCATCCCTGATATCAATTATTTTTTAATCATTTAGTTTAGAATTTGCTAATGAACCTGGCAAAATAATTTATTTAGGCAATTGTTCTTGTAGGCTCATTCACTGCTCAGGCTTATTTTTTTTCTCCTTTTTTTTTTCTCTTTTTGAACCTGTGTATATACACCAAGATTTAGCTTCAAAACAGTGATTTTGCCGGTTAACTAAAACAAGTTTATGTTGATTAAGTTTATTCCCTGCAAGGCTTGCACCAAACTGAAAAAACATTGGACATACGATTGCTATTATGAGTGTTAACTAATATTCACCAGTATTATCTATATTTCCATACTCTTTCGCCTCGTGAGAAAATTAACATGCCACTGACACTGCTTCTCTCCTTTAAACACCTTCCTGAACATATACTACATAATCAACCCACTTTTTCTCCTAAAACATACGAAATGTAACAAGATGGACATGAACATTAGTTATGTTACTGACACAATTTTAATTCTGTTAAAAAATTACTAACCTTAGTCCATATTGATGGTGATGGCGATCTATTGTACTTTGCCTAAATTACTAGGCAAGTTTAATATAAAAAAATTTAAGGTCTTTTCCGGAAAAAACTTTTTTGTTATATTTTGGTCTTAAATGTATGTAAATGTCTTGAAAGCCTTAAATGTGCCAAGCCCTAAATGCTTGTCTATCTGGCTGATGTGTCATTCAGGAGAGGAAAGGGCGTTGTGTTTGGTGGAGATCAAGAAGGTGAAACAGTCTTTGTCACAGTCCCATCTGCCATCTCAGCCTGACCTCAATCCTTTCATTTTTGAGACTGTGAAGGGATGTCACCTCTTCTCTTCTGGAAAGGTGAGTCGATTTGCTGCATAAACGGAGCTTAACCCTGTTGGACTGTCATCCACTCAGTTAATGAGCTGATCTTCACAGTGGAAACACTGCGGTGTGATGACTTATAGCAGCAATTTTACCTCTGTCCTGATTGGAGTTGTTCCGTCTTTACAGATCGATAATGGACTCTGTATCTGTGCTGCGATGCCTAACAAGATTACAATCCTACGTCACAATGAAAGCCTCAACAAGTTCTGCATCAGAAAGGTGAATGAAAACTGGAAAAATATGTTCTGTGTGGAATTTAAAGAGGTTGCTAATCCATTTTATGTTTGAATTTACAGGAGATTGAGACATCAGAGCCATGCAGCTGTATTCACTTCACTGGATACAGCATCATAATTGGCACAAATAAATTCTATGAGATCGAGATGAAGCAGTATGTGCTGGAAGGTACACATCTTAATTTAAGGTTTTATGTCAGTTTTTATTTTCACAAAAATGTTAACAGCATTTGAGACTTCGAACCTGAATGAGCTAAATAACTCTATGGGGATTTGTTTCTGCAGAGTTCTTGGATAAAAACGACGTAACTCTAGCTTCAGCTGTCTTCGCCGCGTCCTCCCACAGCTTTCCCATCTCCATCATCCAAGTCACCACGGCGCCACAGAAGGATGAATACCTGCTCTGTTTCCACGGTTAGATATTTATTTATATGATTATATAAGTTGAGAACTCCGTTTACACAACTGAGCAGGTCCACCCGAGAGGAAAATCTGCCTTCCCCATTAGGTCTCTTAGCTGCTGTAATTTGTTTTGCAGAGTTTGGTGTGTTTGTTGATGCATATGGCCGCAGAAGTAGAACAGATGATATCAAATGGAGCCGTCTGCCTCTGTCATTTGGTAAATGTCAACCAGTTTATTATATAACGTCTTTATTTTATTAATACTGATTGATTTTAAGGGATGCAAAAACTATAAAGATGACTGGTTCTGTTTCTCTATTTTTTTTCCAGCCTACAGAGAGCCATACCTGTTTGTGACCTACTTCAACTCTTTGGATGTTATTGAAATTCAGGGACATGCTGCTCTAGGGTAAGGGGTTTGTTTTCTTCTTTTTGTTTTTACTTGTTTTCATGATTTTTTGTCTTTGTTTTGCGATTTTGTCTTTTAAAAAATGTTTATACTTAAGCTTTTTTTGTGTGCAATTTTTCATGTTATAGTAAAAAACTTGAATGCATTTTGGACTTTAATGTGTTAAAGTAAAACGCAAGTTACGTATGTAACTATGGTTCTATGAATCCCGAATGACCGCCAGAGGCGGTGCTTACAAGCACTGAATGATCATTCTTGAGCATGCCCAGGTCGAGAAATTAATAACAACACAGTCACCTGTGACTTCCGGTGACCCACGTGGGTCTATAAATTCACGTGACACCGGAACACAGTCCCACAATCTTCTCGCACAACGAGAGGATTCCGAGGGACTGAACGCTCTGGCGGTCATTCGGGATTCATAGAACCATAGTTACATACGTAACTTGCGTTCTATTTCATCCCTTCTGACAGCCAGAGGCGGTGCTTACAAGCACTGAATGACTAATGTCAACAAGGTCCCGAGGAATCCACGGACCCAGAGACACTCACTTCGCTCAGGATCGGCGCTGACTGAGGACGCCGTCCAACGGATGCGGAGTAGCCACATTCACCCTGTAGAAACGGGTAAAGGTGTTTGAAGACGTCCATGAAGCAGCAGCACAAATCGTCTCCAGCGGTACGCCAGTCATTGCAGCCCAGGAAGTGGAGACGCCCCTGGTGGAATGACACCTCACACCTGCAGGCAGCGGCCGGCCACATCTGGCGTAAGCCTACGTTATAACACAAACGACCCATTGCGATAAACGCTGTTTGGATAGTGCATGACCCACTCTGGGTCCCGCGAAGCACACAAACAGTTGATCCGACTTACGCATTTCTGCGGTCTCCCTCACGTACTCTGCCAGCGAGCGGACAGGGCACAGATGCTGGGAGTCACAGTCAAAACGGGCAAGTTGTAAGGGCCCGACAGGACTCATAGAGGGCACCTTGGGAACAAATGAAGGATCCGGCCAGAGGGTTACCCCCGAACCATCAGGGTTCCATCGGAAGCAGGAGTCCTTAATAGAGAAGGCCTGCAGTTCACTCAACCGCTTGGCTGAGACCATCGCCAAGAGGAATGCAGTCTTCATGGACAACCACTTTAGGCCCACCTCTGATAACGGTTCAAATGGCGCCGACCGCAGGGCCGTGAGAACTACATCCAAGTCCCACAAAGGCACTACGTGGCGTCTGGGGGGATGTAGTCTCCTGGCACCTCTTAAAAACAAGGAGACCATCTTGTTTCTACCAACAGTAGCACCATCCACGTCAATGTGCCAGCACGAAATAGCCGCCAAATACACCTTCAGGGTAGAAGGAGACCGTCCCTTGTCGAGCAGATCCTGCAGGAATAAGAGGATTGCCGGGACAGGACAGCGTATGGGGTCCAGCCCACGGTCACGACACCACTTGTCGAACAGTTTCCACCTGTTCGCATACAACAGGCGTGTGGATGGCGCTCGGGCATTGCAAATGGTGTGACCAACGCCACCGTCGAAGCCTGAAAATGTTATGCCAGGCCTTGCAGGGGCCAGACCCAGAGCTGGAGGCGAGAGGGCTCGGGGTGTAACACCTGGCCCCTCATTTGGGACAACAGGTCCCCCCGGCACGGGAGACGCATCGGCAAGTTGCAACAAAGCCTGCGCAGCAGCGGAAACCAAGTCCTCCCCGGCCAGAATGGAGCCACCAGGAGGAGCCGGTGTCCCTCCTGAAGGACCCGGAGAAGCGTTGGGAGAATGAGTGGTAGTGGTGGGAAGGCGTACAGCAGAACGTGTGGCCAGTCGTGTGCCAACGCGTCCTGGCCCATCGGGCTGGAGGCGTCCGCTAGAGAGAACCAGAGTGGGCAATGGGTCGCATCTCTCGAGGCGAAGAGATCCACCTCTGCCCTGCTGAAGGACCTCCAAATCAGGTCCACTACCTCTGGATGGAGCATCCACTCCCCGGCAGGCACAGATTGACGGGACAGGGAATCGGCAACCTGATTTTTCGGTCCCGGTATATGAGTCGCACGTAACCCCGCCAATCGAGGCCACGCCCATGTCAGTAACTGCCCTGCCACCTGCGTCAACCTGACTGACCCTGTTCCCCCCATGTGGTTGATGTGGTAGACCACAGCAGTGTTGTCCGACCTTATCAACACATGTCGGCCCTGGAGATACGGTAGGAACCGACGAAGCGCCAAATGCACCGCCAGCAGCTCCAACACATTTATGTGCTCCCGCCTCGACTGAGGGGACCATACACCCTGCGCCACCCGTCCTTGCCACGTCGCACCCCAGCCCGTGGACGACGCATCCGTATATACAACTTCTCGCCGAGACGGGCAAGCTCCCAGTTGGACGCCGTGCTCGAGCCAAAGCCTGTCCCTCCACGGAGCCAGAGCCGTCAGACACTGATGCGACACTAGCAACAGTACACGCCGGTGTGACAGCCGCGACGGATCTAGATGCTGACCGTTCAGCCATATTTGTAGGGGCGCAGACGGAGCAGTCCCAAGGGAACCACACTGGAAACAGACACCAGCTTGCCTAGGAGCCGCAGGAATCTGATGAAAGGCAACCCGCTGGCCCCTCGGAACACAGAGAGGGCCGCCATGATACCCTCGACCCGCCGAGGGGAGGGTCGTGCAGTCATGGAGATGGTGTCGAGAGCAATTCCCAGAAAAACCGTGGCCTGGGTCGGAACCAAGTTGCTCTTGGGGAGATTTACTCTGAGCCCCAACCGGCGTACATGCGTGAGGACTGTCTTCGTGTCCCGAATAGCCTGTGCGCGGGACGGCGCACAAATCAGCCAGTCGTCCAAGTAGGGAAGTATTTTTAAGGCGTGCGCCTGCAACGGTGCCAATGCCGCCGCTACAAATCGCGTGAACACCCGGGGGGACAGTGAGAGCCCGAACGGAAGGACCCTGAATTGATAATGGCGCCCCCGAAACACGAAGCGCAGAAACCTCCAATGAGGAGGAGCGATTGGGACGTGGAAATACGCATCTTTCAGATCGATGCTGGTGAACCATTCGCCCATCGATATAGCACGAAGTACTTCCATGGTGCGCAACATGTGGAATGGCAAAACCTTTAAAAAACTGTTGAGACCCCTCAGGTCCAACACGGGACGCAGATCCCCGGTCCTTTTTGGAACCAGAAAATAACGTGAATAAAAACCCCCCGGATCCCGCAGGGGATCCACAGGCACAATCGCACCTTTGTCCAGCAAGGTCACAATTTCTAGTTGTAGTGCCTGGGCTTCGGCCGGGTCGCGGATGTGAGTGACCCGGACCGGGCCGGAAACCGGAGGCCGGCGGTGGAACTGTAATCTGTAACCCCCGGACAACGTGGTCAACACCCAGGCGTCCCGGGTGTGGGTAGCCCAATATAGGAGTTGTTCCGGGGTGAAACGACCGACCACCGGCCTTCTGGTCTCACTTGCGTCCCCCACGGCCCCTAGTGGACCGGGAGGGTTACCGAGACCGTTGTCCCGTACGGGGTGGACGAGAGGCCTGTGTCCCACGTTGGTCGTCTCGAAATCTATCAGACCTCGGGAGCGGTCTCCGAGGGACGGCAAAGGGGTCCGACGAGGTAGGGAAAGCTCCCCGAGATGGACCAGGAGCTGCCGTACGCGGAGGAACATGTCGGTGAAGGCTCGCCAACTGCTGACGTGTCTGGGTGGCCTGCGCTGTACGTTGTAGAGCCTCTAGTGCAGCGGAACCAAAGAGTTCCCCCGGACGGACCGGGAGACCCCGTAGGGTCCTCCGACATGACTCAGTCAGAGGAGACTGAGCCAACCAGACCTGCCTACGAGCCTGCGTGAGAGTGGAGAGCAGGCGACCGAGTTCCCTTGACATAAAGGCAAAAGCCTGCAGAGATGTATCCACAAGGCCTTGTGTCGGGGAATCCATGCCGGCGTCCTCCAAAGATGAGGCCAGACCCAGCAGCAAAAGGGACATCGAGTTCCCAATGCGCCCCATACGAGCACCGGCCTCGTACGCCTTGCACAGGAGCTCATCCGTAGCACGACACTGCGGACGCGGACACCTCGCGTCAGTCCTCAGGGCTTCATCTGGAGACACAATAAGTGAGGCCACCGCAGGTTCGACGGACGGCATGCGGTCCAGCCCAAACCTGGATGCCTCCTGCATGGAGGCAAGCGCCCTGCCATCAGCAGTCGGCCTTGAAAAAGCCTTTGTGTCGGACCAGCAGGCCTGAAGCTGGTCGATGTATTCAGTGGACGGGGGAACCAAAAAGGCGGTGGATCAAGCCTGCCGCCTAAAAAAAGCACTGGGGGCAGCTGACTGCGCGGTTGGAGCGTCCAGCTGCAAACGTGCGAGCGCGGTACGCACTGCAGAGATCGCCACGCCTTCCGCGTCCCTCGCGGAGGAGTCAGAAGCGCTGCTTCCCGCTTCAGATGCCTCCCTATGCACGCCCCCAGGATCAGGGTTATGTAGTTCCACATCGTGAAACTGAGTGTCAGATGCCGCCACCGATAGGGCGTCATCATCGTGAAGGGACGCCACGTCCTCCTGCTGCCCGGCGTCTCCCTTCGGATGCAGACCATCCTCTTGAAGGGCCTGAAGGAGAGCCCTCATCTGGGCCAGTTCACAGGACAGATTGTCCACCTTCGTCTCCAATCCCGACGGGCGACCTACCTTGCCCTTCTTCCGGGCAGGGGCCTCGGCTCCTGTAGCGGAGCGTTTTCTGACGGAGGACTGAGGGGCTTCAGCAGCGGAGCGAACCCCGTCCAGCGCCTGCTGAGTAGGAGGTAGGGAGGAGACTCGCCCCTGCGTCCACTCTGTTGTGCCCCCGCATGCAGCCAGGCGTGCCTCACGCATTGACAGAGGCATCACACTGCAGTCCATGCAAGCAGCCTCGGTGAGGCCCTCCCGAAGGTGACAAACACCGAGGCATGAGGCGCACAGATCGTGCCCGTCGTCCAAGGCCAGCGGGGCTACACATTCCCTGCAGCAGGGAGAGCCCAGCATAACTTCGGGCCGATTCCGCCGTAAAGGGCACTCACGACCCGAAAAAATAAACAAGTAAAAAACCACACAAGCGAGCACGCTACTGGTGGAGACAAAAAACAAAGCGAGCAGGGGACACAGCACCACTGCCGAAGCCCAAATATAAACACTAACGCAACAGCCGAACACGGCAGCGCTGTTTTTAGAAGTAAGGCAAGCCACAAAACTGGCCGTACAGTATTAAACGTCTCGCCGAAAACGGCACCAGACACATAAACACAAAACTCCAAGCCGTAAACGGCAACAGGAATACTTACCGGGACGTTCGCCACGCGGCGACGGTTGTCTACGCAGCCCAGGAGGGCGAGACACACTCGCAGCTCCCACCAAAGGTGAAAAAGGGCCAACAGCAGTAGAGTCCGTCAAAATGCAGCAGTGGAGTCCGTCAGTGATAGCTCTCGACCATGTGCGAGAAGAACAAAAGGGACTGTGTTCCGGTGTCACGTGAATTTATAGACCCACGTGGGTCACCGGAAGTCACAGGTGACTGTGTTGTTATTAATTTCTCGACCTGGGCATGCTCAAGAATGATCATTCAGTGCTTGTAAGCACCGCCTCTGGCGGTCAGAAGGGATGAAATAGAACACAAGGTAATGAAGCAGTTTGAAGTGGAATCAAAATGAGTTGAATTGTTTTCAGTTGATTTTCTTTTTACAAATTAAGATTTGAAATTAAATGTGATTTCATCTGATAGATGGTAAATTTGACCTAAAATTGCATAAACATGAAAAATGAGTTATGTATATAGGCCATATTTGAATGCTATTAACCAAGAAGTTATAGGTCTCTAAAAATTTTGTTTTCCTTTGTTTAAGGCCTGAAATGAATATTTGGTTCTTAAATTTCACAATAAAACTAAAACAATGTTTCATATATAATTCAAAACACCAAAAATGGGGAAGTAATCAATTTTGCTGGCACAGACCAATCTTATTTAGTAGGAGATATTTGGATAATTGGTTCTTTGGGTTGCAAAGGTTAGTTACTGGATAAATAAAGCAAAAAGTAGCACACAACTGTGAAGTTGAACATTCTAAAAGTGAAATTAAATGTTGTTACTCATCTTATACAAGGTTCTTCAAAGAATTGTTGTAGATGTTAATGGATGTGGGTTGGATTGATCTCATGGAGTGGTCAGCATTACAGCTAATCTGTAGAAGCCTCTGAATAAAGAGACGTTGTCGTTTTATGACAGTCTAATTAAGAGGTTTCATTGGGTTGTACATAACTGTGTTCAGTTTATGGAGAGTCTTAGCACACCATCTCCAGAGGTTCCAAACAGAGACGTTTTCCTTTATCACCTTACATAGTTGTTAAAGTCACTGGCTCTAAAGCTGCTACCCAAACAGATAAAGGTAAAATCGATTACATCCTCCAAAGCACACCCATACAGGGTAAGCAGCGTCTTGCTGAAAACATAGTAGGATCTAATTTTCCTAGCAGGGTTCTTGCAGGGTCCTAAAAATATTTTTTTTTTAAAGTCTAAAATTCATGACTTTAAATTAAAGGCCTTAAAAAGTCTTAAAAACCCCAAGAATTTTGAAAAATGTCTTAAATTTATTTAGTTCAAGTCTTAATTTTTGGAGGAAGTTTCCACCAGTCTTGCAGAAAAAGCTGAGGACAAGGCTGGCTCCGGAGTCAGATGCCCTGAGAAGGGTATACAAAGAACAACTTGCCCAGCTCAGAACCCTTGAAACTAAGATTGGTGCTAAAGGGGATGAGCTAAGATATATGTAGAATGTACTTGGACATATTTCAATGTTGTTGAGAGCGTTATTTGATTTAGGAAGGTAACTGTTCTGGTTATCTCTTTTGACACAGAATGAATATAAATGTGATCTTTGATAACTAACTTAATGAAAATAAAAGCTTGTGCAATTTTGGGATTAGTTAACTTTCTATTTGTGCATCGTGTTGGTCTTACATTTAGTTCATAATAGTCTAAAAAGGTCTTAAGTTTAACTTACTGATACCTCCAAGAACCCTGTCCTCAGGAAATACTGTCTGCTCTGTTGCACCTTCAGTTCAGCCCAAATGATGCATCATTTTATGCAACTCTGAAACAGTAGTGGAAATCTGTGCTGGTCTTCACCAAAAAGACATGAAAAAATGTAAAAACATTGGTGTTTAGAGAATTTTTACTTTCCCTTTCCTTTAGGTCACACTCATATGCACACTTGGACATCCCAAATCCACGTTACCTGGGCCCAGCCATCTCCTCTGGGGCCATCTACTTAGCCTCATCCTACCAGAACAAATTACGGGTCATTTGCTGCAAAGGCAACCTGGTGCAGAGTCAAGAAGGTGGAGGAGACCTGCAGCGCAACGGCTCCGGACGCAGGTGAGAATCCCTTCAATTATGTCTTTAATTTAGGTATCACTTTTGTTACACATCTTCCTTTTAAATTTAGCTGGTTTTCTATTTATGATGTGTGATCTATTGTGGAAACA
This sequence comes from Apricaphanius iberus, assembly GCA_028564705.1. Classification (NCBI taxonomy): domain Eukaryota; kingdom Metazoa; phylum Chordata; class Actinopteri; order Cyprinodontiformes; family Aphaniidae; genus Apricaphanius; species Apricaphanius iberus. The sequence goes on along the minus strand of JAPXFQ010000846.1, from coordinate 554,362 downwards.
AATAAAAGGGATATTAGATTCCTGCCTTTAGTTTTCTGTTGAATGAAAGAGATTAAAAAGCAATAAGATTAAAAACTTAAATCCTTTGTAGGGAATATCAATCTTGCAAAAGAAAAATTAATTTTAAAACAGGAAAAAAGATGAACAAAGAATACATAATTTTATTTCTTTCCAATTGTGATTCATTTAACTAACCAAGTAATTTAAGTACAATTTATAAAAATAAAATCTCTTTTCTCTTTATCATTAAGTCGGGCTAAACTTTTATCAGTTTTGAATTATGAATATAGCTTAAAAATCATATGTTTATGTTTACACTTGGATTACTATACCATTAAAAAACCTAAGGGAAGACTAGATTATGATTTCGTGGCTTTTTAGGTTAATTGGAGGCTCACTGTGGCAAGGGGAAAAAATGAAGTTGGGCAAAACATCAGGATTGGTCCTTCCTAGTCATGCCATATTCACCTGTTTGAATAATTATACACCGATATAAACAATCTGTCCCACCATCATAACTGTCAGGAAGGTACAAAAATAATGAAACTGCTAAAGATGATGGCTGAAGCTAAAAAGAGCATCCTTATCCACGGTGAAGCAAATGCTTTACTGATATGGGCTAAAATGGCACTCGGAGAGCAAGAAGCCATTAAAGCAACATCAAAAGTTGGATTATGGTTTATGGACTGAATTTATTTTCTGCTTTTCCCATCATGCTGACCACTTATAGCACTTTAAGTTTAATGTGGAAATACTGAAGTGACATCTCAAGACATCAGCCAGGAAATCATTGTGCAGAAATGTGTTTAAAACAAACAATAACGGCAAACCTGCCACCAAATTAGCTACAAAGTGGATGGAGGACAACAAAGTAGATGTTTGGAAGCCCAGATCTTGGAAAAAAGAAGGCTTCGGTGTCTTTCTATACAGTGTGTCTTTGTTTGAACTTGTCCTGTTTCATGTATGTGGTGCTGATGGGTCACTGGGCTTAGCTGGCACTGAAGGACACAGGTAGCGTCCACATGCGGTGATGGTTAAAGTAATGCTTTGAACATGTGAAAATTAAAAAATAACATGTGTTTTGTTTTACAGGAAAGGGGGTGCATTTTTTATCTGTTATAAATCTTAAATCTTTTATTTGTAATGCTTTGTTCAAATGCCTCATCTAAAAAATAAATAAGAAACCAGAGAATAAAAGTGTTAGTTTTGTTATTCCTTTTTTTGTCATTCAAGTTTTTATTGAATTATAAGTTTTATATTCACATATAAACTAGGGGTGCAACGGTACAGGTAGCCCACGGTACGGTCCATACCTCGGTACTTGGGCCACGGTACAGTTCGGTACATGTTTTGTGCAGAAAGAGACTGCTTTTTTTAATCCCAAAACATATATTTTATTTTTTGGGGGGGAAAAGAATGTCACAGTAAACTTAACCCGCCCACAGTTACAGGTGTACACCTGTAACTGTGGGCGGGTGAAAGCCGTGAGAATACAACATACACAAGCTGTACGTCTCTCTGGGATTATGGTTCACACACAGGGCCGCAGTAACAGAATGTTCTGTATTTTACCGGTTCTTTAAACGAGAGTGCATCTGACCACACTGACACAGTTGGCGGTTAAATATTCTTCGTGTGCCCGCTGCTCAAAGGGCATTTGTGTGTGCATCAATGAATGGAGCGCAGCACATCTCCTCTTTGCTTCGCACTCCGGCGCATCGCAGAGAAGAGATGAACACCGCGCAACCCGGTGCCCCTGAATGCTGGAGCCCATCCGGGCAAAAAGCACTCATGTCGGGGAGAATTTTTAGCGGCGCCTCACACCAGGGCTGATTTCCGAAAAAAGCGCAACCGACCCGTGTAATATTTTCACTCCTCACGGTACCGAAGTCCCGCGGTACAGGAGGACGGATTGTCCCGTGCAGGGCGTACCGAATGGTCCGGTACTTTACCCTGTCCCGTTGCATCCCTAATATAAGCACATCACCACATTACATAGAAACAGTAGCACAGACCCAACATAAAAAAAAAAAAAAATTCTGACAGAAGAAAGACCGTCATACTATTTTATGTACCGCAGTAAATTACTCCATAGTTGGTTTATTTTCCCTTGGTAATGCCAATTTTAGTGATCAAACATTCAAAAGAGGCAGTCTCTGTCATTAGTTTTGTTATTTCTGTGCTGCCACTCGTGTAAAACTTCATTTACGCCTTCCTAATGTTGTTGCCAAGCACTAACTTGCATTCAATTCAGCAGATTAAATGGAGTTGATGGGTTCAGTCAACTCTAATCACAAACAACAATACACTTGTTAACCCATTCAGTTAGAGCAGCTATAAATCCATTCTCCCTCACCACATCCTCTGATCAACCCGACCCCTGCAGTGCCAAGCAAAGCCCACGACCTGAGACGGCTTTTAAACGCCAACACTTGCCTGTCTTTACGTCTGCATTCCTCCCCACAGTCCTAACAAGCGCGGGCCACCCTCCTACAATGAGCACATCTCTAAACGGCTCGCCGCCAATCCTCTCGTCCACGGTGACCCCGGCACTCCCCACCGCTACAGAGAGGCTCGCACGGAGTTCCGGCGGGACAAATCTCCCAGCCGTCCACTGGAGAGGGAGAAGTCCCCCGGCAGGATGCTGGAGAGCCGGATGGTGGGATCTCCTGGCAGGGCCATGGCAGACCCCAGATTAGATCGGTCCCCAGGCAGGGCCATGGCAGACCCTCGCATGGACCGCTCCCCCGGCCGGATGATGGACGTTCGAAGGGAGAGGTCGCCTGGTCGGTTTGAGGAGCGTCAGAGACTTCATACTGGCTCTGGGCGCACACCCATAAACCCCGTTAACAAGGTTTGTCAACCTCTCTTTCTAACATCAATCTTTTATTAGGTTTATGATTCTTCATGTTGAGCTTTACTACTATGTAATAACTTCTTTTCAAGTAAACAAAACTGAGAGTAGCACGAATATTTATGGTTCTAAAAGGGATTCTATATTTTATGTTATCGGGTATAATGCAATTTCACCTGCAACAAAACCAACTCTTTTAGTGAACTAACTTAATAACCTTTGCTATGAACTTGTCAAAGAATTGTTTGATTATTAGGCTGGATAATAAAATGCTCTGTGGTATTAATACCTCTTAAACATTTCCACATTTAGTCTCATTGCAGCCACAAACATGAAACTATTTTATAGTGATTGTTTTTGCGATCACCAACAAGCAGGAATACATGATTGTGCTATGTTTTTTGTAGATGAGGTGTGTGTGACAGATTCTCAATTGGATTTAGGTCTGGGCTTTGACTAGGCCATTCAAACAGGAATATGCCCTGTTGAAAACAAGGCATATTCACTTGAGCTCTGGTTTCATGTTTGGGGTTATTGATGTCCTGCTGAAAGGTGAACCTTCATCTCAGTCTCGAACGGGTTTTCTTCCAGAAACGCCCTGTGTTTAGCTACATTCTTCTTCTCATTAATTCTGATTAGCTTCTATACCAATGCTGATGAAAGTAGCTCCACACCATGATGCTGCCTCCATTTCTGTGTACGTTAGGTGTTCCCTCACATTTTGCAGGTTGACAAAAAAGAAGTTATATTTGGAAAATTAGACCTTTTTTTTCAGCAGTGTCTGCCTCCTTGACAATTTGTCTTGATAAATACCACAGCTGTATCTATACTCACAAATGGACACTATTTACTTTGGTAACTTCTGAACCCAGTTTTATTATGCAGGAATCAAGGTAAAAAGGGTTGAATACAAATATGTTCCACAGTTTGTCCCTTCCACTTCCTAGTTATCAACGTATTTGAATCAATCATAGTGATGCACAGTGCATCAAATCACAATCATTCCAAGACAATGATGTGCAGTATCTCCATAAAAAGGGACAGCTTGCATTCCAGTATTTGTAACATTTTGTTTTGAAATTAATGTATATTTTTAGTGGCTAAGATGCTGAAGGAGCAGTAGGGTCGCTTTAGACCCGAACAGTACACTACAGTCTAGAAGAGGTAGGTGGTGTTTCCAAATACCGTCTCAGAATAACGGTAGTGGGTGAGAACATGGGTGGTTGACAAAAAGCTTGACAAAAACTCCAGCAAAAAGCAGTCACAAAGTCATCATGACAACACAGATCCTCTCAAAAGTTAAGACTTTTCACTCCCTCAAATCTCTCAGGCATCGATCTATTCATGCCTCCAGCCCCTGATCTGTGTTCTTCACGCCAGTGATCTATAATGATAATCCAGTCTGTGGAGACTCCGATTCTGCAACCTTGCAGCCGATTCCAGCTCTCTTATCACCACAGAGATCTCCTGGTTCTCTGCTGCTGTACCGGCTTCTTTCTCCCTGACATTTCCATCCTGCCACATGCCGAGTTTGCCTGCTACATCGCTGCCCAATGGAAGCCTCTTCCAACCCGCTTGTGGAAGGAGATAACTGTACCGAACACAGCTCCATTCCTCACAATTTTTTGATGTCCCAAATGCCTAAGTGTCCGACGGTCGCTTTTGCTCTGTCTCTCCCGCTCTCAGCAGCAGCGGCCGGCGGCATTTTATAGTTTATAAAGCACTCCGTTTTTAGTGGAGCTACTTAAAGCAAAGAAAAATAAAAACCTCTGAGACTTTGAATGTTTTAATTTTTATGGAGAACATTTCTGATTTTGGTGTCGTTACTGTTATTACATTCTGAGACATCACTTCACACAAACAACTCCAGACCAATCAGCGACTACAACTGCTAGGTAGGAGAGAGAGGAATATCATATCACTGGACCAATCGGTCCATAGGTAGGCGTGTTGGTTCGCTTCAGCACGCTTCGGACCAAAGCAGAGGTAGTTCAAAAAAAGGGGTCGGCTCTGAAAAGACACAGGTAATAGAAACATGCCAGAACCGTTCCAAAGCGACTCGTTCCGTACCGTACCGGCCCTAGTGGAAAACGGGCATATGACGAAGGAAAATGGTCAGAAGATTAGTATCCTGAAAAATGTTTTCCTCATATTTGGTCTCAGTTTATCACATAAAACCTAAAAACAAAATGCATTGAAGTTTGTGGGTGTAATGGCTCTAAATGTAAAAGAAATCAATGGGTGTGAACAACGTTTACTATGCTGAGTTGTATATTTTTTACTTTCATCTGCAGGTGTGGGACCAATCATCTGTTTAAGAACCAGCGGAGTGACAAGTCCTTCACTGAAGGAGAAATTCATCATTTTCAAAGAGCCAGTGAGAATGTTGCAGACTCGTATTGAAACACTGCCTAAACTTAAATACCTACACAAAAAAGCAACTGTAGCTGTTGGATAATAAAGGTAGCATTAGAGAAAATGAAGAGATGTCCCTCAGATTAGGTTATATTTTCGATGAAGAACAAAATGTCATATTGGCCACATAAACATGGTTTTTATTACGTTTTTAGCACATATTTTGCAAAGAAAACCTGAGATGTGGGTTTTCACATTCAATCTAGACTTGGTGGGTTTTGCTACCTTTTAGATACCTTCACAAGCTATTTACTACAACATAAGCACAGTCACAGAAACCCTAAAGTCAATCGCAGCCACCAGTGATTAATGGTTTCAACTGGTTAAACTCAACGATACTGAATGTGGCTCCATAGCTACAGATCAGGGCAGATGTGTCGCAGGTCTCTTCTGGCTCCAGCCTCCACACACAATCGGCATCGGCTAATTACAGTCCTCTTCAACTTAGTCATGTGTCCACGACTGACAGGACTTTAGCTGCAAAGCAAGCAGATTGAGAAAAGCTAAATATCCGAACACCCTAACCCCCTGACGGATCCACACTAAAAATGCACTACCCACAGGCCCCCAGCAGCGATGGAGCAGTACCTTTCTAATCCTTCAGAACACAATCTGAGTGTAAATAGCTGAGACATAATTTTATATATATATTCTGAGAGGGAATTTCAAGGCTGGAAAAGCCATGTCTATTTTTGTTAAAGAACAAAGTGATAAAATAGTCCTCTTGAATGTCCGATGAGTATTCTTTTAACACGTCCTAACGCGTCTTTATCAGTGAGTGATTGTATCTGGATCTGATGTGTGTGTATATGCACTTCCATCGGTCAAAAGGGAAAAAAAATCAGTACTGAATCATATGAAGGAATGGAGGAAGAAAAGAAAAAAACACAATCATGGTTGGAGTTTAAAACAGTACCTGAGCATTTCTTTTTGTACAGTGTTCCTTACTGTTGTATATAAACTGAAAATGTTCAAAGTGAAGATGGAAATATTTTTTTGTTTTTCTCTCCTGATTCGTAAACGGCATGGATATGTATTCTGAAATGAAACCGAGTGTCGTCTTCTGCTTCTGCCTCGTCGAGTTCCACAAACTTACAACAAAGCACGCAAATATTAACTACCTTGTGTGAACTATCTGCTCAGTGAAGTCATGTAACAATGACTAAATCTTAGCTTTTTTTGTTGTTTTTTTTTATTTAAAATTGTATCCACACTCTGGGCGAGTTGAAACATCCACTTAATTTAGAAGAGTAGCAAAAGTATCTGTCCATGTTGATTTGAAAGACCAAGTTTTTTCAGTCATGGTTCTTGAATGTAAGCAGATGAGATACCTCACTTTAACTTCCCCAGTTTTTCCTCTCAGCAGTAAGGCGTTCGGTTTGAAGGTATTTCTGGAACTTTTGAAACTCCTTTATAGACTTAAAAACCCTTCCTGAATGTATTAAAGTCAAGAAAATGGAGCTGATTTACCAGTGATTTTAAAAAATGCAACGGATTGCACAAATTTTCTGCCGGTCTCTGTAGGACTGTATTAAAGGGTGGCCATATATTTTTTTATTTCTTTTTATTTTATCATCTTTATGCTTTATATAATCCGGATCACAATGCTCTTATGCTGGATATGATATTGATGTCTGCTAACAAATGTTTAATTGGCATTTCCTGTAGGTTTTTGTCACAGAATATTAAATACTTATAACCATTGTCTTTAACTTCTAATTTGTGTAGTTTCCTTTGTGTTTAGCTTTTATAAATTGACGAACAATAAACACTGTTCCTTTACAGACACACTGCAGGCCAAATGCTTGCAATCATCACATTTGTAAACAATTCACTCTTTAGTTTTCTTTAGTTCAAAATACACGATTATTACATAAACAATAAATTGTACCATAATGATTAAGCAGTTGGGTTTTCCTTGCTTTTATTCTTTTTTTTTCAGTCTACTTAACTTTTACTGTTTAACATTGTATAATTAATGGTAAACTGATTGATTTGAAGATTGTGTATATGGATAAAAAAACTAATCCTTACTTAAAGTTGTGTTATATCCTTTGGCCTGTAGTGTACATCTATAAATTAAGAGTATCAACTGAAATTGATTTCCGACAATCATTGAGAAAGCAAAGCCTTTATCAAATGACATTTTCCAAGAAAATGAATACTGTATGAAACAAAATTTCAAAGAACGTGTAGTATATTCTTATTGCGGTCTACCCAAACTCCTGAGGAGGACATTCTGGCTTGAATGTTGTCTCGCTGACTCCACAACAAGTGATTCCCACAAAAGGTCGTATTTGAAGAAGATGGATTTTCCAAGTGGTGTTTTCGAATATGATGGAAAAGTTGAAGATGTTGCTTGAGATCCAAAGTGAGAACTGCCATCTACCAGGAAAGTTCAGAGCAGTTCATGCCTCTGTTGACAGGTATTTATGGAGACACTGATTTCATTTTGCAGCTCAACTTAGCACCTTGATCGGCCCGCAAACTAGTCTAAACCCCCCCCCCCCCCCCCCATAGAGAATCTATTGAGTAACGTCAACAGGAAAATGCGACACCAAGGCAGATGAGCTGAACACCAACAGAACCACAGGCTGACTGCCTCCATGCCAACCTGTTTTGTTCCAGTAATTCATCAGCAAAACTAGAATTCATAGATACTTTGTAGTTAGTTAAAATTTCTATTTGAAATGTCTTATTTAATATTCTAGATTTCTAATTGGCAGCAGAACTTTTTTTTAAAAAATGCCTCAGATATTTCATTCCTTAAAAAAAACAAAATCACCTTTTGAAATGTTGAACTTTTTGATTCATTGAAATTTATCTGCATATTTCTACGGAAAGCCAAAGTAGCCCACTGTGGGAGCCTTCGCACTTGTACCTCCAGAGTCTTGAAACAGCCATCGCAAAGGCCATTTGTCCAGGCCCATCGTGCTCCGCAGGCTGCTCTATTTTTAGGTGTTCGACATTCAGTCGAAGTGACAATGGCTTGCCATTTCAGCCCCGGTAGCTGCAGCGGCCGCTCCGATCCAAGAGGTACAGAAGGAAAGTTTTAACAACCCCATTTGACTCTCTGCTTAACAATAACTTGTCTAAATCTGACCTCCTTGTAAGCTCCACGCTGTGAGATGATACCGCTCTGCAGCTGCTGGAGGTTCATCCTCACAAGCGTGTTTGACAGTGGGAGGCCCGGCTGCAAGAAGGCCTTTCAGCACCTCGCTTTATATAGACGTAACACCTGTGGCCTCACCTCCTAACCTCGGTCCGCTTAGCTCATTTTCACACGCTGATGCTTTTCTTGACCGGGGGACCCTCAAGTGACACTGGAGGACTTGCTAATGATGCATTGAGACGTGGCACATTTGTAAGGACGTGTTCAGTGTCTGCAATGTCACTCTTTAGTATGTCACGGCTGCTGCCGATGACATCCTCAAGCTTTGTTTCAAAGCTTTGCAATGCTAACAACCGTGTGGTCCTAAGATGAAGGCTGTAAACAGCTTATGATGACTTCCACATGTGTTTATGTGTTCACCATTTTCGGCCATCATTAGATTTATGAATTTAAAGCACAGATTAATTTCCATATTTGCTAAATCTATCTACTGAGAAATTCTTAATTGCAGTTTAAAGAAAAGGGGGGCATATAAAAGCAATTATGAGAATGCTTATGTGTAGTTTTCTTATCTCCTCTGTACTGATTCTTTGTGCATTTTTGCATGCATGTTTCATCATCAACATAAAGTTAAACTCAAAGGCGTGATATTATTTCTTCCAGATCAAATATATCAGTCTCCTGACAGATTTTCTGATGTCATCACCCCAAATATGCACAAAGTAGGCTACACTCAAAAATATTTTTCTTCAGTGTCCAAATATATATATTTGTGCAGATTTTTACTATCTGGTAATGAAAAGAAAATGCATCACTGGATAGTTTCGTTAATGACTTTGAATCACAGCAGCTGCATTCAGGTTGTCACACGATGTTACACTATTACATGACTCTGTTCGGGGAGAAAAGGGAGCCAACAGCAGTGATGTGAAGAAGCTGATGTGAAATGTGAGCAAGTTTGGCTCTAGCTCATTCCTGACAGGTCAGTAAATTACACATAATGACCTGGTCATTTTTCAAGCTACCCCTTTTTTCCAAAGGGAACGAAATGGACTGGTACGTGTATCAGTTTATCAAATTAGAAGTTGATTATGATATTGTTGGTGAAAGTCCATGACTTCCTAGTGCTATCATACTAGCAACAACCTTCATCAGGCCTAAAATTGTCAGGAATTTATAAGTAAATCTATGAAGTGCAGATTCTGATTCATTTCTCTTAGAAGCTTTTTCCCCCATCTATTAAGCTATTTAATAGCTTTCTAAAGCATTTTTTAAACTGAGCTTTTTAAATAAAGACAGTTCAAGCAGTTATGTTCAAATCAGATCTCATACAAAACAAAGCAGTGTTTCAAATGGATAAAATTACCATCAAACTAAGCAGATTATTGCGAAAATGAAAACTACATAATCCTAACAGCTCACGTAACAACTTGATGCAGGAGTCTGGTGGTTTTACTTTTAACGTTAATCTATTGCTCAACTTATTGTAGCAGAAGTTCATGGAGAACGTGTGAAGAGTCTTGTTCCTGCAGCTTCTTACATACTGATTGTGGATCAAAGGTAGGAACACCCCAAAATCCTTTCGGCTCCCCTCTAACAGCTGCAGGCCCCTCTAGGCTATGCTGGAGCTGGAGTACTTGGCTTCATAAAATGTAACAATATGGTAGAAAAATACTGCATATTTCTTTACCGTCTAATAACCATGCAACACAGTTATGCTTTAGCAAGGCAGGGTTGTTTTAACTTTAAGTACTCTTCCTTTAAACCCTTAGTTCTAAAACTGTAGCACAAGTATCACTGTTGGTGCTAAGAAAACAATTTGTTGTTATTTACTGTATGTACAAGTTGAATACAAACAATATACTGTGATGTAGTGCTACTAAGAAACAAAAAGATGAGTTCTTCATATTTATTGGAATCTTCTCAAGAACTCCCAGAAGTTTATAGACCTGCAAAGAACAAGGAATGGGGGCTGGTAGATCTGTGGCAGGAACTTAGATCTTGCAATAAAAATCATGCTAAATGGTTATACAAGCTAAACACAACATATTTCAGCATTTCACTCAATATAGCAACATGTTAGACAAGGGAGTTTGTATGATGTCTATTTAACCATTACTACCAGTGAGTTTTTGAAGGTAACCATATTGGATTCAAACACTCCTTCAATTGATCATGCTGTGAAATGTTTTTTTCTTTCTGTTTGTTTTTTTTCTTAAATTAAAAAACACAACAAACTGCAAAAGTCTAAGTCAATTCTTCACCATTTTAAACCTTGGTGGTTCTGCCCCAAAATGGATCAGAACCAAAATACATGGCAATAGCTAATATAATGTCATCTAATAATATAGTTCTATAAAAGTTAAGTGCAATATGAAGTACACTGCTCCACCACTTAGAAAGCAACGCTGATTGACAATTTCAAATGCTGTTGTGCAAATGCAAATAGACAACAGGTAAAAATTATATGCAATTAGCAAGACACCCCCAGTAAAGAAGTGGTTCTGCAGTGAGCATGAGACAAAGTCTACAACACACAGAAATGGCTCAGGTAGTGCAGCTAATTGAGAATGGCACATTAATGCGAGCTGTGGCAAGAAGGTTTGCTGTGTCTGTCAGCGTAGTATCCAGAGCATAGATGTGCTACCAGGAGACAGGCCAGTATATCAGGAGACGTGTGGGAGGGCAACAACCCAGCAGTAGGACTGCTAACTCTGCCTTTGTGCAAGGAGGAACAGGAGGAGTACTGCCAGAGCCCTGCAAAATTACCTCCAGCAGGCCACAAATGTGCATGTGTCTGCTCCAACTATCAGAAATGGACTCCGTGAGGGGGTGTTATAAGGGCGCGACATCCACAGTTGGGGGTTGTTCTTACAGCCCAACACTGTGCAGGATGTTTGACATTTGCCAGAGAACACAAAGATTGGCAAATTCACCACAGGCACCCTGTGCTCTTTACAAAGAGGTTCACAATGAGAACATGTGACAGATGACCGTCTGGAGATGCCATGGAGAACGTTCTGCTGCCTGTGACACCCTCCTGCGTGTTGGCAGTGGGTCAGTAGTGGTATGGAGTGGCATTTACTTGGGTGGGCCGCACAATCCTCCATGTGCTCGCCATAGGTAGCCTGATCCTCAGCCCCTTTGTGAGACCATATGCTTATACGGTTGGTCCTGGGTTCCTCCTAATACAAGACAATGCTGGATCTCATGTGGCTGGAGTGTGTCAGCAGTTCCCAGACCTGAATTTAAATGAGCTCATCTGGCACATCAAGTCTCACTCCATCCACCAACGCCACGTTGCACCACAAACTGTCCAGGAGTTGGTGGACGCTTTAGTCCAGGTCTGGGAGGAGACCAGTCATGAGACCATCTGCAACCCCAACAGGAACATGCCCAGACGTTGTAGGGAAGTCCTATAGGTAAGTGGAGGCCACACACACTACTGAGCCTCATTTTGACTTGTTTTAAAGACATTACATCAAAGTTAGATCCGCCTGTAGTGTGTTTTTTCAATACATTTTGAGTGTGACTCCAAATCTAGTATTGATCAATATGATTTCTATTGATACTTTTTTTGATTTTGTCAGCATATTCAACTGCAGTATGTAAAGATCTAAGTATTTTATAAGAATATTTCAGTCATTAAGATCTATGGTGTTATTTTAGTGATCCTATTATTTTTTCAGCATTAAAGTTTGGTTTGAAATGGAAGTAGAATCAAAATGAAATGGAAATGCAAAGATTTTAAATGATCTGGAGCCCAACTGGAAAACTCTGTATCTACTAAATTGGTACTTGTTATTAAAAGTAATAGATCTGCTGACTTGGACAAATAAAGATAAATTATAGGAGGTGGTGCTGACTGAACAAGAACCCCAAGTTCTTGTCAGGAAATCTCATGTTTTGTTAAGAAGCATGTTTTTAATAGTCTTTTTCTGTTTGACCACTTTTTCTTTTTGACCACTTCCAAATGAACTTTGCTTTAATTTATGCTAAAAGAGACTGGACCACATCATAACACTACAGCAGATTTTATCACATTGAATATTTACATCTAACCCTCCTTCACTTTCTTGCTATTCACTTTAGACAGCCTGCAGACAAAGAAAATGATTAAGCGAGTTAACCTTCAGCCTGCTCTTAATGTTCTAGCTCACTCCAACCACTTTATCCTGCGTCAGTCTTGCTGACACGGAGAGATGCTTGTTACAGACGGAGTGTATTTGAGTGCTGTGTTTTTCCTTCTGAGAGCCCGCAGTACTATAAGTGTATAAAGCGTCATTTACCTGTCACTTCCTAAAGAGGAAATAGTTTATAAATATCATCCAGTGGAGCTGTGGCTTGGACACTACAAAAAGGCCACCCACAATCGCCCCCATTGTTCATTGGTATCATTGTTGGTCTGACATCCCAGCTGCTCAGCCATGGTAAGTCGGCATGTGTGAGATGTTTTGTTACAGCATGGACAGATGTGTGTTCTTGGCTTCAGAGATGCTGCTTCCAGGGTGGACAGCTGATGGTAAATAACTCTATTACGTTGTAGTTTGTTATAGTGTGAGATAAAAACTTTTTCATAAATAATATTTGTTGGATATCAAATAGAAGTGGGTAAGATTTTCTTGTGTCCTCCTGAGGGTGATTCTCTACAGACATTTTTTTTTCTGTTTGAAGCGTTTTATCTGTCTTCTTTTCTTCATTCCAAAAGGCCCCGAAGAAAGCCAAAAAGAGGGCAGCAGAAGGAGCCAACTCTAATGTGTTCTCCATGTTTGAGCAGGCCCAGATCCAGGAATTCAAAGAGGTGAGACCTGTTCAGAATAATTCAATTCCCTCAATGTGTAAAACCCAAAAACTTTTCTGTTGTACACACACAGACACACGCATACTCAGGGATACAGCTACTTCTCCTCCTTGCCTTTCCATTTCTATTGTTCATCGCCTCAGTATGCCCACCTGTCTATTTTCATGCCTCAGGCTTGGCAACAGAGAGCCTCATGGTATGTTGGTATGAAGGTCGGTGGTGCCCAAACATTCAGACTGTGTCATCAGTGATTAGGCCGCAGATGAACTGCTGCGCGTGTCCCGGATGCGGCATGCTATCCTTGGGAGGGGAGGGGGGTTTTACGGTTTATAAATACTTAAGTCTTCATCTGTAAATGTAGCTCTGAAAAAGATAAGAGGAGTTAAAACCAGCATTTAAATTTAGAATCTAAGCGTTATTGTTGCAGAGATGTGTGACCAGTCCTGAAGCTTTCTCTCTGTTCTGATCTCAGGCCTTCACAATCATGGACCAGAACAGAGATGGCTTCATTGACAAGAATGACCTGAGGGACACTTTCGCTGCTCTCGGTATGTGGATCATTGGGACTTTAGTCTTTTAAGGGCTGATCAGTTTGTTCATTTTGCTTGTGTTGTGTATTTGCTCCCAAAGGACGTCTGAATGTGAAACAGGAAGAGATTGACGACATGCTCAAAGAGGCTCCTGGCCCTGTGAACTTCACAGTCTTTCTCACAATGTTTGGTGAGAAGCTGAAAGGTAAGAACACATACAGTCTCAAAACAAATCCAACAAAGGTTATCTTGAAATATGCACTAAAGAAGCTAGATGGAAACCATTTTTGGTCAGAGTAACTGTCTAATACCAAAGTATAACAATGTAAAATACTTCATATGTCTGTTCTCGGTATGCGTATCATTAATTTAGCAACTTTTTTCTGTTACTGTTGGAGAATTTTGGAAACTCTGATGTGAAACCGCATATTGGTCTTTTGCTTCTACATAAGCAGGGGGTTCTGTTTTTGGGTTATCCTCTGGCCTATAACCCTCACAGGTGATCCAGCCCTTGTGCTACCGTCCCACCTAGCTACAGTCCGGGCAGGGGTGCTGACCCCTCCACATCCAGGCGGCAAAATAATACAATGCATGCATAAAGCTGATATTGTTAATGGTGTAGGCTCCGAAGTGCACCACATTGTTAAAAAGCAAACCGCTTAAGAAAAAAAATCCACCAGAATGTAAATTAGTGTATTTTATTATTGTCATTTTGTGCATCAGAGAATTTTTTTTTATATTTTTACAGTCTGATTGCTTTGGTTCAACAGCCTGATGGCTGTGTTTAACACCAATGCAGTTCTTCACTTCATGCCCCAATATCTTTTCACAGGTGAAAGGAGGGTTGGCATAGTCATAATAAAAGAAAAGCGTAAAGTCTTTGCCCACTTTCTGTATCTCCAGCAACACCAGTGAGTTACATACACACTGTCAATTACAAACATTAGAAGAAAGTGCATTATATATTAACTGAGTATAACTAGGGATGCACTGATATGAAAATTTGGGCCAATATCTGACAGTATTGCTGTAATGGCTGATAACCGATATTTAAAGATATTTTTTTATTTACCTTTTCAACACTAAGAGGGGAAAAAAACACACACTGCTGACATAGCTTCTCTGCTTCAGTTAAAAACACTTTAATCTAACACTGCATCACTATCCATATTGCAAACCAATCCTGCATAGCCAAACCCTTCCCCTCCATAAAACACATACACAAACAGCAACAAGATGGAAACAATCATTGGTTAAAAACATCGACCAAATTTTACTAATCAAGCCAATACAGATATGTAAAAAAAAATTGTGCATCCTTCCATGCTTATAAGATTTTAATCGGTGCTATAGGCAAAAATAGCATTTTAGGTGGGTCCAGAAAAAGAATGGGTGGGGACTATAAATGTTATTGAAATTAAGTTATTTCCACTGTACCACGGATTAATGTCTGTATACATCAGAAACTGCTTAAAACAAAGCATCAAGGCAAAATAAGTCATATTAAAATTGTCGCCTAACACAGATAGCTCATATCAGCTCATATATTATAAACAATAATTATTTTGTAGGTGGTAGTACAGCTCTAATGGGCTTCACTCACTGTTAAGACAATGTGCTGGTTTCCCTATGTCAAACCAAATCAGCAGCAGTCATAAGCTGATGGCAAAAGTCCAGAAAGTATAAAAATAACCACTATCAGACACCCATACGTTAAATAATGATTCAATTCCATTAAAAGCTAACATTAGAGCTGTTAACCTTGTAGATAGCGATAGATTTAGAAGCTGTTAATTACACTGTTAATCGCGCCATTTTCGCTAACCAGAAGGTAAACAGGGCGGGATCATCTGGGCTTGGTGAGATCAGCGGTTGGTCAGCTTTTTCCCCAAGGCAGTATGGGAAATGTAGTAGAAAAACATTTCAAGAAATCCCTAACTGTTATTTTGTGTTATTTGTTCATTTACTTTATTAATTGTGACATTTGATTCTCTTTTATGCACGGAGCTGTACTTTAAATGATTAGTCTGGAATGTTGAGCTAGAGAATATAATATTTTCAATAAAAGTGTAGTTTTACAATCTACAATCTTAGACTTGGTTCCATAAATAATGCCTAATAAGTTCATAAGGCATGTTATTCAAAATAGCCCAGTTTTATTTTTTTTTATTTGATTATGATTTTAAAGGGGAAGTATCGTTTTTTTGCACCCTGTGCATTATTTATAGCATGCACCACGTTAATTTACTCACCCAGACAAGTTGAAGTTTTTTGGGAGATATTTTGATCCATATGTGATCCAAATAAACAGAGTTGACGGAGCAACCATCATGCGCTTCTAAATAAGAATTTTTTCTGCCACAAAACACCTTCATTTCACCAATGTTTTGTTGTAAATCACAACCTCTATTCCCCTGTGATTTTGTAGCGTCTCGGATGTGCTGCGTCCTTTGCTTTTATTCCAGCTTCGCTAACGCATATTTTCAATTGCTTCACTGCCATGCGGCATCCCGGTTGTAGCCTGAGGAGGGCTTTCACTCTATGCTCTACAGTGATCATTTAGACAGAACCTGCTACTGCAAATATATGTTTCGCAATTGCACGTTTCCAAATTGCACAAACAAAATGATCAAGTGGACTAGGTTCTGCTTCCACAGGCTCCCTTTCCGCGAACCTGGTTAGACTACAGCTGTGATGCCGAGCAGCTTTGACATCACTGAAATCGGCGGTTGATGTAAGTTGGAATTGGTTGGATTAAAGGCTTTAAAAACCCCAGAAACCTACGCCGCAGCACCTCAGAGGGGAACAGCGGCAGTGATTTATAACAAAACATTGGTTAAATGAAGGAGTTTTTGACAGATAATGCTTTATTTAGAGGCTGCACATTGGTTGCCGCAACAACCCCCGCTATACGGATATACGCTGATTGCAAATGGATTTAAATATCTCCCGAAGGACTTGAAGTGGCTCCAAACTTGTCTGGGTGAGTAATTGAATCTAATGCATGCTATCAATAATATCCAGGTTGCAAAAAATGCGGTTCTTCCCTTTTTAGTTACACTCCTCAAAAACAAAATGTTAAAATGCTTTAATGTCTTTTAAGAAAGTAATTTATTTGGGTGGGCCTTAGCCCTCCCAGGCCAAGACATAGCCACGCCCCTGATTTTAATAGAATCTCACTTCAAACATCCTGATCTACTTCTTTAACCGTAAGAAGACCAACTACAAAGTCTAAATCAGCATTAAAAGTAAACATCTTTGAAGAGTGGTGACGGCTGTTTTAATGACAACAGGAGCAGATCCAGAGGAGACCATTCTAAATGCATTTAAAGTCTTCGACCCTGAGGGAACTGGCGTGCTGAGGAAAGACTAGTAAGTGCCGTGATGCGCTCCTCACTCCACATGAGTTTGCAATATGCAAATTTATTGAAAGCAGCGCTGCATAAGCTTTTCCTTGCTTTTTTTATGGCACTCTGACTGCAGTTGTTCATCCCAGCTCACAATGAGTGTCACTCTGAAGACTATTTTTTCTTTCTCTCCCCAGCGTTACACAAATGCTAACAACGCAGGCCGACCGATTCTCCTCTGAAGAGGTATATTGTGGCGTTTTACACTAATTATCACCATTATTGCTGATTACTGGCTGCAAGTGCGCGACTCTGAAAAAGAATGGACGTCATCATAACGGTCACACGTGTGCATGTCATACACATTTTCTTTAGAATAATGGAAAAAACAAAGAAATGTCAGTGAATCATCATCCCAGCTTTTGATGCACACTGAGAGATGTGGGATTGTGTGTTTTGTTGGTTAGATGGAACAGATGTTTACCGCCTTCCCCCCTGATGTGGCTGGAAACCTGGACTACAAGAACCTGGTGCATATCATTACTCATGGAGAGGAGAAGGACCAAGAGTGAAGCTTTTTGATCATGATTTTTTAAGTAACTGTCATCTAAAAGCGAGAAATGAAAACTCTCGGCTTATATTGTTTTTTTTTTTGTTTCTGTACAGTAAAGCCAGAGAACGATCTTACCAATTTTATTTTCTCAAGGCCAAAAAAAAAAGACGAGAATTTAATTCTAGTAAAATGTGCTTGTTTTCTTTTATTCCCGCTATATTTTTGTTGCTGAATTAACATATTTTCATCATAAATTTGTAAGCCAAAAATTACTGCTTTCCCACAGTTTGCCATGTTCCCAACACAATTTTAGCTTTATTAGAAGACCAACACAATAGTGTCTTATTGTTAAACAGAAAGAAAATTGTGCATGTTTTTTACAAATAAAAGTCAGAAAAATGTGCCATGCATTTCCAATATACGCACATTAAATCTGGCCTTTATAGAACATTAATAAGACCCATTTGTTTTTTGCAACAAACCTGAAAGAAAGGCGTTGAAAACGGTGCTCTGATCAGATGAGACCAGAATGAGTAAAATAATTTCTTAGCAAAACAACTAACGCTGTGCATAAGCCTGAACATACCACCCCTGCTATGGCATAATGGTGGTGGCAGCATCATGCAGTAGTACTGGTTTTCCTCAGCTGGGAGAAGAATTGCAAATAACAGCAAATAACATGAGACAAACCAGAGTGGAGGTTTAGCTTCCAGCTGGAGGACAACCCATTGCATGCACCCAGAGCTACGATGGGAAAGTTTGTATAATTGTGTTGAAATGATTTTTTGTAAAGTGCCTTGAGATGACATTTGTTGTGAATTGGCGCCATATGAATAAAAGTGAACTGAATTGAAAAATGTAACTAATTAAGAATGAGTGGTAAGGCTTGAAAACTGATGTTTACAGACGTTATGTATCCAATCTAATCAAATTTGAACTATTATGTAAACAAAAATGGACAAAACCCTCAGTCTGCAGATGTGCAAACTGTAATGAAAGAAGGTTCTACAAATTTTATAAAGAACTTAAATAAAGCATTATTTGAAGTTTATGCATGTCAAATAAACCTTTTTAAACACAGCTACCAGTATTTTTATTGCAATACCTTAAAGGTCAATGTGTGAATGTGGGAATAGTGACTTCTGTGTTGCTCTGAAAACCCAGAGCTGAATCCAGACAACACTTGAAATCAGACTGGCCGTGTAGGATTTTACTCTATATCTTCAGTCGGAGGCATCTTCAATTTCGCTGCCACACAGACCGCTACAGGACCTTTCTCCCCACAGCCATCATGGTCTACAACTCCTTGAAAAAATGAATCAGTAGTGAGCTACAACAAAACTCAATTTCCCTCTGGGATCAATAAAGTATTATGAATTGAATATGTTTATTGTGCTCATAAGAATATATTGCTGCTGAAACACAAGGCTTTACTCACACAAAGACCTGTTGGTAGCTTTGAATCGAGCTGCTGTGAGGATGGTAATGGCACACTGTGGACTCTAAGCAGCTGGCTCATGAATTGATAACACCATCTTCATCTGTCTCACTTGTCAGACCTACTGTGGTGTAATGTTGTGAAATCTTTGGCTGTTCCATCTGAAGTTGATAGTGAAGAAGCCTCAGGCACCAAGCCCCTTTGATGATCAGAGTTTAGAGCGCATTTTGTGTTTAAAATGTTGGCGTTCCAAGGAATTAGAAAATGCAATGCATAAAATTCCTAGATGCCATTGGCTGTGGCTCTGATGTTACATAGAAGTGGTCTAGATGAACAATCCACAACTTAATGAATTACTTCCAGTGAATAAAGCTCCTTGGGATGCACTTTTTGTTGGAAATGTTATTCCGATCTGCTTTAAAAGCAAACAACAGAACAAGTTCAAAAAGGAAGAATGAACAAAGACAGCTCCTTGCATTATCTTGATTAAATGGCTGCTGAAGGCAGGTCTTAACTAATATACCTTCCACAGAAACACAATGAACTGCTCCTCCTGCACTTAAAGATCACTTGGCTCAGAAGAGAACAGAAAGCCTGGAATAAAACTCTCCCTGATGTATTTTCAATTTAGTGACCGGAGCAAAAATGACATTTCCTTTCTCATATAAAAGTCACAAAATGTTTCACAGAGTACAAACAGTAACATGTGGTTAAATTGAAGCGAAATAAAAAGATAAAGAGCAAATTAAATAATAGACATGAGGGCAATCCATATTAACCAATTCTAAATCTGCAGGTCTGTGAAAACTTTTGTGCCACTTGATTTTTTCCCCCTTTACTATGATACTCCTGAATATAATATTCTGCAACCAATTATCCACTGTGTGCAAGTTCCTGTCAGTATAAATCCAGCTGTTCTGGGAACGGCTCAGTGGTTTGATGGAGAACATTAGTGAACAAAAAGCCTGATGCAGAGCAAGGGACACTGGAGACAGATTATGGAAAAAGTTGTGGAGAAGTTTAAAGCTGGTTTAGGTTATAAAACAATGAACTGCAAACCTACCTAGACCTCTTAAGATGAGCACTAATCAGAATGACCAGCAATGCCCTTTGTGACTGGGAGAGCTGCAAAAATCCACAGTACAGGTGGGAGAATGTGTTGTCACAACTACTTTTAGCCATACCCTCAACCGATGTCGCCTTTACTACAGAGTTGCAAGAAGAAATAAGAAATCCAGTTTGACGTAGCCACAAGCTATGCAGAGGACACAGAAAGCATGTTGGAAAGGGGTTTCCAGTAGGAAAAGACTGCACTTTTTGGCCAATTGCAAAACCCTATGCGTGGCAGAAAACTAATAGTTCATAAAAGCAGATGATGGAACATGGATGAAGTTAATTACAGGAAACTCCTGAAAGAAAATATGTCAGAGGCTACAAAAGATTAGAAACTGCAGCAAAGGTTCCTGCAGGACAATGGCTTAAGGGAAATTTAAAATCCAAATCAAACTGATATGCACTGAAAAAAATGTGTATTTGGCTATAGTCAATGTAATGTAATATTTTACATAAATTCAGTATACAATTTTGAGTTAAGGATCATAATGTGAAACTTTGGTGGCAAAGAACTTAAAAATGTCCAACTAAGGGCAAAGTGATTTCCTTATATGATCCAAAGTGCTGAAATTAAGTAGAACCAACTAGTGCATGTCTGAGGGCCAGTCTCCTGCAACCTTTAGTTTTGTCTCTGCTTTAACACACTCGGATCAAATAATAATGTCATTCACAGGGATATGGATTCCTGAACTGCTTACTGAAAAGATTATTAAGCCATTTGACTCAGGTGTTTTGAACCAAAGACACACTGGAGTACACTTACCCTCAAGGACTGGAATTGTACTCCTGATATAGATATTGTTCAGTCAGTTTGTACTAAGAGTTAGAATTGTTCAGCTCCAGCTGAAAACAACATGTTGTGAACTATTGAATTTATATGCCCTCAAGTATTCCCCAAAATGCAGTGTAATGTGTTTGGCTTTTTTATGTAGTTATACGTAAGCCACTATGTTAATCCTTTTTTTGTTAAATTGTGACAGAACTTGTATTAAAGTGTAAATTATTACATTTTGTGTATTGTATTTTCTAAAAATTTAATATATTTAGCACTTATTTTTTAAAAGTTAGAATGAAGCAAAAATAGTAGAAAGTAAAAAGTAGAAACATCTCGAATTGTTAAATTTGTATAGTTTTAGACCAAAAAGTAAAAACTAGAATAGTTGATCTTCTCTTAGTTTTTAAGTTCGAGCAAAGTAGTTAAAATGAACTTAAAACTATCTATATAATAAGAATAAAATTATAACTTTAATCAAACCTTATATTTCACATTGAACAAACTTGATTCAGTTGTGTGTTACCAGTTGACATGGTTTTTTTCAAGTTCTTTCAAAGAAATAATATTTTCAGTGTGTACACTGATCGAAAAATAGAAATATGATATGAGGCATAAAATGAAGTACATTACAATACATAGTAATACCTTATTAAATGCATGAAATAACTTGTCGTATCCATATTAAAGTTGTGAAAATAGCAGGCTAAATGCCTGCATAAATTTAATATAAAATTATGCAGTAACCCTTTCTCAGAAAAGCCCTACAGTGCTGATAGTGCTAGGGTGACTTCCAAAAAAGAGGACACTTGACTACTTCCTGAAACACTTCAATTGCACTCTGTTTTGTTTAAAAAAATACTTTTGATTTCAACATATTCAAGGTTTTCCTTCTTTATGTTCTTGGAAGAAAATATCCTTGATCTGTAAAAAAAATTTGAAAAGTGCAAATGTCCTCAGAAAAGAGGACACTTGGTGACCCTAGATTAAAAACGTGTCAAAGTCAAGGCCCGGGGGGCAAATCCGGCCCGCCAAAGGCCATTTATGTGGCCCTCTAAACTCTACAGGATCCTATAAATAGAACCTTTAAGTTCTATTAATGTGGACCTGAAAACTATTTTATGACCCAAATCAGTGTTTATTTGAATAGTCCTTAATCACATTATTGTGAAAAGATGATCAGCATCATTTAATTTTAAGAAGTACTTTTCAAACTTAAAGATGTACTCGATGAGACAGATATTTATTAACATTTTAGTGGTTTATATAAAAGTTTTATCAATAATTTCTGCCGCAACTGACCATTTAAAGACATTCATTGTTTTAATGTGGCCCAGACTGAAAATTAGTTTGACATCCATGCCCTGGATAGTGTAGCTATAGGCTCATATTTACATTTAATGTAGTGCTGATGTGGATTAAGAATTCATCCAAGAGAAATAATGGATGGGTATTATTTTAGAAGCTTTTATTTGTGCAGAGTGAATGCATTTAATGGCAGCTATATGTTTCACTTCTCTACTTCTGTGAATGAAGAGTCTATTTATGGTGGTTTTGGTTGGAGTTGTTTAATAATTTAATAAGATAATAGTTAATTAAATAGGATTTTAAAAGTATAGCATCTTTTCAGTTTGATTTTGCTTTGTTCCACTTTGCAAAAAAAGATGTTTTCACTCTTTCTTATTTTTACCAGTTAGATGTTTCAAGCAGAAAGCGTATGGTAAGGCAAGGCCTGATCATGTTAGAACTCCTGCCACCTTGTGGCTCCATACACCGTCCGTTGTTCTACTGCAATACTCCCTCCTGTAAGAGTACTAAAGTCCTGTTGTTGGATATTCTCTTTAAAAAACTTTTAAAAACCTTGAAGTTTCAATGTGTTCCTTCTTTATGTGCTAAGAAAAAAATATTCCATGATCTCTAAAAAGAATGTGAAAAGTGGAAATGTCCTTGGAAAAGAGGATAGTTGGTCACCCTAGATAGTGCAACTTTGAGTTCATATTGACATTTAGTGTAGTGCTTAAGTAGATTTAGAGTTCATCCATCAAATTTTGATTAAAAATAGAATGCATAATATATCCTTAAATTAATAAAGTCATATAAAATCTTAGTAAGATAATCTGTCCCACTCCCTACAGTTTGCCCTGTTCTTTTAATGTATTGAATTTTATTTGTTTTTTTTTGTATTAATTATATATTTATTCAGATATGTCAAAATAACAGTACAGCCATCAGCCATTAGGCATTAGAAATTGCCTAATAATTTAATGTCAGAATAAATTCAGCTGTTCTATGAAGGCCTCAGAGGTTAATTAGGAAGGAAAAAAATTGTGAACAAACAGTATCATGAAGACCAATGAGCACAACAGAAAGATCGGGGGGGGGGGGGGATTGTGGAGAGTTTTAAAGCTAAATAAGGTTATAAAACAATCATAAACACTGGACAACGTTTCAGTTCTGTTTAATCCGTCATCTGAACATGGAAAAAGTATGATACAACTCCTAACCTACAAGACATGAACATACACATAATCTGACAGACTGGACAAGGAGAGCATTTACCCAAGAAGCAAAAAGACTCCATAAATATGGCCTTTCTTTAAAAAGTTGCAAGAAAAAAAAGACATTATTAAAAGAGAGCTATAAGAAGCCCAGTTTGCAGTCTTACCACAAGCTGTGTAGGGGATTCAGCAGGCACATGAAAGGTGTTCCAATCAGAGAAAATTTAAACTTTTTGGTCCACATGACAAACAAACGAACACTGCACACAAATTGTGGTTCCCACTGTGAAACATGAATGTCTTCAAAAAGATTAACCTAAAGACATTTAAAAAAACTCCTCTTGATATTGAGGTGGAACAGCCATGAAACTTATAGCCAATGCAACAATAAAAGTGTTCAGATGAAAGCATGTTGTAGATTTCAGAAGAAACATAAGTCAAAGACTGTTTCCATCATGGGAGAAGAAGTGGAGGTGATTGAGGATTATAAATACCTCAGGAGTCACCTGGATAACAGATTAGACTGGTGACAGAACAGTGAAGCTGTCCACAAGAAATAGGAACAAGGAATAGAGAGGACTGTACTTTTGAAGAAAGCTTAGGTCCTTCAAACTTTGCTGCATATCTTCTACAAGTCTCTTTGTTCGTCATCTGTTAAGGTAGTAGCATCAGAGCCAGGTACGTAAAAAGGCACAAACACCTGATGAAGAAGGTTGGTTCTGTTCTGGGGACTACTGTGAAACCTCTGGAGATGATGCAAAGAATAATTCTTCATTAAAAAAAAGACAACTCATGGACAACCCTGAGCATCCTCTTCATGACAGTATGTTACAACAGAGTGTCTTCAGTAGGAGGCTTCTTCAGATTTGCTGCAACAAAGACTGCTACAGGATATCCTTCCTGCCCACAGCCATAAAAACCTACAATATCTCTTTAAAGAAAGAATTAGTTAATTTGAGCTACAACAGCACTTTATTTCCCTCTGGAGTCAATACAGTATTTCTTAATTGAATTTAACTGAATGTTCATGTGTTTAAATGGACCAGTCTAAGCCCAGACCAAAATCAAACTGAACATTTGTGGCAAGATGTTCACATATGCTCTTCAACCAATCTGATTTATCCTAATTATTCTGTGCAGGACAAAGGGAGGAGCCATCTTCAGCCCAGAGGAGCATAGAGACCATGACGTTTCATATGGCAAAAGCTTTTCTGGAAGATAAGAAGGCCCAAAACCATTAAGACACTTAAAAACTATTAAAAGAACCTTAAAATCGATCCTAAAACATAAGGGGAGCCAATTCAGTGATTTTAAGACCGGTGTAATGTGCTCCCGCCTCGTGTGCTTCGTCAAGACATGTACTGCTGAGTTATGTAGAAATTGTAAGCCGGATCTTTTTGATCCGGTAAAGCAGGGATTACAATAATCAATACTACTGGTGATAAAAGCATGCATTAGTGTCTCCGTATTGGCCTGAGGGCGAATGCGCAATGTTCTTTAGATGATTAAAACCTATTTTAGTAATATTTTTAACGTGTGGGATAAAAGTCAGCTCAGAGTCAAAAATGATACCCAGGTTCTTCCCTTGTCAAGGACTAAAAGACACTTTTTTTTTTACAATTACAATTTTGGTAAAAAGTTTCTTTCTCTGACACTCAGGAGGACCGATGACATCAGAATAAAATGTGCTAAATACATAAGAAAACATGTAAACCATGTATCTCATCAAAATACAGTGCAGTCTGCGATTATTATAACGTGATGAAACATGAAAATACCAAGCACCGCATACCTGAGTCGGAGGTGAGTACCTCACTCCGCCGCTAGATGCCGCTGTCCCCTCTGAGTTGTGTCTGCAGGGTGCTGGATGTGTGCTGTAGAGGACTCCTGCGGTGTGGGGGTGTGTGGTGTGGGGTGGTGGGTTGCAGCTGGTTGTTTGTGTGTGTGCGTGTGTGTGTGTGATTGAGTCTGTTAGAGGCTTGTCGAGGAGGAGGAGGAGGAGGAGGAGGAGGAGAACTTGAAAACTTCACTGCGTCCAAAAGGGGAGACATTTTCATCCGGAGAGATTTCGGCGTCTGTCGGAGCCGAGTCGGCACCTTTGTAGTCCAGCTGTGTCCGTCAGAGAAAGGGACCGGTCCGGTTCTCATCGCTGGAACCATTTCCGGCGTCCACCATGGATGATTTAGGTAAGTTGCGTCGGCGTGAACGCCACATTCCGGTCACAGTGCTGCGAATATATATTTTTTCAACCCACAGGAAGTCTGCTAATGTGGTTGTTGTCGCATTCGTTTGTCTCCTGGGTTAAAAACAAACAAACAGCTCAGGCAGACTCAAAAGGGAGAAAGCATTAATATAAGGTTTGTGTTAATGAACTAAAGAGCCGTCTTTTTTTACACTGTTTGTACAGTGAGAGGTGACCGTGCTGCATTTGTGGTGCTGCGGGAAACTTAATAGATCTGTCTGGTGTTTTCTTTCCTCAACTTATTTATCCTCAGACCGAGATGAGGTGTAATCATTCTGATACGAGAGTAACCCGATACATCCCAGCGGTTGTCATGGTAAAAGTCCATGCTGCTGGTTGGATAACATTGCTTCCTGCTGAAAATGTTGTGGATAGAGGGATGCACCCAGGAGAGCTCAGGGAGACTTTGTTACAGCCGAAAAGGCAAACCCCAAAGGGGACAGGTTGTGGTGACAGGGAAGCTCAGCACAATACTCGTTGACCATTTCTGTGCCTTTAAGGTGTCCCTTACATTCTTGCTGTAGTTTGACAAAGCAAATAGCAACTACATCCATGTGAGTCATCCCTTGTATTTTTTAAATATTTTACCACTGTATAATGACACACAAAATGTATATAGTGGTGGTTTCTTTTGGGGTTTGCGTGCAATTTTAAGGTAGTCGACCTGAGTCAAGTATTTGTGCGATTATCAGCCTTTAACATGTTTTGTATTTACCTCCATCCGTCTTCCTATAAACTTTGAGCAGCATCTCTGTCCAAACTGAAGAAAGCTATCCCGGCAGCATGATGCTGCCACCACCATGTTTCTGAGTGAGGATTGTGTGTCCCGGCGATAAACATAGCTTGGTTTAGGCCACATGTAGGATTTTGCTTAGGTTTTTAGGCGCATTTGCACATCGTACTTTCCCTGTCACCTAACAACCACACATGGTGGTTATGAAGTGACACAATACGAAATACTTCAAGAGGAATCAATACTCTGTTCAGCGCTACACAGTTCTCTTGTCACAGAGACACTTTTTGCCCCCCGGAGACTGTCAGGACAAGTTTAGCAGGACATCCACGAAATGCATTTCAGGACTCGAGTTCATGTGCTAAAAAAACACCCGAATGAGTTGGTGAAGTCAAAGATGATAAATGTGTTGCAAAAGCCATCCAAGAAATGTTGTGAGCAACCCCCCCACCCAATGTGTGCTGCAGGGGCAGTTTTAGTTAAGCAGCAGAGTCTTGTGTTAAAGTGTTCAGGTTGTGTTGTGTTCAGGTTTTCCAAAGTGAGGTTTTATTTTTTTATTAAGCTAGAAAGAGTAAATGTCTTACTTGGAATAATAAAAAACCCTCCCAATGGCCTCTTCATTTAATGTAAATCCATTTTTTTATTTTATGTCAGTATTTTATATTAGACTGATGCTAACAGATTGTCTAGGAGGAACCAAAGTGGTCTTATACCGTTTTAAAACAACTCCAAAATGTCACAGTTTTTTTTTAAATGTAAATATATATTTTGAACCTTTAAGCTATTGTCATGTTCGCATAAGACGGTAAGTTAAAGAAGAGCTTATGACTAAACAGGAAATAGAGGTAGGGGGACGTGTTTTGCCAAAATGTTCCTGTGTAAAACATTTGTGGTTTCACTAAGCCCCTGATACGTCTAAGGGAGTGGAAAAAAACCTCACTCAGATAAGCTGCTGTAAAACTTTTTTGCTTTTTATACCAGTTTAGTTTTTTATCTGTCTGTTACTCTTTATGTTGCAGGGAACTTGTAGAAAGGGGAACCAGTCCTCTGAGCAGTGGACCGCGAAACAGCTTCCCTCACTTCAGCTTATTTGAACAATTTAACTCAAGCCAAAATTCATCCTATATGTCCGAGGCTTCCTCGTATTGGTGGATAATGACTATCAACGTGTCACAAAAAACAGATGTTGTTGTTTTTTCCTGTTTTTTCAGCTAGGCTTTAGCTTCAGCCTCTGGCACCACCTGATCTGGATATATACCAAGCAAAGATGCTTAGAGAGTTATCTTCTGCAGGGAATGGTGAACACGTGAAACCCTTTAACAGAGCCGTACTTTAAAAATCCCCAACCATACCTTTAACATGACATTCTCAGTTGAGGCAGAGTAAGTTTATTTATTCACCCTTTTTTGTTTTTAAACTTGTTGTAAAAATCTTATAAAGAATCTCCTGGATGGATCCATTTTGTGGGGCTAAAAGTCGTTTCCCCTGCTGGCTTTCTTGTAGTCGGTTGAAGTGAGAGTGAAGCGAGATCATTGGCTGATCTATATCCAGTCAGTATTTATGGGCATCTTCTCGGCTTACGCTGGTACGGGTCTCTCCTTAAAGTAGCTGCTTCAAAAATACGTGTTGCACAACCCAGTGTAATTACCATGTCACAAGCCTGTAAATTCTGTCATCGGTTTAGGGTGCGATGCAGAAATGTGGCACACAAACAGAAACATAGACGATTGGTCCGTGCTTGTTCATTGTGAACAATATCAAAGCCATAGTGGGGTCTTTAGAAGTTTGTAGTCTGTTTGGAAGAGTTAGACTAAAGCACAACCAGGTTTTTGTCAGGCACTGTGGAGATTTATAAGCACAACCTGATTCTATTTTTAAACTTAGAGCCCTGCATCTTTAGAGCACCTTGAGACCTGCCATCAGGTCTTCCCTGGGCTGTTCCCCACTTGCAATCACTTTTTTCCCCCCAATTCCCATGTCCTCCCAGCAGCTCTCTAATGAAAGCCGAGATTCTGACCCTAAAAGCTCTTTTCCCACCCTCAGAGTTTTGTTTTATCCTTCCTTGCAGAGCAGAACCGATACCATTGGCAAGGTTTCGTGGTAGATCGGGCTCACATGGTGAGGCTGGACCTCAGCCAACAGCCTTTAACGCTACACTGCCCCACCCTCTCCTCTCCCACTCCCCACCATTCCTGTGGTTAAACCACGCAGGAATCTGAAGCACCACCATCTATCGACAGTCCAAAGGAGAGATAAGCCTTCATCGTGAGAATTGGATTGATGCCGATCACAAAGGGGGCAATCATCAGCTTTGCTTTAATATGCCAGGGGTGCGTTTGTGTTATCTGCGTTTCATATCATCTGTTATGCAGCTTAGAATCCGAGGCGTGCTCTCAGGGAAACTTTCATTGACCCTCCCTCCCCTTCTCTTTTGTTATCAGCACCACCAAGTGCTGCTTCTTGCTTCACCGCTCTCGACCTGCGCCGACAAGACGTGAATGTCAACGAGCCCCGCAAAGTTCATTTTGTTTTATTGATTTTGATGAGCAGCTCCTTTTTATTGCTCGCATAAAACTCTTGCAAATAGAGTAGCCCGACGTATCGCCCCTCTGTGATGTGTTTCACTGTCTCTGTGGTGGCATCATTTCAGATGAAGTGAGCAAAGAGGCTTGTCAGCACAGCAGCTTCAGCGTTAGAAACGTCACTCAAGTTGTGGGAGGGGGGAGACGAGTTCTTTACCAGGTCCAAATGAGATCTGGAGTAACCTAGATAGTCAGATGGGTCTATATTTAGTTTCTGTTGTTTGTTTGTAGACGGGAGTAAAGATCAAAAGCTCGTCATATGAACATTTCATCGTTTTCTCTACGCTCCGCATCAAACTGGACTTTGAATCTAAATAATTAAAGAGTGGGTTTTGTTGTTTTTAGCACAAGACGTTTATTCTTGCAAAACAGATAAGCTTGCATTTTAGGTTATGGTAGTATTTAGCCTTGTTTTGTAAAGGGTGCACGTGCATGTCTGCCGCTGAGGCTGATGGACGGAGCTTATCTCAAACAATCTGAGGCCAAGCCGCTGCCAGCCGCTACCTTCACCCATATTATTGTGCAGGATGAACATGATGCTGTGCAGGGTACTATTGTAAAATGGGGTGGCTGGTTTTTGTGGCTTTGGTTCCTCTTCAGCTGACATTTCTCTTTTCTATTTTAATAAACATCACATTTCTTTAACCTTTCTTTTTTAATTGTATTAAAAAATCGTCACAATTGTTTTAGCATCCATTTTGTCACGGAATAAGTTTACCTGAACAAAAAAATAACAACCTACCCCTTAGGTCGATGGGGATCTAGGGGATAACTTTGCAGCTTCTGGGCCACAAAACAAACATCTAAGAGGGTCATGAGCTCGACTCTTGGTTGTGCATACAAAAATTGTTACAGTCAGATAAAATATCATGCAATGACAACATAATCAGCATCAACAGCCAATTTGTTGGCCAACATGTTGGTTTTATTTAGTTTTTAATTCCCTTTTACTTTATCTTTTAAAAAATTCCTGAAATTAATATATTTTTTCATTGCCATTTTTGGTATGTAGGTGAATTACCAAAGTGGACCTGACCCCAACTTAGGAAGCTACTGCTCTAGATTCGATTAGGCAGGCTTTTACTTTGTTGTATCTGTGAACTTTTGCTGTTTAAGGACACATGTTGCTCAGACTTAAAGTAATCATGACACATACATTTATAAGATATATATCTTACTTAACATTTTGGTTGGTCCAGTGTAATTCATAAGGCAACTCGAACTCAACAACAGGAAGCCAAAATGTTTATTTCATTGGAGCCTTTTGGAAACTCTGATATGAAGCAAACCTGCTTACCCTTTTCTGTGGAAACTGGTGCTGCTCTCTCTCATTCCAGAACGCTCACAGCAGGCAGCCAGTCCTCCTGCTGCAGCTTCACCCAGGACCCGGGGCTGCAGTCAAAGCAGAGGTTTATCCCGGATCTTGCCTGTTTATGAACCTCAGACTTGTCATGGCCGAACAAATTTATTAATCTGATCTGATGTGGATGTAAAATGACTATTTTTGTTTGAGATTGCTTGGTTTTGTCACCTATATTAGGCTAGGATTTGGTATGTCGGATTCAAAAGATCTGTCTCCCTCAAAAAATCTGGATTGCACCTTTAAACCCCAAAACTTGCATTGTTCCACCATGGGACATGGAAACACAAAGGGGTAATAAATCTAGAAAAGTAACTATTAATCAGTTAATGTTAGATTCTGTAAAGATCTAGCATTTCATGATTGATTCAGATTAGACGTCATTTAGATCGCCTGTAGATCTAGATGACGTCCAATCTACTGTAGATCTATAATTTTTTGTATTTATTGCATTTTTTAGAAATTTTTTATCATATTTTTTTTTGCGTGACAAATATTGATGGTGAATTGTTTTGCTTCAGCTTACCTCATAGTGTGCTGAGCACAGCTCTAATGCATCCATTTAGGCCTTCCTGTCTCTGGTTTGATGCACCTTTTTATGCCCAATCTTCTCTAAATTTAATACTGCTTCTCTGGTATTGGAACAGTATCCTGCTACACACCGATGTGGAATTGCTTCAGAAATGAAGATGCAATTTGGAAAAAAGATTGACCAACAAACAATACAAAAGTTAGTCTTTTCTCTTACATTATACTATCAAACACGTCACTTTCTCCTCTATCCCCATGGTGAGACATTATGCCGTTTTCAGTGGCACACTATTCAAATTGTGAGCAAGTCTCCATACACATACACACTTCTTCAAGAAGTTTATTTTATACATGCTGATTTTAATTAACAAAATTGGTGTCATGAGCACTTTAAATGTGGTATGATGTTCTGTAACTCTGATCATCAGGCAAACGTGATTTCCACTTTCTATAAACTTCAGTTATATTATGTTGTTTTTCATAAACGCAAAGAAGTGAATAAAGCTTGTGATGCAGTTGCTCACCAGATCTCTGCATTCAGCTGCAGTCTGACCCCTAAATAGAACGTAAAATAAAATTGTGAAAATAGTCTAAAAAGTTGGAATAGCAACGGACAACTTGGTAAAACACTTAAAATTTGGTTAAAAGCAACCAACTTCTTCTTGATAAACTTGTGAGTCTACAGTGATTGAGATCAATGCTGCAGCAGACCAACTATCCGTTTATGATCACTTTTGGTGAGCTTAAGGCTACGTCCACACTAAGCCGATAAGGTTATATGATGTTGTTTTTCATGCCTAATGTTATCCACTCAACACGAGCATTTCCGCCCCGTTTAAGGTCCCATGATTGCGCAATTCCCTTCCCAACCTGTGCAAATACTGGGCATGTGCGAAAAGACACACGAAACCCGCGAATAATCTACGTGATGCCAGCGGCTATATAACATATACAAGTTCTACAGCACAGTACATATCTGCTTGTCCCGTTAACCGAAGAGAACAATAGCTGCTCAGAAGAAGAGAGAGTTTTTGGTGTGGACAGACGACGAAATCGATTTATTACTCTTCGCTATTGTCTTTGTCTGTAGTGTCGTATTGTTTTTGACGCAGCATTCATTGACGCCACTTCCTTTCATTATCCGGGGAAGCTGTCCACACTAGCTCGTTTAGCCGTTGAATTAAGATTTACATGGCTCTCTTACCCGGCTAATAGTTATCCGGCCACAGACCTTAAACGACGCCGGGTTAGTGTGGACGATAGGGGGGTGTAGACTAAATAATTATACGTTTAAGGCATTATATGGCTTAGTGTAGACGTGGCCTAAGACTTGCACAGGAGCAGGAGGCCCCAACACAGTTGGATTTTGTTCATCCGTTTGACTTGAAAATCAAAGTGCTTCAGAGGTTTGAAACCTATATATATATATATATATATATATATATATATATATATATATATATATATATTAAACAAAAATTTCACTGGTCAATTTATTAGGTATACCTTGCTGGTACCGGGTTGCACCCCCTTTAGCCTTCAGAACTGCCTTAATCCTTTGTGGCCTAGATTCAACAAGGTACTGGAAACATTCCTCAGAGATTTCGGTCCATGTTGACATCTTGGCATCGCGCAGTTGCTGCAAATTTTTCGACTGCACATCCATGATGCGAATCTCCCGTTCCACCACATCCCAAAGATGCTCTATTGGATTGAGATCTGGTGACTGTGGATTTCAGTACAAGTGAACTCACTGTAACATTCAAGAAACTATTCTGAGCTTATTCAAGCTTTATGACATGGTGCATTATCCTCCTGGGAGTAGCCATCAGAAGATGGGTACACTGTGGTCATAAAGGGATGGACACGATTAGCAACAATACTCAGGTAGGCTGTGGCGTAGCAGTGATAATCAGTCGGTACTAAGGGGCCCAAAGTGTGCCAAGAAATTGTCCCCAACACCATTATACCACCAGCACCAGCCTGAACCGTTGATAAATGGCCAGTGCTTTACTTAGTCCCTATGGACCCCAAAGCGCTTTACACTACATTCAGTCATTCACGCACACATTCACACACATGATGGCCAGCTACGTTGTAGCCACAGCTGCCCTGGGGGGCACTGACAGAGGCGAGGCTGCCGGAAAGGAGTGCCACTGGGGCCTATGACCACCACCAGTAGGCAATGGGTGTAGTGTGTTGCCCAAGGACACAATGACTGAGACAGTCAAAGCCAGGGCTCGAACTGGCAACCTTCTGATTAAAAGACAAACTCCCAACTCCTGAGCCACAATCGCCCAAGCCAAGAAGGATCCATGCTTACAGCACGGAGGAGATTAACTATGGGCTCCAATCAATCAGGACGCGTTATTACGCTGTAAAAATAAAAAGCATGGAGAATTGTACTATAAAAAAATCAGCGAGGAAGCGAAGGGTGAACCACGTTATCACGAAGGACCACTTTACCAGCAAAAGTGGATGATCTGGGTGTGAGTTGCTCTTTACATTATTACAACTCTTTCTACAAGTTTTTTTTAGGTGTGCTAAATACAAATGCACAGCTCACTTTTCAGATTTGTCGTACAAAGGTTTGAGAATCATGAATCCTACTTCACAATTATGCACTACTATTAGAAAAAAATCCCAATGACATATTAAAGTCTGTGTTATGTGGAAGGAGTCATGTCCCACTTTTTGTTCTTCTGCCAGCTGAGCACAGAGACCCCTTTCCTCTGGCAGCTTCACATCCGTGTTTCATGACAGGAGGCGCCCTCAGTAATGTCTGTGTTGCAGTGGTGGTCACAGTTCATTGCTGCAAAGCAACATCCGTGTAGACCAGGCATGATGTGAGTCAGAGCAGCATGTGGGTATGCATCATCCAACACAGACTTCCTAGTGTAAATCCATCCATCTTTGTTGCTGTTCCCCTCAGGCAAGCAGCTTCATTTAGCTTGTTATCCATGACGAAATGAAGCAAAACAAGGACCTCGCTTTGCAACACATTTCGCACTGTGCATCTTTGTATACACTCTGCTGCATGCCTGAAGCGGTTATCGACCTTCCTCTATCCTGCTGAGCTCAGACGAGTGCGGCTCTCTCCTCGCTTTGTTGTCAGATTCTCTTCTTTTCCAGTCCTGTCGCCGACTGAAAGCTCAGTTGATTCCTCGCGGCCGGTCCTCTGGTGCAAGCTGCAAAACAGCTGGCAGATGGCTCTCACAAAGAGCCATGATGCCGCAGTGATTGCAACATTTGATTGGCCTATAAGGAAACACACAGTGCCGTGTTCTAACCAAAGTGAATGACAAGGTTTTCTCCTTAACTACTATGAATCGCAATTACAGCTCTTACATTGTCAGATGGCCTTTTTAGATGCACCTGCAGGATATTTTTTCTCCACTAATTGGTACGTAAATGTCATTTTTCTAAGAACTTACATGGTTGCGTAGGCTCCAGGCCGAGATAACACATCCCTGCTTTATTAGGAGACGAGCAGCAGCCCAGCAGGTTTCCTCTGGGCTCGTAGCAGGTTTAAACAATCACTAACACACTGCTCCTGCGGCCCTATTTGGTATATAAAGCTGTCACAAAGCAAGCCTTTGATGAACAGCGAGGCAAAGCGGGCGGAGGGAGCGAGACTACATTCCTGATTACAACTGGATTCACAATCAGATTCTTGACTTGTTTAAAGAGGCACATTACAGAAGTAAGGCTCTAGAGGCCAGTTGAGTTTGCGTAGGCATTGACAATGCTTCACACGTTTATATGCGTGAAGAGTTTGGGGCACAAACACACTCATGGACTTCCACGGAAGATTTTTTGTTTTATCAAGGGTAGGATTTGGCTTTGCAGTTTTCAGACCCTTCATTTTTTGTCTCTCCGTTTCTCTACTGCTGGACGGTAGACAAAGAGCTTCTTGTGTTTTGGTTCTGCGACCCATTTTAGGCAAGCCAGAGCTGATTAGAACAACTGCAAATTTACCATCCATCAATCTGCATTTTGGCTGTAGCAGCCCCCGTCCTAAGGGAGCACAAAAACTAAACTCTAGTCTCAGCTCTAAATGGTAATTTCTTTAAAGATAAAGATGTACTTTAGTACTTTTCTGAAGCTCTCTGCTCCCCCCAATATTCCTCAGTGGTTTTTGTTTATAACCTCCTTTATAAATACCCTAAAGGTAATGTAGTTCAAAGCAGCAGCTTAGAGAACTAGACTAAGATGAATTATTTGCACTGTGACTAGTAGTAGAGCACCTCGCAAAGCTGTTTAAACACTTATGGATATTTATTTATACATTATACCCAGATAGTTTTTATATGAGCCTTATGTATAAATGAAGTGGAAGGTTGTTTGTTTTGGGGGATTTTTAATAAAATCTTCAAATGTGTGTATTCATCCTCCTTTGCTCCATTACCTCAAAACCCAATCCAGTGCAGCCACTCGCCTTAAGAAGTCACCAGCTTCTTGAATAACGCCAAGCAGTGTTTGATTTAATGTATAGTAAATACAGCTGTTTTGTAAATTATTGCATTTATGAAGATTCATGACATAAAATGCCTATACCATATTCTGAGGTTTTTGGTTGTAATGTGAAAACTGTGGAACAGGTAAAGTGGTAAAACATCATATTGCACAAGCATCGTGTACGACAGGTGAGAGTTTCACGGACCAAGTTACTAAAACTGTTAGCAGCATATAAAGATGTCGAAGATGCCTTTAAATAATTTATCTTTAAATCCTGCAGTTCTATAACAGTGAGTTTAGAAGTTGTTGGTGTTTTTACCTCCAGTTGCTTTTGATCTTGTTAAAATTATTGTTCTAACTGCACATATGGTCAAATTTAGGCAAAGAGCTTATTTCTTATTTACAAAAATCAAAACATATGTTTTCTTATCTTTCGCATTCTGAAGCATGACTAACAGTAATGGGCCTCCATGTCACGGCATAATTATACCGCAGGAAAACTGTAAGTCGTGGGTTTCTAGTTAGACATTCTTCAACACTTTGATCAACTTTAAGAACTTATTCTATTTTGAGATGAAACTCTGAGACATGGGAATTTTCTTTGAAAAGGGGGGAAAAAGGTCCTCACATGGGATTTCTTCCCCTATTGTACTCAAATTACAAATCGGATCTTTTGAAAAGCTGTAGGGTGTAATTTTGCTGCTGTCGCAAAATATGAATTTATTTTAAGGCCTTTGACTCATACTTCACTTTGTAGATGCTGTAGACCTTCTTTTATCATGTTGCTATTTGTAGCTTGACCTCAAGCCACATTTGGTGGATTTTCTCTTCAATGTTAAAAACTGAAGAAGTTCTGAGATCTGATAAAAGTTTGTAAGATGTTTTTCACTGCAGTGATTCGTGATAAAGGTGTTTAGGAGAGATGTAGTAAACTGAGCAGATTTTGCACTTAAAGGTTATTTTCTGTGTAACCAATGTTTTCTCATCTGTCATGAAGTCTAGGTACACTACATACTGAACTACTGAAAAAAGTTTTCTTTTGGTGTTTGATATGTATAAAAGCCCAAAATGGCTTCTCAGGCAACCTGTAAACCACACGAAAGCTTCAGCACCCGCAAACTGTTCACATAGGCCTGTGTAAGCCTTTAATCGTGGGGAAGGGGAGAGGTATGTAAGAGAACACTAAAATTATCTCTGTTTTGTTGACATGTAAGCTGTGCAACGCAGGGCTTTTAAGTGATGTGCAAAAGTAAACAATTTTTAAATATAAAAAAACGTTTAAAACCGCCATATAATGCATGTCAAACCAGCTAAGTTGAAGGCATTCCAGTGTAAAATTCTACAACTCCTTTGTAACATACCATTTATGTCAGGTTAAAACCTTGAAGAAACTCTATTCCTAAAAAATACTTAATGTCACACCAAAAAAGAAAAGAAGGAAATTAAATGTGTGGTCCAATAAACCTTCGAAAAAGAGCGAAAGCTGATCACTAATTAACTGGCTTCTGTTTGCAAGGCTCCCTTGTTTTTTTGTGCTACATTAGATCAATCTCTGGCCCCCTCTGTGCATGCAACAAAGACCTCCGTGAACAGATATTCTTCCTTACCTCACCAACCTACAAAAGCTCAGTTCTTTCTGCTGCCTCTGATCCTGTCTGCACCTGTCAGAAGAAAGTATCCAGCCATAGCTTTGCTCTTCCCTCCCAAATCATCTCCATAACTGCATCATTTGTCCATTTCCATTCAAATTTATGAAATGTACGATGGAAAGCATTAAATGTTTTTGTATTATTTCTAAATCTTAAACTGCAAAGCTCCCATAAAACACAGCAGATGGAAAAAAATATGATATGCTTTGAGTATAAAGCTTGATTGGAGAGCTTCTGGACAAAAGCTTGTTCTGCCAAGGTCAAAAATAAATTGGTATTTACAAAAGTACACTTATTAGCAAGCTCTAGGTGGTAACGAACAAGCAGAGATTACATGTTAAACCAACATTTTTGGCTGCAGACAATCACTGACTCAGTGTTTTTTTGTTCTGTTTTTTGTCAGTGTAACTCAATGAATAATATTCTTAAGAATATGAGTGGGTAAATGTCGCTGGGAAAGAAAACGCTTAGGTTAGACTTATCAGTCGTCAGCGTAGCATTAACATTTGCAGACGTCTACTTACCACATTTTTTCCTTCCACTCAATTTTCCATTAATTAGTTTGGATACAGCACTCTAAACAGCCAGGATCATTAGCAGTTACTTTTTGTGGCTTAACCTCCCTGTGGACGGTATGAACATGAAGTCCTTATCTTAGTTGTGTTTTTCCATATTAAATAAACTTTTTCATCCATCTTATGCAATGTTTGTATTTTCTATTAAGATGAATTGTAGGTTGCTATTAACTTTAATATATTATCACAACATGCCTTGCATTCACCCTCTGCTTGCTAATAACACAAACACATTTGCCCAGTTGAATGGACACTGACATTGGGATTCCCAGACCTGATGGGTGATGATAGCGACCAAGTTTGTAAAGCTAAAAAGAAAACTGATGATCCTGATGAAGTAAAGAGAGTGAGGAAAAAAGTGGTATAGTCACACTATGGGCCTCATTAATTAATATTGATAAAAGAGAGTGCAAAATGTAATATTGTGTATGGAAATCATAACGGGGCAGTTTTCATATGAGGTCTTTGGATCCGCTGCTGTGTGTACCAGTCTTTCTGCCCCATGCACTGCGCCACACCCAGAGACGGGAGGAATATTTCCACTGGATTCACGACAACATACCTGTCAAGTGATTTGCTATTAGGCTAGAATGTCTGTGTATTATATTTTTGTTGGTTATCAATGAACTTAAGAAATGCAGTGTGCATGTGCTACTATCTTTTTCATGGAGGCACCGTATTCCAGAGTCAGGCTTATTAATGCTGCAGCTTGTCCAGAACAAGGCTGCTCACTTAGTCCTCAGATGTCCATATTCTATTAAAGTTTTTGAAATCCACTGCACTTTATCATGGTCTCTATTAAAAGTCAAACAGGACAATCTATCCTTATTCATTAAAGAAATTTAGGTAAACTTAGGATCATTTTACAGTGTTAATTTACTCTGATCAGATACACACCCACTGTACTTAATTAATGGTAAAACATGGTAACACAAACCTCCTGCAAAAATCTGCTGTCCACAGAGTATCTCAGGAATGGGATAAATTATCTAAAAATATAATGCCGCGTTTACACCGCACGCTTTGTCGCCATCACAAAAAAAAAAATGCTCACAAAGTGACTAGTTTGAAGCCAATACATTTTTAAGACTGAAGCTTGCGAACCCCTGCTTCATGGTCGAGCCTTCCTCGGTTGCCGGATGTTTTAAGCAATGGCGGATCAGAGTGGCTTGGCTTATTTGCTAAAGCTAGACAACGTCCATTGCCTGATGTCAACGTCAATACAGTGAGACGCTCTGATTGGTTGACGCATAGGGGGTAGTGCCAAAAGTTCAGCTAGCTCAACTTCTGCTTTGCTGGCTTTTGCCGCTTTGAAGTTTGGAAAAAAGCAGCAAAAGTTTCAAATATTGCCGCAGCCAAAACATAAAAAGCACCCTGGAGACTCTGACGGCCTCAACCAATCACTTAACATCTAATCCTGCCATTCTGGCCGTTGACGTTTAGCTTTAAATTCAGAGTTTAGCTTTGGCTTTACCTGAGTGTTTTAAGTATTTTATTAAAGATTGGGAATTTACAAGTTAACTTCAACTGGCTTTTGTATGTAATCTGAAATTTATGAATTTTGTTTGTAAAATGTCATGTCTGTAATGTCATTGTTGTATTGTATATGACTATTATATTTTATTGTTCGACCTCAGGAAAATTACTAATGGGGATAAAAAATTAAAAATAAACAGCAGGTACAGTCGCGTTGAGCGAGCAGCGAGTTATAATTCGTTGTAGGAAAAAAGGGGGGAAAAAACAACATAACTTTCAGGTTTTGGACCGGAAGACCTAACCAGGTAGGCGTCCAGGAGGCATCCTGACCATATACCCGAGCCACCTCAAATGGCATCTCTTGGTGTGGTGGAGCTGGGGCTCTACTCTGAGCCCCCACTGGATGACCGAACTTCTCACTCTATGGAGGAAACTCATTTTCAGCAGCTTGTATCAGTGATCTTGTTCTTTCAGTCACCATCCAGAGTTTGTGACCATAGATGAGGGTAGGAACGTAGATTAAACGGTAAATTGAGAGCTTTGCCTTTCAGCTTAGCTCTCTTTTCAACACTACAGATCGGGACAGCGCCCGCACAACTGCAGGCGCCTTATCAATCTGCCCATCGATCTCCTGCTCCATTTTACCCTCTTTCTTGAA
Organism: Apricaphanius iberus; assembly: GCA_028564705.1. NCBI lineage: Eukaryota > Metazoa > Chordata > Actinopteri > Cyprinodontiformes > Aphaniidae > Apricaphanius > Apricaphanius iberus. The sequence continues at coordinate 514,665 of JAPXFQ010000846.1, read as the reverse complement.
CAAGACCACAGATACTTGATCTCCTCCACTTGAGGAAGGACCTCATCCCCGACCCAGAGAAGGTACCCTAACCTTTTCCAGCTCAAGACCATGGTCTCGAATTTGGAGGTGCTGATCCTCATCCCAGCTTCAGCTTCACACTCTGCTGCAAACCACTCCAGCAAAAGCTGTAGATCACATTCCGAAGAAGCTAGCTCTTGGGACACATTGCATATGTAATCCAGAGATTGAAAAGTTTTATGAGGTGTGGAGAAAATGTTTGCATTTGCAAAATGTATTGATCTGTGCCGATTCGTTTTTGCATAATAGGTTAAACTCAGTCATGTGTGATGTAGGCGGTTAGTTAACCGATACCATGAACTGATACTTAGAAAGGAAACACTGCAATAATTTCACAGAAAGTTATTATTTTTCACTTTAAATTGTAGTTTTGTGGTCCTCTTATTACTATTTTCTTTACCTAATTTGTCCTAATGTCTTGTAACAAGCAGGGAATAAAATAAAACCTTTCTTTGAATTCATTGCATTATTTGTTTTTGTTTAGTAGAAGTAACAGCATTGGTACTCTGTATCGGCAAGTACTCAAATCCAAATGTTGCTATCGTATCGGTTTGAAAAAAAGTTGCATTTTTGCATCCCTACTCAAAACACCTGTAAACGTACAAACACAGCGGTCTGTTTTTTTGTTCTCCGCACTTCATGGTGTTCAAAATCGGCAACAGACCGTATTAGATAAACTGGTGTAGCAACTTAAGCATCTCATTCCCAAAAGTTGCACTGACTACTAATGACATTGATTATAGAGCACCATTCTGGTGAAACGACATGGGGCTGTACAATCACAGTCGTACACTTGGATAGTAAAAAAAATTGGGCTCTTCTATGTGCGTTGTTGTGTACCGGGGAATTCTTGCGTTGACGACTAATAGTGCTATATCCGCTGACGGAGACGTATAAACGTATATAGAACCACAATTTACATTTAATAGAGGTTTTAAAATTAAGAAAAGCATCAAATTTCAGCAATAAGATAAAAAAAACTATTTGGTAAATGCAACATTCTATATGGAATTTCAAGAAAAATGATGAAGATATTTTGTGAAGAAAGAAAAAATAGCTTTTTTTCTTTGAACCATAGTTTGTCATTCACACCACAAAACAACATGACGAAACAAATCATTCAACCCCAATCTGCTGCTGCTATAAAGAGAATAGTTCTAATTAGCATTAACTACTCAACCTTGCTAAAACTAATAAAACGCTTCCCGTTTCTGAATGATTTATTGCACAGTGCTCCATAAGATGTCCAAAGGTTTTACTCTTGTCTTGTAACTTCACTCCTCTTTAAACATCTCCACAACTTTCTGCCTGACTTCTCCGTGGGGTTCCTTGTTCCTCATGATACCTCACAGAACATCTGGATTCATACAGAGATTACATTTTCCACAGATGTACACTCTAAAGAAAAGACAGTTGTAGAGAATCAGAGAAAAGGAGATAAAATGTAGACAAAAGAAGTGGAAAACCATCTTTCATTTTCTTTCCACTTCGCAATTATTTATAAAATTGAACTGAAAGTACATTTAAATTTGTAATAGTTCTTCTGAAAGCCTCAGTGTGTTAATTCATTAGCAGTTGTGAAACATTTTATATCAGAATGTGGACATGCAGATGCGCACATTGTGTGAGAGTGCCAACTCACCAGCTGTGAGTGTGAACAGCAGTCACTCTCAGACCCAACCTATGGGGTGTAGAAGTGTGTAAAACTGGTGTAATAGTATCTAGCACAGGCTGGGTGGGTGGTCTGTGCTGGCCCCCTGCTGCGTTGATGTTCATAAATCATCTACGTTAGTTCAGTTGTCCGTGCAGGCAGGGTGAGGTGGGGAAGTATTTATAGTTGGTCCAGATGCCGTAGCTCTTCTCCGATATGTCGGCAGCCTTACTGAGAGCCACCTGTGCGTGATATCCCTGCTTTCTGTTGCACCTTTGTGTGCATGTGTTTGAAATGATCGCAGGCTTTCAGCTGCATAATGTTAAAGTGCATGTAAGCCCAGCTGGTCCTGTTGGGTTTTTTCCCCCGCCCTTTGACACAGTGAAGCCTAGGATTCACACTATCAGATGCTCTGTGAGCTTGTGCAGCTTGGAAAGGCCGATGCTTTTACAGCAGAAAGCAGAAGGGTGTTGCGTCAAATTTCAGAGCTGCTGGAAACAAAATAAGACGTGGCTGACATTTTTAAAAATGGCATTCTGACTCCTTCCCTTATGAACATATTTCTTTCTTTATAGCTAATACTTCTCCTTTTCTGTCTTCTTATCGCAGTATCTTGTGTGGCTGATCTGCACATTTTTCACTCTTTCCCTCCTCTGTTGAAGACGAGCTGCGGCACGTTAGGAATTCATATCAGCCAGTGCGCACCTTGCAAAACATCAAACACATCAGAATGGAGAAATGAGAGAAATAGGAGCAGGGCGATGCAGATGAAAAGGTCAGAAAACATTGGGTAAATGTGTTGTCCAGACAGCTTCTCCCAGCTAATATTCATCCTTGCAGTTCCACTGCAGATTTAAGGGGAAATGCTATCAGAGAGAGCATTTCAAACCTAGCAGATAAAGCTTTTTTTTTTCTCTCTATACCAGCCCCAAGAGTAACAACAAGAAGCGGTGAGCTTTGTGTCGTTTGTTAACATGACTCAACGGCACCCTCTGCAGGCTGTGAAGTCCTCAGTTTGGTTTATGATACATCCCTCCTGAAATGAATCACTCACAGTAGAGCTGAATGAACTGGACTGAATGCACTGAGTAGCAAACATCATTGATTTACTCCATGCAGTGGTCAGCAGTGATAATGGATCGTGCATTGAGTTCATCTCAGGCAGGACTTCCTGTTGGGATGTTCTTTTTGATCTCTAGATCTAAACAAAAATACTTTGAATGGAATTTATGTTAATCTCCTGGTTCGTGAGGCTTAGAGCGTATCTGTATTTTGAGTTGTTTGACCATGAACGGTAGTGATCGAGGTGCTGCTGATCTAACATCAGCCTCTTGCTTCACTTTTAACATGCTTCAAATACTTCAAATGGCTTCCTTTCCCTCCCTGCCCCCCATCCCCAACCTCCTCCAATGCTTAGTTTTTCCTGTCATTTTCAGCCCTTCTCCTGCTGCTATGCTCTTCCCACCCCTCTTTTCATCTCATCTCTTCTTCTTTTTTTTCTCCTATAATAAGCCCATGCGAAGCAGTTTTCGTGTAATTAAAATGCACATCATTCATCTGGGAGGAAGGGAGTCTCCTTAATCTGTGTCAACCCATTTTTTGGCCTTTGAGGATTCGGCTCGTGAGCGCCATGCACACACATAACCTCCCTCGGCTTCGTTTTTACATTTTCTCCTATTTTCCCTTCTATTCACTCCCACCTAAGCTCCTCACTGTTGGAGATAAGATGGGCGTTGGAATGTCTTGATTTGGACTGCAGATATAAAAGCATGCTGAATGCTTATACTGTTCTATGCTTATTAGCTTCAAATTATAATAGTTGACTGAGGCTAGAGGTAAAAATAGGGAAAAGCCGTTGAAAGCATTCATTTTTAATTGCAAAAAATAAAAATCATGGATGCCAAAATTATTAGCATTTCAGCTATTCCTATAAAATAATACAACTTAAGTATTTTTTTTGTTTGTGTATGCTTAATTATTTTAGGTGGATTATTGTTTCTAGGAAAGCCTAATCACTAGTCTATCAGTTTCTATGGTAAATATGACAACACAGGTCAATATCTCTTGGTTCCTCTTCAAAATCAGAAACGCAAAAGAACATACTATTTAGGGAACAGAAATTAGTTATCATCCTAAAATAAAAATGTGGATGTGCATTTTCTTTTCCGATACAGTACAATTTAAAAAAATCTAAATATTTATTTTTGTTCATTCTTTCCTTTAGCGTTGGCTGCAATGATGGGGATGGTACAGACCAGGAGTCAGCAATCTGCTTTGGCTGTTGTCTCTAATTTTGATCCAAAATAACAAGAATTCTCACAATGATTGTATTTAAATAGCGATAGGATAGAAAGGGGTATATTATCTGTTTTACGCCTGCTAACCCTATTTTCAGTCAATCATAGTTAAAACATGTCTAAAACTTAAAAAAAATAAAATTTCGACTACTGTGGGAATAGTTTATTAATCTGCTTTCTTCTTTGCTTGTCCAACATTCAGGCAGCTTTAAACATGTTTATATCATCAGCCCTCACAGCGAGCAGGGCACTATTAGAGGTAAAAATGCTTAAATCTCACTGAAATGCAGCAAAAGTGGGATATCAAGTCTCCATAACAATCATTAGATGCTATCTACATACCAACTGGATGTTTGGGAGAATGCCAGAAAAACCCTTTGTGTCCAACCATCACAAGTGCAAACACATAAAGCTTAGTGAGAATTTAACTGGAATCTCTGCGATCAGCCTTTTTTGTCAGCAACTACTCAAGTTGGGTCTGGCCTTAAAAAAATTTGTATGTATACTTTGAAAAGCACCTCATGGCCAATGTCAAGTATGGCTGAGGATCTTTGATGCTGTGGTCCTGGGAACCTTCATAACCTGCATACCAACACGATACTTTAAAAAAAATATAGAGTTCTTAAATAAAAACATCTGGGGAACTCCATCTAAAAAAAACCCCCAGAAAATTGGTCATCATGGGGTGAGTCAGCAGGATGTCCAGTTGGTGATAATTAGGGAGCCTTCTTTATATGTGTTTTAGCATATACATATATATACCCTTCCATGATTTATTCCACGGTCTGATATCATGTTATTTGATATAAAAAGGCATTTTTGAATATTAGCTTTAGATTCTCTCATGTGCCAAAGATATTTTCATTTCTTTGTAAAACACACCAGTCTAAGTGGTGCATTTTAGTACTTGGCGCTGACATTTTATATTACTGCAGTTCCATTTTTGTTCACTGGGGACCAGCTTTGCTCTCGAGTCTGTGTGTCATGGTATTTTTACTTGGCCGATGACGCTGACAGATCTGTGCTCATGTCTAGTTTGTGGATAGGTTGCAGCTTGCAGAGCACACTTTGTATTGGAAACAAAAGCAGCCTGAAGCGAGAACTTTACACAAGCTATAGCGTACGTCATTCTGATTGGTACTAAACCCACATTTTTAAGGTGCTTATGTATTTTAATTTAATTTTGGGTTGTTTTAATTCAAGATCTCTCAGACTTTAGATGACAACTCTCACAGAAACCACTCCTTAAAAGTGTGTTTTGTTTAGCCTCGAGCCTAATATTTACCTGCAACTCTATTTTATCTTATTACAACAGCAGAATCCCTGTAACGAGGGTGAAATCTAGTTCAGCTGCACAGTTAAGTTGATTACCATTTCTTCTGTAAACCATCTGGAATAACATCTGTTCACAGAGGTCTCAGCCAGCTGAATAAAAACTGTACTGTGCCTTAAAATGCATCCTCCCCATTTTTTTCAAGACTTCTTATTTAAGTACTGGGATCAAAGCTAATTTTGTCCAGTATAAGATGTTTTCAATTTTTGTACATTTGTCACCTGTCATTTCTGTTTCTGATTAATTGTTAGCTAGCCAATGATAAGTTTAATGTGAAACTTCAAAAGTTTTTAACACAGGAAGAGTGACCCGTTCGTTTTCTGGTGCTGCAGAAGTTCAGGTTATTTTTAACTGTGGTCACCTCTCTGTGTCATGGTTCGAAACATTTCTGAATGGTAGGTTTTATGTTTATTCAAACGTAACACTCTTCTCATTCTTTTTGCTTTTATGGATGTTTCCATTTCACTATTTAGCAGAGGGTAAAGACCTTTAGAGGAGTGGTAGCATTAGATCTGGGCAATATGGCCTAAAAATAAAATCTCTGATTTAATAAAAAAAAAATTTTGATTTACTGTAAAGCCATAATAATTCAGCTACGGAAGCTTTGTGGGGGCCAAAAATGTGCCATTACACAAAAACCGGATTAACTTTTTTTTAATCCCCTGCATCAACAAATTTGATTTAATTAATTCAATCAATTTTTTTATTTCTTTTTTTTGCCCAGGTCTAGTTAACATCAGTGTAAATCTGGTATCGGGTCGTGTGAGATTCACTTGCTGTGACAACCTCAAGAGAAAATACAATTATTGTATTCACATAATAAATTTTAACTAAGATAGAGAATATTATTTATTTGGGTGGCACTCCTTTATTTTCTTAACAGTTAATATTTTTGGGGGGTTTTTTGTTGCCAGAAATATTTCCAAGCAGATGAATTTTCCAATAGCAAGGGAAAAGAAGGATCAAAAGGAAATGGCCCTTATTATTCCTAATTTCAGTCTTAAATTACAAATAAATGGAAGAGTTATAAAAACATGTACCACCCTCAGAGTTGGCATGACTGTAATCTGACCTATTAAACTTAAAAGGATTTTGAACCATGCTGTAAACATGATTATTTCTGTTGTGAAGTTGGCATCTTTAACATGGGAGTCAATGCAAACTTGCTCCTTTCTGTAACCAGCCCCCATTACAAGAGGGGGGAAAATTCAGTTTTTGTCACTTCAGGGTTGGCTTCACATTTGGCCGGTGGAGTTTGCCGCTTGCTGCAGACCCATTTTGTCTCGTTCTTCTAGCAGCTTTGAAACAGTATCTTATTAAAATCTCTGCAAAACTTGATTCCCCGTTTTCGGGCTTTGCCTAGAGTAAACCGAGTGCTTTGCTGTGTCCATAACGAAACTGAGAGGAATGCACCCTGGCCACTCTCTGCTGTGACACCCAGTCAGCTGGCATGCTAGCCACGATGAATACGCCAAAGCTAAGGTGGTCCAAATAAATGTGGCTCAGCTTCTGCTCTGTCTCCGCTCTGTCTGCACAGCTGAGTTACTACGACACTGATGACAGGCATACCTGGCTGTCGTTTTCAGGCTTGGTAGGGCTTACAAACTTGGCAAAGGTAACATCTTCATGACACTATGATGTTATTTAGAGATTAAATACAGGCTGAGCACGTGAAGCAGTAAAACCTAGTCAGAGCCTGTGCTAACAGCAGGAAGGAGGAGCCGATTATACCCCTCATACACCGTTGTGATACCACTCCCTTAGTTGGGCATGCCTGTGTTGATAAGAGCTCAGCTTTCTTCTTTTCACCTTATATTGGATTCCTTAGCCGACTGAAGACTGCTATTGGTGCTTCCTTGTTTGTGTAAGTAATACCTCTTGCTTTAGAGCCAGCGTAGCAGCAGAGGAATAAACGCGTAACCCCCAGCCTTTTATTTTAACCCTTCCCTCCCCTCTCTGTCATGACCCTCTTCTTTGCACCAACTGTTGTGGGTTTCCTTGAGCCTGACTGTAGAGTTAAGAGCGGTAGTTCCTGCCTGGCACACTGTACTGTGTTTAGCTTTTTCTTTCTCTGTTGCCATCTCCTCTTCATCTCTCGGGTATACAGATTTGTCTTTTTCTGAGGTATGTCTCACCTCTGTGTTAACTTTAAAATGCAAAGTTTGTAATTCTCCGCGCTGTGTTTAATTTTAGGACAGGGATTTTCTGTTGAGCATAACTTGGCAATACATATCTTATAATATATTACACACATTTTGAATAGTTCTTTTTAGATGTTCAGTCAAAAATCAAATAGAAGAACTTACTGTTGTTGATTTTAAGATATATTAAGATAATTCAGGTCTGCTTAGTTTTTACTAAAACAAGTTTTCAGTAACACAACGTGTTCTCTTTATAGAATCCCCTATAATGTTTTATGTTTACCTACTGTTTTTGCTCCTGTTCTTCTCAAAATACTAAATAATCTTAGATGGGGAAACCTCTGCATGGTCGCACATTTGAACTGGTGCTCTTGGATTTAAAAGACTGTTGCCAGGGAAGGGTCATAAAGTAATCAAAGGAGTGGCTGTGATGACCTACATGATTCAACTTTTACAGCTTCAAATCCTCTGATGTCAGCGCACAAGGGCATTTGACAGATTGCGAAAGAAGCAGTAATTACTTGGTGGTGGTTTGCAAACAATGCAGGATGAGTTGAACATTACTCACAATGAATACGTGGTCAAGTACATGTCTTTATGGGGGAGCAGACATGATCGCTCTATGCTAAAAGGAACTAAAACTATAAAGAGGAAGTTTTAGATAACACTGACTGGGTGTTCATCTGTCTTCTTGAAGTAGGCAAAAGAGTTTCTTGAACTTAAGGAAGCTGAGAAAGAAAACAGAATGCCGATCCTGATGGCTTCTGTTGAGACCATAAAAGTGTTTCATTTGTCTTTTTTGTGAGGCTTTGATGTCCAGTTTCTCTTTAAAAACTATAAGATGTTAAAACTGTAAGAACCACTATAAAAATATTTTTTATTACCCTCCTGATCTTAGTTGGTTGTAAATTGTACAACGCCTTGTTTTTACTTCTTGTCAGGTGAAATAGATTCATTGGTTGGTTGGTTAGTTGGTTGGTTGGTTGGTTGATTAGTGGTCATAATTTATATTAGGAATAGAGGTGATGTCACACTGTGTGAGAGAGAGGGTTCAGTGTAAAAGAGGGTTTTACAATATCAATTTTTGTTTTATTTTAAAACAAAGAATAAATAATTACAAAGCAGATATTTAAAACTCTCCTAAACATCTTATATGAGCAATCTCCATGGTTAGCAATAACTTACCGGAACTTTGAGATTCTGAAAAGGCTGCCAGATCTAGCATGTTTGCCAGACAAGGGTTGAAAGCGCAAATGGACAAAAATCTGGGTCTTCTTCTCTTTTTGCCTGAATAAACCACAAGCATCTCTCAATATTTTGTAAAAAATAGTTTTCCTATTTTTAAACTGGTACTGAAAATGGCTAACCTTAGCTTTGTCTCCACTGAGCAGAACGGTGCAGCTTGGTCCGCTCTGCGTATTCAGTATAGCGTTTCCATCGCCAGCTGGACTCTCACCATCATACTAGGACAGCAAGAATCATGATACAATAAAACATAACAAATACATCAAGACAGCAGCTGGTGCTTGTTTTTTTTCTCTTTCTTTTCACATATTTTACAGCTGTATTTCTGAGTGGGCTCTGTTCAGCGAAGAGAAACAAATTCTGCGTACAATGAAGTGAGATAAAACAGCAGCACTGGAGTTTATTTCTCGAAAAACACTGATGTTTTTCATTCCCCCAACCAAAGCACTGTATTGTGTGATGCCAGTAGCTCCGCCCTAACCATATTGGACCAATGTCTTATGGACCTACAAACTGATGGGGGGCCATTAAGTACAGGTCTGCTATAGAAACAGACCAAAAGGACAGGTCCAAGCTGCACCATAATGTTCAGTAGATTTAAGGCTTTTGAGCCTCCTTCCAATACTAACAACTTCCTCACCAAAGAGTTTTGTGGCGCTAATATTTGGTATATTCGCAGAAAAGCTGAATTTGTGGTGTTTCTGGTGGCCAGTGCTCTGGTGAGGGTCAATCAAGCTGAAAATCATAAGATTCTAGTCACCAGCATATTTCTTGGTCCATCTCTCATGTTAATAATGACTGGTTTTAGTTTACTGTTTTTTGTTTGAAACTAGAAAAGGATTATTAATTTCTTTGGTTAAAGCAAGCAAAATAAGTGACCATCCTAAAACACTTCTCATTTTATCAAATATATCTAGTTACTTTGTACTGAAATTACCTTATCAGAGAAAAGCTAACTTTAATGTGTTTTTTGATGTGTTATTTTTTTTAGATGCTTTGCTGGCGGACCTTGAGTCCACAACATCCCACATTTCCAAAAGCACACTTTTTTTGCCTGACGAAGCCGCTTACTCCTTCCCTGTTGGGGTTCAGGACCAGCAACACATCCGCTCTCCATCTCAAGTGCCGTCAGAGAGAGGTCTGAATGGAGTAGATGACTCAGAGGTAAGGGAAAGCACACAGGAGGTGTCGTTGTGTACTTCCAAATTTGAATGCAAATTGTTCAGTAAAGGAAATTGCATGGCTTCACAGAGGAACCATGTGTAAATTAGTCAAGTCATTGGTCAATTACTTAAACTGACTCAATCTTTTTTTTTTTCAGTCCTTCAGCTTAGCTCAGAAAAGTCCTATTGCTAGAGAAAGCAGCAGTCCAAACCAACCTGGCGGTGAGGAGGACCACGTTTACAGGTTAGATTTATCCATGGGGGGCTTAATTAGCTTTTTGCTCATAAAACTTTACATGGTAGAGACTTTATTGTTCAAGTAGACATTCCCCCTAATTATACAAGAGCTTATTTTAATGTTCGACATAGCACTGTGCTAGAAAAGTCATTAAAATATAGATTTTTTTTTTAAAGTGTAGTTGCTAAACGATGTGCTTTTGTTGTCAACACGGTTCAGTTTCCCTAACAAGCAGAAGAACAGCGAGTCATCATCATCACTGACTGCCATGAACTCATCGCTAGGCAGCAACCTGTCTGAGCTGGACCGTCTGCTGCTGGAGCTTAATGCTGTCCAGCAGAGCACCCCTGCCTTTCCCACAGAAGGTGCTTTTTATTATTTCTCTTATTTCTCATAAAGGGTGGACGAGTCACCATTTAACTTAGAAGACTTCTGCTTTCGTGGTTGGGTGATTCTGTTTCCTGTGCTATATTTTCTTTGTTCTCTTATTGTTTTTGTGTTTACAGTCCAATTCTTATGAACACAAAAGATTGAAAGTACGCTCTTTTTTTCCCCGCCTTCTTTTAAGAAGTAGCTCCACCACTGCCTGCAAGTAGTAGCATCCGTCACATCCAGGAGAATGGACTCTCTGCTCCAGGTAAGGCCCCTCCACCAACCCTGGAGAAGCAGAAGCACGGCGTGGCAGTTCGAGGATTAGAGAACGCACGGCCGAGTGTGGAGAGCCTTCTTGATGAGCTGGAAAGCTCTGTGCCCTCACCCATGTAAGAGCAAATACATATGGGTGATGACTTGTCACAGTTAATTAAAATAAGTCAATTTGGGTGATTTTTTTATTTTCCTGTTTTAGTCCCACACCCTTGGTGGTCTCAGATGATGGACATGCAGACACCATGTCTCAGCAACAAGCCAGAATGTCTGCGTCTTCTGCCACACGAGAGCTGGATGAACTCATGGCTTCCCTCTCTGACTTCAAAGTCCAAAGCAATGTGAGTGGGGTTCAAACGTGGGCAGACTGGCTAGTTGAGATTTTCACACTGGTCTCTGATAGAGAGGTACATTTAGCTTTAGTGTTCTCTCACACTAACCATGAAATGAGACATATGGTTTCCTTTATCTGTCTTACTTTGTTTTACTGACATGCACATGGAAGGTTTTCTAATGTTATACCATTTTCTTTATCCGCAGTTAACTTCCAGCTATAAAACATAATCACACCTCTGTAAGGTTTAATTTTGTCTTGTACCAACAGTATTTTCATCACTTTTATGTGAAGAGTTGTGGTCAAACATGCCATTCATAATCAAACAGTAAAGTTGCTACAATGAGCACGATGAGCATCTATTTCTTCGCTCACTGTGCATATCCCACTTTTACTTTGTCTGCTTTACTGCAGCCAGCATTTGTTTACTGTCTGTGTGACACTCTAGGTCAACAGGAATTATACAAACATGAAAGGGTGTCAGGGAGTTGAAAACACTTCATTCAATAAATAGATTTTCCGATTGACATGTAAACAACAATAAAGGCTCCCATTCTGGTTAGGATATTAGCTCGAAATTTGCCAAAAGCTTGATTTAGATGAACATGTGAATGTACTGACTGAATAAATACAGTATACAACTTACACTACATGGGATGTAAAAGTTTGTAATGTGACAAATTCTTACTAACGTACTTTATTTATTTTTTTCAATTGTGTGACCTTTGTATGTCTGAGGTCATCTGTAGAGCCAGAATGGCATTAAATTTTAGTCATTCAAACTAGGGCTGGGCAATATGGCCTCAAATCTATATGGCAAAACAATCTAAAGTAACTATATATATTGCGATATATTCTTTTTTTTATCCATCCATCCATCCATCTTCTTAACCGCTTATCCAATTCAGGGTCACGGGGCAGCTGGAGCCTATCCCAGCAATTATCAGGCGTTAGGCAGGGTACACTCTGAACAGGACGCCAGTCTGTTGCAGTCTGTTGCTTTTTTTTATTTATGTGAAAATAACTGCTAATGAACATTGTCACTTTCCAGATACATTGCAGCAGAACAAGAACTTCAAAAAGGTTAAGAATACCTTTGAAAGACTATTTATTTTGCAAAATGCAATGAAAAAAAATTCTCACAACATAAAAATGAAGATATTTTAAATCAAATTAAAGCAAAATGTTAGGAAATAAAGCTCAAAATTCTCTGCTCGCCTGATTACTTCTTTATGAATTTAATGTCAGACAACAAGAAACCTGCACATGCTTAAAGTTCAACAGGTTTCTTTTCCGTTAAATGATCAACTGTCAATATCTAGAGTAAAGACAAACACTGAACATCAGTATTTATCCTCCTTACGTACCTGAAGTATGAAAGGGCAGCTTGACGACATCATCAAAATGTGTAATGCTATGTTAAGACCGCAAGCTTTGTCAGCGTCAGGCAACGCTCATAAAGCGACTAGTTCGATGCATACACACAGAAGATACATTTTTAAGCTGAAGCTTGCGAAGCTCGTAGGCGGGCCTTTCTCTGCTGAATGTTTTAAACACTCCAGGATCGTGGTTGGCTAGGCAGCGTCGATGTCGGGCAACATCACTACAGTGAGACGCTCTGATTGGTTGTGGTGCTGCATCAAGAGCGTTAGGGCTGTCAAAAGTTCAACTAGCTGAAGTTCTGCGTTTCTAGCGTTATGAGCTTTAAAGCTTGAAACGCAGGAAAAGCTTGAAAAGTTGACGGAGCCAATGCTCACAAAGCGCCGCAGAGACCGCGACGCTCCTCCAACGGCCTCAACCATAGACTTAACATGTAATCTTGAAGTTGCTGATGGTGACAAAGCCAGCGGTCTGAACGCAGAATTAGTGCGGTATGGTGGTATAGTCTAAATCTCTACCTTTGGCTAAATTTATATAATTTATATCTTATACCTTTTATATTGCCCACTACTAATTCAAACTCAAATTTTTATGTATTTTATAATTTAATAAATGTCTTCTGTATGACTTTGTCCACTGATTATTTCCTTCAGCTCACTTCCTATTGTCTTGCCCTCTTTTCTCTATCACTGTCTGTTGTCTTTGTTCATCATCTTCATTACATCACTGTTCCCGACTCAGTCTGGCTCTCAGTTGTCTGTCAATCAGGAATCTGGTGACCCTCTTTTGGGTGCTGGAACACCGGTTTCCCAAGCTGTAGCAGTAACTCCTCAAGATACTCCTCTACTTTTGGGCTCTACTTCCCCTTTTTCTACACCTCTTTCATTGGAACTTCACATAGATGAGGATGGTTGCTCAGTTCCTACATCAAGTGGTTCAGCTGTAATATTAACAACATCTAAGAGTCTTCAGTACTCCCAAATCCAGCAGAAAGATCACGATGGAGCTGTCACATCTGAAGTCTTACATTTGGAGAGTGTAAGAGTCTCCAGTTCTTTGAAGCCCCCAACCCAAACTGAAGTTAGCAGTCCTGCACATACCTTAATAACAGAAGCTTGTAAAGACACTGCTGCTAGGAGCTCGAGTCCATCCGCTGTACCCAAGATTCCAATTAGTCATTCTAAACTCCCCAGTCCCAGTAAAGCAAAAAGCCCCAATCCTGCTGACATAAAATCACAAAATCTGGCATCTGAAACCCTTAGTCCTGAAAAGGTTACAAAGTGTGAAAGTCCAGTGATAGTGCCAACTTCTCTGGAAGCACTTCCTAGGACATCTAGTCCCATAACCCTTCCTAGGCTTTCAAGTCCAGTTCCAAAAAGTGCAAGTCCATTGAACGTCCCATCTCTCTCCACCCCTCTGTCTATCCCAAGGAGTGCTAGTCCTGATACAGTTGGACGAAGTTCTAGTCCTGTGACTATTCCATTTCTTTCTTGTCCTGTTCCAAAGACTGCAAGTCCCTTGACTCTTTCTCATAAATCCACTTCTCTAATGTTACCCAAGAGCTCTGGTGCTGAAGCGATCCCAAGAAATTCCTCCCCGGTAACACTTCCAAGGCTTTCAAGTCCGGTAACAGTTCCCAAGATTGACTCTTGGGTTCCTAATAGTAGTCCTCAAGTCTTTCGAAAAACATTCACTACCTCAGGCACCAGTAGCCCAAGAGCTTCTCCAGTTTCTCTTGCTACTGCACCAATAAACACCCCATGTTCCCCAGAAAATGCAGGCGATGTCTTGGATTTAACTTGGCCATGCCGGGAACCTTTACTGGATGACACCTTAGATAAAATCCTCACTCCTGATTCTGATCGACTGACTGAGAACCAGCCTCCTGTCTGTGTTGGTCCTGGTGAAGAAGACCAATCCTGGGAGGAGGAAGATGGAATTTACCCTGAGTTTAGCAGAGAGGGAACCTTGACACCCATGACTGAGTCCAGCTGGATTGACGAGTGCTTCACCCCCTCCTCCTGCCCAGGAACACCAGATGCAACGCTGGACCTGCCGATACAGCAACCCTCCGCTGTGGATCGACTGTCTGCTTCTGGTCAAGTAGGCATCTCAGCTCTCCCAAAATAAGCTGCTGTCGTGAAACTGATAAGAATCTCAGAGCTCATATGGCATTTCTATAACTTTTTCTCAAACAAGCAAAATTATTCACCTCTGACAAAAACAACGCAATTGTTGCCATAAGAATTTCCCAATACTTTCTGACTAACTTTCCCTAAAGACTGATAAAAGCTTATTTTCGGAGAGCAGTTTGCTCAGGTCTCAGAGGAGTTGTGAAATGGTGCAAACATGTTGAGAGTTTCTTCATTCTTTGCGGTGTGATGCATGTGGTGTCATACAGCAATCACAGAATGGCTTGGGGGAAAGGTTTTGACACTGATGTTGAAAGCTTTGCTGAAAGGCTTGATGCACGCCTATACTCGCTTTTCTTGGACGTTAGTCTGTTTATAGGGCTGCTTTTCAAACTCTGGTGGCTCAGACAGAAGCAGATCGTAAGATTACTGGTTATGCTCATGGATTTCTCAATGTTTGCCGTTTGGTTTCTTGATGCTAGGCCTTGCGTTAGCACCTATAGAAAGTTGGAAGAGTAATTTGTCAAGGTTTTATTGAGAGATGCACTGATCTTGTTTTTTGTTTTTGTCAGGGCAGATAAGTTACAAAGGAGATTCTGTAGACCAATGTTTTACCATTACAACAAAGCTGAAATGATTAAGGATTATCCATATATTGGCATTTAGTGTGGTATTACTAACTGTAGACATCCCTTTCCAGATCAACTAAATCTTTTTTTTTTTATTCAGTCTCTTTTTCAAGCATTAATGAACTGTCTTAATCATATATATCAGAAACGGACATTTTAACGCCTGTTGGTGTTTTCATGCTCTTGTTTTCACACACTGGACACACACTGGACACAATATATTGTACAAAATACAGTAGGGCTGCAAACGATATCACAAATATATAATCATCACAATATCAGTGTGTGCAATGTTATAATGGCAAATGACTGTTGCCTAAAATACTCCATGTGTTAAAATATGAATTTTTCTTATGCTAAAGTAATTTTTAGCCAGTTGGACAGAGTCTCATAGCAGCAGATGCTAAGTATTGGCGCTTATGAATTATGTCTTCACTGATGAGGAAAAAGCTTTTTTAAGTTTCCAGCCAGATGCTCACTGGTCAGCAACAGTCAAGCTGAAATATGGCCTCTTCGCCCGCAGATTTCTCAGTGCATCTCTAACTTTAGCAGTCCAGCATGCCTTAGCTTAGATTTGATAGTGAGAGCTGTAGTTAAATTTAAGGTTGCAGTGTTTTGGCTTTTAACTGTCATTAAACGTTTGAATGGAAAGTATTTTGGCTGCTATAGCTTGAAGCAAGTGCTTGAATCTTTTGCCTCTGTGATGAGTCTATTGTCTGGTACTGTTGACCTTGCAATGCAACATGGGATTTACTGATACATGGCATGATCCTGGCTTCCCACACCTCCTTATTGTCCATTCTCCAGCTCAAGTCGGTTATCCGCCGCACCAAAGAGACACCCAACGTGCATCCGATGTACAGGGAGGGACTGCTCAGACGTAAGATGGGACCAATTATTGTTAATAAAAGCAACTCTCAAGATCGGCTTATTGAGGAGCTGCAGGGAAAGCTGGGGATTGGGCGAGTGGAGCGCAGGCGGAAACAACAGCCAGATGATTGGCTGACGGAGGGAGTCATCGTTATGTCCAACCCGCAAAGAACACGGGAGGAGGGGATCCAGCCAGCTGTGGATAAGGTAGACAGACAGCAAGGAACTTTATGAGGATCATGTTCTGTCAAGTTGGACATTAACTTTCTGGTTTTGGATTTTTTAACAAGCTTAAGTTCATGTTTTTTCAGTTCTATCTGCATTCCTGTCCTCTCTGTCTCTTTCCTTTTTCCTTCTTTCCACCAGATCATCATCCCTCCCGAATCACCTGCCCCACAGAGAAAAGTCCTCCCTTCTCCACAATCTCACCCAGCACCCAAAAAGCCCCCACCAGTCAAGCAGATACCCCCACCTCTACCTCCGCCACCTCCGACCCCTCCTCCTCCACGAGAGCCCACCCCTCCACCCCCCAAGGAGCCTACTCCTCCACCACCCAGGGAGCCCACACCTCCACTTGTCTTGCCCCCTCCGTCACCTAGTCCCCCACCCAAGCCCGTCACTCCACCCCCACCCCCCAAGGTCTTTGTATCAGTGGGTTGTCAGACTGAGTACGACCCCATCTTCCCACCAATGCAGGCATGGCTCACCTCTCATACTCTCTCTCAGCGTTCTTTAAATTCAGAGTTTGTTTTGCTTGTTTCCATATTTATTAGCTTAAGATTGTAATTTAGCGGGCTCTGTTTTTGGGCTTGAGGTCAAACTTTGTCAGAAATCCAGCCGGTCCAGGTTACAAGTGCTTGTGACTCTTTGAGTAGAGAGACTGAGCCCCTCTTCTAATTCTGACATCCGACGGCGCCAAGAGCGGGGTGTTTGGAGTCGAGGGGAGAATTTAAGAGCTTAGGGGAAAGCAGACAGTAACTCCCCAAAGTTCCCATTGCACTAAGTGTCCTGCCGCACTCAGGAATGGTAGGCCTGCGGTGCAAGCGAAACCTAATCTGCCACATGACAGCACAGTTACCCCCACATTTATAGCAGGACTTAAGTCAACAGGTCCCATGAGTTTAGATACCGGTTTATTGATGATAAAAAGCTATCCTTTAGTCCACTTTTTATTTGTTAAAGTTTTTGGAGAGTACTTGTGGTTGTTGCTTAATACAAGTAGCTTTAAACCCTTTCCTGAATTAGGATGTTTGTTAATGGCATCAGAGGTGAGAAGGTCATTTGTGTAAAAGAGAATTCATGGAGCAGAGGTGCTATTTTCTCTCTCAGAGGAATGTGGGAGTCCTGAAGATCCAATAACCACACCATCTGAGAAGGTCTGAGTTTGCTAACATTGCAGCAGCCCACTGCACTCACACACAATGTTGATATCATAGAATCATCCTAAAGGTCTGTTATGAAAACGTAGGCTTTATCCAAATATATTTAGGTATTACAACACCCATAAATGAAGTGATGTCACAGCTTCAATTAAATTTATTGTTAGGATTTCCTCTTGGTCCTGAGGGTGGTGTGAAAGCTATTAAAAACATGAAATAAGTGCAATAATATAAAGTCTAGACGGTGAAAAGAGACCGGTATAACCTGTCTGCTTCCCTCACTATTCACTACAGGATCCTTAGAGGTTTGCAAAACAAAAGAATAAAAACAAGAATAAAACGTAAGATTTGATAGATTGTCTCAAAAGATTGATTTTTGTTGAGGGAACGATGGTCAAAAGTTAAGCGTAGTTGCAAATAACTTGAGGGTTTTGTTATGGTGCCAACAACTACTGGCAATACAAGCCAATAATGTATTTATTTATTTATTTTTTGTTGAAGGAAAATGTTCCCAAATGGATGTCATGCAGTGTTATCTATGTCTCTGGTTAAATGAGGTACAAACTGTCAGACGTTCTGATAAATAATTTATACTTGCAACTTTAGCGAATTCTTTTATGCACAGCAGCCATAACGGACGCTGAACTCAGGGCTGTTCAGAGACCGTAGCTGCTGGAAGTCCTGATTCAATTTGTTATATATCAGACTGAAAAGACAGAAAATCAGACTTGGGAATACAAACTAATTGTGCTATAATGCAGAAGTAAGAGGTCTCTAATTTAGCTAAGACTTTCCTGTTTCTCTCTTGTTTTTTCCTTAAACAATTTCTAATTTCCATTTGTTAGATTCAATCCCAAGGGAAGGCCTCATCCATTGCTCCTGCAAAACCAGCCAACAAGTTGGACAACATGTTGGGAAGCCTGCAGTCTGACCTTAACAAACTCGGAGTCCAGACCAATGCTAAGGGGGTCTGTGGTGCCTGCAAGAAACCAATTGCTGGACAGGTAACGACAGAGAATCTCCCTGTTTGCATTCAAGCTGTTTCGTCCAACACAGCAGAAAAATGAAACTCCATAACGAGCAGATTACATGCGTTGTAAAAAAAAAAAAGTAATTTACATATATATTTAGCCACTACGGCTGAACAAAGAGTAATGTTTTGCCGTTGTCAAAGTTGTTTGACAACTGCAGTCGAAAAAAGAAGAAAAAAGTCCATATTCATTACCATTATATTCCTGATGGTAAATATTTTTATCTGACGTGTTTTAATTGGTATACTTGCTATAGAGCTAAATGGTTTTAGCTTTCTTGCATAGACCTACCTGTTATAGGTCAGGATTACCTTACAGAATCTTACAACAACTCTACGCTTATCTTACAGCTGCTGAAAATGCAGTTCTCAAAATGATTGGGTAGTTTCATGGTGGCAGAGGCAAACATGCCCATTTGCTGATTTATAGATGCAAACTGTTGAGCAAAATGAATCTATTACTCTTTTAAGACACAACCATCATGAAAAGAAGTTTGCACAACATATTTATTTGGCATAATTAAAGGGTTGTGGATGATGGAAGAGGCATCAAAGCCCAACAATCAATTGATAGTCCTGTCATAGTTGGCTAACCACTTTGGTTAGTTGGATACATATTGAGATGGAGCTTGCATTCTCTACTTTATTAAATAGCTTAACATGCGCACAAAACTTAGAAACCCGATCAGACATTTCTCCAGAAATCTCTCACTTGACCTACATTCAGATTTTTAAAGCATTTTTTTTTCTCTGGTCAAGGACTATATGTGTTACCTGCAAGGGTTAATCAGCAACTCATAAAAGGGCTACTTTGAGTTTTAGCCTTTGAATAGACATATGCTACTGCCTGCAGTAATCCCACCACTTCTTGCCGAGCTGCGCTGCGGGGTTTTTCTCTCGCCGAGCGAAGCTCATCACATTTTAATGCACCATGTCTCCCCACACCAGGTGGTGACGGCCATGGGCAGAACGTGGCACCCGGAGCACTTTGTGTGTACCCACTGCCAGGAAGAGATTGGCTCCAGAAACTTCTTTGAGCGTGACGGGCAGCCCTACTGCGAGAAAGACTACCACAGCCTCTTCTCACCGCGATGCCACTACTGTAATGGACCCATACTGGATGTTAGTAATGCACGCATTTAAGCATCCGCATACACTCACACACATACATATATATTGTGAGCACCCAGTTAAGGATATTTATTTATTCATAAACTAATGGATTAAGAGCTCAGTGGAAAAACCAGTAAATGGTGTTGTTTGTCCTAGTCAGGCATAGTGTCCTGGAAATGTATAAAATGAGGTCACTTCAACTTCTCTTTTGTATGTTAAATATAGTCCTCCATTTTTGTCAGACTATATTTAAAAAAAATCGAATCAGATAACACTCCACTATTGAAGTTGTCACAATTTCTCATATAACAACCAGGCTTCCATATACTTTATTAGGATTTGATTTTATTGATCAACAAAGAGTAGTGCATAAATCTGGAGTGAAAATGAGGTGCATGGTTTGTGAGTTGATTCTTTTTTCTTTTACAGAAAAAGATAGGAAAACTGTGGTGTTCTATGTCAGAAAATTGTAGAACTACCTTTCACTGCAGTAACACCTACAAGCCGTTTAGCTTTACATTTCTACACGTTAAATGTTTTGCCAAAACTTCTTTGCAAAATAGCTCAGGCTCAGATTAGGTGTTTTGAGCTACTCTAAACCATTCATTGGTAACAATTAGATTACTCACAGATGGACTCTGTTTCCTGATAAGGTCACCTTTAAAAGTGCTTGGTTGCTAAAGACTTTGTTTATGAAAAGGAGCTGGACACAACACATCACAGTTTTAGATTTTTATTTCGTGTTTAAAATATTTTAAACCTGTATATCATTTTCCTTCTCTTCACCATTAATAACTACTTTATGCTGGTTGATAGTACATAAAAAATACATTTAACTTTCTGGTTTTAATGTGTCAAAATATGAAAAGCTTCAGGGATATGAATATGTTTGAAAGAAACTTGTGATTGTTTGGTGTTGGTTTCAGTTAGTAACAAGAATTTCAGCTAAAAGTCTCAACAAATACATGAACAGGTCACTAGTTTTTCTAGAGTTTTCCACAAGCCTAACATGCATTGATACAGACAAACTCATATGTCCGCGTCACTGCCTGTTCCCCTCTCGTCTCTCTTGTCAGCACTCACTCTTATCTTCATGGTGACACACTCCCTTTGGGTGTTTTTTTTCCCCCAGTCACTCTGCTTACACACACAGACACAAACACACAAAGTGTCAGAGGCTTTTTGCAGGGAAGCAGGCAGTGGATGGTGGACTTTAACCTACAGGAAGGCTGACATGAGTCAGTGCCAAGGCTTTCTAACTGATCCTCAAACACTGCTTGACTTCCTCATTTATGTACTCAGAACACTACTGAGATTATTATTTGATTAAATAAAAAAAGTCATATCTAATATGCCTCTGCTATAACTGATTTAGAATTGCATTGGTCAGAAATTGTACGCTGTGCTCTATTGCTCCTCCTGGTGGAGATGTAAATGACTTTCAGATCTCTGATAGAGAACCTAGCAACACACTCATAAAGTTAGTAATTATTGTTCTACTGCAGAAATTTAGCATTTAAGGAATGTTTCAACCTTGTTGTGATTTTTGAGTGTTGCTTTGAGCTGTAGCTACTGATAGATGCAGTTAAGACAGAAAACGTGGCCAGTCTTTGTGAACTCGCTCTGACCTCTCCTGGCCTCTTTGATCATTTATTCTCTCATGACACACAGACATCCTCATCATTCAAATTTCTCCTTGTTTAAACCTTTTTATAGATGGAGAGAAAGTGACCATTTGTCTCTTTGATTTTGCAGAAAGTCGTGACCGCTTTGGACAAGACCTGGCATCCAGAGCACTTCTTCTGTGCTCAGTGTGGATCCTTTTTTGGACCAGAAGGTTGGAGCAACACCCACTAGCAATCATATTCATAATAATTATTATTATTATTATTGCTATTATTATTATTATTATTATTAAAGAGGAACAGCAGTTTTCATTGTGCTTATGTCTTTGCTGATGTTTAGGTTTCCATGAAAAGGATGGAAAGGCGTTCTGCAGGAAGGACTACTTTGACATGTTTGCTCCTAAATGTGGCGGCTGTGCCCGGGCCATCCTGGAGAACTACATATCTGCCCTAAACTCACTCTGGCACCCTGAATGCTTTGTCTGCAGGGTGAGCCACTGGGTGCATCCCAAGCAAATTAGATTAAAAGATCTCTTTGATAAATGTCACATTTCTAACCTTTATGCGTCCTTCAGGCATTTATATTTTTCACAAGACGTACAGTGTCTTTTGAAACTAGAGAACGCTTGCATTTGCTTTGCAGTTGCTACTTTTGTGGCTTAACCACAAATGTTTGTGTGTTAACTAGATTTTATGTGATAGATTAATGCAAAGTAATGCTGAACTGGGCAATCAAAGGAAAGTTAAACATGATGTTTTACATTTTTTGTATATAAATGAAATGTGTAAAGAGTTGCATGCATTTATATTCAACCACCTTTACTCTGATGCACCTAAATAAAATAAAAAACAACTGCCTTCAGAAAATGCTAAGTAGTAAATAGACTCCATTTGAGTGTAGTTTAATCTCAGTATCTGTTCTGTAAAGGCCTCAGAGGTTTGTTAGAGAACATTAGTGAACAAACAGGTTTGTGAAAACAAAGGAACAAAACAGGTCAAGGAGGATGCAGAAGTTTGAAATAGGGTTAGTTTATAAAGTAGTATCTTAAGCTTATAAGATCTCATGGAGTACAGTTTAGTCTAATCATCTGAAAATAGAAAGAGTGTGGAAGAACTGCAAGCCTTCCAATATGTGGTCCTTTAGCTAAACATGACAAGCTGGAAGAGGAGAAAATGAATTACAGAAATAGCTAAATCTGTTGACTGGGCCTGTATTAAACCTGCACCTCATAAATCTGGCTTTAATCGACGAGGCAAGTGGCCTTTTATTTGTTAGATTTGCAGTTTAACCACACGCCACATATGACAAGGGACACATGAAATATGCAAAGGGAGGTGCTCTTGTCAGAGGAGACCAAACAAACAGTATAAAGACTGCATGTAAAATGTAGCAATATTGTATTTGTGGCAGAACTGTGTAACATCCAGAACACACCACCCTTGTAGTGTAATATGGTGGTGGCCGCATCATCCTGTGGGGATAAGAAGCTGTTCCGAGTTGGTGGGAAGAGTAATGGCTCTAAATACAGGACAATCCTGGAGGAGAACCTGTAAGATTGGGACAGAGGTTCATCTTCCATTAGGACAGCAACTTTAAACATGCAGCCAGAGATACAGGGCATTAAAAAAGTACAGGTAACAGATGCTCTCCATTCAGTCTAACTAAGCTTGGGCTATTTCAGAAAGAACAATGGGCAAAAGGTTCAGTCTCTATAAGTTTAAAGCTTGCTGAGACAATCCCCAAAAGATGAAACGTTACAAAGTACTGTTCTGGTGGGGGGGATTAATAGAAAATACTGCATGGGTCCATTTGTTTCCACTTCATAAAAAAACATTGAAGTTTGTGGTTTTAACTTGAGAAATTTTTAAAGCGTATTTTGCCAGGCCCTGTGTCGCCATGAGCGAAGTCCTATATCAGTGGTGTGACAATGGATTTCTGACTCTCGTCTGGTTCATATGTTGGCCGGTTCAGATAAGTGTTAATTAGTTCCCCATTTACCGGGATTTACAGAAAGGAGTAATTGTGTCGTCACACACCGGACATTTAAAGACGTCGATTATAAAGATGTTTCTAACGAGCACAGGTGCATCTTGAAGTGATGATTAACTTTCAGAGGACTTTGCAATTAAACCCTCCATGCCAGACTCAGCTATCCGCTTTGTTTTGCAGGAGTGCTTCACACCGTTCATAAACGGCAGCTTCTTCGACCACGACGGCCAGCCGTACTGCGAGGCCCATTACCACGAGCGACGTGGCTCCCTGTGCTCCGGCTGCCAGAAACCCATCACTGGCCGCTGCATCACCGCCATGGGCAAGAAGTTTCACCCGGAGCATTTTGTGTGCGCTTTCTGCCTAAAGCAGCTAAACAAGGGCACCTTTAAAGAGCAGAATGACAAGCCGTACTGCAACGGGTGCTTCGTCAAACTCTTCAGTTAGACCACATGTCTGCTGAATGTGCAATGAGTTTGAGTTTGAATGCACAAGGGGAGTAATGCGCACCTAGATGTCTATGTGCATCTCTCTGATTTTTTAAAAACCCATTATAACAAGGGTAGAAATGTTTCTTATTGGGGATGACGTTGGATTTGCCACTTTTTACACTTTTACTAAAGACCTTTCAATGGAGCCCAAAGAGATTTTTATTTAGATTTTTTATTCCTTTGTGTGACAGGAACAAGACAGAACTATGTTACTTTCTCCTTGTTTGTGTGTAAATGAATAAGTTTGACCTGTAAAGTATTTTCCCCATTTAGCAGGGCAAGACCTTGCATCAATCGGTGGTTTTCCTGTGTTGACATAGTTTTCTGCAGA
Source organism: Apricaphanius iberus (assembly GCA_028564705.1). NCBI lineage: Eukaryota > Metazoa > Chordata > Actinopteri > Cyprinodontiformes > Aphaniidae > Apricaphanius > Apricaphanius iberus. The sequence goes on along the minus strand of JAPXFQ010000846.1, from coordinate 490,588 downwards.
TCTGAGTAGGGTGCTTGATTGCATGGACCACTGAGAGTAAATATAAACCGTGCTTTGGTGAGCAGTGTTTAGACACTGAGGGGTTATAAAAGATGTATTTTTCTATCTCTGAAAACTTCTGAGGTGCCATTTGGAATATCTGACCCAATTTTTATATGTAAACTACACAGACACACGTTCCACTTCAACTTCAATCTCACATTCAGACCATCTTTAAATGTATTTCATGTCGGTGTCAGTTATTTCATATTTTTCTACAGATTCCATATGTATTTTTCAAGTTTTTTTTATTTTCAACAATCATTTCACTTATAATTTTAGTATTTATAGATTGAAAAAAAACCACCAAAATAGACTGATTAGATTTGAAAGAGAACCTAAAGTTATTATCGTCCTGGCAAATCCTGATCTGCCCGTTTCTATCCCTAACCTTTATGAGATTTCTTAAAACTCAAGAGCATTGAAGAACATTTCTATAGTTATGCATGTATGGATGGAAAATTGTGGAAATTCTTAGATTAATGCATATAATAAATAGAATATAAAGTCCTAATTTTCAATATTTACCTGCTGATAATGAGACCAACCATCCAATCTTTGGATGATAAATTGGTGCATCTGTTTTAGCTCAATTATTTCATGACAAATGTTCTGAGTCAAGCTAGTTAACATTTACGGTGGAATTGAATGTCTCGATCTAAAGCATGCAGTTTCTTTTACCTGGAGATTAATAAGCATCAGCTGCCAGTTGCTGTTACAGAAATCTATATTTCTACACTTCTAATATGCTGAGCCTCGTCCGTTTCAATCATAAATGTATGTTTGTTCGTTTTGGATCACTTAAAGGCTCACTCTGGTATGCAAAGAGCTGGCTCTGTTAGCATGTAGCCTACTGAAGCGATAGTTGGTCTCATTCCTTGAACACAAACATAGACACATCACAGCGCAGAGGAAACGCAGCGTGCCGTGTCTTTGTTATAAATCAGCGCAAAGGTGGATGCTGGATGCTTGTCTTTACTGGTCAGGAATCAGAATGACACCTGAAATGGCAGCTTTTAGAACAGCTAGATTTAAACAAAGACTGTTGAGACAGTTTTCTGTTTTAAGCCTGAATTTATTTTCTTAAATGCAAGGAGACCAACCAGCATGGCGTTGTCTGGTCAGTGTCTGTCTAAAATCAAGCTTACTTCAGTTTTATACAGAATGGTTGATTCCCTCAGTAAATTTCCACTGGCCCCACACTAGAACAAAAGTCCCCCAAGACTATTCTAAGGCCCAAGACTTGGAATAAGAAAGACTAGGCTCTACTCAGGTTGGTCACACCTCGCAGTAGAAAAGATGTCTGGGGAGAGGGGGGATGCGGCTCTGTTCACGGTCCGATTGCTCAAAAAAGCTTGATTTAGATATGCATCTAAATATACTGAGTTACATTTAAATTGGGCTTTTGTTTCATTGCAGCCGACCCCCTCACAACATCTCTTAACACAAACCTGAGAAACACCTTGAGAATATTCCCTCCACAGACCCTAAACCAGGGCCAGGCCTTTAGAGAAAAATTACACGTTTTAGAACTGTATTTCATTCACCGCCTGTTTTTTTGCCTGAAATCAGCCATTGGATTTAATTCTTCAGTTTTCAACAGGATTGCCTTTAATTTTATAGTGTGCAGAAAGCCAATACAAATAAATCCATATTTAGGTTGATTTTAGGTGTTTTTCTGGTGCCAAACGTGTCAATGCAATAACGTCTCAGACACTGTGGAGCTCTTAAGCCTTTTCTGTGATTTTTGTTTTGTTTTGTCTGAGCTAAGCTCTGGGAGTCGTGCTTTATTTTTAACTGAACTATACACTGTAACAGACGAGAGGAGGAGATCATTACTGTTTAGCACACATCACGGCGTTCACATGTAGCTGATTGGGATGCAGTGGACGTAGCGTGAGGGCGTTGGAGGTCGGCGTCCCAGATTTACTTATGTTTGTTCATCTCTTGTTGAATTGCCTTACATTTTCTGCTTGTGTTTGAGATTGTATTAAAGCTTAACAAAGCTTTTTACTTTTAATCCAACTATGTGAACTTTGTAAATGGAGTCGCATTCATGTAGCGTTTTGCTATTTGAATTTCCACATGAGCTAGAAATATGTGTGGGTGAGGTGCAAGCCTTTGTGGGTCCTGATCACTGATTGGTGAATCTCTGCAAATAAATGGGAAAAAAATATAAATTTATGGCTGCTTTTCATCTCTGCCTTTTTAAGTTTTATTTGACCTTTGATTACTGCTGGGATACATAACTGATTGTTTGTTGCATATAACTATTTTAATTTCAGTGAAACTAGTTTATTTAAAAGCATGGAAATTGGCTAGATCTTATTTCCGATGGTTACCTCTACCCCTTTGTACCTAATTCATGTAGTGGCTAAAATATTCCACTGAGAAATGGGACACTGTCAAATAGATTCATGCAATCATTACAAAACTTTTACTTTCTCAAACTAATTTCATTTTTCTTTGAGGACTACTAGCTTGCTAAATTCCCCTACTTTTATGCCATCTGGACCATCTTAGTTCAGTTCTCTTAAGGTTTGAAACATCTTAGCAAGCCTTTTTTTTTATAATCCCATGAATCTGTTTTACGTAACAATTCAAAAATAGAAAAACATGACACTGAAGTATTAGTAAGAGTTCCAGGAAGATGTCGGCTGTAATAAACCCATATTTATCTCACCTTCTCGTCCTTTAATATGACCACAATGTCTTCGCCACCATTGAGCTTTCACTTTATCAGTTTGGGTCATTTCTGGTGCAGTCTACTGAAGCTCTGAAACAAAGTCTGGATACATGGCTCTAATACAACCAAGAAGTCTCCTCTATTTCATAAAGGTCAACTGGCAAAATAAGGATCAGAATCACGACAAATGTAATTTTATGTTAAAAAAAAAACATTTGGGGGACCGGTTGACTAACATTATGTGGAAATAAGTTTGGAGACTACCTAATCAGTTTTTAATTACCAAAAAAGTTAAAGACGTTTCTTATAATACACATAATTTACTCGTCTAAAGATAATCTTCAAAGCAAATTCAAATTCGACATTGATGCAAACTGTAGCTTTGTAAGACTTATAAGGAATCTAATATACATCTTTCTTGGTTTTGTCCCCTTGTACGAAGCTTCTGGCAGACTGTCTTTATCTCAGAAAATGTATTTAAAGGATTTGCACTATTTTGGAAATATGTATTATTTGGTCTCGACAAAAACTAAAGACAACTCAACAGATAGCAGATATGCGATTAAATTAATAGTTGTAAAGGCTAAATTTCCTATTCACAAACTAAAATGTTTTAGACAACGTCCCTCCTTTTATGTATACTATGAATTTATGCAATATATTAATTCAATTAAAAACTAACTCTAAAGCTATAAAAAAATATGGTTGCATGTGAAAAAATGAACACCATTCAATCACTTTACTATTGGCATAATTAGATAAACTTCTCCCTCAGTATGTGTATTGTATGTTCTGGCTAATGTTTATTTCTTGTACATGAGTTCTGTAAGTACAACACGTTTAATTTAATACTGTTTTATCTTTGTTCTGTACAAATATTTCAATAGAGATTTATAAAAAATGAAATAATAAAAAAAAATTCTCCTCAGCATGTCTTCCAGTTTTGCGGAGACCTGATGATGTGATCCGTGTCCGAAACAATAAAAACAACTCAAGACATGGTAGTAGAACAACACAGGAGGTACAGAAGACCTAAATATAACATTAGAACAGAGAAAATGCCTGTATAAAGATGTAAAGATACCAGAACATATATTTTCCCATTTTTTAATGGATGGATGAATTGGTTTTAGGGTTTTTTGCATGCAGCCCTATCAACACGGAGATACTTGGATGAAGGCCACATATGTCTCAGTCATCACGGATCAAATGGTTCAGTCAACTTAAAAAATACATGCACACAACATCCGATCATTCTGAGGAGGACAGGAGCTGACACGAAGTCTGTTTTCTGTCAGCGCCTTAAGCTGGTCAGCAAGGCGTGAAGGATCACCCGTCCTAGCCACCAGTTTCTGGAGGTGGGGAGGAAGCTCCTCAAAGACCAGTAACTCCAGGCGCTCCAGGTTCTGGAGCCGGTGGAGATGCAGTAAGTCTTCCTCGGGCAGATTCTCGTAGCGAAGCCTGAGACTCCTAAGCTTTGGAAACAACTCTGGGAACTGGGCAACATTTGGTCCCCGGGGTGAAGAGAATTGGTCTATGTGGAGATGGAGGAGATTCGGCAACTGCTCCGAAACTGAGGACATGTCCTCCGTAGACAGAAACGAGTGGCGCAGCGTGAGGCTGCTCACGGTGGCTGGGATGGAGGATGCGTACATCCACACTGGTGGCCCTCTGGTGACAGCCAGCTGGTGCAGCTCGGGGAGGTCGTTTAGCCAACAGTTCAGGAGATGCACGAAGTCATAAGTTGCTGATGGCATGAACTGATATCCAATCGCAGAGACAACAGAAAGACTTTTCAGGTGAGGCACCCGCTTCATTGTATCCTCTTGGAAAAAACCATCTGAATACTCGACAAGTTCCAGAGTGGATAAGGAGTAGATTCTCTCCTTAGCTGATCTGTCTAGTACAAGAATACCGGAACTCTTACAAGACAGGGAGAGATGCTTCAGTTCAGGTAGATAAGACAGTATGGCGTCGATTGTCCAGCCCACCGAGGGGCCAGAATTATGCCAGGCCAGAGATGTGATGTTTTTCAGGCAGGAAAAAAGAGAAAGGAAGCTGGATTTAACTGGGAACGTCACATCACACAGACTGAGGTGAGTGAGCTGCTCAAAGTGAGGCATTTGTAGTGAGTCTATGACTACCTCGCTGTTTCTTATAGCCAGGTGCTCCAGGTGGGGGAAGTCTTTACCGAAACCCAGGTTCTCCTTGACGCCTTGCTCCAGAACCACCGCAGAGAGGTCAGGAAGCTCCGAGGAGAGCTGCCTCCAGTTCTTGGCTTTGGGGCTCCGCACCACCACGCCTGAGACTTTCCTGCGACGTAGAGACTCCCAGAACCCCGAGGTGTAGGAGCGATTTCTGAAAGTCAGCACTGCAGCCCAGCCTCTCCAGAGATAATGCTGGTCTACAAGTTTCCTGAAGTACTTGCAGACAGCCCGCACGGTTAGTTTATCTGACACGGATAGGTACCCGAACACGTATGTCCAGACCTCAGGCGGGAGCTTCAGCGGAGACACGTCCATATTTGCGTCCAATTTGGCTTGTTTACAGTGAGCATAACTAACTTCAGGCACCACGCTGGTTCTTTTGCTTCTTCATTATTGTTTTATGTTAGCTGGCAAACAGCAAGTTGGTGCATTATACCGCCACCAACTGGCTTGGAGTGTGGATTAGAATGACGCTCACCAAATAATTTTAAAATATGAGTTCGTTTTAAAAACTGAAATAAAGCGTTAAAACGTTCACATCACGAATTATTTTGCAATTCTAGTCTAGCTTAATCATGTTTTCCCCAAAACTATGAATCAGTTGTCTTCTTTCTTCTTGGTAATTTTGACAATAGAACAAAATATGTCCTATAGTTTCTTTAACTCCACAATAAAAACATTTCCCTGTTTGATGTTTTCTTATAACGTAACGTACAAAGTACTGTTTAAACCAGTATATCTCATCTCTTCTGGTCCTCTCCATCCTTCTATTGTCTCCTGTTTTCATTTGAATAGAATAAAACCATCTTTCTGTCCTATCCTACTCCTATCGCTTTTGTCATCTTACCTTCATTTCCTTTTTTCATTTCGTTTTCATTTCAGCTCTGCTGTTGATATTTAAATCTATTTCTTCTTTTTTTGTAGCCTCCTTTGCCACAGTATCTGCCTCCTAATTTTCATTAAACCCATAATTTGCTGATACTAGGGATGTTCGATATTGGCTTTTCTACCGATATACCGATATAGCCTAACTCATAATTTCCGATACCGATATAAACCGATACCGATATGTGGGGACCCTCCCTCTTAAAAAACAAAAACTACTAAACCCTTTTAGGTTACCTCAATGAAATATCTTGTATCATGCATACTCCAGTTTTAAAAATTTAGAAAAAATGTAATAAGTACTACAATTTTAGTTAGGCAATTGAAAAAGGTACCATTTTTATTTTGTCTTCAAAAGTAGCTGGAACATTTTCTCAAAAACTAAACCTCAAATCTATCATATTTTTACATTGTGAAAGAGAAAAGAAGTAGCTGAAGAGTTTGATATATACTATGTGTATGGTGTGAAAAACACATCTTATTAAAAAAATTAAAACCGATACCGATAATTTCCGATATTACATTTTAATGCCAATATCGGCCGATAATGACTTTAGGCTGATAATTTCGGACATCCCTAGCTGATACCCAAACAAGATCAATCCTATCATATTTATACTAACAATAGTTTGTAGAATCTCAACTGAGATATCGGTTCTGTCTTCTGATTTACTGTTATCTAAACCTATCAAAGATTAACTAGAATCTAAACAGATTTTTGTACGTAATGGTTTGTATACCTCTACTCTCTGAGCAGCTAACGATAAAGCCAACATTTCCCCCTTATACACTGAACGTCCGTCATTGACAATGTTGGGAGTAATGCATTACAAAAGTAATGAGTTACACAAATATATTACTTTTTCAGTAACTGAGTAATGTAACACATTACTTACAAAATGTACAACAATATATTAATAGTTACAATTTCAGTAACTCGAGTTACAAGCACATTTTAAATTGTTTTTCCGGCCAACTAATGCGACAGGCCAAATCCAGTTGGATACGGTAGAACAAGATCCACCTTCTGCTTCTTCTTGCTCAAAACCAAAACTTCAGAGAATCAGGATGGATGAGGAAAAGATCGACTGCACATTTACACAGTGGCTGTGGCAGAGTCAGGAGTTTTTCACTGGGGTGGCCCAAACAGATCTGTGATTGCTTTTGGGGTGGCCTTTTTTAAATTCACATTATTGTATATTATTATTATTATCTGATGTAGCTCTACAGCCTACTTTCTCTCCTCCGTCTTTCGCTTTACACTTTGTTCTTATGTATATGCTGCCTTAAAAAGAGAATTTTCCTATTGCAGAATAAAGTATTCAATTCAGTAGAAAGTATAGTTTGAAGGTACCTAAACAACACACCTTAACATTTGGAAAGAAGGTATTAATGGAAAAGATAATATAATTTTTTTTTTCTTAGATCTTGCAAAGTAATAAAGAAGCCTTTACAAACAGCATATTCTTGAGAAATTTATAGCAGGTGTTACTACCTTGTTGAGAAATGTTCATCTGGTTTCAGAGGGATTATGGGTTGTGTATTATCAGGACAACAGACACGGATACATACACTGTATATACATTGATTTATTACAGGCTAATGATTTATAAACCAAATATAAAACGAAATAGGAAATTATTTGAGATAAAACAACCCAAAAAAAATATGATAATGGGTTAATTTAATAAAGCATTGTTTTTGGCAAATTCAAAAACTATTTGGAATGCAAATAGTAAAACAAAACTATGCTCTTATCGGACAAAGATGGGCCCTTTAAACAGCAGTATTCAGTTTTTGAGTGCATTTCGGTGCAGTGTAAATTTCAGTAAGTTTAGTGTTGTATATTTTGTAGAAAAACTTGGATGCCTTGATGACAGATACAGGTGGGTCCTATTTAAAACGCTGTGGCTCAGTGTCAGCCATTTTAACAGCAATGACTGAGGACAGCGTTTCATTCAGAACGCAGACATTCTCCGCTTTTGTCTTGTTTAGTCCAATCACACAGAAAGCTCTTTCTATATCTGCACTTGAGTCTGGAACTGAAACTAGCTTTGCAACTCATACAGTCCTCCAAACCTCAGGAGACCCATCACCTTGAAAACAATGAACCTAGAACGTGTAATCACTATCATAGATATGTTATAGTTTTCAAGCTGTTCGTGTCAGTGTTTGTGTGTTACACGCATCCTACTCTGTAATTCACTGATGAAACGTTTCCCCTGAAAGCTTCCAGACCAAAAGTGGTTGAGTCCTGAAGCAAGGGGATGTCCATGAGCTGGTTCTCCAGAACTCCTCACTAAGATGGCCGTTCTCTTTGGCGCCATGAAATGGAAGAAGTTCAGAAAATCTAAGGAAGAACACAAAATAAAATTAAAAAAGTCCTTCACTCTGTAATTAATATATTTTTTAGCTTTACCTTTCCATAAATTAAATCCATCTTCCTCTCTGTCCTCTACTTGGCATCAATATACTTGGCTTGCCTGAGTAGGATCTCTATAATAAGAGTATTATAATTAGGGTAAATAAAATAACTTTCTAAATATTCTAATTACCTAAATAACTGTACAGTACTCTATTTTTGTAACTATTATACATGATGTAAATATTTTTTCTGTACAAATCGAGTTTCTTGTTTCTGTTTTGTGTCCTGTTCTGTTTGTACATCTGTGTTTTTGCTGCTGTTACGACCAAATTTCCCCTTGTGGGCCAATTAGAGGATTATTAGATTCCATTCTACTCTAGTCTATGACAACACAAAATGACTAATGACTAAGACTAATGATAATAATCATATTAATGAAGCAAATGTTATAAAAAATGGATTTTGTTAATGATACTAGTGTCTGACATAACAATGCATTGTATTCTGGAAAAGTGGTAGCTATGAAAGTAGTGGAATAATTGGTGTAATCAGCAGTTGATCTAGCAAAATATTGATTTTATTTATAAAAAATTATAATATAATAATAATTATAATATTTTTATTAATGTTTATTAATTAAATAAAAAAGATATTTCACACAAAACGCCAAAGCTTTTGAAATTATTGTGGCTTCATTGTCTTAAAAAACACTTTATAAAAATGTACTTTTATTTATCTGCTGTCATATTTTCATCATTTTATTCATTCAGATAAATGTTTATGACTAAATATTTTAAGAGCAAGCAACATATAGTTTACAATGTTTACAAGTAAGCATTTTAGCTTAAATTGACAATAGTTCATGCTTATACATTCTAGCATGCTCACACTATTTCCTGCTGAACGTGATGATAAATACGAGAAGAATAAGGGGGTAAAACACCATAAATATCAGCGCTTAATTATGCTACACACAGCTACATGAAGCTGCCAATCAAGGACTTTTAGCAGAATGCAAATTGATGTGATGCCACAAAGTTCTTCCCTATCAATAACCAATGGATTTTAATTTTCTCCAGATATTTATTTTATTTTATTGTTTCATTCAGATGTTGTTTGAAGCATTCGGCCTTTACCATAAAGGTTTTTAATATGTAAGCCTGAATGTAACTGAAAGATGGTTTGTGGTAACAATTGGCTATATGTATGCTATAGTCTTAATATTAATTTAAAAGTAACACAGCATGAACATTGAGCATTACGCTTCTGCGTTGAATGTAAAGTGAAAAGTTATCCGAATAAACAAATTATTTTTCAACAATTTGATTAATCTAATCTTTGTTTTGCCAATATTTTAATGACATGGCCCACAGCATGTTTAATATGTTTTATTTAGTTCGACATGAGAGAATAGTTAATAGTCTGTTATTTTATTACTATTTAAACTCTCCATGGCACATTTTTACTTGAAAAGACCTGATCAAATTTCAGCGGTCTACCAATGACAGTGTTAATATCTATAAATAACTATTTTTTTAAAGGTGACAACAAGATTAAAGCATAAGTAGGCTAGCAAATATATGTATATATGATGTTATTTCTATAAGATGAAGACAACAATATATACATACAGTATATATATATATATATATATATATTATATATATATATATATATATATATATATATATATGTATATATATATATATATATATATTTAGTGTATTATATACTTTAACATTGAATTTGACAGCGGAAACGCATCGGTCCTTCCTATCGACGTGCAGACGCTGGCTACGTGACCGGTGAGATTTCTAGTCGTTGTCTGTATCTGTGCTGTGATTGGTCAGTTCTATCGAATATAATATCGTCGTCGATCGTTCGCTTCCTCTTTCTTTCACGCGACCCTATCGCCTGGTGAGTACATCGTGTCGCTCTCGCCAAAGCGAAACAAAGTGGTATCTTAACGACTTGTATGAAATTGAAGAGTCATATCAAATATATAAGCCTTTTCCCCGCCTGCCTAAATGTATTTCTTATTCTAATATCGGCTTTAAAAGTGATTTTGCCCGGCGTGGCCTGTCGGGCCAATGCTAGCCTTCCATTAGCCGGCTAACGTTAGCTGTGGCCCACATGTTCGCTCGTTTCTGGTGATGGTTTCATTTCTTTTCGTCTTGTTCTTGCGGAAAATTGTTCAGTTCTACTCATTTTTTTCTGTACAGATTACACCCCTCGTCTTTAAACCAGCTGTTTAGCGATCCCTGGAAGCACATTCAAGATGCCCAGGGAAGACAGGGCCACGTGGAAGTCCAACTACTTTCTGAAAATCATCGTAAGTAGGAATTCAAACAGGCTCGTATTTCTAGATTAAATGTAACCTCTCGTACGTTTGTAATGAGCTGACGTGCAGTGGTTTGTTGCAGCAACTCTTGGATGATTATCCAAAATGCTTCATCGTGGGGGCAGACAACGTGGGCTCCAAGCAGATGCAGACCATCCGTCTGTCTCTGCGTGGAAAAGCTGTGGTGCTCATGGGTAAAAATACCATGATGCGTAAAGCCATTCGCGGTCACCTGGAGAACAATCCCGCCTTGGAGAAGTGAGTGGATTCAAGGTTTCTCTTGTGATCTAGCAGGACATCTACTGTACAGCCAGTGCAGTGCTGTATTGTCGTTCCCCCTGCTAACAGTAACTTGTCTCCAGCTATCCCTGTCTGTCTATGTCCTCTGACTGCCAGGGACGCAAGGTCTCAAACACTGAGCTTGTTTTCTGCTTCAATTTCTCATCTTGCGCGTGTGTAATGTCAGGCTGCTTTAATTGTACAGGCTCCTGCCCCATATTAAAGGGAATGTGGGTTTTGTCTTCACCAAGGAGGATCTGACCGAGGTCCGGGACTTGCTGCTGGCCAATAAGGTAAAGTAAGTCAACTTTACATAGACGGGGTTCCTACAAGGTCTTAAGATGTTTTAAAGCCTTAAAAGCACGGAATGTATGAATTTGGAAATTATTTAAAAAACCGCTGTCTTGAATTTTAACATTTGGGTCTTAAAATTTGTGCTATATTTAACTTAAGCAAATGAAGATTTAATGTAAAAATTCAACGCTAATTTAAAAATTCAATTAAGCAAAATTTCTTCTGAAATTAACACAAGCTGGACTTTATTCTTTCTGTTGATAGGGCATGGAATGGGTATTTATTCAGTCTAATCAGTCTTATTTTGTTTGTGAATTTGCTTTTTACATTTTGGTAAGGCGTATTGATGTGCAGGATAAGTTACAATGCAGTCTGTGTGGTGCTGTATTGTCGTTCCCCCTGCAAAAACTAACTTGTTTCCTCGCTATCCTTGTCTGTCATTTATCATTGACTGTTCAGGGACGTAAGGTTTCATACACTCTAAAAACTGCTCTTCAGCGTCCCAAGTTTTTGAAGGTGAATTTTAAAAGCCATTGTAAAAAGTTTTTATAAGCTGTTGTGTTGTGCTCTAGGTGCCTGCAGCTGCCCGTGCTGGAGCCATAGCCCCATGTGACGTGACTGTGCCAGCCCAGAATACTGGGTTGGGCCCTGAGAAGACCTCTTTTTTCCAGGCTCTGGGTATCACCACCAAAATCTCCAGAGGAACAATTGAAATCCTGGTGAGTTTCAAAGCTGACATAAAGCTGTTTGTCATGGACATCTGAATTAAAACACATCCTCCTAACTTGGGTTTTGCAGCTAACGTTTGTAGTTGGCTACCTCCAATAAATTTTCTCCTTCCATTTTTAGAGTGATGTTGGCCTGATCAAGACTGGTGACAAGGTTGGTGCCAGCGAAGCCACGCTGCTCAACATGTTGAACATCTCGCCCTTCTCCTTTGGACTCATTATCCAGCAAGTGTATGATAATGGCAGTGTTTACAGTCCTGAGGTGCTCGACATCACTGAGGCATCCCTGCATGCGAGGTTCTTGGAGGTCAGGTTGACTAGAATATAATCCAACAAGACTTCTGTTCTGGTAGATATCGCTTAAATGTAAAGGTTACTGACGAATTTCTGAATATTTTAGGGTGTGAGGAACATCGCCAGTGTGTGTCTGGAGATTGGCTATCCCACCTTGGCTTCTATCCCTCACTCTGTCATCAATGGATACAAGAGAGTCCTAGCTGTGGCTGTGGAGACGGATTACTCCTTCCCCCTGGCAGAAAAGGTGTGGTGAAAATTACTTGCAACATTGTCAGTTTTTAAATCCCTGCCGGTGAATCTCTATTGGAGAGTCGGGTACACTTGGGTTTTAGACAGCAATGGGCAAAATGAACTGATGTCAAAGATCTGACTTTAAAAAAAATGTTTTATCCTTTTGTCTCCGTCCTACAGGTCAAAGCGTACCTGGCTGATCCTACTGCTTTTGCTGCTGTAGCAGCACCTGCTGCTGCTGCAGTAACTGCTGCAGCTCCAGCTGCAAAGGAGGAGGTTAAGGAGGAGTCTGAAGAATCTGATGACGACATGGGCTTTGGGCTGTTTGACTAAAGCAAATGCAGCAGATGGGACATGTTTGAATCAAAAAGACCATGATTCAATAAAGTTTATTAAACTAATCTTGTGTCATTTTATGGAAACCAATAATTAAGCATGAGCAGTGGTATAATTTACAGGATACAATCTTTACCCTTTCCCATGCAACGTACAAATCTGGAGAGTAACTGTTTTCTATTTATTTTTAATCCGCTGTAGGGCAGTGTTGGTAGACGATTGGTCATTTATTTATTTTTTTGAAATGCAACTTAATGTAAATTAGTTAACAGACCCTTAACTAATTGTCCGTCTATGTAGACATTGCACAACAGAAAAGTTAAATGACCCAAAATCTAATTTTGTAACAAACTTGTTCAAAGTAGTTGCAAAAACATTTAGTAAACCTATAAATAATGGCCTACATGTTATAAATTATGTTAACTGCCTCCATATGACCACATCACAGCACTACGGAGACAGATGAATAATGTGCATGTACATTCCAGCCAAAGATGCCAAAGGCATAAGGGTTCAAAGTGTGGGTAAGAGCTGGTAGCTCTGGGTACATGCACAGGTTTGAGCTGTACCAGGGTGGTGGTTGAGTTGGAAATTGTTCCAGAAGTGGTCATTTGATTTACACCTCAATGGCCAAAGAGTTTTGTTAGTTTTGGACAAAATAACATTACAGACGTGATTGTAGGATCAATCAGTTTTAAGAATCTTTTTGAGATATTTGTGGAAATCTTTTAAGTTACATGGTAAATATATTTTATGCAGTTAATATAATCAACTTTTTTTTCTAGCTTCATGTTTTTAAACTATAAAAAAATAAGCAAATGCTGTTAGAAATATGACCAATATATGGTTAATTATTTTGAAGTTGTGGATCATTTTAACTCTAGTGTTGCATAACATCTTCAAAATAGCCTGTGTGATAAAAAAAAAATGTACTTGAAGTGTCTTTTATAAGTCATAGAAAGGAGCATACTTTTAGTCTATTCTTTTTTTCTTTTTTAAGCCCTTTTCCCACAGATGGACAGCGAAATAACTTCTAAAGTCATATTTCAAAAAATTCTCATTGCTTTCCAGTTTAAGGCTCATGTAATGTAATTACGTCAATATTTTAAAAATATAGACTTTTTTTTTTTTTTTTTTTTTTTTTTTGTTCAGAACGCATTCATGAGGGCTTTGTTACTGATGGATTTAATAACGTGGTTGGCTCCCACGCATTGGCAATGTATCAGTTTAGGTGTAATGTCTCCGTTACCAATACCATGTGATGGTGACATAAAAAAACGAACATGAGAGACTTGAAAACTACCAAGGGCTCAGAGAAGAGCTAGAGAATGCTTGGAAGATGAAGGTGACTGTAGTACCCGTGGTAATCGGAGCACTTGGGGCCGTGACCCCATACTTTTATTTTGAAGATATCAAGCCGGAAGTTGTACTGAGATACAGACGAGCTAAAGCAAAAGACGGGCGTCCGCCATGGCTGAGGTAAAAACAGATTTATTCCTGTTTTAAGTAAGTTTTACGCGGAGTAGGTCTAGAACACCGTTTCAGATGGTAACGGTGAATTATTTTGGGTGGTAAACATGAAATATTTTTGGCATTTTAGGGGATGTTCGGTGGTAAATAGAAACGCAAGCTAGCCTGTTTTTAGCTAGCGGCCATGTCATGCGATAGAAATCGTTTTCCCCCACTGATCATTTCCATAAGTTCATCTGACTGACAATATTGTGTGTTCTATTGTCTTAGTGACTTAAATTTACAGGATTAACGTCATATTATTTCCCTTGGACAGTGGCGTAACCAGAAAATATTCATCGGGCTGGTCTAGATGGGTCCTAGAGCTAGACAGGGTGGATTGATGAGCCAGATGGATGGGTTATTACTTTTTACTGTTGACCAGGTTTGTCCAGAGAAACACTTTAAGTAGTGTCCCGATACAATAATGGCTAGAATAGAAATGAACAAATCTAACTTTTAGCTTGGCTTTTTTGACACACGTTTCTTTTTTCACTGTAAAATAAATATGTGCAGAAAACTAAACATTAGGGTGATGGCAAGTAGGCCTTCCAAACTCAAAGATAAAACATAAGAACAGCAGTAAAAAGCTTGTCACCAATTACAAGGATCAAATGATGCCAATAATAGGTTTTTATGTGATTATTGTAAAGAATTATTTGTTCAAATATTTCCTTTTTATTTTAAAATCTAAGTAAAACAGATTTTTAAAAGATTAATTTTCCTTTGCATTGTTTTATTATCTTATGAGACATGAGAGTCGGATTTTTTAGAAGCAAACTTGGTGGTTGACCTAAAATAATTTAAAATCTAAATTTCCCAGGGGTATGAATAATTTTGGTCTTAACTTTGTAAAACGTAATCTATTTGTATTACAAAAAAAACTGCTTGTAAGCAGCAGAGTTTCATTGTAAAGTAATGAATGAACCTTTTTTTCTGACTCAAAAGGAAACTATGCGATCAGCTGACTGCTCTACATTACAGCTGCTTTTCTCTAAACTGCAGACTGCATGAAACCTCCAACTGGCTGGAGGAAAACTGTGTGAAGCTGTAGGGTTAAGCTGACAAGCTGCCAATCAGATCAAGGGTGGTGCTGACACCCGCTGGTTGTAACCTAAATGGACTATTGCTTTTTAGCTTTTATTAACTGGATTCAAATTTGTCCAGACCCACAGCTTACAGGAGCTCCAGCAGCCGGCTGTTTCCTCTAAGGTCTTCATCCAGAGAGACTACAGCTCAGGAACAATCTGCACGTTCCAAACCAAGTTCCCCTCTGAGCTTGAATCCAGGGTATGTAGCAGCTTTTTGTTTTAAGGGTTGGTATGTTGCTATATTTTCAACAATGTATGATGGATGTAAACTGTGGGTGTGGTTCCAGCTCAGTAAGCAGCACTTTGAGGAGACCATGCAGACTCTGAACAACCTGTATGCAGAGGCAGAGAAGCTTGGGGGGAAGTCTTATCTGGAGGGCTGCCTGGCTTGTCTGACTGGCTACACCATCTTTCTCTGTATGGAGACACACTATGAACAGGTCATACTGCTGCTCTGGGATGCTCTCCATGAGACTTGTAGATTCTATTGAGGAGAAATGGAGACCTCTCAACACATAATTGTTTTCTGCTGTGTTCTCTCTCAATGTATAGGTGTTAAAGAAGATTGCCACATACATAAGGGACCAGAATGAAAAGATCTACGCTCCCAGAGGCTTACTGCTGACTGACCCCATAGAGAGAGGCCTCAGAGTTGTATCCTTACATTTACTTACCCTACACAACATTTATATTATTTGACTTAGAAAACCTAGCGTCATTGCTTTTGTATCTTTTCCAGATTAAATCCTCTATTTCCTTCTAATGAGAAACATTTTTCCTAACTTATAAATTAATTTCCCCAGGCTTTCAGAATCATAACATTCATTTATTTCAGAAAATGCTGTACAAAAAAGGGGAAACACCGGGATACTCCCCTTATTACACAACTGACTTCGTTAAATAACAGCGCCAACATAATGTATGTACTTCAGTGAACACAGGGAAGACTATCATAGTTATAAAGGTTTTAAGATAAAGGAAAAAAATATTTATAAAGATTTCTTTTGGATGTTATTTTCCTCAACTCTCCATTTTTTTAGGTGGAAATTACCATCTTTGAAGACAGAAGCATCAACTCTGGAAGATAAACCATTTTTACAACAGGGTGACATTCAAATGCCTTTCTGATAGTCACCTTCACATCCTCAGGGTCCAACGTGTGGTTTCCCACTTGTCACTTGCAATCGAAATATAACGAGACTTGCATTCTCCCTTCAAAAAACATAAGTTACCTATGACAACGTATGATCCTGTAATTTATTAATGGCTGCAGAACAGTTGTCAGGACCGAACTGAAACACAGAAATCTACTTTGTATTCAGCATTTTTCTATTCTGGAGCATGATTTTGCTCTATGTCTTACTTCAATGTATAGTCCGTTGACTGACCAGATATCCTCATCTGTTTCACAGTGTATATCCAGACCTCCAAACCTGAAATATACAGATACTTTTAATGTGGTCTTTTCTTCTTGTAATTTATACACTCCTGTTTGCCTTTGTTTGTCTTTGTACATGCCTTCTCTTGCTTTTTGTACTGAAGAGGTCTAAAATGTTGACCAGGTTTTATGAAAAGTGCCATTGTGTTCATTGCCACCTTCTCTATGTTCATCACAAGTCATTTGAGGTAAAAAATAAATAAATGATTGAATGTAAATGGGGCTGGGTATTGATTCAAATTTCAGGAATCGGTTTGATTCCGATTCTCAAGAGTTAGAATCGATTTGATTCAATCTGATCCAGTTTGCTTTTGATATAAATCAGCGATATTATAACCGTTCTTTTGAACTGTTATCTTAATTATATGCCTAAAATTCAATGTCTTAGCGCTGGTTTAGTAACAGTTCACCATGGGAAACTGAATTAACCCTTTCAGACACAAAATTTAAAATAGTCGTCTGTACTTTTCTTTCCTATTTCAGCTTTAAAAAGGGCAAACTGAATAAAAAAAAAAAAAATCCATTGCATTGATTAAATTTTTATAAGAATCGATTCAGAATTGATTTCGATTATTTAAAAAGCACTAAATGTTAAGACAGTTAACGCATTGTAAAGCCTTTTACATATGTTGATTAGGTTTAAATTTTTGGCCCAGTTTGCAAACAATGTTTATATATGGTTAATATTAACAATATGACTGCAAACTTTCTAGAACCCTTATTATGTAACATAATGCAAGCGCAAGGGTTGGAGACATGTTTTAAAGGTTATAAGTTATCAATGTTTCTGATTATAAAGATGGAGCATGTTTACCAAGTTAACCTCTAAATAACCACAGTCTGTCTTATGTCACTCTCAGTATACAAGTGATATATTCAGCTGCAATATGCATCACGTACATCGTATTCATTAGCATTAAGCTTCACAGGAAGTTGGAAAGTTCTACAGCAGATTGTTGAGATTTTTGTTTGTTGGATACTTGTCCATAATTGTTATGTTTTATCTAAATAAATTGTAGTTACCTCAAAGTAGGATTTTGTTTGAGAGTTTTCTTTTTCTTTGTACATTTGTAGAGGTGCGCTTTATTAAAATATAGTAGGCCTATTGCTGAAATGGCAAAATTCAGGTTTCTCCGTTAAATTAAAATGTTACATAAAGTTATAAAAGAAGGATTTCTAATAAAGAAGCCTATTGAAATGTGCATATGCTATTCAGTGTATCCCCTCAAGATTCAATTTGGGCTCGTTTAGCATGAATTACTGCATCTATGCATTATGGCATGGAGCTGATCAACCTGTGGTTCTGTGTTAAGGAAGTCCTGGCTGTTTTAATAGCAGCCCTCAGTGTTTATATCATTGGCTCTGGTGTGTCCTGTCGTTTTCTTGACAACACTCCAGTTTCTCCTTACAGATTAGGTCAATTTTCTGGAGTTAAACATTTCTGTTCCATTCTCTGGCCAGTCAAGGACAGCTAAATTGGATAATTCAAATTTTTTAAATCAGTGTAGGCAAGTTCTGATTAAAACCGAAAGCATAAAGTTATTTAAAAACCTCTCTGGACAGCCGCACTGAGATTGGATTTATTAAAAACTCAAGAGAACCAACACCTACAGATTACATGGCTCCCCATATATCCACAGATTTATAACTTTAAACTGAACGTCAAGCAGGTTGGATTTTTCATCTCTACATTCTTCTCAAGACTGGATGTTCTGGTAGATTGTACACCCTTTTCTACCACTCAAATTTCCCACATGAGCTTGAATCCAGCACTGGTGCAGCATACTTCATACTTCTTGACCTTTTTTGGTCTTCCTGTCAATGGGTGTCAGTAACTGTAAAATCAGCAATACTTAGTCATAATATAACATTTCTTTTGTAAAAGTAAATTTCAGTGCGTCTTATATGTAATTTTATATTCTAATTTTCCGTTAATGAAATTGGTTTTCATTATCTTTAAGCCACAATCATCAGAATTAACATGAACCTTAGGAATATGTATACTATTTATCGTGTATATTTTATGAGTTTCCCCTTTTGATTGAATTATTGAAACAAAAGACGAACATTACATCATAATTTAAAAAGATGTTTCCAATGTGCTTTACAATGACTAGTTTATGAAAATGTTCTGCTTGAACTTCCATTGGCATTTGGGCAATGCTTTTATTTTGACAGGAACATACCGGATGTGGTACTACTTTCGGAAAGAAGGAGGAAGCGGATAAATACAAACATATCTTGTGTTAACATGGCTGGTCGTTGAAACTCCTAGTTATTGCTGCTCTGTTCATCTTAAGTTAATACAAAAAAAATAGGTTACGTTACCATTCGTTCAGAACCGGTACCTAGAACCTGCTAGTTTTGCTTGTAGCTTTAAATATGTACTTCAGCCCACGAACGCAACGACAAAACATACATTTCTCTCCCCTTTTTGGCTTCAATTAGCGCGACGGAGCTTCGGTTTTAAACAAATCTTACTCATATCAACATTTTCAGCGTTTCTCGACGGCTGAAATCTGCTTTTAAGGGACATCATGTTTTTGGATAGTTAGCCCAATTACACATCAATTTCAACTGGTGCAATAATCAGAAATTTATCAAACAGACGTCGTTTCTCTCAGTTCACCCTGGCGTTTCCTTCTTACGATGGCACCTATCTCCCAAAACAAGAAATTCAGTTTTTGCATCAAGTTTTTGATGATCTGGAAACATACCTTCAGAAAAGACTGCCTAAAAAGTAAGTATCTCAGGGCACAGCCTTTCGTCTCATTTTGAACGTAAAGAAAAAGCTTTATTCAATCAGCTTTTTTCGTGATCTGTGTTGTCAATTTGTTCCTTTTTTGACAATTGAATGTTAATATATTAATGGGGGACTTGTCTAGGAAGTTTCTGAATTAAAGCATCTGTCATGTCACTCCTATTAGAATTTGACACACATGCTCAGAGTAATATATATATTTTTTCTCCCCCTAATTCCAGTTGTGCTGTAAAATCCTGGTCACTTCTGCATCAACAAAACCACAGAAAATAAAATATAAGTAGTTGATTAGGATGTTGAACAA
Source organism: Apricaphanius iberus (assembly GCA_028564705.1). Taxonomy (NCBI): domain Eukaryota; kingdom Metazoa; phylum Chordata; class Actinopteri; order Cyprinodontiformes; family Aphaniidae; genus Apricaphanius; species Apricaphanius iberus. Next base: position 470,797 of record JAPXFQ010000846.1, on the reverse strand, counting down.
GTAGCCATTAGATCAAATCATTTTCTTGAGAAACTGAACTGTATGTTCAGTACTTCTAGTACTGCTGGGATGGGTAGCATTTAATAAGCAACAGCTGCTGTTAATTATGAGAAAGTCGTTATTAAATATGCAACACAATACTGGGGAATGATACAATCTATTGAGATATATTGCAATACTGTTTTTTTTTTAACTTTGTGATTCTTTGTGACTTTTAAAAATGAATTTAACTGTAAAACAACTGCGCCAGCATTCTAAACACCCCAACCTGCTTAATACATAACACATTCAGTTTTATTACTAAAAGCTGCTTGATCCGCTGGAACAAAGGAGGTGAAATCAGCTATCAACTAACAATCGTACTTGTCCTTTGACTGCAAAAATTGACCTCACTAATGGTTCCATTCAAATTCTAAAAAATAAGATAAAAATGTATACATTGCTTTTGAATATCGATACAATATTGTGAGAAAATACTGTGATACATTGGCTATCAATATTTTCTTACATCGCTAGTATTTATTATAATACAGCACAAACTGAGGATGTCAGCCTTACCCTTTGGCTCTCTTAGCAGTCATCCTTTCCAGGTGGCGTTTGGTATAGGGCTAGGCGATAGGACTTAAAATTTTTACCTCTGTTTTTTTTTTTCATACCAAATCCAATCCGTTTCTTTTTTTAAAAAAAAGGGAAAATGACAAAGCGTATAACTTCTTAGCTTTTTCAATCATCCCGTCCCAGAGCTGACCAGTATTCAAAGTTCAACTAAAAACAAGCTGTAAAGCATCTTTGTGACATAAGCTGGTAGTTCCTGGGCGGGTTAACAGACTCTGAGCTTTGGAAATACTGTATTGGTTGGGAACCCAAAAAATAGAAATCAGGGTTTCCAAAATTGTAACCTTCATAAACAGAAATTTTGATTTATAAAATTGGCAGGTTTCTGATTTTTATGGTTCTTCATATATACTCAGAAAAGGTGTATTTATTAGAATTATTCGTGAAGCACTCTTAATATAGAATTCACGTAGTGAGATGTCTTATTCGGGTTTTAATGCACTTTCTTGTATGCTTGGCATTCATTCCTATGACAGGTTGAAACCCATGTTTATATACTTTCGAAGCTGACATCTTTGCTTGCGTGCCTTGCCTGTGTCTCTGTGCAGTGTGCTCCTGTTCCCTCCCTTACCCAGCAGACTGCGGTACCTGATTCACAGGAAGGTGGAAGACATCCCAGAGCTCGCTACGTTCTCTGTAGGAGAAAGCTGGTGCCGTAGGGTGGTGGTCTGCCCCTTTGAGCTCAGGTATCTTCATCTTTCCTTCTTATGTAGCCTAATTTTGCAGCTTTTTGAAGCATCGAGGCATTTTATTCAATCAGGTTAAACAAACTGAAGATGGTCGTTTTCCTGTAGGGCTGAGTCGGACGAAGACGGCGATGTAGAGAGCTGTGTTTCTGAGGAGCCCACCAGCAACAGGGCAATGAGTAAACCTGACTTCAAGGCAAAACCTTTAACCCAGTCACAAAGCCGAGCGCCTAAAAGGCCAGACCAGCCCTTCTACACGCCACGAGCCGCTCGCGAGAGACTGCCTCCGCAAGAATCACAAGGCTCCCCTGCAAACAAAGACTTAAAAAGTTCTGCTCAGTGCAAAAAAAAACCTGTTAGCAGTCCTTCAGACCCTTGTTCGTGCCCTGAAGCCACAGAGGAAAGAGTCTACCCAATCTCCTCTGTACAGGAAGCCTGTGCTGTGGACAGTGTAACTGGTGTGCTAGACAGCGAGTCATGGCTTTGTCCCCAGGAAAAGACTAAAAAGTCGGTGCTGAGGCTGGAGGAAAGTGAAACCATTGTCTGGGACGAGCTTCAGTCGTCCTTTGCCAAGGTGAAGTTAGAAGATGCAAAGGGAGAAGACTTCAACCATGTTCAGACTGAAGAAACGAGCACAGATGCTGATGATGTAACTGAACAGGTACGGTATGGTTGATCTTTACATCAGGGTCTTTGCTCTTATTTTTTAATTTCTTCCAACACGTTTTTCTAAACCTCTAGCAGATAAAAAAAAAATCATAATTTAAGCAAGACTTGAAATTTTTGTTTTGTGGTTGTTTTTATTCCTATTTTTATCTAATACACCAACATTTGTTGTAGCAAGCAGAGAAGAAAATAAAACCTGTCTCCCAATTCCTAAATTTTTTTCTGTGTAGTAGAAGTATCGGTATTGTTATGGTGCATTCAGACCAAGGGTTGTGTCAGCGTCAGCAACGTCAAGATTACATGTTAAGTCTATGGTGGAGGCCGTTGGAGGAGCGTCGTCGCGGTCTCTGCGGCGCTTTGTGAGCTTTGGGTCCGTCAACTTTTGAAGCTTTTCCTGCTTTTCATGCTTCAAAGCTCATAAAGCCAGCAACGCAGAAGTTCAGCTAGTTGAACTTTTGACGGTGCTGACGGCCCTGAAGCGGCGCGTTAACCAATCAGAGCTTATAATTGTAGTGATGTCACTACACGTATTTTGAACGTAGCGGGAGCAGGAGAAACCTACATTTTAAGTCTAGAAAATGCAGATTTAAAAAAAAAATCACAAAGAACACTTACTGAAGACGGATGCACAGGCGCTCTTCGGCGAAAATAGAGCGCCTGTAGTTGGTGTCCTGGTAGGCAATTCGAGCTCCGACGTGGCCCAGGAGGTCGTAAAATTGGGCGCGGGACAGACAGAAGTAGAGCTGAAAGCGAACCTGATCCATACGTAGCTCCTGGAGCAAATGGTTAAACTCCCCAAACTCAGAACGCATCCATATAATAGGGTGTATCCACAAATGGCGCTGATGTTGCTGAAGTCGACGTTGTCTAGCTTTATTTAGCAAATAAATCATGGCACTCTCTCATTACTACCCGCCATAGTTCAGAATGTCTGGCAACAGAAGAAGCGATGCGCTCTTTTTTTTTTTGCACAGAAGTGGCAGACTTTGCAAGCTTCAACATAGAAGCGTCAAACTAGATGTTTTGTGAGCTTTGCCTGACGCTGACAAAACCCTTGGTCTGAACGCAGCATTATTCTGTATTGGCAAGCACGCAAATCCAAGTATTGGTATCATATCGGTTTGGGAAAAGTGGCATCGTTGCATCCCCACTCCCAGGGGTGTAGAAAATGTTGACTGAACTGTTAGAGCCTGCTGCTGTTTCTGATCCGTATGTTACGTTGGGGTGCTTGCTGCTCTTCTTTCAGGTTAAGATGCATCTTAAAGAGACGGGTGTCTCTGTTGAGCTTGTTCGCAGTGACTACTCCGTCTATGAGAACGTTTTTCTTAACTCTGATGACTTCAGCCATGTCATTGAGATTTATGACTTTCCACCATTTTTCAACACTGACGACCTTCTAGATGCCTTCACTGACTACAGGTGAGATTATTATGACCTACATATCACTTATATAAATAACTGCAGAATGTAAGGCTTGAAAAATACCTAATTAGTGCCGTTTTTATTTATTCCTCTATTTTAGGTCTTAGAAACCAGAAATGGCTGAAATTCTGATTAGTTTATCTCTAGTTCTAATATCTGGTTTTACATCAATACGTTTTACATGAAATCCTCTTATACATTAGATGCTTTGTTTTGCAAAGATAGTTGTCCCGAAATGTCAGTTTCATTTCTGCAAAAGCTAGTAGTTATAAGGATAGCAACTCAAAATAGAGGTGGTTCTATGAAATGGAGCTAAATTCAATTGCAGTTCCTACAGTTTTTTGATTCTTACAATTTGCATAAGTGTTATTTTCCCCCTTCATAAATATTCACTACTTTGCGTTGCCTGTCGCCTGAGATTAATACAAAAAGATTGTTGTTGAGCATAGTTTCCCTGTTGCAAAGCTAAGAAATGGACATTTTCCAAAAAGCTTAAAAAGAATTAGGGCTTCACAAGAGCACATCATTGTAATATCATTGTGTGGAATGTTCATATTCCAAAAGATGGTTTATAGTGCAATAATTATATTATAATACACTGGGGCAAAAAAATATTTAGTCAGCCACCAATTGTGGAAGTTCTCCCTCTTAAAAAGATAAGAGGCTTATAATTTTCATCACAGGTATAACTAAACTATGGGACAAACTGATTATTTAAAAAAACACATCAGATTTTTTTACTTATTTATAAATCATGGTGGAAAATAAGTATTTGGTCAATAACAAAATTGTCATTTCAATACATTGTTATATGCCCTTTGTTGGCAACACAGACTTTTAACTCCCTCCAAAGATTTGCTACAGTGCTGAGCTCTGGAGACGTGCTAGGTCACTCATTTTCTTAGGAAGCCACCCCTTCGTTACCCAGGCGGTGCGTTCGGGATCCTTGTCGTGTTGAAAGACCCAGCCACGTTTCATCGTTAAAACCACTGCTGATGGAAGGTTTTCCCTCAAAATGTCACAATAAATGAGAGAACTTGGACAATTAATGGCTGACTAAATACTTATTGGCCTCACTGTAAATTCCAAGTGTCATGAACTTGCATGGCAGTGCATATGCAATGGCAAGGCGCAGAAGGCACAGATAAAAGATGGGAATATATCAGCACTAACATTTTCTAATTGTGCAGCTCCCTCCCCTCCCAAAAAAAACAGTTTGTCCTATAAGATAGAGCAAGTTGTTTGTTCCGTGGCAATTTAATAATCTCATCCCTTACGTCTGAGGCAAGGCAATTTTATTTGTAATGAAGGAAAACCATAAAGAAAAAAATATATAATCTATCAAAAAACATGTGAGCATTAAAACACAAGAAGCATAATTAAGTAAAAACGGCAATTAAGAATCAAGCGTAACACACAAAATTACATCAGAACATTACTCAAAGGCAGCTCTAAACAGAATGGTTTTAATTAGTAGTTGCAATATAAAAGGTAGAAGGTAGAAATGATAAAAAATGAGTCAACGGCGGAGATTTTGTCTGTACCGCCATATCGCGGTTATGTATTTTGCATTTCATCAAGCTGTGCGTATATATTTTTAACCAGTTATGCAAGGATACTGATGTTCAGTGTTTGTCTTCTCACTAAATTTGGTAAGTTTAAAGTTATTTGTTTTTTAGTTTACAGAAATCTGTTGAACTAGAAGAATTTTGTATTCAAATATGTCCAGGTTTCTTTGTGTGCAATATTTAAATGTATAAATAAGCTACCAGGAAAGCAGACAATTTTTAACTTTTTCATAATATTTAGTTTTTATTGTATGCAAAATATCCTCATCTTTATGTTTAGAGAATTATTGTTTTGCATCATTTTGGAAAAAAGAATTGAACTTTTTTTAAATGCATTTTGTACAATAAATGTTCTTTAAAGGACATTCCAAACCTTTTTCTTCTGCTCCAGTGTATCTGGGATGAGATCATTTTTATAGGCTGTCATTTTGACATATATAAAGAAAGAAAAAGAATATACCGCAATACCTATCGTTACGGCAAATGCTTTAGATCAGTGGTTCCCAAACTTATGACCCACATGATAAAATGTAAGAGGCCCGTGACCCTACGTGGTACAATGGCAAAAGCCAATATAGTAAGCAATATATGATGAGATTATCAATTCAAGGCCTGTTTTGTTTTATCATTTATTCAGTTTATGGAATGCAGATGCTTGCTTTTTGCCGTTTCTGGTATTGATTTTTTTCTCTCTCGAGAATCTCAAAACCCCACACTTACATGTTTATGACCCCAACTTTGGGAACCGCTGCTTTAGATGATATTGCAATAAAGATTTGAGGCCATATCGCCCAGCCCTAGTTTTAATCTTTGATTTAAAAGAGTTTAAAGATTCAGCAGCTTTGCAGTCGTCTGGAAGTTTATTCCAGATTCGTGGGGCAGTGAAGCTGAAAACTGCTTCTCCATGTTTGTTTTTCATTCTAGGGATGTTTAGTGAACTAGAGTTGGAGGACCTGAGTGCTCTGCTGGGTTGGTATGGTGACATGTCTTCAAGATACTTAGATGCTAAACTATTTAGTGATTTTTATAAACCAGGAGGAGTATTTTGAAGTCTATTCTCTGAGCTACAGGAAGCCAGTGTAAGGACTGTAGAACTGGGGTGATGTGCTCTACTTTCCTGGTTCTAGTGAGAACTCAAGCAGCAGCGTTCTGGATCAACTGCAGCTGTCTGACTTTTTAGGTAGACCTGTGAGGACGCTGTTGCAGTAATCAATCCGACTAAAGATGAACGCATGGATCAGTTTTTTTCAAGTTCCTTTTTATTCTAGAAATGTTCTTTAGGTGATGGAAGGCTGACCTTTTTATTGCCTTTGTGACCCTGGAGGTTTAGGTCTGAGTCCATTATTACACCAAGATTTCAGTCCTGAACGGTGATTTCTAGTTGAATGAACTGAAGCTGTGTGTTCCCTTTAGGTCCAAAGATAATTACTTAAGTTTTTGTTTCCGTTCAGCTGAGAAAGTTACGAAACATCCATCTACTTATTTGCTCGATGCATTTACTTGCAAAGTCCTGGAGACATTGTAATAATCTTACTCTCTTCGTTGTCTCAGTGACGGTGGAATGAAGATTAAGTGGGTGGACCAAACACATGCTCTGGGTGTCTTCTCCAGTGAGGCGGCAGGTAAGAGCCTGTCTTCCCCCCCCCCCCGACTGTATTTTAAATATGACTAGATGTGAGAGCCGACTTTGACTAAAGTCAGTGGTTGTCTTAATTATAGCGCACCATGCCCTCTCCATCTGCCACCCGTTGCTGAAGACTCAAGCACTTTCCAAAGGCAGTAAACAAGCAAAGGCCAAGGCCATCAGAAGGGCAGGTGGGACACTTTGAGTTACCGGAAACAGTTTTGGTGACATCTAAATAGTTAATCGGTGTATGTTAACTGTGTTTGTGTTCACAAAGAATTTATCCAGCCGGTGAAGGAGCGTCCCAGGACAGACTGTGCAGTAGCTAAACGGATGGTGACCAGAGCTTTGGGCATTCGCGGACAAGGGAGAGTGCGCAGATATTAAAGTGAGTTGAACTTTACAGATGAGCAACACACACGATTAAAACAAGTTGTCTGCTTTCAAAATGTTTTATTTAAAAGTGTAATGCGTTTCCACATCAATATATTAAAACAATCAGCAACTGAAATTCTCCTTGTAAAATGAAGGATTCTTACATTTCTACATTCAAACTCCTTTACAAATTCATAGAGGCATTTTCACATACATGTGTGGCTATTACAGTATTTTCACAATGCTTCTATAGTCCCTGATGGAGATAGTTCAACAAGACATTAAAAAGAAGAAAAAAGAACATTTTTAATGACTGAAAATCCATTACAGACGTTGGCAATCGCTGCAGGAACTGGTTCCAGACAACTTTGGCATCTGTTGCATACAGCACATCCAGAAAATATAAATTTGGGCTTCTATTTCCCTGTCATTTAGAAGTGGAAACAATTTTCAGCTCGTTAAATCCGATCCTGACAACAGGAGTCCTTTTTTTTAGTGAATCACAGGGAATATTTGGACTCTCCAGTACAGTTGGACAAATTTTATAATTTAGACAACTGCTATTCATCACAGCTGTTTAGGATAAATGTCAGGGCTGGGTATTAAGGATGATTATTTAATACAATTTAGATTCTTTGGGCCTCGATTCGAATTCAATTCGATATTGATTTATTAGCTTAAATATCGATTCAGTAATACACATGTAAATAAGTACGTATGTTTTAAATAGGGGTGTCACGATTCTCCAAATCCTCGATTTTCAATTTTAGGGTCACAATTAAATTCAATTCTCGATTTTTATTTTTTCTATTTTAAAGAAAAGAGCCCTTTTGCTATTTTTAGACTAGTCTACGATCATTGGTTTTATTTTTATAGTAAACCTTACTTTAAAAAACAAGTGATGCAATTTTTATTCTTCTGTAATGTATCACATTGGGCATTAATGGTCAGATTGAAATAACTTATTTAGAATAAAAGTTTTGTTTAAATAAATAGTACCATAGTGTGGCTGCCATCTAGTGACTCTTTAGTTACTACAGAACGACTGACAATGCTCCAGATAGCTCATTGGACAGGGTAAAATGAAGCCAACAGTGATCAAATGTAGACTTAACTCGCCGGGAACTCACAATTTCCTCACCGGTGGTTTGAGAGTAGGAGCGGCTTTAGCTCCGGTCTCGCTGCTGTAGTTTAGCCAATAGGTACTTGCTAGCGTCAGCTAATGCGCCCTCGGATATGATACAGGCAATTAAACTGTTATCAGGTGGTGGTGTGAGTTGTATGAGAACTTGTGAAAGTTGTTAGGGAAAATGCAATGTGTGGTTCCTTGTGATGAGACAGTGTTCTGCTAAGTGTTGCTATGGAGTCCCGAGTGGGACGCACAGTATGTAAATATGGAAGGTGATCGCGATCCTCTTTTGGATTTCGATGTGCAAAGTCGTAACATAATTTCAATACAAAAATCAAGATTGTGACACCCCTAATTTGAAATGTGTGTGGTATTACCAATGTTTAAGAACAAATTTACCCCAGCATGTTTCCTGTCATTGTTATATAGCAGAACAAACTGTACTATTTTGTCCATGTGTTGTACATTACTGAACACTGTCACTAGTTGCCCACAGCGCCGCCGGTGGACTGAATCGATATTGAATTGAGAAACATAATTGCAATGCATTGAGGAATCATTTTTACCCAGCCCTAATAAATGTACAGTTGAATCCACGTAGTGGAAGCACTACTTATCCTAAAGAATTAGATTTTAAAGCTTTGGTTTCCACTGTTTAATAAGTTATGTGGCTGTAATCCTTATTGCATCATGAGCACCAGGTCAAACAAGACTTTCAAAAACAGCAAAAGACACTAAAATACAGTTCTGTACAACTGAATTGGTTAGATGCATTTAGTGAACAAGCAGTTTGTTTTCCTACAGAGCCGTTTAATGTACCAGCTGAACCCTGAGCACAAAGATGATCCAGCACTGCTCCAAGGAAGCTGCGTCACACAGCTCCCTCTAGTGGTTGTCACAAGTTCCCCTAGTGCCATTCCGCTCTGGTCTACCTGTGAGAAAGCTGGTTTGTCAGCAAGCCAGGAAACGTGTCCTCTACGTCTGAACTTAGTGTGCCACCTGTGAAGTCCAACATGAAAACAAAGAAGTTCTCAGTTATAAAAACAGGCAGATTGACCTTTAAGCTACTTTTTCACTCTTGTTTCTACAGCTGGACTCAACAGACGTGTCTCCAACCAGTGACTGTAAGCTTCCTCAGAGGCTGCAGTGGAAATCTGATAGCTAAACCTACCTAACTTGTGGTAGCTCTTTGTCACTGTTGGCACTGACTAAGTATCTAGTGGTTTTAAATGAAACATTTTTTGCATGTTGGTTTGACCTAAAATATGTTTGAATATTCAGCTACCTGGATAATTACAGTTGTATTAAGTTTCATTTTGTGTTCCAGATGAATGAGGATCGGTTGCACAGTTCAAATGTTTAGAGAAGTTTAAATTAAAGGTAATTTTCAGGATTTTGTTAAATATTCCTCATGTAACATTTTTTGGTCTGTTAACTTCATATTTGTGTTTAACAAAGATTTTATAAGGGTGAATTTTAAGCTCTTCAATGTTTTTTCCCCAATTTTGTTTCATTGTTAGTTTGAGCCAAGTTAACACTTTTTGCTTCTTGTACGTTTTTTTAGAAGAGTTAAGGTGCCATAATTTATTGAATAAATGTTAAAAATGACAAGATGCCATAAACATTTATACCCATCTATATAGCTGTAGCTATTAGATTGGGTCTTTTGGACCTCTGTTCTTATAAGATTTGTTTTTTTGTTAAAGACTGTCAGAAAATACATTTTGTTTAAAATAAATAAATGGCTCCTTCAAAAATTTGTTTATTCAGTTTTAATACAAATGTGATGCTGCAGTACTGCATGATCTCAATGTTTAGAAACCAGGAAGAGTGAAAATCAAGAATGCTGGAAACATGAATGTAGTGTTTCCCTTTTAGCTTAAAACCATGGCAAAAAGTTTTGTTGGAGAAGACTGTTGAGGAAGCATTCCCACCTATATGGCAGTTGTAGGTCCATATCCGATGTCCATCATAGCGGGTGCGGCATTTCATAATATTATTGGTGTAATCAGATTCTGCAACCTCATAGTTTGGGTTTATAACAACCTGAAAGAAGGCAAACAGAGTTAGATATTTTGGAGTAAGTACAGCACAATAATTTAGCAACAGGGACTCAGTTAATGCATTTAGTGTTCTTTAAGAGCCTTCGCTCGGTTGTGTAACTTGAGACATTGAATGAATGGAAAGTCAGATGTGGAAAGTGATAGTCTGGTATATAGGAGACATCAGGCTGGTCTGAGACTGACTCCACCAGAATAAAGCCTAGTTTATGCTTCTCCGACAGCAAATTTGCACGCAGACGTATCTGCAGAGACGTTTTTGTTCATGGTTCTCAGTTTTTTTTCCTCTCTCCGCTCTCCATTGTTTTTTCAGCGTTGCTCGACCAGGACAGCGGGGGGGCTAACTTCCTCCTAACTTCCTGCCTACTATGACAGCGTTGTTTCAGTTTTTTCTAGGCTTGTGAACGCATTACTTCCTCAAGGAGCAAAGGACGACAGAAAATGCGTTTTGTTTAAGCTGTACTCTTGAACACAAGGTGTAGGAAAACGTCTGTTTCCATGTGTTTCTAAATTGCCAAAAGAAAAGGTTAGATAAATCATCCTTTCAATATAAAGCATGCAGTGCCCAAACTCTGCTTTAACTGATTACTGCGACTATAGAGCCCCATTCTAGTGAAACAATCTCTGGCTGTTGTTGAACTGACCAATCAGATGATTATGCTCTCAGTTGACTGATAGTAAAAAAAAAATTGGGGCTCGACTCCTTCCTTGTTTAGGCGACGGAGAGCCCTTGCGTCGACTGATAGCTGTGTTGAGTCAATCCTTCTCCGTCAAAATGGAGATGCATAAACTGGCCTTAAGAGGAATATTTAACAGAGCAGATGTCGTACCTGTAGGGTGTAATCTCCTGGCTTCACATCTGTGATGTCGATCCACTGGCAGTCTATATCGTGCCTGTAGGTGTCCCAGCAACCGACAGAGATGCCCTGGGAGCCAAAGTTGGCACATTCATACCTTTTCTGTATACCTAAATTCAGAGCAGACGTTAAAATACGTTTTCATCAAGAAGCCTGACTACACAGCAGGATTATAGACAATTAAATAATGTTAAATGTAGGTTGGTTGCAAGATGCTTTCACTGTTAAAAAGAACATCCAGAGTCTAAATAGTGACTGAAATGATGAAACGGGAAGGAAAGTGTTTGACTTCACCTTCATCACAGTGGGTGTCCTCCAGACAGAAGCTGGCTTTATGTCCCTCTGCTACTTTAGTGCCGTTCAGACTCAGCAGGTCATAGTGGGTGAAAACTTCCATACTGTGGTAATGTCTGGATTATACAGGGAAAGGAGTGTTTAAATATCCAGCAAACAGACAGATCTTTGAACTTTAGAACTCTTTAACCCCGAAACAGTCTGGAAACAAGATCTTGTTTGAGTCGTTAGTTTCGCCCAACATCAACAAGAGGAAAGTTAGTTGGAGATTTAAGATCAGCAGTAAAACTAGAGTAACAGAGGAGGGGTTAATCACTCACCAGCTATAAGGAGGTTAGAAGTCATGACCTTTCGAGTTCTCACCTGTGGCATTCGTGCCAGACCCAGGAATGAGGAGAGGCCTGCGGTCTGAAGTCTGACAGGCCGTTGTTCTGGATCTGGGAGGAGAAGCGTAGAAGGCGGCGGTAGGAGCTTGGGTCAGCTTCATTGGCGGTGCTGGACAGACAGCGTTCCTCGTGAGCGCACTGCAGCGCGTACATGGGCCTGTCCTCCAGGTACGTAGTCTGCTCCACCACCTGAGCACTCAGGACCAGGTCCGGGGCCGCTGTGAGGAGCAGAGCAGCGTGAGATTATGCCCCCACACCCACTATGAACAGCAACGCAACCATTTTCAGAATAGAATTTCACCCTTGCAAAAGTATTCATGCCCTTGAAGTTTCTCCCCGTTTGGTCACATTGATCTACTTTAATGTATTTAATTGGGATTAGTTGCTGATTATTACGTTAAAGAATGAAAATATGTGGATATGGGTCTAAAATATCTTCCAAATAAAAATCTGGAAGGTATTGCATGCAGGCTTACATATCTTTAGTTTATAATCCACCCTTTGAGTCAAAACTTTCTAGGATAACTTTTTGCTGCAAGTACAGAAGCTGGTCTTTTGGGCTCCGTCTCTTCAACCTTTGCACATCCAGAGATTGAAACCTTTGACAATTTTTGCAAGATAGATCTATCTCAGTCTGGACAAAATGCAGAGTTTTAATAGCCTAAAGGTCTGGACTTTATTTTGGCCACTCTAATGCAAGAATGTGCACAGACATAAACTAATCTACTCCAGGTTTGGCTGAAGGTTTAGTAGGGCTACGATAAAATCTGAACGCTGAAGACATTGAATGCAAAAAATTTTACGCCAATTTTCCCCCCTTCCTTATTCTCAGTCACTCTGGACGCAAATGCTAAGAGTGAGCATCTGTCCAACTGACTAAGTGTTACAGTAGCATGAAAAATGAGAGTTCATAACACTGTGTATAATTATTGTATTCTAAACAGTCCTATTGTATATTGTGGAGGATTAATGTTTAGAGTTGTCCTGCTGGAAGCAGACTTTCCCCCCAGGCTTCACACTGAAAGAAAAAGTTATTTCAATTTACATGATTAAATTGTGTACATTGGTTCCACATAATCAGAATAAGTAATTCTGACCTGATTTACCCTCTTACTTTTCCTTCAACTTTGACCAGCTCCTGCTGGGGATAAGCACGCCCACAGCATGATGGTGCCACCATTATGTGTCACCATGGAAAGGGTGTGGTATTAGAGCTTTTAGATGACTGAACAGATGTGTAACATTTTTTTTTTAAATTAACATTTGCTATATTGATTTACTTATTGATTCACTTTCCATCCACTTCACAATTATGCACTACCATGTGTCATCCAATCACAAAGTCTCAATTACACTAAGGTGTGTAGTTTTATTTTGACTCATTTTAAAACCAATTAATAATACCGTTTGTGGTTATAGCGCCACCTGGCAAACAGATAATGGGAGTAGAATAGCTCATGTTTTATTCAAAAAGAATTAACATGAAGATAAAGTGAGTCCCTTTTGAAGTTATTTCACTAAGATTCTACATAAATGTGATGCTTTTGTTCCATCTCTTACTCTGAGTGCAAGACACTCCAGCAGCAAAGCGTCCGCCTCCTTTTGGACAGCTAACATGTTTGCCGTGGTGCAGACACTGATCCAGAGTCAGCTCGGTTCCTGAACATCTCACTCCACTCATCACCACAGTGTCAGCTGATGGATCTCCCTGCCAGTACCATGTCTCCTGGGAATTACAATCAAAAATAATAAATCTCATAATTAGCAGATAGAGATTGAAGAGCTCTCATGTCTGCCATGTACAAAGGTGCCTTCCTGAGCTTAACTAAGAAAATAAAAAACAGCACTTAGTCTGACTCTTCAGCTGCAATAGAAGTGACGTGAACAACAACTTTTAAAAGCTGTTTTGTTAATTGAGTTGTACATTATAAGCACCCATCTGATCAATAATTAACATGTTTTTGGACAGAAACAAAAGGTTTCTCTCTTACCTTGTTTTTAACTATACAAATTAAGATTGTTCCATTTAGAAAATGGACTAAAAAACAAGAATTGCATCAAGTATTTAAACTCAAGCACAAACTGATGAAGTTTTCTTCAATAATTCTCTTTTCCAGAAACCAAATAAAGATAAGACGAGTAGGACTGCTTTGGAAACAATGATCTGTATCCATTAAATAATTATGTAAGTGTTGGCATAAATCCAATCAAATAGTTTACCCCCCCTCCCCCAACAAACACACAAAGCAAGACGTTACCCAGATGTTTTTCCCCCCACCCAGCTCTGACTCAGCCTTGTTGCACAATTTTGCAGACCTTATGGTAAGCTTGTGCAAGGGAAAAGTCATACTTTCCACTAACTTTCATGAAAAGTGGATGAATTGTGCAAACCAAGCTGAACTGAGGGATACGCATGTCTTTGCTGGTGAGCTGAGGAGAAGAGCTGATATGCAGAAGTGTAGGTTTAAGATTGCTGTCATGTTTTCCATCTGGTGGTCTGGTTTGCCTGGAAAACCTTTCATGAATATAGCATAAACCAGACTAATGGGTCTTATGAGGTATTGCTCTGCAATAGAAAACCCACTCTAATCTACCACTCAGATGAGAACTTTAAGGGTAATCAGCTAGATGTAGATTATATGTGCTTAAAATACATTCTCTATAATCTTTATTTGCTGACTTCAAGTCTAGACTGTCTGAAGAGAGACAAAAACAGGTGGTGATACGGAAGGCAAAGATGAGGCGAAGGTTCCGGTCAACACCTTGCATTTTCACAACTCGACAGACAAGGTCTGTCTTTGGTAAATAAATCTTCAAATTAATATTTTTTTCTGTCAAACAGCATAATTTAAGACCCCACAACTTTGAAGGTAATAATGAAGAACAGAATCACTACTGTCATAATTATTGGCACCACTCACTACCTCTTTAAAATACATACAACAAAATGTATATTTCACTTTTTAAGTTACGCCGGGTGTGCAACTTTTACCTAAACATCCATAACTTTCAGTTTTCCTGGATAAATAATTAAAACTACAGTTTTTTCTTCTCCAAATCACTTCCTGTTCAATGCAGATGTGTGCTTGTCCTTATGTGGCAGCATGGTATTCATCACCTCCCCATAATTCACTCACATTCCAGTTTTATTTGAATCCTGACGCCATACGTTCCCAAGCTCTTTAAAGTGTTTCATACAGAGCAAACCGTTGGGGTCTTTTGCTCGATGTAATCTCACCTCTAATCGGGACAGAAGTGTGACACTGCGCCAGTGTTTCCATATGGTTTTAAAATGGAGGCTCCACCGCACTTCAAAGATCTGTTCACAGTTTTCTCTAAAGTCCTGCTGAGAGGCTGCACTCTTAAATCCGTCTCAGGTTTAAGCTCCACTAACCAACTCTTTCTCCCCCACCGACTGTTTTTAAAGTTTTTAAGCAAGTGGCATCTTTATTTTGCCCCCTGGATAAATAAAACCTTATTGGAGGCAGAGCGCTAATGGAATCCACTGCCACGCAAACACGTTCACTATACTGGGAAGTACCGGCAGGCTGATGTAATCTCATCCATTTCTCATGTGGCTATAACCCATCATCATCTCCTGCCTCCAGAACTGCAGGGAGGGAAATCTGTTTTATTAGCATTACATTATGGAAACTGATCACATGGATCTTGATTCTTTTCTTTTAAATTAGAGCCCTGGTAAGATCTGTTTTTGTTAAAACACGTAACCCACACGAATAGAAACCAACATCATCCTCACAAACAATGTAAACAGCACTGAACAAATTGTCTGCATAGGACACATGTAAAATCCCTAAAAATATTAATATATAGTGCTGGCTCTTCCTATTCAGTGTCTGAAAGAAATATCCTATTCAAGTGTGAAATAAAATAAAATCAGAATAGCTGAGAAGCTGGTGAAACATGACAGCCACCATTTTCCAGATCTATGTAGATTTTGCGTTTGGGTGGGCAACATTTCTTAGAAACTGTACCTGGAAAGCATGACTGGCGAAGCCCAGCCCGAGCTGTTTGCACGCCACCATAGCCTCCATGGTTCCCCAACTGTCGCTGCACACCGAGCCCCACACCAGAGAGCCGTTCCTCTCCGCCAGGACTTCCACACGACCCTCATAGGGGTTACGGCCGCCACTTAACCGAAGCTGAGGAAAGACATGGTTACGGTCATGTTTATATTTTTCTAGCTTACGAATGCCAAGAATTACGTTTCCTTGAAATGCAGTCAACTCACTCGTTTGTTGAAGCCCATCGCAGGAACGTTACACCTGACTGCAGCATCTTCCTCATGGCTGCAGCCTACGGAGTCGCGGTTGAAGTAACAATCAGTCAGAGACTTTTCAAACCCAGAGCATTCCACCTCGTTCATGTGGACAGCCCCGACCCCTGGAGGGACACATCATAGCAACATCACTAATGCACTCAGTTAAAGGAAACACTTTGAAAGTTCTTTTTTTTTATTCTTTCGGCACCTGCAACCTCGCTCTATTTGCAAGCTTAAATCTTTTTTTTTTTTTTTTTTCACAATTCCTTGGGAACAGAAGCTCCAACTGCCTACAACTATAAATTGAAAATACACATTTCTCCTTTTCCCTCGTTTTTTTGACAGTGTGCTCTTTAAGGGGCAGGAGTGTAATATGCTGCAAAGGAAACAAAAACTCAGCTATGACTGATGGAAATGAAACTCTTATGAGTCGTATGAAGAAATATTACAGAATTTCCCCTGAACCAAAAGTAATTGCACACTCCAGATGTTCTCTGGGCTGCACCTCGACAGGTCAGCAAAAGAGTGCGCCGTCCCTCATATTTGATGGATTCTACAGATGATCAGGGTAAATTAGCACTTTGTCAATTAAAAAAATATATATTTTTGGTGACAGTTTACCAACATTTGCAAATTTCTCTAGACAAACTACTCCAAGTTTGTGGGGTGAAAATTGTAAGTCAAGTGGTTAACTCGAGCAAAAATCCCCGAAACAGTCTTGTTCGCTCTCCAACCTAGAATTCCTCTCCTGAAACCCATAAACATGTTTTCTTCCCTGGAACATTTTGTGCACTCTTCTGTTTTGCTTTGAGAATAAAGGAAAGGGAGAAAAAAAAACACAAACACCTTTCCTGCAGCTGTATGAATTTAATAAAGCTGTGGGATATTGCATTTCACAGATTCAGTATTTGGCTCATTGTGTAAACATAAATGTGCTGCTCCATACATTCTCTATAACCTTTATATGCTTCAAGTCTGGACAGTCTGAAGCAAGACAAAAAACAGGTTGAGATACAGAAGCCAAAAATAAGGTACAGGTGCAGGTCAATGCCTTACATTTTCACAACTCGACATACAAGGTCCGTCTCTGATACACAAGTTTTCAAAATTATATTCTTCAAACCAGCAGCGTCATTTCAGACCCGGCAACTTTGAAGGCAATAAAAAAGGAACAAAATCACTACTGCCTTAATTATTGGCACACCTAACCAACCATATAAATTCAACAAATGCAACAACAAAATGTATATTTCGCTTTTTAAATTACGCAGGTTGTATAGCAACTTTTACCTAAACATCCACACTTTTCCGTTTTCCTGGGGTATAGATATGATGGCAACATTTTTTCCAACCCCTCCCTGTCCAAATAATGCAGATATACGCTGATCAAAATTAGGAAGTAAGTAGCTCTAATTATAGCCCGTTTAAATTTGATCATGTCAACAGTCTGGAAAATCTTGGAAAAATCCTGGAAAGTCTAAAAAAAAAAAAAAAACTCTAAAACTCCAATTTTTGTCACCAATTCACCTTAATTTTTTAAAGCCTTTAGTTACATCTTTATTTGGGGTGCTTAAAATTTCCAAAAGGCACAGAGG
Source organism: Apricaphanius iberus (assembly GCA_028564705.1). NCBI lineage: Eukaryota > Metazoa > Chordata > Actinopteri > Cyprinodontiformes > Aphaniidae > Apricaphanius > Apricaphanius iberus. The sequence continues at coordinate 453,238 of JAPXFQ010000846.1, read as the reverse complement.
GATATTTTAAAAGTGAAAAAATCAAAGATTTTTTTTTTTTTAAATGTCAGCTCCTTGCTGATAATACATGAAAATGTTTAGACTTTTCAAAGTGCGCTGATATCACACATCTTAATTAAACTGAGCTGAGCATAATGTCAGTGAGTTCTCATTCATCTGGTAAAATTTGTCTTCAAAAACCAAGACTATATTGTTGGGTAAAACTGCAACACCAGAAGATTCGATGATGTAAAGAAAATAGACAGTTTTATTTTATCTACAGTGATGTAGATATGCATAAACGTATACAATTCCTTTGTAATAGTTTAGGTTTGTATTAGAATACAAACATAGAAAAGGAGTGAATCCTCAATACATTTTCATATTATGGTGTTCTTTAACATCAGGATCTGTGTTTTTGCATCTTCACAGACATATTCTTGGCAAGTGTCTGGTTACCTTGACCCATTCTGCCTCCAGTCAGTGCCTCTTTTGCGCTGCCAAAGCCGAGCTCTCGACACACCACAGTGGCTGCTCTGATGTTCCAGTTATCGTCACAAACTGTTCCCCATTCTCCATTCTTCAGCACTTCCACTCGACCCTCACCTATTATAGCTCCACCTTTTAGACGTACCAAGGGTTGCTGTAAAAACAACACGAGATAATTAACGTATATATTGCAGATGATTACAGCATGCTTACTTTAAAATAGCTTAGAGTGGCATGATTTCCTGTTTGCTTTGGTAATAGAGAGGAACAGAGCTGTTGTTTAAAGGGGAATTCCACCCCCAAGTAAAATTTAGTCTGTTACCATATTCCCCAGAGTTGGATTAGTGAGAATAAAGTTTTATCTAACCAGCCCAGTCATTGTAAACTGTCAGCAGTCTGTTTGCTTTGGCTTTAATTTAGTAAAAGCAATGTAGGTGAATGGTAATGGTTAGCATTTTGTGTGTCCAAGTTGTGGAAATTACTCAATAATGATCCTGATTATTCCTGGTTGTCCCAATTATTTTGATTGTATATAAAAATAATTAGTAACACAAAAGTATTACAGTATCCGAGTAGATTTGGGACTACACTGGGACAAAGCATCGCTGCAAGACGCCGCTGCAAGGTCATGATGCAGCCCTGCAGCAAACCTGCTGAGAGGTAAAACAGATGAATAGTGCCGTCAATGGTTTAAAATCTGACCCACCTCCATCCTGTAAGCCTTCCTGAACCCCATGCTGACACTGGGAGCAAAGGCCCGTCCAGGTATGCAGCTGACCACAGCAGGCATGCCCCGTCGACACGTGTTGTTGCCTTTGAGTGGTATCTCTTTGCCTAGTTTACATTCTGACAGGTCAGCCTCGTTGCCTGTGCAGTTGACGGAGAAACCCCAGTAGTTCTTCTTGCGGCGCTTGGCCAACAGTCTGAGGAGAAATAATCAAAAGCGTTAGTGCTGTACTGAGACACGTAAATGAAGGAAATAAATTAAGGGTGCCCAAGTCCAGTCTTCAAGAGCTATCATCCTGCAACTATTGGATGCATCCCTTCTCCAACTCTCCAGAGGCCTGATAACGAGTCATTGATCTGTTTCAGGTGTGTTGGAGAAGGGGAGCATCATCATCATTGGATTTCTAGCAATTTATGCACTTGTAAGTGCTTCACTACCCTCTAGTGGTGCACAACGGACACATCTAAAAGCTGCAGGATATCCCATTGTGTGTAATGCTTTAAAACACTGTTTAATTTGTTTAATTAGCAGCTATGTGAAATTCAACCATGCATATATCGGATGTTCTGAAGAACGAAAGAAGCAAGAGGAAATTTTCCTGATACTCCCCTGATATCATACTTGAATGACAGACATAAACTATAAGACACTAAAAACCAACAGATGATTTTGAAATAAAAAATCAGGCCAATTACTAAAATTAGAAGACACTTTATTATGTTTTTAGAGCTTATCTAGATGCTTCGGAAACTGAACTCCAAATTGATTTGAATAAAGAAGAAAAGTATAGATGTGTTAAATTTGAAGAGATGGGGAATTGATGCTGCTTTGGGACAAATTTTATAAAACCCATTTATTTAATAGCCATTTTCCCTTAAAGAGACAAACTGAATTTTATCTCTCACACCCAGTAGAGAGTGAGACTGCACCGCTGCAAAACATAATTTAAAACAAATGCTTTCATCCTAGGAGATGGAAAAGTGGTGACTGTTTTTGGTTAATCTGCCTCTAGGGTTAGATTATTTTTTTCTTGGGGCCCACTGCTGACCTGCTGGGTGGGTTCTTTAATTTTTTTCATGCAGCAGACATTCCTGCTGAAGGTCAAAAAATATTAAAACATGAAAATCCAGGTGCAGACCGGGCAGAATCACACACAGTCATCTATTTGATTGAAGGTGTGTGGGGGGAAAAATGGTTTTGATCGCTTTTGGCTCACGATTTCACTGTTTTAATAGTATAGGGGCTGGGATTGAGATCTGTCTGTGTAATTCTTTTCCCATGTGCACAAAGCGTTTGAGTCTATTGTTCATGTCAGCAGACAGAGATACAAATATAACCCAACAGTGCCATTGTTTAAGGCTGTAGAACACTCAGTTGTTTACAATCCAGGCCCATCGTTCATCTGCTTAAACTTCCTCTGACAGGGCCAACAATCTGCAGGGCCAAGATTGTCTAATCATAGAGTGGAAAATGGATGAACGTATGAGTGACTAGCAGGGAAAACGAAGCTGATTGTGTAAGGTTTCATAACATCGGTTTAGTTTGGGCCAAACAGACCTAAACCTCACAAAATCCACATAAAAAAGGAGGAAGCAACATTCCAGACATGCAGTATTTTTAGCATAAAGAGCATGTGTAGAAGACAAGGCTGCCTGCTACACCACAAATGAGGGCTTTCGCTTTTTAAATGTGTGAATTTTAAAGAAAGCATTATAGAACATCACAGTATTTACTCATTCCAGAAACGGTTTATAACTTTACCCAAAGTAAACCCTGTATAAACAGACTCATACCAAACTAGTACGATTTAAACCTTTATTCCTGCCACAGAACCGTTACTCACTTGTAGGGTCGTACGTTGAAAGGTTTCTCACCGGGGAAACCATACATGCCACATATGACTCTACTGTTCATCTCATTCCAGTCCTGGTTGCAGATTTGTCTCCATTTGCCTCCATCTTTCACCTCAACGAAGCCCTCAGTGATGGGGATCCTTTTTCTGTGAGAGTAGGTGGCCCTGATCCTCACCTCCTCCACCTGCACCGTCAGACCCTGCCAATCAAAGCAAAGGCAGTCATTAGATAAAAATGTAGACAAAAGCAAGGTTTTACTTTGTAGCTGATGAAAGATCATTATGGATAAGTTTCATTCTTTGTTTTACTTTTGTGTTCTAACTTTCTAAATAAACTGCACAGCCCTTCACCAAGTTGTGATTTTTCTAAAATTACAACTATTGCTGCAAATTAAATTGTTATCTGTGAATTTTCACATATGTTCACATTTTGGAAAAATGCATCTGCAAGTATTTAGGGTTTCACTTATGTTGCTTCGCTGACCAATCACCAAACCTCTAGCCTCCCCTCCGTTTAGCCCTTCTTGCCTGTCAGCTTTTACGTCAACACCACAGTGATGGAAAAGTTGTTCTACGTTTTTTTTAAAAGTACTTTATAAGAGTAAATCATCACATAATAAAACAGGGACCAATGTCCACAATGAGGAACTCAGAAATCTTACAACTCTAAACTTAAATGCATCAGAAACTAAAAAGTAAAAAACAAAGAGAAAATACATAACATATCACACAGACTTTGATGCCGAATTTCCAACAGTTCTATAATTTTCCTCACTTTGCACATAAATAGCACCTTATTGATTTGATAAATAAGACATTTTACTTTTTTAAAGTCAGTGATACAGTTATAGTTTCAGTATTACTTTTATTTTTTACTCATCTAAATGTTCTAATGCAGAAATAAGCACATAAATGATTTTAAAAACTGCTTATCTGCAGATTTTAAGGTAAATAGGAAATTAATTAAATAATGTAATATAAAACTGTTGTAACATTTGAGTTAGTCCACATTATAGCCTATTTGTTAGGTGACCATAACATTATGGAGACCAACAGTTAAATTAATAACAATATGGTTCTGAAACATCATGCAATGGTGAAAATCTTCATTTATAATATCTTTTCAGCAACACCTTGGTTTTTATTTGGGGAATGGCTTGAAAATAATTGTATGGATAATTGCACGTTACAGTTAAATCCACCAGAGTAAATTCAGATAATTTGATCTACAGGATTCCACATATAAACCCTGACACTAAATTACATTCCTCGGACCTGCTGTGCAAAACGTGCAGTTCCACGTTACATGGAGCCCTGTGAAATTCAACCTTCCCAGAGACTATCCAGATCCAGACTGCTTGCTTATAAACAAGATTATGTAACTTGAAAAGGGAACATAATCATAAATAAATTGCTACAAAGTGTTATGTACAGGATGTAGACAGTTTCTCCTGTATCCTATATCAGTGTGACTAAAACAGTGTCCACTTGATGCATTATCCATATGACACAGCCTTTGACTATTACTCAAGAAACGTGAAACCTCCTTGGGAAGGAAGAGAAAGCTTACAGCAGGGGGAATTCTTGTGAAATGCTCCGACGGCACATGTGCTGCCAATTAAACCAATTCATGCAAGAAATGTGATTAGAAAGAAACATGTTCAGTTTTAGAGAAGCTCCCATAGAGAGCAAAGCTTATCAGACTCTTCTAGGTAGTAAAGTCTTTGTGTGATTCTCTGTCTGCCTAAAGGTTATGTAAAGCTAGCTGCTCACAATGCGTTATCCAAACAATCAGCATTACATTTCCTGACTGCCAGTAAATCAAGTGGGAATGGTTACCCTTTGCTTGCCCTCCATGAGCCAAATTCTGACATTTGCTTCTGACAGAGTGTGAAGTTGTAGTCAAGTTTTGCAATATGTAACTGCTGATTGTAGTACTTTTGTAATATCCAGTTAGTTTTAACTGAAGGAAAAAGGAAAAGAATCTTGCCCACAGAGTGGCTTCCTGAGATGGCGTCAGCCTCGGGGAATGTTCGAACATTCACGTCTGCAGAGTGGGAGGAGCCTCCAGTGTTTCAGGAACAACCCCAGTCCTCCCACTGACCGCAGCGGTTAGAGGGGGTAAAGACTACTCTTTCATGAAGGGATTCTTGCTGGTCTGAGCATGACGGAGTGTTTTCCGTCTGTGCCTGGTGGGGAGGGAGATGCGTGATCATGATCAGACACCACTGTTCTAAATTTTATCTTAATCCTCAATTGAAAATATCATTTAATTCAAAAGAAATATGCTACCCAGGTGTGAAGTTAGGTATGAAACGGGGCACTGAGATGCCTCTGAGCCGTGTTGCATTTGGCTCAGAGAGAGGAAACTGGCTGTCTGAATGAGTGAGACCAAAGAGAAACGGACAGATATGCACAGCTGGGATCAGTCCAGGCGCCCACTAGCCTCCCGAACCCTGACCACCAAGGATAAACTGAACATTATACTGTCTGGCTGCATCCCAACAGTACAGGGCAGTTTTTAACTCTGCTCAGCTGCAGGGTTCAGAACAAAGGGACACCTTGAACTGTTTCACATTAAAGTTAGGAAAAATATTCAATTCTGGAAAATGACATCTAAAGGGAGTTGTTTTATATTCATAATTATTTTACAAAAATTAGAACAGTTCAGTGACTTTTTCACTGGGGTTTTGGCGTTATGCCCAGGGCAAAATGGTTGTGGAGTGTACAGCACTCCCTCCCAACAATTTCAGGGACTGGATTGGTAGGAACCCAATGAAAAATGTATCATTAAAAAGATTCATGGTAAGATTTGAGAAACATTTAATGTGTTTGTAACAAGGATTTTTGATGTCATATTGATATTGGAACCACCTATACTGCGGACTAATCAAACTAAGGCCCTCATTTAACGAATGAAATCAACCACAGATCTGTGTCTATTTTGTTCTTAAGAACAATTTTACACATAGTGTAGTGTTTAACATATTATACTAGTAAATAAGACCAGCTCTGACAGTGCATACACACAAGTTTTAGTGGTGGAATGGGGGAACTGCAACACTGAAATATTTTGACATCGGTTTATCACATCCGCCAGCCAGCTCATGATGGTGTCCGTCTGTCTTTTAGCAAAATATCTCAAAAACATGTATTGATGGGATGTATAAAATGTTATGGAATAAATTATTAGGTTTTGGGGTTGATCATGCATGGTGTGAATCGCAATCTGGCGTGCACAGGGTACTTTGAGGAGTTCTGTGATATTTTTACTTGTCACATAAAGTGCTTCAGTTCAAAAGGATGTTGTAACAGTTACAAATAAAAGGCTTGCAAAGTGTACTGTGGAAACTGGATGGTCCTGCTTATTGCTGAAACAGGTTGTCGCTGTCTCCGTGCCTACTGATGGCAGCCAGAGCAGTGTCTCCAATAAGGCTGGCCTCATGGGTGTCAAATGTGGTGATATGTGCACCACTGGTAGAAGATTTGGCCCAGGTGTGTGTGCTGAGGGATTGTTTTATTGTATTTAGTTTCATATAGAACAACTGGCCAGTTGGAGGAAGAGTCATTTATATAGCTCTATATATAAAGCTGCTGCTTTCCACTCATAGGTTACGCTACACATTTTTTTGTCCATCATTTTGACTAATACGGTAAAAAAAAATGGAGTCAAAATTGTACTCATCAGTTTTTAAATTCCATGGAGACTGGAAATAAGCTCCACTTCAGCCAAAGTTATGAAATGAGGAAAAGTTTCTCCGATTGAATCGATCAGACGTCGAAAAGACTCTCTGACCTGTAAACTATGTTTCAGAGGGAGGAAAGCAGCAGGAGGAAAGCATGACCATGCGCCTATGTTTGTCTAACCAGCCACAATGGCACTCCAAAGCCTCAGTAACTTTTCAACTTGCAGTCAGCTCCAGGTCAGCGAAATGCATTGAATATAGTGGAATCTTTGTGCGTAAAGTTGAAAATATCTGTGCATTTGCACCAAGAGGATAGAGGTGTGAATACTAACCTGTAAAAATGATGGAGAGCCTTCAGAAGATTGTGACTTAACTAAGTTTTACTTATTAAACCTAGTTTTTATTTTGAAAGGAAGTACAGTATGACTTTTTTGGTACTAGTTTAGTGCAAGAGAATAAATGTAGAAGATCCTGCCATTTTCAAGATATTGCACAGTAATGAGCTGAGCCCACGAATATTTTTTGTTATTTTGACAAAAATAGTTACAAGCAAAAAAGTTTTAATACTTTTACATGGATACATAACTAGTTAGGCACAAATATGCAACTAATAAGTAGAAGTAGGTCCAGTTTTATATCAGATCATTCTGACATATGAAAGTTTCATGAACATTCCTTCATGTTTGCCAAATTAATAACTGCAATAGTGTAGTATTCACTTTCATATAAGTATTCCTGAAAATAATATCTTAGATCATGTTTGTAGTCGGTCACTGAGGGCAGAAAAGAAAGCAGATCTTTGTGGTGTTAGTCACTGATGTGAGCTCTAGGGATTACTAAAACATTTCCAAATGCAGAGCAGACTTGTTTTTCCGACTGGATCCCCCCCCAGAACGTAGCTGTGTGAACGTGAGGCTGTGGTCTAGCCAATGTCTGACAAATGATTCCACTACTGTGCATGTCTTCCTGCCTATTCAGCCTCCCTGGCCTTCTCCAGCACGTTCAACAGCATGTGTGCAAAATCCCCACCCATTCAGCTACAGTCCAGCCCACATTACAAAACTTGGCAAGTATATAAGCTGATCACGTTTTAGTTTACATGAAAAGCCAGAAACCTCCAAATTGACTTTCTCATCTGCCTCACCCCTTTCTGCCAAACATAACGTGACTGCGAACTGATACGCTTTGCATCTGGAAAGTCTTTCAGGATGTCCTGCTTCCATTTTGGCAGGAAAATTGAAAAAAAAAAAAAGGTTCAAAAACTAAACTCAGATGGGAATTACCTAAATGAATAAATCTGTAAAATGTTGAGCTAAGGAGCTTACCTTAAAGTCATTAAAATCTCACACAGCGAGATGCATCTAATTCATTTTCAATATACAAACAGAGGTGTGGTTCCTATTATAATATACAGCACATGGTCCTAATGTAAGAGCTGTAATAGACAAAACCAACTAAAACATGCATTTCTTGTAAGTTTGCCATTGATATATATGTGAATACTTTGCCAAAACTTTTACTACTGCTATGCAAATACATTACTTTGTCTCTATGTGTAACTCATGAACACTTGGATTAGTATGGTTCTAGTTGTGCAACAAGAATATTTTATCTTTGAATCACATCTGCAGTTTGCTAGTAATATATAATTTACAGAGTGAGCACAATGTAGATAAACTGAATCTTAAAACGCCTCAGCTTGGTTAGTGTGAGACACAAAGGAGGACTTAGGCCATGGGAGGATACAGCTGTTCAACATGTGGTGTAACAACCTTCTGTATAGCCGGTAATGGAGTCTCCTGACATAAATCAACCTTTTCTCCCCTCGATCATTCTTCTCCTCACAAGCTGTGCTGAAGACGAGTGTAATTCCTGCTCAGGCTTCCTGCTGTAATCATGACAATAGAACAAGGTGTACCACCTTTGTCCAGTTTCATTAAAAACTTCTTACCGCTTTTAGCTGTAAGTGTCTTAAATGTGACTGATGATTCGTGGTGTGACTGTTTTCTTCAAGTAAACATGGTTTCTGCCTGTGAAGCAAATTTTTTCAGCTCATCTCTTCAAGAGTAAAATGTTCTCTCTGCCAACGTTAGTATATTTGATTTCTTTCTCAACTTTTTTTCCTTATAGCCGTTTTCAGATTGCTGTTATGGAATATTCGCGGACAATTCAATCAGGTCTTTAACCGAAGTTGTCTTCTCAAATACACCACTTTTTTACCAGAAAATTGCCTTTCAGCTTCTTTCACACGGCAAGAAATGCACCGGAGGATATGGATATGTCATTTCCCCAAACGAATTCATTTTTTCAAAGAGGGCCAACGAAACAGAAGAACTCATCACAGTGCTCGTGTTTTGTGTGCGATTTTGCGCACATAAGCTTAGAAAACGAAGGACAATTACTGTTTTTCATGGCCTATTTGAAAGGGGTTGTATTCAGATAGCATTGAGGGTTGCTTACATTAAGCAACAACAGAGTCAAAATGGTTAAAATGCAAATCAAGAATAACTGGAGGAGCATCTCTGTATCTTTGAGGTAAGTTTCTATGAAGCATGTATGTGTTTCCTGAATGAAGAACAAGAGGCGATTTGTAATGACAAAAAAGTCTAATCCTGGGTTTAAGTCAGAAAATCCTCCTGTATGCCCACTCTGGTCAACATAAACAACATACAGTTATAGCTTGGTACAGAAAGGTTGAAATATATTGAAAAATACTGCAACTGATCCTAGTAGGTTAAATGCAGAAAACCTTCTCTGCAGAACTTTGTCACCTGGAATAGTTTATTGCAATTCAAAAAGGTTATACAAAGTCATTTTAACTAAATCATGCGTACCTTTCCATCTGATGTTCCTTTTTGGCATACAACACCAGTGTGACATAATGAGCACACAACTCTGGTGCAAACATTTTGGAAAACAAAAACATTCTCCCAGAATGACTGCTATCAAACTTGTACCATGAACCTCTAATTATCCTAAAATAACACATCCCACTCGGCGCTGTGCTTTCCCAGCTTGAACATCACAGCATTGCACAGCTGGTTAGATCATCTCCACCAAATTAGGGGGAAAAAATGTTCCTGCTGACATTCAATTTAACCACCACACCAGTCGTGCATGTCATGAATTCCTTATACTATGATGTGAATGAGTCATCATAACAACAAAAAATTTATAAAATTTCTGCACTGGAAATATGCTGGGCAATAGATGTGTCTTGTAATAATACTTAAGTAAATTAATAGTTATGATTCTGTTCTGTTCTGAATGGTCTATTGTACTTTTGGGGCCACCAAGGAAAGCCTGTGGGCATGTTACATTTGTCAGTAATTAATACTTTAAGACTCTTTTCAGACTAAGACACACAATGTGGTGGAATGGAGTTAAAATTATAAAAAAAATTATACAGTGTCTTGAAAATTATCCTAACTCCTTCAATGTTTCCAAACATTACAGCCACAAACTTCAATGCGTTTAAGTGAGGTTTTATGTGATGGACAGTCTGAAAAGTAGTGCAAAACTGTGAAGTAGACTGAAAAGGATACATGGTCTACAAAATTTCTTTTGCAAAAAATTGTGAAAAGTGTGCTGTGCATTTGTATTCAGCTCGTCTAGGCTGATACTATGCGGAACCGCCCTTTGCAACTACAGCTGCAAGTCTTTTGAGGGTAAGTCTACCGGGTTGCACATCTAAGATTTGAAAGTTTGGTAAATATCTTCTTTGAAAATACCTCTACCTAAGTCAAACTAAATGGAAAACATTTGTAAAAATCAGATTTCAAGTCTGGCAATTTAATTCTCTTTGGATTTTTGACTGAGTTTTTCCAACAGATGAATGCGTTTTGATCAAACCCACAACATTTCAATTCCCACCCCTTAAACTTTTCCACATATTGTCATGCCACAACTCAAGTGTAGTTTAGTGGGATTCTAACAACACAATGTGGTGCGTACTTCAAAAAACAAATTCTAAATAGTGCAACAGGCATATATGTTGATTTCCTATATGGCACTACTTTGGAAAATCACTTATAGCTACAATTACAGCTTAGTAAGTACTTTAGGGCACGTCTCTACTAGTTGACTAATTTTGAGACTGACTTTTCAGATGATCCCAAGCTCAGTCAGGTTGCCTCATGTATTTCTAATTGGATTAAGGTCAGGATTTTGATTTGATCATTTTAAATCAAAAATTTCATCCAAGCTAATCCATTGTATGTTGGGCTGAAAGTTTAAGGTTGTCGCCCTGCTGGGAGGTGAACCTCAGGAACGGTCTCAAGTCATTTGCAGCCTCTAACAAGTTTTCTTCCAGGATTGGGCAGCATTTAGCTTTCCATCTCCTTGTGATAGAAATTCAACCCCACGGTATGATGCCACCACCACTATGCTTCTTAGTGACATGGTATGTTCTGGGGGATTAGGTTTCTACCACTTACTACCACAGCGTTTTGCATGCATTCAAAAAGTTTGATTTTGGTCTCATCAGACCAGAGGACCTTTTACTGTATGTTTGCTCTTTGCCCGTAGATGGATTGTGGAAAGCTGCAAATAGAGATTTTTAGGCGTTTCTTTCAATAGTGTTTTTACTGTTCTTTCATAACGGCCAGATTTGTTTACCGCGTGACTGTATTGCTTTGTTGACAGAATCTCCCACCTGAGTTTTGAACCTCTGTAACTCTTTTGAATAATGCCCTCTTTGCCCAGCCCTGTCAGTTTAAGTCATCAACCATTTCTCATCATAGCTTAAACATCTTTATGACTTTATTACCGACTTGTCGGACGTGTTGCTTGGTTTTCCAGATGCTTCTTGTTCACGTATATTATCTTCAAAAAACCCTTTAGAGAACAGCTTAAGTATTACTGAGATGAAATTACACACAGATGGACTTTGGTTGCTTTCAAAATTATTTTAGAAAATCTATTGTTGCATCAATAATAATAATAATTAATTGTGATAATAATATTACATTTTCACTTTGCAATTATATGCTACATTGTGTAGGTCGATAACACCTTGTCCCAAAAAAGCCATTAAAGTTTGGCTTTTTAACATGTGGAAAAGTTCAAGGGTTACAAAATCCTACGAATACTTTCATCCTTGTGGTGATGCCCACAGCTGGGAGTGTTCCCGTTCCAGACTCAGCACAGAATGTCAATTCATGCTGTGAATAAACAGGTTGCTGGAACAGGATTGCTCATTCCTAATGTCAGTTCAAGCAAACCTAAAAAGGTGTAGCTACACCTTTTGCCCTTTCCTCTCCTCTGTGACTTAAAAGACTTTGGTTGGTCTGAGGAAATATTTACAGGGTGGGGGAGTGAACTGCACTAACACACCAGAAACCCTAAATATACTGAACGTATAGAGAAGCAGGAGGTGTTACTAACATGTCCAACCTGTAAAAAAGTAGGAATAAGTGAAAAGTGTTCAGTAAGTCCACATTACACATTTTTATTTCACCTTTCCTCATTTCCTTCAATCCCAACACTGAAGTTGGTAGTAGAAAGATAAACAAGGCCTTCAAATTTTCTCCATCAGTATGTTATCTTAACCGTACCCTGAAGAAAACATATTCACTGTTCTGGCTGCTGCAGAGACTTGCGACACAGCCAACAACTCCACTCCACAGCAAGTGTAAACAAACAAAAAAAATCTCTAGCATGAATTCAGTGAGAAAACACGGGTTCTCTTTGCGGCTGCCAAACAAATGCTGCTTCAGTTTTAAATGAAAATTGCTCTTCTGCTGCTCTTTTAGTCACTTGTTTTCTGACAAGCTGAAGGAAAGTCTGCAGCGTCTCCCTTACCCTCCCTCCCACTCTGACCGTCACGTTCACAGGACCACACTGACTTTCCATCCGGTACAGAGGAGCTCTCTGCAGGCAGACCGGATGGTATTCCTACTCTCTGAGTCATCGTCGTCATCTTCCAGGCTGCAGACTGGAGCTCTGATGTAGACACTTATAATACACTAATAATGTGGGACACAAGGAGAGTTTTCAGACTAGAATTCACTAAAATGACGTTGCACACGCAAAAAAAAGAAGGGAAAAAAAGAAGAAAGTTTGCTCTCATTGAACTATAATTTCTGGTAATGATGTTACAGCCTGTGTTGCTACACTAGCTTTCAGTTCAAGTTCCACAGTATTTGGATTCTTTACAAGATGAGTCCATAAATTAATACAAATGTTACAACATAATCTTGCTAAAGGCAGTTGGAAGGATTTTAAAATAAAGCTTGACTTTGAGCGATTTGGAGCAGTTTCACTGTGATAAGTTTTTTTTTTCATCCAAAGCCTGCCCTATAAACATTTTTAAAAGCAGAGAACATCTGTGCAGGTTACATGCGTGTACTTGAACTATACATGGAGTTCTGTTGGGATGTTAAAAATTCTGTATTTTGTACAATAATGTCTGCATGTGCATACCTCCCCACTGAAGGCTTGGGACTTGATGAACTTGAAGCCTGGAATGCGTTTTTGAGAGCACACCACCCCGACATCTTCTGAATGTTTGCAGTCAGACACTCCGAAGCCGTTTGACTCGCAGTGAGCGAGGCTCTTCTCTGCACCGGTGCAGTGCACGTTATCCAGCCAGATACGACCTGCAGTGAGAAAAGACAAGGCGAGTTTATTTGTACAGCAAATCTAAACATTAAAGGTCCTGTACAGAAAAATGAAGGACCCAAGGTAATGGAGATTAGTATAAGACATGCATCAAAAAGTAGCAACAATTAAATTGTGAAGATTAATGGATTTTATACACAATCTTTGACTTTCATTTGAAAGCTGCAAACACAATAATGTTGTTAACCCTAAACAGTCAACACTTTTCTGAAATGACAAGTTAACAAAGAGAAGCTATAACCTGACAACGGCTCCCTGTGTAGTTGTGAAACAAGATGTAAACAGGTCACTGACGATCTGGGAAGTCTGGATTAATTGTTTTCTTTTTTCCTGTCTTTCTCATATGTGGTCCCATCACTCAGCGACCTATAACATTTTAGGCAATGTCCCCTGTGTCTAATGTGAGCATCTGCTGCCATGAGATTCTGTCCAACTTGGTAAATATAATACAAGCATGTAAAATACAAACACATAACCGTTGGACCATATTAGCCAACAATTATTTAACTTCGAACAGCCTTGGATGGGAATATTTCACACACTGATACCTCAATGTTGATACCTTCACAATACATTACACTAGATGGGATGTGACTTAAGTTACCAACATACCAATCTCAACATTTATAATCTATTCTTTTACACACAGCCAACCAGCTCAACCATTTTAGGACTGGTATGATACGATTCAAACTTCAGATATTGGTCAGGACAGCTTTCAGGTTGGATTTTCTACAGAAACATCATTGCAATAATTTAATAAACATTAAAAATAAAAGTGGTTTGTTGTCTTTCTTTCCAGTTCTAAACAGGAAACCATTTAATCTGTCAATATTTTTAAGATGGCAGCAGTTGGATTTAGTAACAGACTTTATGGATTTATTTTGGATTTAGGGCTGGACAGTATATTGGTTATATGCTTTATACAAGTTTTCTATTTATGACGATTGAATTTTTGGCATATCTAGAAAAAAAATCACCAATGCATCTCTTGGGTTTCCATAGTTCAAAGTGTTGTCAGCCTACTCAAGGCTTTTGAACTTGTTTAACAAGCGTGTTTTACAGCATGTTTTGTTTTGAATTTAGGTCAACTCCAAGAAGGGATGACTGAAACAAAAGCTTTAAACAAAAGTTTTAAACCATTTTTTCTGTCTTTTGTAATTTCTTTTAAAAAAAGGATATTACACCCCCAAATTAAAATTTTGTCTATTGCCATATTCTCCAGAGTTAGAGAAGTGAGAAAAAAAAATCATTTGTAATTAGCCAAGTAATTCCCCTGATCTGGCAGCAGTTAGTTTGCTTTAGCTTAGCATAATCCAATGTAAGTCAATGGGAAATACTAGCATGCAAGCAATTAGGGGTGGAATACTCCTTTAAGAGTAGAAAGAGAGAAAAGAAATTAGTTCATATCAACAATTGAATTTGCCACGAAAAAAAACAAAACAAAATTTTATTCTTAATCCATATCGGTGAGCCATAACTTCTTTAAATTTTTCAGAAACAGTTGTGTAATGTCCGATGACATGTTTACCTTTTGTAAATTAATCTTAAATCAAAAATAAGCCTCTTATATCTTCAAATAGTACCAAGGAATGTTAAATATTGCCAAAAGCTGTGATTTATTGTACATCCTGATATATATTGATACCGACAGATATACCAGTTGAAAGGAAATTTCAAACCAATCCACTAGTGGAGATTATGGACTGATTGATACTCAGATATGTTATTAAAACTTTTACCAATGTCTCAGTGCAGTGTTGTAGTCAATAAGCTCTCTGGAAAGAACTGAACTACGATTGCGCAAGCCTTGATGTGGTCCTGCGATTTCTTATGATTAAGAAAATTACGTTGGAAAACCAAAACACCAAAACAACAGCTGAAAATTAACTGATTCTTTAATAAAATAATTTGAATTACAAAATATGATAATGATAATTTATTCCGTTTCCTCTGACTGCGGGACTTTCTCATCCCACAGAGCAACATGGATGCAAAGAATCCTGAATATAATTTTTTTTAACAAACAATCATTTTAAAATGTGAATTTAAGAATGTTTAAATTTAGGAATACTTTAAAAACAAATTTGACTCCTTAAGCTGTGAGTTACACTCCGCCAACTCTTTTTCAGAGTTTCCACTGAGGTTGCTGAAAAAAAGACACCTACTCATGTGAAGCCGAGTTTGTTTACTGACAAGCTGATTAATAAATGTCCCGACTTAAGCGGCTCTTTGGCTGCACAGCTGGCAGATGTGAATCAGGCGTGAGGGAAACAACACAGCTGTAGTCATGGGAACCTTCAATGTGCTGCTCATCCCTCTTACAGTCTGTTCCTGAAGAACATTGTGATCATACCTACATAGTGACTGCATATTGCATGATCACGCAGCCTTTTCCTTGACTACCACTGAATGGAGGAACAATGGAAGAACTTACAGTTACGAGGTTTACTAGATACTTACGAGGTTTGACTTTAATCGCTTCAGGGTGAGAACCGATGAAGGTCTCAGTGGACTTTTGAACAAAAAATTCCCGTGATTACTGCTGTGGTAAAACTACCATTTATATGTTTTCTGGGGTTTTAAAGTGCCACTGAGAGAAGCAAAAAGCACTTTTGAATGGAGCTATTTATTTTAATAATGAGGTGTAATTGCAAAAATTCGGCCACAATATACTTAAACTAAACTGGACATAGGATACTATTACCATAGAGTGTAACTAAAAGTCATAAATGGTGGTCTATTAACTTTATTGTTGTAAAAAAGCTTTTTAAAAAGGAAGTCTCTATAACAGGTATATCATTACGTGGTAAATCAAATGTCCATCTCCTGTGTAGAAGCACTGGTCATATTTACACATTTTTACACATTTTGTCATGCTACAACCACAAACCCAAAAGTGTGCTATTGGGCTTTGTGTGACAGACCAACACAGACTTCTGTTATTTTAAAATAGAAGAACATTTGTAAACTTCTTTACCAAAAAAAACTCAATAAAAAGTCTTGCATACATTTGTATTGACAGCCATTTACTATATTTACTAAACAGATTCCTCTTCTGTAGGATTTAGTCTGTTATAGATATAAAAGTAGATAATGTTTGGTCTTCAACCATCATGAAGACCAAGCAAAACAGCACACATGTCAGGAATAAGGTTATGAGGCAGTTTAGAGAAAAGTAAGGTTGCAAAAAATACTTTATTCAAGAGTTTGAATGACTCATGGATCTCTGTTCCTTCTGTTATCCGAAAATAGAATAATTATGGCAGCCGTTCATACCTACCGAGGCATGTAATTGTAAGTCTGAAAGAGCTTGCAGAGGTTCACAGCTGGCAGGTAGTGAGAATTTATTTTTAAAAAGAACAACTATCGTTGTACTAAAGAAAATGTGGCTTTTTTGTAAGAGCCACAACAAGGCAGGTAAGGCAATTTCATTTGTAAGAACACTTTCAACACAAGGTAATTCAAGGTGCTTGAATGATTCGGTGGTACGGAAACCAGACATATGATAAAAGCAGAGAAAGTAAAAAAAAAGTAATAAAAATTAAGCCACTGAAAGCAAGAAGAAATGTTGTCAGCAGTTCTCTATAAACCATGGAAGAGACAAACATAGAGAAGAAAGTGCTCTGATCAGACGGTACCAAAATTACGTTTTTTTAGTTATTTCCAAACACAAATGTGACAGAAACCCAACATGCAACATCACGAAAAGTGACAAAATGTGGAAAATTGTCATTGTTTGTGAAACCTTCTGCAAGATGCTGTAGAGAAAAATACAATGTTGGTAACAACTTTTATCACTCATTGTTTCCAATAAAACAATAAGACAATCTGACTGCCCTTGACACTTAAGGAAGCTTCCTCTCAACTTTTATCATCAGATATTGGACGATTGATGTAAACTAAGAGTTACAGCTTTTCATGGTTACTCCTATTATAACATAGAATTTTTATTCTCCTCACTCGGCCACATCCTTTCACTGAAGAAACTTTCTTCAAAAAGCATATGCTGCCTTTCTGTTCAGTCGGAGCACCTATAAAGATTTTACTGCTTGTTAGGTACTTCTCACAAAAGAAACTGAGAATATTGACATCATTAAATGAAAGGACCTGCTTTGGTCCATAAATTTGCCTTCCAAACGTTTCCATACTGACTGCTGTGCTTCATGAACTTGATTGGAAACATGATTTCTCTGCTTCTAAAGGTTCTGACTGAATTTACAACTGACGGGACCACCAGCAGCTATCCCGTTTACAGAGATGGGGAAGCCATCAGTGTTTCCAAGGCAACAAAGGAAACTATATAAGTCGGAAAATGTAAAAAAAAAAAAAAAAAAAAAGCAAAATGGAGGTGAGATTATGTCTGGGCCATGGTTCTTTCAATCTTTCCCCCGCTCTCAACAGACTTACGTGCCCCAGCTCACGTCTGATGAGAAAACCAGCGCCAGAGGGGATTACCGCCCAGACAGGGAAAACCTGTAAGTCATTCAGAGATTCCCATGGAACACATGAAGCTGAATGCAGACATGTGCTGCTAGCCTTTAAATGTATGCGGTTTGAGAGATCACCCATACTACACTGTAAAACCCTGACCTCTGTTTTTTTTTGGTTGAATTCTAGGACGTTTTTTGAATGAATTGTGTACATCTCCGACAACAGAACCTTTCTTTCTCACCTTCTCCTTTCCCAAATTTGGCTGAGGGAGACCAGGACACAGCATCCATGAATCCCAGCTCCCTGCACACTACCTGTGCAGCATAGATGGAGAAGTCATCATCGCACACCGTCCCCCACTCTCCGTTGTAGAAGACCTCGACTCGGCCCTCGTAGTGCTTCCTCTTCTCCCCCGCAAGGCGTAGCTGGATTACAGGCTTGCCGGAATCTGACTGGGCACTGCTCAGCGCAGACATGCACAGCAAGGTCAGTAAGAATCTGGTCACCATTGTGGGGAGCACAAGCGGAAAAGATGAGTAATCTAGAGGGAGATAAAATGAGAAATTACTGTTATTATCAGCTTTCCAAAACTACTTTCAAAAGCTCTTTTTTAGGGTTCTTTTCAGTTCCCAGACAGTTGAATGGTGGTTTGCGGTACACTTTGTCTATAATGTCAGGGAATGTGGGCAACTTTTATAATATCTTGGTTTTGCCACCATTTCAGGTTTCCAGAGGCATCATGATGGCCCCTGTGCAACCACAAGCATAAAGTAGATGTTTATCACAGTTTTGAAATATTGTAACACATGTTTGGTTAAACTGAAACATTCTTCCATAACATATATTCATATTTTACAAATAAATATAAACTCTGTATCAAAAATATTAAACCTTGCAGCTGAAGAATGCATCTGAGCAGAATTTGGGGTGTCTTGGCTAAAACTGAACAATAGCAGACCTTTTTCTATCTGTCTAACAGCACAAATGGGAGCAAATATGAGCTCCTGGAGAAAGGGTGCAGCATGCCTCTTTATCTGCTGATCTGGACCCTGAGGCTGATCTGAACTTTCTGAACTTCAGTTCAGAAAGAAAACTGAAGTCAATCTTAACATTTCATGAAAAACTTTGAACAAGTCAACTCAGCGACCCCAAGCACCTAGGGGAGTTAAGGTATGGAAAGAAAAAAAGTTAGTAGGAGACCTCCTCATCATCAAATGTGGAATGGGGAGGAGGAGAAGCAGTTTCCGAGTTGACGTCATGGTGAAAGCCCAACAATCTGCAGACGCTTGTATAAACACCCCCTTGGGTGAAAGGTCAATAAACTGTCAAACTGTTTGGGGCGTCACTTGGGAGTCAAAGTAAAATATGTCGTTTAGCTCCCCTAAATATCACTACAGTCAGCAGGCAGCAAAAGAAACCTTAATGCCTCAAATAGAAAATGCTGCGTCTATGATAGATAGATAGATAGATAGATAGATAGATAGATAGATAGATAGATAGATAGATAGATAGATAGATAGATCATATCATGTCTTGGTATGTTTGCAGTTCTTCCATACTCTGTCCAACAAATCTGTACATGCTCAAAGACTGATATTTAATTATAACTTAACTCTGCTTACAACCTCCCCATCATTTTATTTTTTCCCCACCTATTTAGGCTGTTAGATAAAGAAAGAGGTCTTCTGCTGTTACTTTTTAAACCAGGAATCCCACATTTATGCTTAGATTCACTTTTTAAAGTAAAATTGAAACAATTTCATGCAAATTTTTATATTGATTAGAAGAATACAGCTATAATATGAAAACATCATTCAGTTTATTCAAACAATCTATATTTTACTTTGCATTTTTTAAATTATATTAATATACTGTGACTGTGATAATCGGGTTCCAAAACCCTCTCTGGGCCTTCACATGAAAAATGGATTTAAGATGGGAATAAATTATACGATTATTTTCTGATTAACTCTCTTTAATTTTGGCGTTTAAATTAGCAAAAAATGTAATCCATGTAAATGTAACGTAATATTAATAGGTTTAAAGCAGACACCTGTAAGGTTTAAATTGCGAAGGGGAAAAATGCTCTCACATTACAAAATGCTATAAGGGATTCATCCCACCGTGCATACTTTAACTAGTTGGAAGAAAGCAAAAAGTGAAAACAGGACTTACTGTGATACAGAAGATCAATCAAACTGAACCCTCTAGCCTGACAGAGTGGCTTCAAACCTGCTGGAGAGGATGGAGCGTGTGAAGCAGCGGTTCTTTGTCCCATAAGTACTTTCCAGCCTGTTTTATCTAGACTCCCCGCACAGCTGGCAGCCCCCCCTCTCGAGCCTCTCCTCAAACCAAAGACAGCCAATGAGAGGCCGCCTCAGCATCCAGACCCCGCCTCCTCTGCCCAAATCATCAGGATTACAATAACGCACACCGTGGAGCTACTAGAGGAGAACTTGATAGGCCTTAACTTCCTGACTCAACCTAGAAAGCTTTATAATGGTAATGTCTATTTGAAAGAATGCTAAAAAAAGCATAAATTATGTATTTGTAAATTTTCAAACACTTTTAAATTCACACAGTGTATTTCATAATTTAAATACTTTTTGTAATTCTGTTAGCGCTCACTTTCCGAACAAAATGAACATCCAGCTGAAAATTAAACCATACAGTATATTGTAATTACTCATTTATCCTATTGTTGTGTTATTCCTCTAGTCTGTGACTCATGAGTGACAGATAACTTTAAGAACCGTAATTTTAAACAGACTAGCATATATAAAATTATATTAGTGTCAAAAGTTTGGAAAAAAAGGCACCAAAACAGCAGTTATTTGTTCAATAATATAAACGTGGCAGCTGCTCCTGCTGTATCCTTGGCCAATAATAGGAGGCTGAGGAATCATAGTGAAAGAAAGTCGCCTGTCCTCTTCTGACACTAACAATGTGATTATGTGCGATCCATTAGTGTCGCTGTACTGTTCGCTGACGCCCCCCTGTGGAGGGAATACGCAGGAGGAAAAATGACAGTAAGCCGACAGACAGAACGTATAAACAAAACACATTTTTATGTGGATTTTACACTAATATATTCCTTATGAACAAATTATTTTTAAGGAGCTACATATTCATTTTCAAAACTCTATTATATGTCTTGTGTAGATATAATTTTAATAGTGTGTGCTTGCAAAAGGTTTGTTCTCACACTTTTAGTGACTGTATGGTAACCTAACATGTTTCAAATGGGCCTACACCTTAACACAAGGGTCATGCAACATTTACCATACAAATAGCCATGTTGCCCGCAATCCAGCTAAATAAAACTAAGAGCAAATGTTACATGACCTTTAGAAAAAATGTAACCCAAAATTGTGCATATCTACTGTAGTAAAATGCTTTCATTCATAAAGAGCCACCATTTAAATTATGTTTTTGTTTTTAAAACAAAGAACAAAACATTAGCAAAAATTGTATGGAGTAATTTTCATTTTTTAATATGTGTGACAAATTATGTACAAATACACATAGTTTCAAATCTAATGATTAAAAAAATATCTAAAAAAATACTACTTTGCCTCATTCTATCATGAACATTCAAGGCAATTTAATGAAGAAAAAAAGCTGCTAAAACCTGAATTTGTTACTGAAAAAAACAAAAAAAATCCAACATTAATTGTTTAGCCAAAGTTCCTGAGAGCCATTGTGGAATGTCTAAAGAGCCAGTTGCGGCTCCGGAGCCACAGGTTGCAGACCCGTGCCTTAACAGAACACACAGGAGGCACAATGCGGACATGCTCAGTGAACTCAGTTGCTACATGCTGGTTTACAAATTGTTAATTAGATATGTTTCATAAGATAACAAAGAAAAGGTGGCATCTTCAATAGTAAGTGCTCCCTTTCCTAAACCTAAATAGTTTGCCTTAAAAATATTTTTAGCAAACAGAACATGCAACATAGAGCAACTTTTTAATTCCTTTGTCACATTTCTGGCTAAAGATGTAGTCTATGGTTGGGATTTAGTCGATAATTGCAAAGAAAAATATTTGTTTCATTCAATTCGTGCAGAAATAAGGAATATTGAAGAAGACTAAACACTCGGCAGCCAAGCCAGAACCGATTAAGATCACTCAACCCATTTCGGTTTTCTGAAATTAAACAACACATAAATGTGTTCAGCATGTTGATATAAAATAAAAAGATTCAGATAGGATGTAGTGTTTAGAAGATCATCACATTTTGGGTATACATTTTGACTCTAAATGAAATGAAATAACAAGCCCTGGATAACCAGTGACATCAAAGGCCTCCTGAACCAGAAGAAGAAGGCCTTCAGAGATGGTGACACACAGGAGCTCAAGCGGATACAGAAGGAACTCAGAGTCCAGCTCAGAGAGGGGAAGGAGCAATACAGAAGGAAAATAGAACAGAGGATGCAGAACAACAGCATGAGGGAGGTATGGGAGGGGATGAAGACCATCACTGGCTGCAGCTCAAAGAAAGGAGCCCCCATTGAGGCTGATGTGGGAAGAGCAAACCAGTTAAACCAGTTTTTTAATAGGTTTGATCTCCCTGCACCTACGAGCACAGCAACCCCCACCCACCCAACCCCACAAGCCATCTCCAGCACAGAGGAGGACACCTCCCCTCCCCCGCTCACACCACCCACCATCACAGCAGCTCAGGTATGTGGAGAGCTGAGGAGGCTACGCCCCGGCAAAGCTACAGGTCCAGATGGGGTCTCCCCCAGACTACTGAAGACCTGTGCGCAGGAACTGGGACACCCCCTACAGCGTATCTTCAACCTGAGCCTGGGACAGGGGAGGGTCCCCCAGCTGTGGAAGACATCCTGCATCATTCCAGTCCCCAAGAAACCACATCCTGGGGAGCTGAACGACTTCAGGCCGGTCGCCCTGACGTCCCATGTGATGAAGACCATGGAACGGCTGCTGCTCCATCACCTGAGGCCACAGACCCACCACGCTCTCGACCTTCTGCAGTTCGCTTACAGAGAGAAGGTTGGAGTGGAGGATGCCATCATCTTCTTGCATCACCGCTCTCTCTCTCACCTGGACAGAGGCAGTGGTGCTGTGAGGATTACATTTTTGGACTTCTCGAGCGCCTTTAACACCATCCAGCCTCTGCTCCTCAGGCACAAACTGACAGAGATGGGAGTAGGATCAGACCTGGTGGCATGGATTACAGACTATCTGACCGGCAGACCTCAGTACGTTCGACTGGGGGACTGCAGGTCCGACACTGTTACCAGCAACACTGGAGCACCGCAGGGAACTGTGCTCTCTCCGGTCCTGTTCACCCTGTACACGTCCGACTTCCAGTACAACTCGGAGCTCTGCCACGTGCAGAAGTTCGCGGACGACACAGCTATCGTTGGCTGTATCAGGAGTGGACAGGAGGAGGAATACAGGGAGTTGATCCAACGTTTTGTCACGTGGTGCGACTTTAACCACCTGCTCCTAAACGCCACCAAGACCAAGGAGATGGTGGTGGACTTTAGGAGAATCAGGCCGCACCTTGAGCCTGTCAACATCAAAGGTGACTGTGTGGAGGTGGTTCACACCTACAAATACCTGGGAGTGCAGCTGGATGACAAACTGGACTGGACTGCCAACACAGACGCCCTGTGCAGGAAAGGACAGAGCCGTCTGTACTTCCTCAGAAGGCTGGCGTCCTTCAACATCTGCAAGAAGTTGCTACAGATCTTCTACCAGTCTGTAGTTGCGAGCGCCCTCATGTACGCAGTGGTGTGTTGGGGGGGCAGCCTCAAGAAGAAAGACGCTGGACGCCTGAACAAACTGGTGAGGAAGGCAGGAACTGTTGTTGGCACAGAGCTGGACAGCCTTACATCTATGGCAGATAAACGGACTCTGAACAGGCTACTGTCCATCATAGACAGTCCACACCATCCACTGCACAACGCCATCTCCAGGCAGAGGAGCAGCTTCAGTGACAGACTGCTGTCATTGTCCTGCTCCACTGACAGACTGAAGAAATCGTTCCTCCCCCACGCCATGCGGCTCTTCAACAACTCTAGGGGGAGGGCGATAAAATCAACCATAGAACACTGGACTTAATGCTAATCACACCATGCACCTTCAGTCACACATGCACTTTATCATACACATACATCTACAAGTTGGACTCTAAGTATGTACAAACTGACCATTACTCAACTGTTTTTGCATACTGACATCTGCACAACTGCACTGAACTGGACTGGCAGACATTATACTTTTTTATACCATTATATTTTACCTTAGTTCTTCTTTTAAATTTTTATATTGTATTTTCCCTGCATGCCCCTGTGTTCCCGTAAGCTGCTAGAACTGTGAATTTCTCTTGGAGATGAATAAAGTATCTATCTATCTATCTATCTATCTATCTATCTATCTATCTATCTATCTATCTATCTATCTATCTATCTATCTATCTATCTGACTCTAAATGAAAACAGCAGCATCAGGACCAAAAAAACAGATCTTTTAAGCCTGTTTTTCCAGGATATTTGGTGCAAGAAAACTGACATTTTGGCTTGGGATTTTCCTTTAAAAGAATGAAAACATCTGATTCGTTTTTTTGTCCATGCACCTTCTTCTTTTTTTTTTTTTTTTTTACAAAAGTTTAATTTAACAATTATTTCAACTCCAAATAAAGCTCATAGGTAGTGTTTTAACAATGAATGTACCTGTGGAATATATGCTGAATGTAGAACATGATAAACTCCTTTGAGGAGAGAAAGTATCTAAAGAAAACCTAAAATATAAAAAAATTAGCATTTGCATGAACCACTATGAAATGTTTGAGAGTGGAGTTTTATAATGGTAGACATCCACCATCTTGGACTAGGTGTTAGCCTCGGTGTCTTGAGCAAACTAATCTGGATTTATAGTAAATGAAAACATTGTAAGACAATATACATCAACTGCCAGTAATCTTTTCACAGAATCTCAAAATTGTTAGTCGTCACTTCAAATTTAGACAAAACAGCATTGGCATATAATCAAATCATAACCATTTATTCAGAAATTCACAAAATATAGCAGATAACATAAACAGGACATAGTTCTTAACATTTACAAATATTAATGACATAACTCTGAATGTTCTTTCCATTAAGTATAAAATATACAGATTGTACCACAACAATGTACTTTGTTTGAAAAGCAGCTTCAAGGGAGACATCACCACAACAGGACATGGAGTCACTACAAAGTCCGTTTCAGTTCATCGTGATATTTGGCATCTGATTGTGCAGAAGTAAAAACAAGGTTCTCATACAAAAATCTGTCATTTTTTATAATAGATCAAGGCCGTATATGACAGCTCCTTCAAGTTCAGACCAGAAAATAGCTGGATTTTTCACAGGAGTAAAGATAAACACCTGCTCCCAAAAATAAAGGTCTTCAACACCTTATGAACCACAGGAAAAGCCATACCACTGCAAACTCATTATATCAAGTTCAAAACATCATACAGGAAATATACTGTATACAGTACAAGTTGGCAAAAGCTTAAAAGGAGAAAATTGATGTTTTCCCATGAATTAAAAAGAAAGAGTCCCATTAGCAACATCTTGACTCGTAGAAATAATGTGAAAAGCATAAAAAATTGAGATTTTAAATGCACAGAAAAATGGAGTAATAAAAAAAGCAAGATGGCACATGAGTAATTTCTGCATAATGAGTATATCACTAAATAAAAGATTGCTTTTTAAGTGCTTCATACTCAGGATTTAAAGAGAGTAATGTACATTTTGGGTTAACTCAGCCAATTTATAGCGGAATATAACCCCCCAATAAAAGCTTTGTAAATATGAACCCAACAAAACAAAAGGCAGAAAAAACGATGCAAAGAATTCAAAAACTAATAAAATTCAATCATTTTAGGCACACAGTATAAATATATTTTCTGCAGACTGTAGCCTTCACACAGAGGTCCTTACAGTCAAAGTGTGCTGGAATGAAAAAATAAAACAAAATACTGTCATCTTTCTGAACCCATGCAGTAAGAAATGAGAATGTAAATTCTTGATTAAAAACCAGCAATGCACAATTGATCAAAAACGAACCTTCACATCTTAAAATGATATATAATCTGTAAAAGTCTTTGACTAAACATGATTGTGAACCGAGAGACACCTTACGATGATTTTGTAGCTTTTGCAACCTAACAAACATGTCAGGTTGAGTTGGCATGTGCTAATTTGTGCTGATATAGATGATTTATATGAAATGCTGCTGTAACACATAACGGGTTGGAGCAGAAGGGAGCTGATGAGGTGAGTGTCAACGCAGGTCTTTTATTCTGTTCCAAGCTTGGCGATCAGCTCATCGCAGATCTTCGTCAGCTCCTCGATTTCTTGATTCTATCAGATACAGAATACAGACGGAAAAAGAAGAGGAATTTAGAGGTTTGCTTTAAAATTATCTCTTGATCTCACCCAGATTTCTTGTATTAAGTGAAACATTGCCCTCTAGTGTTCAGTTTTATGGTAACAGCACTTTGGCAAGTGTGAATTTATATTCCAGAATTAAACTGTTAAAACAATGAATGATGTTGCCATAAATCGGTGAATCAATAAAGGATAATAATCATTTGATAGATCTTTATTTAACTAATTTAAATAAAAAAAGCTAACATCAGATGAGATATACACTGTACTAACAGACAACATTTTTTATTTTTTATATAGGAACAGAATCAATCATTAACAGTTTATTGAATTATTTCATATATTTATATTTTATGGGAAATATGTTGTGATTAACATACAACATTTTCAGTCTCTAATTTGGCATAAATCTGATGATATAATTAATTTATTCCGTTTATTTCCAATTACATCTCAACCATGGCACATATAAGTCATTATTTGTTCATGACGTTTTAGACACCAGGGTGATTGTTGTTCCACTATAATCTCTACAAATTATACATGTATTTTCAATATGTAAAAACAAAACAAAACATTGAATTCAGAATTTGATACTGTGAACAAGGGAGAAGCAGAGACCGACTTTTGTGTTAGGACTTAAGCTAAACCATCTAACAAGATCCACATCTGTTTAGAGAAAAATAAACTAAACAAAGAGCAGTGATGGGAACCAGCAAATTTAGTTAGAAGTGGTTTGAACGGTGCTGTGGAAACAAAAACCACAAATTGCTACAGGATTTGATTTGCTTCCTTTAATAATTCCTACATGTAACACTTCTTTCAGTCATGCACTTATGCTGAAACATGCTACATTCATCATCTTTTCTCGCACTGAAAGTTGAGAATCAGTTCAAAATCTACCGTAATTCTCTGTAAGTATTCAAAGTTGTTTTGCAGCTTCTTCAGAAGCTTTTAGACTTACAAACTTAAATAGATATGTTCTTATCTTTTTTATTTTTTAACAGTCTCCTTACCTTTTGAAGTACAGCTCTTTCAAGGGACTCCACCTTCATTTGCTCCTTTCTCAGGCTCGCATTCAGCGCCACGCTCTCAGTGTCAGCCTTGGCACGCACCTGGGCTATCTCCTCATTGGCTCTGATAGACGGGGTGATAACGAGAGAATAAAACTAAACGGAACAAAATGTTTTGCAGCCTTGTCATCAAAATTCTAATTCCTGTATAATTATGTTAAATTTCTTAATGAAATCAGCTTGTAGAAGGTAAATCTTACTTGTCCAGTTTCTCCTCAGCATGGAGCTTTAGGGTTTGATACCGCTGCTCCTCCTGCTTGATACGTAGCAGGTAGTCTTGCGCACACTTCTTCAGCACCTCCTCATTCTAAATGGATGTATAGACGTCATGTCAATGGATGTGGATATAATATGATTCCGCGGTACATCTCAGAAGATCCATACAGACCTTCTTGAAGCCCTCCAGGACTCCCTTCATGTTCTCATACCTCCTGAAGAGATCTGCAAAGGATCTCTCCACGGAGTTCAGGTCAGCCAGGGCCTGGTCCCTCTCTAAAGTCAACTGCCTGACTGACTTACTGGAGGAGAGGCTCTTGTTCTGCTGCTGATCCTCTGCAAACAAACAAGTGAAGGTTTAAGAAAGCTTGCTACAGCCTGCTTTAACAACACATAGGTTTATATGATCGGTTATAAGCATTTTAAGAAACCTTCAGTGGAGCTTCTTTATTCTACTGAGTTTATAATCAGCAAATACTGCAGTGCCATGCAAATGTATTCAGAAGCTTTGAATTTTTTAAGATTTTGTCAAACTTAATGCTATTTTGAAAACGTTTTACCATTAAAGATCTAAAACGTGTCCTGTCAGCCTGCCCCAGCTCAAATCTTTGTAGAAACAAACATGCTTTGTCCTAAATCAGGGGTGTCCTTGGTGCAGCCTGGGGCTTTTCATGGCCCCATTTTGGCCCACCAGCAGAGGTACTTGATGGACAAGGACTTCTAAAACTTTAGGACTATCTTCATTGCCAAATTTCAAGGTATGAAGAATTGAACATGTTTGGCAGAGCATGAAGGATTATTGTTTTTATATGTAGCATAGTTTACTTGGATTTTAATGTCAACATATGTACAATATGACCACAGACATTACTTTTACACAAAAGCAGCCTTGGGCTGGCCCATTTATTAAGATGGGCTAAATACAGCAAGTGTTATCATAGGAAGAATGGCTCATACCCCATCCATGCTGTAGAGAATACAGGAAAAAGCAATGATTTTCCAAATCAAAGAATATACAAAAAATGCATAAACAATGATTTACAGAGTTCTTGGTTTCATTAAAACTTTTAATGTTCATCTTGTTCTGGAGCATCATAAATTATTTTATAAGTTGAGTTTTTTTTCTTCTTTTTTTTGGTTAATTCCAACAAGGTGATTCCATCCCAAGTGACACAAAGTTAGGACACCGGTGATTTAGGGCGTTTGCTGGAAGGGGAAGCTCTGTCCCAGGATCAAGTGTTGTAATAGATTTAAGCAGATTTCTATCAATCTTTCAGTCATCCCTGACCTGTTTCCTTCTTACTGCTGAAGAAAAACATTTCCACAGGATGCTGCTACTATCGCCGTGCAATGTTACAGGAATATATAACTTTTTTTAGTAATGGAGAAATGTAATGCATTACTGGTCAGATGCACAGCAATATATTACCTGTTACAATTTCAGTAACTCAAGTATATTCATTTAGAGTAGTTTTTCTGCCCAACTGATACTGCAGGCTAAATCAAGTTGGATACTGTAGAAGATCCTGTTGCTCAAAACTAAACCATCAGAAAATCAGGATGGCGGAGTAAAATGTACATTTACATGTCGATATTTTCGCACTATTTCCCTAACCCCCCTACCCACCCATTAAACGACTGTTTAGTCTCATGAGTCTCATCTTTTTTAACTGTCTTTTTGATGAGCTCTTTCAGTGTCTTCTTCTGATGTGATTTAACCAAAATTACCACGAGATAGAAGGTATGCAAAGGAACTTGAGACATGAAGTTTAAGAAAACAGTGTTAAAAATGTAGTATTTGTTGTGTTGTTGTAAATTGATCAGTTGCAGTATTTAAAAATGGTGTTACCTATTTGAGGTATTTTGCCAAAAGTGACTTAAAGTAGTGTAGATCAGTTCCATTTTTGAGACAGTAATATGTAAAGCAAACATATTACATTTCTGAGGCTGTAACTAGTAATATATTAACATTTTATGTAACTTGCCAAACACTGCCTCTGTATTTGACGGGGTAAACTGTTGGCCTGCTCCTCTCAGCTGTTGTGTCTTCTTACAAAACCGGCTCTTTAAGGAATCAACTAAGATGTCCACCTATCACAACTCTCTTGGGAGTAAGGAGCGACACTTATCGACGCTAAAAGGCGCCTACAGCAGCAGCAATAAAGGCAGATCGACATGGAAGAAGCAAGGCTTGTTACTGTGTTTCCGTTTACCAATGCTCTTATAAACTGTTTCACCAGCAACTCTTTTAATTTTACAAAAACTGCTCGGCTACGTCTGCTCATTTCCCCTCTGTATTACAACCAATCCCTGTGACTTAACCACAGCTCCCACCCTGCGACTTGATTGGGTCATTCAGAGTACATAACCCCATACCGGTTCTCTGTTTGTTCCTAAAATGGCCCTGAATATGGCCCTGTCGTTCATCACGGGAAGTTCTGGTAAAATTACCCTGGAGTTCTGATAGTTGAAATGTGCCGACATCATTTTGCATAAAAGTCACAAAGTTCAGCTTTGGTCTCATCTAACTATAGGATCTTCTTCTATATGTTTGCAAGTCCAACAGCTAAAAATTGTCCTGTCAACTGAACTGTGGATCTCTGCAGGTCCATCAGGGTTACCAACAATCTGTTGATTGCTTCTCTGAGATATGCTCTTCTTGCCCAGTTTGCAGTTTAGCTGAATTGTACATTCAAAGCTCTGTTGTCGCAACATGCGTAGGTAGCTTTATAATCGTAAGTTTTTTCAGCCAATTTTTGAGGGTACTGAAGCACCCCCAAATTAAGTCACAGCACCCCCTAAAGTTGGAGAATTATTTTATTTTTATTTTTCTGTTTTTACCAAACACACTGTAAGTTAATTTGTGCTGTTGCATGCAGATCTTAGCTAAATGACTAGTTAATAGAATTCAATATATTGTGTTACGCTAGTTACTGTCACCTGTTACATCCTACTGAAGCATTTTACAAAAATAATGACGAAAAGAAAAGCTATTTTTTTCTGTATTCTTTTTTATTTTTTTTATTTATTATCTTCTGAAGTAAACAGATACATTTTACATCAAAAGAAAGAAAACCCGTTTATAGAATATAGTTTAGAGAATAGTAGCCTGTTTCTCATTTAAATCTCATCTAAATATCAAACGTAGTAAAATTTATTTAACTAAACAAACAGGTCATGTTTGAGTTCCTGTTTGTTAAAAAGCACAGAGTTGAGGTATGTCCGCTTCCTTGGGCTGCATCTGGGTACTTATGGTTTATTTATACCTACAGAATATCTCGTAAAAACACAGCATTTGTAGGCCTATTTATTCATTTATTTGCCATTAGTAAACCAAGAAATAAGAACACATCTTGTAAAGAAGTATTCACTTTTAAATGATCACATTTCAGAAAAAAAAATGTATTCATGAATTTGTTTTTAGTTAATGCATAAAAATGCTTTTTGCATTCTTTCAGGCATCACTTTGAATAAGACACATTTCTTAATATTTCAAATGTTTTTTAATGCTTGTAATCATTAATAATCCTATCATAATACCAAATTAAATTCACTGACTTTTATCTGTTCATCCCCAAATGAATGAATGAATAAATGGATTATTGATCCCACAATGTGGAAATGCATGTTAAAGTGGCAAACACATAAAATCAAGGGCAAGTGAATACACACAGTATGTTACAGGGTAACTTATTATAAAATATAATAGAAATAAAGCTTTTAACAAACTAACTTAAAGTTGTGATGGATCTGGAAGGAATATCCAGGAAATACCAGAAATGGGCCAAGGACAAGTGATTCATTCATTTTAGGGATGATCAGGTTATAATGAAGGAATCTAAACTGTACCGGTGTGTTTAGCAGAGGTCTGAGCTCTCCTAGTTTTGCTTTTCCAGATTTTTTAAAGGTAATTTCTGTTTGTAGTGTATGTTATTTCTATGAGCAGCAACTGTCCAAACCTTCTGTTAGATGCATGTGCAAATATTAAAGCCAAGGAGCTGACTGAGTCCATACTGTCTGGTTTTCTATTAACATTATATCTCTTGTGTGTGTGCGTGTGGTAACATTTATGTGGCCTGGCCGGGAGGCTCTCTAGGTACTGAGCACCCCTAAACCGCCCCCGTTTATAACCAAACCATGCTTTATATTCTCCAAACTATCAGGTAGGTTCCTTTGCTATTTGATGCTGGTACTTAAGAATTTAATCTGTTAACAAAAAACAAA
The DNA here is from genome assembly GCA_028564705.1 of Apricaphanius iberus. Classification (NCBI taxonomy): domain Eukaryota; kingdom Metazoa; phylum Chordata; class Actinopteri; order Cyprinodontiformes; family Aphaniidae; genus Apricaphanius; species Apricaphanius iberus. The sequence continues at coordinate 421,527 of JAPXFQ010000846.1, read as the reverse complement.
AAAATCCACTCTTTCTACACTCACTAACTTGTGTTGGTCTGTCACATAAAATGCCACAAAAAAAACAAAAACATAAACGTTTAGGGTTGTAACATTAAATATCACTCAAAATCATAGTCCTTAGATGCAGTACTATGCTTCTGGACAGTAGACATAGACAACAATAACATCTCATTATGTTTAGCTGATTCAACGAAGTAACTTGTCCTCAATGTAACTGATCGTACAATACTGCTTCGGCAAAGGTAGAAAGTTGTGACTATAAATTTTACACACGCTGTTCATCGTTAAGTAACAGAGTCTTGAACATAATGTGTCTCTGAACAAGGTAAAGACAGCTGTGACGAATTATGCATACTTTAGACTGAACGTCTGAGAAACAAAAAAGACTGTGAAGAAATAACCACCACCAGGTGGAAGCAACTTACCGATCATCTGTGCAACTGTTTTTTCATATTCTGCAACTATTTTCCTGCCAAACAAAAAACAGCACAGTGTTAACTTTATTCAAAAAAGAATTATTTTAATAGCGTTGTTCTATTAAAGGAAAGGAAATTGTCATAGAAACGGGAGCTTCCACCTCATTTCCATAACTTCCACTCTGCTCTCCTCGTATTTTCGTTTCCACTCGCTGACCTCAATCTCTTTAGTGATGATCTGTTTTTGAAGAAGCGGACAGATTTAAAACGTGTGTTAGGAATAAAAAAAAAGTTAAACTTGTTAAAAAGTTACATTTTCATGTGCTCAACCCTTTCTGTGTGCACATGGGAGCGACATACCTCCTCTCTGATCAAGGTCAGCACTGCAGCTTTGTCCATCTCAGTCAGAGAGACACTGTCCTGTGTAAGGGCTGCTGGGTCAAGGTCATCACTGCTGCTCAGTTTTACAGCCAGGTGCATTGATGTATCAGTCTGTGGAAGATTATAAAATATAGTGTGAGCTGATGAGTCAGCCTTATGACTTCCAGACTATGTAAGCAAATGAAAAAAATGCAGCGCAAGCAGGAAAATATTTCACCAGGTCTCATTCTGAGTAAGTGTCAGGGAACATACATGCTTAATTTGCTTAGTCGATGTGAAATATGTGTAGTTTCAGAATCTAAAACTGAAAAACATATTTTTCCTTTAAAAGACTGATTTATCATTCTTTTTCAAATCAGACTATGGAGGTTAAAAACAACTGACGGAGACGAAAACAGCCACGATGAATAATTCATGTGTTCTCTTTACAGCACTTACTATATCATCTTTCAGACTAAAGGTGTCCTTCTCCTGCAGATGATCTGTAATCTGAATTTCTGGACCTTTTTAAAAGAAAAAAGATAAACAACAAAAAATAGTTTAGTAATTAATAAAACTGGGTTGTATTTGTCAATCAAATCTGAAGTAGTATTTGTTCTTTTTACACATAATGCCAGAGACTAGTGAGAAAAAACAAACAGATTAAGTACTAGTTTATATCTTGCTTCATTGAACTGAAAAAATATATCCTCATCCTAATATATCTTTTCTAACATAGAGATGTAGAAAGCAGTTTTTCCTCACTAAAGTGCCATGTTATCTGGGACACATTCTAAGAAGTAAATGCACAAAAAATACATAACAGCAAAACATATATTTTTTATTTTTACAACACAATTCAACTATACATTTAATATTCTGCATTTCTAACCTTCAACATGCATTAGTTTCCCAGCTCATTTGGGTGTGATGCTTCATTCCACACCTTTAAATTTTTTAAACTCCTGCAACATCTCTGCTAATTTATATCCTTCAGCTCACAGTGGATTCATCTCTGAGGAGCATTTCTGCACATTTCTCCCTGTTGAACTTACCATCTACAACAGGTACGTCACTGGATGGCTGTTTCTTCATGGCTGCTTTATTGCATTCCTGCTCCTCTCTCTCTTCCTGAGTGTCTGTCGTCTGGGCACCAATCAGGCCAGTAGAGGCTAGTTTCTCCTCATCTGTTGCGTGATGAACCCGCTGAGTGATCTCCGGGGTCTGAACCACAACTTCGTCTTCCCCCTGGGAGTAAGAGAGGAAGAAATTAACTTTATTATTGTTTACTTTCTTCATATTTATTATCCGATCCTTAAATACAGTGCTCCCCTCTTTATTAGCTTCCCTGGTATAGATGCCTTCAAATAAGTTTGATATTTTATTGCAGTTGCACAGTCTCACAGTGAGGACTTTTGAGAATCCCCCGAACATGCATTCATTTTGGAGGGAAAGAAACAAATCCTTTAAAAAAAATGTAAATTAAGCATTTTTTGTTCATACTCCGCCTTTTTTAAACTGATGATTGTCCGTAAAAAATAGCACCGTTTCCCTGGGGTTTAGATATGATATTAGACTAAGGGACATTTTCCTTAGCCAATCGTTACGATACAAAACACACAAAAAACTTGCAAAAACAAGTAAGAAAGATGTGCACTGACCCTACTGTCAGCAAATCGCTTTACATTACCATATCTCAAGCCAGGGAAATCAAAAAGAGTTTACCACGAGTCCCAATTGTCATCGTCGTTCTGCAATTTCTAGACATGCATGTGCTTCAGCCATGCCTGACTCTAATATTTAGGTCATTAGCAGGACTCTATAAACCTTGATTGCATTCTGAGGAGGTATGCAGGCCATTTGATTATGCTTGTTAGAGCATGCCACGGACACGTCTAAACCTGGCAGGTCAAAAGTTTGAGATGTCTGGTTGAACGAGGAGTGAAGACGATGATTGGAGGATGTAAAATAGTATGTTCCTTGTTTGACATCTGCAGCACAGTGTGGCATCTTGGGGCCTGCATGCCAACCTTTTATTTTGGGAGGCATCCCAGAAAAAAACAAACTTTCTGTTCTACCATCACAAACATAAATGTGCAGAGTTTGCTGAACCTTTGTGGAGCTGTATTAAAATGAGATGAAGATTAAAGCACTTCATAACTGTTCAGTACGGTGAAGGCTTTGCAGAATCTGGTAAGAATGCATGGTCTCATTAAAAAAAAAAAATTTTATCCTGGCATTTATGATTAAAGAAACACTTTATAGTCATGGAGAGTTTGGCACTTGTTCTAAGCAAGATCAAAAACATGAATATAAAAAAATCTTATAATTCACAGTAGAAAATAAATAGGATGCATGGTTTAATAAAGTTTCAGAGTGAAACTATGACACTGAACAGACAACACTGAACAGTCTTGAGCAGGGATCAGCAACCTTTCCCATCCAAAGAGTAATTTCTGCTTCCAGTGACGCCAAATAAGAATTACCCCATTACCAACAACCTAGTTTGTTTTATGAATTAATCACAGAACCACAATTTTAGTTCTGTTTCTATATTTTAGAGTAAAGAAAAACAGTAATATTGTTATTTTTGTTGAATTCTGTATTTTTGGAAAATAAAAAAGTATATGGTTTGTGACCTAATAAAAATATAAAAAAGATCAAAAAACAAAAAATGCTGAAAAATCCCACCAAGAATAAAACATTTTATTAGCTTTATTTTAAACACATAGCTTAGCTTAACACATCAGCCCCTATAGAGGATCTTTAGAGCCAGGTCACAGATCCCCAGTCTTGACAGTTGATCTTAATAATTTTTTTTACAAATCATACTTCTCCAGGTTGTGATATTAATAAGGGCATGAGAACACCAGACCAACATTTGACTGCAGAGTGATATGTCACAGCTCTGTCACCATGCCAGGATTGGACTGCAGGGCTGGAAACACTGCTGATGCCTCACTCAGCTTGTGTGACTCAGTGTATGAGTGTGAGTGTGTGTGTAAAGCTTTGTGTGTAAGTGTATGCTGAGGCCAAGAGGTTGTGCAGCTGCTGAATAATGAACACTGCAGTGTTGCTACAGTAAGATAAAACATTTCCAGTGAAGTGCCAAGACAGAAGAACGAGTTACCTGACAGCACACATCGAGGACCAGCGACTGGCTTTCGTCGTATTTCTGCACTTTACAGGAATTCCTTCAAAACAAAAATATGAGGAAGATATAATAATTTGTTTTTCTCTATTTTAAATCCTTAAAATGTTACTGTTCCTGGTTTCTATACACAGTTATGAGAGTTAGCAACAGAAATGGAAAAATCATGCAAAGAATTATAGCAAATTATCTGTGATGACAATAATAACCTCAATGCCAACAATCAGTACAGACATAGAACATGCTTTGATGAGCATGAGTGAAATCATGCCTCGATAGAGAGAGTACTTACAACAGAAAACAGAGAAACTTGACTTGCTCAGATGTCCTGAGGTCGATAAAAGTGGACAAACCAAAGCAAAGGTTTTTGAGGATTGAGTGACACACAACGGGAGGAAAGATGGAGGGTGAAAGGGATAAAGCAGAGAGGGTTTTGACAAGGGAACCATGAAGAATAAAGAAGGCCAAGAGACAAAGGAAGACGGTGTGAGTAAGCAAAGATGTCAGCATGTTAGTTACTTAGCAGGTACGTAGATTAATCTTCAAGCATAATGCAGACACGTATGTTAAAACCTGTACAATTACTGGAGCTCTAAGCACATTACCAAACTATTTATGCATCTGTTTATTAGTTACTTCAGTGGTTGGTATGCAGATATTTTCCGTGTCTTCAAAGTATCTTTTGGTATGCATGTTATTGTTAGCAGTGAATTCAGGCCAAGGAAGAGCAAGATCAGACTGATACAACGAAAGAGGGATCATCCTCTCTAATTTTTTTTTACTTTAACAGTTAACAAGATTGAGTACATTTTATTGACATTTTGTGTGATAGACCAACACAAAACGGTGCGTTATAGTAAATTGGAAGAAAAATAATTTGTTGTTCAAAATTTCCCCCCGATAAAAATTAGGGATGAACTGATACCGGTAACAGGGCTGATACCGTTCTAAAGTATTCGTATCGGTATCAGCTAGTTAACTTATACTTAACATGTGGAAAAAGTTTTTTTTCACTTGAAGTTTAAATTTTGTGGTCAGTTTTATTAATATATACATTTTTATTTTTATTTTTTTAATCCAACACACCTTTGTTGTACCTAGCATAGGAGAAAATAAAACCTGTCTTCCAATTTATTCCTTTTTTGTGTGGTAGAAGTATTGGCTTTGGTATTCGGTATCGACAAGTACTCAGATCCAAGTATCGGTATCATATCGGTTTGAAAAAAGTGACATCGTTGCATCACTAATGAAAATTTGAAAAACGTTGGTTATGTATTCTGATATCCCTAAATACAATCCAGTGTCAGCCTACCTTCAGAGATCACCCAATTATTTATTTTAGTAGCTGGGTACTGTCTGGGAGAATCAGTTAACAAAAATAATTATAAGTTTAGAAAGAATTAAAGCTTAGAAAAAAGATTTTATTGAAGAGAAGGAATAATCCAAGTGAGTACCTGTGGCAAGACTTAACAACTGATGTTCAGATGCTCTATGTCCAATCTGATTGATTTTAAGTTATTTTGGAAAGAACAGGCTAAATATTGAGTCTGTACACTGTAAAATTAAGTAAATCATTTCCACCCAACTGATTTGGTTTGATTTAGCAAACAGGACCAAACATGTTTACATTTAGTTCACTTAACAAATTCTTTCTTGCTAAATCGAACCAAATCAGTTGGGTGGAAATGATTTACATAAATGTATTATGTTCACCCGGCATTTTTTTTCTTTTGAGTGTAGGTCTGAAAAGCTGGTAAAGCCATAGACCAAAAAACTAGCTGTAACTGTAGGAAGCAGTAGTTCTACAAAGTATTGACTTGATGTTGCTTCATGCAACACTTTTTATATATTTGTTTCGGGAAAAAACTGAAAACCATTCAACAATTTCTTCACAATAATACACAACTGTTTTGTTAGTCTCTAAAGATTCCATGAAGAGTCAGATGTTTGTGGTTGTAATGTGACAATATTTATTCATACTTTTCCATGGTGCTTTAGTGAAGAGACTGAATGTAAAGTTTGTTGAACTAAACTCTTATATTACATTTTGATTGTTAAAAAAAGACACTTACGTGGCTCCTCTTTCCTTGGTTTTCTTTGGAATCTGCTTTGCTTTCTTCTCCCCAGGGGTCGGCCTTGCCTTCTGTTTGCCTTGACCTTTTACTTTTGTCTCGGGTTGGAGGGTGTTACAGGACAAATCCTCGTCGGTCAGGGATTTTGAAGCCTTAAAAGGGTCTATGGAGTCATCGAAGTTATCTGGGTCGAACTTGTATGAGCCCTTTGGCAGCACAGGAGAGCTGCTCACTTTGCTGTTGCTTCCAAACGGATTGAAGTTTGGGTCGTCCCATTGACTAGGGTCAAAGTTATACGTTCCGGTTTTAGCAATAGGAACATCGTCCAGATTCAGAGGCGCAGAAGAGTCCGTTGAAGCAGTTTCAGAAGGAGGTTCGGAAACAGGCTCTGATTCAGATTGGGGGAGCAATTCTGGTGCTGTTTCCAACACTGGTTCAGGATGTGCCTCCAACACTGTTGGTTCTGGTGTTGGTTTGCAAGAAATTTCTGGATCTTTTGGCTTCTGTTTCTTAGCCGCAGTTTTGCTGGCTGTCCTTTTCCCCCCAAACTTCTTTGGAGGGGGCTTCCTGACCATTCCTTCATCCAGACCAAACTCCAGCACCACAGACTTTGCCCCTGGTAATTGATCCATCATTTCTGAGTCTCCTTGTGCTGATTTGATGGACTCACAAGGAGGCAATGAGCTGGACTCACAAGCAGGTGATGAGCTGAACTCACAAGGAGGCAATGAGCTGGACTCACAAGCAGGCGATGAGCTGGACTCACAAGGAGGCGATGAGCTGGACTCACATGCAGGCGATGAGCTGCCAATGGGTTCTAGCCTGGGGAGAAAGCTTGAACCACATGGTGGAGGAGAGTTCTGGATTTTGGACCCACCGCTGGTGAAGGGGTTGAAGCTGTCATCCAGTTGGTCGGGGTCAAAGTTGTATTTAGCCATGGGAAATGGAAGTTCTTGTTCTTCATCTGTTTGAGGAAGATGGCTTACCGGAGCATTTATGTTGAGGGATGGAGGTTTGGACTTGTTGGTTTTAGTAATTTGAGTAGGTTCTGCAAGGCTGGGGAGAGCACTGTGGTGTTCTTCTAGATCACTAACAGGGATCTCCTCAGGAGGCTGTGAAGCACTTGATGCTGCAGGTTCACTGCTTGGTATGGAGTCTGGTTCTGGGACAAAAGTCGGATCTGCGGCACGAACTGGGACTGGGTCTGCATCCTGGGGGACGTTTGTTTCTTGGGGTGGCTGAGAGAGGACAGCTGTGCTCTGTGCCTCTTCCTTCTGTGAAGATGAATTGGGAGCAGGAAAACAATCCACGTTTTCAAAGGGCTGCTCCGCTTGATCTTGGTCTTCATTTTGGGCCTGTATTTGGAGTTGGTCTCCCACAGGGACTGCAGGCTCATCCTGACCCATGTTGTGGCTCAGTGCAGTATCTGGATCCCTGACAGGGACAGCCACTATCAGGCTCTCCTCCTGCTCCAAATCTGTAGACATGACAGGAAAAACAAAAAAAGTAATGTCACAGAACACTTAGAGTTAGCATGTTTCTAGATTTTCAATTTGTATGATGACTTTGCTTTGTGCTGCTAACAGCATGAAACGTGCTTTATTTAATAAAGATTGATTTGATTAGTTATTTTCTGCCATCAGATGTAAAAGCAGATGTAGATGATATCTGATTGGCTGACTGACAGCAGGTTACTCACTAACCAACTGTTCTAGTTGCTGCTGTTGTCATGGTAATGTCTTACAATGAGCACCATGACATTACAGCAAAGCAATGCAACGGACGACCAAACAGATCAACCTTTTCTTATCTTGTGTTGTGTCTTGCAGAAAAATAACAGTGAGTTGCAAATATTAGCTGCAGGGATTATTTTGACACTGATGCATATTTTACTACGTCCGTCATCATCGTCGCTCTGTTCGTACAACAACGTGTTGCTTAGAGACCAGCAGTGTCTGCTCTGTTTTGGCCTGCTTTATTTCACCATGTTGCAAGAGTGTGTTCTGCCTTACATGCCTCATACATTACCCCCTCACATATGTCGTTTTTATTGCTTTGTCAGAATTATGATATCTGGAAAGGTAAACCAGAGTAAAGACAAAATGCAATTTTAAATTAGAATTTCATTTATTATGGGGAAAAAAAACTATACCCAACCTAACTTGGCTCTAAGTGAAAAAGTAATTGCTTCCTAATCCCCATAACTGGTTAAGCCACTCTTGGCTGTTTGTGTGAATTGCCAAAGATTAGTTTTCTATCCCCTGGGAGACATTTTGGAGGGTTTCAAGCACAAGTGATCTGTTTGAGCTAATATCAGGCATATTTATGTTTGAACTTTAACTATACCACTAAAATACATTGTTCTTTTGAGCCACTCAGAGTTGTATTTCGGATCAGTGTTCTGCTGCATAACCCAAAGCATCTCCCAGAATAAAGCCTAGTTTATACTTATCCGTCAGCAACTTTGAACCCAGACGCAGACGTATTGACAGAGACAATTTTCGTTTATAGTTCTTTATTTTGTGTCTCTCCGTTCTCCATTGGTTTTTCTGTGTTGCAAAGCAATTTCTGACCAGGACAGCAGGGGGAGCTAACTTTTCATGGCGGGTCTGCCTGCCTCTGCAGTGTCGATTCTGATTAACTAGAGTTTATTTTCTTCAGTGCAGCGCATAGAACACTCATACTGATACTAAAAATAGATGTAAACATGCTGCAGCCTGTTTTGTTGTTTCTCTACCCCTCTTTGGGTTCAAAATCACAACAGACCATGTTAGATAAAATACCCTTTCAATATAAAGCACGTAGAGCACAAATGCTGCATTCACTACTGATTACAGTGAAAAATAGAGCACTTTTCTGGTGAAGCGAGAGGCCTTGCATCGACGGATAATGGCGCTGTGTCAATCGGTTTCGATGTAGATGCAGGGTTGGTTTTGGCCTGGGAACTCTCCTCAGAATTGCTACAAGTGGTGGATTCACTGCTTCAGATGATCAGGGTTATTTAGTTAATTCCTGGATTAGTGGCTCAAAGTAGCTTTGATAGGAATAATCTCCACTATTCCATCTCTAAAGAGTTAACAATTAGAGCAATGCTGTATCCCTCTGTTCAAGAGTTTCTTTTGACTGCTGCATAATGTGTTACTTTTTGATATTCTTTAGCATGCTTTATGTTGTGAGACAGGTTCTGTTTGAGGCATTTAATAATTATACGAATCCGGCTGTAAAAATGACTGGATTGGGTTTGGCTGATGGAACTGAAGAAACAAACAAACAAAAAAAAAGGTAAGAAAATTTATGTTCTAATGATACTTTTTTGTGTGCAACAAAATGCAACAGAGGCACTTAATTTAGACCTTTAGATTGAATCTGCTTCCGACGGGTGGTTAAAGGCACAGTGTGTAATTTTCGGTCAGTAGGGGGCAGTGCATACTTAAATTATCACAAGCATGCGGTATCTGTGTCTTCGAGTAATAAACTCAACAACGGAGGTCCAACTAGTGCTGTTTTCAAACGCTCAATTCCCTGAGAATTATCTATTTGCAGCAACATGACGAGCACATCAGTCTCTCTTTCATCGCTTGGAACTAGCGAAGAGGTAAAAATGCATTTATGGCAAAACTTTTTTGCATTTTGAGGGGAAATCAATGTTTTAGTAGCGGGCTTGTTCCGTGCGCTTTGTCCGTCCGGGCTCTTGTAGAAGTAAAGATGTAATCTATTATGGCTTTCCCCTGAAAAGAGGACCCGCACCTATGTATTTTAAAACTGATTTTTAAAGTCATATTTGACAATATCGCCAATATTTTGCAATTAATGTGCTTTACGTAATTATTATTACATAATATTTTAATGGCTATTTTCAAAGATATACTGCAAAAACTACACACTGTCAATTTAAATACATGACTTCATAAACAAAATTATCCAAATACATCCAAAAATGGGTGTTTGAATGGGTGTTAGTAGGATCCTGTTTGGGGCAAGGGCTCTAGTGTGAAGGTGTGAGAAATAAGGTCTAAATTTTTTACATGGACCGATTACGTTAAGATTCTGGTAAATCTCAGGTCTTCAGCACTAACAGTGGTAATGATATTGAATACTAAATATGAAAAAAGTGCTATAAGGACCAATGCAGTCTCTATTGAGTTAATTTCACTCATTAATAGCCACCATGACAAGAAATCCTCCAGTAATGAGTCACATCCTACGAATCTTAATAGTAAGGTTGTTATAAGCCTTTTTGTTTTCTTCTTTATGATTAGGTACTTCACTTTTGGAAAATGTTGCTGGAGCTGTTTTACAGGAAGGATTTACTTCTTCTGAAACAGCAGTGGCCTCGCACACAATGCAGGAAAAAAAACACCTTTAAACAGACCTCCTAAAAGCACGCTGTGACACGCTATGTATGGTCTCCTCGCTCAGACCTCCACCGATGACCAGCACAAAGCAGAGCTAACCAAAGCGCCAAGCTTTTGTTCAACCTGTTGAATTCTAGAGCAAAGGTCGTTCCCACACTCCTCTACAAGCTCCTCCTCTTAGTGAATCAAATGACAGAGTCAGAGCATCAGGGACAATCACACCCCAAAACAATCCAAACTGTGTGCATTCCAGCCTAAATACCAGGCGCAGAAGAAGGTAGTTTTGCTGCCTGTTCAGGTGTTGGATAACCCTGTCAATTTTTAATAAACACTACATTTGATGATTGTTAACAATTCCCAATGGAAACTAAAGAACTTCTTGCATCTTGCTGCATTTTTGAAATAACAGATTTCCCGTGCAGCCACGGGGGTACACAGACACACAGTTCAGTTATGTGTCACATTTGCGATTAAAAGTTAGACTTTTCTATAAACAAAATAATTTTTTCTTTTGATTATGACGACGTGAGACCTGAATAGTTAGAACAGCATCAAAAGACTCTTGTTTCCATGGCAACCTTGAAAGGAAAAGGAATTGTGGCCATGCATTTGAACATGTACTGCCTTTGCTTTGTTGAGTTGCTGAAATGCAAGTAAAGACCTTCAGGTTTCCTGAAGATTCACAAATGTTGCTGTGTCGGAAAACAGCATCTCAGCTGCTCCTGTCCTCCTATATTTTTGTTTTCCTTTTCCTTGTTATCCTTCTTGTGTTGGTTGCTCTGCAGTGGCCTCACCTGTTTTGTCTGCATTGGTGGTGTTGTTCTCCAGCTCTCCAGGGACAGGCTGAGGGGCGCGGACAGGAGTCGCTGCTTCGGGGGTGTCAAAATGACCCTCTGAGTCCGAGCTGAGAGTAAGCACAAAAAACAAAAACAACAAAATATTACATAACTGAGCAGCAATGCTGGGAGTCAGTAGTGGACATTTTCCTGGATTGAAAATATCTGTATTATTATGCAAGAATTTGTAATAGAAATATATTTAAAGTTGAAAGCAAAAGTACTTGGATTAGGGACTTAATATTACGTAATCAGATAGGCGTCTCATGCTTTTTTCTAAGGCATAAGCGAACAAAGCGGCTGCTTAGGGCCCCCCCCAAAACATGCTGAAATTGAACAGAGAACTGTTGTGTAGTACCTAAGCAAGTTTCTTTGTAACCATTAATTTTATTGTTTTTAAACTAAAATTCTATTTTTATCTTAAAAATGTAAAAAAAAATTGAAAAAAATACTTCAGTTTAATATATTTAATGGAATAAAAATGTATATACTATACCTTTTAATTTAGAAAAAACTTTTAAATATATAAACAAATGTTGAATTAATTCAAATAAATTTTAAAATTACGTTTAATGTTGATTGCTTGATTGTTGTGTTACCATTGTTACAATCTGATGCTTTAGTTTAGCCTTTCTTTTTTGTACAGCTTCCGATTGTCTCAGCTAATATTAACAATTACCTCTGATTGATTTTTAGGATCAGCCAAATAAACTCTACTTCCCTGGATTACACCAAATCTTGATTCAAACGTTGTTATTGTGGGTAGTGGTTTAAAAAGGAACCCCCCCCCCCCAATCAAAATCTGCTTAAGGCCCCATAAGACTTTGGGCCGGCCCTGGCAGCACATTAAAAGATCAAAACTTTTCATTATCTTACAAAACCTTTGGGTGTTTGTAAGAACTACGTACAAAAATCAATTTCAAACCTACTACCCTCTTATTTAATGTGCCAAACTAACCTATAGTGAGCTTAGCTTCAATCGTCATTATTGTAGAGTCTTTTTAACTCAAGCTGATCTGAAACTGCTGGAGAAAGAGTAACCAAAGTCAAAGTAAAGCATGCATAAAGGAAGAGGAAGTACGTGTAGGACAACCTACTATTTCCTGTCACACTCTAAGAACAATGCAGTCCGTGATGAGAAATGCAGAAGAAAACAAACATGCAATATGCAACCTTTTGAGCATATAACGGACCTTTCTCAACACTAACTTTTAATTTTAATTTACAGCGCAGATTAAATCAGGTTTATCTATCTGATGTGATCACTTTAGAAACCCTGCGTGGGTCAATATATCGATGCAGGGCACTGATACTGTATCAGTACAGGAGTCCAAGGGTGGAAGTCATCTACAAGTTTGTATCTTGGTGGAACAGAGGCAGAGATAACACTGTTATCAAAGCGGACACGAGGCACAGACTCTGAGGATTTCAACACGTGTTTGCTGGCTTTGAGTAAATCCTGGGTGAATTTGAGCATCTGTTAGGTATGAGGTTGTTGTTTTGAGGCAAAGAAAGACAACAGAAATGTGTCAGCACTTTACAAGATGCAAAATGTTGACGTATATGTGGCCACAGAAATGTTACTAAGATGTAAGATTTTGGATTCCTGAGCTGATAGCTTAGAGGCGCATGTAGCAGTCCCCCTTTGCTCCAACGCAGACTGGGTGAATAACTCTGCCTGTAGTCTCAGGGCTTCAGCGCAATACTTGCCTGCTGCCTTGAGATCTCTCCTCCTCTTCCTCTCCTCTCCTTCCCCACTGCTCCCTTTCCTTGCTGGCCTCCTCCCCTTCTCCATCCTCCTCTCCACCTCGCACCGCCGTCCACGTCCATTTGGCCCATGACACTGGAGACAGCCAAGACATCACTCCTTATTCGACGAAGTTCTCCAACCTCCAGCTGACTCGCCAGTAACCAGGGCTAGGCTTCCACTACGCCTCTGACTCTCTTCTTCAGATTTCCACCGAGCCGGCGGCTCTCACATCTCTCCATGAGTTCCCAGATTTACATGAAGAGAAGGAGACATCTCTATGCGTCTGTCTGCTTTCCCCGTCTTCGTCTCTTAGTAATTTCCAGTCACGCTGACAGTCCCTCCGTGGCAGAATACCTCAGCTCTGATCAGCTGGTTTCTCAAATGCTCTGCTGCCTCTCTCTCCTCCTCCTCAACTCCCTCCATCAGCTCCAGCTCCACCTCAGAACAGCTCACAGGCAAAAATTGCTGTGGGGGGGAGAGGTAAGCTGTAAGCTCTAAAACTCACGGCTGCTTTGATGACTTCCCCTGTGGTTGGAGAATGGTATGTCCCTGTCAGACTGCTCTTCTACTTTGAGATAGAAAAAAAAGAGCTACAAAACAAACAGAGAGGGAGGAGTAGGCGGTAGAGGAGGAGCTGAACTCTTGGGGCTCTGGATTTTATAGTCCAGAGAGAGGTTAGGAATGTGGGGGCTGGATCTTATTAGCCCCCCCTCAGGCTCTTCAACAGCTAACTGTTTCTTCCGTGCTGCAGCAGGAAGGCATGCAGGACTAGGGGAACCGGTTCTGTTGGACAGCCTCAGGAGAACCACCATTGTGGATTCAAGCTTTCTGAGGAAACACTAAACCACTAAACAGAGAACCAGAACAGAAGTAATTACACGGTTGCATGTCGATAAGTAAAATGATTGGGATAATAGCACAATGATTGTTGAGTGAAATATGTAGAATAAAGAAAAAAATATGGACAAACTGAACTGCCAAGATTTTACTTCTAGACAAAAAAAAATTATATAAGTTTAAATGTTTTTTGTGTGATCAAGATTTAAACTTTGGGAAATGTTTTGATGCACTTCAACAAAATACATTTGTTGCTATCGTCACGAAGGAATGCTTTTAGAGTGCGCAACATCACTTTTGAGTTGAATCAATTTACAACTTTGCCACACAGCTTCTTTGTACTCCCACAAATGTCTCCCTTCATTTACAATTTCTATTCAAACGTAGGAACTTTATCCCGTTTCCTAAGATGTGTCAATGTCTTGTCATTGATGTGTGACAGGTGTTTGTTTATAAGATTCACCAAGAGCAGAGAGAACCTGCACCTCAAATCCTATTGAGTTTTACAAATTTTCTTCTAAAAACCTCCATGAAAACATCTTTTAAAATCATCAACTTTGTTTTTCACAACAGCCTTTTAGATGTTTTGATTCATTCTTCAATTTTGTCCTAAAGCCTTCTGGCCAATATGCTGCGATTACTTTAATATTTCTGGAAAAACAAGAGTGCACCAGTCCTCCACTACACTAAAACAATTATGCTGTACTTCAGAGTTGAGATGGTGCTTTCGGGAATGCAATCTTCTCCCTCATTTTCCTCGATTTAAAGATTGTGGCCTTTCACTTTTATGTTCATTAGACCAGAGAACGTGTCTCTAAAAATTACGATATTTTTTCCAGTACACGTTTATGTTGTGTAATCTTGCTTTTTATGTTGCTTTTGAAGTAATTGCTTCTCCTATGCCGAGTGACTTTTCATCAAATTTGGCCCAAGAACTTGCTTCGCTGTGGCAAAGGAGATCTTATATTAAATAAATTAAATACAGATTAAATAGTAGATTAAATATTAATTTAAGAGAAAGAGTTGTGTATAAATGAAAATATGAGGGTATCAGAAACTGCACCCAAGAAACTGCGTCCTGAAATCTTGGCTGAGATTGGTCCACGCAAAAACACAAAATTCTTCAGAAGGTTAAAATAAAATACTTTCCAGGATCAAAATGTGAATGCTTATAGTCACAACAACAATGAAGTACCGGTACATTAAAAAGTGATGAAAGGATCAGAACTAAATGGCTAAATAAATGAAGTTGTGTCCACAGCTTGACTTACTGCAACATCTCCAAATGTTTTTTGCAGCATGTCCACAATTCATTACTCTTCACTTTATGCTTCGTATAAATTGAGTTTTTTATGCTCTACCCCCTGTAGCGAGAAAGTTTGCAGTGCAGCAGCAGCACTGGGAAAGAAACTTTCTGAATTTCCATGAAGGAGCAAAGACACATAACCTCAATCAGACTCAGAGTTTCCACATTATACCAGAAAGGGAGGAGTTTCAGCTCTCCTCACTTATTTTTGCGATCTATGTTGGGCTTGTGGCTAGGGCGAATGGGAACAGCATGTGCATTAATTGCAGTATTTTAAGGGGTTTCTGAGGGAACAGTGAACTACTTTGGCTTAAATTTTCAAGCTCTTATCTCATGAGAACATAAAAACCCAAATATATCAGAGCTAAAATAAACTTTTTGAGTGAAAAAAAGAAAGAGTTGTGAATGACTCATCATTTATTTTGACCCAGGCTTTTCTGATCTACAACTGGCATCAATAGAGATCACTGGGCAAGGGGAGGGGTCCTGATAAACACCAACTAATTCCTTAAAGCCCCTGTGCCACCACCAACACAAACCTCAGAGTCAGAGCCTTCTCCACCAAAAATTCAAACACACACACAAAAAAAGAGCTCAAATTTCAATCACAGCAGGAATCCTGCAGGCGTCTTAAAGAAAACAGTACGTCCCTTAAATACAACAAGCAACCAGCTGGTTGAATCACATTCAGACGGTGGTGTAAATGTGACTAATGACTCGAATCTGTTTAGTCTGTGGGTCATTTCTGGTTTAATTTGCTGCAACAAATACCCACAAAAGAAATGAGGAATAAAATGGGAAACTTATGCTTTTACTTTGGGAACAGTGCAATCATTTATAAATTTTCTTTTTTTTTTTTAAATAGACAGTAGAAAAGCCACATGATTATGTAACAATCCTTCTTGCAGGCAGTCTACATAGCTTGGCCTTGGCTATGTCCTGTAAATCTATGTGACAGGACAGGACTAGACATTCCAGGAAATTACTGAACGTTCAAATGAAGAAACAGAAAGGCCAGAGGAAGAACTGTAAAGTGGAGTAGGAAGAAGAGGGGGAGTAGACAGATCACCCAAATCTAACCACACAGAGGAGAATGAAGAATGAGGGAGAGGAACGAGGACGGGCTTAAAATTCAGTTTGAGTCAGCACAATGACATCTACACTCCTGTCTAATATGCTCTTCAGGTTTTAAGTGACTGTAGGTGAAAATGTAGAACTCTTTTCAACAAGCTAGAAAACTGCTAACTGATATATTTACAATCACATTACTTTTCTGCTACTCTGTGGTCAGAAAGAAACATCATAGCACTTTTTCTTTTACATGGCTTCTGGAAATGATTATTTCCAGATTCCATGTCCTTTGGAGACATCTAGTTGTCAAAACCTGTCACTGTCATCAAAAAGGGGATTTCCTTAATGTTTTCCAGTGCTGAAAATTTACACCAAAGACAGTAAAGATAGATCTGACTGTTAAAAAGAAATCTAACAACGTCATAGTAGAACAAGATATCTTTATATAGTATTTGAGTCCAGGGAAGTGAGAATTTCCTTCCGCGCCTAATACCATTTCCCCAAACATATTCAAGGTTTCACAAACCAAAACTGTGTTTGAAGAGAATCCATGATCAGTGTAATCAGTTTATGATCAGAACAATTCAGTACAGGTGTAATTTATCTAGTTT
The DNA here is from genome assembly GCA_028564705.1 of Apricaphanius iberus. NCBI lineage: Eukaryota > Metazoa > Chordata > Actinopteri > Cyprinodontiformes > Aphaniidae > Apricaphanius > Apricaphanius iberus. Next base: position 404,759 of record JAPXFQ010000846.1, on the reverse strand, counting down.
AAATTTGTTTTCGCTTGTCCCTATCGCCAAACAAAACCCCAACAAACAGCCAAGCATGTCCATCTGTTCCCACTACCAATTTCTTTGTTTAAAGACACAGATTAAAGGGTTCCTAATCTCAAAAGAATCTCTTCTCAGTCCACTTCACAGTTTAAGAGCCTAGGTATTGGATATTTTGCAGACACCAACTTTATTGTCCCCAGCATGGATTGAGCTAAAGACAAGTATGATGACAAAAAGGTCTTCAAACTTCAATGGCTAAGAGCTCATCACCAGAGAGAAATGTTGAAAATACCAGTAGAAATAAACTACTACAGCAAACCATAAAAGTATGACTAAGCAGCTTGTTTAACTATATTCATGGCATGATATTATTGACTAATAGTTAGTTTATACTTGATATCAGTAACACCCCACATTCTAAACAATGAATCCCAAATCATCATGTGCATATTTACATTGGCAGGAAATGGGCTGAAAAATGGGCCGCAGATTAATACAGGTTTAACATGGAACAATTCTAGGTAGAAATAGAGCCTATTTACAGCCATATTTTATAAATTAGCATATGCATTCTTATGAGGCTTGTTTGTCAGATTAAAAGTAGCCTACCTTTTGAAAAACAAAAAAACTTTAAGGAGGTATTAAAACTTCTTCTTATTAAGCCCACATCGCTGTATTAAAATGTTTTATTGGTCTGTGTTCCAAACATAAATGTAATGTTTTTATTAGTTTTAAGCAGAAATAACAGACCTAACGGCTTGAAAACAGACTGTGTAACAGACTACATCATGTTTTTCACTTAATGAAATGAGTTAGGCAACAACAACAAAAAATAAAATAAATAAAAACTATAATATTGGAAGATGTTTTTAATGGGTCTGTAGATCCTGGAATGTTTATCCAATTTTGCTCTGTTTTTCTTAAACCCAATTAAGGAGCCAGTTAGGCGAAATTATTTTCCATAATATGGGGTCCTTCTACGAAAATGTGCCATTTTATGTCCCTCAAACAAAAGTGTCTTGTAACGCTGAATTAACAGTATGTTAATTAATTGAGTTGTGTAATGTGAAAAATATATTATTAACTAGTTTTTAAAAGGATTTTAAGCAGTTTCCATATGAGGTGTATTGCAAAAGCATTAAAAAGGGTTTTTCCCTCTGTATGATTTGTCTAGTATCTCTGGATTTTTAGGATAAAAAAGTAAAACAATCATAAAAAAGGAATACACTTCTAAAAAGTCTGAAGTGTTTGCTCCTTAATTATGAAATGGTTTTATTTGAAATGCTTTTTAAAATTATGAAAAAAATCAACATTTTACATTGGTCCCCATATTGTCGTCAACCCTCTTACTTTTGTATAAAACCCCCCTTGGAGAAACTGAACCTTCCCAAAAGTTGTATCCCTCCCAGGAAGTGACATTTTCTGCCTTTCAGGAAGTTGATGGTGAAAAGACAAGTGTTGCTTTCTTTTAATTACTTTTCTTGCAGTTTTGCTCTGTCTGACAGAAAGGGACATGGTGATTTAGTCAACCCCGTTACCATAAATGTATGTATTTAAAAGTAATTCCATTTAAAATTCTAATGTCAATATTTAACAGCAATTTAACCTCTATTGAATGCACATCGTGTGGTGTCATGGTGTCCACCACATGGCTAATAATGGCTGCTAATAACATATTTTTGTCAACTCTTACCGTCAATCCTCTCATCGAATCCTTCATGTGTTTTCAACACTAAAATTATTTCTGTAATACATAATTATTTATATTGTATACATGAATATTAGAAGAGCACTAATATCTGCTTAAAATGCATGTTTATGCTAAACTTATCTTTAAGGATGCCTCTTTCTGCTGCTGAGAAACAGCACCTTTACAGGCAACGTCGAGATGCTGATACTGAGAGACGAAACAAATAAAAAATAATAATTCATTTTTTGAATAAAACAATTGTTGGCAGTAAAATTATTTATTTCCATAATCTTCAATTCTCAAACCACTGAAATCTGTCTACAAAATAAATGTCTTCCAAATGGGGATGCTGTTGTCAACTCCGTTACTTCTATATTTTGTAATATAATACAAATTATTAAAGAAAAAAACACAAAACAAATTTATGTTGAGTAAAGTGGAACAATGTCCTACTTAAATAACTGTGTTATTACTTTGTTTTCCAAATTTTTTTCTTAAAAGCGAGAATGCTGAGAAATCACAGAACGTAAATCAGTATATTTACCCATGGTGAAAAAAAAGAATGCTGCTTAACATTTCCCATTTGCAAACCCCCTTAACGTAAAAAACGGGGGTTAGACGTTATGATATATCACATTTGATCTAAATATTACTTTCAGATACAAATGAATTAGTTTCTAGGTTTCACGTGGCACACATATCTCTGTTTATTCTTTTTTTAAACTAATAAATAAATAAAAAAGCCTGAGATGGTACAGTATTTTTTTTAGACTGGTAAGAATATACTTTATCCAAATAGATGCTTCAAGGTTATAAAAACATAACTTTGAAAATTAGATATTTACAATGCAAAATGGCATGTTTTCGTAGAATGACCATATGATACTATTTAGTCAACCAGAGTCCCATACTTTAAGCTCATGGTGAGCCAAGGTACGTTTTAGTGCCTAGGCCTGTTCCCAAATACTGAGCAAAATACATGACAGACACATGCACCCCCGTTTTCCTCTAAAGATATAGGACTCACAGCTGTCAACCAAATAAATACGTATTTAACGACAGATAAAGCAAATATTCAAAAGTTGACTTACGGCTCTGTCTCGTGAAGCGCATTCGAGGATCAAAACACGTCATTGATGAAGAGCATAATCGCGGTCGCCGCTAGAGGGCGACAACAACCTTTGTGATTGGCGCCAGAACTGGAAGAAGAGTCACTTCCGCCGTGAGTTAATGGCGGTAGCGATCAGGGTGGACTGTAAACATTTCAGCTGCCACAACTGTAACTGTCTACTTGTCCTCAAAAACATGTACTGGACTGTGTCCAACACGCGTGGAAGTTATAAGATGTCTATGTTCAACTTTTCAGGTCGCCGTGTTGAGGGGGAATTCGCCTCCCGGTCGAAAAGAAGTAAGCAAACGGTAAGAAAGAAACATGGAGTCCGGAGGTATTCAATTCATTGACGTCTGGACTGCTTATAAACCGAGTAGTGTGGTTTCAGATTGTGGTTTGCGAGCGACTTGGTTAGGGATGTATTGTTCCTGCTGGTTCCAGTGCTCCGGATGGAGGAGGAAGAGGGGAGAGAGGAAGACTCGGACTGTGGGGTTGCCGAGCTCCGTCTGAGGGTTTGGTCGCTGAAACAGGAGCTGAAGGAGTGCCGAGCCGAGCTGAGCAAGCTACAGAAACAGCTGAGCAACTCCGAGAGGCTGCAGAAGAGCACCGAGAGCTACAACGAAGACCTGAGGAAGCAGGTCAGTTGTTCCGAAACGTAATCCATCTGTTTAAACAACACGGACGAACCCGCTCCGGTCAAATGAGTCCAAAAAAGTTACTATTATTATTATTATTATTATTATTAGTAGTAGTAGTAGCAGTAGTCTTTTTGCCTACATGTAAAACCTTAACGCTGCACATTAAACCTTGCACAATAATAATTAAAAAATACATATAATTCCCTCCACTTATTTCTGCACTGCTTTGTTTTTAGTGAAAACGTTTTTTGACTCGACTCTTTATAGAAATCAATTCACAAGTTCAAAAGTCGATTTTATTTTTTAGAGTAGGTTGCCGTTTTTACAGCTAAAATACGAATAAATATAAGACCTGTGTCTGAAAATTACCCCCAGTGAACTGCTACTGACCCAGTCATTGAATTGCAAGCATATAGTTAAGATGACAGCTTAAAACTAAAACGTAATTTAAAAGCACTGACGCATATCAATATAAGGTTAGTAAATATTGTTACGCTTCATAAGAAAGCTGATCAATATTTAATACAGTTTTGTTTAAACTGGGATGATTATCTCGAATGAAAGGCGTAAGTCTTGGTTGTTTCGTGTGTGATCTCAGGTGGACCAGCTCAGTGCAGAGGTTCATGAGCGAAAGAAGAAAGATAAAGACAGAGTGAACTCTGAAACTCAGACAGAAGATTATGTTTGGACAGAGACTGGTGCGTATGCCTATCATCACAATTGGAAGATGTCACTGAATTTTGATAAGATATAAGAAGAAGTAATTTTACCCCCCCAGATTACTACAATTACTACTATGGAGGCTACTGTCAGAATGTTGAGTGGACAGATTCCCAGGCCGGTCTGGAGACGGCGACGACAGCAGCAGCAGCAGCAGCAGTGGAGGACGTGGCGGATTACACTACAGCAGCAGAAGCGTTGACAACAAATGAGGTGACGGCCCCAGACGTGTCTGCTTCAGCAGAGAGCGGCGAAGTAGCTGCATCAGTGGTATGTTTTTGTTTAAGTGGATACAAAATAATGTAGCTGGAAAAGTTGTCTTCTTTTTAGATTTCAAGTTAGAATGTGAGTTTACCTCGATGTGTTGATTCCTAGTATTGTCTGTTTCAGGAAGGTGATGCGGGCTCCATAGCTGACATGCTGAGGGCCACAGCTGAAGAAGCCATGACACAGACTGGCTTTGTGTTCGATGAGACGTCTGGAATGTATTATGATCACAGCACTGGCTTCTACTATGACTCGGTTTGTTGGGTTTTCTTTACATTGTTTGATCAGTTTGGTCGTTGGGGCAAGATTCAGTCTATTTGCTTGTTTTTCATTCTGAACTCGCCCCACAGGTCAGTCAGCTGTACTACGATGCCAACACAGGCATCTACTACTGCTATGATTCAGAAAGCGGACGGTATCAGTTTCACTCCAGGATTGAGGTGCCTGCTGTGCAGAGCGCTGCTGAGCCATCCCAAGAGACCCATGTTCCCGACAAGAAATGGAGAAAGTTCCAAAGAGGAGTCAAGAAGGCGTCACATCAGGATGAGGGGGTATGTAACAACCGGATGCAGCGCATCATTACTTGGAAATGTTTGGTGGCTGACAGCTGGCTTTTTGTGTTGTCTTTCCATTAACATTCTCAGAATGTTCTGGGTCTCAGTCTTTAAAATTTTCTGACTTATTCCGTTTGTGGTGATGTAGGATAGTTGACTGAAACACTATTCTTCTGGCCTAGGTTCAAGATGTCACTAACTCTTTGGCTAAAATGAAGATTTGCTCTTACTGGAAAACTCCCTCTCACAGAGGTATAACTTCAGTTTTATACTGCAAAGTAATTAAACACACCGACACAGACATGTTAAGTCATAACCAGGAAAAGATGTTTAAAAATAATAAATTTATTTATTTATTTATTGCTTTTGCATACACAAAAAACTGGGGAAGAAATTCAAACATTTATTTTAATTAACTATAGTATGCAGGGAAATCCCAGGTTAAGATTCAACTACTGACACCCCAGGTTTTGGTACTTTTTACATCCTTCTATAACATTTCACAAGGTTTTAGCATGAAAACAGAAAAATCTTTTATTAATCTTTTTTTTTTTTCACAGTCTCTCTGGATAACCCAGAGTTGTGGGTTTATGTTGGACAGAGGTTAATTTTTTGTCATTTCCTCCGATTTTTGGTTGAGAGGGTCAGATATTTTGTTTAAAAAATCCTGATTCTTGGTTCTATTTTTATTTTTTTTAACATGGTTTCCTGGAATTTTTGGAAGGGAAACGGGCCCACAGCATCACATATCCTCCACTATACATGAACATTGGGTGCTTTTACACAAACAATCATCATTTGTTCCTTTCTAAACATACTTTTAGTGTTCGTTGCAGAAACGCTCAATCTTTTTCCTGTCTGACCAACACACAGAGTTCCAGTTAAACCCCCAGTGTAATCTTCTGTGACGGCTACAAAAATACTTTTTTTTTCTTTTCTTACATGCCTCCAAAATAACCAGTTGGCCCCTTAATGTTTAGAGTCTGTGACCACAAGATTACACTTCTTGTTGCATATCTCAACTCTGAACTTTGCAAACTGTTTTTATTTAGCTCACTTACATCCTAATCGCTCTATACTGCTGAAAATATAGATATGGGTCTTCCATCATAGCGGCCAGTTGCTGATGGAACTAGGCCTCTGTATAACGTCATATTTATACCTCAGATAAACAAAATGTAATGGATTAGAAATTACTTGAAGCCATCATCATCCTAAAAAAAAACAGTATATAGAAATAGTCAAATAAAAGAGCACCAGTCACATTCATTTTAATGGGATTTTTTGGGTTGTATTTTCTCATTGTATAAATTTACCTAGCCAATGGTTGAATAAAATATCAGTGATTGTAGCTTTAAAGATACATTTATTTTAAGATAATTTGTGCATCTTTATTTCTTTCTCCTTTTAATCTGAGATTTGCAGCGAATGCAGCTTTATTTCCTGTCATTGCAGGAGCTGCACTGTGATCTCGTTACCAAGGGAGCAAATTATGGTAGTGCTTAGTTGGTCTAAACAGCGTCATAAACTTTCCTTAACCAATATAAACGTATAATAAAATGTTTTTTCTAACTCCTGAAAAAATGTGGATATCAATAAGAACACTTTAAAGACTGAGACCCATGAATTAATGTTCTGTGACTGAGATCTGGGATCAAAGGTAAAAAGTCAGCTGTCCCGCTGCCTTTCGACGCAGTAATCTCACTACTGACTGTCTGGTGGCAGGAACACAAACTGGAGGAGGCAAAGTTGGAAACGGAAGAAACCGATCGGGCAGAATCACGAAAACTGCACCGAAGATCTCGTAGTCCAGACTTAGCTAAGAGTAAAAAAGACTCCTCAAAACATGGGAAAGAAAGGGACAAATCGCCATCCAGGAAAAAACGGTTGAAAAATGGCTCTCACCATGACGATAAGGGAAGCTCAAGAAAGAAGAGGAAGAAATCTAAATCAGAAAAGCATAAGAAGAAGAAAAAGAGGAGCGTAGCTCGGAGCGACGAGTCTGAGGGCAACAGTGAACCAGAAGAGGGCGAGATCACGGAGTCTGAGAAAGAAGATCTGGAGTCTGCCTCATCCCACTCGTCATATTCCAGCCCCAAACATTCCAGAGAAAGTCCTGAGTCAGAAATGGAAGTGCAGAACCAAGAAGGTGAGAGGAAGTTAATACCAAACTTTGACCTGCGTGGAACGCAGATCTGTCGAAGCCGGGTTCTAGGGTTATTTATTAAACTGAATCATATAAAGCTAGAACTCCCTATCCGTCATTTGACTGTCCGGATGCTTCCTGTTAGTCTGCGTTCAGCTGCTAATCCTCCTGGTTTGTTTTGCCGTTCACAGTTAATAACTTTTGGCCTCCCTGTGTGCGAGTGACCGTGGTCAGGTCTCCGGCGCTGCAGGTGGGAACTCTGTTCATCATCACAGCCGACTCTCCAGCCACATTCGGCAGGTTTGTTCTCTTCTTTTCAACCGTTTAAACACAACGCTCGCAAAAGTATTCACACTCCCTTTACATTGCTCCATTTCCTGTTCCTCTGTCCAAAAAATTTAAATCTTAGAATTGAGTTGTGCCTTTGTAATCAGTGCCTTTTGCTGCAATTTCTGCTGTGCACAGTACATGTAGCGACGGAAATATGATCATATTTAAACACATTTTTTTGTATTATTGATCATAATTTGGCTCCGTGCATCTTTTATTAACCAGCTTCCCCTAAGCTTTCACCATGGAAATAATTTATTCGGGGTGATTTGTGATGGTAGCTCGTTTTTTTGCATACATGCAGACTCCATTTACTTTTTATGACTTCTAAAGGTAGTTTTTTGTTCTGGGTTCTATTGAGTTGTGTTGGACTGAAGGAGTACCAAATGCACACCACACTAAGATTTTTATACATAAAAATATTAATAAGTACATGCTCTTTTTCTAAAGATATGCACTGCATTGTTCCCTGATATTTATGGGTCTATTGTAAGAAAATTTGAAAAGCTTTAAGGTGTAAGAGTATTACCACACGTGTTGCTGATTTAAAAAAAGATTTTCTTTAATAGTAATATGGTTTAAAATGAGCAGAAATTAATCCTCTTTTTTTTTTTTTTTTTGCAGAGAAAAAGATATGAACCACGCAATTCGGCTCCCAGAAATGGGAGTCAGCAAGGTAAACATCTCTGCTTTCTCTGCATAGGTGGAAATTATTCCAATGTTTCACAAAGCGTTTTTCTAAATGTTGCGTGTTCGGTTCTAGTTCCATGCTGAGGTTTATTTCGACCAGGAACAGCAGAGCTACATGCTGGTGGATCAGGGAAGCCAAAATGGGACCGTCATAAATGGAAACCGTATACTACAGGTCAGCATGTTTTCTCAGTATGTTAAGTGAAAAGTTCCTGTTGGAGCTGCGGTGTCCTCAGTGAGTCTTCCGCTTACAGCCCAAAACCAAGTCGGAGCCTCATGCGCTCATGCATGGTGATGAGGTTAAGATGGGAGAGACCGTGCTGTCCTTCCACATCCACTCAGGTACCGATACCTGTGACGGCTGTGAACCCGGACAAGTTATGGCTCACATCAGCAAGCACAGAAGGGAGGAGAGCACCGGTGAGAGAACAAATCCACAAGGGGAAAAAAAAAAGGGAGAATCTCTTTAGGTTATTTAAAGGTCTCAAATATTGAACTTATCCTTGTTGTTTCTAGACGTTCCTGGTCTCAGCAAAGAGGATAAGGAATCCCTGAGGCAGAAAGAGCTGAAGCAAATGAAGGCCAAATATGGACTTCACGTGAGTGTTAAAAGTAACCGTTGCTTCATTTGGGGTTAAAGTATGAACAAAGCTTTTTTTGTTTCATCTGTATGTTTCACCAACATAGAGCACCGAGTATGAGGAGACCAAAGCCCTGAAGAACCCCAGATATAAGGACAGAGCAGAGTCCCGTCGCCAGACTGTGGGTAGCGAAGGCGTTTTCCAACGAGACGATGCACCAGCCTCTGTACATGAGTAAGTTTTAGGTTCACCTGCTCCTTAAAGTAAAATAGACAGTTGATTCTGATACGGTCTGTAAAAATCCTTAAAAGTCTAGAAAAATAAAACTTGTGTGTCCTTACGTCTGACTTCATCACCTTTTATGCTGCCTAAAAACGTCTCTTTCTGTAATTTGGCTGTTAATTTTTGCGCATTATATATATATTCTTTTAAGAGGTGAAACTAGCTGATACATTTATATTTTTGTCTTCTAAAGGGAGATCAGTGAAGTCAACAAGGGCCGGAAGATGCTGGAAAAAATGGGCTGGAAAAAAGGAGAGGGACTGGGAAGAGAGGGGAAGGGAATGAAAGATCCGGTAAGATAATCCTCTGTTTACCAGACTCCTACCAATCAGTTGCCCAGAAGTTAGAATCAGACGATTTTTTACTTGACCTTTAGCTGAAATTCAGAAAAATCTGTTCTGCATCAAAACTAAAAATGCTTTTGGTCTATAGACATTTACTTTGATGCACTTGTTGAGTTTAAAAAATAAAATGTAATAGAATAGAGCAATTCTTTGTTGTCCAACAAGGGCAAAATCGGTTGTAACAGAAAGCAAAGCAAGAACAGAACTTTAGAGTGAAGAAAAATAATCAGGGAGCACGGTGTCGCAGCTCACCTCACAGCTAGAAGGTCCCGGGTTCAATTCCCGCTGGGGACGCTGAGGGTGTGTGTTCCTCCATATAATCAGCACCCACACCCTGGGTGGGGTTGGCAAAAGGGCCTTTCTGTGTGGAGTTTGCATGTTCTCCCCATGTTCCCTTGAGCAGCTAATGTGAGCTACTCCCACAAAAACATGCACCAGTCCTGGGCATTTTTGTGTTAAAAGCACAAACGCAGTGATTCGCATCACCTGTGGGGGATTGCAAAGGAGAATAGTGAAATCCTCAACGTGACTGGGTAAGTCCTCATTGATCATTGTCCTTTATATTTATTTGTTTATGTATTTTAAATACATTAATAAATAAATAGATAAGGGCGATAAATAATCTATGGAAATATAGTTGCTGACGTACAAGTTAAGTTGTCCTGTGACTTTAGTAATTCAGTGGCGTCTGGTCTGTGATGAAAACCTGAATATCAATGCTTACACGGTTTTTTAAATTTATTTTTTTATCCAGTCTTAGAAAAACATGCTGTCATGTAGCAGCTTTGATGATTAAATTAGAAGCTGGTATCGGGATCGGATTTACAGCTGCTGCTACAGCGTGAATAATCAGGCGCTGATTGCGGTTTGGGACACTTCTAGTTACTTTTGAATATTATAATTGCTACCTACTGAGCTGTCTTGGTATGGCTGTAGTATCCATAGTCTCAGTATGCTATAAAGCAATACCTATGCTGGTAAGTGACTAGTTAAAAGCAGAGATGTATTCCTGAACAGGCCTACCAGGCAAAGAGTCCCAAGAGCTCTTCTGCTCTACACATATATGCTTCTGTAATATAGACTTGTATTGGGTTTGTCATCTCATGTCTGAATAATGTCATTTATATCCACAAAAGTCATCAGAATATTTAATGCTATGGACTATTTATCAAAACGTCCTCCCAGGGGAGCACAGCCCTGGATCTCGCTTAACATTTCGTTGATCGGGGCATACATCTTGGCTTAGGGGTTTCCTAGGGACAAAAGTTCAGGCTCAGGATTTTTTTTTACTGTCAACCCTTAGTACATTATGGGAATTGTTACAAAACCTGAGTACTGTGCAGTTATTAAAGATTAAAAAGTTGTACTGTTCTAATAAGTGAGAAATAAGACAAATCTGATAAAGGTTGGATGCTCTGATTTCTTAATTTTTTTTTTTGTTGAATTTAAAACAACTACCTATCAGACGCAGCTGGTTTTCCCCTTGTTTATGTGATATAATCCTTAGAAGCAGGAATGGGTCAGAATCGACATGTCACACCACCAAAAGCTGATGATGATGGCATTAGATACAAAGGGCCTCATCGGTGCGTCTCATGTTTTTAATGTGATTTTCATTTTTTTTTCACAGATCGAGTTGAAAATCCGAAAGTCGCAGTCAGGTCTAGGAGCAGGCGGCGTCATGTCCGTGGCCGATGTTTCTGCAACCAGATCCAAGTCCCATAAGAACTGGGAGAAAGCCCGCGAGCGTTTTGCCGACACTTGTCAACCCGACCCGGCGACAACCAAACCCCACAAGAGTAACGCTTGGGTCAAATCAGAGGAGCCGGAGGACTCCCAAACCAGTTTGGAGACAGGCAGCCAAAGTTAGGAGTGACTCACGCCTGAACTCATTGTTGGTTTAATGTGGAGGAGAGGAGGGATTGTCCTCACTTTCCAAGATAATGTGTTAAACTCCTGGTGCCGGCTAGCCGTTATGTAACAGTAACACTGTAAATAGTTTCTGTTCGTTTTCCTCCTGTAAGCATAAATCAGTTTTAGTCTGAGTGCCGTGCATCAGCTCGATTTGTAATGTTGCCATTTGTTTTTTCTCTGCATGGAAGCTCTGTTCAGACAAACTAAGAACAGGAGTTCAAGCTGAGCTGCCTCAAGCAAATATTGACACAGTCAAGTTGTATTTCTCACAGTGAGATCATACTGTAACTGAGTCTATTCTGATGGGAAAAAAAGCAACAGCTCACATTAAACATGTGGTAAGAAACTCTTTTTTTTTTTTAACAAACATGACTCTTTGTAGTGTTTTTCTTCATAGTAGCATAGAGAAAAGAAACCTCTGTTTGTGACTTGTGTACTAAAAACATACGTCCACATTCTTCCAAGTCCAGAGGAGCAAATTTCCTAGCCTGTTATCTGCTTCATGAGGGTGTGTGAATATTTGCATCTATGTTTGAATGGAGGTCAGTTTCACACTAAATGCAATAACAAGACACCAGCTACACAGTTATTACAGCATTTGGTTTATGTTTAGACTGTGCGACCAACCATTAAACATCTTCAGGAAGCTGTCAATTAAGAGAAGTAGAAAACCTTAGCAGGTGAGGTTGTCGACTCACGTTAAATTTTTAACGACGCTCCTGAAGCTCGTTCGGCGGGTGCTCTTCTTCCGATCCTGACTTTGTGTCCCACCCATTTTAAATCTCCAAGCGAAGGACGTACGCCACCCGAGCGTCCCTCAGATGCTGGGCATGTTCTGCTCTGTGACAGTTCCGCAGGTAACAACAGAGCGCTGCTGTCAGATCGCTCCTCTACTTACAGGTGATCCCTCCCTCCTCTGCTTGGCAGACCTGCAAGTCTCCTCCTTCGACTTAGCTGCACTTAACTTTGACATATCGCAGTAGAATAAAAGAGGGAGGGATCTGTTCTGTGTTGCCCTGTTTGAGTAGAAGCCCTCAGCCATAAAAAGATATTAGTCATGAGATAAGGTGGGATATGGCTGAGAGCATTTAACATGTGGCTTTACCAGTTCCTGACTTGTAAAAGAACATAAGAGGGAACATAAGAACTTTTATTCATTATTGGCGTTCATTTTAGGAATGAAATACAGAAACATCTAATTCTGTTCGGGTGATTTGATCTCACTGTCACACCATTTATGCTATAGGGATTTTTTTTCCTGATTGCAGTTCTACAGTTTATTCTAATTTTTTAAATACTGTGTATTTTCAGTTTTGCTCACCGCATGTGGAAAGCGCTAAAAATCCCAAGGCAACAGTTTTTTTGTTTTTTTTGTTTTGTTTTAAGAGCTGGCTCAAACAAGCACAAACACGCTCCGTATTTAAGATTCAGTTGGGGCTGAAACACTTTTACGGTTATCTAATGACTCAATTCTACACAAATATGGACTTCGTTGAATTATTCAAGGTTAGATAGTTCATTTGACTTTGAAAGCCAATACTATGATACATACTGTTAAAATAGTGTTTTGGAGCATTTTCTACAACTTAAAGGAAAATAAATTAAACTTCTAAGCCTGCTCTCTATGTTGATGCCCTCTCTACTCTAATAGTGAAAGTTTCTATAGAAACAAATATTTATAGCTTTAAAAAAAAGTAAGCAGGTTGTCTCTATCCTAAAGCTTAAACATCTAAATATTTTTTCTAAAAATAAAAAACCGTTTCTGTGAGAGCTTTCGACCTATATATTGGCTCCACAAGCCTTCATTTGTGGCTTTCTATCCAGTAATGCACATTAGCTGAAAAAAAAAAGTTATTCTATTGCTAGAAGAGTAACTACTTCTGCAGTGCTTTCAAGAACAGAATAGTGTCTCACCACTGATGCATGATGTCCAACACCTGGAGCAGATGACAAACAACTTTCACCCTGAATATAAACGGCAATGCCTCCAAGTTTTAAGAATCCTTAGTTGTGACCAGTATTCATAACCTTCAAGTGTTTCAAACTAAATATTTCTGTCTGACTACCATCGGTGTAGATTTAAAAATATGTTTTTCTAAATTTAAGCCGGTTGGCCAACATAGGAGTCCAGTGGAGAGGCTTATTTGCAAGTACAATCCACACCCACACACACAAAAACAGAATAAATGTCCACTGTTGGGAACCACAATCCCCCCTGAATGTAGTGAAAAGTAAATGGTGCCACCTTCACAAGTAATCAGTAAGAGTAAACTTGGCATTGATGGAAAACTTAAAATAAATCAGCAACACTTGCTTTTGATGTGAATAATAATACGGCGTTTGTCAACCTTTTAAGGTTTCATTGAGTTCCAGCAGATCTTCTCGATGTCGGATGTCACAAAACAACAGCGTGTGTTGTTAACAACTGTAGTTTTATTTTTAAGCCATATCAGATAATGAACACAGCAAAAACTATGAATGACACATGTTTCAGGTATTTGGTTGGTCAAGATCTTTGTTCTGATCTTGATGTTTGAGATCAGTCGGAACAAAACACATGATTGGAGAGGAATGTGCATTTTCTCCCCCCAGATTAGCTCACACACTGCTGTTAGCACATTACATCCTGATAATTATAAATCTGTGGCAGGGACTTTCAAAGGTTTTAAAATAAGCTTGTCACAAAGTATGTACAGTAGTAAATAACTCCTTTAAAATCAGTCATGAGTAGCAGAATAAATTCAAAGATTAATGTAGAAAAAAAGAGAACCTGGGAATTATTTTTCAAAATGTTACCCATATGTTTTACACAAGTCATTTTATATAGTGTAAAGATATTTTTCTGTTTAATTTTCCCAATTTACATAAGCAAATAAAGTTTTTCTAGTTAGTGTTTCTAACTTTAAGACCATAAACTTTTAATTGCAAACTTATGTTCCTACCCAATTCCTTCAATCACAGATTAATTTCACTAAACAGCTTCTTATATATTTTATTTTACCACTGTAGGCTAACAGATTAGCAGCAGGTTGATGAGAAACATCCACAAAAAATATTAGCCGCACATAGCACTGTGCATTCAAAGGTCATGCTCCTTCAACCATTAGGTGTTTATGTCTGACTTTGGTGAAACCTTTAGAGCACCATCAGAGGATGCACAAGGTTCAAATAAAAGTTTCTGTCCAAATCCATCACTAATTCATCAGTTTTATCTTAAAAACATAACAATTTCGTCATCACACCCTATAACTTTTTATATTTAGTTAAATTACATCCATAAACTTTGGTGTTTTTATCTTGAATTTTTATGATCGACCAACACAAAGTAGAACATAATCCGATGTCATTGTGCAACTGTTCTGTGAGGGGACAAACAACATCATGAAGACCAAGGAGAGGTCAGCAGGTAGGTCAAGGATTAAGTTGTGGAGACAATTAAAGGTGGATTAGGTTAGAACACAATTTCCCAGTCTGGACATCTGAGAAAGGACCGGCCCTTCTCCTTAACCAACAGCCCAGGCAAGTAGAGCATTAATCAGAGAAACGGCCAAGAGGTCTGTTAAATCTGGAGGAGTTGCAGAGATCCACAGCTCAGCTGGGAAAATATGTCCATATACAATTGTCACAAATCCGGACTTTATAGGAGACTTGCAATACAATCCAATTCCTGTTTATAGTTTGCCACATGTCATGTAGGGCAGTAGTTCCCAAAGTTGGGACCCCGCTTGAGGCCACAAACAGGTAAGTGTGGGTTCTTGAGATTCTCTTGAGAAAATAATGTCAATACCATAAGGGGCAATGAGCAAGCATCTCCCTTTTATAAATCAAATGAAAGATGAAAAACAGGACCTGAATTAATAAAACCAACATGGGTTATAGGTCAATATATTGGCTGATGATGATGGTTATGTTGTATGTATAATTTTTAACTGACCCAGAAAAATGATTGTATGTCAAAGGGACTATATCATGCGATTTTACAGCTTTCAACTTCTGGGATAGACATGTATATGATAAAATGTTACCGTTGGTGTTATACAGTATTAATTTGTCCTAACATCTAACTTGTATCCTGTAGTTAATGTCGGACCATGTAGTAAAACGGTTGGTTTCTGTATAATCCCGCCTCCTGCAGAGTGCTGAGCTTTATCTCAAACAGTATTCTGACAGTGACTTTGAAAAGCACGAAGTACCACAATCAAACGCTGTTATATTTAGGGCTCAGACGTCTGGTTAATTTAAATTTTTTTGATTAAAAATTGAGTCAATAAAGCTTATTTCAGTTGCTAAATCTCCAGGCCAGTAAGAAAAAAGTTCCAGCCCAGTATATAAACCTGTTTACTGAACATTCTGAGATGCTACAGATCAATAAATTAACCACACAAGGCTGTTATAAGATCACATAAGCAGTTTGGTAAATGGCCAAGACAAATTAGCATTTAGCCACTTACTTCTCTTATCAGGCGTCTTTGTTCTTTGATCCAGCTGCTGTTCTTTATGAATGTAGAATAAAATCCTGTAATCCATGCAGCCAAACAGGCGTTTTCAGAGAGAAAGTAAAAAAATCCAACAAAAAGAGTGTTTTAAGCTGCCATAAACTGAAGTAGCCATGAGCTTTGAGAAGGAGGAAGGTGTGTTTGGAACTCTAGCAGAGGTAAGCCGCTCTGCCTGCAGGGGCGATGCAGACACCTCTAGCACTCCCTTGTTTTCACCTAGTGATGTCACAGGTTGAACACTCAGTTGTTTTCCAGGAGAGCGAGGGCCAGCTGCTCAGAGAGCAGAATTCAGGAGGATTACTCAGACATGTGTGAATTAAGCCAAAAAGCACTCTGGTGGTTTTTTAAAAGAGAAAATTGCACTACCAGATGGTTGAAAACTCCAAAAACTTGATTTTGCATGATATAGGCCCTTCAAATCAAGGGATGGGGTCACAGGCATCTTACATTTTTATTTTTTGTGGGTCAGAGACTGGAACGTTTGGGAAACAATGATTCAAGGTGTGACAGTGATTCAATTCACAGCAAACATGAGATCTGGTCAGAAGAGGCCAAAGTTATTATTATTATTATTATTATTGTTATTGTTGTTGTTGTATAAATGCAATATTAAAATAACACTGACTGTCACCAGCATGATTGCACCATCCCTGCTGTAAAGCATGGTGGTGGCAGCATCATGTGCCTTTCTACAGCAGTGCAATAGATGCTGGTCAGAACTGAAAGGACAATAATAGTAATTTAAGGTAACCTTTTACTCAATTATGTAAAATCTCAATAATATAAATTATCCTTTGTGGTTGTAATGTGACAATGTATGAAAGAGCTTTAGGGGTGTGAATACTTTTGATCCTCTTTACACAGAGACAAAACAGGTATAGTATCAAAAAGAGAGTGTAAAAATGACACCACAATATAAAAAAACAAACAGTCCACACGATTCAAAACAAACTGACCGAGACTGCTGTAGTGGGGCCCATTTGTGGTGACGAGACAAACCAGAGTAACACAGAAAAGATTTTGGAGCATGTGCAGTCCACCCAGTGGAAAACACTACAAATCTAGCTTCACATGAAATCTTTATTCCAAAGCGGATGATGTCCGGCGTTCTCCGGATCAATCCCCCCCCCCCCCCCCCCCCCCCCCCCCCCCCCCCGCTGGTGATAGAGGAATCTGATTATGAGCTTTTTGAAAAAGCTCATAATCAGAGAAAACTGAGCTGCCGTTGTTAGATTTCTCCACTTTGGGACCTGGTTTCAAACATGATCGTTTACAGCCTCCTAATTTGCCAGCAGCTTGTGGATGAGACACCTATTCGATTAGATTTTTTTGCTGCTACACATGCTTTCATCTCTGTGTAGACAGGGCCTAAACAGCCACGAGCTGGGTGAGTGATAAGGGGTTTCCAAATTTAAAAAGGGAGTAATTTTCCCACTGGTGCATGCAATATTTCTACACCAGGAAATTGCTTAATGTGTATTCCAGATCAGGAGGACATAAAAAAAAAAACGCCCTGGCCTGAAAAAAAGTAAAACAACACAATGGGTTACTGATCAAGAAGCGGAAAATATCCATTCATCACACTTTGATTTCATTTTATCCGTGACCTTCCTTCATCTGCAGCGCCATGTTATTTGCCGTCTCGCTCCTTTGCATGTGAGTCCATTGAGAGGCATGAGACCAGAAGTAAAAAGTCTGAGAAACAATCCTTTGTTGACTCAATCCTCCCTGAACCCCCCCCCCCCCATTCAACTCCTACTTCCGCCTCAGCTCTCTGTCCAGCTACGCCTGTTCATCTGAGCTTCCTTCAAATCCCAGCACAGCATTCCAGCCAAAAACAGCATTATATTTCTTTAGAAACCAGACTGTAACTCAAACAAGACTCCACGCTGTAACTGTGAATGTGAACGTAGAAGGCATCAGGAAGTGGGGCTTTAACCAGATCATGCAGAACTAACTTTTTTGGCACAGAAGAAATGGGCTGGATTGCAAACACATTCCAGAAGGAATATATTTTATAAAAAGCCGTCTTTCATTTTAATGAATGGATTTCCAGTGAATGATCAAGAGAAAAAGGTTGTGAAATCCATAGCTCATTACGTAGTCCTAAAGCTGTCACATGGCTTCTGTCGGCAAGCTGACTCCTCCTCCATCAAGCGGTGCATCCAGGACGAAATTCCTCTGCTCCAAACAGAATGGAAATTCCAACACAGCTACTGCTTCCTCCCGGCGTGTGAGTCATTCAAAGCTTCAGCTAAGTATCTCCCACCCCTGGTCCATTTTCCTTCTGAGCCTCAGGGTGTGTCTGCCTGTGACCTCATCTCCACAAGAAAATTACAATCTACAAACTGCAGCAACAGGCATGGAGTCTGCGTTTTGTGTTCCACACAACAAGCTGGGAAGTTCACGGTGAAACATCCGTACATTACTACTACAGCAACTCAGCAGATGTTGTGTCCCACATTTGGGTCATCCAATCTGTCTGCCCCCCCCGATTTCTGTCAGAAAAGCTTCTAGAAATCAGTCTTTTCCAATAGAAACAGTGTTTTATTTTAAATCAAAAGAAGTGCATACTACTGGCCTGACCAGTGAAGGGGTGTTATAGATTTGTAAAAAGAGTCTTTGTTATCAAAATACAATAGCTCTGGTGTGACAGCAAAACCTTTTAACCCAACACAGTTGACTCATAAAGTCTTTAAAAGTCAGCAAATGACACAGTTAACAGAAGCAAATACACAACACACACTAATTCATGCACATTTTCAGACTCACTTCAGTTTTTTGAGGTTGTGACGGACCTGCTGGGATGTTACCACCCTAATTTATGAAGATCTCTCCGGTGGAAGATAGAGGTGCCCTATTCAGCCTGCTTGCTGGTGGTGGTGGTGGTAGAGTCGGTGCTCCCAGGGAGAAAACTCCGGCTCTCTCTCTGTCTCTCTGTGTGACGGAGCGTTGTCCATGTGGCTGGATGAGAAAAGGGAAATAAACTTTCTGGGCAGGGCGCCAACAACAGAGTGGGTTTTAAAGAAACAGCAGTAGAGCCATATAAGGTCAGCTGACACGGCTCAGAGACCATGGTCTGGAGATTTCATATGAACCACATTCTATGAAAAGTGAATAAATACAATATGATGTAGTATGTGAGAATATTTTTATGACTGCTGCAAATTTTGCATTACAGTTACATGATAAACCATTCTGATTCAGTTTTTCATTTGTGCTACATTGTGTGGTCACTTATATGAATAGATCCACAGTTAGGCCAATAATTATTCATACCCAGGGGAACTTTAGGTTTAAAGTAATCCCAACGTTATCAATTCAAAGTAATATTAATTTCTTGGAGTGACCCAGCCAGACCGGCTTTAAGAAGACAGAGAAGAGACACAAAAAGAACAAAACAACTGATGTAAGAGTACTTTAAAAATAAAGAAAGTAAAAAGTTGACAGCAGGACATGGAAGATGCTCGGTCAATGGGAGCATCATCCGAACTGATGCGCCCCATCTAGCAGGGCGCTGCAGCTGAGCAGGATACCAGACCAGATGGAGCTTCTATGGAGAGAAAAAAACTGAGAGATATAAGGTTAACAACTCTAATAACATAAATAATACAGTGGGGAGAACAAGTATTTGATACACTGCTGATTTTTTACGTTTTCCCACCTACAAAGCATGTAGAGATCTATTATTTGTATCAAAGGTGAGGAACAGAATCTTAAACAAAGATGCAGAAAATCAAAGTGGATGATTTTTAAATAACTAACCATTGGCTGATACTGATCCAATGATCAGAGCTCTCGGGTCACACACACTTTCAGAACTGTGCTCATAATGCCCAATGGATAACCCAGCCATGGCTTAGATGCAATATTTGACAAGCTTTAATTGTTTACGGTAGAATAATTAAAATGTTGTTTTCCACTGATACATTTAACAACTTGGAAGGTGTTTTACCATGCTCTATTCCAATAAGTAAAATAAAACAAGAGAAACAATATCAGATTATTAAACGAGAGAAATGGGGACAATACGATGATGGAAAACGTAGACATGAATGAGAAAAATATGGGTTAATTCACAATTAATATCATCATTGCAACATTTAACAATATTATATCAATCCCATGTAACTTTGATAACCAGCAATCGTTTCAGTAGGCCAAAAGTTAGACATTTTTTTCTTTTAACTTTCCATAACTGTAGAATACTACATATTTTCTGAATTCATCCATACGTGTTGTCTTTTTTTGTTTTGAAACCTAAAAATAGAAATTACATTCATTAATTTAACCATAAAACAAGCATCCTTTCTGTAACTTATATTGATAAAATCTGGTATCTTGTTTTAAAGGTTTTGGGTCTTTGGACAATTTTTGCTATGTAGGAAGCAGGACAGGAATGGCTCCTTAAATAATAATAAAAAAGTTGCTTAGAAATAGTCTTTAGCATCAGGTTTTTATAATTTTGGTGGGAGCAGATACATTGTGAAAACTCATTAAATATGTTTAAACAATGAGCAGGTCCTGCAGGGATTTAATCACATGCAGGGATGAATTGCAAAAGAATTGGTTGGTGTTTTTTCTTTTACTTAATTTTAAATACGAGCTCAAGAAACACATTTGATTCAATGATTCAATTAACAACTATGGTCAACCTGCAATGCAGCCAGTTTTTCACTTTTGTAACTAAATGCATGAGTGAAAACTGCAAGGTGGTGTCTCCCTCTAGTGTTTTTTTTTCCCCACAATTTTTTTTCTTTTGATTAGAAACCAACCAGACTACATACCTTTACTATATAAACAATTAACCTTATTATTATGACTATCTGTGTTTTTAACCTTCCAGCACTCATATAAAAAACAAAATCTATTAAAAAAAATCAGCAAACAGGACATAAGAGCTTTTAAGAGGTACCATATGTTAAAGAGCTAATGAAAACACACACTCTTTTTTACAGTCTATGGATCTCATGGCCTCTGGAAGAGAAACAGGACCACAGCATCATAGATCCTCCACCCTGCTTAACAGTCGATACAAGGAGACCCTAAGATGCCGGTCCTGGCTCTGGTAACTTTAATAATAAGATCTTGACATTTTGTTTTACATCCTATCCTATCCTCCTCCAAATCTTTTTCAAAGTGTCAGATGTTACATTATTTTAACAAGTTTACAGTTTGTACAGTGCATCCAGAAAGTTTTATGATGTTACAGCCTTATTAAAAAAAACTAATTTTGCTTTTCAACTGAAAATCAGCATCAAATTTCCCATAGGTTCTTCCTGTCTTCTCCGTGGATTTTTTTAAGCTTAGCTAGGTTTGATGGGGGTTCATCAGGTGACTGATATTTTTAGGTTTTTTCAAAGACATTGAGTTAGATTTAGGCCTGGGCTCTGGCCTGGTCACTTAGGGATATTTACAAACTACTCATGCAGCCACTCCTTTGTTATCCTTGTGGTGGTGAAAGATGGATAGTTCCCTCAGTCTGAGGTCGAGAGCACTCTGGATCAGCTTAGCTTGAGGAATCTTGCATTATCTGTCTGCTGTCAACCTACCCTCTATGAAGACTGGTATTCATGTTCATTGCTTTAAAAAAAAAAATCCCCACACCAATATGCTGCAACCTCCATGTTTCACAGCAGAAGTGGTGTTACCCAGGTAATGAGAAGAAGGTGTTTTCTCAGCACACAGTGCCTGGGATCCGGTCAAGAGGAAAGTGTCTCACTGACTGCAATGTCAATAAAAGAAAGGAAAAGTCTCAGAATAGTATCATTTTTATGGTAGGTTTATTTTGACAGTGACCGATAGCACATCAAAAGGAATTTTTTACAAATAATTTGAAATAAAAGATAGAAACAGATTTGCATTTTATTGAGTGAAATAAGTGTTTGAACCCTCAACCAAACGACTTAATACAGAGGTCAAACATTTCTTGTAACTGATGACCAAGTTTGCACAAATTTTAGGTAAAAAACCCCATCTCTAAATCACTATGGTTTCAAGGCTTTCTCTGTGCAACTTTGAGCTTCCGCTCCATCCATAAGGTCCAGAGACAGACTAGGCCACTCCATAACCTTAATGTGCTTCTTATTGAGCCACTCCTTTGTTGCCTTTGCAGTAGGTTTTGGGTCATTGTCGTGCTGTAACGCCCATCCACGACCCATTTTCAGTTCCCTGGCAGAAGGAAGGAGGTTGTCGATCAGGATTTTACAATACATGGCTCCGTCCTTTTTCCCGCTGATGCAGTGAAGTTCCTGTGCCCTTAGCAGGAAAATACCCCCAAAGCAAACTGTTTCCACCTTGATGCTTGATGGTGTGTTGGGGTCATAGGCAGCATTTCTCTTCCTCCAAACACGGCGAGCCAAAGACCTCACGTTTGGTCTCGTCTGACCACAGCACTTTCCCCCAGTAACTCTCTGAATCATTCAGGTGTTCATTGGCAAACTTCAGATGGACCTGCACATGTGCCTTCTTGAGCAGGGATACCTTGCGAGCTCTGCAGGATTTTAATCCATTGTGGTGTAATGTGTTTCCAATGGTTTTCTTGGTGGCTGTGATCCCAGCAACTTTGAGGTCTTTAACTAACTTCTCCTTTGAGTTCTAGGATGATTTCTCACCTTTCTCAGAATCATTGACACCCAACAAGGGGAGATCTTGCGTGGAGCCCCAGACCGAGGTCGATTGATGGTCATTTTATGCTCCTTCCATTTTCAAACAATTGCACTAACAGTTGTCACCTTCTCTCCCAGCTTCATTCTAATGGTTTTGTGGTCCATTCCAGCCTTCTTCTTCTTTTTGTTTAAATGGCGGGTGGCAACCAACTTAAGGTGCATTACCGCCACCTACTGTGCAGGAGTGTGAGTCAAAGTGTGAGAGAAAAAAAAAACAACAACCTCTAAATTCTATTTACTAACTTACTTTTCCTAAGAAACTCTAACACTAATTTATAAATTTTGTTATTTCCATTCAATAACGTTTTTAAATTCCAATCTCCATATCTTTTCATTTTTAACTTATCTTTTAATTGTTCTCTTACTACTTTATACTTACTACAATAACACAGAATATGCTCTACAGTTTCCTTTTCTTTCCCACATTTACACAAACCTGTTTGATGTTTTCCCATTATATACAAAGTGCTATTTAATCCCGAATGTCCTATCCTTAGTCTTGATATTATTGTTTGCTCTCTATTATTGAACTCCTTTAACTTCATCTTACCTACTTCTTTCTGTATATTAAATAAATGTCTTCCCTTTTTTCCTTTTACCCATTCATTCATAATTTGTTTCTTAATTATAGATTTCACTTCTTTAATACTAAAAGGAATCTCTATTACTGTTTCTAACTTTATTGCTTGTTTTGCGTAGTAATCTGCCATTTCATTTCCTTCTATCCCTCTATGCGCTGGAACCCACATGAGTCTTACTTCAATTCCTAATTTATTTAATCTAAATAAGCATTCTAAAATTTCTACAAAAATGTAAACTCTGTTTTCATTTGTTCTTGAGTTAATTGTTAGCAAAACTGATAAAGAATCTGTACATATTATACTTTTCTTAACTCTATTTTGCTCAATCCAGTCTAAACTAAAATAAATTGCCATCATTTCTACTGTAAAAACTGACAGTCCATCTGGTGTTCTTATTTTTATACTTTTTCCTACTGCAGGAATAAAAAACGAAAAACCTGTTCTCTCACTTTCAGACTCTTTTGATCCATCTGTATATATTGGTATATAGTTTTTATGTATACTATTTAATCTATTATTTATAATATTATCCCAATTTCCTTTTCCCTTATTTATGTCTATCATATTTTTAATATAAAAGTCAATATAACAGCTAGGAAAAATCCATTTAGGGGTCACTGAATATAAGTATTTATTTATTAATCTATAAATCTATTAATTAATTTATTAATATAATTTATTTTATAAGTTTTTGCTAATTTGTTTGCTTTTTCTATCATGCTATCAACTTTTTCATGTTCTCTATATAAATACATATCGTTTTTGATCATATGATTATACTTTGAACATCCTCTAATATTAGCCCAATAATTTAATAAATTGTATTTACATCTTAGCCCTATAGGCATTTCTCCCATTTCAACCTGTAAAGAAGCTATAGGAGATGTTTTTATTGCCCCACAACATATTCTCAATGCCTGATTTTGTATTATTTCAATCTTTCTTAATAATGATTTGCATACAGAGCTATATACAATACTTCCATAATCTATTACTGATCTTATCATTGTTATATATATTTGCTTTAATGCTTTGGTACTAGCACCCCAATCATTACCCTTTAGACATCTCATTATATTTATTACTTTTTTACATCTTTTCTCAATTTTAATTATATTTTCCTTCCAAGTTAACTTACTGTCAAAAATAACTCCCAAATATTTAAAACTCTTTACCTGTTCTATATTCTCTCCATATAATTTAAGATTAATTTCCACATTTCTTTTCTTTGTAAACACCAAGCTTTTTGTTTTATCAATTGAGAATTTAAAACCCCACTCATACGACCATTTTTCTACTTTTGATATTTCTTCTTGTAATTTCTTTTGCACATGTTTTATATTTCTTCCCCTTTTCCACAATGCTCCATCATCCGCAAATAAAGCCCTTCCAAAATCATACCCTATATTATCATATACATCATTTATCATAATGATAAACAATATTGGACTAATTATACTTCCTTGAGGTGTTCCATTTTCTACTAAATACCTTTTTGATATTTTATCTCCTATCTTTACTTGAATAGATCTATTAAATAAAAATTTTTTAACCCAATTGTGAACTCTTCCTTTTATTCCCAATCTCTTTAATTTTATTAGTAAACCTTCCTTCCAAACCACATCATAAGCTTTTTCAATATCAAAAAATACTACAACTAAATTTTCTTTATTTTTCTGCACATTTCTAATTTCATTTTCTAAATAAACAATTGGATCCATTGTACTTCTACCTTTTCTAAAACCACTTTGATATTTTGTAATTATTTTTTTACTTTCAAGATAATAATTTATTCTCTCTGTAATCATCCTTTCCATAATTTTTCCTATATGTGATGTAAGGGCTATTGGTCTATAATTTTCCGGATTAGATGATTCTTTTCCTGGTTTTAATATAGGTATAATTATTGCCTCTTTCCAATTTTTTGGTATTACTCCTTCTATCCAAACTTTATTATATAAATTTAACAAACTCATTTTCATTTTATTCCCTAGATGTTTAATCATCTCATAAGTAATTTTATAATTACCTGATGCCGTATTTTTACTTTTCCCTAAAGCTTGTTCCAATTCACTCATATTAAAAGGAATATCTAATACTGACATTTTACTACCGTCTTCATTCGCTACCTCATATTTTTCCCTAGTTTCCTCCCTTTTATTCCTTCTATCTTCTGATAAATTATTATTACTATTTATTTTAACAAATGTCTTAGCTAAAATTTCAGCTTTTTCTTCATTTTTTATAATTATTTCATCTTTTATTTTTAAAGCTGAATAACTCCTCTCTCTGTATATTCCTTTCATTTTCTTAATCATTCCCCAAACTTCACTTACTTGAGTTGTTCTTCCGATTTTATCACAAAAAGTTCTCCAACTTTTTCTTTTAGCATTTTTAATTGTTTTCCTTATCTCTGCTTGCAATCTTTTATATTTTATTAAATGTTCATACTTATGATTCTTTTTTAATTCTTTCATACTCTTATTTCTTTCTTTAATTACTTTTTCACATTCATCATTCCACCAAGGCACATTTTTCTTTTTCATATTCCCTTTACTTTTTGGAATTGTTTTATCTGCTGCTTCAAGAATTATTTTTCTAAATGTTTTTTCTATCTCTACACTATTTTCCATATTTATTTCATCTTGATTCTTTTCACATATGCTTTTAAATTGATCCCAGTTTGCTTTTCTAAATACCCACCTTTCCTCTCTAACTTCAGTTTTTGAATCCCTAAATCCTACTATCTTAATCAAAATTGGATAATGGTCACTACCCATCAAATTTTCCTGAACCTCCCACTTACTTTTCCCAGCCAATTCACTTGAAGTTAATGTAATATCTATTGCCGAAATGTGTCCTGTATTAACATCTGATCTTGTTCCTTTTCCATCATTCAAACAAACCAAATTTATTTCATCCATTATTTCTTCAATTACCTCACCATTTAAATCTGTTTTTATTCCTCCCCATATTGTATTGTCTGCATTCAAATCACCGCATATCAATACATTTTTACAATTATTTTCTATCATTATTTTTATGTTATTTATTTCTAATTTCTTACATGGATTATAATAATTTAATACATATAAATTTTCACTATCTGTATATATTTCTATTCCTATAAATTCTTCTTCCTTCCCTATTTTTACAACTCGATAATTTAAATTATTCTTAATAAAAGTTGCACATCCTCCTCCTTTACCATTTTCTCTATCTTTTCTAATTATATTGTATGATAATAATTTAAAATCTAATTTTTTATTTAACCATGTCTCCTGAATACATATTATTTCTGGTTTTTCTATTTGTTCTTCTACCCATCTTTTTAGTTCCTGTCCGTTTGCTATTAAACTTCTTGCATTCCATTGCAGTATTAGTACCATTTATCCTGACCCTCCACCTTCTCGATTTGACTGAGTACTTAAGTTTTGTCTGACTTCCTCCCATGATAATTCGCTCAAATCTAAATGATTTGCTGCTGCTTTCACAATAATTTGGATTCTTTCAGTTTTAGATCTTGTCTCCATCGTAGCGTTAATAACTCCTGCGACGAAAGTGACAAGTTTTTTCAAATCTATCCACACTATTCCCTCTGCTTCTTTTGTTATTTCTTTCTTTTTTTCCTCTGTTATGATCTCCTGTTTTTTTCCTCCATTTATTCCAACCATTTTCACTGCCTCTGCATATTAAATCTTATTTTGCACTTTTGCCTGTTGGATATTAATCTCTGTTTTCATTCTTACACAACCAGCATAAGCAGCACTATGCTCACCTCCACAGTTACAACATTTGGGTTTTAATTTATTGACACATTCCTCAAATCCGTGATTTTCTCCACATCTTGGACATCTCTTTCTTCCTTTACAGAAATTTGCTGTATGTGCGAATCTTTGGCAGTTTGGCGAATCTTTCCTTTCAACATCTTTTGATCATAACTCATTTCCATGCTATCTTCACTCTCATACTCCTCTATCTCTCCCCACTCCTTCTCATTTCCTGCACAGCCGTGCCTACCCGCCATACCTTGATCTTCTTTTTTTTGTCTTGACATATCTTTCACTTGAAGTCCTTTTCTTCTGCTCATCAAAATGTTTTCCAATCCTTTGTTCCTTCTATTCAATATTTCTTTATATTTTCCCAATGAATGTCCTTTTACCATGAATTGTTTTACTCAAAATTTTTGTTTGAGTTTTAAACTGCCAAATGATCACGAACTCCTCCCGCCGTTCTCCGGAAGCCGACCAATCGTGTCCACTCACGTCTCTCCTGCCTCCATTCCAGCCTTGTGCAGGTCTACCATTTTGTCTCTGACATCATTGGACAGCTCTTTGGTCTTTCCCATGTTGGAGTCTGCTTGATTAATTGGTTCTGCGGACAGGTGTCTTTTACACAGGTGACTAGTGGGTGACTAATTGATTAGGAGTGTCTAACCACTATGTGGGAGCCAGAACTCTTTAAGGGTTGGTAAGGGTTGAAATACTTATTTCACTCAATGAAATGCAAATCAGTTTCTATCTTTTATTTGAAGTTATTTTTTTTTTCAATTTTATTTTTGATGTGCTATCTGTCACTGTTAAAATAAACCTATCATCAAAATGATACTGTTCTGAGACGTATCATTTCTTTGTCATTGGACAAACTTACAAAATCAGCTAGGGGTCAAATTATGATTTCTCCCACTGTATAGTTCTGTGCCAATGCAGAGTCACGTTTGCTGTGTTTCTTCTACTTTCAGGAATGTCTTCCTTCACCTTAGAGAAAATGTAATACATGATGACTTCATTGACTATTCAAACATCCCCAACCAAGAGAATGTCTGTTTTATGTGTGACATTAGCTGCTGTTAAAGTCAAAGGCTAGATTATAATTATTTGGTCTTTCCTGGACTCTTCCCCTCTAAACCAATTGTTTTCACAGTTTTGCTCTGGTTTGATTTGCTCAGTTATGCAGCTTCCCCCTAATCTCATTTTTTTGGCCCTGTAACCTGGCAACAAGCAGTTGGCTGATATGTTGCCAAAGGCTTGTTTTTTTCTCATTTCTAGGTAGCTACATAATGAAGAGACACTGTGGATAAAGGCAATGTCTAGAACATATCAACGTATGGTTTCAGGCACTGATTTGAATCGGAAAACTATTAGTTTTCTTCAACTGATCCAATTCTCTTCTTCCTACTGAGAGTGCCATAAAATCATTGTTAGCAGGCTCTTTTCCTATTCTGTACATGGCCTCTATGTCCCAAAATATGGGCAACAATAAAACAAATGGTGAGTTCAATTGCTTTTCCTGAGGGAGTCACGGAGACACTTATAAAGCTGCAATAACTAATTTACTGGACACTTATGGACAACAAAAACAGACTGTGAACATTTATCGATCATCAGCTTTAGTGCTGATAAAAGGAACAACCGCCCTCTCTGACAGCAATGAGATGGAGGTGAAAAACAGTTGTGGGTTGCACAACACACTGCAGCTCTGCAAGGTCTGAGGAGCTGCAGATTCTTAAAGAGTTTCATAACACAAAACTATAACCCTTTATACCAAATTTAACTGGGTTTTGTCATTAATGATACATAAACTCTTGGGGGGGGGGGGGGGGGGTTGTGCAAGATAAAATAATTTTTAAACCTACTTTTAAAAAGGTGAGCTTTGCCATGAAACATAATATAAGGATGTGTAAACACAAAATAAACAAACAAACAAACAAAAAACACCTTATGCTCACTTTTAAGATGGGTGGACGATCCATGATGCTGTGGGTCCTCAGAGAGATTGTTCAAAGATCCCCCTGTATCCCTCACTATAAGTTTTGTATAGGATGCTAAATGTTGTCCATTGGTGAAAGGAGGTTTCACAAGTGACATCAGGTAAATTGGGACACTTTTTGGTTGATCGTAAGTAAACCATTTAAAATGCTAAACCTGGTCAAATTAATAAATTGTATAGCTTAATATGAGTCTTGGTAACATTTTTGTGCAGAAAATATATTGCCAATAACAATAGTTTACAAGAGTTTAACATTTAAAGGCTACAAGTGACCACTATCTGATCTGGGTAGAGGTTCAGGTAAAATGGGACAGTCGTTCAGGTAAAATGGGACAGGTGATGTGGTTTGAAGAATTGGCAACAAAATTGAAGAATAACAATGCAATTTATTAGTTAGTAATTATTTAGTTAATGTAGTCAATTATCAATTAAACAAAAATGTTTTCTTTAAAACACCCTCAGCACAATATTGACTACTCCGAAACTAGGAACCGATTTTCAAGTAGACCTAGGCCTACAAGCTGAAGTCAAAAAGATTGTATCAATCAGAAACCACAACATATATGTAAATATCAATTATCTATCTGAATACATAACATGTTTTGAGACATTTTCATGTGATTTCAGATCCTTGTGTCTTAAAATCATACCCATTAACATCAGCCAAAGGTGTCCCATTTAAGCTGAAAATGTCCCAATTTTCCGGAAGTACAACACATTAGCTCAAATTAGTTTTCCTTGAAAAATTAAATCATACTGCCTAATCATTCTGATATTAAGCTAAACCTAACACACACCAATATATATTTCATTCATGTTTTGTGTTACATTCACATTACTTAGACTGCAATATCCTTATAATCACGATGACAATATTGACATGTCAGGGGTCTCACCTTCAATGTTTCAGAAGCACTGAATTTTTTAAAGCTTGGGTCCGCCCATCTCTGATACCTCAGACAAATAAAAATGATTGTATATTACAAACAGCAACTGCAGTTTAAATGTAGTAAAATGCATTTTCATTGGCTGTTGATATTTAAAGAGATAAAGGGTTGAAACCTTGTTTTTCCCATTTTACCTAATGTCCCAAATTACCTGATGTCACCCTAAGGTAAATGTAGTAGCCTAATAAAAAACTGCAATTTATTCATGTAGCTTTTTTCAGCTCTAAACAGAAGTAAGAATTAAGCAAAAATAAAATAAAAATACTGAGGACAGGGCAGGTACGTTTGAGAACAAAATTATGCTCACATGATTATATAAAGAAATTGTATTTGTAAAGTGGCTGGAGCATACATAGCATCTAATGGTTGCTATGGCGACTCGGTGAATCCCAGAAGCCCCCATAACCTTCCTGCTCACTCTCTGTGGCAACACCATAAATATGGATCCTCCAGGCTGACAAGTGGCTAAAAAAAAACAACAACAAAAAATATCATATTTATACTGCTATGAAACAGATCATGAGTTACTGATTAAATTCCTTGAAAGTAAAGATTTAAAAATTAAATAAAATGTATTTTTGAAAAGCTCTATTTACTTTTACTTTAAATGTTTTTAGTAATTTTTCCTTAATATGGATTTATTTCCCCATTGAATAAATTTAGAGAAATTAATTAATTACTAATTACTAAATACAAATATCAAGTTTTCCCCCACAGGTATAAACTCACTCCAAATTAAGATCTAAGAGTTGGCTGCTGATGGGAATCCTAGACCCCCCGATTGAGCATGGATGGACGTTACATCACTTGTAGTGCGGCCAGACGCCAGCAGCAGCAGCAGCAGCGGGATTCAGCAACTCAGGAGGAGGAGGGTGCGACGCACAAATCCAGCCGGCCACTCACACACACATACACACACACCAGCTACGCGCAAATCGGCTGCGTCACATCTGAAAAAAACACGCACACGCAGCCAGGCTGGAACGAGAAAAGCCAAGGCATCCAGACAATCGCACTGGTTCATAGCACGACTCGGCTGAGCTGGTGAGTGCTTGCATGCAGAAAAGCATGTTGTTACTTTTTAAAAATCTAATAAATTGTGATGTAGGCAGTCACCCCTGATGGCGAATACTCTCATGCGCTTTTGTTGCTCTCCATGCTTTTTTTCCCTCCTGGCCCACAAAGCGCCTGACATCATGCATATCGTTCCTGTTTTTTCCCCTGTGTATATTTCTTCATAAATCATCCATGTAACGGCACATGAGGCGTGATTAATAATGATGCCTTCATTTTTTTCTCTCGTCACTAAGTGCTTATTTACACCCTTTCGGTGCAGGGAAAAATGGTGAAACTGGGGAATAATTTCGCCGAGAAAAATAACGGGAAGGTGGTATCCGAGGACGGATTTGACACCATCCCTCTCATCACACCGTTAGATGCCAGCCAGCTGCAGTTCCCCCCACCTGACAAGGTGAGATTTCTAATTTCATTGACTGATTATAGACTAAAATCAAGTGCGTTTCATATTTTATCTTATATTTCAATTGAGATTGAATATTTTTATTGCCTCATGAAATCATGTATAACTGCTGTACCTGTGTGTTATATGTTATGACCAGGTGGTTGTGAGGACAAAGGCAGATTATGATGGTGAGAGCAAGAAAGGAAAGCTGCGGTCCCCTAAAATCGCAGAGTTCTCAATAAGCATCATCGAAGGTGTCTCTGAGCGGCTCAAAGTAAGACTGATGTCTCCTCTGTGATTCTCCTGCCTCATTTCCTAAATCCCTCACACTCCCACACACTCATATGTTGGAAGACAGACGGAGACGGGTGTCCCCTCCTGCTGCAGCTTGGTACATCTGCCACTTTCATCCGTCCGGTTGCAGTTACTTGCTTCAGGACCCCTTAATGCCCTTATATTGCACAGAAACACATGGAGCCATAATGCATAATGATTCACTTAACCCCGCCCTGAGAATCTCATTAATTCAGCTGCTGCCATGGAGATGGCCTCCACTTCTCTTCCCCGATCTGCACTGTTCACACCTAATGATTCCAGCATGTTATTTTAGTGGAGGTAGTGCTGGGAAAACAGGCGGAATTGGGTTGAATCTGCACTGATCCAGGTTTTTGCATGCAGAGTTCCATCCTTCATCTCCATGTTAAGGATCAAAAGATGACGCCAGTTCTGTGAGGAATGAGGAGCTGCCTTTATGAAGGTTTAATTCTCTGATACCTGAGAGAAAGAAAGACACATCACTGTCTCAGAGAACGGTGTCGGTGCCTTGAAATGCAGCAGGCAGGCCTTTCATGACAGACACACTCCTTTATAAGCTCCTGTTGCTTCACTTTGTGCCGTCTGGTCTGCTTCGCAGCTGTATGATTTGATTAGACAGATAAAAGCTAAAAATCCCTCCAAATCTCTGCTAAACAATGTGAGCTACAGCTGAGTAACTTCAACTCATATTCTTTTAGCCTAAAAACCTGAAATTACAATTTGTTGGCTTCATTTTATGAGCATGCCGTGGGTATGTTGTATGTCCATTTATACTGGCTAATAAAAATAGTTTAAACAGATATTTGGCTCTCAACAGACCCGTTTCTCCCACATCTTCTGCTATCTCATTCTTGTTACTCAGAATCACCAGTAGCTGTTGCATAACTCTCCTGAGAACTAACAGTTCAGCCGCACAGATGGCCACACAAGCTTCGTACTGGTGGATTTACTACATGCATTATATGCTGCTGCTCCAACCCCTTTGTTATCAATACAGTGAGTTTTACATTCAGATACAAACCTCAGGAAAATCACACTTGAGACCTGGCTACCTGGTAACTATTTTTTTTTTTTTACAAATAAAATAATCTGTCGTTTGCTGTAGAAGTCCAGAAGCCTTGAATGTACACTCAGACAAAAAAATATTCTTGTTCAGATTAATTCTAAACAGCTTACCTCTTTTTGCTGAAGGAAAGTGTCTCCACCGCATAATGCTGCCACCACTTGTGTCAAAATGTGAATGAAGTGTTCGGGGAGATGTGCAGTGTTAAGTTTTATGCCACAGCTAGTGTTTTGCAAACCTCCGTTTTAGTCTCAACTGATCATGGAACATTCTTTGACACGTTAGCTGTTTACCCTGCTTTGGATTTCTGCAGCCCCTCCAGATTAACTATGAGCTTCTTGGCCGCTTGTCTAGTCCATCCAAACGTTTTTTCAAATTTTAATGTAAAAATAAGAACTGCGTGTCATTTTTATTTCCCTTCAGGATTGTGTCATATGTTGTGCTGGTTTGTCACATAAAAATCCTACTACTGGCCCAGGGTCTTTCTGTATGTAGTTTGCATGTTCTCTCCCTGTGCATGCGTGGGTTTCCCCAGCTTCCTCCAACAGTCCAAAAACATGACTGTTAGGTTACCTGGTCTCTATAAATAGTCCTTAGGTGGGAGTGTGTAAATGCATGGTTCATTGTTCATGGTTGATGTTGCCCTGCGATGGACTGGCGACCTGTCTAGGGTGTACCCTGCCTCTTGTACATTAACAGCTGGAAATAGACACAAAGCCACAGACACAATTTCACAAGTGCACTGTATTTAAATGGCCTTCACAGTCACCAGATCTCAATCCGATAGAACACCTTTGGGAAATGGTGGAACGGGAAATTCGCATCATGGATGTGCAGCCGACAAAACTGCAGCAACTGCGCGATGCTATCATGTCAATATGGACCAAAATCTCTGAGGAATGTTTCCAATACCTTGTTGAATCTATCCCATGAAGGATTGAGGAAGTTCTGAAGGCAAAAGGCAGTCCAACCTGGTACTAGCAATAAAGCAATACTCCTAATAAAGTGGCCGGTGAGTGTATATTGTTAATATGTGGAAAAAATGCGTACATATTACATATACTCGACTATTATTGTCCCAATACAGTTATTTCTCAGTTTAAAACAGTGTGGAATAAGTTTTCATTATGTTCCTGGTCTTGAGAAAGCTGAGCATGGGACCTTTAGGTTTTTTTCCCTTTGTTTAAAGATAATAAATCAAACAAACCTGAAAAATAATCTTTAACCTTGAGTTATACACAAGCAACATTATTTTTATTTAATTTGTCACCTCTATTTGAGTTTTAGAATTTCACCTCCACTAATTTGGTTTTTGAGTTCCTTTCTGAAGTTCTAATGATTAATATCAAAAATTAAACAATGGGAAATTTCTCAGTTTCTAGGAAACTACTGAATTGTTACGAGATCTGGTTTAAATGCCAAACAAAACGATGTATTAGCTATCTGTTTAATTAGCTGTAACATATTAAAGAATCACAGATGAGAAATTCCAGAATACATAAAACTTTTAGATTTGATTCAAAAAGTATAGGTGGTGTAGACTTTGAAACATCTAAGTTTTAGATGCCAAAAAACAACCCTGTAACATACTTATATATAAAAATGTCCCAACTTGGGCTAAAAACGCCTCTCTTGCTTGGTAAGCAAATTTAATGAATCTATAAAATGACACTTTGAAAGTATCTCTTTATGAAATGAGCAACATGTTGGAGAGTCAGTCCTTTCTACTTAAAAGATTGTTTTCAAGAAAATTATAAAAACAGGAATTAAAAGTTATTATGTTATCCTTTTTTTACATTTCTATATTACAAGCCACATTCTCACAACCTCCTTGCTTGGCATAATGTGATGGGAGTATTTAAAGACAATGTGAGTTAACCAACTAGTTACATGTTTGTAAATACATCTAGGGAATATGTCATGTAGAGATCATCAGAGTGCCTAAACAGACATCAGTGAGGAGCAGATTTTACCTTAGGCGTAGGAGGGACTGAGGTGGTTAATATTGGATAACTTTATACCATGAGGCAGGAGGAATAGGAGGGTTGAGGAGAGCTTTATCGTGACCAGCTCTTCAGCCCTGTATGATGATTCTAGCACTTCAGCTTATTAAATATCAAAAGCACGTATCGGACTGCAGCCTCATCCTTGTTAAAGGAAGAAGAATTTTTTTTCCATGACAACAGTATATTACAGGGTACACATCATCTTATTTTTTAGATAGCATGGAGACAGCCCTCTTCCTTCTGAGCCGCAACTTTTCCATCAAGCATAAATATACATTTTATTGTTGCTTCAACTTTATTAGATCAACTTTTCTGGTTAGAATAGTTCTGGTACAAGAAGCACTGGTAATAAAAAGAAAAACAACAACAAAATAAATCAGAATTCTACAGTCCCTGTAGGTAGCAGATATCTGTTCTGTGGTTAAAATTAAGTGTACTGTGTAAATACAATGAATTCCAAAAGTAGTCATATTCTTTTAACCTTTTTTTTCTTTTTGTATGTTACTCAAATTTTAATTTATTTTACTGTTATTTCTTGTGTTAGATTAACACAAAATGGCAAGAAAGTGTGAAATTTGAGTCAATGCAGTTTTCAAAGCTTTATCTCATACAAATCTGAAAAGCTTAATATGCGTTTTATATTCAGTCAACTTTACATTGATACTATAAATAAAATCATGTGGATCTGTAGGAGCTACAGAGATCCACTGCTCAGGTGGGGAAATCTATTTACAGGACAACTATTGCACAACATGCCCTCCACAAATGTAGCTTTTATGGAAGAGTGACAAGAGGAATGACGTTATTACAACAAAGCAGGAGTTTGCCGTTTGCTTCATGTAGTAAACATGGTAAAAGATGATGCTCTGGTCAGATGAAACTTAAACATAATGTGAGGTAATAGAATAACATGACATGACATTTAAAGCAGCGTACATACAATGAAACATATTGTTGGCAACAGGGGTCTGTGTTAACAAAATATTTGCTCTATTTGAAAGTTTTTTTTAAACTGACTGGTTAACATTTTGAGGATCATCTCAGAACTGGTCACCAAACTCAATTCACCTCGCTAACTGGGAGCTGATAGCGTTGAAAGAATTTGAGAGATTGGAGAGACTTTGGAGCACATCGCTCCCAAAAGCCCGGTGTCATAGCAACCATTGGCGTATGCTGCAGGATTTCCTCCCACTTGTGTGCTAGCTTCAGGTTTAGGAAATGGCTCATTCAGAGACTTCTGATTGCTTCAGTTAGAGAAATGTTCCATTACTTCAAAGCTTTAGCTAAATTGGTGATTAATTACAGTCTCCAGTGTGGCAACAGAGAGAGGATTCAGCCTCCAGAATACCATTTAAACTCCAATGAGAAGTCATCTGTCTAAGTCTGAAATTCAAAACCTCATGACAAAAACTTGCGGAGCATGAGGAACCTGTGAGACTGTGTGTTCAGACCAGATAAGGTGAATTATTTGTATCTTAGGTCCAGGAGTATAATTACATTTTCACAGTATTTTGTTCTGTTCACCTTCTCAGACATATTATTTAAAACGAATAAAAAACTAAAAACATTCAATATGTTATTTAAAAAATTGATGGGTAAAAATAGACTTTTACCAGATTGTTTTGACCCTACATGTCAAAAGGATGGAGAGCAGAAAAAACAGTGTTGTCCAATTTCTAACAAATTTTCAGACCCCCTTAAGGACATTTTATTTTCCAAAAAAAAAATAAATCTAGCGACATTTCTGACCACCCTTAGCTATTTTCTGTGAAACTCTGTTACTGATATTCCCTGCAGATTAGAGACCCGACCTGCTGTGCTCCAAACCATCTTTCAGTAAGGGACAGAATGATCACACATCATAAACCTCCCTTGGTAAATTTCACCCAGCGCCATACAAAGAGATGGTGCTGATTTCACCAATTCATAAAAGAAGTTGTTTTATCTTCAAAATTAATTGAAAAGTAAAAACTAAATGTGCATGACTATAATACTGATTGTTCTTTTATAAGACAAAAATATATCTTAAAAGGTATTGGATGTCCAGTTATAATTTGATATTTTACAAGTTTGGTATCACTTCCCTTCTCTCAACAGTAAGCTTTACTTCAGGGGAAAATAATATATTCCAAAGTTTCCTTTAACATGTTTGACCTGTTTAAATGTTTTATTTAAAGCAACAACAATTTTTTATAAAACACCGTTTTAATTGATCCTAATCCAGATATTATTTCCTCCTCATTATGCCCTGCTTTCCTCACTATAAAGCCACGTACCAGTTTTTTCTTCACGCCATCTTTCCTTGATCTTTTAAAGCTGCCTTTTTCTGTTTTGTTGATTCTTTTATTTTGAAATGTCTGAACACAATGCTTTTGCAGACAGTTTGTATTGCACACTGGTTTTATTCATATTAGATGTTGTATAGACGAAAATGAACACTGCCACATTAGTGATGATGTAATTAATATGCAAATTGACAAGTGACATCATCTGGAGACATCTAGCAACTTTCCGGGTCAAATTCAGCTACTTTCTGTCAGGGACAGACCCTGGCAAAAATGTCAAGTGAAAACTGTTTAGCAGCGTCATGCTGTTGGGATGCCTTTCTTCAGCAGAAGCAGAGAAGTTTGTCAGAGTTGATGGGAAGATGGAGCTAGCTAAATACAGAGAAATAGTGGAAGAAAACCTGGTAGACGGTGCAAAAGCCCTCTTTTGGGTGGATGTTCACCTTCCAGCTGGAGAGTCTGAGACAAAACTGTATGAAAAACGTCTCTAAATGTACAAAACTGATTGAGACAAACCCCAAAAGGTCTGCGGCTGCAATTATAGGAACAGGTGGTCTAAAAAGAATTTACTAACACTGCCACACTTTTTTTTCATTAAAATAAAAGGAGTAAAATAAAACTGTAATTTACTTTCTGATTTACCATTATGCAGGACAAAATATGAGAGTTAAAGCAAGAACCTGCAAGTGGATGGTGAAATCAAAATATATTTTGGTCTGAGCAGTGCACATGCCTCCCTTCATTGGTTAAAGTTACTGAGCGGTAAGGTAAGTCCTGTTCTAATGACAGTGTTTGCGTCTTCTTCAGGTGACCCTGCTGGTGATCTGTGCCCTGGCTTTCCTTGTGTGTGTGGTGTTCCTGGTCGTTTACAAGATCTACCAGTATGAGCAGCCGTGTCCTGACAGCTTCGTTTATGTGGTAAAAACTGTGGAATCCTCCACCCTAACATCTGCACTTGATAATAATCTGTTATAACTCCAAGGCCTTTGCCTTATTTTGTTTCAGTAACCTTCGTATTTTCTCTCTTTAACATCAAATAGTCATAATGAGTCACAGTTTGATCTTTGCATATTATTTTCTATTTGATGTTTTCCTATCATAACTTGCCATTTTCTGTTGCCTCCTTCTGGAGCAGCAAGGCCACTGCATGCCGACCGGACTGTACGGCAACTATCCCCCTCAGGGTCCTGGGGGCCGCGGGCGCCTCTTTACCCTCATCAACCGCTACAACATGGCCAAGCAGACTATCACTCGGTCGGTATCTCCGTGGGTGACCATCATGTCTGAGGAGAAAGTAACCCAGCAAGAGATGGAGACCGCTCAGAAGCTGGCCTAAAGCATGCTGGGAACAGGAGGTGGCTTCACGCCCTTTGCTGCAGAAAAATAAATTAATAATACGCTTGTGCCATTCAAGCAAACCTCGAGTCCAATCGCTTTCTGTGGGTGAAAAAAAAACAAAAATGAAACAAAAAAACATCTTATCTTGCCTGAGGTGCTATGCTGCCTTGTTGATGTAGTTTGGTCAGCTAATGTGTACAGTAGCTGGAAATCTGTGGAAGTTTTGAGCATGTTCTCAGTACAGTAAGGCTCAGTTTGGTGGATTCACAATTTTTTTTGAATAGCATAAGTTATTTATTTACATGAATAAAGAGTGGCTGACATGTAGAAAAAAACCCCACAGAAACACACACCGTCTTTGTACATGCACATATATATAAAGAAACTCACTTTAATACTGACATTGTGAGCCATTCTGTGTCTGTGTCGCCTGTTTGAGCGCACATGCACAACTCGACTCTAATCGTTTTGCTTCGAATCTCGTTTTTGAGTACTGACAGCTTTTCACACCTCTGTTTATATCTCACAAAATTAGTTGCGTTTTTTCCCATCGACTTTATCTGCGCAGAAATATTTTATGTCATGATATTGTGAAATGTTAAGCATTGACCTAACAGAAATGTACCAGCAAAATAAATATTTTAAACTGTCATTTTCAGTCCTCTTATATGGACTTATTCATGATTGTTCCCATTTTTTATGGACAGCATATGCTTTTCTTAGCTGGCTTACTGTATACCCTAAAATGTTTTTTTTTTGCAAGTGAAGACAATGTATTGTGCAGCGCTTTGCAATCGATTAATGTCACCTCAGATGGCGGTCCGCAGCCATCAGAATCTAGATTTAGCCTGATGTAGTGGAACAATCTGAACGTAGTTGCTTGTCCTATTGCTTTTCCTTTTTCCTCTCTGTATTTGTCATTGAACTTAAACCATCCCAATATATGTACCTTTTTTTCAGGCAATGTGACGACTACCATTAAAGTGCATTTGCTACATGAAAATGTTAAAAGAAGAACTGAAATAAAGTGCTTTCATTTCAAACTGATGCTTCAATATTTTAAGATAAAAACAAAACAACGGAAACATTTTGGATGTAAATGATGTACTTGAAATGTTTTTATGCGATTCCCCAGAAGGATGAAGTTCAGGGTAGCAACTTGGAGAAAAACTCATGCTTATTTTAGCCGTTAAAGTTATGGCTTATTGCCAGCTAGATGTTTGGTAGTTTCACGCCACAGAGTTGGCTTTTAATCATATGCAATTGATTTTCAACAGGTTTAGGTCAGGGTCATCTCACACTTCTAATGTTAACCAGTTAACTTCCTTGTTAAAACCAGGTTTGATGTCTTTTGGGAAATCAGAATGCTAGAACCACTGATTGTGTCAAAGTTTCATCCATCTATCACATTCCCCAAGTCCAGTCCTTAATATCCACCATCATGCAACTTTTAGATGCATCCCACCTCCAACATGCCTAAAACAAATGGCTGAATTCTGTCATCAGTAGGTATTCAGCTCTGCAAGCCTAGTAATGAACAGTTCACTTGATTCAGGTGTGTTGGAGAAGGGATATGCTTCTAAAATGTGCAGAAGGATAGATTTTGAGGATTGGACTGAAGAGTTTGAGCTAATGCCCCTTCCTTACTCCACCCAAAATGAAACAAACGATCACCACTATCATAATCAAAAGCTGGTACAATTTCTTTAAGAGAAGGGAGTGCTGCAAAGTCAATGACTTCATGCAGCTGGCTGGGATTTGTGGATTAGACATGGTACTTGGTACTAATTGGCATTAGTATCTTAGTTTGACTTTGTATTATAGCAAGGATTGGAATGTAGTTAATTGAATATGAATATGTCTATTGCTTTGGAATAAATCTAAATTTCTGGATTGGAATTGGATCTATTTGTCAAACAGTGCATTCAGTGACATATGTTGCAAATTGGTTTTATGTAATCAAATTGAACTGAATATTTTATAAATGTATAAAACAAGAACAAAGAAAATAACTGAATTCAATTTAATATTATTTACTTTTGTATTGTTTGGCTCCTCTGTTCTTAAAATGTTCCAGAATGCAATTGTATCACCCTTTTCAAATGGGACAGTGATCACAAACACAATGAAACAGTCTTTGGGGTGGCAGGTTAAACAAAGCTTTTGAATAATAACCCTTAACTCTGTAAATACACGATCTTCACATTTGACTGACTCTGTAAATGCAGGGGTTTGGCATTATTAAGATTAGCAAGATTAGATGCCACAGTGCTCAACAGGTAATTTCCCTTAGCTGAGGAAACAGTGACACAGTGGCTTTCTACAGATCTACATGCTGTGGAAAGTCCAGTATTAAACACACTACCTTTAAAAAAATGGTTTATAGAAAAATAAACCAAATCAAAGGGATGGTGTTAAGTCTAATTGAAATCACAGGTGGTGTTCAAGTAGATGTTTTTAATTTAAAACAAATATTACATTATGTGGTAGGAGTTAACACTACCTGCAGTCTAGCATTTCTTGCTTTTAGTGGTAGACTGACACCGACAATGAATCCACTGGATCACGTTATAAACTAGATACAGAACCCTGTCCACAGAAGTGCACTCATCCCTCAGAGCTTCCCTCAAAGTGCAGGATAAAGATTCATAGATCTGCATCAGGGACGAAATGACCGTGATCTCCACTTGAGGACAATCTTGAGGGAACAACTTGTCCACAAGCTGCAGCAGATTGAACAGTACTTTCAGTCCAAATTGTCATCACGCCTTTATAAGACTTTAAACAGTATAGTGAAGTCCTTTGAGGGAGCCTTGTTAACTGTCATACCAGTCCAGAAATAAGAGGGAGAAGGAGCACATGACGAGGAAGAAGAGGATCCACACTCGGAAGCCGGCATTATTTTTGATTGCCTTGGAAAACACAACACAAATACGGTTATACCAGGGTTTTCTCCG
Organism: Apricaphanius iberus; assembly: GCA_028564705.1. Taxonomy (NCBI): domain Eukaryota; kingdom Metazoa; phylum Chordata; class Actinopteri; order Cyprinodontiformes; family Aphaniidae; genus Apricaphanius; species Apricaphanius iberus. The sequence continues at coordinate 363,602 of JAPXFQ010000846.1, read as the reverse complement.
ACATATAAACCAGGATTACGTGGAATACTTGAGCTACCTCACGAATATCCTCATTGCCTTCTTTGACGTTCTCTGTTGCTCCCACAACCAGCTGGTGAATGTTGTCTATGTCACTTTCCTGTTTCAGGATGACAAATGCACAGTAAGATTATCCAGAGGCACAAATTTAAAACCATGAATTTAAAGCGACAGAACTTAAGGAATCAGAAAAGGGTCATCTTACTTGTGTGAGCACTTTTTCGGCAAAGATCTCCTGAAGTCGCGAAATCTCCACCACTTTCCCTTCAATTTGCCTGGTAAGTTAGAAAAAAGAAAAAGAGTTTGAAATTATTCTGAGAAAATATTGTGCAAATCATATATTGTCTAGTCGTGTTAGCCTTTTTTAACTTCAGGATAAAACAACTTCACTCCATCTTAGATCAACCTGACTGAGGTTCTTGTTGCTGCTTTGGTTTGTATAACAAATCTGTCCACATCATAAACTCTCTGTACTCCTTTGGACTAAACCTGGACTGACTGCCTCAGTCTGGTCATGGCTGTGTTCGACAGAATAAACTCACCTTACTTCGTCCACCAGGCTGTTCATTTCACTGACCAATTTCTGGTTCTCCTGTTCAAACTAGAAGAAAAACATAATCAAATCCTCCTGACTGGTGACAGACATACACAAGATGTTTGACACAAATTCAGCACAAATAAAGTTTAGATCTGCTCCAAACCACTTGGCTGGCTTTTAGTTTAAGTCAACTGACTTTTTGTGCAATCAAAAATAAGCCAAAAAAGTTCCCCCAGTTTTATTTTGACGTTCTGTACATTTGAACTGAATCACATTAAACGTATACATCTCTAAACGTTAATCGATTTTTATATTTATTTTAATGTTACCCACCATCTGTATCTCCTCAGGAGAAAGCTCATCCTCCACTCGGCCCTCCTCCCACAGGTTGATGGAGTTGTCCTGGACCTCCGAGACGTTTTTCTCTAGAACAAAGATGAAAAGATTGGCTAAAGGGTTGCTATTACTCAACACTGGACTCAGAAGGAACTATAGTTTCAGCTTTAGCAATCGTAATATGCTGTACATACTCAAAAATATGTATTTCAAGCTCTATTTGTATGATAAATCTAAATTAGAAATCTGAAGTTACATTAACATTTTTCTGCTAACTTATACTATTGTAGAAATAAGCTGCATTCCTGCTGGATACAGTATATAATCAATATTTTATTATTCAAATCAAGGGGAGCACTGTTTTAATTTATACCACTTTATTTTGATAAAATTTCTTCAAACTGGAAATGGCCTAAAAAACTACAAAATAATTTGTTATTGTGTAAAAGACAATGACATTATTTTAAAACAATATCAATAAAGGCGTAAAGTTAAAACACACCTACCTATTAAGCAGTTATAAAAATAGCATTTCAGTCAATTAAATAAAATCATTAAAGTTATGTATGCCATTCATCGAAAGCGAAACTTATTTATTAAAGAGATTCATTACACACAAAAGGGATTTCTATTAATGTCGATAATTATGGATGTGTATTGGTAAGAATCTGGTGATACGACAGGTATTATCATTACGAAGGGGATGATATGATATATGAACGCAAGAAATTCCCCTGAAGAATCCATAACAGGTCACCTTTATTCCTCTGGAGTTAATGCAGATAATGAGGTGCAATTTTATTGTTTATTTCATGTATGTCGATTATGTGAACCGTAATATTTTGTGTCACCTAATTAAAGTTTTTTTTGTCTTAGTTCTGATAGCATTTTATGGTCATGTAAAGACACGTCCGCAGTAAATGTCTGTTGAAACTCAAGAACGATGCTGAGCCTTGAATAAACTTGAGAGGAATAGCATTTAGGAGTTAAATGACAGTTTTAGCCCAAGTGATAGATTAGTCCATCTATGGTGGCTCTTGGATCTCTGATTTCAACCAGCAAACCAAAAACTCTTAGAGTTTTTGCTTCACAGTTCCTTCAAGGCTTCAGTTACACCTGTTGCTTATGCTCTTTTTTTCTATTACACTTTTTCCTTCCACTAAGCTTTCCCATAATATATTTCTTTGGAGTACTCTTGACACTAAACATACAACACTGAATTGAATTACTGAAATAAATCCTCTTTTGACGGATTCCTAATTTCATGTAATGTGCTTCGTCACTAAGCGTTCTGCATTATTCATTTGATCTTTTTGGACAGCTTGTCATCTGAGACAATCTCTGTGCTTGAGATGGGCTTTCAGTTCTGTTCACAGACTCAAAATGAGATTTTGAGCAGAACCATATTTATTCAATTATTACTTGACCAATTTATGCATTTCTCAGCATTTTATTTGAGGCCATTTTCTTTGGTAATTTGTCCCCCAATTTCCATCTTATGGTTCCTGCAAGAATCTATTAGGATATTCTATATTTCACATGTAGAAAGATAGTGATCAAGCCTGTGGCAATTGGTCTCAACGACAAAGCAAGGAACTTAAAACAAAAACATTAATACACATTCGTCTTTAAATGCTCTGATTAGATAAAATAATATTCCACTCTAAATGTGTAAGAAATCTTTATTAGAAACTAATATGTTTTTTTTTAGATATTAAGGACACAGAGATGTAAAATAAAGGTGAACATTTTTTTTCCTCCATAGTGTTAAACAGTTGGTGTGAGAAGCCTTGATCTGCTTCCCAGGAATCAATGCAGAGGCAAAGGGGATTGGAACCATAGACATCCAAAGGACCCCCAGAGCACTAGAGCCCAAGGTGGACCAACGCAAGAAGAAATCAGTGTTTGGTTTCAATGCGTTTGAAGAATACTGATCTTAAATGTCTTTAGCCTAAACTTTCACTGTGTTCACTGTAAATTGCTTTATTATTACCCACACATATGACTGTGTCCATTACACAACACTATAATTTATCTTAAGCAAAGTATCAGTCTTTTTACATGAACTAGGTTACTTACCAGAACTTTCCTCCTTAACAATTTTCTTCTCTGCAGGTTCCCCTGCCACACTTTTCTCCCCTTTACCAGGATATTCTGGTGCCAGTCTTGATCTAAAACAATAAGCAACATCACTTGCATCTACTTGAAGCTAAAAGACCATTTAAATCTCCAGTTAACATGTGGTAGAAGTGCTTGGATGAAGCATGCAAATACTCACAGTCTCTTCTTGTCAACCATTCTCTTCACTCTAATCGCCCTCTGCTCAGAGTACAGCTTACAAACCCCTGAAATCCAAACAAATATGCAGTTGTGTGTATTTAGATATGGGTTCAAAGATTTCAGACGAGCCATGAAATAATAAAACAGTACACATTTTCAAAAACATAACCTTTCAGATAAATCTCAATGAGGTCCAGCACTGCAACCCTGTGTTCTTTGATCTGAGCTGATGTTGTTTGTTTCTCCACTGTAATGAAAGGAAATTAATCTTTATTCACAGACAAAGATATGTAGAAAGTATTCAGAAATGTAATACAGCAACGATCTCTGCATATACAGTAGGGATGTGAATCTTACAACAACTCACAATTCGATTTGATGTCCGATTTGTGGAGGGAGGATTTGATTCAGAATCGATTCTTGATTAAAAATAGTAAAAAAAAGGTGCCAATTTGTAGGGCTGAGACATTATGCTTTTTCCCCCGATTAAATTTTAATTGAGATTCTTCAATATTGCAGATTTTTAATTCACCATAGCACTGAAAAGATATATAATTTTCTGAATGTTCTACATCCTGCATCTTAAATCTTTACAACAGAATGAAAAGGAAAGACTTCCTAAAGTAACTGCTACATACTTAAATATACTTCATTATAAAGTCAACTTAAACTTAAAAAAAAAAAAAAAAAAAATTTATTTTTAAAAAAATCGATTCAAAATCTTTAAGCAAAGAATCTAGATTCTTATGTGAATCGATTTTTGTCCCCCACCACTAATATACAGCGATGCAAAAAAGAGAAAATAGGACATCCCTCTTTAAATATTTCACTAATTTTTTATCTCTACAAAGAAAGCGATTTAACTGAAAGTACACTAAAATAACTAGGGATGTGTATCGGCAAAAATCTGGCGATACTCATGAAACAATGATTATCACTATATATAAATAGAACCGAATTACATTCTAAACACTCCAACCTGCTTTTATTACTAGGTCTAGTTGATGCACTGGAATAAAGAAGGTGAAAACAGCCACCAACTACTAGCCATACTTTTAATTCTCTCACAAAAATTACTGTAATTATCACTGGTTTAATTAAAATTCTTAAAATTTAAAAATCCATACTTCGCTTTTGAATATCGATACAATATCATGACATACAATATCACAATATATTGGCATATAGATATTTTCTTACATCCCTAAAAATAATCATCTTACTTCGTTCAGAAGACTAAAGTTATCTACAACAATATGGGCCTGATTTATCAACATTCCAAATAAACGCCTTAACAGACCAATTAGGGCGACAATCTTCTTCCTGAGGGCCTCAGACTGCTTTTGAATCTCAACATGGTGTTTACCCTCGCTTTAACATTCAGAGCACCAAACAACATTTTTTGAGGTTTAAACAGGCTGAACCTCCTTTGAAATGCTGAGCAATAATGTTCTAACTATACGTGCCCGATGTGATATGACTGTATCTGATTGCAGACATTTTAAATGGAAACAAATACAGGGTTTGCTCATTTTATCCTCACAAGAATTTACATGAGATTATCCAGAAAATGTTTTAAAGATGTGGTTTTAGATGTTTATTGGTTTAACTTCCTATTTAATATCCACGTATTTTAGAAAAACCACAGGCTATAAAAATATTTCCCATTTTCTTTCACATGACAATAGGATGAGTACAACAATCGCATAAAAAACAGAATCCAACAGAAACCTTCATGGCGTAGCTGCTTGATGGCTTCAGAACAAGTCCTCATGAAGATCTGAGCATCCTGGTCTATCTGATCTCGTTCACTGTCGGTCATACGGCTAAGATCTGTTGAGATGAGACTGAAATAAAAAACAAAACACATTCAATTAGAGTCTGAAAATTACTGAGCAAAATAATATTGGTGACAATCACTCATGAAAACAAAACGTCCCTCATTCGCGCCACAATTAGCAGTGTTGCATCAACCTTCAGTAATACCCTGATAAATTAAGTTGACCCGAAAGAAAAGTTAGGTATTTAAATGATTCCGTAAAACATATTAAATCCCAAATACAATTGAAAAAAAAAATCTATTTTGTACAAACTAAAAGTGCAAAAAAGTACAAATGTTTTCTTGTTTGATTAACGTCACCCTCTGATGTACTTGTGCTTTTGAGCAGTCAAACTACACAACAATTAACCAACACAGAGAAATACCCAAGAAAAGAAGGTGTAGTTTAACACAGATGAAAAGGTGAAGGATTAAAGTAGGGATGTGTATTGGCAAGAAACTGGCAATATGATATGTATCACAATACAAAGGGGGCAATACGATATATTGCGCTATATCACGATACTATGAGGAAGACTACATATTGTGATTTTTTTAAACTGTATTTAACTGTAGAAATATTTTCACAGCATCCTAAACCCTCCAAAATGTTTCATATTTAACACATCCAGTTTTATTCCAGGATGTAGTTGATCCACTGGAACCAAGAGGGTGAGAAAAGCCACAAAATAGTGGTCACGATTTTAATTTTATGACAAAACACAATTCAAATTCTTTAAAAAAAAATCATGAAAAAAGTAAACTTTGCTTCTGAATATCGATACAGTCATGACATAAAATATCATGATATATCGGCATATCAATATTTTTTTAAATCCCTAGATAAAAGTGAGTAATCACTAAACCCAAACATTAAGTATTTCACTTGTGTTTCATTGTGTAAAAATTTGTTTTATTGTAGAGAAAACATTAATAGCTATGCTGCAATGATCTAATCAAAACTAAAATTATAGCATAGTACAACTGCAACAACTGAAGCTATTTTAGGTTTAATAGGTCAACCTTATTTTCAGGACAACTCTTAGGGGAATATTTTTTTAAATATAACTCATCCATTTAGATGCAATTTAAACTTGAAATTATGAATAAAAAGGGTTGTGACCTTTTGATTGACACATCTCTGATGAACCGTCAGCGTTAGCGCTGGAAGCTAATGACTTGTACCCTTCCTGCTTGCTCCAGGGACGGCCTTCAGTCTTGGCCTTACATTAAAAGTCTTGGCCATTTCATTTCTCTGAACTTGTCAATCAGTTACGTCTGTGTCATTCGTGTTTGGATGTTAATCCTACACTTAAGTGTCAATAATCCCCCTCGACCCTCACAACCCCAGTCTCAGCTCCACCTCTTTATCCATTTTTTTGTATTTTCCAGCAGTAACGAGATGTTTAATAATGTAACATTTATTGGCTGGACATGAAAGAAACAAGCCACTACTGATTGCTGCTGCACTAAAGTCACTTACTTTCTTAATATTTCTATTATATTATAAAAATATTTCTCATTCTGTCTCTCTAAATAGGGCTTCTCTCCATACCCACAGCATTAACAGCAGACAAAAAAACAAACCCAGAAAGCTTTTTAGCAAAGGAAGGCTGGATTAGTCCCTGGGCGTGATTTGTTCTACACTTGGTTGAAGCTCAATTATTCCAGACAATTAGACTGGAGTCTGCCACAACAGACCACCCTACATGCTCCTGACCTTTCGCCAGCACCTCACTGCCATCAGCGCACACTTACAAACACACACAAACAGGAGACGTTTATAAAGGGGCCGAGTATTAGTCCAATATAACACAATTACCGGCTTTGGTAAGGCATTTAGATTTAACCACCCACATCAAGTTGAAGCACAACAATGTCATTTTGCATGTAATTTTAGTGTATATTCACAACATTCAAACACAAACAACATAAATTTCAGCAGTGTATAATTTTTTTTTTAAAACCACAAATAGTATTAGTTTTTAAGTAGGTTTGTGGGGGTGCCCGGGTGAGAACGAATGGAGCTTCCAAAAGAACAATGATCACCAGCGTACTGTAAAATTAGTTACAGAGTGACTGGACAACAACCCAGTCAAGTTTTGGAGCGGCCATCAGTCATCCCAGATCTCAGTTTAAATCTATAATAAGAAGCTTGTGGAAAATGAGTCAAAGCCTTTGACTCAAACCATACAGTTCAAATTGAAATTCTGTGAAATATGAAGGAAATGCAATTTAATTTGTCAACCCCCCCAACAAAAAAAATAAAAAAACCTCTGCATTATTATCATGAAATTTCTCAAACATAGAAAAAGAAAAATATTTGTTAGCCTAATTGAATTAAATCGGTTTACTATCATTTAATGTCAGGCAGTGTATAAACATCTGATTTTAACAGATGTATTTATTTTTCAGCTAGACATGAGCTGCATCCTTCAGGGGTCTGCTTCGGCTTGCTCCAGTTGTCTGAAGAAGCTTACCTTCCGGCGCTCACATAGTCTTTTCGGTGCTGTTGCAGAAAGTCTTTGAGCTTTGTGATGTTTGTTATCTGCCAAGACAAAGATAAAAGAAACATTAATAGACCTTAATATCTCTGTGTCAGTAAGTCTTTTTGAAAAGTGTAAAAAAAAAAATTCAGAAGGAGTGTTATTATTTCAAAAAGGAAACAAATTTTCTCCCTGCTACATTCACAGAGAGCCAGAGTAAAGTAGCATTCAGCATCTATAGTGGATCTGACAAGTAACCTAATTCTGTGATTTGACGTCTGTTTGACTTCTCTGTGTTTACTTACAGTAACTCATCAATTTCTGTAAATAAAAAAACTAAAACCAGCAATTTGCTCAATTAACAGCTCTCATAAATAAAAACATGAGGCACTGCGTACATAACACTAACAGAGAGATCTCTAATAAGCATTAAAATTATGATCTATTTATGTATGTAGGTTTATGTATGTGTGTGTGCAAAGGGAAATGGGAGGAAGCTTGGTTTGCTCCAATATTTGCTGTTTCAATTTGGTCAAATATTAAAAAATACCAAATTGCTTCCCCGTCCGCAAAGCTCTGCTGGCAGGGCAAGCGTGAGTGTGAATGCACACACAGTGGGCTGTTTTGGCTCCGGAATAAGACAGAACTCAGACAAGCCCTGGATTGAAAAATGACACAATGACTTTGACTGTGACAGCAGCCACAGAGCCAGAGGAGGGGAGTTGTTTGGATGGCGCGGAGACGCTGTCTTCAGCCCTCTCGCTCTAACAGCCTCAATTATCAAATTGCCTTGGCTGCTAGAAGTAACCTGGCACCCACGTTTAATGGCAGCTTTAAACATTCATTCCTCACGACACTCTGACTCGAAACGGATTTATCAAAGCTGACGCCTTGGTAAAGAAAACGCTTTTCCCAATTCAGGGCAAAAGAGACAAACAAGGTTAACCAATTAGCCTGCTTAGAAAGATAACAGTGATGTAAGGCAGTGCAGCGGGGGGGGGGGGGGGGGGGGGGGACGTGTTAACACAGGCAGGGTCAGCTAAGGTGAGCCTATCCTTGTAATAATACCATTATTTGAGGTCAGGAGCTAATTGTAGCTCGGTGCAACCGAGCTCAGGGGGTTCAAGGAGAACAGAGCACATCCTATGGTTCAAATTGTCAGGTTTCTAGATTTTCTCAGCAGTTGAGAGAGGAGGACCCATTACTTCTAACCAAAGAGGCTGATGGCATCACACAGGCGACTTTCTGCTTCATGATTGATTGCCTTTTGAGGTCACTTTAGGATAAGAAGTTCACCGTCTCAATATTTTTTATATTTTAGAGTACAATCATAAGTCAATTAAGCAACAGAAAATTATAGTTAAATTAAAAATGAAAAGAATTGTATCCTCTCATCGGCATGGGTGGTGGTTTCTTATTTAGAGTGAGACAATGGTACCAGGACAAGTACTGAAAGTAGAATTTTTTGGAGAGGCCCAGCAGAATCCCAACATGAATTTGATAGAGAATCTGTGTAGGGAGCCAAAGATTATGATGATGGCATAAAGCCCTCCTTTCCTCATAGACTTGGAGCTAATCACCAATGACAAATCTTCAAAGTACCAGTGGAAACAGTGCCCATTCTCCAGAAGAAATCAGGCGAGAGACACAGTACACTCTGTACAGGTCGCCAGTCCATCGCAGGGTTGCCAAACACAACTTTTCTATAGGTTTTAGGCTGGTGGCATTACAAAAAAAACTGTTGTGCCATACATTCTTCTTGTTATTATGGCCAAAAAGCTCCGGTTTCGTCTCCTCTCACCATAAAACTTTATCTCTAAAAGGTAACATGCTTGTTCATGATGGCAGTTGAAGCCACATTTGTAGAGCTTGATGGTGTTGCTTTTGGAGTAGGTACTTTTTCTTGGCTGCCATCCTTTCAGTCTATAGAGACTTTGGAACTGTAAGAACCTTTTGTAGTTCCTACAATCTTTTCAAAAACCAAGCTGTTTTTTTCACTCAATCGGACAGATATGAACTAGGTACCATGGCCCGCAGCTCCTATTACCGGTTTAGCTCCAGGGTTTCTTTTGATGGTTCTAATGGAACTCATATGACGTAAGTGTTTAATAGGGCTGGGCGATATGACCTAAAATCAATATTGCGGTATATTGAGCAGTTCACCTTGATAACGGTAAAGGGACGATAGGAATGACAACATTTCCCCCACGCCCTGTCCCTTTCTGTATTCAACGTCCCGTAGCAGCCTTATTTACATAATGCGCTTGAAAATGTGATAACTTCTGCAATGGCAAGAACCTAAGATTCTTAACTGGGATAGACAAGTGAATAAATCCAAAGTTGTATGCCGACATCGTTCCACAGAGATCAGGTAAGCGGCAGGCCTCAAATGGCACCATGCGGATGTTAATATCAATTCTACTAAGAAGAAAAGCATCCTTGTGCAACTACCACTAACGTCAGCATTTAAACAAGCCCTGTCAAGTAGTTCGGATCGGGCGAAAGGTTAATCTTGTTAGTCAAAAACTTTAAACTTGAATAGTTAACTGGTTGATATTCAATCTGAAGCTGTTACTGCTTTGTTAAAAGTTTTCTTGTGGTAACTAGTTACAGTTTTTAATTAATATTATTTTAAAACGTTACAAAATCTGTATTTCATTATTCGGAGTGCAATCTATTTAATATATCAACCAAATGGGTCGGTATTTTAATTTTATGCAATAATTCTATTATGTATTGGCAGCTTTTAAAGATAAAGATTTTGTAAGTATTTATTGTTTTCTACCGGAAATTAATCGAACCAAGCCCTTCAAGACACTGAACTGCACCGGTTACGATTTTAGCGTACCTTTGCACCCTTAACAACCACTTTCACTTCCTCTGAGAATGACCATCAGTTGTCTGATAGCTAGACACAGAAAGGTGTTCCAACAGAGCAATGATCCCAAACACACACCAGCAAACCAGTTCTGGAATACATAAAGCAGGACAAAACATGGTCCTAGCAAGGACACCAACTAATTAAAATAATTAAATAACCTATTTAAATTTAAAAAACATGGTAACATATATCCAGACATACTTATGTCAAATATATACTTATGCCAATAAACTCTTAACTTCTCTGCAATTTTCCAAGGGACATCTAACCATGCCTCTAACCATACCATCACAATAACAAGTTTTACTGGACCATATTATCAGGATAAATAATTGTCATTTAGAGAACATTTTCAACTAATTAATAATAATGCATGTACATCTTCTGAAGAATCAGCAAACCTTGATATCTAAAGAACATTTATGAATGAAACACTGCAATATATTAATATTAGATATAAATTAACAAAACCGAAAACAAAGGGAATAAATCTGTAAATAAGACTGCTCTTCAAAAAATATTAGTACTAGATGAGAAAAACAGGCAAACTACCAGTTAACAGTACAAACTAACAAGAAAAACACTCAGTTTCAATTAAATTAAGATATCCCATTTTATTCTAGCACTATGGCTACATTTCATGCAACCGGTAAGTAGCTGGTTTACAAAACAGTAGTGAGATAGCACAATGAGGTGGGGTCACTTTTTATTTATTTTGGTAAATGGCCAATATTTGTATAGTTCTTCACTTAGTTACTTTTACAAAGCACTTTACACCACATTCAGTCATTCATCCATTCACGCACAGGGGTGAGGCTGCCGGACACTGGCACCACCGGGCCCTCTGACCACCACCAGTAAGCAACGGGTGAAATGTCTTACCAGAGCTCCAACCGGCAATCTTCCGATTACAAGATGAACTCCCAACTCGTGAGCCATGATCGGCCCTCATTTTGGCAGAAAAGGCCCAGCTGACCGCAGTGGAAGCACATTTTTGAATTTAAATACAGTTTTTCAATTTCACTTAGTTGCATCTTGATCAAATACTGTATGATGATCTTGATGTGAAGGTAAATCATTGCAGTACAGCTTTTGGACCAGCAGGCAGTGCTAAATCCTCAGCTTTGGAACTTGCTGAATCAGAATCCAAACAGGACAGCACAGACCATGAGCATGAGTGTTTGTGTGTGTTGTGTGGGAGGCAGGGGAGTGTGAAGCATGCTGCTCTGGGGGCTGAGCAGTCTCCTGTGTGTATACATTGGAGCTCAGATTCCCAGCACAACCTCAAGGGTTTGCAGGGGGTCAGGGGGATCAATTGCTCTTGTAACTTAAGACCTTAAAGAGCAAGTAATTCCTCTACAATGAGGAAAGAGCAGGCCTTGTGCATGCAGCTCACCATATATGAGTGCAACTTAGTGGGTGTAACCATTGGTGTGTGTTTGTGTGCAGCCAACAAAGGTGGGTGTAAGGCAGGGCTTGCAGCGAAGGCAGAAGGAGACAGTCTGCCGGGCTATATCTAATCTCGTCATCATCAAAGACCCCCACTTTACCTCCTCACTTTCTCCTTCCCCGCTGCTCCCCTCCAGCCCTGACTGAGCCCAAACAAACCATCAGGAGAGATTATTATGAGGAAGAAAAGAGAAAAAGGCTTAGCAAGCAGATTCTAAAGAGCTTGGATGGCTCTTTGTTTTTGTTTAAGGCAGGTAAATGACAGAATTGGCGATGACCGCGCTGGTTTTGGTTTAAGACCCTGACTGCACGTCCTGACCGTGGGCTATCCGCCCTGACGCCATGCTATGTCGCGTTTAAATACACGGGGCTTTTGCAGGGAGAAGCGCTTAGGACTGAACCACATGTTGACTGTATTATCATGTTTATGTCTGACTCACTAATGGGCCGAGTTTGTTATTCTCAAGTGTACTCAGTTAGAAGGCTTCAGTCAATTCAATAAACAAACAAAATATATAAAGATTGCATTTTTGGGGATTATTTATAAATGATGAAATTGATCTTGTTTATTAGACAACTCCATTGTAATAATGTGGTACTGGTGCATAATTCATGCCATTAAAGAGTGTGTTCCAATGCTGTCTAGGTATATTTTAAGAACATAGAAGAAACAATTTCATCTTACCATTATTCTAACATATTTTCGGGGTTATAATGAAGGGTAGAGGAGGGGTTGTATTTAATTGATAGTTTGCCTTTCTAGGGAAAAATAAAAAACAAAAAGGTAAACCCACTTCAAGTTATTGTGTTTTACATATTTTTTTAGAAAGCATCTTCTGGTAAAATAAATGTTATATAAAATATATGTAATGACTGATGCTGTGACATTTGCCTAAATATTAAAAAAATAAACCAGGTTTTGAAATGGGTCAAGACATATATAATATTTATGTAGATATATATAACACAAATATATATAAACAAAAAACTTGTTTACTTAAGAGATGATATTGACAGAGTCTCTACACATTTATTATCTCAAAATTACCACACACACACACAAAAAATCCTAACATTTTTTACCAGATTTGTGAATTTATTGGACATTTTTCTGCTGCGGTCTGGCTTTGATGATTAAAGCTAGAAAAACAGAATAGGAGGATGCATGGATGGGTAAAAAAATAGTTAAATGGATGGAAAGACAGCTTTTAGAGAATAGGAAGAGAATGAAATAAAAAGATCGATTTATACATCTGCAAAACACTTAAATAATAGTTCATGATTTTCAGGCGGTTCAGGAACGCAGTATTTAACTTATAGAAGACCCTAACCAGCACGCTCTGCCACGCACTCTAAAGCCGTTCGCTGCCGTCCTTAATTTACACTGCATGCACTCCACATCTGCTCCAGAGCCCAGAGGTGCTAAAATAAGCATGCGCGGGAATTGCGAGATCTCACGATAAAGGACAGTAATAACTACAGAAGTCAGACCAAAACTATTCATTACGTTGAAGATGTACAAACTTTAACATTTTTAAAGCCAAAAACACTGATTAATAAATTTAGAAATACAGAAACACTGATTAATGAGCAACGCAATTGCAAAACTTTATCTTGTGTGAAATCAAATATCATTTAACAAGACATTCCAGATTATGTCTCATTAATCACTCAAGTTTTAAATGTTGTACCCATTATAATGTATTTACATATTTATCATCAGTTTTTTGGAATTTGTACGTATTCCTTCTGATTATTGTTAATATATACTTTTTTTAAAGCCACATAGTTAGATTATTCAAATTTTGCAGAAAAAAACTTGGAATGCTTGACTTTAACAAGTTCCTAAAGCCACACGCACACATATTTTGATTCCTGTAAAGTAATGTGAATTTATGCTATGTATGTGTGCATTTAGGCCATGCTTGTTTCAGTCCAGACTGACACTAAAACATAAGAAAGATAAGGATAAAAATGCTTTAATCATTTAATCATTTAGTCTGCATATTTGTAGCCATGGTGGCAACATGGAAAACAGTCAAATGTAAAATATCACTGGATCTATTTCTTGAACAGTTTTTCCCCACCATTAAGCGTCAAATGTATGATGATTATCAGCTCAATCGCTGATGCAACAAGCTTTCAAAAAGGCTTAAGAACAATTTTCTCCGTACCTAAGTGTAACTGAAGTAATCGGACAAAAAAAACCAAAAAAACAAACACATAAGCTACATCTCCTTTAAGATATTATACAAAGAAACAGAAACAACCCAAACAAATTCATTGTTCAGGGAAAATGTAGCTTTAAAGACAGCTTATCTGTTGAGTCTGATAAAAAAAACTATCTGAACATCAGACGAATACATAACTACACTTGAAAATGAGAAATGATATTCTTCTGGTAAATGAACATTTAATGCTATACCTTCACACAGCATATTAAAAATCTCATTAACTAATGTGTTTATTTAGGTATCTGATGATCACTATATAGGTGTTATATTTTTTTTAAAACTGGATCTAATTCTGTCATCTCATGGTGAGGTATGCATGCAACTGCCATTTAACAATTACAGATGATGCATGGAGATAACAAAATAATTATTAAAGAAAAAACCTATAGAGAGAGATATTCACGTTTTCTATATATTTTGACATTTAAACCCACATTTCCCAATATTGACACATGATGAAACAGCAAAGTGTGTTGAATACTTAATGTTCTTCTTGCCATATTAAAAACAAAGAAACTGAATGAAGATTATAGTTGGATTTAACACGAGATTCCCCAAACTTCAATTTATGTGTTTAAAAAAGAAAAGAAAAACAGCATAGAGATTAAGTGAACTAAAAACTGCATAATTTATCAGGAGGATCCACAGAGGACACTTCTTTACACTGCTTGCTAAGGCACCTGCCTAAAGCATGCTTAAAGTGTAGCTGATCATTTCATTAATGGTATAAAGATCACCACATATTTATCATACTTGAATAATCTTATCTTGTCTTCCTTACTTTGAAGAGTGACTAAAAGAAATTGGCATCCATAACATATTATAATTATACCCGAGTTAAATCAAAGTCCTGAAACTAAAGTAAAGCACAGATTTTTTTTAAATGCTTCAGTTATTCATTTATTGAGCAATGTATGTTTCAGGATAGCTCAGGGTGCCATTATTTTGTTTACCATAACAAACCTCACTGTAATCATTTACCTCCTTCAATTCAAATGCACTGCTTTAAGTACCAATTTGTAAAGGAAATATTGAACAGGACATGAAATAATATTTCCCTGATTAAACTATGCCCTAATTAATCTTGAAAGACAACAAGTCTGACAAAAAAAAGAGAAAATTTTTCAAAACTAAAACGATACTTCCAACAAAGGCTTAGTCAGATGTATCCTGTTCATCCGTTTTACCTAATATTACTGGATTTGTTGCATTTTTCCACCTAAATATTGCTTTGCTGCAATTTTGTGGAACTAGATGTGGATTTGTTCATTTTATTTAAACAATTATTTGCATCAGATTTTTTTTCACTCACTAAACAGATGTTCTATATGCAATAAAAAAGTAAAAGCTAAATACATTTTCAGTAAGACATTATGCCATTGCAATAAAGGATTAAATAGGTTATTTTACGCATCTTTAACAGAGAAGCTAAAAGTACATAATGCTCTGTATTTCCAGCAGGGCTGCCCAATATATTGTGACTGTATCATTATCACAATATCAATGTCTGCAATGTTTGTAATGCAGTAATTGTTGACTAATATTTTCAAAGAGTTACGAACGTGCATTTTTCATGCTAGTGTAATATTTTATGAGTTGGATCCAGTCTTAAAGCACCACTAATAACACTGCTCAAAATGCTAAAAGTCACAGAGTGATGGAAGCACAGATGAGAAAGAGAGGATTGAAGAAAATAGGCACATGTCAACTGGTATCGTCAATACAGTATTTATCAATATTGCTATTTTTTTTAAGATGGTGAAGCCCTAACATTAAGAATGAATCAAATACAGATGAAAATCATAATTGTAACTTTCAAAAAAAAAAACATTTAATATCAGTGAAGGTTAATAGTCAACAAGATGGCTTAATAACCTAAGGTTCTATTCAAGTCATCTGTTGAAATTTCTTGTATTTTTTCATGACGCAATATTTAAAAAAAACAATACAATGTCAGTTTTTACCAATTTTATGCAGCCCTAATTTAAAATATACTTTAATTTCCTAGGTTTATTCGAAACACATAAAAAAAATCGAAACACTTCTCAGTGACATCTTCATGTTTTTAAAACAACCAAGTGTGATTCAACATCAAAATATTTCAATCTCATGTTCACAGGGATTGAGAACGATCAGATTTTGTTTAGCGAGTCAAGTATAATTTGATCATATTTAAACAGAAACTAAATCATCTCTAAAAAATGTTAAGTAAACTAGATTAACCAAAATGTTTTGAGAGTATAAGTATGCTGTATTAGTGTAAAGGGAAGAGGAGAATATCACAGCAGGCTTTAAAGAGCTGGCTGCCTGCCACACTTTTCAGCGTTTCAATGAAAACACACGAGAAGGAGCAGATTTTGGAATAGCAATCCCAACGGCACAGTGGGGAGCCCCGCGCTGTTTTCTACACCCAATTTAACAATTTCAGAGTGACCTCGTCCATTTAAAGTTGAGAAGGGCAACATGCTGTGGGGAGCGGCGAGGTGAGCGGTGAAACGGAGATCACAGCGTTCCACAGCGGCCCCTGTGAGGTAAAAGATTCCCCTCGACCAAACCTCATAACACCAACACTGGCTCTCTTATTAGCCAATCAAAACAAGGTTTTTTTGAAATCACTTTGAAAGGAGCTACATTTCCTTTCTTGCCGTGCTGAATTTTGAGTGGAAGAAAAAAACAGGAGTCTCATAAGACCACTGTGTATTTGTCAACTTTGATGTTTTCCTTCTATTTCTGTGAGCCTTCAATGGGAACTCGGGATGGAGAGTTAGTGGGAGAGTTATGCATGTCTTGAAGGGCACCCACATCTGTTGTGCATTAGGTGCCGGCCGTCAACATTGTTACTGGGGACCTAATTTAATATTTTCTCTGTTTTGATCTTCCACCTTTAATCACTGGCTCTTGGGAGGATCGGCTTTCCTCAAAAATTGTTTGAGACCCGAAAGAAAATGTTATTGCAGCATGTTTATGGAATCATGCATGAGAAGAGGCGAATTGGGCAAACAAAAAAATAAAAAATGCAGCACATTTCAGGCTGCATAGAGAAGAATGGACAGGCGAATTTGGGTAAGGTGGCTGAAAACCACCACATAGCTTGAAGCAGTGGAGACATTCCAGACTTTCATTTTCAACAAAAACCTTCCACTGAGATGATCTGAGATGATATCTATACCGAGGAGCAGACAGCAGGATGAGGAGTTGGGGGGCTGCAATAGTCAGGCACCACAGGATCGGTTCAGGTTTCCTTGGAAGCAGCAGCCATGCTTTTATTAAAACTCCATTTCCAATATCAATATAACAGAACATAACAAGAACCTGGTTGTGCAGAGCTGCAGCGATTGGGCTCATGTCTCCCTCAAAGCAATGGTTGGAGCCTCTGGGAACAACCGGATGGCTTCTACCTCCCAGGGGGAACATCAACTGGTTCTTCAGGACGGCTTCGAAGAAGTCTTTGTTCGTGATTTACGTTTGAGGACAAGGTCTCTCAGTGGTAGGAGAGACATTAACTGAAAAGAGCCTTTAGCTGCCAATGAACTGTCCTCACTGCCAAGGGATGATGAAGACTATCCACTTCAGATTAAATACAACATTTTAATTAACTAATTCCAATTCTCAGTTTTGTGGATCATCTTAAAAAAAATGGTTGTGTCCTGTAGCCAGCTGTTGTCCCACGGATCTGTATAAGGATTACTTTGTTTGGTAGTGAAGAAAAAAAAAAGAAAAAAATAATATATATATATTAATGATTTTTTAAAATATACATATATATATATATATATATATATATATATATATATATATATATATATATATGATAACTAAGCATGAATGGCCGTTGGGAAGAATAAAGCTTTAGGTAGAGTCTGCTTCAGCTTCGCAGCTCCTGCATTAGACATGGCCCCGGTGACTGGTCCGCACAGGTTTTAGAAAAAATACTGCTTTTAGCGAGATGCCAGAGGAAGTTTGGGAGTAACTGGAATTTTGTCTGTATGGATCAAATAGTGATGCGGCACTGTCCCGCTGATTTACAAAAAACAACCATGAACTTTTACCACCCGTTTAAATGAAAGATCAATCTGGCTGTGCAGAAATATTTATGGTCGTTAAAAACAGTAGTCAATATGATGTGGAAACTAAAAGGCTGTCATGATGAGTGATATGAGAGTTACGGCTGGCTTCCACAGCAGATAGCCCAACTAAATAACCCACTAATTATCTAAAAATAGCAGAATAACAAAAAGAAACTGAATGGAGAATGTTAACTTAAAGGAGCAGGGGGCTGGATTTCCAAAATAAATTATATTCGTCTTCAGTTTTGTAATTGCATTGGGTAATGAAGCGTTTTAACCTAAGTAAAATAAGCCCACCCATGTGTAATCCCATTATCTTGAACAGCCTGTGTGCTGCAAAATAGCCTGCGATTTGGTGGCCGAATTTCTCGCGTTTACATGCGGATGTGACGCCAATCTACAATTCTTGTGCGTTCTCGATTTAACAGGAAGAAGGAAGAGAAAGAACCCGGACTTCAGACGCTGTCGATTAAACACTATTACTTAATTTGTCGCTAGACCTGTTGCTTATTGTCGTACAGCTGGTGATGTGCTCAATGTGCGGTGGCGTTAAAGTACGTTACGTCACTGATTTATTTACTTTTTGTGCACGCTCCCGCGGTGGCTGCCATTACTCCCAGCGCCTGCCGAGGCAGTCGCGAGTTTCATTTCTTCAATGCGGCCCCCTGCTCCTTGAACAAATATTAGGTATAACATTTATTTCTTGCATGTTAATGCATAATAACAATAACAATAATAATAATAATAATACCACAAGGACACTTGGCAGTAAAAGCAGCAAAGTGAAAGATAATAGAACTATTCACAATCCCACAAGAAAAGTTGGAAAAAATATAAAAAAACAGAATTAGGAAAATTATATTTTATATATATATAAACAAAGTACTGTGCAGTTATTTAAAATAAAGAGTCACACTCAATTACAATGTGCTGCTGAGTAGGATTAATTTTAAAAAGGGATATTTACAGAATGTGGATGTTTAGTTGTAATAAAATTGTAATAAACAGCAAACGTGTTATATAAAGGAGGATAATAGAATATAAAGTGAGAAAAGCAGATGTGCTCAATGCAGCCACAGAGTTACTAATCAAATGACTCCAACGGTGCATATTACATCAGGAATGTAGCCTAAACACTATTGGGTTTGTTGGAAGCAGTTCTGATTATAAAGTCTAACAGCAGCAGGGAGGAAGGACCTGTGAAACTAATAAAGGTCGATTTGGGAAAAAAACATAAAACTAAATTATCTAGATAACTGTTTTTTATTTGTTACGTCATGCTGAGTGAGAACAACCCCTGAAACTATATTAAAAGAAAATATGTAGCATATGGTGACAGACAGTCAGGATGCTCATGCTGACCCCTGTTCACAGGTAAAAACATCAATATAGGGTATGTGAGCATCAAAACTGGAAGACAGAGGAATGGATTTTATCAATCATATATTCTGGTACATAATGAGGATGGTTAGATGTGTGTGTATCGCTTGCCTAGGGAAGACATGGCATCTGGAGGAACTATCAAAGAAAGGCAATCTGGTAGAGGCAGTGTCATGCTTTGGGAAATGTTCTACTGAGTAAAGCCGAGTACTGCCATTCAAGTGGATGTTACTTTGACATGAAACATCAACCTAAACATTATTACTGACCAAGCACCGCTGTACTCCCAGGTATATGTGGCCCTCTTTCAGAAGGAAAGGTCTGAAGAGCACAGCAACAAGTTTTAGGTGTTGACTTGGTCTCCAAATTTCCCAGATCTCACCCACCATAGAGAAAGATCCACTAAGTCAACTATCAGTGCAGCCCTCCACCAGTCGGGACGTTATGGCAGAGTGGCGTGACAGAAGCCTCTCCTCTGTGCAAGACATATGAAAGCCTGCATAGACTTTACCAAAAAACACATGAAGGACTCCCAGACAATGAGAAATAAGATTATCTGGTCTGATGAGACCAAGGCTGAACTTTCTGCATACCTACAGTGAAACATGGTGGTAGAAGCATCATGCTGTGGGGGTGTTTTTCAGTTGCAGGAAAAGAATGTCTGGCTGAATGTGAAAATGTGATATGCTGGAAATAAAACCTCTTCCACAGTGCTCAGGGCCTCAGACTGGGCAAAAGGTTCACCTTTCATCAGGACGATGACCCAAGCACACAACCAAAATAACAAAAGGATAGACTTTAGAAAAACTCTCTGACCGTTCTTGAGTGGCCCAGCCAAAGCCCTGACCTAAACCCAATTGATCATAACTTGATAAGCCGGAAAATGGCTAACCACCAATCTTCACCATCCAACCTGACAGGACTGGAGAGGATCTGCAAGGAAGAATGGCAGAGGATCCTCAAATCTAGGTGTGAAAAACAGGTTGCATCATTCCCAAGAAGATTCATGGCTGTACTAACTCAAAGGGGTGCTTTTACTCAATACTGAGCAAAGAGTCTGAATACTTATGACCATGTGATATTTCAGTTTTTCTTTTCTTTTTTTTATATGCAAACATTTCTACATATCTGTTTTTTTTCTGTCAGGATGAGGTGTTGAGAGTAAATAAATTAACTTTCTTTGATTTTAACAAAGAGAGAAAAACGGAAATCTCTATACCAGTTTCCATATGGTAATATCCTGTTCTACGGTAACAATCAAATATAAAAAAAAAATAAAATAACAGATATTTAGACATAAAAAAAGAGAGTGCTACATCCACCTAACTGATTAATTACAAAAAAGGGCGCATCATTCATCGAAGTTCATTCTTTAAACGCTTGATAATAATATCTGCGGGGACAACTTTTCCCGAGTTCTCAGGACTTCAGAGTCACGTAAGATCATGGTGTCATTTATACTTTTTTGACTGTGTTCTGGAATACAGAAAATATTGCTAAAGCATCTGAAACTATGCAGCACATGTTGGATCAGTGTGACAATGATGCAATTGTTCAGGGTGCTGCTCTGAAAAACCTTAATTTCTTCTGAACATATATCGCATTCCCTAATTCTCTCGATTACATCATGGCTAAAATGATCAAACTACTGTATTTGAGCATATTTTTGTTGTTAGAATGTTCTGGCGATATTTAATTTAACTTCAGTGCAGGAAAAAAATAGCAGAGGTTTGAACATAGACATGCTACCGACTGTATTAACGACTTTATGACTAGTTAAATGTAGTGCATCCCTCCGCACTCTTAAATGACATACATAGCTGCTGCGAGAATGCTACAGGACTAAGTTTTATCGCCATGGTCGTGACTTTTACTCTAACTGAATGCACAGCAGAGGCTAAAGCTAGTCTTGTCAACACTCACCACTTCCTTGGCTCTCAGCGAAAACCCGCTCTTCGGCCGACTCTTTTTGAAAATCTCATCTTTGGCTGAGTCCACGTTTACTCCTATAGCCTTGTTCCTGGTTTTCACCGTCTTCACGCTGGCTTTGAACAGTAATGTAATATCCACAGCCATGTCTGAGGGAGCAGCTGCAGCGCTGTAAACAAAACGACACGTCATCAGATGGTGAGGTCACATTCCTGCGACACGCCAGAGAGAAACATGCCTGGGAAAAAAGTTTTACTTACATAGTTTTAGGGTAATTTATGGAAAATTAGTCATTTTATTTTTTTATCTCTATTTTGGGAAGATTTAATTCAATTCAATTTTATTTTATTGTTAAAACTGCCCTATGTAGGTGATAAGGCATACACTGAATAGAAATATTGTTTCCCTCCTTTGCAAATATCAGTATAACAACATGAAAATAAACAATATTCAGTTTTTAAGATATAAAGCGATATAATTGGAAATTAATTTAAAACCTAGAGACTTATTTATAATTCCAAACAATTTGTTGAATCTTCATCCTCTCTCATCAAGAATAATTTAGTATGAGCTAAAACAACACTTAATTTCCCTCTTGGATAAATAAGGCATTTTTATTTGAATTGAAGTGAATCTAGATTTGAGAGAACTGCTATCTGTGTGACACTGACGTAATAAACAGATCATAAATTATCACAAAAAATCTACTAATTTAAATTATCTTTCTGTTAGTGATGATTAAATTTGGTATATTGTTTGAATGATAAACAGAACAAATGTAGTTTGTGGTTGATTAAGTTATTATTTTAGGCAAATTCTTTTTACAGAAATTCCAAATCAACAACGCTGGAAGCTTTTACAAACCAAAATATTGACCAATTCTCTACAGGTTTTGATAGCCTTCTTTTGAACTGATAATGATTTGAATTACCCGCGGCACTGCTGTTTGTGTTATTTATATCAGAATTATGTAAGAGATAGTAAGAATGTATACATCTAATATTTTGTTTTGTCTGTTTTGTGTGCAGTTCTATATTGTTACTGACCTGTCTAAGCGCTCTCTCAGATTTCTTCGGGTTTTATTTTTTATTTTTTTTGTCACACATAAATATTTTAGATCATCAAAATGATTTTAAAATCAGACAAAGCTACAAATACAAAGTACAATTCAAAACGATTTATCAAATGGTTTATTTATTTAATAACGGGGGAAACCCCTATTCAAACCAACCTGATATCTGGTTGTTCACCCTTCGTAGCATCAACTGCCTCAAGTGATTGGTATACTTGAGGTCCTTTTTAAGGTCAAGGCACATATCTCAATTGGGTTTCAGTCCAGACTTGGACTAGACCTCGAAAAGTTCCAATTTGTTTGTACTGCTAGACAGCTAAAGTGTTCTTGAGCTTAAGGTCGCAAACTGATGATCGGACATTCTTCAGGATTTTCTGCTGGAAAACAGAATGTATGGTTCATCTTTTATTGGAAGTCATCTAGTTCCCCAAGAAGTAAAGAAGTCACAGACCATCACACTACCACTATCATGTTTTACTGTGAGTATGATAAGCCTGTGAAGTATGATGTTCTTTTTGTGTAATACTACGTACAATTTATGCCAGAGGCACACTAGAAGAAGCTTTACTTTTGTATTGTTGGTCCACAGAATATCTATGTTTTGTTTTCTTAATTTGTGAATGCTCTGGCTCTCACTATAATTTGCTGTAAGTCTAAAAGTCTTTGAAATGACTTCAACCACTTACAGGCTGATGGATGTAAATGACTGTTTCGCATCTGTTCTTGTAATTCTTTAGACTGAATTGGGATATGTTGCTTTTAGACGTATTTTAACCTACTTCATGTTGTCATAAAAATGTTCATAAATTTCAAGTGTTGATTTTGAACACATATTAAAAAAATATGGTAATTTATTTGTCTCATGATTAATACGAATGTATGGTTTAAGGCACTAGGACACATGTCCTTCTTTGATGATTCATTATCTTCACTTCTAGATGCAAATTTGGAAATTGTTCATTTTTGAAAAATAGCAGTAAAGACCTTCATAAAAGTCAAAACTTGTTTATGCCTTTGCAAGCAAAGCTTAAATTCTGTTCTTCAGACAAATCTAGTCACCCCCCCACCCACAAATATCCCACATAAATCTATATATTTGTAAGTGACTGAGGTTGGCACCAAGATGTAAGCAGCAGGGGCCCAGGGTGTTGAATAAAGCCTGTTATTTGCTGTGTGGTTTGCTCATTTCCTTTGTTAGTGTTGTGCCAGACTCTGTTACAGCTGAGTGGAGAGACTGTCTCTCCTTTCCTTTCCTGCCATTTCAGCATTAACAGTTTGACTTTTTTTACCCACATCCTTAGCTTTGAGTGTGGGGAAAAAAACACTCTGAAGACAGTTGGAATCCATAAATGTCACATTAACATTATACTCTGCTATAACTTGCACTTTTACATTTAGGCTACAGCACACAAGTAAAGGTTTTTATAATTTTATACTGTACTTTATTAATGGAAATATTTTATAACTATTGCCCCACTGTGAAGTCCATCTCACTGTAAAGTAAAATCCGATCAAATATTTTTTTTTCTTTGTCTGCACAGTGCTGCAGTATGCCGTGTCGGTCAGACAGAAATGCTCTGTAAATAGTCAGTCACTATATGTCCACCAGCTTAAAGGACCAGTTCTCTTTTATTTAACCGTATATTAAATGGTTAAAAATAGAAACTCAGCTGCTCATTCCTAATTTAACAGAGCTTTTAGATTTAGAAAACAAAATTTTGTCTAATAATAAAAGGTCTGAAAGTTAGCAGGGCCATTCTAACACAACAATATCTTCTAATCTAAACTTGTCCATTTTAGGTTGGCATTTTTAATGTTTTTGTCCTGCTGGAAGGTGAGTATTTGCCCCAGTCTAAAAATGATCTGCAATTTTTAACAAACTTTCTTCCAGTATTTTCATACACTTAGCTCCATTCATCTTCCCATCAGCTTTGTCCAGCCTACCTGTCCCTGCTGAAGAACTGCCACCCCACAACATGAAGTTGCAATCAGAATGTGTAGGGCTGGTATGTTCAGGGTAATAGATGCAATTATTTATATTTTATTTTCTAAATGGATCTCATTTGGAATCATAGCAATAAAGGAAGCTAAATACAAGTGAACACCTTTATTCAAAATTTTATTTGTACAAGAATAATAACAAACTTTGTATAATTCTTCCTTTCTTCCTTCCTTCCTTCCTTCCTTCCTTCCTTCCTTCCTTCCTTCCTTCCTTCCTTCCTTCCTTCCTTCCTTCCTTCGGCTCTTTTTGTGTTGGTCTATATCACATAAAACCACAATCAAATACATTCAAATTAAAGCCAGATATTTAACAAAATATAGAAAAGCTGAAGGGGCTTCAATACTACAAATAATACAATAATACAAAAAAATGGTAAATGGACTGGACTTATATAGCGCTTTTCTAGTCTTACTGACCACTCAAAGCACTTTACATTGAAGCCGCATTCACCCAACCACACTCGCATTCATACACCGACACCCAACATGGCTTGGTAGGACAATGTAGAATTTGGGGGTTAAGTGCCTTGCCCAGTGGCACATTGACATGTGACTGGAGGAAGCTGGAATCGAACCTACGACCCTCCGATTGCAAGCCAACTACTCTACCACTGAGCCACAGTCGCCTCTTCAGTACTGTTAGTGTTTCTGAAATCATGAAAATCCTGTCTGTGACAACATCCTAAAATGTCAATGTGGTATTAAAGAATATTGCGTTCTTTATTAGCATTCCTAGATACTATCAGGGCAACAGAAACAAAGGGTTGGTGATGTTATTCATCCCCACAGTCCTTGACAGATGAGCCATGTTTTCTAGCGTCTTCAGGGCAGTCCACTTAACTCACTGAAAAGAAGCCTTTACTCTCCACTTTCTCTTTGTTTGGACTATCATCAGACCCGTCAGTCTTGGCTCTTTATCTTCACAGGACTCATCTACTGGCTGTTTGATGCTGGCTTAATTATATCAAAGGCCCTTATCTTTAGACCAGAGGGCACATCCTTTCTCTGAATTGCGTAAATGGTCACAGCTCTGTGAAAAGCATCATCAATTGGGGTCAATTGGCAGTAGTTTGACTAAAACTTTACATCTTGCAGTCGTTTCTTTGCCAATATGAATAATCCAACGTGATGTTTCTGTTTTTCTTTGTTTAGACCAGTAACTGGCACAATGTTGTATGAAACCTGAGCCAATTCCCAAATTATGCCACATCAGCTACAGATGATCCAGGTTGGAGACATTCCCATGTCAAGTTATTTATCACCTTTATGTTAATATTCACTTGAAGCAGGATGCAGGAATTTCATGCACCCTGAACTGATGGTGAGTAATTACCAAGGAGGGAGCTGCTGTCTTTCAGATGGACATCAATGTGCCACACCCTGCAGGCTTTACAAATGAGTCTGTGGACATGTCCCAAATTTCTTGACTTCTAGTCCTTCTGCTCGTGACATGGTTTGACACGATCTGGTAGATGGCAAAGGAGACAAAGAAAAATGCCAAAGAGGTGAATTAAGTCATTCAATTTGCTTTGGTTGGCATCAACAAAATAAACACAAAAGCTCTTTTAGAGCTCTGAAGTAAAGTGATGCCAGAGTAAATATTCTGTCATGCATTAATCAACTGAAAGTCTTTTTTCCCCTCATGATGTCAGCTAAATTAAGTTAGCTATAAAATTCAATATGTATTATAGTTTAGAAATTATGATTAGGCTTATGAATAACCCTGTTGTTCACTTATATCATATGCACGTGCGCGATGCGTCTTTGACAATTTACATTTTGCCATTTTCCCCCTCATACACCCCTGCTTTGGTTTGCATGTCTCAAAATATTCACATGTTAAATCTTTTTTTTTGCCTTTATAATAACTCAGATCCACTTTTGCATATGAATCGTAAGTATTGCATGCAAGGTCATGCACATGTGAGCTTTCTGGAAAACTAATCATGGAGAATTAATGCATCATAGTTGCTTAGCCCAACAAAGAGCTACTCATAGGTTAAGTACAGATGCTACATTCACAAATTAGATTTTCCATTGTGTAGTTACAAACCTTTAACTTTATTTAGAATAGAAGGGGCAGCGGCAATTACCAGCAAGCTTCAGGCACAATTTTCTGCTCATGGGATTAACCACAGTTTATGCTTTTATTTCTCTGGACGGGGACCGCAAAGGAAAGGAACGTTTCTAAAAGGCAAGGTTTCAAATAAAATAAATCTTTACTTGGACTGCACCCATCAGTGTTAGTATTGCATGTTATTTTATTTACTCTATGCACGCAAAAGTCTTTTGGGTCCTTGTTAATGCAGATTTCAAATATAATACCACCATGGCTACATGAAGACAGTCATGATTTTAGCGCTATGGACACACTTGATTTGATACTTTCCGCAGCGGTCTTCAAAAATGGACAGCAATTGCCTGGACCAATGAAAGGAGATCCTCTTTGTAATTAAAGCCAGTAGAAAATTGGATCATTTTTTGCCTGGACAGCTTTCACATTCCAGCCTAATGTGCCACTGAAAGCTTTTGAAGTTGCTGTCCCAGCAGTCCTAAATTATACCTTTCATCAGCCAATCATAAGAAAATGGCACCCGACAGTCCCAATCACAACGTACTTTTTAGTTGGAGTTCATGTAATCAAGAGCGAGTGCAAGATCCCTCCAGCAAATCAACTGTGAATGCTTGGCTTGCAAGCTCTTTATTATAACCCATAAAAGAGTTTCCCTTTAAAATCAAAATGAAATTTTTATTTTATTGAGCAAAAGTTCAATATATGTAATCATCTCATTGCTTTATTTGGTTCAAATAATTACCTTTTCAGTGAACCATGTGTAAAGCTGCTTGTTCAAATCTAAATATTAGGTCTTGCTTGATGTGAGCTGTCTTTTAAGCAGGAGACAGAAACTGATCCTTGAAGAACATTTTCTTTTAATGTGTGTTATGTGATTGTTGGAGGTTTTCCTGTGGTAACTGTAATACCATGGGTCAGGGTTTGCAGGGGAAAAGAGATGCATGTAGCTAAATCCAAGAAAGTCTTGGATGAAAACCTGCTAATCATCACCTGAATAAAACAAAATGCAGTTCCACTTTGCAAATCAAGACCTGCATAGCTTCATTAGTCCAGCACAATTAAATAATCAAAAAAGTTAACATTTCGTTTTGTTAAAAAAACTAATAATTGGCTCTAAACCATACGTTTTACCTCCAGCTACAGTAAAACAAAATACACTGCCACTCACACGTATATTAGCACAACTGCAGATCTAGCTAGACATGCATCCACATCTAAACTGACAGGCCAGGGAAAAAGAACACCTTTAGAGGTGCTGCAGAGATCCACAGCTCAGGTTGGAACGTTTGTTGAAAACACAACTATTTAGGTAGTTGTTCACTTAACATTTCTGAGCCCCAGCAAAGAGTTGCAAGATAAAAGGTGCTGTTATAAAATAAGCCCTGTTTAAGTTTCGCACCAAGCAATGTTGGAGACAGGACAAACAATTGAAAGAGGGTGCTCTGGTCAGCGAAGAGCAGGGATGGAGTTAGATAGAGTGCAGTGCTACAAGAAAGCCTGGGGCAAATGTTCTCTTTCCAGCTAGACAACAATGCAATCATGTAAGGATTTATCTCAAAGTATATTCTTGTGTTATAGTGGCTTAGTAAAGTCCAGGCTGAAATGCAACTGAGGGTAAAGATCTGAATCAGGTCTTGAAAATATATGTTTGCATGTGCTCTCCATTCAATCTAAGTAAAAAAAATAAAAGTTCTCTAAATGTGCATAGCTGGAAGATAGAGGCACCCAAAAGAATTGCTGTTGTGATTGCAAAGAAAATGGTTCTACAAAACATTGACTCAGTCTGGGTACAGTATTTAGTCAGCATGGTGTCATACAATGAATCATGGTAGTTTTGTCACCACTCTGTTTGACAGTTGAATGTCTTGACATTTCCTCAGAGTTCCACATTCACAATGACACAGCAGTCCTAAAGGACTATAAACTTTATTTATTTACAACGTACGTACGGCTGCTCAGCAAACTCACTGAAAAAATTAGACTATGTCATGTATATGTAAGCTTTATCCTTTCAGACTCTTGGAAGATTTGTCTGAACTTAAAAACAATAGCAGCTATTATGCATCATAACAAATGCCTCAGGCACAAGCATATATTTTTAACCCTGCAAAAACAGGCCTCCTGTGAGAAAATGAAACAGGTCCAATTTGTGTTTCAGTGGTTCCTGCTGGTCTTAACCCCAGTGTTTGGCAGAGGCCGGGACTTCACATATTTATAAATAATGCAAAAAATGGGATCAAGAGAAAAGCTAACAGATGACTGTAACCATAAGGCAAAGATGTGGTCTAACCCGTATTGGTACGGCACAGCACAAACTCCCTCCCCCGAATCCCATTCTGTCTCTTGTCACTGGCCTTCCAGTAAGACTGCAACTCGAGAAGGTCAGTCGGTGGCTGTAGCCAAGAACAAAGTGATTGTGATTTTTAGAAAGTACATGCAGGATCTGAGGAGGAAATGGTTTTGCCGCCAAACACTCAATTACATGTAATTACAATAATTCAACCCTGAGGGGATGGTTTATTCCATTTTATTATGAGGTTTGCCCTTTCATGTCTCACTGGAAAAAAGAGGAGTGACAGGGACCATGTGAAACGGATACTCTGCCCCTCACATGATGGCTTTTATTCCTCCTTCTTATGTTCTGCAGGGGTTAAACCCATAAGCAATTATTTTTTCTCAAAGTGATCTTTAAATACAAGCAAGCTTTTCACAAAACTTAAAGGTCAATTGTCTCACAGCAAAGACAGAAACCCCAGAAATCTGAAAAATTTAAAATAATTGGAATATTACCGCTGAGTGTACCAAGGGAGTTGTGGGTGTATTTGAAGGATTCACAGAGGATACAGGAGATTTAAAATGGTAGGACTTTGCACACATCCTAAAAATCTAGGAACCTACATTTCCAATAATGCCACTGAGTACAGAAACAGTTTAGAACAGAAGCTCTATGCCCAACGTTGTAAGTAAGTAGCATTGTGACAGTTTTAGAGAAGTCTTGACATTTTTACACAGCTGCAGTTTCTCTACAGAAGGCTGAACTAAAGGTGACAAAAATCTGTGTTTTAGACATTTTGGACATTTATTTTGGGGAAAGTGGGTTGAATACGGATTATCAGGGTATATTAACGATAAGTGGTTTCTTTTTAAAATTTTAACCCTTTTATTTTCATTTATTATGTATTGTGCTTTTTGAGAATTATTCAACCTGCGTAGAACATCGGACAAGTTTGCCATTGTGTCTGTAATGTATGACTTTTTGTCTCATAGACCCTGACTGAAATTAGATTTAATAGCTATAATCTTGTACAGCACAACTTTCCTTTGTGACTAATGCTTCAATAACATGTCCTCGTTTATGAAGATAAAAAGACAATCAAACAATGTAGTTCTTTGATTATTCAGACCTCCTGATTGCCATTGCACCAAAGACACCAGGCTCCATCCATATCTACCTGGATCTTGATGATCTCCAAAAATTTTGGGAATTATCAAGATGTGTTTTGAGCCACATAGGACAGAGCTTTGTGTTTTGTTTTTTTTATATTCTGCTGTGGTTTTCACCTCAATTACACAGTGTTTTATTTATTTACAGACGTGGACAAAATTGTTGGTACCCTTCATTAAATAAAAGAAAAACTCATAATGGTCACAGAAATAACTTTAATCTGACAAAAGTAATAATAAATAAAAATTATATAAATGTTGACCAATGAAAGTCAGACATTGCTTTTCATCCATGCTTCAACAGAATTATTTAAAAAATAAATGCATGAAACAGGCCTGGACAAAAATGATGGTACCCCTAGAAAAGAATGAAAATAATGTGACCAAAGGGACATGTTAATCCAAGGTATGTCCACTAATCAGCATCCTAGGTGTCTACAATCCTGTAATCACTCAGTGGGCCTATATATAGGACTCCAGGTAGTCACTGTGTTGTTTGGTGACGTGGTGTGTACCACACTCAATATAAACCAGAGGAAGCAAAGGAAAGAGTTGTCTCAGGAGATGGGAAAGAAAATCATAGACAAGCATGTTAACTGTAAAGGCTATAAGACCATCTCCAAGCAGCTAGATATTTCTGTGACTACAGCTGCACATGTCATTCAGTAATGTACGATCCATGGGACTGTAGCCAACCTCCCTGGATGTGGCTGCAGGAGGAAAATTTATGACAGATCAAAGAGACGGATAATCCAAATGGTAACAAAAGAGCCTAGAAAGACTTCAAAATAGATCCAAGCTGAACTTTATGCTCAAGGAACATCAGTGTCAGATCGGAACATCTCAGATCGGAACATCCTTCGCTGTTTGAGCCAGAGGACAAATCATTAAAAAAACAGACTGGAGTATGCCAAACTACATGCTGACGAGCCACAAAGCTTCTGGGAGAATGTCCTGTGGACAGATGAGACAAAAATTTTACCTTTTTGCCAAGGCACATCAGCTCTATGTTCACAGACGGAAAAATGAAGCATGTCTAGAAAAGAACACGGTCCCTACTGTGAAACATGGGGGAGGCTCGGTTATGTTCTGGGGCTGATTTGCTGCATCTGACACAGGGTGTCTTGAATCTGTGCAGGGTACAATGAAATCTCAAGACTATCAGGGGATTCTAGAGAGAAATGTGCTGGCCAGTGTCAGAAAGCATGGTCTCAGTCGCAGGTCACGGGTCTTACAACAGGAAAATGACCCAAAACACACAGCTAAAAACACCCAAGAAGGGCTAAGAGGAAAACACTGGCCTTCTATGAGCCCTTTGCTCATTAGGAGTGGGCCAAAATACCTGCTGAGAGGTGCAGAAGTCTCATTGACAGTTACAGGAATCATTTGATTGCAGTGATTGCCTCAAAAGGTTGTGCAACCAAATATTAAGTTGTGGGTACCATCATTTTTGTCCAGGACTGTTTCATGCATTTATTTTTTAAATAATTCCGTTGAAGCATGGATGAAAAGCAATGTCTGACTTTCATTGGTCAACATTTATATAATTTTTATTTATTTTTACTTTTGTCAGATTAAAGTTATATCTGTGACCATTATGAGTTTTTCTTTGAATTAATGAAGGGTTCCAACAATTTTGTCCACGTCTGTATGTGGCAATTTCTTTGGCCTTTTTTAAATTATTCTCTCATGATGAAAACTATTCTATATCTCTGACATTATTATTCAGCTTTACCTATAAGTTATTATTGATCTAAAATGCAAAATAGGTTTAAAGGCCTGAAACAAAATCAGTGGCTTATAGTTTAACTTCTATTGCAGAAACACACTCAGCTACTACCTCATTCACCATTAGTGGCAGGTCCATGCCAACACACCCCAGGTGGAACACTGAGGACTCTGTCGCTGACGGTCAATCTTTATTTTGTTTCTGTGCTCATGGAGACTTCCCCCTCTTAAATAGAGGTCCCTTAACAAGGCTGAATCCCTGGCATGGGCAGGGAGGAGGCTTTGAAATGCAGAACTTCCTTGAACCAGAAAGTAATCATGGATACGAGGCATGGCACTGCGGCCTATAAATACTGTGATTTCTGGATTCAACCATGACTATTTGAGGTCCTGCTCTCTGGTGTTTGAATTAATTTTGGCTCCACTTCCCTTTAGTCTCTTCCTCAATGTCACTTTTACACTGAAACTCTGCCATAATTTAACATAAAACTTTTTTTTTTCACTTGATGTTTTAGTTTTGTGAGCATTTTTATTTACATTTTGAATCAAATTCACAATAATTGTTGGAAGAAGCAGAGAAGAAAATAAAACCTTCAAATCAAATTCAGTGCCTTTTTTGTGGTATAAATATCGGCATTGGCACTTGGTATTGGCAATTACTAATTTGAAAAATGTCATCATTGCATCCCTAATATATATATATATATATATATATATATATATATATATATATATATATATATTAGATATATATTACATACATATATACATACATACATTTACATATATATATATATATATATATATATATATATATATATATATATATATATATATATATATATATGTAAATGTATGTATGTATATATATATATATATACATTAGGGATGCAATTATGACACTTTTTCAAATTAATAATCATCCCTAATCTATATATATATAGAGAGAGGTGAGAGTTTTTCGTTTATAGCTCTCTGTTGGTGTTAGTGTTGCAAAGCAATTTCACACTAGGACAGCAGGGGGCGCTGACTTTTCTTGCGGGTCTGTCTGCCATTAAAGTGTCTTTTTTTGTTAATTACAGTTTATTTTCTTCAGCTTGTGAACACATCCCCCCTTAAGGAACAATGGACAACAGAAAGTAAGTTTTGATTTAGCTGGAAAGCTTTTTACTAGAACTGCAGCTCATAGAATACTCTAAAAATGCATGTAAAACACAGTAGTGCGTTTCTTTTTTTCTCTACATCTCCTTGTATCTATCTATCTATCTATCTATCTATCTATCTATCTATCTATCTATCTATCTATCTATCTATCTATATATATATATATATATATATATATATAGAGAGAGAGAGAGAGAGAGTGGATTAAGATAAATGGATAGATTTTCCTTTCAATATGTAAACATGTAGTGCCCAAACACTGCATTGACTACTGATTACAGTAGTCAATGTTTTAGACAACAGTAATTTTGGGCCCAAACCAGATAAAAAAATTTTTTCAACATCAGTGTAAGTCCAAAAAGAAAACCAAGAGATGCCCTGACAATCTGATTGATTTTGAGAACACTGTAGAGTAGAGTGATTCATGTTATCAATTCGACTTGCTAAAATGTGCTTTGCCAAGGCATTGGTTTAGAGGGATATGTGCACTAATGCAATCAGAGAATAGCACCTTGTTATTTTGATTTTTGATATGTTTGTTTTTCAGCTGAATTGTACAGAGTAAATGTTCGTATATGTGGAAAAAGTTTTTAAACGCTCTTTTAGGTTCTAAGTTTTTCTATCAATAAAACAGAATTACAGGGTTGTGTACATGCTTGAGAGTCCCAGTATTTTTTAAACAAGCTTGCCTTTGTTCTTCATATTTCGCAAGGACAATCATCCTGCAAAAAGCCAATTTTTTCATCATTGTTCCTCCTCATCATCTTCCAGTATGGAAGAAAAGAAAATTGACATCAACAACGAAGGCCAAGTCTTCACACAGGTTGTCTGAGCAAACAAGTATTCATGGTTAGACACAATCTTGCCAGTCTACACACTTCACTACCTCTGTTCTTTGAGGGGATGCAACATATAGATGATCCCAAAGCTTCTTTAATAATTTGCCTCTGTGATGATTAATGCTGTACAAATATTACCATTACCCTCGTTAAAGACGATAAAAATGGGTCGTGACCTCATTCAGTATATGGAAATATACTCTAGCTCTGAATAAACAGGGCTGAACCACTTGTCAGAGTCTGACATTTCACTACAATCTTAATGTTCTCATCAGGCCTCAGGACGTTAACCAACCATGAACTCTTCAATCTGCTGTTTCCATTTGGCATTCGCTCTTTTCCCCTTCTCCTCCTCTGATCCCAGCTCTGCCTCAGCAGCGTATTGCCTTCCAGCCAATTAGTAAAGGCAAACAGTGCATTAAGCCAAGAGAGTGGTTGTTGCTCTAAGTCTCCTCAGCAGTAAATACCAACTGATTCTTCAAAGTATTGTCATTCAGCGGGGCCCTGCTGGCTCTGGTCTTTGTCAGGAAAAGAGGGTTCCGTCTTTGAAATGGCTGGCTTTACGGAAACCACTACATGTTTCAGTTGGAGACAAAAGGTTGGAAGGCCTGTCGCATTGGCTGATGAGACCTGATAAAGGCAGATTACTCTTAGCCTGGGTTGTTTCATCTGTTGTGTTTTATTGCCTATCAAGGACAGGTCGTGTCACAGACAGCTTCAACAGTCTGATCTCACTGATGCAATTTAAAGAGACAGATGAGGCCATTATAACTGTAAATGCTAAGGAACTGTTCACTTAAAACCAGTACACGTTTAATATGACACCAGATTCAGTCACATCTAGGAATGAAAGCATATCATACCTCGATTTTAATTTTTACCTTCAATCTCAAAGCCAGTGGGATGTAATTTGCAATACCTGGCCTCTAGAGTTCTCCTCTGGTGTCTGGAGACACACCAGTCCAGCCCGACTATTGCGTTCGCTTTGTCTGTACATGCTGGCAAGGACCATAACTGGCTCATTCAAACACAGAGCAGATGAAGGAAACAATGTTCAGAGGATGATGATGAGGAGAAGAAAGGCACAACTGAGGTAGTTTTAAAGAATTTCGGTGTGGACTGAGATCTTCTATTTGTTTTTTTCTTTCTTCTTCAATACTAAAGCAATTTAGTATTATTTATTGTTATTATTAATAATAAAAAAGACAAACATAAAAACGTCCACTTTTATGAATCAGATTATGTAAGAAGAAAGGAAAATGCTAACAAAAAACTAAGAAATCCTCTGGATCCTCAAACGGATCCAGCAGGTTAAGTTTCTGAATTTTGTCATGACATCAGACCCCAACCTCTCAAATGAAATGCCAAAGCACTTTTTCAGTTTTCTCTCTTTGTTATACTTTTCTCTATTTCTCTTTTTGACTACCAGATAGGTATCTATCAAATACTCACAGTTTCTGTAGCATTTGGGGTTATTCCAAAAAATTATTTTAATTCATTGACAAGAAAAACAAAAACAGCACACAAACATTGTAACAACTAAAGCTTTGCCAATTTGTGTAACCATATAATACCTGTGAATCTCTTGTATGGTATTTTAAATATCATAGAAATAAAAAAATAGAAAAAATATAATGATTTCCAGTAAATATCTGGTGACAGCTCACGATGTTTGAAAAATATATAACGTGCTCTTTTTTTCAAATTATTTTTAAAACAAAGTTCAGCCTCCCAACCATTAAATTCACATTTTAAAGTTAATGCAACACAGAAAAAATAATATTCTCACACTCAAGTTTTTCTAACACAGCAGAGGGCCCTGGAAAAACCTCCAGGTAATGAAGAGTAGCCTCCCCTACTCTTCATTACCTTTTATCGAAATGAAAACAAAATATGCAAAGTATGAAATTGTGAAGAGGGAACGCGACTAGAACCAGGGTGTAAGATGGCAGTTGTAGATTTCAAGCTGGGCTGCAGCTGCAACAGAACTTCTCATTTATGGTAGAAATAATAGAAATATAAGATAAGAAAATAACTTTCCTTTGTGGACATTGTAGAGCCACTGTGTAATAGTTTGCACACACCGTTAGACATTTCATACCAGCTTTGACAACTAACAATTTAAATTGTCTGTGATCTGCTTTCTCTCCGTCTTTTGTAGGAAAATGTGGGGATGTTACTCTGCTATACAGTGTTCAAGAAAGCGGCTCAGAGTTGTGCTGGTTTGATTTTGGTCTGTCGTAACTCATAAGTCAGCTGAGTCAACTGATCTATGCTTGGATCAGACCCACAATCAGTGAAAATATGGAGCGATAAAAAAATATTCAGAAAATAATACATACTAAATCAAATTATATATAAGATTTGAGTTTTTGTGTAATTCATTTCTGTAATTTATCAAAAAAATACCTAGTTGCCTTTAAAAACTAAAATAATCTGCAATGGTTGAAAACATTGACACAAAAAAGTTTGACTGCAGATATATAAAATGGAAGAAGAACAGGAGGACATAGCAATGTGCAAGTACAAATAGGGACCTGATTTCTTAGTGGCCAAATTAAACAACAGCTAAAGCTGTGAAACTAAGATAAGATAATTTCCAATTCATATATTTTCACAAAAGTGTTCAAGCAGGATACAGTGAGGGAGGTAATATTTGCTTTATACCTACTGGAAGGCACCGGTTTTAGTTTCTCTGCGGTTATCAATGCTTTCTTCGTGACAAAATGCAATTTTCAACATTTGATTATTTCTCATCAAACAAAACACTCTCCTGAATAGTAAACTAACTTTACAACCTGACAGAAGTTCACCATAATAACAAAGGAAGATAATCAAACCAAACAGCATGACAAAAGAAGCATGCAGTTAAATGAGAAAAGCTTTGTGTGTCTGTCCTTTGTGTTTTCCTGGTGTCATGTGAAAGTCTGCCAGAGGCAGCTCAAAGAATCCCAAGCATGTCACTGGTATGGGAAGACCCAGACCAAGCGTCTGTGCCACTGTCAGTTTGTATGTCAGAGCAACGGAGAAGGAGGGAACAAAAGTAGAGCTGGACACTGGATGAGAGGAATTAAAGTATAAGAAGAGGGGAAAAACTCAAAGAGGAGCAGCGAATCAGGTGCCTGAAAGTTTTTATGGAGATAGAGGGACAGAGTGAAGGGGAATGGCTGAAGCCTACCCCTGCTGGGTGTTTGTCTCAGACTCTTGCCTCCTACTCCTCAGTACGTATATGCAGCAAGACAAAGTCAAATTATTACCTTAGTCCGACTGAAATCAGACTTTTTAAATTTATGTATACACTTTAGTCTGGCTTGAATCGAACCAAACTATAGTTTCAAAAGCTAGACTAAGCTACCCAAATAATGCGACGGGGAATCGCATTCTCTGCAACCAACCTCCCGCCTCTGCCCGTACTCACGCACCCCCTTGGGAAGTTAGAAGAAGCGGAAATGTATCAGACTTATGGTTTTTAGCTTAGAGCTGTACTCAGACAGTAAACAGACGCTGATGGCAGTGAAGAAGACGAACACATAGCAGGATATTCACAATCACAATGCATCGTCTCTTCGTCATCCCAAACATGCACTGATTGACTGCTTACGTTTGTCTTAGGCCATGTACACACGTAGCCAAGATTAAAAAAAAATTACGATTTTCCTCCGCTGCTTAAAAAAAAAATCTTCATCCACACATAACCGGATAAATGCGTTTTTCAGCACATTCCTAGACGTAGCAAACCTGTAGGGGGCAGTAGTTCTCCCAAATCCTAGAGAGTAAACTCAGGTCGCACATGGGATGTTTGAGCATTTTTTGTCGCGGATAGTGATGGTACGGCTCTTAAAACTCCGTTTTCGGCCGTCCACACACTGATACTTAAAACTCAGAAAGCGGGAATATCCACTTTGGCCGAAGTTTTAAAAAAATATTTGATTTTGGTGCCAAAAATCTCCAGTTACGTGTCAGTTACAGTTTCGATTGAATTTTCTTTGAGATAATTTTCTGAGTGACATGGAAACTGGGAGTTGGCTCTCAATAGGGGGCAAGCCCTTAGGCAGATTACTCCAAAAAGCTCGATTTAGATGTGCTTTGATAGTTATGCTGACCAATCAAACCCCTTTTCACTGGAGCTACATTTACCCACTCACTTTCACAAACGCATACACATTTATACATTGATATGCAGATTGCTAGGCAACTTGGGGTTGAGTGCCTTATCCAGGGGCACATTGAAATGAAGCTGTAATCAAACCTACAGCCCTCTGATTACAAGCCAACTACTCTGCTCACTGAGCCACAGTCACCCCAACTTATCACATCGTACTTTCTAGAATTTAGAGAATATTTTTTCTCTTTCTTTTTTCTTTCTTAAAAAATAAGTTGAATCGACAGAGTCACTTGCTGAACTCAATCCTCCTTTTTCTGCCTCTCCCCGCTCTTCTCCTGCTAGCCTTCATTTTGGGCCATTTTCACTTCAAAGCCTCTCCAATATCAGCCATCTCTGAGGGCAATTAGGAATGGGTCGACTTGAAACGGCAGGCAAGGCCACTGCATTATAACTACTCATCCCCTGTCGTGGAGGCTTTTATCGGGTCGGCCCACAATGATGGAGAGGATACTGGAGCCTCAGTAACCCCCCCCCCCCCCCCCCATCCTGCTTTTTGACTGGTAAACTGTAAAGTAAAATAGTGTGTAATTAAGTGGCAGTGAAAGCAGGTCCTGTTTAGGTGTGTGACATACTTGGCAGGGGAGAGTTGGGCCTGACCTGGTACCTCGGAGGGGAGAGAGGGTTGCAAAGGGTCACGCTGTTGGGATGTAGGCAAGGGCAGTTGAGAGATAAATGAGGATCTTGGCATGACTGAAGTACGGCTTTGAGGTAGAGTAAGTACTATTTTATTTGTTACAAGACTGAAGTTGAGATGATGAGAAAAATATAAAAATGTTGAAAAATAAGTTGAAATATTGGAACAGGTGTCAAAAATCTATAGACTATTAAGAATAAAGCTGAGTCATTGAGACTAATGTTGAAATGTTGAAAGAAAAGTTTAAGTCCTACAAAAATATCTATAACATGCATGACAGAGAAATCTAAATGTGAAGGAAGAAGTGAACAGTTACAGCAAGAACAAATATGAAATATTGAGAATAAAAGTAAAAAATATATAAATATAAAAGAAAAAACTCCTAAGTAAACAATAAAAATATTAGGAAAAA
This sequence comes from Apricaphanius iberus, assembly GCA_028564705.1. Taxonomy (NCBI): domain Eukaryota; kingdom Metazoa; phylum Chordata; class Actinopteri; order Cyprinodontiformes; family Aphaniidae; genus Apricaphanius; species Apricaphanius iberus. The sequence goes on along the minus strand of JAPXFQ010000846.1, from coordinate 324,652 downwards.
AAGTATACATATGTATATATATATATATATATATATATATATATATATTCCCCCCCCCCTCAACATTTCGACTATTGTCAACAGAAATACTCGACTACTTCACAACAGAGCTACAATGTCAGAGCTATAGCTTTTGGCCACTTTATGAGTATTCAGACCTCCATCTAAACTAAAACTACTGTCCATGTTTTAGAATCCCACATCTATCATTTGCTGCATTTAAGTCCACCAGCAAAGCTGTCGTCAAATTATTGTCAAGTTTTCTTCTCGTTAGTGTCCTATAGCAACTTCATACTACTTCAGAGTGTATAAAGCAAATTATAGAAGAGCCCCCCAGCATGTGTGTTGATTGTTATATGACTTTTTCTTTAAAGGATAGTGGTTTTGTTTTGTTGCTGGTGGAGTAATGAAAAGAGCCATTGAAAAGCACAAAGTGAAGACAGCTGGAGTTTTAGTCCATGAGTGAAGATTTACATGTTTTGTCTAAAGTTTAGAAAAAAAGAAGTTCTAAATTTCTTTAAACTATTTCCTTTAGCCTTTACACAAAAATTTTCTTTTTACTTTTTCATAAGAATATCAAAAGTCTTATTTTCGCCATAAAATCTACAAAGGACATGCTTTTTTTCAGATGTGCACCTTGAAGGAATGTTGTGGTTGTGGTGAATGGAGGCTGATTTTGTCGCGCTTTGATCCTCTCTCTAGTTAGAGGTCTCCTGCTGAGAAGTGACATCCTGTCAGCATGAAACCTTTTCTCATGCCATGGGTTAGACACTACATAACCACAAGATGTTTGTGTCACAGAGAGAGGGAGAAAGAACTGCTGATACTAACAAGAGCCCAAATTAAGTTTCCACATTTTACTGACTTAATCAAAATGCTCTGAAGAGCAACAAACTCCCACAAATTATATTTTTGTGTTGTGGAAAACTTGAAGCGAGGACATTTATCTTCATATTAACTGTCATCAAGTTGTTTGGCACAAGTTTGTGTATGATTGTTTTTTCCCCCTGTGGGTCTCTGCGTTGGCCTTGTGTATCTTCTGAGTGTATCTTCTCTTGTTAAACGATAGCTTCAACGTTTTCAACGATACCATTTTTTTGTTTTTCTGTTGAAACATAAATCTTCTATGTGTTTTCAATGAAGGTAAGATGTTATGTTGTAAAAAATTAGTGAAATACCATCATCATAAAGACAGAGGAACAACAGATGGGTCAGGGGGAAGTTCAAGGCTTGAGACTTTAAACTGACACTGTCCTGCTGCATCATCCCAAAAAATTCACAAGCAATTCCCAGGCCTTGTTATTACCTGACTTATGGATAAATAGTTAAATACAACCTCTCTTTTTGCTGAAATTTTTTGACAAAAGCAGAACATCATCCAAAAAAATTCAAAAACTGTTTAAAAAAAGCGGCACACAGGCAGTAAACACAGGCTGGTGGGAATGAAGCAGACAGAGATAAAGCAGGATACACATGATCACATTCATTGAGTCATTGAGACCGACTGAAGAGAAGTTGAAGACAGAGTCAGATTCCAAATCAAGTTATCTGGGTCTCTTAGTCCGATTTGTGAAACTTCAGTTCGGTTTGATTCAAGTCGGACTAAAGTGTATACATGCATTTCAAAAGTTAGATTTCAGTTGGACTAAGGTAATAATTCCACTTTCTGTTGCTGCATCTAAATGCACTGAGTGATACAAAGTGTCAGAAAAGCTAATTAAAATGTTATTCTTGAAACTTTCACTACGGAACGTTTAATTTGCAGCCATATTGGATGTTGGACTGACTTCTATGTACAAACCGAATACCATTAACTACAGTATTTAATATGTTAATAATTTGTTTTTCATATTTATTTTTTAACAATAAAGATAATAATTGCTGTTATGTTTATTTTGGCACCAAAGTTACCAAGCATTTAGCATGAACATTTGTTTCAGAATTGAATGATTTCTAACACAACACACAACAGGAGATCAAGTGTGTGAGGGGTTTAATTGTAGTTTCATTTTTACTTAAAACAATCTATTTTAACTTAATATTATTTTAAATAGAAAAAAATATCTAGAAATTCTATGTTTAATACATATTAATACAATCTGGCTACACTTCTAGTGAGACTTATGCTTCCTTTGAAATGTTTATTCATTTACTCACCCATTATGGGACCACCAGGATCATTTTTTTGGCAATTTAAAATGTATTTTGATGCAGGTTTGCTTTTTGCACCAAACAGCAAATGTTTTAAATACTGTACATTATTGTACCTGGAGAAAAACGTTTGTCCTATGTTGTTATGCATATTTCATCCTCTTCATCAATTATTAATGCTTAGACCCACATGAATCATGTTTTTAGATATTTCAATATAAAACTCAAGATAAACATTATAACAACAGCTTAACAGTGACATATAACCATTTATTTTATTTTAGTTGTAGTCTTATTCTGGTGCTATTTGAAAATTCTGCATTTCATCCTGACAAGTGGTTGTACATTAAAAGTAGGTTGGGTCACAAAAAGTGCAACAGTAAAAATAACTACATTTAAATTTACCTCTTCAGTTTTTTAAGTCAGCTGAGTACCACCTAATATCCCAAGGGCTGGGTGGAATTTGTTGCGATTACTTCTGCAGGTAATTAGAAATCATTATCAGTTTAATAAAGCAATTTAGGCCTCAGGGGCCCTCAGATCTAAATGTGGGCTTGTGTGAAAAAAAACTCCAGGTCTCACGATGATTTAATTGTATGGTGGAAGCAGCCTGTGGGTGGTTGAGGTTTCAAATAGCTCTGAATGATGCTGAGGTAACAAACAGGGAAAAAAATCGTTGGGAAAATACAGCCAGGTGGTCAACGATGAAAAACAGTAAATGGGTGCCAGAATATGGCCTGACAGCCCTGATTTTTTTTTTTACATCATTGTTTTTATTTATTTTTTAAAGATTCACAGCATTGTTGTCTGCTTGACAGGGGATATAGAAAATGATCTTTTAGCTCAGACACTCCCCCTTGAAACCCCCATCTTCTGTAAACACAAAACTGTGAAGTCCTAATAAGGAAAAATCCCTACCTCTGCCCTGGCTCAAAAGTGGGAGTCAAGCAGCGTCATTGACCCCAGTTCTCGACAGCACGTTCCAAAGATTAAGCAAACACTGGTAATTGCCCCCAAGATCAGGTTCTGTTTTGACTGATGTCGCCCCCATGTCGCCCAGTCGGTATTTGATCTGCAGCAGGATGGCAGCAGTGCTCTTCATTCACTCTTCACATCTCAGCTTCATGAGGAAAGAAGGCCAACAACTGAGAAATAATAGAGTGAGGACCTCCTGTCATAATGTTAATACGTCAATTACTTGTATCTTTCATCAAAAGGTTTCCTGGCTTTTTACTGTGTTCATCCTTTAACAGCCATTTAGAGGGCATAGATCATCGTTTTATAACCTATGCTTTTGAAATTTGTTCAGGCATGTAGGTCATAATAATTATCTTTTTCACAGAAATCAACAAATTTGTCCAGAAACTGAGCACATAGCAGTCCAACATGCAACTGAAATTCTGGATGTTATTTTTGAAAGGTCATATTTTTTGAATCAGTGCGACACAATGTTCACCTAAAACAAGAGTAGTGATCAAATCTGTATCTACCATTGAGGACATTAAGGTTGTCCAGATTTCAATTATTTTCTGGTGTGTATTTAATAAAAACATAATTAAAAGAATGCTTTTGAATTGCCTGTGTGGTTATCTGGGGCTAATACAGTGGAGGCATGGGTGTGACAAAAGCAGGGTATGTGTGGGAAACATCATTCCATTTTCCTGTATCAGTGTTCTCTGTTGTTTCTGCCATTATAGACAAAATATTTAATATAGTAAATCTAGCAAAGTGGGATTCTGTTAATTGGATTTCAGTTAGTTTGATAACCTGTAAAAAAAACAACAACCTTGCATTCTGAAGAGGTGATCATCATTATGTGTAACTTATTGTGTTTTGCTGGAGCCAGTGTGTGAACTCGAACCTTCATTCTTTAACTCTATTCATCTCCATTCAGCTCTATTCATTCTTTAGCTCTAGTCTACAAATCGTCGCTAGAACCAGAGCCAAGCATGGGGAAGCAGTTTTCAGTTTCTATGCTCCCCACATCTGGAACAAACTGACGGACGAATACAAACCTGCAGAGACACCAAACTCTTTTAAATCTCAAATAAAAACATACCTATTTAGACATGCTTATGAGTAACTGATACTATCATTGCCTATACTATTATTAAATGTTTTTTTCCTAAACTGTTTATAAACAAATGCTAAATGTTGTCTTTATTGTTTCATTTATACATGTTCTTTTATGCTTTCTTTTAGTGATTCTATGTTTTAATTTTCAGATTTTTGTAATTATGTAAAGCAACTTGAATTGCCTAGTGTTGAAAGTGTGCTATTCAAATAAAATTGCCTTGCCTTGCCTAACTTTTTGTTGTGAAACATTTTCAGAATCGGACTGCTATACAACAAACCCCCTGCCCCTGCCTGTGCTCGTGCACCCCTTGCGAAGTTAGGAGATGCAGAAGTACAACCCATCAACAACAACAGCAGTATTATAAGAAGAATATGACAGCTAAGAAAAACATAAGAGGCCTATCAGTGCATGTTTGGACTGACGAAGAGATGATGCATTGTGATTGTGAATATCCTGCTTTAACTCCGTCTGCTTTACTCATACCAGCCTCTGTTTACTACCTGAGTGCAGCCTGAAACTAACCACAATAAGGCTAACACGTAGGGCCGCATATCGCCATCTATCGTTGGGGAGTGGAATGTACTTCATTTAATCATTCGATTTACTGGGTGACATGTAAACTGGGTCTTGGCTCTCAACAGGGGGGACACCCTTAGTCTGACTACTCCAAAAACGCTTGATTTAGGCAGGCTTCACACAACAACGTTGCTGTTTTTGTTTGAATATGCGGGGTGAAAACGCACTAAGTTTACACGAAAGGGGGGCATGGTTGAAAACGATGTAGTACATATGTGCGGCATTTAGATGGCAGTGTGACTAGTATAGCGTCCCAAATAGAGATTTAGGATTCCAAAGTTTCCTGCTCACAACCCAGAAAAGAAACGTATTAAGCTAACGATCAATGGGTCTTTTCCACAAACTTTTTTTAGTTTTCCTCCGCTTAAAGAAAGGCGTATTTATTATTTAATGCACATACTGTATGCATTTTCGTCGCCGAACACATAAAAGCCGCATGATCTCTAACTTTGCTTACAGAGACCAAATAACTTCAGAAGCTACATCATCAGTTACAGCGTACCTGGATCCGCTATTGTTGTTTTTTCTGAAGAAAGGCAGAATGTGCAAGTCCAGAAAGGCCGAAGGCAGCTGGTAGTGACATGATCGTTTTCAAAAGTCTCCGACTTGCGTGTACATGACAACGAATCACTCAGCGTTTTCAGATTTCTCCACTCTGGGAGCCGTTTTCGAAAAGATGCGTTTTCGACCCCCCATCTCCCCGTTGTCGTGTAAACGAGAGGCCAAAACGCAGAGAAAAAACTCTGTTTTGCTGAAATACGTTGTAGTGTAAACAGCCCCTTAGATGTGCATTTAAATGTACTGAGTGTAACTCATGCCGTTCCTTTTATCTAGATAAGTTTGATTCAACTGTACTTATCTGTTTTGTAAACCTGGAAATGTGAATCATTTGCATTCCCTAGTTTTAGGATTAGTAGATTTTATGTCTCTAAAAATGGATGACAAATGCCCTTCAATGATGTCAAGTTCTTATGGGGATTATCAAAAAGAGATGGTGATAAATAGAATAAGAGATCTTGCGTGCTAAAACCACATCAGCTTGTTTTGCTGAAGCCAAATATTCCATCACAGGCACAAACAATAACATGCATTTCTAATTAATTGGAATTCCCTTTCAAGGTCTCACCCTGTGGTGAATTTGGAGGTTTCTGTGGAAACAAATACAGTAAATTTCATGCTTCCATGGTGGATAACACGGTCATTAAAACAAGCAATTTCTATGCACTTTTACTGGTAAAAACAAATGCCGTCCAGACGGTCATAGAGAGCACTATTAAATAAATAACATGGGGCTGGTTACAAATTCCCCAATGTTTGGAAAAAAATAATGACGATTAGTTTCAATGAACTTGTTTTACTGTTTTAAATATGGTATATAAAAAAACATCAATTTATTTATTGCCATTACCTAACATATATGCTTGGGCTATTGGAAGCAAGTTAAGGAACTGTATTTCAATCTGCATTTTTAGTTTAAACTCATAATGATTTTTTGGCGTCTTTTTAAGTAAACGTCACTGCAACATGACATCCAGACAAATGATTGCACAGATCAGCCAGAAGCTCTTTGCAGTCAGTCATGACAACCTCTTAGAGTGTTACAGCTGACCCTGTCAGCAAGCTCGGATCAAAACAGCCAGGAGCCCGGCAGTGTCGTTGGCCGTGCCTGACCCTTGAAGATCAAACCCAAGGTGGGGTTAATGCCTGCTGGAACCATCCGTCTGCTTTTCATTTTCTACCTGCTGAATCATCTCAGTGTGTTTCCCTGTCTCTGGGGAATAACTTTTGAGTTTTTCAAGTAAATTTGACATGTCGATTATGGAGGATTTACTGGTATTTGGGAGTTTGCCCGAAATGGGTCCACCCTGAGAGCTGCTGGGAATTAAAGGAGCATTTGACTTTTTATTTTCTAGGATGGAAAAATGCAACTATTTCTGTCATTCTGTCCTTTCAAAAGCACATGTGGAAAGCACAAATTTTGTCTTCAGATATCTAAGTCAGTTTGTGACTTTATAGATTTAAAATCTGCGTCCAGTACATTCAGTGATTTAGGTTTGTGGATCGATTAGTTTGGATTACTAGATTATCTTTATTGATTTGGCAATTAAGCAGTTAGTGGTTACCAGTATGCTCTCTGACAGCCAAGGGGAGGATTAGGACTCTAAATGAGGAATAATTGACAGCCTGCGGGTAAAGTTAATGCTAATAAAACCGCCTGACAACGCTGCAGGAATGTTACCTCAATTAATAAAGCACTACCAGCCCTCTTCTGTCTGGTGCCAAGGCACATGTGGAACCTCTAAAAGGGCTGCATTTCTGGTGAAGTGAATTACCCCCTCAAACCAGTCACACCAGGATATCAGGATGCAGCACTGACTGAAGTTATAAGATTCAACTCAGAACCTAATCCCCTGAAGCATTACTGTAAACACGCAAGCTCACGGGGATGACTAGAGAACAATTAGACGTAAATGCACACAGAGGAACTGAGTTTATGGGAAGAACAGAGATACAATAAACAATGAGTTAAGGCAGAGATGGCTCAGAAAAGTTCATAATATGTGGGTCAACTGCTCTCAATCAAGTCTGCAGAGAACGCTGAGGAGATGCATTGTTTAGACATGAGGTAAATCATGCTTTTGGGAAAAATAGTTCTTGCACAACATAATTTTCCTTGTGTTTTACGTTAAATGAAATATTGTAGGGAATGGCAAGACATTTTGAGGCAGAAAAAGGTAAAAGACCACAGTTTAGTAGACACAACATAGTGGCAGACGAGGAGCAACAGGATGATGAGAAGGAAGAAGGATGACAGGGATCCTCCTGTAATTGGCGAAGCTACATGGGGGCCATTTCAGGCCCTGGGCTGATATTAAAGTGACCTGAGAGGCTCCAGACACAACAGGGCCTCTAAACAACTCTGGCTCCACTGTGGAATGAGCCTCCCACGCCATCCCATTTCAGACTGGACAAGCTCTGCAGGATGGGCCGCCAGTTAGGTTCACAACTATTTGCACAACCTCCCACTTCAGATAGGGATGTACAAATTATCATTAAAGAAAGTTCTGTAACATGATTACATCTGATACTACTCAAGGGGTTAGAATACAGCATTAATTTTTTTTGAACCTGGATAAACAAAAAAAAAAATATCTTTCAGTCATTGTGTACCCATCAGTTCTGAATTACTGTATCTCTTTAATGACAATCATTAAGTCAAATTCCAATTTAGCATAATGTCTGTATTTTCGAATACGCAGTCACAGCCAATGATTTGTAAAGACTGGGTAGCAGAGCAGTGTGGCTGCTGCCTGAACACCAATGGTGTTATTGCTCCTTTAGGACTTTTAGGAATATAAAAGTATGAAAAATCTGTAACATCTTTAATTAATTTAAATCAAAACTATCTTTGCACTTCAGTCCAGAAACTAGAGAAAAATTAAGTTCGGGAACTTCACAAAAAAAAGTGAATAGATATGCAGGTTGGATTCCCTGCAAACACATAGATTCCTAGTTGCTGTCATACTGTTTCTTATATTGCCAAGCACATGCCATGCATATCTAAATATGATTTTTAGTTGGGTGTAATTCCTGAGAACTGAACTGAAAGTGTGTGAGTAACTTATATTGTTCCCTCGTTTAGTACAGTACACGTCTATTGGGATAAAGAGTGCACAGTTCCTTTTGCTGCATCAGGTTAGAGAAAGTAATTGTTGAAAGAAAGTGTCAGCCTGGTGGGAGATGCTCTCCAGAGCTAAAACTTATTTGGTTTTGATAATCATAAACTACACTGCTCATCCGCTTGAAACTCCATTCCCACAGTGAAACACATAGTGGGAGCACCATGTCCATGATGATGTCTAAGCGTTAATTACACTCAGCAATGGAACAGTTTGGATCAAAGTTTATTCATGTCTTAGAATGGTCCAGTCAAAGTCTACACCTGAATCCAGTTAAGAATCTGTGGCAAAACTAATGTTCACATACACTACCCATTTAAGCTTTGTTGCAAAGAAGAAAGGACAAAGGTTTCAGAACTGGTACGGAGATGCGCCTAAAGAAATCGCAGCTGTTAGTGCAGCAAAATGTTATTCTAAAAAGCTTTGTTTCTGGACGGTTGAACATACAACTGCATACATGCATACATGCAACTCACTTCAGTTTGTGCGATGAGTAAATAAGCGTAAAAGTGAGAATAGCGCAACACAAATCGGTATTAGAAGACAAGATTTTGTATTAGTACAAACAACAATTCTCTTTGTGACCTGCAAATGGAAGATAAGCGTCACATGTCTCATACAGATTGTTGTGTCTGGAATTAAACAGAGGTCAGCATGAAATCAAGATGCTACTGTAGCATCCCCCCCTCAGGATATTTTGACACAGCTTAAACTCTTCTCATACTTTGGAACTTGTGGGAAAACAAGGGTCATGGAAAATTACTGATCTTTATCTGATCTAATAGAGCATTAATAAACCGATGAGAGAGCTGCTACGACTGAAAAGAAAACCACTTGTCAGTATAACAGAGACAAAAAAATGTAAACAATAATAGCTATAGACACAGCCAGCTTTATTTGGTTAATGTTTATCAAACAGTGCAGCATATGTCTGAGTTACACTTTACCCCACCTGAAAACCTCTTAATTGAGATATGTAAACAGATTAAGAAGTCCTGATTGTCCTCCTTTTCCAACGTTTGGGTCCTGTCTGACATGTGATTTTCCTATCTTTGATGTGACTTTAATTTTCTCCCCCCCACCTAACATCTGTCCCTCATTAGATCACGTCATGCTGAAGAACAATCAGTTATTCAAAACACATCTCCAGGCTCAAAAGGGGAAAGGATGAGAAAAGCTACGAGGGGAAGCATGGCTGAAAACCAAAGGGACAGTCAAGAGCATTATCTAAGCAGTAACATATAGCTGCTCTTCACATTGCCGGGCCCCGGGGGCTTGCCCTAGGGCCCTTCTCCTTGATGTTCGCACCAGGCCGCTGTGGGACCAGATCAGGGTGGCTCATTGATTGACAGCTTCAATAAGGGTAATTACAGTGGGCTGCAGGGCCCAAGTTATGCAGTCTGGCAACTCCACCCACTGTGGAGCCAGAGTGACTGTGTCAACTACAGTTTTCGACCAAGGTAGGCATCAGTCAGCCAGTGCCGGACCTCACAGCAGTAAACACATATACACATATAAACACACACACACACACACACACACACACACGCACACACACACACACACACACACATATATATATATATATATATATGTTACACAAATCATATATAAATCTAAATTTTATAGCTCAACAGGAGGATCTTGAAAGGTAGGTACAACCAGGTTAGTTTGATTTCTGGACAAGCAAGGTTTGTGTGTGAGATAGAGAACTGATGAGTAGAGTGAGTTATTATAATATAAATAGCAGTTAATGAGACTGTTAATGTCGGTTTCAAGATAATGAACCAACACAAGGTGTTTAGAATGTTTTGATGAGGAGCACATAATCAGGAAAACATTGATATCAACCACAGAATTAATTTAACGATCCAATTCAAATTTAGAGTTACAGATATTGCAGAACTGGTAAACAACAAAACATGTGCAACCCAGTTTTTAAACTTAAGGTCATTCACAACTCTTGTAACGACTCCTTTATCCTGAGCAAACTACACGCATACCGTCAAAGTCAGCAAAACAGATTTGCTACAAAAGCCGGAGGCATTTGTGGGCTTAATTACATTAATTTTACTCCTGGCATTTCAATAGTAAAACACTTAGCTCAGGAATTTTTGTTCTCTTTGTACCCCATTGTAATGAACACAAACCCATAATTGTTTCACACCCAAAGGCACTGACTTGACTTTTAATTTTCCACTGCTTGCTTAGTAGCCTTGCCAAGTTTTCTTCAGGTAATGCTGAAACTCTGACTCACAGGGGTACCGGCCTTGAGAGCCGAGCCATTATTGAACGGAGCTAAATTTATACAGGACTCATAAAAGCTTCCTGGTATTAAAAGGTGATGCCATTGAAAGGAGAGGAATAGACTGTGTGAGCTTTTTTCCCCCTGTGTGTAAGTACAATTGCTATTTAATTATGTTTTTACTTAAAAGCATCACAGCAATCATTCAAATGTAATTAAAGGCATACTCAAAGCCTGGAAAAAACCCACATCTCTAACAGCTGTGGATTAATGGTGAAAATCCTGTGTTGGTCCCTTAATTAGTGCTTTACCATTGTCACAAAGGCAGCAAAAAGCAATGATTTTTGTGGCTCCTTACTGATGGCAAAAATCAAGTTTGATGGCATTGGGGTGAGGGGTGGGGGGTTTTGGTGGGGGGTTTGGGTGCAGAAATAAAGGCACCAAAAGGAGACGAAGTGACTTGTTGGCACGGAAAGATGCCATGCTACCTTGTTGCTCAATGCTGAGTCACTAGCTGACATTTCATTATTGTTATCCGCATGTAGAAGCACAGAGAAAACATAATCACTGCAGAATTTATCTGAGCTATTGTGGAGCTAATTAGAAACAAATGAGCTTTGGTTTTTGAAATGCGTAAGGATACATTTTTGAAAAATTAGAGTTTAGTCTTTTTTTGGAATCTCCATAAAAACCAAGAAAACAAAATCACGGCAGCTTTATAATGAGTATGAAAACCAGCTGTGATGTCTCTGGCTTTCATGGAAAGTTGTTTGCAGAGTTTTCTGAGATGGTTTGGGATCAGATATGTGGAGTATCACCCAAAGGGTACTTATGTTTAGCCTTATCAGTCTGGTTTTCTTAGAGGGAGCAACACCTTACATTCTTGTTAGGTGGTTCCTGCTACGTACCCCCCAGTGAGAATTTAATTAATGCGGATTTGATTTCATAAAATCTACAGGCCATTCAGTCTAAGATTTGTGACTAACAGCAAATACACTGGATGTGCTTATTAACTCTTTCTGTTGTAGCTCTGTTTACTAATGGTATTTTTCTTGTTGGAAGGTTAACCTCTGATCAAGTCTCAAGTATTTTGTTGCCTCTAATCAGGTTTTCTCAAAAGGCATTTTCGAAATATTGTCAGCACTGTGTGTCTGTTGAAGGTGATGCAGGAATATTGTATTCCTACCATAATATTCCCATTATGCTGGACTTATGAATACAGATCAGGCCTTTGCGCAACATAGGATGATGATGTGTGGAATGTAAGCTGAGCCCTACCCGGCAACAGTATTTAAAATGCAACAGCGGGAAAAACACCTGATCGTCACTACTGCCACAGGCTGACCACTTATAACTAACAGCAATGATGCCGGCATTTTCTTTTGAAACAGGCCAAAGATTACCCTGAATCACCACAGAATTATGCTGCCACTACCATGTTTAAAAATGGCTGTGGTGTCTGTAGTGTTTTGGGATCATCTGATATTAGAACCTTTTCTGTGTCACTTGACAAACTGCAAATAATACTCCTTATACATTTCTTTTAATAATTGCTTTCTTATTCCTACTCTTCCATAGATTTATGGAGCACCTGACGGATAGTGCTGTTAACATATTCTCCTACCTGAGCTCTTGATCTCTGCAGCTCCTCCAGAGTTACCACCGGCCTCTTGGCTGCTTCTCTGATTAATGCTCTTTGTCTCTGGCCCATCAATTTAGGGTAAGGTGATGTCTTGATAGGTTTGCAGTTGCATAGTCTTCCCATTTTCAGATAGTGTAGTATAGCAAGTTCTGTTAGATTTTTTAAGTTTTCGATAATGTTTTAGACCCAAACTTTGCTCTAACCTTTTCACAACTCATCTATTTTTGTAATTGACTGGTTATGAAAAACTTCAGTAGGTACAAATATTATTGCAAGATACCAAATAATAAGAATATCTAAGTTATGACTAAACAAGGACAGAAAGCTTAGAGGCTGATTTCTTGTAATGTCCAAATGCTACAAGTTCTAACATACTGTTTTGCAGGTAAAATGAATCACATAAAACCTCTACATGCTGCTGTTGTCATCAAATAATCTCTTCAAGTAAATGCTCATTTACTTTATTACTTTACTTTATTTATTTACTTCAGTTTATTTTGCATTTAAAGTTTTTACTTTGATTAAATCTCTCAGCGATTAACGCTGAAAAATGTGTGTCAGATTGTGGTTGTGGGCTTTGGCTGAGTAGAACAAGCTGCAGTCCTCAGCTCGAACGCTTGGGAGAGCCCGTCTGCTCTCTCACTTGTACTCTCTCACTCTGTTTTAGGTGGAGTGGCAATCACTCTGCTTTCACGTTGCGGTTTCATTTGCTTGTTTTGACAAGAGTATTAGCTTACAAGATCTCACCTCTTAAGTGTGGGAGCATTTGGAAATAAACAGAGACGGCATCATGAGAAATTAATGCAACAGAAGCAGGCAGGAAAAAATGCTGACAGATGTTCTAATCTGTTACCTCATTGTGAAGTCCTGGGGGTGAAAAGCAGAATCGTTTAATTCAGCTAATGAGGCAAATTAATGCTTGGAACTGAAGCCAAAGTTCTCCATCAACCTTTTTGGTGTCTCTTTGCTTTTGTATTATCCCCTTTTCAGACAGACGCGAACAGAAACCAGGCCAAGAAAAAGCGTCAGACTGTCTACAGCATAATCAGCATCCCTGTACTTATTTTACATCTGTGACCGGTCTGTTTGGGTGGTCGTGCCATCATGTTTTCTTATTTAGGTGCACAAACATGACACATGTTGGAAAATCTAATCAGGATTCAAGATAGACTTGTTTTCTATGTAAACACATGATTTTTTTATGGTAGACATATTCCAAACAGATCTCAGGTCCACTTACAGTACATCCCAAATGGTCTGAGAGCCCCTGCAGCAAACATCACACCGTGAGCTGGATTCACAGTGGACCAAAAGACGAATTCAGACAGTGTCCGCTGTTGAAAAGCGGAAGTGGATTACAAGGATAAAGAAGACAGAAGCACTTATTTAAAAACTGACAGGACAACATGTGCAGGAGCAAAAACCTGTGCTGGTGTGTGTGAATGCGTAGCAAGATGGAAATGTACATGTGGAAATCTGCTGTTTAGCTCTCAGCACTGTGCCAACGGTGTGACAGATTGCTGAAAGACAGGGCGGTGCAAATAAAACACTAATGATACTTTAATGGCTCATTAGCTTATGATGTGGGGAGCATTGTGTGCACACATGTAAAGACGTGAGCATGCCCCGAGAGAGTGCGTATGCGTGTTTGTGTGTGTGTGTGAGAGAAAGAGGAGAAAGAAAAGGATGAAATGCCTGCAGTAGGAGTGTGTTCCCAGGCTAACCTGACTAGGTGAGACTCTCTGGCACCAGCCTTGCAATGCAGCCTCAGGGGGGTGGGGAGCCGTACAGTGCTGTAGCATCCAAACTGAGTTATGCACACATACTCACACACACTACTATTTATTAAAAGCCGAGGGCCCTTCGGGTTGTTCTTTTCTTCTTTTCATATCTTGTCCTTTTCAAACCACCACATGGCAATTACGCTGAATACTGTTTTTTACATTTTGTAAGTGCATGTTTCACAGTCACCAAATAACACACTGGTGATGCTCTACATGACAACTCATTCAAGTCTGTGGGAAAGCTGAGACCCTTCTGTTTCGCTCCCTGTTACTGCGGTGTGATGCATTTAACACTCCGGTTAAAAGGTAACCTCCTGCTTGCTGCGGTGAGTCACAGGGTCAGGTCTCTTCATGTGTTTGACATTATTAGCAGAGCTACCATGTAATCCAGACTCAATCCTTGAGCCAATGAGACTTTATTGGGGGTAAAGGGTGATGGTTATGGAAGCTATTAGACAATAATGGAATAAACTCCATCCCTTTAACTTTTTCGGCCCCACGAGGATTGCCTCGCTCCACTGAAGTTCTTCATCACCAACTATCTAGGCGGAATATTTTTAAAAGAAGTCTCATAATCCATGTTCAGGGTTATGATTTCAAATGAATAATCTCAAAGAGTGCTTTCACAGTGTTAGGGAGAGGGGAAATCTATCCTTGAATATTTTCCATATCTTGTCATATTACAATCACAGAGTCCAGTTTAATTATGTGTGATTTTATGTGATGGACTAAGAAAAAGCAGTTGACAATGATACCAGGTTTTCAATCATGCAGGATATAGGTTTTCAGCATTCCCTAAATAAATAGGGAAACTGGAGGGTTGCTAGTTCAAGCCCAAGCTCTGACTGTGTCGGTTGTTGTTGACACTTCACCTGTTGCCTACTGGTGGTGGTCAGAGGGTCCCGCAGCCTCTTTCATGTGCCTCAGGGCAGCGGTGGCCACACTTTAGCTTACCAAAGTGAATGTGTGGGTGAATGACTGAATGTAGTGTAAAGTGCTTTGGGGTCCATACGGACTAAGTAAAAAGCTATACAAATACAGGCCATTTACCATAAATTCTTTCTATAAACACCATTTACTACTATGACACTACAAGTCTATTGGGGTTAGGTATGTATCTACACACGAGATTTATGAGAGAAAGATTATTTCCTCTTTACAAGATAGCTAAAGTCAGATTGATTGGAAAATCTTTGCGCACAACAAGTCCTTCCATGGATTCTAAACTGTATTTAGGTCTTGACTTTAGCTACACCATTCTAAATCACGAATATACATTGGAACTTTTTCAGCATCCTGCACATTTTCCTCTCGGGTTGTGCTGCTTTTCTTCAGCCACTTCCATCAATGCTGACAAGTTTCTCTGCCCTGCTGAAAAGAAATAGAGCTGCTTCCATGTTTTGTCGGATCTTGTGACAAACGCATTTCTGTCAAAAATGGCTTTTATCTTTTCACTCTTCCATGAAGGCCAAAGTGGAGCCAGTGAGAAAATTGACGAGTTGAAAGCTAGCAGGAGCTACATACCAGCGTTGTGCTTAACACAGCAAACAGAACACCCTCTCCTACTGCCCTTGGACTTTGACATGAACAGAACACACCTTCAGCTGAAGCTTTTAGGCATCAGAATGAAGGTAGCATGCACAATATAGATATTTTTTTGGCAATTTTTTTTTTAATATGCACAATTTTGTGTCGGTAATATCCAATTAAATGACATTTGAGGTTGTCGCTGTAACATGAAAAAATGTGGAAAATTTCAAGGGCCAAATATCCTTTAGCAAAGCCTGTGAAATGTGAAGATGAAAAAGATATAGCGGTCTATTCCATTTTATACTTTGCTCCGAGTGCACATTTAAGCATTTAAGTAGAAAGCTGTGTGACTTTGTGCAAAGAGAGCACAGTGGGTATGTTTCTCAGTCGACCATCACTGTAACAAATTACTCCATAAAAGAACAAAAACGCGTTGCATTCCTGCTGACGGCAAAGTCACATCAGAAATACTTAAAAGACTCGATTATGATGAATCATGTGTCTCCCAATATAAGAGTGTTATTATCCATCATTACCATCAAAGTTAGTTGCACTGATGACTGTTTGTTAAGAGACCATAATTACAAGGGAAGCAGGCAATGAGGCTTTGAAATGTCTTAGACTATATGATTGTTTTGAAATTTCAGCAAAGGTTGCCTGCACTCACTCAATCTGGTTCAAATATTCAGATTTTGTCTTGTGTCTTAATCTGCCAAAAATATATATAGTGGGGTGAACAAGTATTTGATACACTGCAGATTTTTGAAGTTCTCCCACTTACAAAGCGTGCAGAGGTCTTTAATTTGTATCAAAGGTACTCTTCAAATGTGAGGGACAGAATCTAAAACAAAAGTGCAGAAAATCACAATGGATTATTTTTAAATTCATAAGTTCCATTTTATTGCATGACATACGCATAGGATACATCAGACAGAAATTAATATTGCACACATTGGCGGTGGGATTTTGGCCCACTCCTCCATGCAGATCTTCTCCAGAATGTTTAGGTTTTGGGGCTGTTGCTCGGCAACAAGGACTTTCAGCTGTCTACAAAAAATGTCTATTAGATTCAGGTCTGGAGACTGGCTAGGCCACTTCAGGACCTTGAGATGCTTCATACGGAGCCACTCCTTAGTTGCTCTGGCTGTGTTTCAGGTCATGCTAGAAGACCCAGCCACAACCCATCTTCAATACTCTTACTGAGGGAAGGAGATTGTTGGCCAAGATCTCATGATATCTGGCCCCATCCATCGTCCCTTCAATACGGTGCAGTTGTCCGGTCCCCTTTACAGAAAAGAATCTCCAATTACGGATGTTTCCACCTACATGCTTTCATGCAGTCATGTTTTTGGACTGTGGGAGGAAGCCGGAGTACCCGGAGGGAACCCACGCATGCACGGGGAGAACATGGAAACTCCATGCCGAAAGACCCTGGGCCGGGATACGAGCCCACAACCTTCTTGCTGCAAGTCCACTGTGCAGCCCTAATTAAATTCAGTTTATTTATATAGCGCCATTTCACAACAAATGTCACCTCAAGGCACTTTACAAGAAAAGTTATTACAATACAATGTTTAATTTAGGAATTAGAGAATTACAGAAGATTGCGTCGGGACTTCTCAGCAATCCCTCACACTGAGCAAGCATGAAGTGACAGTGGAGAGGAAAAACTCCCTTTTAACAGGAAGAAACCTCCAGCAGAACCAGGCTCAGCATAAGCGGTCATCTGCCGTGACCGTCTGGGGTTTGGAGAAGGCAGCAGAGACACAGAAAGAGCAACAGAACTGATGCAGAAGCAGAAGTTGGTAGGAGCACCTACTGTAGGAAGAGACTAAGAGAAAACAGGTTAGCGTTTGAATTGACAACTCATCATGCAGTTGGGGAGAAGTAGGAGAGAAAGTAGGAACTGACTCTAATAATGTCCTCCAACAGCCTAGCCTAAAGCAGCATATCTACTAACATTAACCTGTCTCCTAGCTACTAGGAGACATAGCTACTAACACTCTCTACCTGGCTTACATTAATCTATATCTATCTAGCTACTCTACCTCTTCCTATCTCTTCCTAGCTTTTGACACTCCACCTGACTACTAACATTAACCTGTCTCTTCCTAGCTACCTGGTTGTACACATCCTTCTTTCTCCAAACACAGCGAGTGGAGTTTAGACCAAAAACCTCCCCTTTTGTCTCATCAGACCACATGACCTCCCTTTCCTCCTCTGGATCATCCAGATGGTCATTGGCTAACTTCAGACGGGCCTTGGCATGCGCTGGCTTGAGCAGGGGTGCCTTGCATGCACTGCAGGTTTTAATCCATGATGGCAGAGTGTGTTACTGATTGATTTCTTTGACACTGTGGTCCCAGCTCTATTTAGGTCATTGACCAGGTCCTGCCGTGTAGTTCTGGGTTTATCCGTCACTGTCCTCCTGATCATTGATGCCCAGCGATGAGAGGTCTTGGAATGTGCTCCACACCGAGGGAGTGTCTTGAATTTCTTCCATTTTTTAATTATTGCATCAGCAGTTGTTGCCTTCTCACCAACTATTTGCCTGTTGTCCTGTAGCCCATCCCAGCTTTGTGAAGCTCTACAATTTTATCCCTGATGTCTTTGCACAGCTCTCTGGTCATGGCCATTGTGGAGAGGTTGGAGTTTGTTTGAATGTGTGGGAAGGTGTCTTTTATACAGGTAATGAGTTCATACAGGTGCAGTTAATACAGGTAATGAGTGGAGAACATCGGGGGCTTTTTAAATAAGAACTAAGAGGTCTGTGGGAGCCTACATTCTTACTGGTTGATAGGTGATCAAATACTTATACCATGCAATAAAATTGAAATTAATTATTTAAAAATCATTCCCTGGGATTTTCTACATTTTTGTTTTAGATTCTGTCCCTCACAGTTCCAGAGTATGTTTGATACAAAATACATACCTCTACATGCTTTGCAAGTGGGAAAACTTCAAAAATCGGCAGTGTATTAAGTACTTGTTCTCCCCACTGTATACATATTCATACAAAAATGCCTAACAAATATATATATATATATATATATATATATATATATATATATATATATATATATATATATATATATATATATATATATATATATATATATATATGCCTGTCACTTTCTGATATCACCTGCAAAGACAACTGACATAAGTGAGAGCAGAAGTGTTTGGCCGGACCTGTGCTGGTCACTAGAAATCTGCGGTTGGGCGTTTTACTCTCTGAGAATGTGGTATTGAGGATAAGCTTCTCATTCTACTGGAACATGTTTTCTTTTCTCCATGTTTGGACACACAACAGACAAGTGGAGGTTAGAACAACACTCGATGAGGAGCCAAAAGACTTACCCAACAAGCAATTAGGAGCGGGGTCAAGTTGAGAAAACTAAGCCCCCTAATTCCTGCTTCAATGCCATGGGTGAGGTAAGGGCTGACTCAAGATCCTTTCCTTACTGAAAAAAAAACCCGAAAAAAAAACAACTAAATCACTAGAAAAGGGGAGAGGGAATCTGGTGACTGTTAAAGCAAGGCAGGGGTTTTGGCATGATTTGGTTCCAGGGTATCCCTAATGTTAAGGCCGTGGGGACTAGGGGTGCAGAGGGTACTACAGCACCCTGTTGTGAATAACAACTGGTATGCATGTTGAAAATTTTGCAAGCAAACAGAAGTAAAATAAAACAATTTTATTTAACTTTGAATTAAACACAAATAGAAATCCATACCATTATAAAAAGAAAAATATTTTTTCATTTATTTTTTTTTATTGCAACTGACCGAACCAAAGCTGGATCCAGCTAGAAAAATGACTTTACATAAGCTAGCAGGAGATGCAAAAAAGTACAGTGCTTAATGCAGTAGATACCTTGCCCCCTAACCATTGAAATGTCCAATATTCGCACGTGGGGTGGAGGGCTGGCCGGCATCAACACTTCCTTGCTGTTCCAACACCAACTCGCCATGGAGCTGTGGCAGATATTGGGCTTGTTTTATTTTCCACAGCCACAGGATGGCTGAAGTAAGCAATTGTGCTAAAACTGGAGAAATGTGTTCTCTCTATTTTATATTCATCAGAACTATAGATGCAGAATTTTGCATCAACTGAACATTGATGTAGACTTTAAAAGTAGACTTCCTGAAACTAAAAAAAGTAACAAAAGCATAGACTAGTTTTGGGAGCAATAAAAACTGGACATCAAGAACCTATGTTTCCTCATGGGACCGCAGTGCATGCTGCCCAGATGAGTGAGTGAGCGAGTGATGTTCAGGAGTCGAGGAGAGAGGTGACTGACACAGCTGTTCCACACAGCAACAGAGAAGGAATGAAGAAGTGAAAAAGCTTAACTCCAGAACAACTTTTGTTAAAAGATTTTTGTAACTTTGCTGGGTTCCCAAAGGCAGTTTATAACTTTCATGAAGTAGAGTTTGATCGGGAGATTATTCAATCATTCTGCAGTAATATTAACGTTTTCAATCATGTGCTCTTATGTTTGTTCTGTTTATGTACTGTGGCTCTGTTAGGTCGGTAATTTAAATAGTAGGCTGTTGACAGAGAAATGTTAACGTTTGGTTAAAAAGGTTCAAACATGGCCCTTGTCATTTATTAACTTAATTTATAAACTCTCCACAAGGATTTGGGCATCGTAGAACATTACTTAAAATCATTTGTTGTCCAAGAGGGCATGATGACGACATTGATATTGTAAATAAAAAATTTGGGTACAAAATCCCCATAACGGTAAAAAAAACTGTGAAGTTCTTTAGCAAACCAAGTGTTTTGGCCTGGCTCTGTGGCACAAACAATGAAAAATCACAGAGATGCACATACAAGGGCCTCCTTTTCTGCTCCACCTGAGTGAGACGGTGAAAAGAGACAAGGGGAGGATCACAGCAGAGCAAACATGCTCTAGGTTCTGTAACGTTACGTCAATACTTAGTATTGAGGGGTGGGGTGCAGAGGGACATCACTCATATGAAGTGAACAGCTGAAAACTCAAAATGACTTGTCTAGTATTAATTCTTTACTCACACATGTCATATCAATTTATATTTAAGGTGTGAGATTAAAACATATTGAGACATTCCAGCAACAGAAAAAAAAATGGTGGGATATTTAAATATTCAGTTATATAACAGTTCTGATCTAAATCTAACCTTATTCCTTTCATGGATTATGTCATCGATATAATTTGTTATTTCAGGGAGGTTTTTGAAAAATGAGTCAGTTTGTATGATCTTGTATGAGTCATTTCTTGCAAGTCTTCTTTCTCTCTCTGTCTTCCTGTCAAGCTCCTAATAAATAAAGACCACTACTGTCACCAAATCATTAAAAAATACACATTCAATCTTTTGAGTGATTCTTAGCAAGGATAGATAAACTAGACCTAACTTCCTTATGGAGCTGTAAATCTCCTCTCTGGTATAAAATGGTGAAGGGTTGAGATGATCAGCATCTGTTTTCTCCATTATTTCTTCCTCACAGCTGGATGTTGTAACGTTTACCATGTGTCAGGAAAAAACACAAAGCATCTTGATTATAATTAGTCAGCTTGTAATGAACTAATTGGTGATTTTTACAACCTTTCCTCTCCAATAAATTACCGAACATTTGGGATGTTACGCTTGGTGATTAAAAATTTTCACATTCTCTGTTTTATGATAGCACAAATGAAAACATTATGTTTCAAAATGTAACTGAATAGTGTTTTTTTAACCACTCAATTGTGCTGCTTAGAGAAATAGTTTTTTTAATTTAATTTAAGACATTTTTAAGAGCAATTTCTTATCTTTGCGAGGCACCGATTGTAGGTAGTTATAGCCCCCAAAAAAGCAGCACTTAACATTGACTGAAATAAAGTATCGTCTCTTATATTGTGTTTTTGTCGTTAAGTGTTCATAAAAACAGACTGGTGATGAAAAAAACATATTTCATTTTTAAGCTAAATGTCCCTTTTGATGGTGGAGCTGCAGAATGTGCACTCTGTCCTTGAGCCAAATGAGTTCATGTGAGCACTAGTAAAGAAAAAAACAGAAAACGGCAGAGATGTTTTCATAGCCACAGCAGGCCTGTGCAGTTGACCTTCGCCATGGCTTTCATGTGGTGCAGTTCTAAGCCTCACCTCAAACCCACAACATGTTCCTAAATCAACCACTTAGGACGGACGCAGCTACAATTATTATATTTGAAGCGATTCATGGGTCAACAGTATAATTTGCGTTCGATGTTGTTGCTTTATTCCCCCCCCCCATTTTTAAAATTGTCTGTTGATCCATTTGTGACTTTCTTCCTTAAATTCGTTTTAGACAATTATATCAAAAACATATTTTCCTAAAGAAAATAAGAATAAAAGAATAAAGCAAGAATTGAAAAGCAATGAAACCATTTCCAAGAAAAATATTTCAATTATTGCCCTCTTAGTTAATAAATATTGCTGTATTTCATGAGGCCCTAGGCGGTGTTTGAAAGTGAGGGCCAGGCTCTGTGTTTGGACATACCTCTGTGTAACTGCAGTGTCGGTGGATGGAGTGGAGGAGTCTGCATTAGACTGGACTCAGAGGCCCTGCGGAGAAATGAGGCCTTCATTAGAAAAAAATTGGAAATAGTCTTCCGTCTTATAAAAAGCCATTAAAGTTTATTGATGAGACTAATGTGTATGTTTAGCGTAAATTAGAGGGAGGGGGAGATGCCATGCTTTGAGGGAGAGGGTGATGAAAGGTTCGCATTAATGAACATGGTGGATGAACTTCTGTTTTCCATTTGGACAAACCGCTTCCTTTCAGCCCAATGCACAGAACCACAAAAAGACATGAACACACATTTAGTACCTGCTTAAAAATACTGTATATTCTACAAACTGACAGTTTCTCTACAGCACACTCAGACAAAGACTCTCAACCCTGTCTCCCTCACAACAACATACACATGTGAGTCATATACTAACCAGAGTAGGCCTGGCGCCTGGGGAAAGCAGCCTGAAATTGCCCCAAAGAAACCAAATCCACTTTATCAAACTGCCCGATGTCACTACCAATCCTCCTCCTGAATATAGCTTTCACCAGGCAGTAGCAAAGAGGAAACACTGATTCTCAAGAAGACAACAGGAGAGAAAGTGACACAGCAAGAAGGGAAAGCGTTTTTAAAAAGCCGGGCATACATTTATGACACATGCATAATCTTTCATTATATTTCTTTAATTTCAAAACAAGCCACTTTTAAAACCATATGTTATAGCTATGAAAATGTGTGTGAAGCCAAACTATAAAACAACAAACAAACAATAATTTGACCTCTCTATACCAATACTCTCAAAGCTAAATTAATTTATTTTTAGATTTGATTTACCTCCCATCTAGAACCCTAAACCCAAAGCTGGAGCCAAAATGATTTTCAAATATGCATACTTGAGATGAATGTTCTTGTGGTGCTCATCATTTTACTCAATGTAAAATTTGTCCTCAGTTTCAGTTGCATTAAATCAAACCAAACTTAAGATTTCTGAATGGCTTTTTTATTTGTAAATGCACAACTGAAAAGCAGAAAAAGCCTGCAGCAATGAAAAGTTTCTATTGTAGGCTGCTTGTTGGTACCACCTTAAAAAGGAATGGTTACATAGAAATAAAAAAGATATTGATGATTTTTTAAGCAGGCTGAGAATACATTGTCTGGCTTGACTGCCCTTAGCCGTAGCATTTGGTTTATATGGAATCTGGATTGCATTTGATCACCTGTTATTAAAAATCTAAAATGAATATCCTGATCAAACCTGAACTGGTTTGTTATTCTAAATAAGGAATTATTAAAGCACAGTTTGATTCTTTACAGCTTACTATGTGTCCTTGTTTTCTTATAATGTTGCATGTATCTTAAAACCTTTTTTGATTTCCTCTAAGGCTACTTCTAGCAGTTGCTTTTGGAAGGCTACTGCCATTGTACCAGGCCTCGACTCATCTCCTAACAGGTGGCGGGCCCCCGTGGAGGCGGTCTCCTGTTGTCCTTTAGGCTGTGCGTGGCCAAGCTACAGCGGACAAGGCTCCACCACCAGGTTCTCGGTTGCAAGACCCCCCACCCAGTCCAGGTCTGGTTCCTGAAGGATAAATAGGATTTCCGATTGCAGTCAAGGTTTGCCTAATAATGTGGTCAGATCTCATTGAGAACTTTAAAACAAGAGGACTCGGTTGAATTGATTCAGGAATATGATCAGGATACTTCCTGGGCACCTCCACTTGGAGGTCTTCCTGGAAATTTCAACTGAAAAGAGACCCTGGGAAAGTCCAAATAAAGATGAAGTGAGTTGATTTCTTCAGGCCTAGAAACAACTTGGGAGAGGGATTTCTAAAAATGTTTCTCCTTGAGCTCGCTTTGCCTGAAAACCCCCCCAAAAGAAATACAGAAAGACAACGAATGGATGGATAGAAGGATGGGTTTTTTTTCTGACTGAAAGTAAATAGGTGTGATTTTCCAAACTCAAATTTGAAATTGGAAGCTCCTTACCAGAAAGTTCCTCATCAAAACTAGAATACCAGTGCAAAAATGTTGGTTAGTTTTGAATGCTGTAATATCAATAAAGATTTTCCCACTCATAGGGTATAAAGTAAATAAAGAGATTAGTTTTTTTCAGAATT
This sequence comes from Apricaphanius iberus, assembly GCA_028564705.1. NCBI lineage: Eukaryota > Metazoa > Chordata > Actinopteri > Cyprinodontiformes > Aphaniidae > Apricaphanius > Apricaphanius iberus. The sequence goes on along the minus strand of JAPXFQ010000846.1, from coordinate 300,336 downwards.
GGTCCTGCCATGTAATTTCCTATCAGAAACCCATTTTTGTTATAATGAAAATAGTTCAAAATCTAAATCTGCCACTCTAGACTTTGGACATTAACATCTTCATTTCAAATATTTTATTACAGAAAAAAATAATACACAAAACCATAAGCAATCCTTTCACATGTCTGGCTTTTCTGACCCATGACCACTGATGCAAACACTCTAACCTAGGAGGTGGAAGCAAGGTCGATGAAGTTTGTTTGCAGACTGTGAAAGGAAAACATATGAGTACAGTCCTCATATAATCTCAGTGCAAACATGGAGCTTCAACAGTCGCCAGAGCTAATTTAAGTTACAATACTCCTGAAAGAAGTTCTTAGTGTGTGTGTGTGTGTATAGATCTAAAATTTAATCATTTTAACTGTATTGAACAAGAAAAAATGAATTATTCTGTATAAACAATTATGTGTATAATTATTTTTTTTCTTTTACACAGCATTTCCATTTGGTCAGTTTAAAAGACATAATTTCAATTCATTTGTAATCTTATGCGATGCAGTATTTTGTTTTTGCAATCTAAATAAGGCATGCACAGAAATGAACCTTCCAAAAAGGTAGATTTGTGTTCATAACAACACGACCGTGGTTGCTTAGGATGCCAAGCAAAGCAAACACTTTTCAAAGTCTAACAGCTCCCTTAACGGCTCGAGTGCCTGCTCAGATTGAACAGGAAGTGAGAGGTAATTTGCCGTGAGCTCTGTCCAGCTTCAGAGCTCCCAGACATTGTGTCGTCCAATTAGAAGTGGAGTCGCATGCTTACAGAGACACGGAGCCAGCGGGTCACAAAGTTGAAACAGATTCCTGCCGTCCCCAGACAGATGTTGATTGAGTTCCTGGTAATCTGTTTGCTAAAATCACTCGTTCCTCATTTTACTGCCCTTTTTTTTATTTTGAATCCATGTGTTTTATATAAATCTCAACAATCAACTGCAAACAGAAGAGCCGGAAAAAAAGACAAATATCGTTTAAGAGCAAAATACTTTGTCATGGGTACTTTGAGAAATGGAAATGGGAAATAGGGACATGCCATAGGAACAATATGGTTTAAATCAAGTCAGCCTTATTTTACCATTATGTCACTAATTGCATTTCTTGCTTTTCCATTCTGAATATAGATGTTTTCTTCAGTGGTAGAGAGACATTTTAACGCATTTTCATGCCATAATTAATTAGTTCCACTTAATAGCCTGGAAAGGGCCTCTGATTGTACTAAAAACATGCTATCTTTTCCCCATCATACCCAGACACAATCAATTACTGTTTGGTCTTTTCAAAAGGTTTGGAGTTTAGAATGTTACAGAGCTAGAAATCAGTTCAAACTATCATTTTTTTTCCTAATTGTTTTTTACATGTGTTTAATATGACATAATTTAAGAAGGTAGAAAACTTTTCAAGCTTTAGTTTTGACATTTTGAGTTTTTCTGATGGATGCCTTCAGAAAGTCTGCAGAACAGAGATCTTATTCTGTTGAAAGATTTGAAAATAGGGAAATGAAATCTAACGTTGATCAGCTCTTTAACCATTGTCCTTCCTCCAACTACTTGTATGTAACTTCAGCCTGTCACAGTTACTGTTTTACTACTCAAAAATCATGTATAAGCACAGATGGTGATCCCAGCTTTATCTCAGAAGGAAAAGCAAAACTCTGGGTTCAAAGAGAAAACACCTTACTTAAAACTGGAAAGTTACCTCACTCATTTGGCAGGAATGTACAACTTTTTTTCTAAATGTCCAAATGCCACTAACTCTGCATATCTTTTACCTCAGAAGTCAGAGGTCTGATTTGGGAATGATGTCACATACATTTTCATTTTGTTCAAAATGCAAGTAGTCAACAATAAGGTGCTCAGAGACCAGGGAAACCTCTATAAGCAATGCGGGCTAATTGAGATGTATTCCCCAGAATCTATGCCTTTAATCACAACAGGAATATTCTCAATGCCAGTGCTTGGACAGTACTGCTGGGATTATTAATTGATGTAGTTCCAAGAAGTGCAAATGAAAAGTTTATTCCAGTAGTTATCCTTTATAACCACAAATTTAAAGGAATAGCTTAGGATATTTGCAATGAGGTTATAATGAAAGATTCTAAGCAGGAAACCTATTACTTGCAGTAGTTAATTATTGTGGCACCTTTATTTAGTATATGGCCCTGTAATAATTATCATAGATAATTTTGAAAGGAGGTGTTTTCTGCTCTGCCTAGATGAAAAAGTGCTTTGGTGAGAAAATGTACGTTTTTATAAACTGTTTCCATGGCACAGAGTTTTAAAAATATATTTTCTTGTTTTTACATGAGGACAAAATATTAGGGAAAGATCACTGTAAAAAACTAAAAAAATTAAAAATTAAACACCAATATAAAGGTCCACTTTGAGCATTGCCCTTATTCATATCTTGTTCCAGAAATGACAATGCTGGAGCTGTCTCCTCATCTTTCTCACTTTGTCCTGCCTTTTTTCCTTTACACTTCAAATTTAATCTGAAGAAGTTAATAAGAGGAAAAGAAAATTCTAAACACACCAAACAGAAATAGTACAACCGTTTCAGGAAAATCTTTAACCCTTCAATGGGGAGCCTAAGTCACGCCCATCTACTTCCGGCCCATGGGTCCCCTACTGCCCCATGGAGCAACCAAAATTATTTTCTGATCCCGTTTGAAATGCGCCAAGGATGGAATACATGATGTCTGTGAATTTTAAAGACACTTTTTTTCTGCACAGAATGCATTTCTGTTTGACCAGTGGAAAAAGTTATTTCGGGTATTGTGTGGAAACAATTAGCAGACTAAAACTGAAGTTTAGTGAGCTCAGCATCCTTCCTCCAAGATGAAGGAAGGACCATTAAATGTGGAGAAAAAAAACCCATCTGGCCATCTGGAAAGTGGCAGCAATGCTGGGCGAGAAATAGCTGTTTAGGTGAGATACAAGGTATCTGTGAGTACTTTAAGTGCTACCTAGTGCTAGCTTGTGTTCGCTTCTTGCCGTCATATATGGAACTTCTGATTTGTAGGTATTTTAATAGCTAATTTTTACAGTCAAATAAATGACAAATCATTTGAAAAACAGTTGAAACATACATTTTTACTTATCATTTAAATTGAGGTACATTAAATCTGTGATTCAGGATGTAAGGCAAATACCAGAAATGAACTTTAATCACACACTTAACTTCCATTTTTTATTTTTTTCAGCTAGGGAACCCACAGGCCAACAGGAAGGGAAGGGGACTTGGCTCTTCTTTTGAATACAACTGTAGTTAATGATGTTAGCGCCACCTTCTGATGTGGGACGTTTTACCGTTTTCTGTGACAATCCTGAAGACACATGGAAAAAGAGCCATATAAAATAAATATTTGGAGTTGTGTAGCTGAGGCCTTAAAGGGCAAGTTTTTTGTTTTTTTTACCTGGACTTTATTTTTAGTTTTTATTATGTTCATTTAATCACCCAGACAGGTTTGGAGTCACTTGGAGTCACTAGGCAGTGTCTGGAATGGGAGCGTAGAATTAAAAAGAGCAGCTGAATTGTAGGTAGGTAATTTATAAGAAGGGGCTTACTGGTAATGTGAAGAGTGGAGACTTGGGTGGAAATCCCACAAGATTCGTAGTTCAGTGTGGGTGAAAGATGGCTTGGGTATGAATCCAGCTCCCCAGGTGCAAGAACTTGGCACAGCGGGCAGGCAGGTATGTTGGAGGTGGACACCAAGCAGCAAATATGATACTTGACAGGCAGAGGTATTTTCTGAGGAGACCTGGCTGGTCTGAACAGGGAACAGGCAATGAGGAGACAAACTCAGAGAAAAAGAAACAAGGAAATATGGCTTGACATCAAACATTGTTTGACCATCAGGCACCAAATGATCAACCTGCAGCCTCTTTTAAACTTCAGGTGGAAATCTGCGGGATTGTCCTCATGTGCGCTGATCAGCTGGGTGCCTGCCTGCAAAGCTGTACTCAGGGAGAAGATGACAAAAATCACAGAATCTGACACAACACTACATTGTTAACATTTAAACGTACCTTATGCTTGCATTAAGCAGTTATTTACATAGATGTCAATGATTTTTTTTAAATGGAATATGGAGATAGTGATTTTTCTGTGAGAAACATGTAGTGAAAAGTTAAATGTATAGTATTTCCGGTAAGAATAACTATCTAACAGAAATGAAAGGCAGTGTAAAAATGTATAAAATAGAGTGTAAGTAGGTGTTTCATGTTTCAAAGTATTTCATCCACCAACGCAAAACGCCCCGTGTCGAGGTCAACAATCCTGTTCATAACTTTTATGGACAAGATTTCTAGGTGCAGACAAGGTGTTGAGGGGATCCATTTTGGTGGCCTCAGGATCAGGTCTCTGCTTTTTGAAGATGATGTGGTCCTGTTGGCTTCAACAGAACACGATCTACAGCTTTCTGAGCTGTTCTCAGTTGAGTGTGAAGTGGCTGGGATGAGGATCAGCACCTCCAAATTTGAGACCCTGGTCTTGAGCTGGAAAAGGGTAGAGTTTCTTGTGGGATGAGATCCTTCCTCAAGTGGAGCGGGAGATCGATAGGCAGATTGGTAAGGCGTCTGCAGTTATGCGGGCCTCTACCTGTCTGTCGTGGTAAAGAGAGAACTAAGCCAAAAGGCAAAACTCTTGATTTACTGGTTGATCTACATTCCTATCCTCATCTATGGTTGCAACCTCTGGGTGGTGACCAAAAGAAGATCACACATACAAGCGGCTGAAATAAGTTTCTTCCACAGAGTGTCTGGGCTGTCCCTCTGAGATAGGGTGAGAAGGAGAAGCTCCTCCACATTGAGAGGAGGCAGTTCAGGTGACTCTGGCATCTGGTCAGAATGCCTCCTGGACGCTTCACTGGTAAGGTGTTCCAGACACATCCCACTGGGGACCAGGGGAAGATCCAGGACATGCTGGCGGAACTACTTCTCTTGCTTGGCCTGGGAACCCCTTAGGATTCCTCCTGAGGAGCTGGCCCAAGGGGCTCGGGAGAGGGAAGCCTGGGTCTCTATGCTTAAGCTGCTGCCCAATCCTGGATAAGCAGAAGAAGATGGTTGGATGGATGGATGGATGGATGGATGGATGGAGTTTAGTTAAATCTTTATAATACTAGTTTAAGCTTTTAAAACTGTTTTTATCATTAAAGTACTCTGGCAGGAAAGAATCAATAATCTCAGTGTGAGCTCAGAATGCACAATAAGTTGTTTTTCAAACATAGCTGTGGACATCTTTAAGAATGATGTGAGAACACATCACAGCACAAATGTTGGTGCCTGACTCACTCATTTTTTCAATCAAGGTCAATTTTCGAGCTTTTGGCACATCCACATTGGCTTCCGCTTTCTGGGCTGGAGGCCGCTGGTTAAACTTATCTGCTGTATGTGTGCCAAGCTGTCCAACAGCTGCCTGTGGCTTGCACACCAGAATGACACACAATCACACAGAGACTCTGACTATTCAGACAACAACAGTTGATTCATGCAATTTTCCCATCGTACACAGGAAGCAGTTCTCAGGATTCCCATATTCCCAGGATGCCATGGGTAGCGTGGTCTTTCCTTACCACCTCTTCATCTTTATCTTCATCCCCTTCTCTCCCTTGTTTGTTTGTTTCCCTGATGTTTTTATTTAAGGCATCAAAAGACACCCCCCACTTGCTCCCTCCCTTGTGACATCCCCTCAAAGCCCCAGAGCAGTCAGAATGATTTGTAAACTTCAAAAGACTAAGAGCCCCAGCCTGGTCTCCTCTGCTCATTTAGGTAATTCAATAAGCCAGGGGGGACAAGCGCAGCGGCACACTGCTTCCCCTCCTGCCCTCTGTACCCTCACTCTTCCGAATGGAGCCTCTGTGGACTATCTAGCACACATGTCAGTCTGTAACGCAGAACGACTTCACTAGAGAAGGATCCAGTAAAGGAAGACGTCATGCTGTATTTGTTTAAAAAAAAAAATCAAATTTAAGTGTGTTTAGATTTGCAGCCAGGCGATCCTCAATTCTGCTTTCTTTGCCTGCTTCTCTACTTTTTTTTCCGTTGAAAGCAGCGTGCATGATAGTTCATTCTTCCCTTAAGCGCTTTTATTCTTACATCACAACAAAAGAATATGAATTAGGCCCCATATTAATGTTTGTGTTTGATCTGACAACCTTATGAAGCAAAAGTGGTCCAACAGAGAGACCCTGGGGAATTGCTCTGTGCCGCTGTCACATCTCTGGCTCTTCACGGCAAATGCTTTATCAGACAGATCAATGTCTGCATGTGACGGTTCAACAAGGCACCAGTGCCATTAACGAAATCAGCCCCCCAACGACTTTCCACTGCTTGTCGAGACAGAGGTGGCGGCAGGTTTATGCAGGCACCACCACAATGGGACCAGGCCTGTAAACGCTGTGAGAGCATAAATCTCTATCTTTATCAAAACCACACAGAGGCATTGATGGCCACTCCCCACTGTGGGCTCCCCAAAACCACCAAATCTGCATCTGATAAGCTAGGCTGCTCCACTTCGCTGGTCCACATCATAGACAGATCATAATGCTGTAGCTTGGAATAAAAAAAACCCCCAAAAAACAAAAAACAATCCATAGAAAATTTGTTGAAATTGCATGACAGGTTGCAGCCCATGTCGAAACACAAAACACAGTCTTTAGACCTCAGTGAATCAGTTTATTGTAAATAGCAATTAAATAAATTTGCAGAGAAAGGTTGTGGCTGCCATGACTGGAACAAAGAGTCTTTTGTCTTCCAAAAAACATTTGTTTTCAAGGTTTTAAAAAAGAAAGTGACACTTCGATCTGCAAATCAATGCCTCAGTTTTTAAGTTTTGAAAAATCTTTTTCCAAAACTTGAGCTCACTACATGGTTTCGGACAAGCAGCAAACTTTATTTAAACAATGGTTTTCCTTTCTCCATTCTCCCTTAAATGTCAGATTTATGAAGGGCATATGTAATACTTGTCCTGTAAACAAGTTCTTCCACTTGAGTTTTACAGCTTCCGCAGAGTTACCATGGGTTCAGATGCAGAGCCCTGTCTAGGTAGATTTGCGCTTGTGTCACACTCTTTCCATTTTCTGACGGAACAGCGATCCGTGAGATGTTCTAAGCTTCAGATACTGTTTTATAACCCAACCCCAACTCTAAATTTCTTCACAACTTTATCCCTTATCTGTTTGCTTTACTTTGTCTTCGTGATGCTGTTTGTTCAATGATGTTCTCTAACAAGTGCACGGTAATATTTTCGTTGAGAATGAAATAAAATGAGGTTGACTCCACTTAATCAGGTGATGTCTAATTGGTTGCAAAATATGTTATTACCTGAAAATGTAGGGATAAAGAAAACATATTGTTGTGTTTTTAGTTCATTATAGTCCAAGAGTGGTGTCCATCATTTTACCATATTGTTCATTTGTTCAATTCGGTTATTGTTCATTCTTCCCCTCTTTCTTCCATCCTTTGTCTCCCTACCTTTTTTACTCCGTTCTTTTGTTTTGCCCTCACATTGTTGCTTCATCATTTTTTCTTTCTGGCAGATTCCTGCCATTGATTCTTCCATCCTTTATTCCTTTATTTCTTTCAGTCTCTGTTATTTTTTTAATGTTCAAAATTGAAAGCCGGTTTCCTGTAAAAATAAATGGATTGTGACCACTTGTATTTATAAATAAGATAATGATAAAATTGCATAATAAAAGGACAGGATGCTTTTGAGAAGCCAATAAGTTTGAAATCAGAAATTTGTTGGATCCTTGAATTCACAATTATTTAGTACTTCGTGTTGGATATTATATACATTTACATTAGAATTCCTCAAAGTTTGCAGCAGTGATGTGTTAAACCGTGCAAAGTTTCACATGGTATGAATACTCTTACAGAACCCTGAAGTCTCCCTAACTTGTCGTCTCTGACTCCCCCTGCCTAAGCCCACCTTCTAAGGAGGCAGTAAATGGTCCATTTTATCTCTTCTCTTTCAGCCATGACTGCAAGAGCACCAGATAGCAATCTGGAAAAACATAACAAAAAAAACAAGAAAAAAAGGAATAAAAACATTTTAATAGCCTCCACAACTCGTTTTACAGTTGCTCAAAAACTGTTCAAAGGAAAGCATGTTTGAGATGAAATTGCAGAGCTTCTTCCGGAGGAAGGAAACGTTGACTATCTTCTTCATCGTTAATGCTCAAACTCATAAGGGTTGAGCGGCCTGCTGGCACTGCCCACATTGCCACAGCCAAGGCTGCGAGCAGGCTGCCAGTGGATGGTTTGCTCTGAAGCAAAAGCAGCTCACAGAGAGTATTTAGATTGTGCAGTTTAAATATTTGCAATGCCCCGACACAGCAGCTGCCACCCAGAGCTGCCGAGTCGAAGACTGCCTGTAATTGATTTAATTATCAGTAATTACCCACCGGCTCTGTGTACGTTCTGTAGTCCCATAGCAGGCAGGGAGGGGCGTGGCGGCATGAAAGCTAATGATGTGTTCCCATCTTAATTAATGCTGTGGTCCTATCTGGTTAAAGCACAGCCGTACAAACACATGTAGATTTAATTTTGTGGTTACTGGCAGAGATCAACCCTGAGGGCAATGGTCTTTTATGGGGTGACATGAATTGAAGAACCAATGCCACTTTTTTGTAGCAGAACTAAACACTTAATATAAAAAAAGTAACAAATCTAATGTTGAAATTGTCCACTGCGTTTACATAAACTCCTGAGTTTGGTGGTAGACTGTTGTGTGGGGGTGGGGGTGGGGGGCTCTATTAAAAGGCTCGAGTTCTAGCCTGTAAATGTCATGTTTGGTCAAAGATTTCCGTTTTTGCCTTCTAATTGGTGTCAGGGGAATTTGGGCTTTTGAAAGGAGAGAATGAAAAAAAGCAAGAGAGGAAAGCAGGCAGGGGAGGACTGGGGGTTGCATGGGGGGGGAGGGTGGTGTGGTATCTTAAGCTCATAAAACTGCAGAGTTGCATTGAACCCAAACTGAGTTTTAATGGTTCCAGCTTCAAGAAAGCATGGCTCGGGTCGCTGAGAAGCGAAAAAGGTGTTGCACTCGAATAATAATTCCCCCCTTTGATTTGACAACACAAGAAAAATATTGTGTCAACACATAAAACAGGGTACTGGTGATCATAAACTACATCTACTGTTCAGGATTGTGGAGTGGGAGGTGTTGCTGACATGAGAACGTCAGTGTGGGAATGAAGAAAAGCTGGGTCAGGTTTTAGATCTGTAGGTAAGAATAAATAAGTTTTCAGCTACTCAACAGACTCCTTATGTTAGAGCTTCAAAGGTGACAGTGAGTTGTTGTCATAACTTCCACTTGTGAATCTGAAGGCATTTTTCTTTCACACTGTGTGCACAAACACCCCCATGTCTCCCATGGCTCTTTGCCCCCCCCCACTAGGTCTCAGTCTCGTCAGCGAGTGGGTTACTCCACTGTTTACAATATTTCAAATTCCCTCTCAAGTGTTTGGTTTGGCAGGTTGTTCGGCCTTTTCCCTTGCAATTACAGGCTTGCTGGGTTTCTCAAATGGGGCTTTTGAAGAAATAACACTTTTCTCCCTAAGTTGAAAGGTGGTGGTGGTGGTGGGGGCTTTGGCCAGAAGCTCATACAGTCAATCACACTGTCTGACGCACTTGGCTACTAAAATATCCTTGAGTCTTGCAATAGTGGAGTCATAGAGGTATATGCAGACTTTTTGCCCCTCGGTTTGGTTGGTCTTCAACTGAGTCGCAAAAATGTATAGATTTGATGTGAAGACTGTGAAATGTTTTTAATTTTTTAATTTGTAGCAAAAATACTAGTGGTGTGCCAAAATAGATTTAATTTCCTCTTGTCCCATTTTTGTTAGAATGAACATGTAAAAAAAAATGAAACAATGCTTAGATGTTAAATTTGCATTTTCAATTCACAACTGTGGCAAATTATGTATCTGCTATTTTCTATCATAGAGAGGTTTTGTTTTTCTGTCTTTTATTTGCTATGATAAACCTGCAGAATCATAGAAAATTTAGAGAAGAAGCCACTGCAAACAATGTTGTGGATGCCCAAGGATGCAAGTATTTGGCTATGAATAGTTATGAAGGATTGGTTATGGCAATCAATAAGATTTATATATTATGGAAAATTATTATTTACGGGTCACCACCTGACAAGTCAGGAACTATATTAATAGCCAAATATTTCAGTCTCATTTATTGTTTACTATCTACCCGGGTAAGGCTGAGATAATAAACACAAATTGAAGACGTTCTTTTAACAGTACCTTATTACGTATGTATGTATGTATGTATGTATGTATGTATGTATGTATGTATGTAGAATAAACTTGACAAACGGCTTTCAAAATACAAGCATTTATTTACAAAACAAATTTATAGGAACAAGGCAAACATTTTAATCAAGCTAGTATACACACCACTATTTAGGCAGAATGAATAACTACCAAAAATAAAAAACACAATGAATGGATAAATATGCAATAAAACAGAAACTTTAACTTCTGATGTCACAGTTATGTACAAATCTGGATGGTTAAAGGCCAGGGCTTATATTGTAGTGCTGAAATGAAAGCTAAATTAGTTTATTTGTTGTGATTAATATAAACTAATTAGCACCATTGATTTACTTCTAAACCAATGAACAATGCAATAAAAAATAAAACATTTTTTGCATATAGTAATGTTTTCCCTTACCAAAAAGCAGTATATCTTCAGTATATTTCCTAGAGTAAACTTTTATTCTCTTATTATATACTAGCAGTTACTAACCAGAATACTTCTTTGTACTAAATTGGCCCACTTAAGTTTATAAAATTACACTTTGAAGTACACTTAAAGTAATGTTCCAGATATGCTTTTAGTTTACTTGTAATGAACTTTAAGTCTACTTTTAGTTAATTAATGAAAAAACACTTTAATGTATACTTAGAGTAAAACTTGGTATAGTTTTAGTTTACTACCATTAAACTTCTATTGCCCATTTTAGTTTACAAAAGGTACGCTGTGAAGTATACTGAATTTACTTTTTTGGTTTTCTGTTACTACTGCATATACATTTCTACTTATAGTTTTCCATATTTAATGCTAAGTATAAAAAATGTGCCACACATAGATTGACATATTTTATTTGGCTCCAAAGATTTCCAGTGAAATATAACCGTATCTAATCTTGTCACTGCAGCATAAAGAACAGTTGACTGAAACAGAACTGTGTAAGTGTAAACTGTCTGAAATACAATGTACTATTAATACACAACTACTGAACTATAACTGTCAAAAGTTTAAATAAGTATGATCAAAGTATAATTAGACATTTAGTCTATTTTTTAGTGAAAGTCAAGTGTAAATAATATAAATTTCACAAAGTACATCTCCCAATAAGTACATTAAGAGTAAACTAAAAGTAAACTCTCTGACTTTTAGTTTAAAGTTAGTACACTTAGGCCCTGTCCACACGTAGCCGGGTATCTCACAAAACTGAGATATTTTTCTAAGGTTTGGCCTGTTATCCACACATAGCCGGAGGTTTTCGGCACCAAAAACGAAGCTTTTTAAAAACTCCGGCCAAAGTGGAGATTTGCGTTTTCTCCGTTTTCAGTATCTGCGTGTGGACAGTGAAGACGGAGTTTTAAGAGCCGTAACGCCACTCTCCGCAACAAAAAATGCTCCAACACCACATGTGCGACCTGCGTTTACTCTTGAAAACAGCATTTATTTCCTCAGCGCTGTGTTGGTATCATCCATAAAGTGCGTCTTGTTTGTCTGCTTTTATAAGCTGTATGACTGTTGCGTGTTGAAGATAGAGGATATAAAGTTTCTCTCGGCGGATAGGACTGGGGAGAACTACTGCGCCCTACAGGTTTGCCACGTCTATGAATGTGCTGAAAAACGCATTTATCCGGTGACGTGTGGAAGGAGATTTTTTGTGTGGACATGGCCATAAGGCATACTTGCATCTTCTACTTTTTGGTAAGGGGTTGTTTAAAATTACTCTGGATTAAAAGTCACTAACCCTTGGTATAGATTAATCACGGGCAGTAAACAATCTAATTCAGTATTTGATGCATTAAGGTGGGTTCAAACACAGCTAATAAGATTATGTGTTGAAATTACTTTAAACCGATCTCTGTTTGAACACTGGCAATAGCAATCTTTGTTTAAGAAATGCATGCTTAAACCAAACACGTGGGCTAATCTTAGCATGTAGCTCACAGGTAACCACGCTGGATAGCACAAAACTACTCTGGTTCATTTATCAACATTAAACAAAGAAAAGAGAACTCCTTTCGGACTGAGTAACTCACCTTGTAGGAGTAAGAACAACTCTTAGTTGGAAACTCTTTGGACACTGATTAAACATTTGGGCCAAATGACATGGTTTTACCCACAAAAATAGCAGATGGAATCTTACACACAGTTAAAAATCAGTGAAAGCACAACCTTTAATCTCATTTATCTACAGTAATTTAATCTTGCCTCTTTCAAAAAAGACCTTGTTGAGCGATTAAAGTTCTCCAGGTTTCTCTGTGGTTGAAGGTGGCTCAAAAGAAGTTAGCCAGCAGGCTAACAATAGGCTAACAAGACCTAGCAGACTCACGGTTGTTCAGTGGCTGGTAGCGCAGGAAGCTTTTGACTGGGACAACGACTTTGTCCTCTGGCTTGGTTACACAGTAATCGGCTCCAACCTTCACTGACACAGTACCTTTGGAATCTTTTCCAGCATGGCATTCACCTCATATCGGCTCTGTGGCTTCGACTGTTTCAGGTCCCACTGCATGCAGGGGTCGGCTCCTTTTCTCCTCTTACAACAGTCTGTGATACAGAAAGCTTTCTGTATGCTTTGAGACAGAGTGATATTTGTTTCATCAGTGTTTGCGATTCACCTGATTTTCAGTAGTCCTTGTGTCCTCTGGAGTGAGTTTCTCCCAGAAACTTGTGTCAGTTGCCAAGACCAGATTACTGTCTAATGTGTTGTATCAAGAAATCTCCTGCATGGAGCCTGCGAAAAAACACAAAGGTGATGAAGGATAGTAAAAAGTGACACATTATGGCAGATCCAAAGAAAAAATTTCAAACACATTAAAAAGGTGACAAATCTTTTCGTCCAGAAATGTTTACAAAACTGTTTCTAAGGTTTTGTAAATCAAAATAATTTTCACAACTGAAGACAACCTGGAACAGTTGTGAGTGATCCTTCCTAGAAGAAGCCAGCTTACCAAAATGACTCCTGGAGTACATCAACGACTCATTAAGCAGATTCTCAAACAGCCCAGAACAACAAGTAAAGCACTTTTAGCCTCACTCGGTACAGTTAAGGACAGAACAAAAATGGTTTCCCTGAGAGAGTTCCTTCAGCTCCCATTTATGTCTACCCTCAAGTGTGGCTGAATTTAAAATACTTCTAAGGATATTTGACAGAACTTCCCCCACCACATTCTTCCAGATTCTGGATTTTCTGTTAACTCAATATATTCTTGTCCAAAATTTAAATTTGTTTCATGATTTGAAACATTTTTGTGTTGGGAGAAACAATATTTTAGTGGGAAATACTTGTCATGCCACTATATAAGACCAACAACTTAAGCAATTGTTTTTTGCAGGTATAGATGTTTATTTAAAAAAAAACAGGCACTTGGTGTCAAATGCAAAATATTCACTATTTTTACCAAAGGCCTATAAAAACAACTCCAACAAAGTAATTTGATCGGACCAGGGGAATTACCTAGCATTGAAAATGGACCTCAACCTGCAAATAATGTTATTTTTGCAAGTTAATCTGAATATGGACATTTTATTTTGAAAAACAGTTGTGTTTTTTCATTTTCAAATGAACTTATTTTGTTCCATTTTTGAAATGTCAGTTCTTTCTTAAAAAAAACACACACACACACACACAAAAAAACATTTTAATAATACATGGACCTATGTATTCATGTAGAGAAAATAAAACAAAAAGGGTGTGCGCATCATTGTCAGTATTTCTTGAAGTTTAAAGGCTGCAAAGAGCATCATCTTCTCATATCCTTTTTTAACATAGAACAAATAAGACAAAGTTGAGAAAGTGAGGAAAGGAAAGGGCTCAGAAATACATATTACTGTTTTATTTATTTGAAGTTTAAGAGAACGAGTCTGCCGGAGTATTTAAAGGACATACAGTAGGTCATTGGCACATGACATTCTAGTAATGATGTTAGATGTAATTGCACAATTGCTCTGCTAAACTCTTTCTGCGAAGATTATGATGCTGAGTTCAGATGAAAGGCCTGATAATATCAACATCTTTGGCCTTGCATTGTCAGGGGGGGTAAAGATGGGAGGAGGGTGAGTTCCTTACCCTGAGGCTAAGAATCTGCCCCCTTCCTCCCCCCTTGCGCCTCTTCCACCCACACAAGGGAGTTAAAAATCCCATTTACTCTGACTGGAGCCAGGAGTTGGCTTGAAAAGGCCTGGGACAAAAAGCGATTTTCCACGGAACAAAACCATTACAATGGTCTCACTTTGATCAGGGCCCTCCCCGCCTCCACCTTCTCCAGTCCTACCAGTGCCAATTGAACTTTGTCACCATGCAACTGTCATCTACGAAGGGAAAACCCTTCTACTCTGAATGAAGCGGTCCACAGCAATTTACTCCAGACAGCGCTTTGAAGTGTCAGGGAAAAGTCAGGCACTCGGACAGCACTTTCTCCCAGCTACCTTCATCCTTTTTTTCCCTTCTCCCTGCAAATTGAAATGGCCAGCGAGACAGCATGGACACACCAGAGGGGGCAGCAACATAAGAGAGGACATTAAATGCCCGGCATTGCATTTTTCCCCCTCTTTCTCTCCCTCCCATCTGAGTAACAGAGGCATGCAGCGCTGGCATGTGGATAATAAGCCATGGGGCCCTGCAACATCAAAAGCTTGAAGAGCCCCTAAGAATACAAATGTGAGGCCTAATGGTACACTTCATTAATGTCCTAGCCATCAAAGCCCACTTTACTGACTTGGGAGATTGACTAATTTACACATTGTGGGAAATTGCTCCCAGCCATGCGTAAAACTGCCAGGCATTTATATGGAGAGACTCAGAGGGGGGAGGATAGAGGGAGGTAAGTGGAAGGGACAGCCTGGGTTTTCTTCTGTGCTTTCTTCAACTGTTGGAAATGGCTGAGGGCCAAGCAGCGTCATCTCACATACAAACCCTGGGCAGTCCATGCCTTTGTTTCTGATTGGGGATAATCATTTAAGGCATTTAAACATGCAATCTAGCATTCTTCACTTCTTCCCTTTCTCCTCTTCCTCTACTCTTAAAACAAGTTCTGTCTTCTAATTCAGCATTTTAAAAAACGTTCATTACTTCTTTCTGGAAGTATGATCATATGGGCAGGAGAATTTGCTGTAAATATGTAAAAGGGGTCTAAAAACTCACTCTTAAATTAGGTTTAGCAATAAAATCTGGCTTAAAGTGGGGAAAACATGTCTAGGTAAAAAAGCTCTTTAAAATGCAGTTCTTGCCAGAAATAGAAATTATGGGCACAGATGTCATAGATATGTTAAGCTTTTAAAAATTCATTTAAACAGTACTTCCAGGGTGGGATGATTATAAAGTCTACATACTTGCCTTGCAGATCTTTTGTGTTAAACTAATTTTTTTGAGTAAGAGTGAAAATATAGTGTTAATATCAGGGAGAGCTAACCTTAGTTGATACATATTGCAATTTAAAAAATGTAATTGTATATAAAAAAGGAAAAACGGGTTCAGTGTGAAAAGTTATTGCCTCCTAAACCTAAAGCTAATACCTGGTTTGGCCTTCTTAGTAATGGTTTGAGTCAATGTTAAGCTTTTAAATCAAAGTAAAAAAAGGAGGTTGTAACATTATAATGGGTGTCAGGTGCTCTTGGTGCATTGAACAAAGTAGTTGGAATAATGAAGATGGACTATTAATAGAGATGGACCGGCAACCTGTCCAGGGTGTCCCCTGCCTCTTGCCCGTTGACACCTGGAGATAGGAACCAGCCTCCCCGCGACCCATTGAGGAATAAGCGGTTCAGAAAATGGATGGATGGATTGACTATTAATGGATTAATACCTCCAAATTCTTCAAGTTTGCCTAAAATCAAAAACTAAATGTCTAAAGCTGTGATGGGTGGGTGTTCCAACAGGTCAAAGGCCCCAAACACACATCAAAGATGGTTTTGTATGTGTATAACGCAGGGCTAACAGTAAACCTCTGTAATGGAGCCAAAATCAACCCTATTAAAAATGCCTTGACTATGCGACTTATATCAAAGAATCTTACCACTTTTGTTGAAAACATCAACTATCCGAAACCTGATGATGGCTTCAATTTCTGATATGTCTGCAGCTTCTGTTACTGTGTTTCTCTAAGTAGTAGTAGGTGCTATATAAATAAACTGAGCTGAATTGATTTGAGTATGTATATATTTGAATGAGAATCTATTAATGTGAAACCATTTGGATTAGATTAAATCAAAAATAAACTTCAACTTCTGCACCTAATCCTTGGTTTTAAAAATCATCAATGTTTGTTACATTATTGGGCTAGAACTGTACAATTTTCACAATGTTAAGCAAATACACAGACATAAAAACCCAATCTCTCTATTTGAACTAATTTTTCACAGTCAGACACTCATGCCCACAAAAAGTCATATTACTGTCATCACCATTTATTACAAGCCCTAGGTGCATGCAGCCCAGTGAGTTTTACAACCATGTAAACCATACTATGTGGATTGAAATGACAGCTTGAGATATTACTTGTAGCAGCTGAGCATAAACGTTAGCACAAGCATGCACTTTACGTGTGTCTGTTTCTCAGAGGGCTCTGTAGGGAGTTAACGCCTGGTTTTGGTTCCTGACACCTTTGATACAGAGCAAGTCTTTCAGCAGGAAAATTAAACACTCTTAATTTGTCTTTTTGAAACAGTGTAACCGCCTGCAGACACCGATGCCAATTGCAGCTCCAATGAAACATTGAGTAGAATGTTAAAAGTGTGTTGAGTGTCCGTATATGTAAGCACAGCTTTGACATAAGTAAATACACAAGCTTGGGTGGAACACCTGTTTATGTTGGAGACTGAAGCGGCTGACAGACATTATAAAGGTGTTTTCAGCTTTTTCCATGTAGCAAGAAAGTAGCAAAAAATTTTTTTAAAGAAGCTGAACTAGCAAAAAAATTGTGTTTCACTGGACCATGAATTGTTGGCAGGAAGGGAAAGCTTAATGTGTCTCATTTGCAATCTGGGCAAAGTTTTGAAACTGGCCCAGCCTGTACTAGTGCACACTTCAGTCACTGACTGGTCAACAGAGACGGCTAGAATATCGTGACTAATTCGACCAATTAAACTGTCACGGGCCCTCTTTTTTTCCAACAGGCTGCTCATCCATAATGCTGTCCTCTGTTGCCGTGGGCTTTGACTTAGACTCTCCATTCACAGCAGAGTCACAGTCTATAAAAGCTTGGCTGGGCTCAATCACAGATGAGAGTATTTCTGCTCAGAATCTGAATGATTAGGTCACTATAAGCTGTTTGAGATAATATGGTTTGATTGGATTGGTGATTATTGCAATTACTGACAATAAAAAGTTCTTACAGAGTTAAACTTACAACTTTTGAAAAACGATGTCACGTAATCTAAACCATTTTAAGATGATATAATGACTTAAAGGGCAGGGAATGTTATGGATGTGACAGAGGAAGGATTGGCAATTCATAAATGAATGCTGCCCTAGATGATGACCCGAATGAAAATAAATAAATAAATGTTATTTTTTATTTAGACAACACAGTTGTCCTACATATCCAAGAGTGTTTTAAAATACATATTTTCAGAGTTTAATTACTACATTGTCTAAATATTTTAAATGTACCATGACCAAGTACAGATTACCAAATACAGTCTAGAGTTCTGAAATAACAATCCATTCTTTGACTTGGAATAAATCACACCCTTGGGACTAATAGGAGATGTATTTCACTCCTACAACAACTTGTAATAACTGATATCTGATACAGAAGGGGACCAGACAGTCATTCTACTCCCATCATCTCCCAGAATTTGTCTGGCCCTTCCAGTGCTTATAACAAGAAGAAAACAAAAAGGTTAAATTAAAATGATCTAATATTAAACCAAATCTCAAATTGATCATCTGTCATACAGAATGTTACAATTAGCTTTATTAAACATTTGGTCTCTGTCAGGGAAGTTGTTTCTAATTAATAACTTTTTATCTATGGGAAACCTGGTTAGACATAAATAATGAAACATTTGCACTGATAGAATCGAGGCCTCCAAATTCCAATTGAACAAGTGAGAGCAGGAAACACAGATGAGCTGAAGACGTAACCACAATTTTCCATAACTCAATGAACTTTAAAAATGTATTCATGGGCACATTTGGCTATTTTGAGTATCTAGATCTCCAAATAAAGGTTCATAACAATGTTTTATATAAAGCTTTATTTAAAGTTTATATTAAAAAAAACAAAACTTAACTCTGAATTTCTTCAGTGATTTCAGTGACTTTTTTCCATAATACGTATCAACTATGACCATTTAATCATTGTGTGGGATTTCAACATTAATATCAACAACCCCAAAGATAGACGGGCAAAAACATTAAGTGATACTCTTCATAACTTCGGCCTGACTCAGCATGTCAGCCAACACACAACTGAAGACACACTCTGGACTTAATTATCAGCAAAGGTTTAAATATCTCCAACTCTTAGAACCTTTAAAGTTCAATCTAGGGGATGCAGGGTGTAACAGAAAATGCGTAAAAATAATTCTGCTGAACATAACTTGAATCAACTTAAATGTGATTTAATTTCTTAAGGTTGAGGGTCAAACTTCAGGGTTCTCCAAGGCTGAAACAAAAAATATATATAATAAAATACCCCTCTCTTACCTCAAAATAATAAAGTACACTTCCTAAGCTCCCTGGCTGGCAACAAAACAGGAAATAATTGTATAAAGAAGATGGCAGAGAAACCCCTACTAATAAACTTCCAGTATAACAAAAATAAAAATGTCACAGGTTAACAGTTCAGCAAAAACGAGATGTACTCAGATATCTGAGTAGACCATACATAGAATGTGAATTAACCACAAGAATCCCAAATGCCCAGTTCATAGCAAGGGGCTTGGTATTGGGTATCTGGAGGCTTTTATACTGTCCACTGATGAAGGGGGGTGGCTCTAGGTGTGCACCAGGGTGTGCTGGCAGGCCAGCAAACAAACAAAAAAGAGGCTCGCTCTTGGTTAGAGAGCTCATAGAGGTCAGTGGATGTAACACCAACATTTCAGTAATTAATGTTACATTATCTGTCCATTTCTGTTTTCTTTGAAAGTAGCCACAGCGAGACAACCATATAAAAAACTTTTCTTGGGAATATCTCAGTTGAAACCTTTAAATAAATGTATTCCCCCACATTAGTCTCTTTTGTCTCCCAGCTCAAAATCATTAAGCATGCTGGTAGATAACTTCCTCTCTAAAACTTCAGACATCATTAGTACCATTGCTCCTTTATCTCCAACTCTTAGAACCTTTAAAGTTCAATCTAGGGGATGCAGGGTGTAACAGAAAATGCGTAAAAATAATTCTGCTGAACATAACTTGAATCAACTTAAATGTGATTTAATTTCTTAAGGTTGAGGGTCAAACTTCAGGGTTCTCCAAGGCTGAAACAAAAAATATATATAATAAAATACCCCTCTCTTACCTCAAAAGAATAAAGTACACTTCCTAAGCTCCCTGGCTGGCAACAAAACAGGAAATAATTGTATAAAGAAGATGGCAGAGAAACCCCTACTAATAAACTTCCAGTATAACAAAAATAAAAATGTCACAGGTTAACAGTTCAGCAAAAACGAGATGTACTCAGATATCTGAGTAGACCATACATAGAATGTGAATTAACCACAAGAATCCCAAATGCCCAGTTCATAGCAAGGGGCTTGGTATTGGGTATCTGGAGGCTTTTATACTGTCCACTGATGAAGGGGGGTGGCTCTAGGTGTGCACCAGGGTGTGCTGGCAGGCCAGCAAACAAACAAAAAAGAGGCTCGCTCTTGGTTAGAGAGCTCATAGAGGTCAGTGGATGTAACACCAACATTTCAGTAATTAATGTTACATTATCTGTCCATTTCTGTTTTCTTTGAAAGTAGCCACAGCGAGACAACCATATAAAAAACTTTTCTTGGGAATATCTCAGTTGAAACCTTTAAATAAATGTATTCCCCCACATTAGTCTCTTTTGTCTCCCAGCTCAAAATCATTAAGCATGCTGGTAGATAACTTCCTCTCTAAAACTTCAGACATCATTAGTACCATTGCTCCAACTAAAGTTAAACTATAAGGCCCGTTGGACTAGCAATCCACTGGTATGTGTGAACAAAAAAGGCAGTGTCGACGAGCCGATAGAAAATGGTGGAAAATTCAATCAGATTCAATGTGAGATCTACAAAGACAGACTGAACAGATATCATTTTACTACAAAGGAATCCTTATTTTCTGAAAAAAATAACAGAAACCTTAACAATGCACAAACTCTGTTTGCAATTGTTGAGAAGCTCCTGAACTAAATTTCACCTGGGCCCCACAATAAATTAGCCTGCTTTTTTTACTGAAACACTTCTGAAACACTTCTTACGATTAGCTGTTCAGTCTGTACAGCTGTAGCGGATCACATCCCTCTGACCGGTGTCTTCCCCCAGGCTTTATAAACAGCAGTTATTAAACCACTACTAAAGAAAAACAACCCGGACAATATCTTAATGCAGAACTACAGGCCTCCCAATTCATCACTAAGATTATTGAAAAAGCTGTGTTTCAATAGTTATTGTTATGCACCAAACATTAGATCATATTACCCATCCTTTCTGGAGTCCTCTGAGGGGGTACTGGAGAGTGCTCCTCCTGGGGACTGCCTCATTCTACTGTGGGACTTCAACACTCATGTGGGCAATGACAGTGAGACCTGGAGAGGTGTGGTTGGATGAGATTCGCACAGAGCTCCTCAAAGCTCTGGATGTTGTAGAGCTGTGTCGCTTGACTTTGATATGGGCTGTTAGGTTCATTTAATGGCTCAGAGTAAAGCCGCTGCCCCTCCACATCGAGACGAGCTAGTTGAGGTGGCTCAGGCATCTGGTCAGGATTCCTCCTGGACGCCTCTCTGGTAAGGTGTTGCAGGCACGTCCCAATGGGAGCAGGCCCAGGGGAAGACCCAAGACATTCTGGAGGGACTATGTTTCTCGACTGGCCTGTAAATGCCTTGGGATTTCTCCCGAGGAGACGGACGGACAGACAGACAATGACCAGCCATTTTGATATTTTTCAGTCTGGTTTCCATGCATACCACAGCAACAATAATGCCCCTTGTCAAAGTGTTTCATAACATCTGCATAAATACAGACTGGGGTAGAATCACAGTGCTGGTACTTATGGACCTCAGTGCAGCATTTGACACTGTTGATAATAAAACACTATGAGAAAGACTCATTGACTCAGGTATTGAGGTAAGACTCAAGTACTTACCTAGTTTGAGTTTTACCTTGAGAACAGAAAATTATTTGTTTCAACAGGAACCTTTTCATAGGAACAGACAGAAATCACATATGGGGTATCCCATCCAGCGGCCCCTCCTATTTAATATCTACATGCTCCTACCAACCACGATTATAACAACTAACAAGATTACTTGTCATAACTATGCTGATGATACTCAGCTCTACATTACAATGTCACCAGGTGACTTTGAACCCATCCTTTAGACAATCAATGGATGGAGGTGTCATGGCGTTCTTCAGCTGACCAAAAACAAAACTGAAGTAATTTTTTTTTAACTAAGGAGGCAAAGCAATCTTATTTGTATAGCACACTTTTAACAACAAGGCAATTCAAGGTGTTTTACATGATTATGTGGTAAAGAAACAAAACATATGATAAAAGCATGGAAATTAAAAACATCAATTAAGAATTAAACATGTAAAGCATAAAACACATAAAGCATAAAAGATACTACATTTGAAAGAGTAAAAAAACAACAACAACACAGCAATTAATCTTAAAAGCATGGAACGAACTAGAGTGATGTGCCCTATTTTCCTAGTTTAAGTGACAACACGAGGAGCAGCGTTCTGGACCAGCTGCAGTTTTCTGATAGGCCTGTAAGAAAAATGTTGCAGTTATCAGTATGACTAAAGAGTTTCTTTGTATTTTGCTGGGACATTAGTCTTTAAATTTTGTGATTGTCTTTATGTGTTTCTGAAGGTTCAGTTCTAGGTCCATCAATGCAACAGGATTTCGGGCCTCTTAATTTGTTTTTAGCTGTAAATGCTGAACCTTTGGGCTGACTGTTGATAGTTTCTTTGTATGTTCAAACATAAATTATTTCGTTTTGTACTTTATGTGCAATGTAATTTAAGATATACTATTTGAATGTTTTGTTTTATTCTATCCTCAGTAGACTTCTCACTGTACTGATATAACAAATGTATATTTTAAAGAGAGAGAACAAGACAACTTGCTGTCATTTTGGCATTAAACTATCCTTCAAACTAAAATAATTTGTGGTCAGAAATATGCTGAAAATACTTAGTAGTTAATATTAAGATAGAAGAAAGTTTCCATAGATACAGTTTATTGTTCCCTTGATTTGAACCAGTTCTTAGTCCTGTGGTTTGTCCACCTAGAGTGTTTCCAAGTGAATAAGCACCAGCACTACCAACAAACCAATGGAGACATTTTTGGGTGTACTTGACTTCAATGGAAGTAAGAAGAGTCAGGTTTTGTGAAGCTCAAAGGGAGCGCTTGAATTCACCTTTTGTTTGTCCCTAAACTAGACGCTGGGGAAACCGTGCAAATCTAGTCAGCAGATCTCAAAGAGAGAGAGAGCCACACTTGGACATAAATAATGTGCTGCTCCTTGTTGAACAAATTCACCATTGTGACTCGTTAGCCTGATACTATCCACATACCTGCTTTTGGGGAATGCATGTGAAAGGACTACTCTGGAGTCCCTGCCAGAGGAGGGATGGGAGTGCTGAGGGAAGAGGTGGGGTCCAACCTAATGGGTCACAAATTCACATTGAGAGGAGCCACATCTGCATTTTATCAACAAGGCCCAGATAGTGTTACAGGGGGACGATTGTCTGCAGATTGGCTATTGGGCCTTTTAAAGTGGTAAATTGTTGAGCAAAAGCAGAGCTGCTCACAGGTTGACGTAGCATGATGACGACTGCCATTCACTAAAGACATAAGGTTCACACTGGTAAAAAGACCTGGTAAATTTGGAAAATGCTTAAAATGATTCTATGTAGAGAAATGGCATATTCTCATTGGAAATGTTCTGTGATGATGTTAGAAGCTTTCAATTAGCTCCAAATCTGATAATTCAGTCTTCTCTTACCCATATTAGTTTTTTGGTTTTTTTTTTTTATCCTTTCCAACATCAAACACATAAGTGGTCATTTTGCGGAAAGCCGTTATCTGCTCAGACATGATCTCTTCCCATGGCTGACCCAGAACATCGTCTGACACGTCTTCTCCGCAGGGAGCTGTGGACGTGGGGGCCTGGCGTGGCCTGACAGCATAACAAGACCCACGAGGCGTCTGGATCCCCGTTGGGACCCCTTGGTTCTTCCCACTGCTTCATTACCGTCTTCTCCCCTTCTTTTCTTCCCTTTCATCTGCAGTCTATCGCTGGCTCCAAGCTGCTCTCATCCGGGAATACGGTGAACAAGGGGTGGGAGGCTGTAGACGGAGCGGATATGGGAAAAGGCAGAGTAAACTTTTCAAAGACAGGGGGTTTTCATTCTAGGTTTAAAGAACCTTTTTAAAAATTAAAACTGACGGCAAATTAGATAAAAGCAGTGGTGACCATGCTAAGGATTTTCTGTCTGCAGTAGATCACAGCTGAATGACATTTTAATGAAATAAATGAGGCACACAAGATGGAAATTTGTGCTCAGGGATAAATTGATGATTTTAGTTTAAGTTTTGTGATAGATGCTATTAATCCTATATGACTTGGATGAAATTTTGGTTTTGATCTGCTGCCTGCTTGTCGTATTTTCATAGTTTGCTGCCAGCCAGCTCACTCCAGTGACTAAAACATTAAGTTCATCTAAATTTATGGAATCAGCTGCCTCAAACGTGATAAGCTGGTGTCCCCCAATCAGTCTTCAAAGGGCAGGCCAATAAAGATGCTCAGACAAATCTCTCCACTTTATCTTGATTGTCAGAGTTAATGAGAGGGACAGTCAATCTACATTATGATAACCCATTTTCACTCTAATGGTGTTTATGAAGGGATGGGAATAAACAAATTAGAGTCGATGGACTGGATAAGACACTCAGACAAAACTTTTACACTTTCTTACCATGATATAACATTATTATGGACTTTACAGTTGTGTAATGGTTGCTTTTTGACCTGTGGTTATATGTGGAGAAAACGCAAAGGAATGGATAGTTGTGGATCAGCATGAAAATTAATATATTTTAAAAATGTCTTTACAAATTAAAGTCCAATGTGTTTTATGTGTTTGTATTTATACATTTAAAACATAGCTACATATTTTTGTTTGGTTTTTGTTCTGAACTTTGACTAGGACAGTTTAACACATGGATATGCTTTGATCTAAACCATTCCTGGTACGATGTATGGCGTTACTGTTGTTTATGCTTTTCACCAGGGCTGCTCTGTTTTTAGCTTAATCCAATTCAACTCTGCCCAGCTTCGTTCTGCCTCCTGCAGAAAAGCTCCCTATTGCATGATGCTTTCAGCACTACATTTCATCATCAGGGTGGTGTGTTCAGTGTACTTTACAGGGTTTTTTGGGAGTTTTCCCACGCATGGTCTTTTGCCATGGTAGCAAGATGTTATTTGTCTTTCTTTGAGAAAGGGCTTTCTCATTGACCCTTACTGAAAGGCCAGATCTTTGGAGCATCCTCTCCACAGATGATCTCGCTTGTGATGTAGCTCCTCCAGAGTTACCATGGGTTTCTTGGCCACTTCACTAACAAATGAAACCATGCCTTGGTATGTTTGCAGTTTTATCATATCTCCTTTTTAAAATAATGAATTTAACTGGGCTCTGTGACTTGTTTAAAGTTGGGGTATTGATTTTAACACCAAACACTGTTTCAAACTTTTTTTTTACTGCTTTTTCCCTGACTTGTCTGATTTGATTTCTGGTCTTCTTTATGCTTTTTCCCCACTAATTCCCCCCATCAAACCTGTGAGGCCTTCACAGAACAGCTGCACTAATAACTATTATATTGACGTATTACATAACTGACCTCTAGGCAGCTTTATGAATTATGGATTTCCCACCACCATGGCTAATTTCTTTATATAACTGTTTTCTGAAATGCGTTTGTTTGGACAAACACATATTACAACCACACAGAATTTGTAGTTTCCCTTTAAAATTGGCATTACATTAACATCAATTATTTAATGCTGTTTACCCCCAAAATATCTAGTTTCTGTTGTATTTACATTCCATTTAGTTTGATTTTTTTTAATGTACACTCTGAATGTAGAACAATTTGGGTTCAGCATATTTGAAATTCTCATTTTTTGTGGATAAATAAATAAAGTATCTATCTATCTATCTATCTATCTATCTATCTATCTATCTATCTATCTATCTATCTATCTATCTATCTATCTATCTATCTATCTATCTATCTATCTATCTATCTATCTATCTATCTATCTATCTATCTAATCAGGACTTGTTATCCATCCATCCATCCTATGCAGGGTTGCAGGGGGGGCAGTGCCTTCCAGCATTACAGGGCGTGAGGCAGGGTACCCCCTATACAGGTAACTAGGCAAATTGTTTTCTATCTTTAACTAATAATAAGAAACATTTGTTTAATCAAATTCTCATGACACAAATAATTGTACCAATTTTTTCACATACAAATAGTTAACAATTAAAAAGCAAATAACCTCTGGTTCACTGATCAGATTTATGAGATCAATTCAGCTATTTTATGCAAAAATAAATAAATAAAATGTAAGCGACTAATTCTAATTTAATGCTCCCGCTTTCACATTGGGTCAGTTTAAAATATATATTTTTTTCTCTATGATTCTTTGATCACTAATAGGCTCATACCTAATTATGCAGATTTCCACCAACACCACAATCATACATGCAAAAAACTTTCTGCAAAACCTTACCGTTTTAGTTTGTGTTTAATCTCACATATAGCCACACTCTGCCTGGAAGCTGCGCTATCACCAGACTCTCATACACCCCCCAGACTCCACTAATCAAGACAAACTCCAGCCCTCATCTCCTCCAAAAAACCCACCCTATCATATCCTCCTCTCATTCCTACCACCCCCACCATCTCTCTGCGTCTGACCCGGACTCTTTCCCTCCCCTCCTAGCTGCTGGGCCGCACAGGGTCCCACTGTAATTGGTTTAGACATAATTTACTGCCCACTTGGTAATGTAGCATTTCACCATCTGATAAAAATCATATCAAGTCACAGCGCTGGCCGCCACAGCTTGAAAGGGTCTCATTGTAATCATCTAGATACCAGAATAGGTTCCTGCTCTCTTTCACTCAGCTTCGCTTGGTTACTCCCCCTAGCCTCTGCACTGCTGTTCTCTGCACGAGGCCTTAAATATAAATCATGCACTTTTATGTATATTTCACCCACATGTAAAACTCCCTGATGACATTTCCCTATTTGTTTCTTTACTTTCCTTTTGCAAACCATTTTTCAGGGTCAAGACAAAATGTTGAAACAATAATTGAGGCTTGTGTTACTCGCTTGACTTCTCAGGGTAATAATATTCTCTTTTCCCTTTATTCTTTTGAGACAGAGCAGGAGGGAGAAAAGGGGGAGGGCAGGGAAAAATATTAAAGTTTATTTATGATGACTGTTGCAGTGTTTTGCAAAAGAATTTATACTCCTTGAACCTTTTCTCATTGTGTGACATTACAACTTCGAACTACAATGTGTTTTATTGTGATTGCATGGTAAACTGTGAAGTGAAAGGAAAAGAAAATAATTATTTACAACATTTTTTTTACTATTTCAAATCTTAAAAACAGTCCACTAAACTGTGTCTATCTGAGTGTAAATTATTTTCTGTACGAATACTTCAGTTTGTTAGTTAAATTTGGGGAACAACAAGTTTAATGAAGACCAAGGAACAAAGCATATAGATCAGGAAGAAAGTTGATGAGAAGTTTCATCCATGTTTAGGTTATAAACCAATATCAATAAGCACAGAAAATTTCAATCAGCACTGTTCAATTCATGATCTAAATATAGAAAGAGCATGGCACGACAGCAGCCCTCGGAAGACATGCCTTTACCTACTTTCCCAGAAAAGTATTAATCAAAGAATGAACAAAGAAGCTCGTAGTTCCTCTGATGGAGCTACATAGATCCAGAGCTCAGCCAGAGCATTTTTTTGAACAGAACTTTTGCACTAGTACCTATTCAGTGCAGCTCGATTCGGCTCTACTTGGCTCTGCACGGTTCAGTTTGATTTCTATTAGAATTGATTACCAGCTCTGTGTGGGTGGGTTTGTCATGGCAGGGCACTCCTAGAGTCTGAAAAGTATGGCCACATGATCTGTATGCAGTGCAAACACAACGCAACAAGCACAAAACATCTGGACCTCTTTTTTTCCCTTAAAACTCCAAATACAGTCCATCTTATGAGACTTTAGAAAAAGGGATCTGATTATTCTAAGGCAGTGTTTCTCTACCGTGGGTCCATCAACCCGAGTGGTCCGTGAAGGAATTTCAAGGGGTCCTTGATAATACAATATAAATATTTTTAAAAGATCCTCTGACATACAGTCAGGTCCATAAATATTGGGACATCGACACAATGCTAACATTTTTGGCTCTATACACCACCACAATGGATATCAAATGAAACAAACAAGATGTGCTTTAACTGCAGACTGTCAGCTTTTATTTGAGGGTATTTACATCCAAATCAGGTGAACGGTGTAGGAATTACAACAGTTTACATATGTGCCTCCCACTTTTTAAGGGACCAAAAGTAATGGGACAATTGGCTTCTCAGCTGTTCCATGGCCAGGTGTATGTTATTCCCTCATTATCCCAATTACAATGAGCAGATAAAAGGTCCAGAGTTCATTTCAAGTGTGCTATTTGCATTTGGAATCTGTTGCTGTCAACTGTCAAGATGAGAGCCAAAGAGCTGTCACTATCAGTGAAGCAAGCCATCATTAGGCTGAAAAAACAAAAGAAACCTATCAGAGCGATAGCAAAAACATTAGGCGTGGCCAAAACAAAAGTTTGGAACATTCTCAAAAAGAAGGAACGCACCGGTGAGCTCAGCAACACCAAAAGACCCGGAAGACCACGGAAAACAACTGTGGTGGATGACCGAAGAATCCTTTCCCTGGTGAAGAAAACACCCTTCACAACAGTTGGCCAGATCAAGAACACTCTCCAGGAGGTAGGTGTATCTGTGTCAAAGTCAACAATCAAGAGAAGACTCCACCAGTGTGAATATAGAGGGTTCACCACAAGATGTAAACCATTGGTGAGCCCCCAAAACAGGAAGGCCACATTAGAGTTTGCCAAACATCTAAAAAAGCCTTCACAGTTCTGGAACAACATCCTATGGACAGATGAGACCAAGATCAACTTGTACCAGAGTGATGGGAAGAGAAGTGTATGGAGACGGAAAAAACTGCTCATGATCCTAAGCATACCACCTCATCAGGGAAGCATGGTGCTAGAAGTGTCATGGCGTGGGCATGTATGGCTGCCAGTGGAACTGGTTCTCTTGTATTTATTTATGTGACTGCTGACAAAAGCAGCACGATGAATTCTGAAGTGTTTCAGGCAATATTATCTGCTCGTATTCAGCCAAATGCCTCAGAACTCATTGGACGGCACCCTAGGAACAAGCAGGAACTGAAGACTGTTGGAGTAGAGGCCTGGCAGAGCATCACCAGGGATGAAACCCAACGTCTGGTGATGTCTGTGTTCCAGACTTCAGGCTGTAATTGACTGAAAAGGATTTATAACAAAGTATTGAAATGGATAAGTTTGATTTATGGTTCTTATTCTGTCCCATTACTTTTGGTCCCTTAACAAGTGGGAGGCACATATGCAAACTGTTGTAATTCCAACACCGTTGGTTGGATGTAAATGCCCTCAAATAAAAGCTGACAGTCTGCACTTAAAGCACATCTTGTTCGTTTCATTTGATATCCATTGTGGTGGTGTATAGAGCCAAAAACGTTAGCATTGTGTCGATGTCCCAATATTTATGGACCTGACTGTAGAATATTGTTTTACTCAGATGTGATGAAGGCTTTATCTACCTAAAATACAGAGCTGATCAAAAATATGCAAGGGGTCCAGGACCCAAAAAAGGTTGAGAACCACTGTTCTGAATGAGTCGTTCTTCTGGCTCCACCCCCTAGCCAATCAGGAAGTCTTCTGACATCATGTTTTTAGCCTGACTATGCAAGCTTGGAACCTCACGGAAGTAAGTTCTAAAAAGGTTCTGGTATAGCATATCCGTTAGTAGTGGAAAACCCTTCTAGTGGTGGAAAAGATCACTAGTTTTGTGCTACACTAACCAGGCCTTTATAGAAAAATGGATTGAGAAAACGTGATAAATGAAAAAAATCCATAAGAAGTTTAAAGTTTGCCAGAAGCCATTTAGGAGACACAGCAAACATACAGGAGAATGTCTTGTGAAATTTGGTTGTGTAAAACTAAAGCCTGGCTTATGCTTGACGCATGTACATTCTGTTGGAAATGTGACGTACAGAACCGGCCAAGACGCCTTCTAGCAGCATTTATACCTTTTGCGCCTTGTCCCTACTGTGAGCCAATATTCTTGAAGACTGTAAGGGGCGGCATAGGGCTCTACAGCATGCATACAACACAAGTAGAAATCCCTGTTTAAAACATGGAGAAACCCGTGAGCTTAAACAAAGGGGAAGAAATTTTACCAATGTTCGGGAAAAAAAGACAAAACAGGATATTGTACACTCGTCAAACAATATTTTAATCACAGTGATCTCAATAGGGCAAATCATAAAGATGTCTTTATTTACGAACTTCCGCCAGTAGGAGTTCTTGCCAGTCCACCATGTTTTTACACTGTCTGACCACGGTTCCGCGTTGCCAGAAAATTTCCTAGGTGCGTGGAGCGGAAAATTTGGGCTTCTCAGATTCCGGACAGAGGGGCTTGGTTACTGAAATGACGTAATTTGGCCACGTGAAGCTGTGCGGACCTCTCTGATGCGTTAAGCATAAACCAAGCTTTACACTAACCAAAACATACTCCCTATATCCTCAGAGTGAAATATGGTGGTGGAAGTAACGTGTTGGGGAGATACTTTCCTGAAAAGTATGAGAAACCTTGTTAACGGTGATGGGAAAGTGGGTGGAGTTAAAAGGAACGTAATACTGGAGAAACACCTGTCAGCTGCTGCAAAAGGCTTGAGACCGGGATTAAGGTTCACCATTTAGCAGGATAAAAATTCTAAACTTTAGCTGGAGCTACAATTAAGTTCTCAGATAAAAATATATTAGTATGCTAAAATGGTCCATTCAAAGTCCACCATTAAATAAAGGAGGAATGTTACAAATGCATGCCACACTTTTAAGATGTTATTTATAAAAAGGCTGAAATAATTGAATCTCCTTTCACTTCACAGTTACACATTACAATGTGTTTTTGTAGGTTGGTTTAATGTGACATAGCAAAAAATAAATATATATATATATGGTATTAAAGGTATTGCACACACAAAATAATATCCTTTAGGCCTGAAATTGACATAAAGAGAAGCAAAATTAAAAACTATATTATTATATTTTGTAATTAGTAAAACTGCATTGGAATGTATTCTATTGTTCTATGTGTTCTAGTGTTCTATTACAGCGTCTAAGTAAATATTGTATTCACAGTAGTCCAGACTCCTCCAGTTAAAAAGCTAACAGGAAATTGAGATAATTAGCAGGATGCATAGGGATATGAACTTTGGGTTCAATTGCATGTGAAAGGACTTTTTTCCAGGCTTAGGAGAGCGGAAAGGAGACTTATGAACCAGCTAATCCAATGATAACACTGATTGCCCCATAGCTTGCAAATTTTCAAACATTATACATACATATATATATATATATATATATATATATATATATATATATATATATATATATATATATATATAAGCCTATAGCATGATTTAAAAGACGGATATGTTGACAATGGATTGTGTAACTGGTGTTGGAGTATTATCAGTAAATTAAATTAAAATTATAGAAAACATGAGATTTTACTGCTGTGTTTCACTAAATAAGCCTTTTATAAAAAACTAATTTTAAGATAACCTAATACTGTTTTCCCTTTTAGAAAGAGTGATTAAGATCAAACTTTCCACCCACCCACGGAGCTGAAAGAGGCTGGAAAAAAATCCTCATCGCCTGGTGGTGGTATTTGAGATGGAAATTTAGAGGAGCTGATTCCTATTTCCAAGTCTTGAAGTGGATCTCTATAAGTGCACAATTTGCCATGTGTTTTATAAGCGGCACTAAATCTGGGTTTTATCAGTGTTAGGGAAAATTCCTGGGGCTCTCCTTGGGTGTCCATAACATTCAGAGCAATAGCCACAAAGGTCCGTCCATTTGCGTGAGGACTCATCTGCTGTCTGCCTGAACACAGACAGAAAAAAAGGAAAAAAAAGAAGCAAAGATGGTATCGAAACATTAAACTGTGTCTTTGTGTAGAGCACCTTTTAGATTTAAATAACAAAGTAACAAGACAGGAATCATAGACTCAGCACTCCTTGGAAGTATATTCTTTTTCTGTAAAATCATTTCTGAGTAGTAGCAATTATTTTTTAAAGTTTAATCTTATTTGCTTTTGTCGTGATTTGCCACATTTGCAAAGGATCTCATTCTACAAGTGCATCTGTCAGCGTAAAAAAAAATAAATAAAGATCTATTGGTTGGATCATTTAAGTACCATGGTGCAAAGAAGACATTCATCAGTGATCGGAGAAATTAATGGACAACAGTAGGAAAAATTATACGTCTATCCAAAATGATTGAACAGGAGGGGGAAATTATTCATGAACGATGCTAAGGACCCCAGAGCGATACTAACAAGCGCCTGTTCATGTTCTAAATGGGACAACTGTATTCTAATATATTTCTTAGAGTAATAAGTACGTTTGAAAGAGATAAGTATTTTAATTTAAAGAAAGCATTTGAGGCTGGCTAAAGTTTCCCAAAGTAATGTGAGAGAATGTCTAACAAAACTAAACAAAGTTTTGGGCCACCATTAGAAAAGGTGGGTTTGGCACAGAAATGACAATGTGCATCATTAAAAGAATAGCAAACATGTTGTTGGCAAACACGGTGGTGATAGTATCATTTTCTGGCATTACTTTTCTGCAGATATGTTTGAAGTCAAGATAGATCCAATTTAGAACTATGAGTTTTAATATATTGGCTTCATGACAGGAAAATATAATATCTGGAATGACCTGTCCCAGAATGCAAAACTAAATCTGGTAGAACGTCTGTCAGAAACCTGAAGAGGATTTAGCTGATAATCCCCCAATCCTCCCAAAACAATTTAGTACATTTTTACATTTTTATTGTGTCTATTGTAGGATATAGACTAGCATCATAATGAGTCACCAAAGAGGGTTAAGGTAAGTGAATTGTATCACAAGTTTTAAAATTTAAAATGAAAATAAGTTGTTTTGCAATCCACAATATATATTTTAGATATTTAGTTTTTCAACAGGATTGTAAAATAAAATATCACAAGGAAAAATATCTGGTTTTCTATTTTGAAAACCTGTAAAGGTTATGATACATCCTAATCATGATAGCAAGCAGGGAGTGTTGACATGAGACTAATGTAATGGGATAGTTTTGTCTTCAGTCTATGGCCTAAGCAAAGCGTCATACTGGAAGGATAACCACAAACCATCAATCGATTCCTACTAATACCTATCATTGAGGTTGTTTGGATGCGACAGTGTCCACCAAGCTGCATAAGCATTGGCTGAAGCGGGTAATCAGGATTCCGTTGAGGTTAACCTTCTTGTCTGTTTAGTGTATCTGTAATCCGTCAAAACACTGCAAATCTCCACCACCACAGGACCGCCATCCAGGGGTAAACCATTAGTACTCATTGTGAAAAGTGAGTTTTTAAGTGCTCGCTAAATCAAAGGCAGGCTTATATTTTCTGTGGAGGAAGGACTTGGGAGTAAATAGGTGGTTTTCCTGCTCGTTCCAAAGTAAATAAGATAGAAAACTGCTTCCATCTACTTCGGAGCTCAGCCGTCTGGGTTCTATTTACACCGTGCGCTATTAGCCATCTCGCACCATCACATTCATGACTGTATGCACAAATGAAAGGTATTTCTACGCATGGAGAACAACCTTGAGAGAGGCCAAGTTTTGTTTAGCTGAAATAATAGTAAAGGGATTATCAATGCATGTGGTTGTCTGCTTAAATGCCAAACTTCTGACTTGATAGTTCTAACAACTTAATAGCATGTACAAAAGGGCAAAAGTGAGGCCCATTATACTGGGAAAAATGCAATCTGTTCACAGGACTGGAAACGATTTCACAAACCACATTGCGAGTAAAGCTTTTTTCTTTATTGCTTGGGCTCGTTCAGAACAGCTTTTAGAAATCAGGTGTCACTGGCAAAAAGAATAATTGCATGTTAATCTCAACTAATATGCTTCAAAACAGTGTAATGAAACAATTAATACATAATGCTGCCTCCAATCTCCCATGCCTGCAGGCAATGGAAAGGTGCCAAACCTTCACAATCCGCAGCACTGTAAATGGAAACACAAATGAAACTGTATATCCATCATCAGCGTTGCAATACTAAAACCATTGCTTCACTTGTGCCTCCACTCTCGCAGGGTGCTCTCTTTACAGAAGAGTGTGCACTTGATAAGACTTCTGTCTGCTTAAGAGGCTTTCTAGTGGTTTTCAGCCACTGTCAAGTGTCAACTGTGGTTCTTTGGCTTTGTTATAATAAGCTGTCACTGATCCACAGAGGTCGCCTCATCTACCGAAATTTGCCCTAATGTCAAGCCATGAGGGATTAACTTCAGACCAATAACACGCAATTAGATTTATTTCCCCCTCTTAAACCTATTAGGCTACAGCCAAGCAGTCAGTCGTCATGCTTTAGCTGATTTTAATTGTGTTTCTTATGCCCAATGAGCTGTGTACCGCAGGGGGTGGGAAGGATGAATGGATCCTTGTTTCACAGGAAAATACACCTTAAAGAGTTCACAAGCGGACAAAGTGATCGTGGCTCTGAGGCAGAGCTATGCTGCCAGCATGGGAGAGGTGGGAACTCTGCAAACTGCAAAGTGAAACTGACACCGCCTCTAATCGTTTCACTTTATATGCCTCTCACAGACTCAATAACTCAGATACAAAAAGATAAAGATGTGTCTTCCCCTCTGAGCCCCGGTGCTGCTCCGTCAAAGGCCTCTTTGTCTCTGTACACACATAGGTTTATCCATTATTGCTGGTTGACAGCCTGGTCCACCGCATTAGAAAAGAGAATAAAGACAGAATTGAGAAAAAAAAAACTAACTGTAAAACCAATTTGTTAATATCATAACATGCTTTTTTATAACATCCATCCATTATCTATACCGTCTATCCTATGCACCCTAGGGTGGTTATCTATCTCCAGCAAACATCGGGTGGGAGGTGGGGTACATCCCGGACAGGTCACCAGTCCATCATAGGGCAACATAAAGACAGACAGGAAAAACAACCGTACACACACACACGCACACACACAGACACACCCTCACACTTAAGGGAAATTTAGAGAGAGCAGTTACCCCAATAGTCATGTTTTTTGGACTGATGGAAAAAGCCAGAGTACCTAGTGGGAATCCATCCATGCACAGGGAGAACATACAAACTCCATGCAGAGAGACCCTAGTTTGGGATTCAAACCCAGGACCATTTTGCTAATAGGCAACACTGCTATCAACTGCACCACTATGCAGCTTGCTTATTAATACATGTAAATAATACATATATAATACAAATACATTTCTATAATATATTCATTAGTTTACTTGTTTAATTTTGATGCTGATGACTCAACAGAAATGATTCACAAAAGGACCTATTTCTGCAAAATTCAAGAAAACATGGTTTGTTATCATTTTTATCACCCTTTTCTAAAACACAACTTTAAAAAGGTGCATTGAAATAGGCCTTTGGAGGCATGACTAATGCCATTCTCACACAGTGCTTTGTAAAATGTAATGGTCTTCCAGGCTTTGGCATGACCCTTTTCTCAGTTTCTGATTGTTGCGTTGTCTCTCTCTGCTTTTAGTATGGTCCTCAAAACTGAATGCAGCTCAGTCAGTGTGTCACAACAGTTTGTGAACATACAAACTGATTTACTTCAATTTCTTTCTTTTTATATCTTGGTATAAATCTAAATCTAAAAATATTTAGGTACATACGTTTTAAATATGTTGCTGAGGTAAGGAATGTTCTGCAGGAAATCAATTTTATCTAAATCTTTGGGCCTAGGTTTCTGATCTGCTTAACTTGATTTTGTCAAAATTGCCTGTTAAGATTAATTAGGGTTAAAAATAAATTCAAAAAGGACCCAATTTACATCATAATTGAGGTTAGAAATGTCATTTTATTTAAACAACGTTTGTAGACAAAGCTACTTAGAGCAATCATTGCTTCAAAACCAGCAGAATACACAAATATGGGGATAGGGGACACAGCAAATATGTAGATCAAAATTTTCTTGTTCGATATAACAAACACGGAATCATTTGGCACAAATACAAAACACAATTTTTTTGCAGTAAACAAACACTTAAAGTCATCCTGAATACACTTCCTAATGGCAAACTATGTTGGAGGCATCATATATATCCTTACCCTGACATTGCTTTTCTGTCTCAGTAAAGCGCCCTACAATCCTGTGCCACATCACTCTCACTGTCACATGCTCAAACACATACCACACGGGAGCGCCGCTTGGTGGCTGCATGCCCAACAGTGACCTGGATCGGACAGGTTGTACTGTATCTGTAAATTCCTTGTATGCATCATACTTGTATGTGTCATACTTGGCGATTAAAGCTGATTCTGATTCTGATTCTGACATGGCCAAAACTCAATTAGAACTGAATCCTATTCTTGTGATCAAGTCCATGTTTTAATGAGAAGGCGAAAGCCTCTGAGCCTGATATTTTCCTGTCTCCCTTTCTCTTGCTCGTTGTTCCTGTCATTCTAAAGATTTTGAGTAAGGAAGCATTTACCCTCTCTTGTCTTGCGATCTATTGTTCCAACTTGAAATGAATCGTGATATTAACATTTAATCAGACCATGATGAACATAAAAAAGTGGCAGATACACCTCAGTGAAGCAAAGGGTCAGCCAACTGGTTCTGAAGACAGATCCTGGGGAAAACATAGGATTATCAAGCCACCCAGTCAGAAAACATGTTTACTGTGTTTCATTGTTTTGTCCAGAACCAAGCAAGATT
Source organism: Apricaphanius iberus (assembly GCA_028564705.1). Classification (NCBI taxonomy): domain Eukaryota; kingdom Metazoa; phylum Chordata; class Actinopteri; order Cyprinodontiformes; family Aphaniidae; genus Apricaphanius; species Apricaphanius iberus. Next base: position 263,727 of record JAPXFQ010000846.1, on the reverse strand, counting down.
TTGTAATCCTGTGTACGGCCCATGACTCTATGTCTGGGAAGACCTAACAACTGGTGTCATTAAAAGTAGATCGCTCTGCCCATAATGAGACCATTGAGCACTCAGAGACCCATCAAGCCTCACGCAATCCAATCAGAACAAAAACAAACATCTAGAGCAGCAAGCCCTCATTAGACCGTCATCCCCCCAGAACCCCTCTTCAGTTTAAAACACTGCTTGATGATTGAACAAACAAATCCTCAACATCTTTACTGTTTGGTGTTTCTAGGGGCCAGATTAGTAATCATATCTCTGTCCTGTTATTCTATGTCTCAGCAGCAAGGAGGAGGTGTGGGACAGCGGGTTCCAGTTAAAGGAAAGGAGAGGGGCTGGTGGGTTTTCACTGAAATCATAATTGGCATGGCCCCAGTGACACTGTCCATCAGATTGTGCTGTGCCTCTCTGTGTGCTTTCATGGGGCCCCTGCAAGGTTTCATTAAACAAGGAGCACAGGCCTCCGAGGAGATGTTTGTGCAGCCTCAGTGGCTCCACCACACAGCAAGGAGCGAGGCTTCGTAAAAGTAACCTTGCACAGAAACAATTAGCTTTGTAACTGTATCTAATAAGCATCTAACATGTTTTCTCACGCACTTGGATCTGCCTCTGTTTTATAGTTTCATGAAAAAAGCACAGTTATTGGGCTATTCATTAATATTATAAACAAGTTCAATATTTACTTAGTCCAGTCAGTGCCCAACTAGTTCGGCCATTCAAGATTAAAATCACATTCTACAATGAATTTCCCTAAATGTCCTAATTTCTATACTGCTCAATATTAGTTTCCTATACTATAGTGCCATTTAAAAGTATTTACAACCTGATTGGTTCTTCAAGTTAAATGCAATAACTAGTAGTGAGTGTTTAACATCACTGAACAAGGACTTTGGCCCACTTTCCTTTGAAGAACTGATCTACTTTGAGCCCATGCCTCTTCTTAAAGATCTGCTTGAAAATGTATAATTGTAATTAGGGATGTTCCGATCTCGATATCGGATGGGCTGATAATTTCACGTTTTTCAGTGATCGGATATCGGCTATGTTAGCTGACGAGTCATGTCAATTTCAACGAAAGTACCTCGTAGTTACCTTTTATGGTGATTGCGCAATAATTCAAACCTCAGTAGTCAAGGACTCTCAACTACCACAAATCAGCATAGCAGATTAAACACAGTTCTAATATGCGTAAACTTCAACATATATGCTTAACCATACTTTAAACTATATAATAAAGGCATATAAACTCACCTTCTGGCATTTACATGGAACAACAAACCAAAATAAAAAGAGAAAAACTTCTCTCTTAGGTCCTGCAGCAGGAGTGAAAAAAAGGCAGACGCTGAGTTGCACCTCTGGTGTTGTCAAATATGCTGAGTTCAGGAGCATAGGATATTTCAGCTTATGGTGAAAACACCAACAATAATACTGAAACTTAGAACAATGTGGGCATTCTTACTGGTACTTAAACAAAAACACAATCCCATGACAGTAGTTGTGGCATTGCGCACACCAGCATATAGCCAGCCGGAAATACTTTTTTCAAATTATAATGTACCAAGTTTAAGTGTTTTGCTTTTTACTTTTGTCTGAAATATTGAACTGAAGCTGATCTTTAATTCTCTGTGAGATTTTGATTTCATGGGATTTACAATAATGGCAATGCTTATTAATGAAATTACTCTTATAAAAAGTTGGGTTACTTGCTAAAAATATATTTCAGTTTCATAAATCTCAATGGATGGATAAATGAATTGATCACTACTTCCATATTTTCTCTATGGAATTCAGCTCTCACTTTGATTTGATGAGTCCTGAAGGCTTATAAAAGGCCTTGTTTCTCTTCTGTTATAGAAAATCTACTTCATGCTGTCATACAATTTCTATTAAAGTTAAAACCTGATTCAAAGATTATACAGTAGATAGAGTGAGTGTGGCAAGTAAAACTCAGTTTAACTTAAGTTAATTTATCAATTAACAAGGGAGAAGGGTGACATTTAATAAATGTCATCTTCTGAAAACTATATTTTCACCTGTCTATATGATATGTTTAGTCAATGTTGTTGGTCAGAGAGGACCCTGGAAAAAAGAGGCTGGGGGGGGGGGGTGTCCTTAAGCCTGGTAAAGAAAGAATAAAATAAATGCAAGTATTACACTCCAATCTTTTAATCCCTTTTAAAATAATTTGCGACTCTTCTGGAAACACAACGTGTTACTAATCATAATTTTGCTTTGATAGAGCTACCTTTGCATGCTAGGGGGAACAAAGTGAACTGTGATGTTCTGCTGCATAACATTTTGGATGGATGTCAGTTATCTAATGATACTGACTAAGCTAGTTTGTCGTCAATCACAACTTTAAGATTCAATCTTTCTGTAAGTCATCTGTAACTTTTATAACTAAGTGTGCATGTCTCCAAACAAGTTTGTATTAGTTCAGAGCAAAAGCCAACAATCATCTATTGGAATGCAAGTCAATTGCACAACGGTTACGCTATGAAACAAAAAACATGAACCAAGATCCTATTCTGCATAAAACAGCCAAAGCTGAAGTCATGGGCCTCAGCAAAGATAATCATCAGAGATACTGACTAGGAAGATGGAAGACTAATATGAACCCTAAAACCCAGAGGAATCCATGCGGCCTTGTAAGGTCTTTAGTGATTAAGAGAGGGCAGAGAGACTAGTGAGCCAACAAAACATTGGACAGTACCAGCTTGTCTATGCAGGGGAAAAACTTCACTCTTTGAATGTGGAACCAATGAATTTAATAAATAATATCACATCCAATAGAGATTCCAGCAGAAGGACCTCACTTTGGTCCCGATGGCTGGATTGAATAAGTCAGGGAAGAGCCAACTTTTCATCTTAAGAAAAAACGGGTTGATATTTTCTCTTAAATTACCCTTAATTCCAGCGTCCAAGTGGCTCTTAGCATTTTCCACTAAGCCATCCAATCCTGTTCCCCAACACTGCAGTTAACAGCCTTATTCATCTCTAAATAGCACACTTGTAGTTCTCAGTATGCTCATCTGTCCATCAGGTGAAATTTAATAATCATATTTGTGTAACTCGCCCTTATAATTCCCACACACACACTCAACAGAAGCTAAATATACACCACTTCAGCTGGCTCCACCAGTCTACTTGTGTCTGCTAGCAATTAGTATAGCAGGTTTGTGCGACTCCATTGTTTGGACTGCCGGCCTCTCGCGGAGATAATGAGCCTTAATCGTTGAGTGACACCGTAATTGCCAAGGTGTATGGTAACACGACAACAGACGCAATTACCCTACTTTTGACATCAATGCTCTCATTAAATGATGTCATTGAAATGTGATGCTTTGGATACACACCCAGCCACACTGCTTTTTGTACATGCATATACACACCTATTACACTGATCGTGCAAGGGGTTTATAGGTACAGAGTAGGCTACTTGTTTGCCTGTGAAATGTTGCTTCACGGTGTATTTTGTATTTGTTTATTTAGGTAAATAGCTGATATTTAGGATGCCTGTAAGTTCTTTCAAAGCTATGATTAGCATGTTTAGTGTTAAATGTTTATACAAACAAAAAGAATTACAGAAATGATTATGATCATAAAGTACAATTCAAATCAACATCCTTAAAACTAATTATCCTTCTCTTCTGTTTGCACAATCTCACACTGAACATTTAGGATATCTCAAAAATGTTATTTGAACTAATTTATTCAACAGGAATTTAAATCCTGTGTTAATAATTATTTGCAAGGGAATTCATATATAACTTTTATAGTCATAATGACCACTCAAAACACTTTACACTAGAGCTACAGTCACCCAATCAAACTCACAAATGCACAGATGTTCATGCATAGAAATGCAGATGGGTAGGCAACACCGGGTTTAATGCCTTGCCCTGGGGCACATCGTCAGGAGGAAGCTGGAATCAACAAATACATTAACAATATCAGAATCTATATTTTGAGCTGCTACCACTGTAATCAGTCCCCATGTAGGCTGTTTTCTTGTTCACACTTCCTCTAGCTTCCCTAATCTCATTTGCTGCACCTGCCACAATAAAAGTTAATATTCTGTAAAGCTTTAGTGCATTTAATATGGAAAACACGTGACTTTACCAATTTAGATATTTTCATTGGCAAAACTAATTTATAATATTAATCCAATAAATACGCCTGCCTACTTTGGACTTGTGAGCTCATTTTGCTTCATCCTGGATTTTCCTTCTAACTCTTAGGAACGACGAGACAAAGTTTCCCTGTTATGTGGTGTTGCGTCATCATATTTATTAAAATGACATGTTATGTTCGTTGCTACAACATCACACCATTTACTAGATAAAATAACTCGAATGGTGGTTTGCTGGGAAAGTTCAACATGTTGTCTTACCTGTTCCATTGTCCTTGTTAGCTGTTTTGGTCCTCACTGTTTGCACGAAAGCAAAAATGGTATGGCCGTCTGTTTGGGCTTTCCTCTCTAAAGTATAGTAGTCCTTTTTGCGCCACCCTATTTTACCTTTCAAACACCGCTGACTGATTGCTCTGACGTTTAATGTTGAGGTGCGCAGAGAGAAAAAAATGTGAAGCGGCCCTTTATGGCAAGCTGTTTCGGTAAAAACTCTATATCCTTATATCCATTGTTTTCTATGCTAAATTGTATGCAACTACATGGGACTAGTTAAACATTTTCCTCTACAAGTTTAAACTTTTGCCAAACTAGTGCATAAATAGTGTTAATAGCAACTCCTTTTTGATTAGTTGCACATTTAACACACTAGTACAACTCTGCTTGCCATTTGGCCCTTGCGGCCCAGATATCAGACAGGCCCAATGGGAAATGTCCAGGTGCTCCCGATTAGCCACGCCGGGCCTGTACTGACAGACCGTCTAAGCAGCTGCTGCATGGAGTTGGGATAAACTGAACTTCGGGGCAGCAAACGTAGGGCGTCCACCAATCAGCGTCTTTGTCTTTACAAAGACAAGAAGAGATCGGACCTTATTCGGAGGACGATATCGGAGGATGTTGGAGTGCCAGGTAAGCAGTCGAATAATTTCTTTTAACTTTCTTGTTTCGTTAGCTAATGCTAGCCAAACCGGGTTAGGGCAGCTAAGGTACTAAACACAAGCTACTTTTTTCTCGGTGGAAGACTTTGTAAACAATGAGCAACAACAGAATCCCTGCCCGCATGCTGATGTACTGATGTGATATGCTGACGTGACGATGCGCCGATGCAGACTACAAAGTGTTCAAGCAGCAGGGTTTTCATTTTGAAGCACTGACTTTCGTCTGTTTGAGCGATGGATCCACTGACCGGTGTGAACGCAGCTTAACACAACATCTTCAAGATCTTTCTTGGATGGAGATTAGGAGGATAGGTAGGATTACCACAGGTACATTTTAAAGGTAATGACAAATCATTTGGAGAGACACAGAATGCTAGAGGTTACAGCTTTCTTTATTCACTCGCTAATGAGCCTCAAGGTGGTGTAGCTGTCACCAGCTGCCAGTGACGGCACTGCCCTTAAGCTTTATTGTCATGTCGTCAACTCGAGTGATTACTGGTTTCGCATCTGGCACGGACAGCAAGGACAGATGGAGATGTATTCTTTGATGCTTTTGTGAAGGGATGGCCACTAGCATTTTCAGCTGACAAGGGCCTTGGTACGATTGATGCTGAGATGGCAGGAGAACTTGGAAGTGTGAATCCAGTGGATGAGATGTGATCTAGTTGAGGATGGAACATAGATTTTCTTAGGTGGTACCTGGTTCCGATTCAGACTTTTGAGCTCGGGTTATTATGTCTTCGATCTCCCAGTTCAGAGAGCCCACGGTGCAAGTGGGTGGAAGGACTGACTCTTGAACAGGTTCCTCTTCATTGACTTTGGAGAACGCATCAAGTTTAGTCTTCTTGGAACCAGGGCGGAATGAGATGGACAGGTTGAACCTAGGGCCAACAAAAATTTCTTTCAGTATTCAGATTATATATATATATATATATATATATATATATATATATATATATATATATATATATATATATATATATAGAGAGAGAGAGAGAGAGAGAGAGAGAGAGAGAGAGAGAGAGATTTTTTTTTCTACCCAAAAAGTATTGACAAAAGTCAATTCAGAATCTAAGCTCTATATGTCAAATCTCCAAAAGAAACTTGTATTAATGTACAGATGCAGATGTACATTAGAAACAGTGTCAAAAAATAAAGGATCGACATAAATCAATAATATTACTGTCTTGAATAAAATAATGTTTTCTTCTTCCGTAACAAAATAGTTATAGCTTTGCCATTAAAATTTTGGACAAAGGTTGGTTGGTGTTGAAATTCAGTCTGGAAGCTTTGTTCTAAGAGGCTAAGAAAATGAATTTAATATAGAATATAATTTTGTTGTTGTGTTTTTTTAGCACTTTATAAAAAATAAGTAGGGCATGTTTAGTATGCATCAAACATTGCTTGCCAACCACCGTTAAACACAAATTTATAAACGATGGTATTATTTTCTGTTCTTGTAATACATTATTTAACTCAGCATACATTTTGAACGTTCCTCGAATGCACCACAGGTGTGAGATGCGGTGCAGTACAGACTACAGCTTCTTCTTTTCTGCCAGCTGTGAAGGGCAGACAGTGTTCTTATTAGAAAACACACACTAATGAGCATACCGGGACTCTGTGAGAACGTTCTCAGAGCTCAGAGAAGTGGTGGAACTGTAAAGAGTTATTTTTAGAAGTTGTGGTACTGAGTACCATTGCGTACTGGCCCACTTAAAGCACTGCTAACCAGCAGGGCTAACCAGCATCTTCAACACTCTCCCGCTTTTCCATGCTGCTGTTTACTTCTGGACTGAATGCAGCAGTAGGAACAGTGATGTTCACATTCAGTGAGCTAACTGGTATATTTTTATCGCTAAAAACGATATTGGGTCATTATTTTATCGTATTTGAAAATGTTTTGGATCTTTTTTTTAAACTCGAGATATCGTCCAGCCCTAACTGAAATAGGAGAAAAATAGAGACCCATGTGACTGTCGAGGATCGAGTCTTTTGGCTGTCTGAAGGTAAGCAAAATTTTTATGATCCAGTTCACCCCATGTTGTCCAAATCAGCACCTTGTAAACTATGCCTTCCAACCAATGGCGCCATTCCTCCTACTCAAGCAGGACCCCTAGTGGAGATCACTGGAAGAAAAGCAGACAGACAACAGAAAAATACCCCTGACTCCTAACAATAACACAGTGAGCAGGGGAAAAAAAGAAACAACAGACCCCCAAAACAAGCCCATAGTATAAACAGAAAGTAATCCAACTCATGGCATGCTGAGTTGTTTGTCTAAACTTGAACATTTCTTTAGTCACAGCCATAATTCAAAAAATTTAAAACAGCTGGAAATGTAACAATCAAGGTGGAATGAGAAACAAGATTTGTCTTGTGACATGGACCAGGGAGGATGATGATAATGGTAACAAATACATTAGGAAAGCATTTTACATGTTTTTATTGTAACATTTGTAGCAAAAACAAAAACTAAAACAGGTAGAATAAGAAGTTACTGATGACAGATTGAAGTTTTAGATAGTGTGGAAGGTTCCTTTTGACGGAGAACTTTAAAAACAAAAGTTGCATCTTGGGGTCATGTGGTATGTAGATACCCCCCACCCCCCACCCCCTTTACATTATGCGTCTATATTGTCTATGCCAATGGTTTCCAAATGTTCTCGCTTCCTACCCATGAAATAAAAATGGGAGTAGATTGTGACCCTTGACTCTTGGTTAAGCATGAAAGCATTTTGCAGCCCTATCTATGCATCCTACTATTAAAAAAAAAGTATATGTGCTGTTTTCTAAACTCTATTGGAAGCCTTTCTCCTAAAACAAATGATCCGGGTGAGACTGAAGTTCAACCCTTGAAGAACAATCACTCAAGAGTAAAAGAAACACACCCCATGCCCACTATAAAATATGGTGGTGAATCTGTGATGCTACGGGCTTGTTTTTTCTTTTGCAATGGCGCTGGGAATATTGGGAACCAAATACTGGGAATTTTAGAAATATGAATCTACTGGACTCTATCAGAACACTGAAACAGGTTGTTACACAGAATCTTTCAGCAGAATTAAGATCTAAAACATATGGCCAAAACAGTAGAGAAAGGATCCACCTGAAAGAAAATTGGCCTTTTCCAGAGCTCTCTCAGTGCCTCTCAGACCTAAATCCTAAAGAGCTTTTAGAGTCTGCAGAGTAGGCAATTACAAAAGACAAAAAAAAGATGAATTGATTTAAAAGACCCTCGTGTATCGTTATTGGGGGTTTCTAACCTTATGAAACACAAATATTGCCACAGATTTAATTATTTAGCACCTAAAGCAAATTAATTTAAGTCACTCGACTTAAAAAAAATAAAAATTCAGTCAGTCGACTCTGCAGACCTTAACCTAAGCAGTGTGCCTGCAATATTCATTTCTGTTTTCACTTAAATTAGGCTTAGAAGGCCTTTTACAAGGTGCTTTTGCAAAGCGTGCAAAACTGTTTTTTTATGATGTGTTAGAAACTGCAGTTATGTTAGTCACTACTTAAATATATGCAGTAAAACTGTGTCAAGTAAATCACTCATTTTGCGTTTATTGTCACACCTAAAACTTATGCTCCACAATATGAGAGGCTCAAAAAGAAAACTGAACCTTTTCCACCAGTATAATAAATATTATCATGTTACTAATTCCTTAAATTTAAATGAACACACACAGGATACAGAAGCAAACAAACAGATCACAAGCAAAAGGCCAAATCTATAAATAAGCAAAAATAATTTGTAAGATTGACTTTTGCAATTTGGTCTGCAAGGTAAAATATAACTCCAAGTCACATTTTAATGAGCTTCAGTGAAGTAGAAACGCTTTCAAGAAAATAAAAATTCTACAAAAGTTCATCAGTCAAAATCCTGTAGTATGTGAAATATTTGTCCCCGGGTCCTGTGAAAGCTTTGCAAAGATCTTGGGTGCCATAAAACCTGAAGGTAATTAAAAGTGTTCATTTTTCACCACTGTTTCTAAATTCTGTTGCAATTAATCTGCCCAATTTGATTATGAACTGCACAAATTAAACAATAAAGACCTGTCTAATGAGGGATTAATTATGGATACCAGGAGGGGAGAGGGGTTGGAGCAGCAGTCATACATCATTGTCTCCTGCAGACAGCGCAGGGCCATAAGGAAGACAAAGAGGCTCCTCGTCCATGTGGTCCGGCGCTGATAGGGCCCCCTCATCACAGATCAGTAGATCCGCAGCCAAGAGAGCCCATAAAAGGTTGGGCCGTAATTGAAAGTGCCAAAATCAATAGCGCTGACAGGCCTTAATTAAATTAAATATGTCTCCCATCTGAGAGGTTTGGGGCCCAGGGGAAGAATGGAGTACAAGTGCTGCTGCCTGAGTGAGCTCAGTGTTAGAGCACTGCTGAGACATCACCAGCCTGTGTGTGCAGAACAGTCAGTACATTTACACACACAACTAACTCGAGCTTTTGGCAGTAATCCAACTAATAGCTTAGTCTGAGAGAGAGTCATGTCCCAGTTTACAAGTTAGAGAGAAAACCGAATAATTGAATGAAGGGTGTTCGACTCCATAACACTAGGTGGCGACATGCGCTCCTTCCTGTTAGCCTTTTTGCTGTTAGCCTCAAGCAGCACAAAGACTGTAAACAGAGGCTGGCAGGAGTGAGGCAGACTAAGTAAAAGCCGGATATGTACAATCACAGTGCACCATCTCTTTGTTAGTCCACAAATGCACTGATCGGCTGGTTACATTTGTCTTTGCCGCCATACTTATCTTATTCTAAAATCATGTTGTTTATTCACGCTTCCCTTCTGTTGGAAGTGTGTGTGGGTGTGTGTGTCGTGAGGTTGTACCTAGTCCGATTTCTTGAATTCCAATTTCGGTTCGACTTCAGTTTGACTAAGGTGTATAAGTGCACAATTCAACTTTCACTTGCTGTATGTAAACGCACTGAGTAACTTTAAATAACTGATATGACATCAGTAAAAGTAGAGGAGTGTTTTAAAATGTGTAATATGTATAGACTGCAAAATGCAAAGAGTGTATTTTGTTAACTTACTCAAGTTCTTGTATGTATCTTTTTAGCAGAGTTGGTCAATTTTCCATGTAAATTTTCATATGCTTTCAAAAGTTATGGGCTCGAGAACAGCTTTCTCCAGTCCTGGGAACATATCCGGTGTGCAACATTGGTTTATAGACATTTTACTGACGGTTCCTGCTGCAAGAATGCATGACGATAAAAATAAATCTTTCCTAGTTAACAAATATTAAGAGTCACACTGTTAATATGCTGCATCTGTTTGACATTAGTTTCACCACTTTCCTGCTAAATATTGAACTCTTGGAGTCAACAGCTTTACTTTTAAAACTATTATTGCTGCTGCAGAACATAAAATGCCTTGCAAGAGTAACCTCTTGAAATGTTTCCATTTCTTTTTACATGGTTTAATGTGTTAGACCAGCACAAATTAGTGAATTACGGTAAAGTTCGGGGAAAATACTTCATTGTTTAATAAACTGTCCTGTATTTAGCGCTTTTAATCTTCCAATTAACACTGACCGCTTTCCTGTCTTCCTTGAAGAAAAAGACCATCACAGCATGATGCTGCCACCATGTTCTCTTCCCCAGTTTTAGATGATGGATTGTGCCCCATGACATGTTCAATCGTTCTGATATTGTTTTCCTTTTTCAAAGTACTGTTACAATTTGAATTGCTGATTTTAGAACATGTACTGCATTTACGCTTTTAGATGTGAAATGTGCTGTTTCAAAACAGAATATCCTGAGCTTGCAGGCCTATCATACAACCGGTCACAGATAGACATCACCTGTATAAATAAAAAAACAGCCCACACACAAAAACAAAAGCAGCTCATCATTTCAGGCATATTTAAAAGATTAGGCAGCTGGTGTCAGTAAAAGGTCACTGGCACTGGGATCCTGTGTGAAGAGGTGAACGAAAGACAGGAGTTGGAATGGTGGGATGGAGGTTGAAGGGGAGGGAGAGGGCAATACCGAACCTCAACCCCTGTGTAAACTTGCAGAGTTGCAGACGGTTGAGACTTGTGAGATTAGAATGGAGTCAGGTCTGCTACAGAGTGATCGGAGGAACATGGACTCATAGCGGCTCAACCTCTAAAGTTTTTAGATAACCCCCCCACCACCACCCTTTCTAGATTTCACTCCACCCTATTCTGCTTTGATTTGCTTTTCTTTGACCAAATCCATGTAGTAAAAGTAAACAGACCATGATGGTAATTAAGGCTCAAAGTTTTTGTGAAGAATACTTTATGTGTGTGGTGTCACGGAAGGCCAAGGCAAGCTATTTTAAGGTAGTTATATATAATGTAAACCCTGAATCTCCTAAATGTATTTTTAGATGGATTCTTTTTATTATAGTACAATGAAAGGAATTTAATGGAAAATATGTTAAATGTAACAAAAATCTTAACTTAAGTGTTGTTCAAAGCAAAGAGTTAAAAAATATTCATTCCATATTAAAAATAAATAAGAAATTGACACAACAACAATAATAAATGAATCATGTAATTAATAATAATAATAATAATAATAATAATAATAATAATAATAATAATAATAATAATAATAATAATAATAATAATGGGTTTATGGGATATATTTAAAGCTATATTTGTCTTCTAAAATAAAACTTGACATGTTTTCATTAGTCCCACAATTTGTTTTTGATGCTGCAAGTGCGTGTGGTAGCTTTTTTTGCGCTCCACTTCATTTAGCCAATCACCGAGCATCTTTTTAATGACCAATCACTGAAATGATTTGTTTCCTATAAGTATTGCTTGTTTCGCGCTTATTAAGCATTTAGCCATAATTTCATTTCTAATCAACAAGCGCAGTCTGCGCCTGAGGCAACGCCCGAAACGATAGAGTTATCAAACGCTTCGCCATTAGTTAATCAATTCATTTTAGATATCATATTAGCCAGACCAGTGATTTGCAAACGATTTCACCGTGCAAGGCTGTTTAATGGCGTGAGAGAAATAAAGGCAAGGCGATAATTTAATTTCACACCAAAAGCTGCTGCGCGGGGTAATTGAGATTTCTTTGGCTGAGCGATGAAATGTTGTAAATCTAAAAAAGCATCAGTTTTTATCTGGATTTTACAGAGCAACGGGCGGCAGGGTCGGGGAGTGATACGGCTGCTGGTACGGTAAAATGAATTTGATTTGGAAGTCAAGCAGGGGTCACAGCGTGAAGGATGCTGATCCTATCAGGCTGAATTAGAGTGTGTGAGTGATGTTGGAATAATGAAGAGACATGTAGCCTGTGCTGTTGCAATGCAACACCCAAAGCCCTCCACTAAGGCACTAAATATAAAGTATCAGACCGTATATGATCATTCAATCTGTGAGCCCAAATTGTCAAATTGCACTGTACTTATTTTTAACAGAACGTATATGTGATTGGATCGTGTTATTGATTTAAATGAACTGGATCAAGTTGTAGAGTGCATTGAGATCACATCACCTGAACGATTTAAATGAAATGAACTGAACAAAAAACATCCCTAAATGTTCTATCATTATTATTATTGTTATTATTATTTTTTTTTTTTTTTATTTTTTTTTTTTTTCTTGTTGTTATTGTCGTTGTAAAATATTTGTGTAATAATTTAGATAAGTCGAAAAAATGTCGGACATCAAGATATAGCTATTTTTGTTTTTCATATATATATATATATATATATATATATATATATATATATATATATATATATACAAATAAAAGTGTTTTAACAGTCTTAAACTGATGATTTGAGAAATAAACTAGAATTTAAATCAATTTGCCAAATGACTGATAAAAAAGTGTGCTATTGATTGGTTTTTGATCAGGGGGATATGGCTTTGTGCTCCAGCATGACCTGTAAAGAAAGAGCGCAAAACCAGGAATTATCTAAAATGTTTACATGTTTTTTTTTCCATTTATATTATAATGCATTTTATAAGACTAAGTTATATATCAGTCGGTTATATCATATACCCGACTGGGTATATCATATACCCAGCTGAGTAAGTTCTGTTCTAAAACATGTATATCTGTCGCTTATTACATAATTTAACTTAACTAAAAGGATTTAGAACTGGTCTTCATGATAATGACTAGAGACTAAGCAAAAAAGCACCCTTGCAATCTGTTTTTCCATATAGATGACATATCATTATGTCCCGGGCAGCACAGACTTGAGTGATAGAACAAAGGACACAAAGCAAAACAAACAAATACAATTTAATTTAATTCTGGTCATCTCTTGATAAAAATATATCAAGACTTAATTAAATACATTCAGAGAGAAATTTGAGAACCTTCAGTCGATTTGTAAACTTTCAAAAGCAGCATTTCTTGAAAGGTTTTTGGCACCAAGACCACCTTATGATAAAATCAGCATAAAAGGTTCAATATAGGGACTTGTCAACCCTTGACTAAATTATCATGAATGCTTCAGAAATGCTGAATATTTGAAAACAAGTTATTTCTTTTAGATCAGTTGCTAGATGAATATTACTAGAATCTTACGTTTCTAATTGGTTACATAATAAAATATTGTTTTTCTTTCTGTATTTAAGTTTTACTTACTTGCTTGCTTACTTTATTCCCAGAAACGACTTGTGAACAGACCTAACTAGGTTGGACTTCATAAAAGAACCGTCACTGCTGTTAATATAATAAAACATTCCAACTGATAAGATCAAAAATAAAGTTGAGCTGATCAGTGTTTTTGTCTTACCAAAAATATTGGTCAATTAATCTGTTGCTCACGGAGCAGTGACGTTTTTCCAAAAAACCCAAACCAGAAGCCTAAAGTTTTGAGAAAATTCCCACATTTCCACCTGTATCACATCAGACCTCCTCAAATCACCGTACACATCCTGATTCTGCAGGCGCATATTTCTTTGGAGAGACTCTCCTCAGACAATATGCCCCCCGCTAGTCTGGCGACAGCCGAGCTGAAAGCCATTTTTTTCTCTCTCCTCCTTTCCTTTCCTCTAAAGCGCAGAGAAGGTTTTTATCACCCCCCCCAAGGGACGCATTTATCCAGCTTGTCAGAAAAGGTGAGGGAAGATAAATAGGGAATAAACTTTACTGTATTCGCTGTGCATTTAATCGACTAAGAGAGTTACTAATTTGAGGTGGTAAAACCTTTATTTGTTTTTTACTTTGGGAGACGCTTAAATGTGGAACCATTAAAAGCGTTTACTCCCGTCGGCGTGCCTTGACAATCGGAATTTATTTATCTGCTTATTGCCGTTGGCTGTTCTGCGAGAACAAACAGCGGATTTATTAGGCTATATGTAACATCACAATTTCTGCATAAAGTAAAAACTGGATAACTTTTATGTTATTTCCTGACATCTTGACTTGATTGAGCCGTGCTATTTCAGTCACACTGACAGAAACAGATACGACCAATTAAGCATTTTTTTTATTTGATTTTTATTTATTTTTCTTCACGCAGCGTTTTTTCTTGCTGACTTCTTGCAAGCCATTTAATTGCTACTTGAAATTGACCCTAAGCACAACCCCAAGTCTGTTAAAAAGTTCCCCCATAAACCTAAACAGTATGTCAGACTTGGATTATCACATTACACTGTGACTAAGGTTATCACACATTTAAACTGACAGCTGGTTATTTTGTGAAACAAACACAAAACTTGAGAGGACGAATTAACGTCTTCAAATAATGTAAAAAAATGGGTTTCATAAAGTGTTTAATTTATGGTGTTTTACTTTTTCTAACAAAATGTACTACATGAAAGGGATAGTTGCCACCAACTATTGATGGGGGGAACAAAATGGTAAAGAAAGATGTATAATTCTTGCAGGAATTAAAAAAAATGTTTCAACCAATTCTGCAGTACGAAGTTTTTTCAATTAAAAGTTATTGATGACTTTTAAAACAGGTAAAGCTATACCTGTCATACAGACTGGAGCGCATCCTGAAGCTTAAATGACCGGGAGGCATTATTGCTTAGTGGCAGCAAAGTGGCCCGCTCCGCCTGATTGCGCTAATTGCTCTGAAACAGGATCCATTATGTATAATTATGGAGACCTTGGGCCGGACTCAAGGCTGCTGCTTTCATCTCTGTGCAGGGGGAAACTCACCAAGGAAACTCACCAAGAGAAAGCCACTCAAATAATAATCGAAATTACAAAGTGGTCTTTTTAGGTCCTCAAACATAGCCTACCTGAATCTTCTCACTAATAATAATTTAGAAATATATATTATAGGCCTACACCCACCTGTTGTTTAGTGTCCCCGGATGAAAGTCACTTACAAGCACCAAGAGCAAATATTTAACCTAAAAAGGCCCTTTTTACATCCACTTCTCTTTTCACGTCTATAAAGTTTAAATTGACAGAGCTCGCATGAAAAGGGTTAAGACAACTTTCGGAGGCGGCAACAATGAGGCCTTTGTCTGCAGCCTCTGCCCCCTGAGGAGGAATCAAAGGCAGTTTATGAAGTTAAAGAAAGGCCCAATGGGCCTTAGAGCTTTGTTGTAATTTAACTCGGTCCTCATTTGTTGTCCCGGGATTTAAATAAAACGGGGTGGTAATCGTCCTCTCTGTGGCACACAAGTCTCTCTGTAAAGGCCGGAGTTTGGGATGTTGAACGGCACCAAAGCCCGCTGCTGACACATAAAGCCAACAATACACAAAAGGCTGTAGAGCAGCTAAAAAAATAGGCCTTAATTTTTATTTGACAAAATCGTAAAATGGTGATGAGCAAATAAAAATTGACAGTGAAGAAGACGTTTTTTGTCATTTAAAAATATAGCCTAGGTCGAATAATCTTAATAGGTTTGTAAACTGTCACACAATGCAAAACTGTCCCAAAACACACAAACGTCCATTTTGTTTTTGGCTTGTTTGCACAAATATGAACAGTCTAAACCGGGGATTTTCGTGCCGATTATTAGTCAACGGCTTTGGAGTAATTTTGCCCTTTTGCCAATTCGTTACCCCAGTTTACACATGTTGTCATTTGTCCTTCTTGCTTTCCTTTACCCCCAAACAACCCATTGCGTATGTTATTATTTTTTTTTTTTTTGATTGTTGTTGTTGTTTTTTTTTTTTTGGGGGGGGGGGGTTGTAGCTAATGGTATGATGAATCGTTGGACTCTGTCAGAAAAAATAATATCATTCATTTATTTATTTATATTTTATATGACACCCGTTTTGTGCGAAGTATGCCTTTTATTCTGACTACACTGGGGATGCTTCGTACCCACTCTGACATACAATTAATGTACTAATTTTCTGTGTTCTAGAGAATTTAAAAGACATTTGATTTTATAACTCCTGTAAATATCAACAATAGGTGCTTAGACCAAGTTAAAATTGATTAGGGGTCAAAAAGTCTAATCTGTAATATTTTATAGGAGTTAAATGAATCACTGAATCAGAAACACCATGAATGGAAATAGGGTTTAATACAGTCTTCAGAAAATACTATACAGTGTAATTCAATTATTACAAGTTATCAACATTTTTATGATTTTTTTTTCCATCTCTAATTCTTTGAACTACAAAGAACAAAAAAGTGTTAGAATATAATTATTACATATTACTACGACATATTTTATTTACATTTACGTAAAGTAAGGAAGGAAATGGTTAGGGGTGAGAAGCGAAATGGGGGTAAGGATTGGGTGAAT
The DNA here is from genome assembly GCA_028564705.1 of Apricaphanius iberus. Taxonomy (NCBI): domain Eukaryota; kingdom Metazoa; phylum Chordata; class Actinopteri; order Cyprinodontiformes; family Aphaniidae; genus Apricaphanius; species Apricaphanius iberus. Next base: position 246,933 of record JAPXFQ010000846.1, on the reverse strand, counting down.
CGATCCGGAGATAGAAAGTCCCCTTGTTATGTAGTCATGCTTTTTGTGTATTAGTGTACGGCAGACTCCTGCACTAAGGGCCAGTTAAAAGTTTGAGCCCCAGGCAGAGGGATTTTTGGTCGGTTGAGAGAGCTCTGGAAACTCGGGCGTCTTTTAAAAGTCTGCAGTGTTGCAAGTTTGGTGTTTTAAGTGTTTCCAAACGCACATCTGCACAAAACACACGCATCATCTGCAAATGCAGGCTGTGCTGCTGAGGGAACGATTAAAACTAAGACAATGATCACCTGCAGCTGTTATTAAAAATGGCAAGAAAGAGAACTTGATATGGTTTTCATGACTTTAGCAGTCAAGTTCTCATTAGAACCTAACATCAGTTTTCCTGGCACCCTTAACCGGTCACGACAAGCCTCTCCAAATAGCAGATTATTTACCTTATCTGGCTATCTTTACTGCGGTGCAGAGCAGGTCGGATGGGCGCCTTGATCGCAAATCATTGTGTCACCTTGAATGTTAATTGCACTTTATGAGAAGCGGGCCTTTTAATGTTTTAACCATGAGCGCACCGCAACAAGCCCAGACTTAATGAGGCAGCGTGTCTCCAAACGGGGAGGTAAATATTCATCTGATCGAGGATAGCCAATCCAGCAGCTGCCTCGTCCATCTAAATCCACATGTAGCGGTATGAAAATATGAAGTGTATCTTGGGAAACATTTCTTCCAACACTGGAACGAACCTGTGAACCTCATCCTTACCATGTAACCCAACATGGCACAACTCTGGCGCTCATTAGACTGCATTGGCATGATGTGATCAACTGAGAAGGGGCTAATTTCACAGGCTGAATGGCTCAGTGTCCCTGGGCTAGGGCGGACAGAGGAAGAGGAGGAGGAGGAGGAGAAAGAGGAGGAGGCGGTGCAGCGATCTCTCGGGTGCGAGCGAAACCATTTCTCTCCATCCCCCCCACCCCCACCCACCCCAATAGTTTCCCTAAAAGTGCAGCCCTTTGATCCGGGCCGCTGCTGGCGCCTAAAAACAACATAAGTTGTCTGCCTATTAAGGAGACTGACAAATCGTGACAGATTGTTTATGCGTGGTAATTAGCGGTACTGACGCTATGCCCTGAGAACTAATGCAATAAAGCTCTACCTGCACTCACTCCAACCACTGAGGATATATAGTGTCTGCCCTACCATCAAAAATGTAAACATGTATACTTTGCTTTTAACAACTTTTTTAAACAAGTAAAATAAAAAAGTAATATCATGCAAAAGTTACTTTATTTCTTTAACTAGATTTAAATGATGACACATATATAAAGGATATAGACTCATTACATTAAAAAAAAAGATATTTCAAGCATGTATTTGTCATAATGTTGATGATTATGAATCTTAGAAAATTATAATGCAAGAAATCAATAAAGCAGGGATTTTAAAAAGAGAAATGTCAAACCTCTAAAAAGGATCATCATACATATGTACTCAGTGCTTTGTCCGGCTCTTTTGCATCAATTCCTGCCTCAGTGTGGCATGACATGGATGCTACCAACCAATGCTGAGGTGGTATGGAAGTCCAGAATGCTGTAATGGTAGCCTTCAGCTATGCATTGTTCTGTCTCATGTCTCTCATCTTTCCTTTGGCAATGCCCTGATTCTCTATGGGGTACTTTTGGTACTGTGGACAGGTACCAAGCACTGTTGGAAAATGAAGTTAGTATCTCCATAAAGCTCCTTGGAAAGCATGAAGTGCTCCAAACAACTCCATGATGGGTTTCTGCACAACAGTCAGGTCAGCAGTTTTCCCCATGATTGTGAATCTTACTGAACCAAACTGGAAGACAATTTGACGGCTCAGCATCCATAGGTGTTTTGGATTAATTAGCTGATTGGAGTGTGATCCTACCTTTTCACAATATTCTAATTTTCTTAGATTTTGAATTTGGGGGTTTCATAAGCTGTAAACAGTAATCATCGAAATTATAACAAATACAGGGTTGAAATATCTCACTTTGCTTGACATTAGTCTATATCATGTATTAGTTTCACCTTGTAAATTGAATTACTAAATTAAATTAACCATTGCACAATATTCAAATTTGCCGAGTTTAACTTAAATTCAAATTTGAAAATACTTTATTGATCCCAGAAGGGAAATTGTTTTTGTAGCTCATAACTAATTAATTCTTCAAGGAATTGTTGTAGATCATTATGGCTGTGTGGAGAAATTATTTCCTGTAGCAGTCTGTGTTGCAGCAAAACTGAAGAAGCCTGCGACTAAAGATACTCTGTTGCTGTAGTATGGTCTAATGAAGAGGATGCTCAGGGTTGTCCATAATTAATTTAATTTAAGAAGAATCCCTCTTAGGATCTTTATCTCCAGTTGTTCCACAGTCATCCCCAGAACAGAACCAGCCTTCTTCATCAGGTTGTTGAGCCGTTTTAAGTCCCTGGCTCTGATGCTGCTACCGCAACAGATGATGGATGAAGAGATAACACTCTCCAACACAGACTTGTAGAAAATTTGCAGCATCTTGCTGCAAACATTGAAGGACCTCAGCTTCCTCAAAAAGTACAGTCTGCTCTGTCCCTTCTTGTAGATGGCTTCACTGTTGATTCTTTAATCCAAACTGTTGTCTAGGTGAACTCCAAAGTATTTTAATTCCTCAACCACCTCCATTTCTTCTCCCATGATGGAAACAGTCTTTGACTTATCAGTGTTTCTTCTGAAATCTACAATAATCTCATTGTTTTGTTCACATTCAAGGTAAGGCAACTGTTTCCACAAAAGTGGTTCACAAGTTCTATGTATTCAGCTTTTTCTCCATCTCTGATACACCCGACAATTTGCAAAGTCGTCTGAGTATTTCTGAAGATGACAGGTCTCCATCTTATACTGGAAGTCTGTATTGTGCAGAGTGAAATGGAATGGTGAGAAAACAGTCCCTTGTGGTGCTCCTGTTGATTTTACAGGTTTAAGACAGTTTCACTAATCTTTTATGGTTTAGTTTAGCCTCACTAAACAATCACCTCTTCTTTAGCATTTTTTTAAACAAGAGGTCAAACTAAAATTGACAATCAGTTAATATAATTTAGTTGAGTAAGTACATTCTAAAATGGGTGCTAAATTAACTACAGCAGAAACATTCATTAAAGTAAATCCAAAGAAGTGGATGCAAACTGCTGAATAATATGATTAGATAAATGCTAAGAGTTTTTGTAGTGTAACAGTGTAAAAAATATATTTTTATTGTAGGATATAATTTGGACTAACGCGCCATTTGGGAGAGCTTACTCTAGATTAAACCACGGATCATTAAGAGTTTGTTTTGTTTATGTGTATTTGAAGTTGGTTATAATGCTAAACTTCCCCTGTCTGATTTTTTTTCTACCCACATCCCATTTGGTCCGGCCCCTATCCCCACTGATTGGCCGCCTTCTTCTCCACGCCTGCTTTATTACACAGCTCTGTGCTCTAATCTGGTCGCATAAACATGAGGATACCGTCACTTTAATAGAACTCTTCCCACGGCACACAGTCAGAATTGAGACCCGAAAAGTCGTCTTTCTTTTCCTACATTTTACTTGTGCCTGTCGGGACCTGTATGGCCCCATCGACCGCCATGTCAACACTGACCGCCGGTGTGAAAAGCGAAGATCTCTCCCCCCGCTCGGTGCTTGTTAACAGAGGCGAAATGCAGACCAACCTGAGCCCCGCAGAGGAAACAGGGAAGCCAAAAGTCGCGATCCTGCCTTTCAGCGTGGAGGCGCTGATGGCTGATAGGAAGCCCAGCAGAGAGATGCCATCTCCGGACGGCGCGGCCGGGACGTCCCAGTTGTCCGCGAAAGGGACGCGGGTGGGCACCTTCGCCGGGTTGGATGCTTCTGTTCAAGTTTTGCCGATGAGCTCTGCGTTTTCTGTGGGAGACATCATGAACATGTCCGATGATGTGCTGATTAAACCCGAGAGTCCGGATAGTCAAGAGAGGACTTCGTGGATACAAAGTCCACGTTTTTCTCCAACCCCTCCAAGTAAGTTTAAAGTGCTTGTTCCAGAATTACGCATGGGTAGATTTTAAATTGTGCGAAGATGTAAGATAAACGCTTAAACTGAAGAGACAAAATATGTAAAACCATTAAAAAGTGTTCAATTTTTAGAGATTAGGCTACTGTTATTTATTTAACTGGATCGTTTCATTTTATTACAGGACGTTTGAGTCCTCCTGCCTGCCCGCTGCGCAAACACAAGACAAACAGAAAGCCTCGGACTCCGTTCACCACGTCCCAGCTGCTCGCTCTGGAGAGGAAGTTCCGCCAGAAGCAGTACCTGTCCATCGCGGAGCGCGCAGAGTTCTCCAGCTCCCTCAACCTGACCGAGACCCAGGTCAAAATCTGGTTCCAGAACAGAAGAGCCAAGGCTAAGCGACTCCAGGAGGCAGAGCTGGAAAAACTGAAAATGGCAGCGAAGCCCATGTTGCCCCCGGCTTTCGGGATCTCTTTCCCCCTAGGCGCACACGTCCCGGCGTCTTACGCGGGGTCACACCCGTTCCAGAGGCACTCGCTACCGGTATCTCCAGTGGGACTGTACGCTGCGCATGTGGGATACAGTATGTACCATCTGGCTTGACAGGGGTTACGCAAATAAAGAGGGCAGCAGGACTACGTTTAAAAGAGAGATCGGGCCCTTTTTGGACCATGCGACAAAGAGAAGCTACAGGTCGGGAGGTCAGTGTCACTTCTGGTCAGGAAGGGTGGGAGCAAGGCCTCCTAACGGACCCACACTGACAACCTTGTATCCTCTTTTGTTTTTACTTAGCCAGTAAATTCCCACACTTTAGAAATAATCCAGCGATGAAAATTAATTTAATCTGAAGTTTCAAATGTTGCCCACAAAATTCTTTGAAGTTGGATTTTTTTTCCTCTGCACGTGTGGAAGATAACTTGCATCTGTCATACATATTTCGACTTAAGAGTCAACTGTGGACATTAAACAGCAGACATGACAGCCAGGTGAAAGGTGACTTTTTGTTTTCAGAGATCAAGGCACAGCTTGAAAAATTGTTTTGCACCGACAAACTTTTGCTGGGCTTGAAAGACATCCTTAAGATGATGTGAGACTTAACAAACAAATCCACACCTTTGGAAATTGTGTTTTCATATTTTATTTTCATGTTTTACTTTCATATAAATGTCCAACCACAGCGTGTCATTTAGTCCATGAAATCAGGAGAATTACAGCATTTGTTTATCTGTTTTTATTTTTAATAACAGCACTGTCTGTTGTTTCATCGATTCCCTTATTTTGGAAGGGGAAAGTGTACTGTAAAGTAATGTATATTTTGGAAAAAAAATATCCCACTTTATATTCTGAATATATTTGTGACATAACTTAACAATAAATTGTTTATTCTTTTTTTCCATGAAGCTTTTCGCTTTAAAGTGCTTTTTTTCCATTTTAACGGCAGAAAATCTGTCTTAAAGCTATTTTTAAATATATTTTGGTTGGAGTTATAGATTTCCAAAAAAAACAAGATTGGGGTTAAAAAGCTTGAAGGGCTGTTTCAAAGAGAATACCCAAACCTGACTTTTCAATTTGGACAAGATCTGTAAAATGAAAAAGGTAAATTCTAAACTTTTTTTTTCATCAAAGAGTTGTCTAAAGCCAAGGACTGATAGTTTGCAGGGTGAGGCCTAGTTCTTGCTGGTCACACACAAATATTGTTAGGAAAATGGAAATCAGATGAAACATGGATCACAAGAAGACACTTGTAAGAAGAAGTAAGTAAAATGCATCTGACTCCAGGCAAACCCTCTCATGGTATCTGCTGGAGTGCATCTGAGTGTAGGTGTGAAGTGGATTTAAACATGTCCCTTGTTATTCTTAGTTATATTCCTTAGGTGCTGATTTCTAATTCTTTTCCAGCCCCCCCACAAAAAAATATACTAAATGAGAAAGATGAAATGTTCAAGGTGGAGTTAATAGTTTTGAACCCAATTTAACACAAAGGATTTCTAAATTATCAACATTTAGGCATCAAAGCAAATCTTTCTCTGATTTTAAAGGTGTATCGCTGCTGATGTCCTTACAGACTGAAAATGTTTGGTGTGTTCCGTTTTGATGCATTCAATGTATGGTAATGGTGCGATTTGCTGATCATTTGACCAGGTGATCATAGATCAAAGCCTAAAGGAAAGTTGACCGATTCCGACCTAAGGCCGATTGATTGGTGCATCCCTATGTTCGGGGGTCTTTTATTAGCTTTATGGGTTTTGTTTTTGAAACATCTAAACCAAATTTTGATGGCGCCAGAGAGGAGAAAGACGGGGTGGTGGACAATTACGCTTGCTGACTTCAAACCACGCAAATACATGGCCTACTTAAAATGACCTCTCCTGTGTGGAAATTGCTCGTAAACAATCCGCTGTGACTGTCATTACGCGCGTTTAGGGTGTAAAGTGTGTGTCTGGTGACAATTCATTATAAGGTGAAGTGCCTGCGCCATGTGTTGCTGTGAGTCTGGAGAATAATTTTGAAGTCATGGAGTAAAAGCGTGTAGAAAAGATTGGAACTGAAACTTAAAGTGATTTTCTGCCATCTGGGGGGTGGGAGCTTAGATCGGAGAAGAGGGATCAGATAGGAGGGTAAGGGTTGGGGGGAAATTACAGACCGCTCCGCGGCGCTTTTAAAGGCTTTCTCCGGACTTTCCTGCCATTCAGGCAGGGGTTAAACTGGAGTAAAATAATTGCTGTAATGAGCAAAGGCAATCTGCCGCAGACAGAGGCCGGCTCCAGCGAGGCTGTAGCTCCAGGCAAGGCGGAACTTTTATCATTCCTAAAATGTCAACGGGGGACTGGGACGGGCAACACTTGCAGCTCAGAGCGCTGTAATTTCCTCCCGAACAAGCAACCAAAGGAAAGCATCTTCACTTATTCAGGTAGCCTACAATCCATTTATCATTTATATTTATTTCAAACTATCTTCTTAGATTTGACGCCACAGATTATCTCCGCTAAATCTCATCCAGCATGCAGACATGAATTAATACATAATCCCCGACAATAAGTTCAAATCACACGGATGAACGCTCCTTCTGAAAAGAGCAGAAACTTGACACAAAGGAGCCAAAGGGGAGCAGTCCTCTCTTCTGAAGCCTTTCATTCTTTTGTCCCCCACTGCTCTCTATCCTGCCAGGGGCCAAACACAAAACAAAAGTCGCTTGTTTATGTCGTCGAAAAGATCACAGGAGGTTTTTCTGACTCCGTGGTAAAACCTCTTGAGCCCCAAAGGAGGTAAATAGGTTATTATCTTGGATAGCCTAAATGATTAGGCCTATGGAAAGAAGATGTCATTAAACATTGGATGGAGTTGATATTATGGACAAATTTAACGTGTAAATGTAACCAATAGGATTTATTTGTAAAGCGCTAAAATTGTATTTTTTCCTAGATTTATGAAAGAAAATTCGGACTGAAAAATAAAGCAAGCTGTCATATTTCTTTCAGAAACTCATCATCTGAGCCGCTTTTTTAGCGTAACCTACCGTTCCCATTTTTCTGCACGAAATAAACTAAGTGCTTATTGCGCAATCTATTTATATGACGCACGATGACACAAATAGCTACACAATAACCAACCCCGGGACACAATAAGCACAATAAGCCATATTTAGTCTTATACCACAAAAATTACTACGAGGGAGATTTGAGTTGGCCTATTTCAAAAATATATTTATTTCAAGCAAAATGTGAATTGTATTTATTTAGCCTAAATGCCTTATCACAAATAAAAAAAACTGTCAGATAATTGTACGTTTTGTTTTGTACGAAATTAAAGCAGGGATGTATAACGGCGAGGTGTAATCTTGTTTTCTTTAAAAGGAAAACGAGCTTCGCTCTGCAAAGAGGAACCACTTTCGCCTATCACATTAGACTGTAGGCTATGTCATATTTCATGATTTTATTTTATTTCACAAAATAAACGATAATCAATTAGCAAAAATGACAAACGACATTTCATCGACATTTTTGAAAAGAACTGCCTTGTAGTTACTGGCTTAAAATCGACATATTTAAGAGCCGAGTTCATGATAGATCCCACACCACCACCTTCTGTCCACAGGCTGATTAGCAGCAGAAAAAATGTTCAGCAATAAAACATGCACATAGAATTACGTCCAAAAAATGGTTAATTTTATTTCCTAACTTAATTTTTTTTTCTATTTTTATTGGCTACCTTTAGTGTACTTAAATATTATTATTCATAATTCAGTTGTACAAAGTAGAAGCCCTTGTTCTTCGCACTCGTTACTCTAGGCTACATTTATTTAATAGCAAATAAAACCATTAAACTAATGTAACTTATTTGTAATGCAAAATAAAATCAGTTGAATAAAATAAAGCACAATAAGCGAGCCAATTTTGCCTGTCTATGTTCATGCATGTAACTACACGCCTGTCCAGCACCAAATGCAGCCCATAATAACACTGCAAGAACGTTATAAATCATGGCTCAAAGAAGCCATCATCGACATATTTTTGTATTTATTTTTTTTGCGGATGTCTCTCTACTAAAAACAAGGAGGCTAATAAAACCTGCCTCCGGCTGAAAACCAGATGTTCACGTTTCAACAGGAATGTACAGCAATAGCCTATCAAAAGGTGTATATATATATATATATATATATATATATATATATATATATATATATATATATATATATAAACAAGCTGGTAAATTACTAGAATTATGTTATCAGAAATTGATGTCCCAGTGGAGGGCAGCACGATTGTCGTCTTGTCTCCTTGTCACCAGGTTGAAGTTTCCTGCGTTCATTTGAGTTTGCCCAGTTTTGTGTTGAGCAAAGACATGGATAAAGTCCTCAGCAGTGAACATGTTGAATCATCAAACACTATATCAAAATGACAAGTATTAAAACCTTTATCATTAAACAACGAAAAGCCAGATGAGGCGTGTTTGATGTGCATAGGGGAATAATAAGAAGAATGTGCCATTTCCTTATACACTAATGGCTAAAAGCAACATGTTTCGAAAATATAATAAAAGTGCTGAATCATAGATCACATGGCTGCAGGTTTAAGTGCATTTTTCTTTGTCTGGTTTTGCTTTGTTTTTGCAGATAGGATTTTATGTGGGGGCATCAGAGCAAATGATAAGAGAGCCACAGCCCAAATCTATTTGTCAAACACTCCTCAAATGTGGACTTTATGGAAGCATATTGAGACAGAAATTACTGTTGAAAGAAAGCCCTGGGAAATCTAAGTTTAATTTTGTCACAAGATATACAAACACAATAAAGAATGGAACAAGGTTCTCTGGTCAGATGACACCAAAAGTGAACCTTTCATCTTACATATAATATATGTAGGAACATTAACATTGCATTCTTTAAGGGCACATTTGATATAGTGAAACTTGGTGGTAGAATCGTGCTGTAGGAGTGCTTTTCAACAACAGAGACAGAATTTGATTCTGGTTTGTGGGTGCAGGGATGCACCTAAAACTGGCAGGAATGTGGCTGTCGAGGACAAGAGACTCTGGGTTCAATGCAGACATGCGTTAAAATGGACTAGTCAAAGTCCAGAATTAAATTTAATTGAGAATCTGTGATGAAATTTGAAAACAGATTTTCGAAGTTGCTTTTTATAAAACATGACTGAGCTTTAACTGTTCTGCAAAGATGAATAGGGAGGGACTTTTAGAGAAAGAAAGAAGAACTGCAATCACTGCACGCTTTAATCCAAGTACAGTTGGTCACTCTAGATTTTATTTAGGGGTATTAGAGTAAAAGAGGTGATTACATTACATATGTCACCTTTTTCAGATTTTTTGTAAAAACATGGAAAGCACTGCATTGTTTTCACTTTAAATCCCCAATAAAATAGATCAAACTTTGGTTTTCATATAACAAAAATTTGGAAAAGCGGGATATAGAAACATAAGCAAGGCTCTGCAGTGAGATAAGGCAAACTCTGAATAATGTCCTTTCAGTAGCATTTCACTATTACCTTTTATTTTCTGAAAATATATTCTTAGCCTTTGTCCACCTAACATGGTGCACTTAGTTTAAGTAGGGGAAAACCTGATATACAACAACATAATGTCTCTCTGATGCTTTACTGATCAGCTCAATTTTTATAAACAGAGTAGAGAATGTGCCGGTCATCTATTGGGGGAAACATTTCCGTATGCGCACTAATGAGGCAACATTTCTCTAAAAAATGCAATAAAAGCACTAAATGTGATGGAAAATTGCCTGAAAACCCTATAAACAAATTGGAATCACAAACTACATGGCCACTGCTTTAATGTGAATACGTTTGTGATGTTTTCTTTATGAGGGAATTTTATTTTAACAAAGCAGAGAATGATTACTGATTGCACTGCTTTTAGCATTTTTTTGGTGCAATACCTGAACATTATATTGCCATGGTTGCCTGCAGTTTTATTGTTCTGTTCTAGTTTTGCTTTTAAGAGTAGGTGCATTGTGCGGCCCTATAATTATGATTAATAAGAACAGCAATTAGTCTTTATGAGCGCACTGTGGGCCGGTTTTCCTAATAAGCCACATGGTGCTGACTAACAGTTTGATCCTTTCAGAGTCAGTTTATTATAGCTGCAAGGAGCTCAGACAAGATGGTTCAGAAGCAGGGTCCACTTGGAACAAAGTAAAATCCGTTTGATGGATTCTAGGGATTCCTCACAGAGTGAGTTTATGTTCCAAGCAAATAGTTTCCAGTATGGATAATAGCATCAAACACATGATTGACATTTTGAAACGAATGTATCCAGAAATGCTTCCCATTGAGTCCAAAAGCAAACACAACATTTAATAGACTATAGAATAAACATATGACCCAGACTCAAATCCTTTGCAGCCTCCAACAGGATTCCCTCTCAGATTCTCCTGTGTTTAGCTCCACCAACTTTCCCTACACCATTGACTGTGATTTGAGGAAAAGAAACCACTGGTGTTGTAAGATGCTGTTTTTAAGGGGAGTCTATCTTTTTATAAAGCCCAGCTTTCTTACGTTTATCTTAGATATGGAGGTAAATATAGGTTATTATCACTTGGTTTATGTATTTAAACGGGTAAGTTTGATTAAGTCTTGTTCACGAATGAGGAAAAAATGGAGCGGGAGATTGATTGACGGATTGGTAAGGCGTCTGCAGTTATGCGGGCGCTGTACCGGTCTGTCGTGGTGAAGAGAGAGCTGAGCCGAAAGGCAAAGCTCTCAATTTACCGGTTGATCTACGTTCCTACCCTCATCTATGGTCACGAACGCTGGGTGGTGACCGAAAGAACCAGATCGCGGATACAGGCGGCTGAAATGAGTTTCCTCCGTAGGCTGGCTGGATTCTCCCTTAGAGATAGGGTGAGAAGCTCGGTCATCCGGAGGGGGCTCAGAGTAGAGCAGCTGCTCCTCTACATCGAGAGGAGCCAGTTGAGGTGGCTCGGGCATCTGGTCAGGATGCCTCCTGGACGCCTCCCTGGTGAGGTGTTCTGGGCACGTCCCACCAGGAGGAGACCCAGGGGAAAACCCAGGACTCGCTGGAGGGACTATGTCTCCTGCGAGTCCTGGGAACGCCTCGGGATTCCTCCCGAGGAGCTGGCCCAAGTGGCCGGGGAGAGGGAAGTCTGGGCCTCTCTGCTTAGGCTACTGCCCCCGCGACCCGACCCCGGATAAGCGGAAGATGATGGATGGATGAAGTTTGATTAACATTTCTGATAGTTTCCCTTTTATTTGTTGTTTTGGTATAAGCCCACACTGAAATTACACCAGGGTCCCTTTCAGAGTTAAAATCTAAAATGAAACTTAACATTGTGTAAGAAAAAAAAAAAAAAAAGACAGTAAAAATGATACAACTTTGTTTTTTGGCTACTGACGAAGATGGATCACCTTCATATAAAGACCTGATCAGTCCTAGACAGGCTATAATTAACCCCAAAGCATGGTAGTGTGAAATTGCCACTATGGCATGTTCATGTTGAGAGTAAATTAAAGACAGATAGAATTTCTTTGCATATTACATTTGATAGAAATTGGTTTAACTGAATTTTACTGAGGGAGTATCAGAGTCAATATGGTCAAGAACAAATCCTGTCACACATTTCAGATTTCTAGTTGTATGAAATTAAAAATGTGTCTTTTCCGATCTGCTTTACAATTTTGCACCATTTTGTGTTTTTGTGCTAAATCTAAACATCTAAACAAACTAAATTAAAGTTTGTGAGTTTTTCACAAAATGTAGAGGATGTGACTATTTTTGAAAGACACTATGCACAGTCAGAGAGGATGGTTGATCAATAAAATCTTGTCCTCCATCCATCCATTCATTTTTCCAAACCGCTTATTCTCAAGGGCGCAGGGGGGGGGGGGGGGGGGGGGGGGCTGCTGCATATCTCCAGCTGTCAATGGCCGAGAGGTGCGGTACACCCTAGAGAGCTCAGTCTTGTCCTCAGCTACTAAAATATTAAAACGTGAGAATTATTAAGTGTGATACCTATACAACTAGCATCATCTGCTGATGAACCAAGGCACCTTAAAGCTGCTATTTTGGCAAAAGAAGACCATGACTTCAACTCTGCTTGTTCCTAAAGGCCCACATGATCCCAAGCCTTAAACAGTTGATGAACTGCATGATAAGTAAAAACAAAAACAAAAAAAACCCCCTCAAACTTACATAGCGCTTTTCTGGACACTCAAAGACGCTTTACAAATTCCATTATTCATTCACTCTCACACACTGGTGGAAGCAAGCTACAATCGTAGCCACAGCTGCCCTGGGGCAGACTAACAGAAGTGAGGCTGCCATATTGCGCCATCGGCCCCTCTGGCCAACACCAGTAGGCGTCGGTGAAGTGTCTTGCTGAAGGACACAACGATGGACAGATGGATTTGGGGGCTCGGGGATTCAAACCAGCAACCCTCCGATTGCAAGGCAACCTCTGAACCCCCTACGCCACAGTCGCCCCAAAGTACAGCAACTTCAAGCTCACCACAGCAGAAGCAATGACAAAAGTGTTGAAACAGAGAAGTTGCATTTTTGGAATGTTTGGATCAATCCTTAAATGACATCAGTCAATTGATAAGTCATTATACAACCACTGTGACACTTGTTACTAAACACCTGCTGACTCAGCTGAAACCCAATCCTCGTTCCCAGGAACTGAGTAGTCCAACACATTCTTCTTATCTGCATTTCAAAACTTGACGTAAATTTAACTCAATAAATCATGGCTTATTTAGCAAAAAAAATCTAAGTGTACGTTTAAACTATTACAGGTCACATTCGGATGCACAAAATATAATCAACATTGCTATCAGTTGATGTTGGTATTTTATCTATACTGAAACCATCAGTTTAAATTTAATAGTATTATCAATCTCAATAAACCATAACATTTTGTCATCATCATCATCATCATTATCATCATCATCATCATCATCATCATCATCATTTATTTATAAAGCACATTTAAAAACTGCAATAATGCAGACCAAAGTGCTGTACTCAAATAAAAACAACAAATACAGGGATAAAACTAAACATACAATAAAATAAGCATCAAAAGCAGTAAAGTAAGATCAACTAGGTATTAGAGTGCTCCGGCAGAGCTAAAAGCCTGAGAGTAAAAGTAAGTTTTTAAACGGATTTTTTTTAAAATACTAAATGATGGAGCAAGTCTGACCGTCTGGGGGAGCTGGTTCCATAATCTGGGGGCGCAAACCGAGAACGCCTGCTCACCACGCGCCTTATAGCGGGCAGGACGAACCTGCAGCAGGTGCTGCTCAGGGGACCTCAGGGAACGCATCGGGACATCAGGACAGAGAAGCTGCGTCAAGTAGGGTGTCCCTATAGCGCATGCAGAGATTTAAAAGCAAATAAGAGGATCTTAAATTTAATCCGATAGCGGATTGGCAGCCAGTGCAAGTTGGCCAGTACAGGGGTGATATTTTGCTTCAAAGCAGTCCCAGTTAAAAATATTTTTGCACTAACTTGAGACAAACTATTGTGGATGAAGGAGCACCATATAACAGAGAGTTAGCGTAATCAAGACGCGATGTCACAAACGCATGGATGACTGAGTGAAGATCTTTTCTCCTCAGAATGGATTTTAGCGTGGCCAGCCTACGGAGGTGGAAAAAACAGGACCTAACAACCTGATTAATCTGGACATCAAATCTGAGGTCAGGGTCAAAGATGACCCCCAGATTTTTGATGTTCGGTTTCAGTAAAGCCGACAGGCAAGAGGGCAGACTCGGAACTACAGCTGCAGGATTACAAGGGGAAAACAGTATTGCTTCCAGTTTTGACTCGTTTAAGTGGAGGAAGTTAGCTGAGAGCCAAGACTTGATCTCTGTCATACAGTCAGTAAGGGGTTGTACTGGGTCAGTAGATTTCAGGGCCACATATACAGTATGTGGCCCTGAAATCTACTGACCCAGTAGCTGACAGTCTTTAGCATATAGGTTATAATTCACCTGAAATTTCTTAAAAATGCCCGCCAATGGTTAAAGATACAAGTTAAATAGAAGTGGACCCAAAATCGAACCTTAAGGAACTCCACAAGCAAGAGGTAACACAACAGAGGTACAATTTCCTAACACAACCTTAAAACTTCTGGCCTGAAAGTATGAGCGAAACCACTCAAGGGCTGTTCCTTAGATACCAATCAAAGACTCCAGGCGTTGCAACAAAATTCCATGGTCAACGGTGTCAAAAGCGGCAGATAGATCCAGGAGTACCAACAGGACATGAGAGCCAGAGTCGGAGGCGAGTAAAATATCAATAAAAACTCTAAGTAGAGCAGACTCCGTACTGTGGAGGGAACGAAAACCAGACTGAAACAGGTCCAAGACATTAAAACGATCAAGATAGTCAGAGACTGGGAGGCCCCTGATGGCTTGGGGGCTCTGAGCTGTTAATTAGTTTGATAATGCTTTGGGTTGGCTCTGACACACATTAACGAGAATAATGACAAGAGGGAACCAGCAGATAAAAGCCAGATAACACATCTGCTAGTTTAGTCCAGAACAGTGTCCTACTTATTTTCCTAATACTCTGAATGCAATAACACAGTTCAGACAGCAGAGGCCAGCAAAGGATAGGACTGAAATCAACAAAGCTACTTGTACATTAGCTACAACAGCACCACATGTAACTTTGCCATCAGTAAAGGAAAAAAGCTCAAATATTTTTTCAATTTTTATTTCTATGCTGTTTGTGTTTTGTGGTTGAGAAATGTGTCAAAGTTACATTTTAGTTTTAAATCAACCACTAACTCATGTGTAGTTTGTAAAAAGTATTTCCCTAAAACACTCCCAGGTTTAATTTAATGAAACACTTTAGTAGTCAATAATACAAAGTTTTAAAAAAATAAATAAGTTCTGTATTACTGACTGAGAAAAATTTCTGTTGGGGGAAAATAATTTAAAAAAATAACTCAAATGTGCAATAACCTTCTGAATCTGATTAACCTGGAAGTTGGAGACAATACATTGGACAATAGTCTTAAAAAGATAAGGCAGGGGTGTCACGTAGCACAGTGGTTAGTGCGGGTGCCTCATGCACAGAGGCCTCAGTCCTCGACGCAGTCGTCTCTCGTTCAAGTTCCCCACTTCTCACTCTCCTTTCTATATACTATCCATTTTCAAATAAAAACCACTGTGGCCACAAAACTTTAAAAAAAACATGAGACAGTAGCTGGTCAAGGAGGTGTCCAACAGCAACACTGAAGCTGGTGTAGGAATTTAAACCCAGTGCTGTTTGTGTTCCACAAACACCAAACTTCTGTATTCTCCACATGGCCAGATTGCAGAAAAGAAGCCCTTTCTTCTGAAGAAAACAACCCAGGAGTGGTTAAATCTCCCTCAATACTGTGGGAAGATGTTTTATGTTCTGAACCAACCTTGAAGTGTATGGCAATGATTCTAAAAGGTTTGTTTGGCAACAACACTTTGCATCATAGAAACAAAAGACATTATTAAAAAAAATTATAAAAAAATTAAAAGATACTAGTATAGCAGGCTGGTTGCAGAACCATACTCTAGGGTTTCTTTTTTTCCAAATTTAAGACTTACATGAAGGTGGATGAAATTATGAAAATATGAATGAATATAAGTCACTTATGACCCAACCAAAATGTTAAGCCACAAAGCTGAAGATAAGCAGGGATTGTATTTTTCAGGATCACTTCAAGAAAGCATCCATATCAATGTAAGAAAAACTTCTTGAGTGGAAAATATAGTTTTCCAAGTGCCCAGCCAGGGTCCTAACTCTAAAAGAAAATTTGTGGAATCACCTGAAGATAGCTGAATGAGAGAAGTGATCAAAGCCTAATAATTTTTTTCGAATTTTTACAATGTAGAGGGTTCAATGTGTAGAAATGGGATGATGACAGGCATCGACAAAAGAGAGCTGAAAACTTAAATGAAATCCAAAGGTGTTTCGGCAAAGTATTTTAAAGGTGTGTGAACATGCATAGGTTATAGTACATTTTTCAGCATTCTTTGTTCAGCTAGATTTTTTTAATTTATCAGTTGTATCATCCAGGACAGATGGCAAACTTAATTTCAAAACTCTATTAAGCACCAAGGATAGGCTAGATTACTGGTAACCAAACCAATCTTCGCTGGTTCAGTCTGGACTTTTTACAACCAGTTGATATCGAAGCAAAAAATAAAAAAGCCATTTCAATTGAGAAGGCTTTGATGAGATTTTTATACCCTTGTTACCAATAATGTGGATGCAGCCATGTTCATGTTTACACAATTTTCAGGTCAGCTCCACCACAATGTTGGAGTCATATAATAGGTTAGGAGTTTTTCTATAAAACCTATCACTGTAGTAGGTGTTAACACACTGGCTTGTCCAATATTTATTCAAAGAAAAGAAGAAGAAATTAGGTGTGAGTGATTTCCCATGAGCATTTTAACAAAGTTCTAGAGTTCTTGTGGTTCCGGAGTGACATATCCTCCAAATGTGAACAGGGAATCTCATCTGGCAATATTTTGCCAAACCAATTGCCCTTAGATGTTTTTTTTATTAGTGTCACCTAAGTTCTTCAGTGAAAGACTGCTGCATCCAGGTGTATGAATGAGCGTTTTAGCAGGTCCTTTCTCCCTGCAGCTATTAGACTGTACAACCAAAACTGTTCCCAACATACTCAATAATGTTTACATCTCTTCTGTAATTTGCACTGTTAAACTCAAGTAATAACAATCCTGCTGCTATGTGCACATCCTTTTTTTTTCTTCACAGTTTATATTCTGCTAACTTTTTGGAAATAATACATTACTTTTTAAAACAAACATACACATGCACATCCTGTAAATACTCTTGCATTTCTAAATATTTTCTAAATTATCTCACTCAGTTGGAATTTCTTTTCTTGTGGAGGAATTCAATAGAGATGAAGATAAGGATAAGGATGATTCAGTCTTTATTAGCGTTTTGACATATTTATTATGAAAGTACAGGAAGCCCTTTTCGGGCATCTTTCTCTCTCTCTATCAGTCCCCCCTTTTTAAACACATAAAAACAATGAGTCACATCATGAGTAAAAGAAAAACAGTGCTTGTTTTCTAGTGCTTTATTGAAATAAAATGGAAGCATTTATTTGAATTGATTCTCAAGTCCATAAATCGATTTTTTTAACAGTTTTCCCTTTTTAAAGCTAAAACAGGAAGGAAAAGTCCTAAGGGTCATTTTAAGACTTAAGTCTCAAAGTGTCATTATAGTATTAAGTGGTGAACTCTTACGCAGTGTTGAGTCATTGAATTGAAGGCATTAAATTAAGGTAACAGCTCAAAAAAAATTTTTTTATAGCACTGACCTATACCAGTATCAAATTAGAAAAGAGTGGATTGGATCATAATAATCACTTCTGAATCGGAATCGAATTGATTCTTAAAATTTATAACGATACCCAGTTCTTTTGTTTTATTAGTTTTATATATATATAAATAAATAACAAAAGATGGCTTTTTAATAGGGGTATGTACTTTAGAGATCCCATGTACAGAATAATCTAAAGAAAACAGGATAAAAAATACATAGAAACATATAGTAAAGGAAGCGTTTTATTGCTTTAAGGTAATTACTGCATATACAGATTGTAAGCATATATTTATATATATTTAAAAGGGAAACTTTATATTTCTGAAAAAAGCCCTTATTCTTCATATTCATCACAGCAAAGCAACAGAAACATCACAACTCCATGGATCCAAAATCTACACAAGAACGGAGAGTTACAACCAAGAGAAGGATCCATCTTGAACATCCATGCTCAAGCCTTCAGATGTTTACAGGACGCCATACAGTGCTGCTGCTGTGTACAAAGCTACAACCTTTTTCTGTTAGTAGCCTACAAGCCTTTGATCAGCCCTGGTAAATAAGCAGAGGCCAAGCTGCACGCACAAACATCTTGTAATGGTTTATTATTTTAAGGTTTTCATCGGCATGACTGGCATTCAGATCATTTCCTCTGGAAAGTTCTCCACTTGCTGCTGGAATGTGGCCACACGTGTCCACTGACATGCAGTCTGTTGCCCAACCCTCAGCCAGCTAACATGCAGGACATTAAACAACCCTGTCTTCAGTGTTATTGCTTGCTTTTACTGCTCTACATTTGGATGCTATGGATTTTTTTGAAAGTATATATAAATATAAATGATTGTGAAGTGTCTCATCTCTCTTCTTGCAGGAGCTGCAGCCTGTCTTCTGCTAAAATTGGGCTGCTGCGTCCAGTGTCAATAGCTTCGCAGTCGTCTGTGAAAAACACCAAGTCCTGCCAACAGAAAAATAAGAAAAGCAACAAAAATGGCATGTTTACATTTGGTAAAGTGGCCTCAATGTAAAAGTAGGGAAAACTTTCCTGAAAGACTCTCACCCTGTAACAAAGTCTGGTGATCATGGCGTACAGCGACTGGAGTTTTCGTTTGAGAAAGACCATCCTGGGCTTATCCCTGCACCTCTGGTTGGGATGGTTCAGCACCACGTAGAGAATGTCACGCAGTTTGGTGGTTATGCATGCATTCTATTGAGATAATACAATGCATTTTCAAGTTATTATTAGCACCCCCTTTCAGGTTCTCTACAGAGACATTTTAACTATTCTTCATTTGATTGGTACATGTGTTTCAAGTTACATACAAAATCAAACAGTTTGTTTAAATGTAGCTCTCATCTGATGATGAATTTATGTTGAACCAATATAGCACTTAAAACCAAATTATATACAGACAACAAAAGCTAGTTTTCTCTACAGGGCATGCCCTTCTCTCCCCTGTTTCCTTACACTCTTTAAAAAAAATTCCAACTTACATGTACATCAATGTGAATGACGGGTAGAACTTCAGCACACTCTTTCTACAAACAACAGTCAACACAATAAGATTAGAAGAAGTCAAAACTGCCAGTCTAACATGAAAACTGCAACAGTGAGGAGTTCTTACGGTGCGGTGTGAAGTGTGAATCTTCTCCAGCAAGTTCATAATTTCTTTGCTCAGGGTGAGTGCTCTGGAGTAGCAGGTCGGAGGAGTGCAGTTACACTGAAGCAACAAGTTAAAGAAGCAGAGGAGAGCCACTAGTCCCAGCCTCATGTCTGCCAGCTCCAAAATGGTCCAGCCGCTTGTGCAGACGTTCAACAAGTAAGCTGTCGAGAACTGTGGGCTGCACTTTTAAGGAAGCAGAGGCAGAAAAAAAAGAAGAAGAATTAAGATGACGTGGAAAAACTGGAAGGTTCATCGGGGGGTAAAAAGGAAAACACTGAGGAACTGATGGAAAGCTCAGTAAAAATGAGCTAATCTTACTCTGCGAAAGGCAGATACGAGATTTTCTGTCCATGACTGTTCTGGTTGGTTGATGCAGACTATAACTAACCTTATTACATTTCAGAAATACTCTCTATGCTGAAAACAAGCTAGACAATTTGCTTTTATTTCTGTAATAATGCCATCCCACAAATGAGATTGAGAAATATATTTAAATATTAATAGCCCAAACTCCAGCTTTCTGATATGTAACTTACAGCTTTTGAGTTGAATCAAGTGTATTTTAATGCAAATCTCAAACCTAGCCAGACCCTCAGTTGGGAAGAAGTCAATTTAGCAAAAGCAATGTAAAAGTCAGATTATAGCCTGCAAATGCTGTCAAGGACAAATTCCTTCAGGAGGGACTGGTACACTTCACAACTAGAAAGAACATTACATAGAAATATTGAACCAACATCTTCAGGCATTAGCTGGGAAGTTAAACTTTGGGCACAAATGAATCTCCTACGTGGATGCCGAGCCTAAGCATACTATTAAATTGCATACAAAGGAAGCTGTTTTCTGCTCTGCTGAAACCATCCTTCAGTTACCTCTCGCTCCACGGTTGTTTACGATAGAGATAGCACACGCATAACGCTATTATGCACGCTGCCCTGGAAAGCATCTGCTTTTACAATCCAAATACACGCCATTTAATTGAATTTACAGGCATACAGATCCAACCGTGTTGAAAAGCCCATGGCTCATTCTACTGACAAGGGCATTGCTGGAGCATGTATGAAGAACACATCTTAAATGTTTATATTTTTATTTGTGGTTAAACTTATGTATATTCCCTTTAAGTGGGAGGACTTGCACAATTGGTGGCTGGCAAAAAAAAAATGTCCCCACTGTACACCAGTTATGTGAGAAGGAATGGGCCAAAACTCTAGCAAAGGAGAGCGAGAAACTTCTGAAAGTACATCAACAATGCTAGACCAACATCCTATAGTTTAAAACCTAATTCCACCAAATACTAAGAAAATGTATGTAAACTTCTTAATTTGAAGAAAATTTATAACATTTGCATTTAGCTAATTAGAATCAGACTAGAATAAATTAAAAAAATAGAATAATGGGCATGTACAATATACAATTTAAGTTTTATACAAGAAAATAAAAATAGAATGGAATAGGGATATGGATAAGTATATACAGGATGCAGTCAGAGCTCAGACATTTGGGGTTATCTGGGGAATTAAATCTATATGAATGTCACTTTATTGAACTGAATTAATAAAAATAAAAAAACCTTCCGATGACGTTCTAATTCATTGAAATATTTCAGCATCTGAAACAAAAAACAAAAAGCTGTTTTTAATTCAGAAAGTCAGAAACTACATACAGGATAAGAAGTAGAAAAATATGCTGTTTTAGCTCCAAAGTAAAAATATTAATTTATTGGTGATTTTTTTCATATTTACAATAAAATAAAAACACTTAAAAAAATATATTATATGCAAGTCTCAGGTTGTAGGTGCGACTGAGCCTTTCTTGAAATTGAGAAAATTCCTCTTCTTTTTCCTTTCTGGGACAACAGCAGTGTTATTAGATTCCGGTGGTTCCCGAAACACAAACAGGCGCTCTCCAGTGGTGGGGCTGGCCAGCGCACTACAGGGAGAGGCTGAGGTCCGACTTTTCTCTCCAGGGCCGTGCACCACTTCCTTTGCAGCGTCCAAATCTCTTACACTGGCCACTTCCTTTACAGCGTCCAATTCTCTTACACTGGCCACTTCCTTTACAGCGTCCAATTCTCTTACACTGGCCACCTCCTTTACAGCGTCCACTGTGTTGCCCTGTAGCTGCTGAACTGGCTGCTTTGCATTTGTGAGGACGTCCTGACGAGACCTAGGGAGAAGCTTTTCCACCACGCTCTGCCTCTTCTCATGAAGCCTGAGAGATTTGGAAGACAAAGGGGCCGCTGTTAGCTGGTTCAGATTATTTCGGTGCTTACCTAAGCCAAGCCACAAACGTTCATCAAATTAAAGCCACATTTTACTTTTATCTGAGATTTGTCAATAATGTTGGCAAATGCCTGATCCATAAGTTAGTCCTGGTGCTAGTTTAACATCAGGTCTTCATTTAAAAGCAAAGTTGATATTTACAGAGGCATGTTTAACTCACCTCTCCCTTTCCTCAGTGACATTTGGCACATTTTTCATGATTTGTTGCACCACAATTTCCCTCAGTCTGACAGGAAGGGCCCTGTTCTGCTCCCCAGCACATCTGCAGAGAGAGCCATCATCATCATAAAGCAACTCTCTGGCATCAAATCAAAAGCTGTAACGTCATGCCTCTACTGTCTAAAGGTTTCCAACAAAACAGACTTTACAAATTCCTCAGTGTAAAAGAAAAGAGGTTTGTCTTAAAGTTACAATCCCTAGACTGCTTCACACTACCAGAGTGAGGTTTGAACTGCATGACGCAAAACTAAACGGTCGATTAAAATTTTAACAGTTTACAATCCAGCAGTGAGTGAAGTCTTATCCCATTAAGAATAGGTTCTTATCACAGCAACCTTCTAAACAGCAGTAACACGCACAAGCAAAGCCTGTGGTATCCAAAGGTATTCATACCCCAAAAATGTATCTTTTTGTCATGTTGCAACCACTGAATGTATTTTATTAAGATCTTACATGATAGGCCAACACTGAGTGTAGCTAAACAAAATCAGCTCAACAACCTGCCTTCATAAGTCACACTAATTAGAAAACAGATTCAACCTGCATGTGATTTATTCTAATTAGGGAAGCTGATCAAAGCCAAAAGGAATATGGATGGACCTAAATAAGAGAAGAAAACCTGCTAGAGGCTGTATAAGATGTGGGACAGGAACTGAGGTTGACCAGCCATAAAGGTTTCACATTGTTCATTTGTTTGCGAGAGGCTACATGTTCAAACTGGGATCAAAACTGTATTTCCATCATAGTGATACTATCTGAATCTCCATTTAATATTTGAAACATCTTCAACACTTGGTACTAACCCCTACATATCCCATCGTCCCTCTTAAGATTAAAAAATGGCTAAAAAAGGTAATTCTCCTGAACACAAACAACAGAAAAAAGAACTAGAAGAAGAAAACAATATGCTGCATGGTTTTCCAGACAATATTTTCTGTTGGATCACTAAGTAAACCTCATGCTGGAAGATTTCACCATCAGTAAGGCAATCCAAACTCAGCGGGAGACAGAAAACAGCGTTCCAGGCTATTAATGGGAGAATCAAAATGAGCAGTAAAATGGTTTATCTTTTCATCTTAGCTTAAGGAAAGAAGACTGCAGTGGAGCTGGGTACAAACAGTATTTCTTATTTAAAGCTAACACTTGGGGATTGTTGGGTTTCAACAAACCTGTGTAAACACATATTATTTTTCTTCAATACTTTATTTAGAAAAAGAGTCTTATAAAATGCTATTGGCTAAGACTTTAGGTAAAAAAATAGACTGATGGCAAAGTAACCCAAAGCAGTTGACTCGTCCAAAGATGCGTGTTAGCTTATGCAGATTTGGTTGTGACCTCGTGAGCAGAAAGAAGCTAGTGCTGTTTTCAGTGAGAAAGCTGCTTTAAACACCTGCACAACATTTTTCCTGAGCAGTTTGCAGTTGTGTTACTTTGTCTACATAATGCTGTTTGTTCACTAATGTCTTCTAACAAACATCTGAAGCTCTCACACAACCGCTGGATTTAAACCGAGATTATATCACAAACAAGTGGACTTTAATTACTGGTAAAATTCCTTCTTAGGACAACTGGTTTAATTTAGAGGCATCGCAATAAAATGGTGTAAAAAAAAAATCGTTCAATTTGTCCATTGTACACTACTTCATCTCTGTCGCATGAAATCATACTAAAATGCATTATGGGTTTGTTAAATGATGAAAAGTTCAGAGTTTGAATACTTTTGTAAGGCACTGTCCAGTATAAGCATGTACACTGAGTGAAAACTTATCATTCATGAATAAATTTATAATGTAGTTTAAACTTTCCAGTATGGTTGTATTTAACCTATATGGCGTGAATTTAGCAAAGTCTCCAGATAAACCTGAGTTTTTTTCATAAAAATCAATTGTTTTTGGGATATTAAAATTATTTCTTTTAAGAATAAAAAAAAGTAGGAAACACATTCCAGAGGCTACTGAAGCAAAGATGGAGTTAAAATGAAAACCTCAACTATCCTCGATTCTTTTTAGAGTAATTTTGTAAACTTCTAGTATTAATGTTGCAACCTGTTAGCCTGGAATAATCCAGAACCTAATATATTAAAATAAAGGGTCTGGCAATGAGTACTGAAAAGGGCTAAACTAAAGTGGCGGAACCAAACAACGCATTTTAAACTCTCACTGCACACAATTGCATAACGCCACGACCTATCACAACAATACACGGTCTGACATATCCAGAGCAGTAGTGTAGCTACCAGCGGAGCTAACTGGTAGCAGATAAATTTTAATAGGAGAGAACTGCCACTCTCATGGTACTTCCGGGTTCTGAACTGGTTACAGGTCCAATCTGGTTCCATATGAGGGCGCTCTCATGACGAGTGCAGAAAGAATAGAGGTCTATGGAGCAATACCCTTCAAAATCCAATTTCTCAGAATATTATTTTTTGTCTAGTAATTTCAAAAACATTTTTTCCAAAAGAAGACGCAAAGAAATTATTTTTTTAGTCACTTATTTGCTTTAAAAAGTACTTTAAAATGTCAACATACACATCGTACGACCAGAGATGCTGCTTAACGGCAATTCTTATTTTTCCCCTTAAATTTCACAGTACATACATAACCATAGGCAGATAACATTGCTAGCAACCCAAAAAAAGTTATGTTGAAAAAAAAAAAAAATTTGGGCGAAAAAGTCTGCCTTAACATTCTGGTGCCGCTTCGGATGCCACTATGCCATCAAGCGGTACATCTGGTCGTAATCAGTCCTTCACTGATCAATCAGCGGTCATTAGCAAAATGCTAGAGACTTATGGGCAACAACAACTCAACCTGTAAGAAAACAAATGGACATACAGTAAAGACCAGAAGTTTGCACCCACCTTCTCATTTAATGAGTTTCCTTTGTTTTCATGACTACATTGTAGATTCTCAATTAAGGGCATCAAAACTTTGAATGAACACATAACATATGGAATTACTGTATGTACTTAAACAAAAAGGGTGAAATAACTGAATAAAGGTGTTATATTTTAGATTCCACAAAGTAGCCACCCTTTGCTCTGATTACTGTTTGACATTCACTTGAGCTTCAAGAGGTAGTCACCAGAAATGGTTTTACAACAATCTTGAAGGAGTTCCCAGAGATGCTTAGTACTTGTTGGCCCTTTTGCCTTCACTCTGCGGTTCAGCTCACCCCAAATCATTTCGATTGACTTTGGAGGCCAGGTTATATAACACTTTTTGGAAAAGTACTATATAATTCCATATGTGTTCATTCATAGTTTTGATGTCCTTAGTGAGAATCAATGTAAATAGTAATGAAAATAAAGAAAATTCATTGAATGAGAAGGTGTGTCCAAACTTTTGGTCTGTACTGTACGTACTCGTTCATTCAAGTTTCAAGTATAAACTATGTTTAACTTGGAAAACCTACAATTAAATCTTAAGATTTCTCAACAGCAATCGGATGAAAGAGACAAATTTAGCCATCTAGCTCCATAGACTCCCATTTAGCTTGCACTCATGGCGATCGCCCCAAGTGGAACTCTGATGGAACTGAAACCAAATTTTGTTACAGTGGGACTAAATAGAGTGGCAAGGCTTTCCTAGCATGGCTTTGCTGGCAAAACAGCAAAAACGTCCTTCTTGCAAAGAAACGATTCGAGCGCAGTTTTCTGTTCGTCTTTTAGATGAAAAGCCAAGTCTAACTCATTCATTGTAGTTGCCAAAGCCGTTTCAAATAACTAGTTTTCATCTGTAGCTATCTTTCAACGTTTACTAAATGATATAGACGTTGCAGCGCAGTCGTCATCAGCTTAACTCGCCTCTGGCCCGCCTACACCGATTTGATTTGTTCATGTAATTCAGTAACAGTATCATTGCTCAATGCCAAAGTGTCTTGCAGAGACAATTCAAATTGTGCTCTCGCAAGACCTCTGGATTTCCAGGGTAACAGCTGCAGGTAAAAAATGTAAAGTTCCTGGGTTAAGCTTGGTTGATGCTTGACGCATGTACTTCCCGCACGGAAATAAGACGTGCGGAACCGGCCGAGACGCCTTCTAGTAGCGTTTATACTTTTTGCGGCTTGTCCCTGCTGAGAACAAATATTCTTGAGGACTGTAGGGGGCGGCGTAGGGCTCTACAGCATGCATACAAAGGTTCACCGTATAGTAGAAGTTGTTGTTTACAACATGGCGACACCCATAAGCTTAAACAAAGCAGATCTTTTATGCTGTTTACTTAGGAAATAAGACGAAAAAGGAGACTTTCCAGTCGTCCATTAAAACACAGTTAATCACAGTGATCTCTATCGGCCGAATCATAAAGATGTTTGTATTTACAAACCTCCGCCATTTTTTTCCCGCGAGGGACCGTCCGCGTTGTTACAAAATTTCCTTGGTGCGCGGTGCGGACCACGCGGATGCGTCAAGCATAAACCAAGCTTTATAGAGTAACAACCTCTACAACTTCATTATCATTTGAGTGTATCAACTTAACCTAATCTATCCTTAATAGGGATGCGACGATACCACTTTTTTCAAACAGATATGATAACAATACTGGGATCTGAGTACTTGCCGATACCGAGTAACAATGCTGATACTTCTACCACACAAAAATCCAATAAACTGGAAGACAGATTTTATGTTCTTCTGTGCTTGTCACAACAATGATGATGAATTAGATAAAATAAAAAAAAATAAAACTGACCACAAAGCTAAAACTTTAAGTGAAAAATTTTAAGTATCAGTTCATGGCATACCGATGCAGAAAGTACATTACGGTACCGGAGATATCAGCATCGGTGCATCCCTAATTCCAAACAAACGTTACTTAGCAGTAGGTTAAAATGGATCAACAGTGTGGACCCAGGAATTGGCTTTAAAGAAAGCAAAAGAAAACACCTTATCCACTTTGCATCAAAGAAGAAGTGGACTTTCATCAAATGCTGATTTTAAATCCTTTTCAGGATGTCAGTTTTTTGTCAATAAGTACAGCAGCTAGGTTTCACACCCACTTGCTAAACCTGATATAAACTCAAAAACGGCAAAGCCTATTTATTTAAATCTGTTATGCATTTAAAAAGCCCTCTGTAACAGTGGTGTTTTTGTATGAATACTGGCTTTGATAGGTACGACTTCTTTCAAAAAGCAATAAATCAGGTTAAAAATAAATTAGTAAAAGTTTCAAAAGTTTATATATATTTAGAGTTGCTCTGTAAACAGGAATGATTTCATTGTTGGACACACCACATAGATTTGGTCTGCAAAGGCTGCTCTTATGGGAGACGAGGGAAGTAAAGAAAGAAAGAAAGAAGTAAAGAAAGAAGTAAATAAATAAATAAAGAAAGAAAGAAAGAAAGAAAGAAAGAAAGAAAGAAAGAAAGAAAGAAAGAAAGAAAGAAAGAAAGAAAGAAAGAAAGAAAGAAAGAAAGAAAGAAAGAAAGAAAACCTCTGGGGTTGATTATCAGATTCCCAGAAAAGGCTTGAGAACAGCTACACCAGAGTGAGCTTGGCTATTAATCAAACCTATTCTCATCACGTCACCCCATGCAGGATGAGTAAATCATAAAAGAACGTGAAACAAACAAGACTTTGGTCATCTTTGTCAGAGAATAAATCACAGACTCTCTTCTTACCCAGAGTGCTCTTGCTCTGCAGAAGCTGAAAAAGGATGATGTTTTCGGCAGAGGGCGTCACTAATTGAAAGAAGTTCACTTTCGGGCAGACTTGGGAGGAGAAGCCGCAGAACCTCCAAGACAACATCCTCAGAGACATGACTCTGCTTTACTAGCTGAGAGGCAAACTCCAGATCCTGTCAAGTACAGACTTTTTTTTAAACTTTCTGTTAACCAACCGCAATATTTTCTTTGCATATTTAAAGTTTGAATTGACATGAAATAAAATCTGACCTGGTCACAGTTTGCATAAAGTCTTCTGAGCTCAATTTGTTCTTTTAGTTCTTCTTTGACTTGATCGCTGGTGGTAATCTCTTGAAACCTGAAAATTAAAAAAACCTCAGATGACCCTTTTTATTAAGACAGGTCAGGGGAGTTTGTTTGTATAGAACCATCCACACACAAGGTACCTTTCAAGTTCTTTGCAGGAAAAAAAAGGAAAACGGTAAAGAAAACAGTATTAAAAAAAAGAAATACCTACAAATCTTTTAGAACACAATAAAATTACAAATACAACGCTGAATGCTAATTTGAAACAAATAAAGACCTGACAAGCCCATATTTTTTTGAGTAAGCTGCTATAAACAGTCTGTGAAAGTCAATTTATTACCTACACCAACAGAAATCCCTTTTGAAATGCATGTATACACCTCAGTCCATCTAGAATCGAACCGAACTTGAGTTTCAGAAGCTTGACTAAGCTACCCAGCTAATGCGATTGGGAAGTGGACTTCTCTGCAACCAACCCCCCCGCCCCGCCCCGTACTGACGCACAGCCTCTGGAACTTAGGAGACATGGAAATGCAGCTCAGCAACAACACAGTAGTATTACAAGAAGAATAATGGAGCTGGGACAAACGTAAGCGGCTGATCAGTGCATGTCTGACGAAGAGATGGTGGACTTTGATTGTGAATATCCTGCTTTGACTCCATCTGCTTCACTCCCACCAGCCTCTGTTTACTGCCTCTGTGCAGCTCGAAGCTAACTGCTATAAGGCTAACACATAGGGGCAAATGTCGCCATCTGTCTTTGGGGAGTTGAACGTACTTCATTTAATAATTCGGTTTTCTGAGTGACACTCGGAGCAAGAGCTCACTCAGCTCTCAACAGGAGGCAAACCCTTAGTCCGATCATCCCAAAAGCTCGATTTAGATGTGCGTATAAACGTACCGAATGTTTTCAATTCTAATTTAAAGACCAACTAACCCAAAATCAACTTTTTTTGCCAAAAAACGGTAAAAAAGTGTGTAACTGTGCTGTCTGAATGTCTGTTGATTATTAAAGTATTTTAGTGCTTCTTAGTAAAAATATTAATTTTCTGCCTAAATCCGTCAGTGTGGTGATCTATTCAGGTTAAAACCTTATACTGCATTTGAATTTGTGTCAAAATAGACTGAAATTATGACCTTGCATATCGAAGTCCAGAAGAGGATTGCAATGACCTCCTGCCATGTTTACATACGGTTTGTCCCACTCGGGACTCTATAGCAACAGTTATCAGACAAATGTAATCACATGGAACCACACATTGTATTTTCCCTAAGAAGTAACTCACTAGTTCTCATACAACTCAAAACAACACCAGGTAACATTTTAACTGCCTGTATCACATCCCTCGTGATCAGAGAATACGTCTACAGAGCAGTTTAGCTGACGCTAACAAAAAGCTAATAGCTAAGCTACAACTCGACCACGGCTAGGATAGACAAAGCAGCGGGACCAGAGCTAAAGCCGCTCCTACTCTCAAATTACCGCCGTGTTAAGTCCACATTTGCATTGTAAACTAGAGGACCACTGTTGGCTGCATTTTGCTCTGTCCAATGAGCTATCTGGGGTTTTGTGTTAGTCGTTCTGCAGTAAGTATAAAGAGTCCCTAGATGGCAGCGACCCTGTGTTACTAATCATTTTTGTTTAAACAATGCTGTTACACTTTTATTGTAAATCAATTATTTCAATTTGACCATTAATGCCTTATGTGATACATTACAAAAGAATAATAAAAATCTGCAGCAATTGTCTTTAAAAATAAGAATTAAACTACTGTACAAAATGTTATGAATAAAAGCAATGATTGTTGAATAGTCTAAAAATGACATGGGACTCTGTACTGAGAAAGGCAAAAAATTGGTTAAAAATCGAAAATCGCGTCGAATAGTGACCTTAAAATCAAAAATCAAATTCAATCGAGGATTTGGAGAATCGTGACACCCCTATTTAACAGACATTTAATCGCTGCAGTTTTCAGGACCAGGGGAACATGAAAAACATTTGGTAGCTGGCCGGATTGCTCACCTTTCAAACGTCAAGGCAATGACCTGCTCACACTTGTGAAGGGCCTCCTGGAGAATTGACGTCATGCTGCTGTCTGGCTTTACCTCAGTCACATTACTTTCCTCAATGGGCTCCTCTCCCTCAAAGCCTTCTTTCTGGAGTTTCTGTGTTTGTCTGTCCAGTTCTGTCTTCTCTGACTGAAGCTGCTGTTCTGCTTCTTCTAGGCTCTTTTGCGAGAAAGGTGCAATTTAAACATACCCATGGGCTTAAACAGTATGCAGTAATACAACAGATTATTCTCAAGACAACAACCTACCAAACTGTGGCTATGTATACTTTGAACCAAATCCTGTAGTTCTGAGATTTTTCTGTCCCTGAGCTGCTGAATGAGCTGGCTTTGCAGGGTAACCATGGCCTTGGATGTCTCCAACACTTTGGTCCACCTCTCAGCCTTCTGAAAGATGATTTTAGCCATCTGTATTGCCAGGTTGTCTGCCTGACAGAGCAGATAGTCTTCCCTTTCCCTCTGCAACTCCTCCATCACCTGCCAGAAATTACAAGCAACACATCTCATGGAATGGTTTGATAAATAGAATCTCTCATAAATATTACTCTACTTTAACTAACTGTAAAAGTACCTGGTAAAGAATCAAAAAGAATAAAGCACTACCTTATTCATTGCATCGTCTTCCATCTCATTTTCTTTCTCAAAGAGCTGAATCCTGTCCTGGAGCCTTTTTTGGAAACACACCAACTCAGAGGTGTCTGTTTTCTTTCTCTTCTCAGTGGTTTTCTGTTTGGACTGCAAATTATTCTGAAAAACAAAACACAAAATCCATCTGTACTGTTGGGAAATAACTCCAGGTGGAGGGTTATGATGTGATTAGAAATTAAACCACCCTGTAGAGTCATGTCCAATTTATTAACAAGTGGTTATCCAGCTGCCACGTAGTATTAGCTTTGACAGCGTTCTTGTACTCCCAAGATAAACCCCTCAACATTTCTCATCTATTTGTAAAAGCATAAGGCATAATCTTCTTTTGCTGTAGTCTAAATGATATGCTGTTATAGAAAATATCCAGGAAAATTGGATTATATAATTAAGATTAGGAAATTGAAGGAAAACGGCTACAATTAAAAAAAAACTGCAACATTAACGTATATAAAATTTCAACTATGGTTGTAACAATTCAACCGTGTAAAAAGAACACTTAACAATAATAGGGATCCATGCAGTGGCTGCACAACATGCACTTTTTTTAATGTTCAGTTTGTGTTTTACCGATAACAGTCAAAATGTTATCACAAAAGCCACTGTCTGTCATGTCCCTTAAACCCTATCAGCTCATTTAGTAGTTTATCCACAACATTTAGGTATTTGGCCCTAAAAGGTCTCTTCAAGTAACAGTCCCAAATGAAGTGAATTTTAGGACAGTTAAGTTTCTTCCACTTTTCCTGCATTGATGATCCAATCTCGGTTGCATTTATTTTTTTCTGTGTTGCGAATAAACGGCTTTACATGTACTCAACATATTCCTTTTGAAGATATCTTCTTTGTCGAGAAAACAAATCGGTTCTGTGTTTACCGTGAGAGATTTCCATCTCCCTCCTCAACTTTGTTTCAGGAAAACTACTTGTACAGTTCATTTGTCTTAAAACTTCAAGATTTTTGAGTTTTCTACTTCTAAAATACGTTTGCTGTGCCTTAAGCCTAGTTTATACTACTCTGACAGCAGATTTGCACGCAGACGCAGATATACTGACTAGACGTTTTTCATTTATAACACTCCGTTTCTTTCCCTCCGTTCTGCATTGATTTTTCAGTGTTGCAAAGCAATTCTCAACCAGGACCACAGCTTCTGCATTGAAGCATAGTTCTTTTTTTATTTCTTCAGCCTGTGAACGCATTCCCCCCTCAAGGAGCAATTGTTGACAGACAGCACATTTTGATTAAGCTATAAAGGTTTTTACTAGAGGTGCAGCTCATAGAACACTCTAAAAAACGCATGGAAACAAACACAGCAGCCCGTTTTGTTGTTCTCTACCCCTCCTTGTGTTCATAATCGCCAAAAAAACAGATTCGATAAATTATTGTTTCAATATAAAGTGAGTAGTGCCCAAACGCTACGTTGACTACTGATTACAGTGACTAGAGAACCATTTTGGTGAAGCAATCTCTGGCTGTTGTTGAGCTCACCAATCAGAGGCTCTATGTCGATGGAGACTGAAAATTGACCTCTACTCATTCCGTCCTTGCGTAGGTGACGGAGAGCCCTTGCATCGACGGATAATAGAACTGCGTCAATCTGTAGTATAAACTAGGCTTTAGACACAGATTATATACATTTGTTTAAATATATATTCTGAAAGAGGAGAGGTTACTAGAGTAAATACATATAAACAATGGGTTTTAGAATCCCATTTCACTATAATTTGTGAAAATATCTGTTCACCTCCTCCTCTTCAATTTTCGCTCTCCATGCAGCCAAAGCAGCATGCAGTTTAGTTCTGCCGATAGCGTGAGGAAGCACCAGGCAGCGATCTATCACAGACAGACTCTTCTGAAACTCTAGCTTCATCCTCAGCCTGTCGTCTTCAGACAGTGTCAGCTGAGACGAACACAGACACCTAAGACAAACAGGAAAAGGGAGAATTAATGTGAAAACACCTAAAAGCCAAACATTAAAACTTTACTGAGATGAAGTGAAAGCTTCTTTGAAAGTTGATTTGAATATTGATAATAATCCCACTATTTGTTAATTTAGAAAGAGTCACATATCTAGCTTCCACTATTTACTGCAGACTTTCTTAACATCTAAGTGTTCAAAATACATTATTATAATACAAAATTGACCAGGATAAATATTTTTTGTTTACTCTCATCAAAGGTAATGACTAATGCACACTTTATTTATGATGGAATTGCATCACCTACCTAAAGAAATCTCTCCAATGAGCCCTGAGTTCCTTCTGCTCCTGCAGCTCTTGCTCCAGGCCCTTCTGCAGAGACTCCCTGGTGCAGCTGAGGTTGCGTAGTGCTGCCTTGCCTTCCTGATGAAGTCTTTCCTGGCCTTGGAGTAGAGCACTAGGCCCTTGCCCTGAAGCCTTCCCTGACCCCACCTCTGGGTCCATCTGAAGCGTGGGGTGTTTAGCACCCGGGGGCAGGAACATCAGCACAGCCTGTGTTGCAGTAGGCTGGATGGATTTCAAATGAGCTGCCACACCCTGAATCCCTCGCATTGTCACCTGAAGAGAAAGCAGAAGGTGGATATCAAAAATGCTGTATTTTATATTTGAGGCTCATTTTTTTCAGCTAAGAACCCAATTACATTGTAACTAGGGATGCACCGATACTGGTATTGGCCCTAAATTCACAATAAAAAAGATGAGTTTTTCACTTAAAATGTTATTTTTGTGGTAATTTTATAATTTACATCTGTTATTTTGTCTTAGTTATGTTTAGTTAGTAAAGTCTGATCCCTTTAATCTCTTCAAGAAAGGTATAAGGTGGAAGTTATACGTTTTTTTCATACAATAGTATCGTATCGGTATCGGGTATCGACAGATGCACAAAATCCAGGCATCATATCGGGACTGAAAAAGTGGGATCGGTGCACCCCTAATTGTAACATCTACAGTGAACGTAGCACCTTGCGGATGTCGGCAGCAGCCTCCTCATCCAGATTGTTGATGAGCTCTGAGAGCTCCAAGCTGTGAGCTGTCAGTAAGTTCTGCCAACACTGCAGATGGTGTGCTACATCTATCTTCTCTTCCAGACTTTTGGTAATGCTGGATAAATCCCTTTGCCTCTGCTTGTGGACCCTCAGCTGGAGAAGAGGAAACTTGGGGATTACTTACAATGCAACGTTATGTATAAAATTGATGTTTCCCAACAAGTTTTTGTGTCTCTGCCCGAATGAACTGTGAATGAATGAATGAATGAATCAATCTATCAATTTGATCTTCTCACCATGTTTGAGATGAGCTCTCTCCTCTTGTTTATCAGTCCACAGCGCATTGCTCTCTTTTCTTGGTTCAGTGTCTCATCCAATCTTTGCCTCACCATACCAAGCTCTTTCTGGGCCATTTCTTGCAGCTGATCCAGCTGCTCTGGAGATACAATGCTCCCCCTGGTGGTCAATACAAGCACACTAAAACAACTCGAAATAGCATACTAAAATCTATGGTCCCCAGTGATTTTAATGTGTTGCAGAAATTAAGAATTCTATGATAAATTTTAAAGATGAATAACTAGAGCAGCTATTGTATAGGATACAGGTAAATGTGATACAGGAGGGAAAGAGATTAATCCTTAAGGGTGAATCACGTATATGTTGTAGTGACTTTATTTAGGACCATGAAAAAGACCTTCACTGCTCCGAGTGAGCTCTTTTTTTGAACCACCATACAGCGAGTTTCAGAGCTCTCTACGTAAGACATCATAGTCATTCATAAAACATTAATGAAACAAATCGTGGCCACCTCTGTTAGTAGACATTGTGGCATAAGTCTAATAAATGATCATGTTCACCCAAATGTTATATTCTCAGCACTGTTGATTTGTACAGATGTTAGGAGAAGGGGAACAGAGGTGCGGTACCAACCTCCTGATGTGGGTGAACCAGCTGTCCAGGTTACTCGAAGTGATGGAGAACGTATCTGAGATCAGGTCGTCGAGGCTGTGGAGGCTCTGCACCAAAAACTTCCGCTGAGCGTTGCATTCAGCCAGAACATACCGCTGATTGGCAACAACAACATCCAGCACTTCCTCCAGCTGATCCTGCTCAGAAAGTTACAATACAAAATACACAATGAGGTTTAAAGATTAATCTAAATTTACCAGCACAAAAAAACTCTTTGAATATAGGTCAAATGTGATGACCAAACTAGGTCAATGCTTTTTTTTATTTTTTTTAAAGAGTCATATGGGATTTTGAGATGGATTTTATTGTCCGGGAAGCCACATACTTTTAGGCTGTGGAGGAACAGGTTCTGGTCCATGAAAAAAAAAAAAAAACATGAGCGAAATGAAGCAAGAAGTTTTTTAGCATTCCAAAAAATGTATCCATTTTAACTCAACAACTGAAGGAGCCATGAGTCGACCCTGCTTACACCCAATCATGGCTCCAGACCAGTGGTTCTTGCACCTTTAGTTTAGCCTTCTGTCTTTTTGGTGCTCCTAGAAGTTTCAGTCCGTGCAAAACGAAGATTTTACCTTTTATTTTTAGAATAAAATAGAATAAGTCTCTTTAAACCGTAAACCTTTTTTTTATTTTACTGTAAACTACATGTGTAAATAATGAAAACACAAAGTATACATTTTATTATATCTTTGAAGGTCCAAGAACACTGCTTCCATTTGCTCCCTTTCGAACACATTCACTTTTTACATATAATTTTGTTCTTTCCTGTTGGAGACTTCTTTTTTCCTAATAGTTTTGGTAAAAAATGTTATTATTTAAAATGAAGATAAAAGGATATAAAGGAAACTCACTAATGTTGTAAATTGCGCCTTAACGTTGAATTACAATTTCATGAAATGTCAAGATACCAGGATTAAGTCTTAAAAAAACATGCTTCTGAAACATCAACCACATGTTAAAAACCTTAGATGATGTTCACCTGACAAGTAAAGTACTCGTGTTGAAGTCTCTTTGCAGTACTCTTCTCTAACTCGCCCATCCTTGTGGCCTCCTCCAGCTCTTCTGAGAAGATCTTGTGCAGCTCCACCCGCCGCCACTCAATAATCTGTCTCTGGACCTTTGCTGAAGCATCTTCATGTCGGACAAGGAGGACGCGACGAAGGTGACTCTGGCTCAACTTGTGCAGCTTCTCAAGGAGGATGCTGCATTGGAGAAGCTCCTGGCCACATCACAAATTTTACTATCTTTACACTGGGTCATTACAAGGTAACGTTTCCAATGTAACAACTTCTCACTACCTGTTGGTTGGCATGCTGACTAAGCCTCTTGACCTGGGCCTTTTCAGCCTCCTGTCTTTGATGCTCTGCTTCCATTTCTTCATGTGTTTCCAGGTTGCACTGACCAGCCAGTGCAGCCATGCGAGCGCCTCGTTCCTCCTTCAAGCGTCCCTCCATTCCAAGCAGCTGCCCATGAATCACACTGAGCAGCCTCTGCTGGGCCTGGACGCTGATTTGGCCCTGTGATCGCAGTCCCCCAAGCAAGCAGGACATCACGTCTTTGTAAATCTGAATCCGGATGGCCTCCAGGTTACTGGAGGCTTGGAGTAGTGAAGACATTTCAAGGCTTCAGGAACAAAGACAGAAAAAGCAAAGCAGTTTGTTTCCTCTTATGGAGGAGATTACATTTAGGGTTTTCTTTAGACAGTTCACTGACTTGTCCAAAGCCTGGTACATATTCGGTGGGTCCTCCAGCACCATGACGTCCACCATCTTGTCTTCAAATGCAGCCTCATCTTTGATTGTCTCACTCATGCTGGACTCTGCATACTCAGGGTCCAAATTGCATCGGATTCTCTAAAGCAAGAAATACATCAAGTGTATGAATAATACAGAGCTTGAATCTTAAAAAGACATCAGAAGTAAAGTCTGACGGTACTTCCAGGAGGTGTTGTGAGAGCGATAAGTTGTAAATTGTGGATTTCAACAGTAGGACGCAGGAGAGTTACAGCTCTGAAACTAACCATAATAAATGGTGGTGTACCGGCACAACATTTCGAAAACAAATTTTTTAAAGTATAAAAGTTACAGAGTGTGCCTTTAATTGTGAGAAACAGAATGTCAAAAAAAATCCAGGAAAACAGACTATGAGTTTAAAATAACTTATTTGTATTATCGTGCAGAAAATAAGTATTTGGTCAATAACAAAAGTTAATTTCAACACTTTGTAATGTAACCTTGGTTGGTAATGACAGAGGTTAAATGCTTCCTATAGGTTTTCAACATGTTTGCACACTGTAGCTGGTATTTTGGCCCATTCTTCCAGGCAGATTCTCTCTAGAGCTGGGATGTTTTGAGGCTGTCGTTGAGCAACACAGACTGTCAACTCCCTCCACAGATTCTCTGTTTGTTTGAGGTCTGGAAACCAGCTAGGTCACTCCAGGACCTTGAATGCTTTTTTATGTAGCCAATCCTTTGTCACGCAGGTGCTGTATTTGGGATCATAAATCTTCAAAGTTCTGTCAGCCTCTTAAGCCTAGTTTATGCTTCTGCGTTTTGACGGAGACAGATTGACGCAGCGCCATTATAAGTCAACACAAGGGCTCTCCGTCACCTACGCAAGGACGCACGGAGTAGAGGCCCAAATTTTAACTATCCGTCAACGGAGAGCGTATGCATTTGATTGGTCAGTTTCAATAACAGCCAGAGATCGCATCACCAGATGCTTGCCTACTGTAGATTGGCTCGTCTCATTCTTGTATAAATGTACAATTTTGTTCCTGGTGTCCTCAGGCAGCTCCCTAGTACTTTCCATGGTGGAAATTGGAGTCTGACTGTTAAAGATGTTGACAGGTGTCATATGGATAACACGTTCAAACAGGTGCCAATAATAAACGTCATGAGTGGAGGACAGAAGAGCTTCTTAAAGACATAACAGATCTGTGAGGGCCAGAATTCTTGCTTGTTAGCAGGTGCTAAATACTTATTTTATGCACTATTATGCAAGTTACTAATGCTAATTATTAAGCTAAATATTTAGCTGAAAGTCAATATTTGAGTTTACATGTAAGTAAATAAATAAACAGAAATGAATAAAGAAATGATCAAAATTTTTTGATATTATCATACCCTTTGCTGAAGAAGGAAAAATCTCTCTCTGGTACTAGTGAATCTAATGGCGAGAACCCCCAGCAACAGCAGCCCCAATGTTACAAAGAAACCAGCAATAAATCCAGCAAAATGGACTCCATGATTGGGATAAATCTGAGAAGGCAGGCAAAGTTTCAACACAACCAGATGTCTTACTACCATACACCACAAACTTAAAAGAAGTTTGCAAATAAATATTCAATTATTCCAGAAACAAGGCAATTTTGGTAACTTACCCAATCAGTTGAATTTATGTTCAGTGTCAGATTGGCTCTTAGTGGCCCACACATACTGACATCATTCTGCGAGGTAAAAGTGGGGGGAAAAATAAAACCTTATTCGTAAGATAGCATGGAATACCCCTACTCTATAATGTAAAAAAATACAGAGATTGTTCAAGAGCTGGTTTAGCAAATACAATAGTTAGAGAAAATTAACTATAATTAAAGAGGAGGCAGAAAAAATACCTGTGATCCATTAGAGAAGGTCAGGAAAGCAGGAAGATCAAGGAGCTCATTCTTGTGACTCTTTACATGAGCAGTATAATTGACAACAACGTGAGATCCGGCTAAATCAACAAAATCAATTAAACTGCATCAATTTGGATTCCAGCAAAACACGTTTTAAATCATATTTAACAATCTTATACTATATTCTGATGCAGTCACAAACCCAGCAGTGACTCGATAGCAAATGTCTGGTAGCCTCTTTCAACCACCCTGCCTTCAGTTTTGATGGGCACGATCCCAGATATGGAGTCTCGGACGGCCACCTGAGATAGGTTGGTTCCACCCGGGTGGCCCAGGTTGTGGATCAGCAAGAATAACGTCAACTGAGGGGGATCAGTGCCAAGCTTCACCTAGGTCAGAATTATTGACAAGGAAAAGAATGAAATATCTTTAACTAATAAAGTTAATGGAGAATCAAATGGGTAGGACCACAAGTCAATTTGTCAATTTTTTTTTTCTGTAAAGGGCTGATGTACCTGCGCACACTTGTAAAATTTAACAGAAGATGGAGGAACCACACTCTGAACCTGTGGAACAAACACAAACATTTAACTTCTGGATATTTCCAACAACTGA
This sequence comes from Apricaphanius iberus, assembly GCA_028564705.1. Lineage (NCBI taxonomy): Eukaryota > Metazoa > Chordata > Actinopteri > Cyprinodontiformes > Aphaniidae > Apricaphanius > Apricaphanius iberus. The sequence continues at coordinate 208,110 of JAPXFQ010000846.1, read as the reverse complement.
TCAATTAATCTTACAATTCTGATAAAAATAGAGATTACCTGAGGAGGAGGCTGGGGTGGGATGTGTCGGATGAGTGTGCTTCTGCTCTTCCTGAGGTGCAACATGTTTGACACAGATGTGAAGGATGAGTAAAAAGAGTGTCCCCACGGCCCTGCGGGAGCCGAAGAGGAAGGTGGGCTCCATCCATTAACAGACAAGGGCCCGTTGTCCATTTTACCTGTAAGACCATAAGAGACCAAACAATTTGAAACTAATCACTGATAAAAAGTCTAAAAATAACAATAATGATGAACATAAATGATAAAACAATGTTATTTTTCATTTAAACACTTATTTTTACTTTTTTTGTTTTATCAGTGCACAAAAATATTTAAATAGAAAGTGTTAATGGCTTACAATGACCAAACATGTGTTCACAAATGCATAAGGAGTCATTATTTGTCTGCCCTTGTTTGCACAAATCGTCAGTCCTGAGCACCGTCAGGCCGGCTGACTTTCCTCCTTGGTCTTGATGCATTGCATGAAGAGTGCAAAGGTTCTATCAGTGAACAAAAAACATATTATTACACAATTATTACGGTAACCTGTAGCTGAAGAACAGAGCGAAGGCTTCATGGCATATACTAAAGTACCAAAAGTATTGAGCGATCACAAACAAATCATTGAAACACAGGTTTTCAAATAATTCCCATGGCCATCGGTGTACAGTATAAAATCAAAAACCTAGACATGCAGATTGCTAGAACGGTACTTGGCCATACCAAGTGTAAATGCTTGGTGGAGAATGCACTAGGGTGTAGGGCTGGGCGATATAACTTAAAATTAATATTGCAGTATATTGACCATTTCACATCGATAATGGTAATTGGAGGATAAGAATGACCACATCAAACCCCCCCCCCCCAAATTATTTAAATTAAAGTGGTTGAAACTGTGATGGGTTATTACTATTGTACGGCTTCAAACAGCCTTTTAAATGTTTGATTCCCACTCCTTTCTATATTTCTTAAGAGTCCAATTTACATTTAGAGAAGTGATCACACAGACCAGATGAGGAAATGACTGAGGCTGTGAGTGATATCTGTGATTTTAATGTGCAGTCATTTATTTTAGACAAAATATTTTGCATTTACGTCAGAGCACTGGTAAGATCAGGTAGGAGTGGCTTCAAGCGGTGTATCAACATTCTGGACACAGCGGGGCTAATATCTGCCCCAGCTGAGCAGGATCTGGACGCATGGAGCCGTTGGGCTAGAAACACTCTGGTACAACTGCAGCTCCGTTGCTGCAGTAGCAAACATACGTCCAATAAAAACTTAAAAGTCACTATATTTGTCGCTAGTCGCATTTTTTTTTTTAAACAGTCGCTAGATGGGCTAGGCGTTCACACTGCCCCAAACGTCAGCATCAGGTGCTGCAAGATTACATGTAAAGTGTATGGTTGAGTCTGTCAGAGGTCCGTCAGAGTCTCTGTGGCGCTTAGTGTGTGTTGGCTGCATCAGTTTGTCAAGCGTTACCTGCGTTTCAAGCAGCAAACGGAAGCAACGCGGAAGTTTAGCTAGCTGAACTTTTGGCACACTTGACGCAGTGCGCCAACCAATCAGAGCGTATCACTGTGGCGACGTCGTCAAATGTCAATGTTGTCCAGCCAATCACGATCCGATTTAAAACATCCGCCAGAGAAAGGCCCGCCCATGCGCTTTGCAAGCTTCAGCTTAAAAATGTACATGCGTCAAACTAGATGCGTTGTGAGTTGTGCTTGACGCTGACAAAGTAGGCGGTGTGAACGCATCATAAATACTCATGATGTGTTCACGCCGCACAAAACGACGGCGTCAATTGCAGCAGGTTTACATGTAAAATCTATGGTTGAGTCTAGTCTCTGTTAAATTTTTAAGCGGTACCTGCTTTTCAAGTGGCAGAGCAGCAAACGCAACCAGGATAATGTATGTATGTAGGATTATTGTCAGAGGCTGGGCTTGATCTTGTACAATAATATTCTGGTTCCAACAGAACTGTGGATCAATGTTTGCAACGTCTTTTGGAACATCAACTAGCGACCTTGATGGACAGAAACTTGACCTCAACCTGACAGAACATTTTTCCGATCAATATCTGTGTAGACTGCAAGTCAGGTCTTCTCTCCAACATCAATGCCTGACCTCACAAATGCTCTCCTGGGAAAATGGTCATATTTACTTAAACACACAGCGTTCCTAGAAGAGCTGCAGCCCTCATAACTGCATGGGATTCTCCTTTTCTATATTAAAAGGCAGACTATTAAGAATTGGAGTAAATTAAAATGTATGTGTAGCCTAAACAAAGTGTCCCAACCCTTTTTGGTAGCACTGACTGTAGATTTAATCTAAAACAACGCATGATAAAAAACTTGAGCATTCATTGAACTGATTATATGGCAAACTAATTTTATATAAATACGGTGGATCCCAGCACTGATAGAAACTTTAGCAACACGGTCAGAAAAAAATTGTAAACAGAAACAAGCAGCAACAACAGCCAGTAAGTTACTTACGCAAAATGTCCCTGAGTAAAGTGGTGTTGTATTCCATGTTGTACCCACAGAGATACCGTTACAGCAAAAATGTCCAACATTATCCTCCGTGACACACAGTGTCACGTCGTGGCCGCAGCGCGCATTCAAAATAAATGAAAACAAACACAGAACTTTGATATACGAGAAAAACGAGCATAATGTGAGGCCCTCCACGACAAAATGTACCCGAAACATTAGTATTTCAATGAGCTACCACCGAGGGCAGCGGCTAGCTAAATGCTCGTCTTGTTTCTGCATTGCGCCTCGGTTAAAATCATGTAAATATTTATTTAACTTGACAAAGTAATTACATTAAACGTCTCCAGCCCACAAGAACATATTTGCTGATTGCCTAAATCTAATGACGCAGCATGAAGATCGTCATTCCAACAGCTTAAAGGAGACTTCTTCAACGTGGACAAAATAATAGCTAGTTTGGGGGGAAAAAGTCTCAAAAAGTTGGGAAGTATGGAAAACGGGCTGCTCCTTTAAAAACCATCAATGCAGCGAACTATACTATCAAGTGTCCTGTTATACCTTTCAAAATAAAACATTAGCGACGTTGAAGCAATATTTTTAAATATAGCTTCAAATTCTTAAAAAAAAATATGCTTTGGTTATAACTTACTGTAATTACAGTAAATAGCCCTTTAAAGGACCTAATCACATTAAATTTCAGCAGGGCCGGCCCAAATATTATGGGGCCTTTAGCAGATTTTGACTCGGGGGCCCCCTGACTCGAAGATTTGCTCTAATCTGGGAAAGGAGGCAGAGTTTATTTGCCTGGTTCTAAAAATCAATCAGAGGTAATTGTTAATATTAGCTGAGAAAATATGAAGCTCAAACAAAATAGAAAGGTTAAAATAAAGGATCATTTTGTCACAATGGTAACAATGGAACAATGAATATCAAAAAGTAATTTTAGATTTCAATCTAATTAATTTAAAAAAATATATAATTAACATGTTTTTCTAAATAAAAAAAATACAGTATCGACATTTTTACTCATTTAAATGTATTTAATCTAATTATCTTTGCAATTTTTTTTAATAAAGACATAATTTTAATTTGAAAATTATTAATCAAATAATTAGTTAAAAAGAAACTTGCTCAGTTGCTACACAAAAATTTAAACAATTAAATTTTTTATGATCCACACTGAAACCAAACTATATCAAATTGAGTTATATTCACATTTTCATAAATTATAACATTGTAGTATTTGTTCAATTTCAGCATTCATGGAGGGCCCTGGATGGGTTAGGGGCCCCTAAGCAACCGCTTAGTTTGCTTTTGCCTTGGGCCGGCTCTGAATTTCAGAGTCATTCACTATTGCAGTGTACAGCTCTTTCTCCTACAGAGGTTGGTACAGGACATAAGGTGGACGTTCTCTCCAAATGACTAAAATGAACATAAAAGCAAGTAAACCTCCGTCCATCTGTCTGCTTATCCACGGTGGGGTCACGGGGCAGCAGCTTAAGTAGAGACATCCAGACTTTCCTCTCTCCAGCGTCTTGGGCCAGCTGCTTGGGAAGAATCCCAAGGCGCTCCAGGCCAGCCGAGAAACATAGTCCCTCCAGCCTGTCCTGGGTCTTCCAGTGGGTCTCCTACTGGTGGGACGTCTCCGGAACACCTCACCAGGGAAGCGCAGCCCGAAAACCCCAAATGATTGAGCAGCAGACTTAGTGCTCCCTACCCAGATGCAGGTCACTGGGGCCCACCCTCTGGAGCCAGGCCTGGAGGTGGGCCACATTGTTGAGCACCTGGTGGCAGGGCCTTTAACCATGGGGAACAGCCGAAGAGGTGACATGGGTCCCCCTTCATGAGCTCACCATCTGTGGGAGGAGCCATAGGAGTCTGGTGTGATGCTGGATGGGTGGTGGCCGAAGGCCGTGGCCAAAGGCAGGGACCATGGCGATCTCTCAGCCTTATTGTATTGTATAGGGAATTGTTCTTTTCTGAAATCAGTAAACACAAGCACTAATAATGCTGACATTTTCAATAGTCTGGAGACTAAATAATCCTCCAATGTCATAGCCCCTGAACTAATCTCCACCAGGGCTTGCAATGAATTTCCCAGCTTTTTAATGATAAAAATCCTGACAATTAGGTGATCAACCTACAGTAGCACCAAACCCTCCGCCAGTGCCATCCCCATGTAACAATAATATAAAGAAAATGTCTGAATAAAAAACCCGAAACCATTTACACCTTGATGAAATCATTGAACAATTATGCTTCCCCTCCTGCTGTCTTGATATCCTAACCACAAAACTTCTTTAAAAAGTTTTCCCTGTCATTGGGTCTGATTTGACTCAACTAGTTAGCACATCCCTCATCTCAGGTGTCTTCCCCAGACTTTAAAACTGCAGTTATCAAACCACTACTAAAGAAAAACAACCTGGACAAAACATTGATGCTGATTTACAGACAAATCTCTAATCTCCCATTTCTCAGTAAGATTATCAAGCTGTGTTTCGACAGTTAAACAGCTTCCTAACAATGACCAATTCCTTTGATATTTTTCAATCTAGTTTCCATGCTCACCACAGAAACAAGACTGCCATTGTCAAAGTTTTCATTGACATTCAGTTAATTATAAACTATGGTAGAACCACAGTGCTGGTTCTGTTGGACCTAAATTCAGCATTTGACTCTGTTGATGATAGAATACTACTGGAACGACTGGAGAGCTGGGACAGTCTCTCTGGGACAGTCTCTCTGGTACAGTACTCTGCTGGTTCGAGTCATACCTGAAAATCTTTGTGTTAATAAGCTGTTTTTCATCAGAACAGAGAGAAATCACTCGTGGGGTCCCCCAGGGCTCCATCCTGGGGCCCGTTACATTCAATATCTAGATGCTCCATATAACCCAGATTATAACCAAACAATAATTACTATGCAGATGACACCCAGCTTTACATTACAATGTCACCAGGTGACTTTAAATTCATCCAAACCCTAAGTCAATTAATTGAACACAACAATAGCTGGATGTTACGTAATTTTCTCTAGCCAAATAGAAACAAAACTGAGGTAAATATTTTTGGACCTAACGAGGAACGATCAAGAGTAACCACACAGTTTTAGTTAATAAAGCCACAAGCTGCTGCTCTTGGTGTAATAATCGAGTTAGACTTGAACCTCCAAGGTCACATAAAAGCAATAACAAGGTCAGTCTTATGGATGGATGGATGAATATACAGACATTTATTGGTCACATGCAAAATGTAAAACCAAGGTTAAAAACGGTGCATTGAAACGCCAGAACCAAGCTAACAACTGTACCAAAAACACTTACACTAAAAAACAATTCCTTCATTAATAACTAAACTGAATATAATAAATAATGAAATCCAAAAAGTCCTTAAAATCATTTGTCATCTATTTTTGTTTTTACTCTCTGTCTTCTTACTTGTTTTTACTTTCCATGCTTTTATCATATGTTTTGTTTCTTTATTATTAATGATAATGATGCTTTATTGCTGTTTTTTACATTCTCAAATGTTGTATTCTTATGTATTTCATGCTTTACTCCTATTTGCTATTTCTCTTTTCCATGCTTTTATGTCTAGTTTGTTGTTTATTATCGAAAAATGTAAAGCACACCTAGTTATCTAAAGTCTGCTATACAAATAAAATTGTCTTGCCTTGCTTATTATTGAAAGCTAGAGAATGGTGCAAAAACTACTCCGGGCAAGATATGTTGTCAAAGTTGATTGGTGCAATTAAGTAGCTTAATATACATGTAACAATGTAGTTCATGTAATTAATAAATCACAGGCCTAGTGAAGTTGTTCTTATCATATTTATTATTGTATTTAGTATGTTTAAATAATTTATCATGATTGAAATTTCTTTTGCATTATGCAACACAAATTCTGCACTGAGCACATATAAAAACATAAAAACAATAAATAAATATATAAATTAATGTTTTTTTTATCTCATTAACTAACTTTCACACAATTGTGGTCTTTAAAATGAAAAAATAAACATATTTGGTTGTCCCTTTATTTTGAAAAAACACGCCAACGATTCCTGATCTAAAAGTAGGTTTCTATTTCGTGACGCAGAGATGCCCTCTTTGTGAATCTGGTCGTCTCATCGGCCACAGTTTGAAAGTTGCTTGAAAAAAAGAGACAAAAAGTTCGGAAGCGGATCATTTACCGTCATTTAAAGAGTTTAAATAACATGGAAGATGAAAACTTTTGTGTGAAAGGTTCGAATCCGAGGATTTTAGCTTCTGCGAAGACGTTACGGATCTTTGGCGGCGTTACACATGATCTGTTTATAAGCAGAATCTGTCTGAAATGCTAGCGACGGAAGTTCCACTGGATTGCAGCGCCGATGTTCTGGTCAGTGTCGCCGAGTTGCTGCATGTGTATCCAGGACTGCTGACAGCAGCTGCGGTGTGTGGAGGACTGGCTGGTTTACTGGCTGCAGCTATCCTCTATGTCTTCTGCATGAAGCCTCTTCTGTTGACCAGACAAGTGAGCACATATCGAACCGCATTCATCCTAATGATTTCCTTTAAGCATAAAGGCTACATTTACTCTTCTCCCTGCAGGTTTACAATGCAAGGAGACTGCTGGAACCTGATGTTGGAAATGTTGACAACCAAAGTGAGTGTGTCAGCAACAGCAAGAAGGAGGCCCCAAGTGGTTCCGCCAAAGACAAGGTATTTATCTGGCTTCCTAAAACAGCATGTCCGATTTAATGACAGAGGTTTCTTTCTAGTTTGGAAAAATCCCGAATAATAAACACTGTATTTTTAGGTCTGGATAAGTATAGCAAACAAAATTAGAGTGTGGAAAGTATTTTGTACTTTAGTTTCCTTTCCATCCATCCATCCCTTTGTTTTTCCACCAAGAAACCCTGTTTCTTAGCACTTGTAAATAATAAAGTTGGGTTCAGTTTCTACTAATATTATACCTATTGTAAATTTAAAAACTAATTTAACCTAGGAGTGGGTGATATGTGTATTAAAATACATATCAAAGATGGCAATTGTGCTATCATGTTTATTTTTAGCAGTTCTGAACAGATTGTGATTGGCTTCATCAATTTTGCCAACTCTTATTGCACATGATGAACATTTGATAAAGACTTAAAGGGAAAGTTAGTTTTTTTTGCAACCTGGACCTTATTTTTTAGCATGCATTACGTTCATTTACTAACCCAGACAAGTTTTGAGCCACTTTGAGTCCTTTGGGAGACGTTTAGATCCATTCACCATCAGCGTATGTCCATGTAATGGGAGTTAATGGGGGCACCGATGTGCAGCCTCTAAATAAGGCATTATCTGCCAAAAAACCTCCTTCATTTCACCAATGTTTTTTATGAATCGTTAGCAAGATTCCCCTGTGAATTCGGAGCATCTCGTAGTTGCTGCGGTGTAGTCTGCAGGGGTTTTTACAGGCTCTTAAGCCAATCGATTCCTACTTACACAAACCAAGAAATTTCATTGATGTCACAGCCGCCCGCCATTACAGCTGTAGTCTAAGAAGGTTGCGAAAAGGAAGCCTATTGAAGCTGAACTTTCTCCACATGGTCATTTTGTTTGTGTAATTTGATGTTTCTAGTTGCAAGTTGTGTATAACTGACTGCATGGGAGCGACGTCATGTAAATTGCGCAGTGTTGTTGGATTAAAAGCATCTAAAACACCCCAGAAGACAACGCAGCACCCCTGAGATGCTCCGACTCACAGGGGAATCTTGCAAACAAGTCATAAAAAGAAAAATTGGTGAAATGAAGGAGTTTTGTGACAGATAATGCCTCATTTAGAGGCTGCACATCGGTGCCCCCATTAACTCCAATTATATGGATATATGCTGATCGTGAATTGTTATAAACTATAAAGGTCCAGGTTGCAAAAAACTACTTTCCCTTTAAGTAAAACTCGAAGTACCCTTGGTCTCAGTGGGTTTTCCTTGGCTTGAATATTCAAGATGTACAACAAAAACGCTCAGAAAAGTGCCGTCTTGCAAAATCAAAGCTAGTTCATGAAGCAGAAAGAAGGGGAAGAAAATAAAATTGACTTTTCAGACTGCCTTTTCTTCTGAAATCAGAGTAAAACGGAGGACAACTGAACACATTTATATGGTAAATCTTAGAAGAGAAAACATTATTTAGATTATTTAGAAATAAGAAAACAGCAATTTGTTAATATTTGTTGCTGTTTATGTTCATATTGTACTTGTGATGCTGACTTACAGAAAATGCGTTTATAATCAGGTGATAGTCAGGGCATCTAATGTCTGCCATTGTTGATTCAGGGGTCCGAAGCTGAAAAATCTGTGAACCTCTGTTCTAGATAACACTATATTGATATCAGGTTGTCGATGGGTCTAATCCATGAAGATGTAATACCATATCATTACCATTATTCATGGTCAATGTGCTATGTTTGAGCAGGAGAAGAAGCAGCCTCCTATGAACAGTGATGTGGCTGCGTTTGCTTCCAGAGCAAAGGTGGTTTACCCAATCAACCAGAAATACAGAGTGAGTCCTACTCTTTTCACACATGGCTGAAATCCCCACTTTAACCTATTATACCAAAATACTATCCATGTGTTTTAAGAGATGTGTTTAAAGAGAACTGTAAATACTGTTTAGTGTAAGTTATTTAGGTGGCAAAAACATTTCTCTGCACGTTATTATGTAGATTATAAAGTATGTGAAGGCCAGACAGAAGTTTATTCATTATTGATAGTAAAACACACACACAAAAAAAGTTTAAAATGAGCACAAGACACTCTTTTTAAAAACTACATGTAATATTTACACACAGTATCTTTAAAAAAAATACCAAAAAAAACAAAAATATTTATATGTCCTGAACCTTTTCCACCTCTTTTCACTTGATCTTATTTTATTGGGGCTTTACATCATTGACCAACACAACGCAATGCATTAATGGTTGTAATTTTTCTTTTTTTTTGCAACTAAAAATCTGTCTGTGATGAATTTGTGTTCATCCCTATTTCATCTGATACCCCTAAAGAAGAATTAAAATAGTTTGTCACTAGATTCATGTAGTGTGTAATTAAATCTCGGCACAAATCCAGCAGTTCTGTGAAGACCTCAATAGTTTGTTAGAGAACATTAATGAACATAGCAGACTGATCAGAGAGTAAGTTGTTGAGAAGTTCAAAGGAGGATTAGGTTACGTAGAGTTTTGTTCAAGACGCAATGCAAAAGTTTAAAGTAGATGGCGCAACTTCAGTCAGTCAATCAATCAAACTTTATTTGTAAAGTGCATTTCATACAACTCAAAGTGCTTTACTCATTAAAAGAAAAGAGACCCCACATAACCCTCCATCCCATCCCTCACCCACAAGTTTAAAAGCATTAACACAGTTATACCCCCTTCCCCTCAACCCAACTCCTGTACACATACACATTAAGAACATCAGTTAAAAAAACAGTGCGCTGAGTTCAGATGAGGTAGGTAAGGTATGGAACTTCATCAGAGGAGCCATCTGCCCCAGCGGCATCAGATCAACAGCAGCAGCCGAGGGAGGGCGGAATCCCTCACCTCCATCCTGCTTCCATCCAGATAGCACCCTGGCAGCCACAACCGGCCCCCAAGACAGAGGGCTCCCACAAAGGAAACACTGGAAGGAAATTAAAAGTAGTTCAAATATAAAATAAACAGGAACTAATATAAATAGGAAGACAAAAAGATGAATAAAAAAAATGATATAAATATATAGTAAAAATAAAATGGAAAGACTAAAATAAATAAAATAATGAAAAACAAAAATATGACAAATATGTAGTTTTAAAAAAAAGGTTAGTCTTGAGCCTGCTCTTAAAAAGATTAACGTTCTCTGCGGCCCTGAGGTCCTCTGGCAGCCTGTTCCAGAGGTGAGGGCCATAATAACAGAAAGACGCCTCACCGTCAGTGTGTTTTGTGACTTTTGGGGTGACAAGGAGACTGCTGCCAGAGGAGCGCAGAGGCTACGACTACTTCGGATGTACTAAGATATCCACTAAAACTTACAGGCCAGGCAACAAGAGCATTAATCATAGAAGCAGCCAGCTTGTAACCACTAACTCTGGAGAATCAATTGGGAGTGAGGACTACTCTTAGTTTTACACTCCAAAACCCAGATCTTTATGAAATAGTAGCAAGAACAAGAAAGTCATTGCTTAACAATAGTTATAAGATGTCATATTTGTAGCATGGTAGAAACCATGTAGAGGACACAACAGACATCTGAAAAAAGGATTCTTTGGTCTGATCAGACCTAAACTGAACCTTACTTGCAAAAAAATGTTTTTGGTAGGAAACTAATGCTGTGAATGGTGTTTGAAGCTTTAATTATGGTAAACGGTAGCCCTACAAAGTATTCATGAAGGGGGCCTGAATACAAACATCTGCCATACCTTTTAGATGTTTATTTGTAAGCAATTGCCAAACCCATGCATTCTTTTCCTCTAATCTCATAATTATGCCTTACTTTATTTTAGTCTGTCACATAGAATCCCAATAAATTAGTAGTCTTTGGTTGTATTATGAAACAATAAAAAAGGTACAAGGACTAGCAATGATTTGTTGCATTTTAATGGCAGTACATTTAAACGATTTATTGTTTATCCTTTTTATACATGTCCTCGTCAGCCTTTAGCAGATGGTGCATCAAACCCATCCCTTCATGAGCACTCAAAGCTGCCACCGATGCCTAATGGCAACTCCTCCTCCTCCGCTGATGGAGGGTCTCTCAGCCAAGAGCAGGACAACAATGACAGCAGCCAGTTTATCTCCAATATGGAACTCCCTAAGAGTCTGCAGAACCAGAGTTTCACCAGAGTCTTCCATTACCCCCAGACACTGACCCAAACCGGGTAGGTGCTGCGCTTCTTCTTAAGGTTAAGCGTTAACAAGACAGCATGTCAGCCTGATAACGGTTACTTACCCGTTGTCTTTGCAGCTTCGAAGGCAGGATCAGCCTTTACTGTTTGACCTTGCAGGAAATACAACAACAAAGCTCTCAGCTTCAGGAAGAAAAGTATCTGGTGAGCCTGTGTTGCTAGTTTAATTGGTTGATAGGCATCATGAATAAATACAAATGAAGATAATTACCTTTTCGTTTTACTGCATGCCTCAGATTTTTCTGCAGATTCTCAAAATTATATTCAGCTCTCGGTTTCCGAAAAACAAAAACGATGCAGAGTTCGCCAAGGATACGCTTCTAATGCAAGAAAAGGTACAAACAGATGCTCAAAGCTTATAGCACGTTGTAAGATTGCACATGCCTTCATTGTGTTGTATTTACTCAAATTTATCATTTTAAGAAACTGAATGAGTTGAGGAAACTATTCACAAAGGGCTACACCGGGAAACAGACTATCCACGATGCTTCCTGTTCATTGGAGGAGATTGAGAGATCTCAGAAAGATCTTACTGAAAGCAGCCTTCAAATGGTAACTGAAGGCAGGATTTACAAAGAGTATTATAAGTCTACCAAGATGAGTGTGATTCACATTAATGTGTGTTCGTAGTCCAAAAGTTTCAGCTCACAATTGGAGGATCTGTGCCAGCTTCTGCTGAGGGGGAGACACGGCTTCTCTCCAGAGGAAGCACATGATGATATCCTCTCTGCCGTTGAGACACTTTTGTCAGTAGAGGAGCACCTGATGACGGTACAGGACGCTGATCTAAAGGTAAAGCAGCATTTTTTTTGACTGATATGTCGTTCATTTTCTTGTCTCATTTTTCTTTTGGATCATATTATTACAGTGTTCTGAAAATGTGTTTATACCATTTGATTCGCTGACGTTTGGTTACTTTGCAACCTCACACTTAATCAGGTCTAATAAAACATAAACGTTTATTTGAATTTTCTGAGATAGGCCAACACGAACTAGTGCATAAATTGTGGAATGGGAGGAACAAATTAAAGGATTTCAAAGTTTTATGCAAATAAAAATCTGAAAACTGTGGCATGCATTTGTTTCCAGCCCAACTGAATGAATACTTTAAAGAACCACCTGTTGCTGTGACATTGAAAGTTGTTTTTTTTAGGGTTTGTCTCCTACATGTTTGGTTTATTTTTCAACTTGAGTCATGAATCTCTGTAGCTCCTCTAGATTTACCATTGCCTCATTCGCTTCTTCCGTTTCTTGCTGCTCTTCTCTTTCTGCCAGATAGTTTTAGTAGATGGCCATATTTTGGCAGGCTTGATGAACGTTGCTCTGTGACTTTGTTTGACTTCTCAAGAAATTTCCCTTAACAATGTGGCACTACTCTGTGCTGCCCGGTCAAAAATAAAATACAAGGAATTTTTATGGACATATGACCCGATGTAAAATACTTGAAGGGACGTGGGGACTTTTGCAAGGCAACGTTTGCATGAAAAATTCTCTTGTATTTCTTAGAGAACGTTGGAGAGGTTGCTGTGGTGGGAGGAGTTGTCGGGGCTCGTTCAGTCCCAGCCGGCCCTGCTGAGGTGGGAAATAACTCTGAGACTTCAGTTAATCGCCACAAGGCTGGAACAGCTGACGGGCACTGAAAATCCAAAAATTTACCCCATGGAAAAGATTCTCTCAGAGATTCAGGCAGTTCTGACTGAAGGGCTTCAGCAGAGCACTGAAGGTAAGATGTAGGAGCAAAACGTGATGAAAATGAATTTATCAGCTTAGTGTGTGTGTCTTTCAGATCCTTTTCAACAGCATCTTGCAGTGCTCAACATTCAACCTACTTTTCTAAGTTTAAGGGCCTTCTCTTTTAAAATAGAGCATAGTCTGGGATTCCTCTTTAGCTCCTCAAATAAGGCCAGGTTATTTTAGGAGAGAACTGGAAAAGTCTCATAATGATGTCTTCCAGATTATTATGCAGCCATATGGAGTGTAAAACAGTCCTGAAGGCCATTAAATGAAATGATAACAGCATTTAATCATAATCTGTATATGAAGTATGCAAGGAAGCAGCAGTTCATTTTACCACTATTTATTCTTACTCGCGATTTTGTTAATCAGATTTATTATTAATGTGGGTAATCTCATTAGACTTTGAAATAGTGAAGCTATCACTTATTGCTCATTTAAAAGCTATTAAAGCTTATCTGTATTATTTGTATCGAAGCCTGTTTATTAACATTTATTGTGTTATCTTGTTTTTTTGTGCTAGATGTGATCATTAAGGCAGGTTTACTTTACAGATTTATTTTTTATGTTACAGAGTGCGCAAAGAAGACGAAGGAACTCGTCACCGAAAAGTGCCGCAAAAAGGAGTCCAAAAGAAAAAGGCTCCAGAGGAGCCAGATGAATGAGACGAGTCGAGCTCTGGAACTGGATCAGACTGACTATGATCCTAAAGCGCAAACCTCTGTTAGAGTATGTTGCACGTTTCCTGGGTTATAATGATTTATGTTATGTTTTTGCCCCTAGTTACATTCTTTCAGCTTGTAATTAAGTCTGAGCTAACTCTCTTCTCAGGTCTACCAGGAGCTTCTAATGAGACACAGGAAGCAGATCTCTGATTTGGAGATGCAGCAGGATAACAAAATTGCAGAGAGCCTCTGCAACCTATGGAAGGTAAAATGAATAAATCGTTGTTTAATTGTTTGCTGTGATAAGAAGTTGACCCCCAAATTGTAATGTATTGTTTTTTTGTCTAGGGCTGATATCTGTTTAGGTCAAAACCCTCCTTTAGAGGAACACCAAAACTCTTCAAGTACCTTTTACTTTAACCTCCTCTCCTTAGGTACCTTGCTTCTACTCCGGAACATTTCAGGTTTATATGTAGCCGCAACGTAACTGAACAACACAAAAGCAGCTTTACCTCCAGAGCCAGTTCATTTCTGAACACTGCTTGAAGAAAGGATTATTGCATTAAATATATACATACAGCACACTCATTCCAGCAACATGCAAATTCAAAATCAGTTCACTGAATCTAACTGCTATGGACTGGCGACCTATCCAGGGTGTATCTCTCGCCCATTGGAGATAGTCACCAGTCCACCCACGACCCTTCTAGGATAGGATGGGATAGGAAGGACGGACGAACCTATCTCACGTTTGAAGCTGAGAAATTATTTTATTTATATTTGAGGTGTGCCGAGAAACACAGCTGCTGTTCGTTTTGATTGGTGGTTGGAAACTCAAAAATCAGATTTATATTCTCAGTATTCATATCCTAATGTTACCAGGCTACCTCAGTGTTTTTAAACCTTGCCCCTAAAGGCTCACTAACCTGTATGTTTTAAAAGTTTCACTGCTTCAGGACACTTGACTTCAATGGAAAGCTGATTTAAAGGTTTTTGCTGAACTACAGTCAGCAGGTGTGGAAAAGCAGAAAATATCTAAAATATGAAGGGCAGTGTCTCTTGAGGACCAGGGGTGGGAACTGCTGGGTAGCTAACAACAGTGCCCTTTGGTGAAGATGTTAGTATTAAGAAGAAGGCTTAAAAGGGATGTTTTACGGAAGCGTAGAGCTGCCACCTCGGCAAAAGAAAAAACAGAGCTGTATCACGTTATTTCATGATAACTTTATTGTTCTAACAATATACTTTTCACGTTTGTACAATATAATATCACGTTATTACGTGAAAACTTTATTGTTCTAACAATATACTTTTCACGTTTGTATAATACTATATTACGTTATTTCCTGATAACTTTATTGTTCTAACAATATACTTTTCAAGTTTGTACAATATTATATTACGTGAAAATGTTATTGTTCTAACAATATATTTTTCACGTTTGTACAATATAAATATATTGTATGAACATGATAATGTACAAACGTGAATAATTCATTGTTTAACAATATAATTTTCTCACCATTTGAAGTTGATAACGGTGCAGATCAGCGCGTGCAAAAATGTCTCGTTTACTGGAGTTAATTAAGTTCTATTTTATGCTTGGATTGAGGCATGCGGAGATTTTGCAGTTACTGAGCAGCTTGGACAGTATTGTGATAAGTATGCGGACACTGAGAAGGAACCTAAAATGTATGGGGCTGTACAGGAGGAAGAATGAGTCTGATCCGATGGAAGTGGCTACATTTCTCGCTGATCAGCTGGAGGGACATGGAAGGCTCCATGGATATAAACTACAATAAAGTTTTCACATAATAACGTGATATTATATTGTACAAACTTGAAAAGTATATTGTTAGAACTATAAAGTTATCATGAAATAACGTAATATAATATTGTACAAACGTGAAAAGTATATTGTTAGAACAATAAAGTTTTCACGTAATAACGTGATATTATATTGTAAAAACATGAAAAGTATATTGTTCAAACAATAAAGTTATCATGAAATAACGTGATACAGCTCTGTTTTTTCTTTTGCCGAGGTGGCAGCTCTACGCTTCCGTAATGTTTTTCTTTTTTTTTACCTGGACCTTATTTATAGCATGCATTACGTTATTTTAATCACCAGACAAGTCTGGAGCCACTTGGAGTCCTTCGAGAGAAGTTTATATCCATTTGCGGTCAGTGTATATCATATCAACATAATGGATATGACACAAAACTTCTTCATTTAACCATTGTTTTGTTATCAATAGCTACTACTATTCCCCTTGGAGTTCAGGCCGTCTCGGAAGTGCTTCTTTGTATTCTTCCGGTGTTATTTACAGGCTTTTAATACAGCTTACATCAAGCTGCCATTTCAGTGATGTTACTGCAGTGGTTGTAGTCGGAGCCAGATTTTTTACTCTGTGCTATACGATGGTCTTAATCCACTTGGTAATTTCCTTTGTACATTTGGAATCAAGCAAACGCGAACTATGTTACTGTTCGCAGTAGTGAGTTCCCACTAACCGTCTGCCTCAGTAGAGAGTTCATTGAAAGCCCTGCTCAGACTGCAACTGTCATGGTGGTGGGCAGCGACGTAATTGAGATGGCATGTGACTGTAGTTGGATTCAAAGCCTGCAAAAACACAGGAAACGAAAAAGCACTTCCGAGACGCCCTGAACTCAAAACATTGGTTAAGTGAAGGAGTTTTGTGGCAGAAAATACCTTATTTAGAGGAGGCACACTGATGCCCTCATTGACTCCCATTATATTGATATACGCTGATAATGACTGGATATAAACTTCTCCCAAAGAGCTCCAAGTGGCTCCAAACTTGTCTAGGTGAGTAAATGAAAGTCATGCAAGCTATAAAAGAGATCCAGGTTGGGGAAAAAAAATCCCCTTTAAAGCGAGCTACTTTCAAGGTAAGTGAGGTGTGACAATGTCACAAGAAGAATACAATGTGTAAAAAGCTATTCAGAATGAAACAATTTCCCATTGATGCATAATGGTAAAGGAAGCTAAAAAAAGTAAACTCTGCACTTATTTTCACTTATTTTTATTCAGATGGTAGTAAAATGGGATCATACAGCACACACACAGTTTGACATCACCTCTTCTCCTAAATATGTTTCTAATGTATTTCCACCACAGTTCAGACTAAAATAAACACTATGTGGTCAGTAAAATACATTAAATATTCCCACGTGTTTTAAACGGAAATTTGTGTTTTGGAGAGTTGGACATTTATGAAACGATAACAAAAAAAAGGTTTTTTGTTGGTCAATGGTTGGTCAAATATAATATATTATTGCAAGTCACTGTTACAAGTTTTTTTAACATGTTGTATAGGTACAGGTATGTAAACTAGTGTACATACCTGTGTTTATGTGTACAAAAGTTCTATAGTGATATGAAATCTTAATTTTCCAGAAACTTCGTGCCTGTTGGTCGAACAGGTTAGGTGAGATAGCCAGGGGCATCTTTCTCGCCTCTGTTCCCACTCAGTTGAACCTCACTGCTGAACGCTGTGAGAAGATATGGCTGGATATTGAGCAGGAGCTGTCTGATCAGCTGCAGCAGGCAGAGAGCACCATCAGGGACCAGCTGGATGAGATCAGAACTGAGCTGGAGAAGGATCAGCAGGTAGACACTGTTAATCAAATTTCCGTTGTGGTGGTGGTGGGGATTTCTGTATCAAGTTCAGTGTTTTTACTTTAATTCACTCCTTTACGAGGTTTCAAACTCATCTTTTTGTAGGCGTGGATTGAAGGGATGGCTCTGGGGCAGGCCTGTCTCAAACACCTGGCTGACCAGCAGATGGAAATCATTCGAGATATGGTGGCCAGACAGAGCTACACTCTCAGCAGGTTAAATCTGAAAATAGTGTCAGCAGTGCAACCACACTGAAGAGCTAAATAAAAAACACATTTAAATTAATAGTAGATTTTTTTAAGTTTTTTAATTTTCTTGTGATTCCCCCCCCGTAGTGATGTAGGGAAACTGGTAGAGAAGAAACATGAGCACCTCCTTCTGCTGGTGCAGAGGTCCTTTGCTGTCAGGCACTTAAGTCTGCATATGTTGAAAGAGATGAGGCTCTCCAAACTGAAAATGCTCTCTCAGACTGATTTCAGAGCTCTGCTTGTGGAAGATCCCAATAAAACCCAACCCTTTGTTGATTCACCTCTCAAGGTAGGAAAAGTGATATACAGAAATATGATATAAAGTGTTTAATGAATGAATGAACGGCATTCTAAACACTATAAGGAACAGGGATGTGTATTAGCAAGCATCAGGTGATACGATATGTATCACAAATAAGGGTAGATGATATGATGTATTGTGAACCTATCGGTAGGACTGTATTGTAATTTTCAAACTCAATTTAAGTCTAGAAAAACTGTGATAGCATTCTAAACACCCAAACCTGTTTCAGATAGAACACCTTCAGTTTTATTTCTAGATCTAGTTCATCCACTTGTGTGATTAAGGTGAAAACAGCCACCAATTAGGAGTCCTACTTCAAATTTTACTTCAAAAATTACTGTAATCATTTATGGTTTCAATCAAAAATAGAAATCGTTAAATATTGTTATACAATATTTTGGCATATTTGAAGAAAAAAAAAGTGAAAATAAGCGCAGAGTTTACATTTTAAACTTCCTGTACCATTATGCATCAGTGGGAAATTATTTCATTCTGAATTGCTTTGTACACCTTTTATTCTTCTTGTGACATTGTCACACCTCGCCTATCTTGAAAGTAGCTATCTTTAAAGGGGAAGTTTGTCTTTTTCAACCTGGACCTTATTTATTGCATGCATTATGTTCATTTACTCACCCAGACATGTTTGGAGCCACTTAGAGTCCTTTGAGAGAAGTTTATATCCAGTCACCATCAGCGTATATCGATATAATGAGAGTCAATGGGGGCATCTCTGCAAAACTAAATATATTTCTCTATTTTTTGCTTGCATGAAAATGTAACTGTTTAAACAATTTATGTTAGGAAAGACTACACAGCTGTTTACATAAACTAAAAAGAATTAAATATTTTACTAACTCCTTTACTCGACAAATATAGCTCACTAATATGTAGTTTTTTTTCTTAGGGTGATGGTATACAACTTATTTCAGAAAAAACGGTCTTAGGGTGCTTTCACATGGTACGGGAGTCCGTACTCGGGTACGGTATTTGGTCAAA
Source organism: Apricaphanius iberus (assembly GCA_028564705.1). Taxonomy (NCBI): domain Eukaryota; kingdom Metazoa; phylum Chordata; class Actinopteri; order Cyprinodontiformes; family Aphaniidae; genus Apricaphanius; species Apricaphanius iberus. The sequence continues at coordinate 189,088 of JAPXFQ010000846.1, read as the reverse complement.
ATCCACTTATTTCGTACCATGTGAACACAGACTGTACCGTGCCAGAATACGGCCAGAGAGACCTGCCTTGGAGGTAGTATCCGAGTCCAGGTACGAGCGGCCACGTATCATGTGAACACAACCCGTACTCTGGCCGTACTCAAGACAATAGACGCGCTCCATGCGGAAATGACGACACCGCCGGCCGAAATTACAGAATCACCTCGCGACTATACAAATAACAAAACAACGCGATTCAAGCATCCCACAGCAACACATCATGTTACAAAACGGCGGGTTTACTACAACACTCACCCTGTAGATGGCTTCAGGTAGCAGCTGACCAGTAGACCAGTTTGTTTACATTCTAGGCTGTCGCTCGTTTTATGACGTCGGTACTTCTCACTCCCTTGTTTGTTGGAGAACTAAGACTTATTTGTATGCCGCCACCTGCTGTTTATTTGTAGTAAAAGACTGGATCCCAATACGGTCAGAGGTCCGTGCCATGTGAACAGAAAAAATTAGCATTTTCTCTGGCCGTTTTCTGGTACGGCCACACATGTGAAAACGGCCTTATTTACTTATATGTTGGATATTTTTCAATCATTTATTAATTTATTGTAAAAAATAAAAGTGTTTTATTGTTTCATCCCTATCTGAAACATTTGTACCACCTATTTTTGAAAAAAGCTTCTTTTGGGATACACATAACTGCACATAAGCCGTTATTTTCCTTTGTCACTGTACAGAACAGCCGGATCAGCCTTGCAGAGAGGCACTTGGGTCCAGAAAGCAAGCTACTGGAGAACAACCTCCAACAGGAGTTCCTCTCTGAGTTGGAAACTGCCATGGAGCTTCTTCAAAGCCATGCACATCTGGCACTAGGCAATGCCCTCAGCCATGCCATCCATCACAGGATGGAGGCTGTGCCCACACACCCACAAACTTCCTCTAAACATGACCTAAGTTTGAAAGTAATGGCTTTTTTAGGAGTCTTAAGTTTAGTCTAAGAGTAATGATTTTCTACCAAAAATGATGCAGCACATAACAGCTGTTTTGTTTGTTTTCCCCCCTCGGCTTCAGAACCACCTAATTGAGGCTGCAGCAGAGAGCGTCTATTTGACTAAAGATTCTCTCAGTGCACTGGTTGAAATCTATTATTCGGACTTATGGGACATTTCCAATAATCTGCAACTGGATCAATTAAACATGAACTATGGTATGATTATATTTCATAAGGAATCCAGAATGCTTCTTGTCCTAAATGTTCAAATTTTTGTTGTATATTGAATGTTTTTCTGCCTTTATGTACAGGCTGAGATCTGTAAAAAAGAAATGTCTGTAAATGGAAAAATAAAAAGACACTTGATTACTTCAGTTAACATCGCTTGGCTACATTTTTCAGAGATAAACAAAAGGAAAGATGAGAGCAGTCAGCTGACCAGAGCCTTGCTGAGAGAGCTTGTGAACTGGGGCAAGAAACCCACCTCTGCTGAGTTTCAACAACGGTACGGAATCCAGCAAAAGAGTTAGTCTTAGATTTGATTTATCAGGATTATCATATTGGATTTTATGGTAATGATATGAGAGCAAAATTGTAACATAGACTCATACTAAAATACACTGAAGTTTGTGATTGTAACTGGATAAAATACAAAGAAAATCCAGGAAGAATAAATGTTTTTGGAGGGATTATAAAAATGAAAAAAACTAGCTGTAGCTACAAGATGGATAATGTTAAGTAAATAAGAATAATTAATTATTTGTGCTTGTTTTCATACTTGGCAGGGTTGAAAAAAATAAAAAACTGCTACTTGAACAAAGTGATCTGGATCGGGAGATGATGTACAAAGAGCTGAGGAAGAAAAAAGTAGCGCTGGACAAAACCATAGGGAGGATCAAAACTCAGCTAATGGTTGGTTTGCCACTGCAATTTTTAATTTGTTGGTAGGTGAGTCTATCTGTTCCTGTTGCAACAGCGCTTACTGATAGCACTGTGTGCCTGCATCCATTAGGAGGCAGAAGAAAGCTTCATAACTGAGCTGGCAGCTACAGCCCGAGTTTCTGTGGACAGTGAAGACCAGATGTCCACCATCAAAGAGGACAACACTGGTAAGCAACCTCACCCAAAGCCATTTTGGCACTGACAGAAATCACTTTTAGCCACATATAGAAACTAGAAAGCACAGACGTCCATCAAGGCAGCTGCTGACATTACCTGAAAAATTTCACAGAGAACCTTTTTAATTATGTTAATAACAGACAAACAAACCCTGGTGAGAACAACCTCCTTTGCGGAGGCAACAGAGTCAAGCAATACTGATTTTTCTGTGGACATGGACCTAAAGTTCTTTTTGCTCACTGTATTCACATCTATGGCAGTGTGAAGGTTCTGAATTATTTGCTTTTTAAAATTTAAAACCATATTTTTTAGCACTGGAATTAAGTACAGTTCATAATCATCATTTTATTCAAAAAAAATTGTTTCCACTTTTATTTATTTTTAATATGTAGTAGAAGAATGTAGCTAAATGGGGGTTAAGTCGTCTAACTGACTTGGTCAATGCAGCTGTAGATAATTTTGTATTGCTTTTATGTCAAAGTCACGTGCCATAATTTCCAGACTATAAGGCGCACCAGCCTATTTTAGGGGAAAAAACACAAATGTGTAAATATGCAAGCCGCACCCGATTATAAGCCACAGGTGTTTTAGCATTTAATTACTATATATAAGAGTTCGTGCAGAGGAGATTGTCAGGAAAGAGATTGGTGTTTGGTGTTTTACCGGTAAAGGACGTAACCTGTATAATCCATAGATCAAGGAGGCCCTCTAATGGCTGTTAGCTGTAAAAATCAGAATCAGCTTTAATGGCCAAGTATGACACATACAAGGAATTTGACTCCGGCAACTTTTCTCTCCAGAACAGAACTTAAATAAGTGAAATAAAAAAGGAAATACAAATAAATACAAATAAATAATAAAGGATAATATATACACCAAACCGGGGTTATTGTACAGTGAGTATATACAGCAGTGCAGAGTTATAGTTTATTGTTCATGTGAATGGACTCACACTCTGTGACTATTCAGAGTTCATCAGAGCGACAGCCTGGGGGAAGAAACTGTTCTTGTGTCGGGTGGTTTTGGCGTACAGCGCTCTGAAATCCATAAAACCACACCTTTGTATAGGCCGCAGGGTTCAAAGCATCTGGAAAAAGTAGTGGTTTATACTCCGGGAAATACAGAACTTAAACAGTAAATAATTTTACTTTTTTGTCTAAACCTGGGCTACTCCATGTCAAGTATTTCGTTGTGATGCTATTGCCAAAAAATGCAATGATAAAACTGATTAATGTACATTTTAAAATAATTTCCTTTCTTTATCATCACACAGTGTCTCCACCTCTCTCCATTTGCTTTAGCATATCAGAAACTATACGTAAATAGTAGGCGAGGTCTGTTAGACGCTATTCAGCTGGCTAAATATGCTAATGATTCAGAAGGTTCGGATTTCTGACAGCTGAAATACAATATCATGGTAAATACTGCATCCATGCAGTCTTTTGCCATTTTTATATTGCAACGAGGATAAAAACTTATTATAATAGGCAGATCCTGTCTGAAGCTTTGCAGAAATCATCCATTCATCTTCAATCCTTGGAATATTGGATGAATTTAAACTTGGACTATATCCTTCATTTTGACAGAATTTAATGTACAATAAATGTGTCCCTTTTAGAAGTTGTCTGTGCTATTTTGTCCACTTTATAAATTTGCTGAATGTTTTTTTGGCCTTTAAAACATGCACTTTAGAAGTTTAATGGCTTTTCTGGAGCACTGTTGTGGAGTTATCGTCAAACCTTCCATTCTTCAGACCCTTAAATTATTGGCCATTTAAGAGCTGAAGATGTGTATGCTCGCCAGCCTACATTTGACTGCTTAACAGAAATGCTCCTTGTGGCTTGCCAGCTTACTTTTAAAACTGTGCTATGATTGAAGCTTTTTTAGGTTCCAGTTTGCACAACAGACGGCAGAGAAACCTCCAGTCATTCTATCAACATCCACAGCGATCTGAATATTCAGGCCAACTCAACTTTATGGTCCTATACTTATCAGATGAAGCTGTTTATATTTATTGGCATCCCCTGATAAATATTTGTTAAAATAGGTGGATGAATAAATATGAATATTTATGAAGCTTTTATTTAACATCAGAACATGTATTTGGTCATGCAAAAAATTTCATTTTAAGGAATAGTTATTTTTATTACAAAACCTATGGCCAGGATCATTGACCTGTCACTCTCTCTTGATGTATTGCTGTCTGAACGAACATCAGACCTGACTTGACAAGTTGTGGAGAATAAAGTGTCCTTTCAAATAACTTTCCACATCTCTGTGCTTTCTATAACTTACTTTTAGGACCTTACCAATACTAAAAATAGAAAATGTCTTCACTCAGTCACAGCAGCCTCATATAAGAGTGTTGTTGTCAGCAAGACCTGGTAGTGCTTATGGTGCATTCACACTGCCCCAAACATCAGCATCAAGAGTGGGAAGATTACACGTAATGTCTGTGGTTGAGGCTGTCAGCAGAGCGTTAGAGTCTCTGCAGCGCTTTGTGTGTGTTTGCTACATCAGTTTTCTGAAACCTTTCCTGCATTTCAAGCTTTAAAGCGCCAAAAGCCAACAACGCAGAAGTTCATCTAGCTTTTGATGCAGTGTGTCAACCAATAAGAGCGTCTCCCCGTAGTGACGTCACCCGACATCAACATTGTCTAGCCATCCACGATCCGCTAGTATATAAAACATCCTGCACGCTTTGCGAGCTTCAGCCTGAAAATGTATAGACATCAAACTAGTTGCTTTGAGAGCGTTGATTGAAACTGACAAAGCGTGCTGTGTGAACACACCATTAGTTTGGTGCAAAGCCAGAATCTGAATTTTGAGCTTCCATTTTGCTCTCAAGCTGAAAATGGTCAGCTATTACCTTAATCCATGGTTAAACACAGCAAAACACAGTGTTGTAAAACACATCTAGAGTCAGAATGTCCAACTATTGACCTACTACGATCTCTTTTCCTTCATCATGTAATTTTTCAACAGGTGAACAGAGTGCCCCAATACTTGACCTTCTGGCCCTGAACCCAGCATTGGATCCAGCCTTGAATCCATCTTTGACTCCACTGTTTGCCACTCCAATGGTGAAATCAAGGCCAAAGAAAAAAGAGGAGAGGGAGTCTCATCCCAGCTGAAATTTCTACATGAAAATTAGAGTATTTATTTGTTATCATCTTTATGTAAACTGTAAACTGTTTTATTTAAATTATGTTAATGAAATGTATCCTTTATTAAGCATGCATTTTTTTCTTCCAAGAAATAATAAAAATCCAAAATAATTAAGTGGACTGATCTTGTCAAGTTCTATTTCTACAACTTGCGATTAAAACTGCAATACAGCAAGCTTGACAGTAATGCATTACTGGCCATACTCACACCCGTTCCGTGGTTCACTCGCTGCATTGATTCTTGAGTGCATGGAGATGATGGATGCCCTGCCCTCCCTCTCAGCGAGTTGTTAGATGAATTAGAGATGTCCTTCCTGATTGTAGAAGAGTGCTGCTACTCAACAATAAAGCCTCGCCCTTTTTCTTGCTCTAATGGAGTTTTAAGTACCAGCCCTTATGGATGATAATGCAGAGTAATGGTGAAAAGTCTGGGAGTCTGGTGGACATCTGTGTGCAGGAATCTAGTGGGAAATTTTAGCCCAGACCTTTGGATTTCCTGTCAGTGTAGATGTTTTATGTGTGTCAATTAACAAACATCAATTTTTCATCTGACCTTTTATTTGTATTGCTAAGCTTGCATCCATAACAGGCTTTTGTTATAGCACCTTGAGAAGAAATAGTCCAGATCCACTCACTCATGCCGGGATTGACCTACCAAAATGATCTGTGTATATTCAGTTAGATGTGCTCGTACTATGGATTTAGTGAGTGTTATTGCAGCTGATCTGTGACGAGGGGAAACCATTTGGATGTATTTTGAGGTCCCTCAGGGGCCTGCAGGGACTTGTGGGAAGATGACCTGATTTCTAATTTTCTCCTCTCCTGCCTGGGCTCTGGGCTTCTTGCTTTCACAAACGGAGAAAGCCTGAGAAACGACCGCGAGGAGATGATGAGCCGACCCAGCCAGAGCTTCTTGGAAAATGGAAACACATTAATGTAGATTTTGTTGATGGATGCAAGAGTGCCTTTAAATATTTGCCAGTAGATTCAGGTGAGTAAAAATAGACACACAGGTAAATGGAGCTAGAGTTGCTGTAGGTTTACAAGGCATACAAAATGTAAAGTTGTGTCCTAAAACAAAATAGGTGTGATGTAGGACACCTTTTAAAATGCTAGATGTAATGGCTTTTCATGTGTTCATGCTAATTCAATTTGTGCAGTGTTTAATATATTCATTTAAATAATCATTATTATATTTTGTACTTGCAAAATAGCACTTATAGTCTGGAGCTGTTAATAGAGATAAGTGAAATAAAGATGTCCAGAGAGATAAAGATGTCCGCAGTGTTACGCCATCATTAGATCAGATGACCAGTTATTTTAGGACCACAAAATAAGGTCGCTTCAGAATTGCTTCTTGACTTCAACTGAAAAATACAATTTTCCTGCTGTTATACTTAAAAGGTTGCAGTATCCACTCTGAGTACTGCATAATAGTTGAAAGAGAGTTGGAAAATTTAATATTCTATTCATTATATGTTTTAAGAAACCGGCTGTTGTAATGATTATAATTGATTACAGAAGTTATGTCAATACAACCTGCTGGATTGCCCAAATTAAGATTGGCTGTCATTTAAAACAAAAGGATTTAGGGTTAAATGGCCAAAATTATAATTTAAAAGATCAAGTCTTTTTCTCAAGATTAAGTTACAATGTATTAATATTTTGCTCATGATTTGCTCTCCTTAACAGGTGAGCTGCAATGGCTGACTTGCAGCAGGAATATCCCGTAGTCCTCCTGGGCATCCTGGAGGAGCTGGCTAACATGCGGCAATGGCTGACATTCCAGGACCTTTGTCGCATGGTCAGCACCCGTTTCGACCTCGATCACCTCATCGAGCTGAGGGCTTTGCTGTTTGCTGCTGCCAGCAGGGACTCCTGTTTCCCTGCCACTCTGTTCCGAGACCGGGTTTCTAACAGAGGCCAGGGACTTTCACCCATAGGGGTCGCTGCTGATATTGTGACTATCTTCAATCTCATTCAGATGACCGCTGGGGTTTCTGAAAGTAGCCATCCAATGAGAGCACAGACAGTAATTCCTGTGGACCAGTCCCCTGGCCCCAATCTGCCTGGTTTACACCCTCTGAACATCCCTGGTCGAGAACAAGCGCACACCCACTTTGACTCCAGTGGGAGGCCTATCGACCAGCACTTGCTTTTTCCAAAATCAAATTACTCTGCTCGCAAGCGTGGAAGTCTTCCCCCGGATCCCATTTCATTTGTGTCCTCCCCTCCTGTCCGGACAAGGGCTGTATCTTTCGACTTGCCTCACACTACATACTCTTACTCCAGCAGTCCAAATCTCAATGAGGTAATGACGGATATCTACCTTCCTCTGGAAACGGACAGTGAGTCGAGCGGAGAATCTGCAGCAATGGAGGTGTTTGAAGCTGAACCGGAATCTTTGGTTGACCAGAAGAGAAGCACCTTTAGAAAAGACTTCCACAACCAGCCGCCTTTAATACCACAGGTGACTGTCAGCAGTGAGTCTCCTAGTCCCAAATCAGGGCATGCAGGCTTCGACAATCACAGCTTTGAGATGATCCCAAATCCTTACCCATCGCCTTCAGCGGTTCACATGTCACCAGAACAGCGGGCTAAAGCTAAACATAAGAGCTTTGATGATGTGCAAGATTCAACTTACTTTGGACCAGGGCCAGAGCTATCTTCCCGACACCTTCGACCACCCAAGACACAGAGGGCCATCTGGAGTAATAAGAGTCACAGTCTAGAGGACCAAATAGGCATTGGCAGCATTGATTTGGGGATAGAACCTCAGACAGCACAACTACCAAGGCGATCTACTCCTGTTATAAGTGGGTCATCAGGGGGAGAGAGTGTAGACAGTGGATTGCCAAGTGTAGGAGACAAACTAAAGGCTCAGGCAACACAGACGGATCCACCAGATCCCCGGAGACTCCGGAGCCTGGTTCATGCTGATCGTCTCTCCTTCATGACTTCTTTAGATGACCCTGAGTTCGGTGAGGATGACATCAGTGCAATCTTTCGCTTCTTAGATGACATAAGCATGTGTGGATCCACAGGAGTCCTGCACTCCAGCGATGGTACTGCCAACCAGGACACCCCTGAGGCCCGACGTGGTCGTTTGGGTCAGCTCCAAAGACTTTTCCATTCCCTGGAGAGCAGTGATGATGGGCTAAAGGCTAGCGTCTGCAAGCTGTTGCTTCGTATGAGTCAGATAGAACGACAACTGGAATCACTGAATGATGTAAAGGCTGAGATTTCTCAGGTACTCTCTGCTTTACAGCGTTTGGATGAAAAGATCCAACAGCCTGTCCTTGATGTCGGTCAAAGCACAGGGGGTAGATGGCTTGAGCCTCTCAGTGGAGTCTCCTCTTTTATGAGCCATCCTATAACTCCCTCTGACTCATCAGAGCCTCAGCCTCTGTCTGCAACTGGACATCTGTTTCCAGGGACCAGCACAAGTAGTCTGGACTGGAGCCGATGGAATACCACAGCGGATCAAACAGAAAGCAGCAAAGGTCAAACAGATTCCAAAGGGCAGAAAGAAGGGAAAAAAGAAGCATCATCTCGACGTGCCTCTAAAACCCAGCTTGAAGAAAAGAGTCTGTCTGATACCAAACAGCTGAACATTCCTAACTCTGCAAGAGACTGGTCAGTGTCGTTTTCAAAAAGTAAAGATGGTAAAGTGTCACAAAGGAAAATTGGACAGGTAAGGAACTGCTAATTTCATTTTACATTGTTTTTTTTGTGTGTTTTTTTGCATTTTATGAGTTTCTACAATACATAATTCAATTTATCCCACTCAAATTTCTTGATTGTAAAATTACTGTTTTTGCACAATCTGCTCATCTTTGCATCAATACCTATCCCTTTATTCTGTGGAGCATACAAATTTCATTATGTAGATGTGTGAAAGTTTAAATTAAAGATATGCATTGCTTTGCTTATGATTTGCCTAAAATCTATTTTGTCGGTTTTTATTCCAGGGAGATCAGTCAGACAGCACTACTAACCTGCTTTCCCAAAAGCCTACCAGCATGGTGGAGCAAGTGTTTAACTCTCCTCTGTTCCGTCACAAAGATAGCAGCCTAACAAGGGGGCTTGGCTCTGGGAAGGTCATTGACCCCAGGTTGGCTGAGGGAAGAGGGAGACCCATATGGACAGTAGATGACAGAGAGGCACGAATCTCCCCTTTGGACCTACAGGTAGAAAATGTTGACTTTGAAGGGGCCAAAAGAGTTACATGCATTTATTGATATTCTCTTTCTTTTATGCTATGTGTGATATCTGTAAATGAGTATGTCAATAAAGAAAACAAATGTCGTTTTCTTTTTCAGGGTCAGGAGTCTCTGAACCCCAACAACATGGAGTTCTGGATGGACGACATCTACACTCCGGGCTACGATGCTCTGCTCAGGCGTAAAGAGGCTAACCTCCGCAGACTCAAGATATGCAAGCTGGTTGCCCTCATTGCCACCGTTGTGGCTATTATTCTCGTCATTATCATTCTCATTTGCACCATGGGTACATGAACACCCTTACACAGAATCTCCACTCAGCCTATTTTATTCCCTTTTATTACTCCTTAACTTTCAGCAGCCACATCATGTACTTGGGAACTTGCACGGCATCCTAATGAAGATTATAACATGAGAGACTCTGACACTTGGACTCTAAAGCTAGGCTGGTGATTTGTGAAGTCTGAGTACTTCTATTTCTTAGCATGATGTACCATAGTTTATTACGAAGGAAAAAACTGCCTGAAAATAACTTCACATCTCGTTTTTGTACCCATATTGTGGGATTTATTTGATGATGTGTGTCAGCAACTTTGCAGGTGGCTGCAAACACAGTTACAGTAACTAAGAATGAGAAGAGTTCTGGTTGAACATGTTGAAGCTAAAAACGCTGAGCAAATTGACATGCATCAGTTCCTAGCTACTTTCTTGTTTTGTGTCCACTTCTCTTCTGGTCCATTTGCATTGTAATTCAGCACTGAGCGCTGGCTGACTGCTGTTCCTTTGAGAACAATCCAGGGCTAATTTCACACTTATACAAGATAAAAGTTTTATCAGTAGATGAGAGTTTAGGTGGTTTGTTGATGGTGTATACAGGAGCTATTCTTTTCTTTTAGTTGGAATGTACTTGAACTTCCTTTAAGCTACATTACACACTGTTCAAACAAGCTGGAATCAATAAAAATATTATTTTTATAGAGTTCTCTCCCATTTCTTTCAAACAGGAAATGTAATCGGTTTAATCCACTTATCTGGGGTGCAGGGTGTTTACCAGGGTTCAGGTTTCAACAGTCAAGATGGTTGCTGTTGATGATGCCTTGGATGTGGAGTCGCAAAGGAAAGCAGATGCCTCTACCAGTAAACACTCTGTGAGTGGGAGATTCCACTTGCAATTCAGTTGATGGGAAGGTTGAAATGCACAAATGTGTACATTATCTTTTGACAGGACTCACTCGGCCGGAGTTTCTTCCCATACCTGCAGACTTACTCAGCACCATCAGAGTCCTCTGGTTTTTATGCACTTTTGGTGTGACATTCCATCAATTGCAAACAGACGCAAAGGGAACTAATGAAAGCAGGATGTAAAACATGTTGGACAAGATACTGAATATATATGCTCACCAACATCTATATTAGCTATCTATTCAATTGCATATTGATAACTTGGTAATAACTCAAAGCATCGAGAGGTGGTCAGAATGGCTTTAACAGAAGCTCAGATAGCCAGTTGTTACAAGTAAGTTATGTGGTCTGTTGTAACACGGATCACTCTCTGAATGCAAAGGATGCCAAACCTCGGAGTAGATGTGTTACATAAGCAGGACACCATACTAACTGCTATTTCTGTCAGGAACGGAAGTGTTTGGTGGACGCGCTAAAATTGGGTAATAAAAGATTGGAAAACGCCTTCTTTGATAAATCTCTATCTCAGCTGTGGCATTCAGATAATAAGGTCTAAGTTTGGCGTAAACAAGAAGGCACAGATCCAATCAATGATTCAGTACTGGTAGCAGGGGTTGTGTAATGGTGTGTGGGATATTTTCCTGACACTTTGGACCACTTACCACAAATTATGCATTGTTCAAAAGTCTTAGCTAACCAGATAATTGAAACTTATCATATTCAACCCTCTATGATCAGGGAGTAGTACATGTTCAGAAAAAGAGGTTGTATAGCAATCTGTGTGAAACATAACATATATGTCAGAACCTGAAATAAACCAGGTTTTCTATGGCTATGACATTGTTTACTTTTTGTCCATGCCATGCTGTATTCAGAGATAAGGGAGGATCACAATCTCACAACTTCTGGAAATCTTTGTTAATTATTTCCAACCAATCCCCCCCCCCCCCCCCCCCCCCAAAAAAAAAAACTAACAAAAAAAAAAAAAAACCTCAGCTTTTGAGAAAAACTAAATCCACAATTAAATAAAGTCATTCAATCAGTCAGTGGATAAACTGTATTTTTTAAATACGATTTTTTTTTTGTTTCTTTGATTTTATAACACTTCATGTGGAAAAGTTTGAGTCCTGTTGTTATGCTGTTTTAAAATGTATGTCAGGTGTGTTGTATTTGGAAAGCTTATTATTTATGTGGACAACACTTTTTGAACAAATTTGATAACAATTGCTCTAAACCAAATGCTGCCTTTTTAATTTGTGTGTAGCTTTTGATTAGGCTTGTGATATTAACTTTAAGGCTTTAACTTAATCTGTTTGCTTACAACACTGTCAAAATATGATTCCAAACTTACACTGGAACACTATATTCTGGTTTACAAAATGTAATTATTTTTGTGTATTGGATTGCACAACATTTTGAGGATTTACATTCCCTACTTTCTCTGTTGTTAATTATTTTGACCCCTTTACACAAAACTGCTAAATTTGAATGGAACACATTTCTGTGATTTTTCTCTGTGATTTTTGATTGTAAAATCAATAGCACCCAGAACCAGTAAGTACAGGAAGAAATTTTTTGATTATTTCTTATATCTTAAATATTTTTTTTCATGTTTGTCTTGTTTGCACACAAAAATACGTTAGAATGATGTGTTCTGCTCCAGTATACACTCCATGGTAGCTCTACTGTATATTTGCCAAGTGTTACCCATGAGGCTGTTTACAGATCCATTACCCCTCCAATGTTTCCACTGAGGAGGGCCAACTCCAGAGTCAGCACAATCTGCAGGTGCTTCCACTCCAACTTCCATGCATTAGTGGATCCTGCTACATTTTACACCCCTGGGAAAGTTGAAACAACTTGATTTGAAGCTAGTAAGTTTTGATTATTATTTATTTTTTTGTATATATGCACCTTTCATATAAGTGGAACACAAAGAAAGAATGACTGCTATTGCAACATAGATTACTAGTTTGCAAAGCTTCATATTTTGTATGTTGATTTTTTCATATCTTTCTGCATGTACTTTGAAAAGAGGTTGAGTTTATTTTGCAGACTTGTTACAAAAAAAAGCTTCACACATATGTTAGTTCATTGCAGAACTGCTTGGCTCCCAATCTGCCCTGCCCATCTGAAACAAGAGTTTTGTATTAGGAGGTGGAATGAGTGGGTGGGAGAACAGCAGCTGCACTTATAGTAAATGCCAATTTGACCAAATAATGGCTTTTACATGTCATTGAGATGTAAAATGATTCAGAGTGAACATAAAGTACATAATATGGGACCTTTAAAGTGGTACATATTTGTAAAGTGAAAGGAAACTGATACATGGTCTTCATATAACCCCGATGGAGCTAACTACAGAGTTATAAAAAACATGTATTTGCTGCAGCCCTATTTAGCTTCCAATCGATTCTGACCAACTTTCCTGCTCCTAATGAAGTAAAGTTTTCACAAAGGATGAAACCGCTGCCACAATGTTTCATCATTAGAGATGTTCTGTTCAGAGTGATGTGCAGTGTTAGCTTTCTACCATACATAATACATTGCATGTAGGTCAAATTGTTAAGTTTTGGTCTTATTTTATCAAAGCACCTGCTTTCACATGTTTAGTGTGATCCTTCAGTGGCATGTTGGGGACAGAACAAACCTGGACCTCTTTGGCTTTATTTCAATGCCTCTTCAATTAAAGCTATATTAGTAGTACTTCTTTGATTAATGCTCTTCTCCCTCTCTCCACCCATGTAGGTTGATGTCACCGTCTTGATAGGTGATGTGCCATATTCTTTCCATGTTTTACTGAGCATTGCACTGGGAGATGTTCAAACTTTGGAATGTTCTTCAAACCTTTCCACAATCTCTTTTCCTGACTTGTCCCTTGTGTTTTTTTTTTGTCTTCTTAATGTTGTTTGTACCCTAATGTTCTTTAAACAGTAGAGCAGAATTTAAACTCACATTGCATCATACATATATTGTCTCTGCTTATTGGTTAGGTTACTTTTGGAGGCAGTTGGTTGTACAGGATTTTCTTTTGAAGAATCAGAACAAGGGGTACTGAGTGCCATTACAAGGCACTGCATATTGACAGTTACCACAAATGTTCCTTTCACTCTTGAAGGGCCAGGCAGTGACAACGTGTGTAAAACAGAGTGTTAGCAGTTAAATGATCCTTGACTGCAGGAAATGTACCTGTAGACATGAATTATTGATAAAAACAGAAAGGCTGTATTGACTGACACATCCTGGTATCTCAAACAACAATAATAGATTTGCACTGCTCAGTAGACATGCATGCAGTACTTGAGGGAACAGCATGAAGCTAACAGAGCTGGCCTTTGCATTACATAGAAAAATCAAAGGCAAAACAAAATAGTTGTAGTCTGATAAAATGTTGTTTGAATAATTTTCTGAACGCATATATGTAAATCTGAACAAATGCTTTGCTGTTTGTGTGTGAGAGTGTTAATCTCTTTCACTGCTGCACAGTAGAGTGGTTGCTTCACCCAGATATCTCAGCAGTCGCTGATGAATGAAGTTGCCCTGAGCATGAAGAGAATAGCACAAAGGATTTCACGCATCTACAATTCACCTTCATACACATGAACCTGGCTAGAATCATATAAACAAGGTTCAGTCATCTAGGTCAAGAGTAGCTTTTAATTAGTATTTAGAGTTAATGAAACCTGCATGTTTTCAGATCTGATGTAGAGCTTTTAAGAATGCCTGATTAAGAGGACATTATTTAAGTTGTTTTTTAATGTTTAGGCAAACTTTACACCACAGAGCTAACTGGTGATCAAGACAATCAAATTAGAAAATTAGATTCAACATTGCAAGTATGTTTAAAATTCCCTGTCACACTAAACCACAGTGAGTGACGCTTTATCCACAAATAGAATAAAAAAAAAGAAACGTGCTTAACCATTCAAGTGTAGAAGACTCAGCCAACTTTATCCAAATTAAAACCTTATTTCTTAAGGAATACAAATAATGATTTATTGCTATTAATCTTTTAACAAAACTTTAACTAAAAAAATGTAAATCTTAAAAATCTGTTGTTTTTTGTTTTTAGGGTGACCAACTGTCCTCTTTTCCGGGGACATTTTCACTTTTCACATTCTTTTTACAGATCAAGCAATGATTTTTTCTTAGCACATAAAAAAGGAACACATTGAATATGTTAAAAATATATATATATATTTTAAACAAAACAGAGTATTTGTTGAAGTGTTTGAGGAATCAGTCAAGTGTCCTCTTTTTTTTGGAAGTCAAAATATGGTCAGCCTAGTTTTTTTCTCACCTCTGTGCGGTTTCAGGTCTGATTGTGTGGGGGCGATAGAGCTCCCTAACGTCCTCTTTTAGCTGACGAAGGAGAAAACCGGCGCTGATTTTGAACTGAAGGAATGTGTCAGGCGTGGCTGTGTTGATGCTCTGCTAACACACAGGAACACCTCTGCTGTCCGGACACAAATATTTTACATGTCCACCGAACTATTCCACGGGCTGTGTATTAGACAGGTAATTCATTTGTGATTTTTTAAAATCATTTACGTAAATAATTAATATCGGGATAAACAGTTAGCTGGTTCCTTAATCACACTAACAATGTTAAACCTGATATATTGCTAGTTTTTACAAATGGTTTTCGAGGAAGTACATGCCTTTAAATGTTTCTTTACCGTAGATTTTGCATTTCGAGTGTAAGTAAAAGTATTTGAAACGATCCTTTCTATTCATATACGTGTCAATGCTTAATTTACACCTTTAAAACAATGTTAGAGACCACCTACACAACAAAGGATGCATTATTGGCTCGCTAACTCATTCCTTCTGTTAACAGTTGCAGTGAGGCATCATGGAGTTGTCTGGTGTGAACCTGTACAACCAGTTTCAGAATCTCAGAGCTCAGCTGGACGCTCTGAATGAGAGCACTGAACCACGTAAGTTACCACCGCACAACCTCAGTGCGGTTTTTGGTTTACTGAAGTTCTTTTACAGCAGATAATGTTGCTACACATTCTGGGAAAGTATGAACTGCTTTGGTTTCAGCGTTATATTATCACATTGTATAAACGTTGTATTTCATTCTCATGGTACCTGATTCTTATCTTTTTCTAATTTGTGCTTTTCAAAACCTTTTTATGTATTGAATTTTGACATGAAAAACGTGTAGGACCCCTCAGTAGTCTAGAAAGAGTATACTTATGTTCCTGGCATGTGTGTTTTGTTAATGTGAACATTTCCAGTCATTGTAATAGAAATACATGGGCGACTACATGGGGGATACATGGGCGACTGTGGCTCAGTGGTAGAGTAGTTGGCTTGCAATCGGAGGGTCGTAGGTTCGATTCCAGCTTCCTCCAGTCACATGTCGATGAGCCCCTGGGCAAGGCACTTAACCCCCAAATTCTACATTGTCCTACCGAGCCATGTTGGGTGTCGGTGTATGAATGCGAGTGTGAATGGGTGAATGTGGCTTCAATGTAAAGCGCTTTGAGTGGTTAGTAAGACTAGAAAAGCGCTATATAAGTTCAGTCCATTTACCATTTACATGGCTGAAATATAGAGAATCTTGTCTACTTTGTTTTGTGGTTTTCTTCTAGCTGTGCTGTCACTGCTACACATTGAAAAGTAGAGCTGGAAACTTTGGTTGTAGACCAGTTCTGTAAATTATTTACTTTGATACTTTTTGTCTGCAGTCTTTTGTCTCTATAGTTTGTACTACTTTATGTCAGTGTGGGATCTGTGGACCACAGTGTTTCTCTTACATGTACAGGGAAAACATGGTTGTCTTACCTGATGATTAATTCCTCTATAATGCTTAACTTGTTGGGTTCCACTTGGCTTTATACTTTTGTTATTATTTTCGTGTAATCTATTTCCTCTTGCAAGTATATTTCAGTCATTTAATTACATCTTGTACTGTTTTTATACTGAAGTTTCTGATATAATAGTATTTTTGATTTAGACTTAATCCATTTTACAATCTGGTTTCAGTTTCAGTAGTTAGTGAAGTTCAAAAAGTTGTTTACATGGATATTTCTGTATAGACGTTTATGAATCATAAGGAATGCCGATGTCACACTATTGACGCATCCTAAAAAACTAGATCATACTACTCCTGTTTTATAATACATATACCGTCTTCCTGATTAATACAGAATTCATTTTTGATTAGTAATCTTCACATATAATGTAATAATGGATCGGGCAGCTGCGTATCTGTACATTCAATTATTTATATGATCTAAAATTGTTAGTTGATCTGCATACCTGCTAACACTTCCAGCAGTGAAACAACCTTCTCCTATCAGTTGCATTTGGTTAAATTCACTAGATTAATTTAAAAAACAAAACCAGTGAAGGACCCATTTGCTGAAGATTTTAGAGTCAATATTATGTGCTTAAATGTTCTACCTTATGTATATTCCCATTATTTCAATGACATTTGCTGGATTTAGTTTTTAAAGATGTTTTTCATGATTTTTTTCCCCTTGTACAGCACTTTTGCTGTATAAATCCTTGATTTACTCCACATCATCCTCACATCTTTCTTTTCCATTCTTGCAATGTTCATTCATTCTTTGAAAGATTTCACATCTCAGTCACTCAATTCAGTTACAGCAGAAAAAGCTAATGAAAGTAGCCAGATATAATGTAAGGTTGCAGAGCATAAATGAAGGAAATCAAACGTATACTACAAAAAAGAAGAAAGAAAAAAAACTAGTTAAAACCCTACCCAATCAGACCTTTGCAATTGATGTAGTTGTGCATATTACTATTGCAAAAAGGAATATGAATCAATGTATTGTACGGCTAATTGAAGTGTATAGCGCGTTGTGCAACGTGAATATGCAATAATCTGTTCCACCTTTCTCATGACCTGCAGAGTTCCTCCAGATGGCAGTGAACTTTGAGGACTGTCGTAAGAAGTGGCTGTTGGCAGGTGAAGAGCTGGTTTCCTGCAAAGAAACGCTGGCCAAGGTGGAAACGGAGAGGGGGGCACTGGAGGTCAAACTGAAACACGCAAGAAACCAGGTGGACGTGGAGATCCGTCGACGACAGAAGGCAGAGGCGATCTATGAGAAACTAGTTGGTGTCTTTTTCTACTTTCTTTAGTTCTTCTGTCTGCAGAATTCCTCATAGGTTGTTGTGGAATGTAAACAAAGGGTAGATTTTAGGGGTTTAGGTAAACACTAGCATCAGCCACTTGTACTGTCAATTATCATCACAGAATAATTATTCTGCATTTGTCTGTGTATTTATCACCCTGCTGCTTTGTGGCTATAAAAGGAGCGGCAGCTGCAGCTGATCCGGGAACTGCTGATTTCAGAGAATAATGGCAGCAGTATTCAGCTAAGTGAGGAGCAGCGGTCAGCACTGGCTTTTCTCAACACCCATTCGCAGGCAGCACAAGCTGCTAAAATCAACCTCAACTCCAGCCGAAGGTCAGCATCACACAACCAGGTCTAGAAATTTGCTTCATGTCTAAACTGTATTCCCTCCCCATGAAACTCAAACAGGCTCATCTGTACTCAGGCCAATGTCCTTTGTATCGTTGCTCTTAAGTTTGTGCATGCATGAGGGTTGGGTCTGGGGGAGGGGCTTACAACTGTCATCATGTTTTTAATTATTTGGGGGAGGTATGGGGGTCATTTTAATTCTGTAAAGCACTTTGAGTTGCAACCTTTGTATGGTAAGTGTTTTTTAAATGAAGTTTGATTGATTGAAAGATCAATTCAATTCAAAACTAAACATACTTTACTGATCCCTCAGGGAAAATTAAGTATTTTTAAAGTTACATTTTAAAGTTTAATCAGTGTACATATTGGTATTTAATTGATAAATGTAGAGGATAAAATTAGATGATGAGGAATAGACTTTGTATAACTTTCAAAATATTGCTATTAGGGAGAGGCTTGATTTAAAAAAATAAATAAAACAATGGAGGAGTCTTACTGATACAATTAAGTTACAGATCATTGCATTGTTCAAATAATCCCTTGAACTAAAAAAAAACTCACACCACAAAATTAACTTTTTTTTTATTAGACCAACACAAGACATCAGAACATTTTTATAAAACAAATGTAAAAGCTCTCTTTGTATTCATTCCCACCTGAGTCAGTATGTTGTAGAACCGTCTTCTGTTACAATTATCATTCAGTTTATTTATATAGCACCAACTCATAACAGATGTAATCTCAAGGTAATTGACAAGAAAAACAATTTCAGAACAATTATACAATCATTCCAATCAGTTAAAGTTGACTATTTGAGGAATCCCAGCAGTTTGCGTCCAGTCATTAATGTGAGGTTGGGCCCTGTTGATGCAGACTTTCCAACCACAGTAATCCCTGATACGATATTGAGCAAGCATGAATTGAATTGAAATGCTAAAGGAATAATACAGCTGTTTACCGACACTGTACCTACTATGATTATTATACATAAATTTGTAAGTCAAACAATGCGTTCAGCATTGTGACCGTGTAAATCAGCTGTTAAAAATTGTGTTCTTTCGAAACTGAATGCGGCCAGTTTATTTCTGTCCATAACCTGACTTGGTTTGTTGACTGATTTATTTTATAGATTAACAAGAATTGAGGAATCAACGTCTTTGCTCTCAGATATCAGCTATGATCAAACAGATGACTCTTTGGTATGCTTTCTTTGTGTCTAATAGTTACAGTAGCTGTATTTAGGGACCTCATTAATAAAGTGACCCAACATTTCTCCATTGTCTTTGCTTTAGGACTGGGATTCTTCTGTGTTAAAGAATGTGAGACTCCAAAAACGGCCGAAAAGAGTGAGTCATGTCATTTCTTTGCTCACACTGATAATCTAATAGTTTCGACATTTTATTTTTGAGGTCTAAACATATTTCACCATTCAATCCACTGTCTCCAATTTGTTCTCTTGGACTTTCAGCGATCCTCCAGAAAACTCACAGACGGTCCTCCACAAGCAGTGAAGAAGCCCCGCTCCACAGGACGCACATCAGATAGGGTAATGCTGCCCCCTGCAGCCAACTGTGCTCCACAACATTTTAAACGCCTTTTTGTTCCTTAAAAGTTTAGATTAATTTTGATTATGTCTAAATGAAATGTCTGCTTTTAATCTGATTCAGAATGAGTCCATCGTGACCAAAACAACTATTACTGTGCCTGCGAGTGGTGCTGTTGTTGAGGCCGTCTCCACCATTGAAACGGTGCCTTACTGGACCCGCAGCAGGAGGAGGAGTGGTGAGGACTTTACTCTTTATTTCACTTTTTCCGTAAAGTGTGATTTCTTTTTACATTTTTGTGTGTGTGTGTGTGTGTATTCAATGAAATTATTATTTTGGTTAAACCCATTGTGTCTCATTGTTATCGTTTGACCAACATATGATTGTCTCCAGTGTTGGCTGACACAACCACCACTGACCACTCTGAGACTGCTAGTGAAGCCCCCAGCTTGCCAGTCTCAGAAATTCCAGCCCAGCTCCAGACTCCCCGAACCAAAGGAGGGAAGAAGCATCACTTCATCCCCAAAACGGTTGGACCCTGTTCTTGTTTACTAAATATATGGAATTCTACAACCAACTTTTTTGTACCTTCTTCATCTATCAGGTGATCAAGTCTGAGTTCTGTGCACCTTGTGGAAGAAGAACCAAGTTCGGCAAGCTTTGTCTTCGCTGCCAGGACTGCAGGATTGTGACCCATCCAGAGTGCCGGGATAACTGTCCCCTACCGTGTAATCCCTCAGCTCTTGAAACTCCCATCAAGGGGACAGAGGTATATTTCTGATTGCTTCATTTGTGTTTCCCTTACATGGCAGGTACAGTCAACTAAAGCTCAGTCAGTTTAAGGCTCATGTTCATTTTAAACATAGAGGCAGTAATTCTTCTCTTTCATACATTATGGTTAGATTATGTAGTTCTCTCTATACTTACCTTCTTCACCACATAATCACTAAAATGTCTGTAAAATGCAGCACTTCTCTTTTTAATCAAGACCGTAATATACCCTTCCTGCCCTTCCTACTGGGCTTCCTTCTAGTTAAAAAGTTTCTTTAGAAGTTCATCAATCAAGTGTCTGGCCAACTAAAGAAGTAAATCAAGCTGTTGTTGAAACTTTAGTTATAGTTTAAAGAAACACTGTTGATGGTAATACAACATATTCAGAGTTGGGATTAGGGATGCACCTTTTTTCCGTTTCTGATACAGATATCTGAGGTTCATAATCTGCCGATACAATCCAAAAAGTACTGAATTACATATATTATGTGCTGTGAGGAAAAAGCACTAGGGATGCAACGTTACAACGTTTTTCAAACCGATGCAACACCAATACTTGGATCTGAGTACTTGCCGATACCATGCAAAAAATGCAATAAATTGGAAGACGGGTTTTATTTACTTCTCTGCTTGTTACAACAAATGACAGTGAGCTGGAAAAAAAATATTAATAAAAAATGACAGAAAAAGTAACGTTTCAAATGAAAAATGAAAACTTTCTGTGAAATTATTGCACTTTCCACATTTTAAGTATCGGTTCATGGTATCAATTATCTTTAATCAATACCGAAACAGTACGTAAGAACGGCATCGGCCCCGGTACCTGGTATCGTTGCATCACTAGTTCGGACAGACTGTATTTCTGTGCTCCTTCCGTCTCTTTTTTATGGCCTCCTTGATGTTTTTTTTTAACATGTTAATTGTCAAAATTTTTTATAATGTCTCCCAGCTTTACTATGCACAGCTGTCATGGTGTGTATTCCGTAAACAATTGAGGCGTTGACTTTTTCTCTGAGATTTCCAAAAGGCTGCTAACGTTTTAAAATCCACTATGTGAATAAAATGAAGCTGATTTGCTTTCATGTGTTCAGTCTTCCTGCTATTACTAAAGTTCACTCGGGGTCAGTTTGATATGAAAAATCCCCAAGGTGTTTATAACTAGACGTTCTGTGGCAGGTGGCTTTTTTAATAAAAAATACTGCAAAAAATACAAAATGATAATGAACAACTGAAACCGATGTTTTTAAATAGCTTCTTTCAGTCTTTGTGCTTCCACTGATGTTTCTATGAACTTCTTGATGTCAGTGAAAGCATCTAACTTTGTCTTTTTTTTGCTCAAGAACAATTCCATACCAAGTAGTGTTAATCGAAGTATGACCAGATCCTGCTTGCGTATAGTTGGTTCACTGATCATAAAACATATTTTTTGAGGTTTTCGATTGACCCATCCTTTTATCAGACTCTGTAAAGCTGCTTTCTTTCTTTCGGTGGTCTCCCATCTCCTTTTGTACTATTTCGTTCTAGCTAAAACTGAGAGATCCCCAAAAGGATACTCTTGGACAGTCGGAGATCCAAACTCAACACAAAATATCAGAGCCTTTTTGGTTGTGGATCCAAATCTGTCTTAATTTTACTGGCTTTTAAATTGAGTCAATAAAATCTTTTTGGAATGTTATCGCACTTAACTGTTAGTTTATACCCCTCTCTTTGGTAAAGTTTTAAATTGGGATACTTGATATAATTGCACACCGATTCGATAAATGAACTCTGACATGTATTTTCAGGTTATGTACTCTGTATGAGATGTCATTTCTCTGCAGGCTACTCTGGCAGACTTTGCTCCGACCACCCCTCCAAGGATCCCTGCCTTGGTTATCTACTGCATTAAAGAGATTGAACGCAGAGGCCTAAATGAGGTCAGAAAGGTTTAAGAAAACATATATTTTTTTCTTTTTGTTATTAAAACTACAGTGCATCTGTATCTCTTATTATTTGAATTGAACCATTAATAATGAGTCGTTTTTCTTGTAAAATTCAAAGTAATACCACTGGTTGTTTTCACTTCATTCCAGTTAATGATATAGATCTAGTAATAAAACTGGATGAAATTATGGATGACATTTTTTCTACAGTTAAATTCAGTTTTTTAAATCACAATATATAGTCCTCCTCATAGTATCGCAATATATCGCATTGTCCCTTTGTATTGGGATACATATCGTATCTCCAGATAACTGCCAATACACATCCCTAATGAATTCCTCTGGACACAATGCTTGGATTTTAAGTTTGATTTAAGGTTCATAAAACCAGATAATTTATATTCCACCTTCTGGATTCATGTGGAAAAAAGAAAATTTGTATTAGAAATTTACAGATTTTATTCACACTCTCCATTGGAGGATAATGTTTTTAATTTTTAAATGAGGGGTATTTTTTTATATATTCAAAATCATCTTCAATGAACTGAATTTACAATTTAAAGGTAATTTATAGAATTTACTGCTGGTATTCTGGTCAATATAAAAACATTTAAACATGATTAGTGGAAATGGAAACACCTGAAAGAGCATCATGGCAAAGGCTGCAAATATTTGGGAACAAATTTCACTTTGTCATTGCTGTATGTAGAATGTTGATGAGAAAATATTTTCATCCATTCTCCAATAAGGTTGTAGAATTAAAAGCTTAGTACTGAATAGCTTCCAGATCCCCTGTAATTTTCTCCCTATAGTGCTAATATTTTAGATGATTCCGCTGCTGTTTGTTCTCTGCCTTATTGTATTGCACGTTTTGTTTCTTCCCTTACTGCAGATTGGCCTTTACAGAGTCTCTGGCCATGAGCGCCTGGTGAAGGAGCTAAAGGAGAAGCTCATCCGAGGCAAGACTCTGCCTCCTCTTAACAAAGTTGAGGACATCAACGTCGTCACAGGTGTTCTCAAGGATTTCCTCCGAAATCTACCCGAGCCGCTTCTCACCTTCCACCTCAACAAAGTCTTCATGGACGCAGCCGGTGAGTTTAAGGTCAGCCAGATTAGTTGGCTCTGTCTCTAAAACAACGGTTTATAAGAATTGTTTGTATGCTTCTCTGTAGAAATAGAAGATGATGGCAACAGTCTTGCCCTGTTGTATCAGGCCATCAGTGAGCTGCCTCCAACTAACCGGGACACACTGGCCTGCATGATGATTCACCTACGCAAGTAATTTTCAACCTCTATTTCAGCAGTGGACAACGCTTCATTTTGTTGGTTATTTATAACTTGGGTTTGTAACATCAATAAATGTTCCTGTACATTTGATATCCAGGGTGTCTCAGAGTTTAGACACTAAGATGGATGTAAGCAACCTGGCCAGGGTCTTTGGTCCCACCCTCGTAGGTCATGCTGTTCCTGACCCAGACCCCATGACCATCCTTCATGATACCAGCAGACAACCAAGGGTAAAGTAAATCAGGAATAACTATAATCAGAACTTTAGTCTTTAGTTTAGAAGCTTTAATGCACGGAGAAAGCAGCTTATTTTCTGTTTCCATAGATTGTGGAGCGCCTGCTGAGTATTCCTGAAAGCTACTGGAGACGGTTTGCACATCCAGATAACATAGGCATGGAGACTGCTCAGGACACAGACAATCCGAACCAAAAAGGTAGATCCCTGTACACTGAGACATAATAACTAGCACATTAGCGACTCTGACTTTTGAGACTTTAGCTAACTGGATTTTGACATCTTTGGGTTGTATTCTCCATATAAAATCCCCTTTGTATCTCTATTAGGAGTGTCACAATCTCAATTTTTAATTAAAAAAACATGTATTTATTTTTATTTTATCGAAAACGGTCGAAATTACGTCATGACCTTGTGCATCGAAATCCGAAAGATCGCGATCACCTCCTCCCATGTTTACATACTGTAGCATCACTAGCATCCACTCGGACTTTGTAGCAACAGTTAGCAGGCAACAGTCTATTTACTCAGATTTCCTCATCACAAGGAACCACACATTGCATTTTTCCTAAAACGCAACTCTCACCAGTTCTCATACAACTTACAACAACACCTGGTAACATTATTAACCACTGTATCACAATAAGAGCATCCCCTGTGATCAGAGCACACGTCTACAGAGCACATTAGCTGACGCCGGCTGGTACCTATTAGCTAAGCTACAGTTAAACCATGGCTAGGACAGATGACGAAAGAAGCAGCGGGACCTGAGCTAAAGCTGCTCTTTCTACTCTCAATTTACCAGTGAGGAAATTTTGAGTTCCCGTTAAGTCGACATTCGCAACAAGAGGACCACTGTTTGCTGCACATTACCTTGATTGTCTGAGCCAGCTGGAGCCATTGTGTCTCCTTTATTTAATGCAGTAACTAAAAAGAGTCACTAGATGGCAGCCACCCTCTTTTACTAATCATTTCTGTTATTTATTCAAACAAGATTTTTACACTTGTAAATAAATTATTTTAATTTGACCATTAATGCCTAATGTGATACATTACACAAGAATAATAGAAATTGCATCACTTATGTCTTTTGAAATATGATTAACTGTACAAAATGTAATGAATAAAACCAATGATCGTAGACTAGTCTAGTCTAAAAATGGCATAGGGTTCTGTACTGTAAGAAAAGAAAGAAAAAAAGAAAAAATTGAATCCTGACCCGAAAATCGAATCGTGGATTCTCCAAATCCTCTATTATTAAAATATAATCTACTGGTTTGTGCCCAAGTCAAGCATGGAGTCTGGGGAACATCTTTCAAAGTTTATCGGAAGTTATGAGTACCTGGCTCTGCATTGTAGTTCCTTTCATTTACGAACATCTAGTTTTCATTTTTCTCAAATGTTCATTTTGTTTTTCCCAAGTTTTGGCAATTTTTATCACATGAAAATTCAAAAATGCCATTTATAAAGCACATTTACAAAACAGCAGGTTTGTCCAAAGTACTGTTCACAAATAGGAGATTAAGACATTAAAAAGGCATGTCAACTCACACTGGGACAAACCCTATCTATTTTTTTTTTTTTTTTTAAAGAGACCGCCTTTTTAAAATTTAATATTTAATGTTTTCCAAAGCTTGGGAGCCAAAGTGGAAAAAGCCTATTCTCTAACTTTCCACCTAGTTTTTTGGGATCACTTACAGCAGCTATAAATGTATCAATGTTTTTTTTTAATGTCTTTGTTTTTACTTTTTCCCCCTAGCATCATCAACGTGCAAACCGACCCACTGAACCACAGTCGAGCCCTAAGGCTCCAACACCAGTTTTCTCTATGCTAGGCATGAAGTTGGTGCTTATGTCAATCACACCAGTACTCCCTCTCTGTTTCTTATTTACAGTGAGCATACTGGGACCAGTAACAACTCCAGAACAACACATGATGTCCAAAACACCATCCTCCAGCTCACTGTCTCAGCGGGTGATGCACACCCTCACTAATACCACCATGTAAGCACATATACACTTAAATTCAGAGCATATATATTGTTTTTTTTTTCTGTTGAGAAATTCATAGCTACAGTACCCAGCACAAGTTACTCTTAACTTTTTTTCCCCACATTTAAGTTATAAATGGCCATACTCTTATTCAGTATGTTATTTTAAAAGTGAATGTAAAAGAATACATGATTTTTAAACGTTTTTAAAAAATAAAATCTGAAAAGGGTGCGGTGGATTTGTATTTCGCTGCCGTGAGTTAATACTATATAGAAGTACTTTTAAGTCCAATTAGAGCAGCGACTGTTGGGGAATGTCTTAATCAGATTTACTCATCTAGAAGTAGTCGGTGTCTGCAAACAGCAAGTTTTAGAGTCTTGCCACACATCTTTAACTGAATTTAAGTGTAGACCTTTGACTGGGCCATTGGAAAATACACAAATATGCTTTTGTCTGAACCCTTCCATTGTAAAGTCAGGTTGTCTGCTGTCTTTAACTGGTTTTCTGTCACTATTGGCTGATATTTAACTCTATTCATCAAGTCTGGCCCATTTCCTTTTGATGTGTACTGTGGAGGTTCAAGGCAAAACTGACCTTTTTATTACCTAATCATAGTATCTTTAATTTTATAAGTTCTATGTATTATTATTGGATATAATTTCTGAATTTTCCTAAAGTAAATCAGTTTCACTTTCCATATAAGTTGAAACTGTTGACATTTGTCTAAAGTATAGATTTTTTATTCTTTGTTTTTTAGTATTAAACTACAAATGCCTTTGAGCTGCTTTTAACTCTACTTTCTACTTCTTAGATTTGGGAGCAAGAGCAAAGCCACATCTGCCTCTGTCCGCCAGGGAGGCTTCTTTGCGTCCCCACAGCTGAAGTAAAGGCAGAAAAGCCAGAAAGTTTTGATGCATTTGGATGTTACTGACTGGAAAACCAAAGTATATTTTTGTCTAATCTTGGAGGAAAATGACTGTGCAATTGTGTAATGTGACAATTATTATTTTTTTCTTTTCTTTTTCTTCTGAGTGTTTTATAATTTTACACATAGTCAAATTATGCTATCGTTGAAAGAAGACAAACAGAGCTAACATTTAGTCTTTTCATGTTTGATCACTAATATTTTGTTGCTGAAAAATCTGTTTTCTTTGATTATTGAAAGAGCAACAATTTGAAACGAATTTGCAACAAATTAATAAGACCAGTAAATAGATTTCTTTTTTAATGCTTTTTGTGAGATTTTCAGAGCCAGTGTTTAATGAATGTGATTGTGTGGTTCTAACTACATGTTAAAGCAACACAAAAATACACACACAAAAAAATTAATGGAGGATAATTTTGTTGTTGGCCTGTGTATCTTTTTAAATATATAATACTTTTTTTTCCTTTACGTTAATGTGTTCTGCTGCATAAACAATCATGACTCTTCCTAGATCACTTGTTATGCCGTAATGGACTGACATGACAACTTTTACCACTAGAGGGTGCTGTTGCATCAGTACAGACATGCAATCCTCCATCAGTAAACAGGATTTACTGTATTTATTTTGCACATAACATCTCAGACTTACTTGCAGAGATATTTTTCTGAAAACCAAAGCCTCACAGTCACGTGAGCTTAGAGTAAAACCTCCATCTGCTCTGTTTGACGTACTTTATTTGCATTTACATTTAAAGTGTTACTATATACATATGCAGATAAAATTTATTCTGCTTTAAAAAATGCCCATCCCCCTGCTGCTTTTATTGTCTCCTTCAGCTTTTGTAGGGATGTTTAGCATATGTGACGCATAGTAGTGCCTCACTCCGTCTATCCATTATCTATGCCACTTATCCTTGAAGGTTTGCTGGGGGCCTGGTGCTTATCCCCAGTGGTTATTGGGCAAAAGGTGGGGTACACCTTAGACAGGTTGCCAGTCCATTGCAGGGCAAACAACCATACACACACACACACACACACACACCTGAGGACAATTTATAGTAGTCACTGAAGAGTAAAGGTAAGATTCATTGCTTGGTGGTGTTTTACAAAGATTTGTATACCTTTTGATTGCATGTATTCCTTTGTGACATTGTTTAACTGAATAACTTTAACCAAATATCTCATAACTAAATGTTGTCTCTGCAGCTATTACAAAGCTAAAAATAAAACATTATAATCCTGTTTCTTTTTCTTCATGAGAGGGGTGGAAGTCTGATTTAAGTGTCAGTGCACACAATAGATGTTAGTTTTTATTTAATATAATTCAACTCGAACAAAAGGCTTTTGCACCTTTTGACGCAGATAATTGTTGCCACATTAAAGTGTGTTATTAATGTTCCATGAAGCTTGGGTGTAATTCTTCATTTCTTTTCTTTTAATTGAATGCAGGCCGTTGGTATTTCAGTTCTTCAATGAAAGGGCAAAAGCACAGTGCCAGCTTTTCCAAAGCTGACGTGTCCCTGAATGATAATGCCTTTCAGCTCATTGTTCCAATAGTCATTAGAGCTATTTCCATAATCTATTGGGCTGAATGGGCAGGCGATGAGGTCCAACATTATTATGAATTAAAGCAGGGATCATTTAAACATCTTATAGTTATTCCATTAGCACTTATTGTGGAGAGTGCTAAACCAGGCAGAACCCACTGACATACATTTTGTATAGCCTCATTGAATACAGAGGCTTGGCAACCCAGTCAATCCTCTGAGTTCTAAGTCCAGCTGTTTAGCGGTAGTGTACATCCAAATCAGTCTGTTTTTGCTTCATTTCGGTTAAAAAATCCCTTAAGCCAGGAATAACTGCGGAGAAGAGCCTGCACACACAAAAAAAACTGAATTTCAAATCAACATTAATAGTTGATTAGCCCGAAATAAGGTCTCCTGTGTGTCGATCTGTCCTCTCACCGGGGGATTTTTGTGTTTATTTATGCTGTGTGGTGAGGCATACACTGGCATGCTGCAGACATCAAACAGCTGGCTGTGTACAGTGTGTCTCTGTAGCTCCATATTCCAGCATGCCCCAGCGTGCTGTGATCGAGCTCTGTTCTGCTGTGGGACCAGTGAGGGCCAAATGAGTAACTAGTCCAATTAAGAGCTCTTAAATAAATTACAATGTAAGCTGGTAAACGCGTAACAACAAGAACATCGCTTAATTCCCCTATTTATACAGTGAACTGCAGGCAGATGTGCCAAACAGAAGATCAGAACAAGCACCTTCTTTGGATCTTGAATGCAATCAATAATTACCAGAGTCATAAAGTTAATTATCGCGGTTATTGACTACATTGCAATTACACTGTATATATGTCGAGCTGTGGCTGTGGATCATGTGGCAGGTATCTGAGTTCAGGGCAAACATTGGCAGCATCATCAGTTCAATATGTGCAGTTTAAGCTTCCCACCTAATTATTTAATATAAGTAAAATCTGATTACAATTTTTTAATGGAAATGTATACATAAAAACTCATTTGTCAGCTGCTATAGGGTTGAAACAAGTCAGAATGAATAGATGCAGCACAATTGCTTGAAATGTACAGCAGAAAAATAGGTCTGGTTGGAACTGATGAGTGTTTTATTTTTTACATTTATGGCGATAAATCTGCAAACCAGCAGTGTTGCACAAGTTCAAATTTAACAAGAACTAGCTCTCCATTCGGTTCACACAGATTTAAACTTACATGTGTTTAATTATCTATTCTCTCTCTAAATAAATCTAATCTCATTTTCATTTTCCCCATGCAAACTGACTTTCATTTTGAATGGAAAAAGTGGCCCATTAGGAGTATTTTTTGATTACAATCACTTTCAATCTACTACCAGGTTAGTGGTCCAGGTCCTTATGAACTGTTATCAGCAGACAAAATATTCACTTGAGTGAATAAAATAAACCAAAAACAAAATGTGAGCTGTTGTTGTGGCTAACCTTAACTATGACAGGAAGAGAAAAGTAAAAAAGTAAGAAGTGTAGGTTCATTACTGTGCTCTCCTAAACTGTAGCTGCAGATCCACTGCTTGTCTTATTACCTGCCAGCAGCAGAAGTAACCGAAAACAGATTTCAGAAATAACGTGATCTTTCACATTTCATTTGTGAGCATTTGGAGTAGGCATACATTATCAATAGCTTTTTTCAGATTGAAAGATAGATAGTAGGCTACTGTTCTGGGTTTTTAAATCATACTTAATGCATAATGTTCTCCCTTCCCTCTGTTTTTTCAGTTGCCATTATTTTCCCTAACTGGGAGGCTCTTAGTTGGGCTAAAAGGGAGTTGGATGGTCCTTAAGACATTCAGAGTATTTCCAGACAGGATTGAAATTATAAGGGGGTCGATTCCAGCCACTGCTGTTAAGTGTGATAGTCACTTGGACTGAGTGACCGAGTATTGTAATCATAGTAACGGATTTATGTAACGATTGCCAGCTTCGTGGGTCGACAGTTTTCATTGACGGTAGGTCAGTACAACCAGCTGGCTGAAATATTTAAGGCAAAAACGCACCGAAACTGCCATCCAGGCATTTTATCATGAAAACATATGCATGGGTCGCCATCCCTTTAACTACGATAAAGCTTTAAGAAAGATTTAAACTGACAAGGATTAGTGGTAAGTGAGCACATTGCAGGGGATACATTTAATATTTTGTTTTATTCACAGTAAAACTGATATGGTTATTTTTAGTGTCTTTTTAAAGGGAACTCATTCCGAGGAACTTCTGTTTTTGTTACAGCAAAGGGAGTCTTATTTACTTAGTACGTACTTTAGAATATATAGTAAATGGGCCTAAGGAACAAAAGACAAAAATGTGTGCAAAAATAGTCTTTTTGGCCCTCCCACAGCCTCATACTTTTGTGGGGAAATGTTTCAAACCTTTTCTGCATAGAGTAGCTTTACACTATGCTAAATCTGTGTATGTTCATAGATTTCATTCATTCCCTAGAGCACAGAGCACCGCATACGTTTGTCATATAAAATCTTTTTTCAGTTTAAGGGTCTCCAAAAAGTCATAACTCCCCTGATTTGACAACAATCATTAACTACACTTAAACTGAACTAATAGTGATTTAAATGAATAACATAAACTTTAAATATTGAATGACAACTCACTGTTAAGGTCTAGAAATATTTATCTTCCACATTACAGCTTATGTATCTTTGGCAGGTTGTTCTTTGAAGACATTTAGTAAGAAGAGATGCAATGTGACTTATCTCATTCGCATCTTACACTTTTATCATACAACACAGGTCAACAGCTGAAATGAACCAAACCACACTCATCCCAAAACTCTGAAAAAAGACTGAAAGCCCTGCCTGATCATATCTCAAACCAGTATTTTTAAACTGCAGATAATTGTATGCCTTGTTAGCTTTCAGTGCTTTTGCTCTCTTTTCTCCCCCCCACCACACACATCCCTCCTTTGAATCGCACCGCCGTCTTAGCTGGCTGCCGCGGATAGTCGATACCTTGTTACCACAGAGAAATCAATTATCTCGACCAAGCAGCAGGGGAAAGAGGCAATAATGAAAGAATGCTCCTCCTTCCCAGGCGATGGCTGCGGTCATTAAATATGAATTCATCATTGGCTGAGGAGATTTATGGAGCGAGATGTGGGCTCAGAGTTCATGCTCTCTTTATACCAAAAGTTTTGGTTACACTTGTAAAATAAATGGTTGTCAGACTGTCTATTAGCAATGTCTTGCGCTAGTATTCACACCCCTTGATTTTTATACTTCTTGCCAAGTAGCAAATTATTGTGAAGTAGAAGGAAAATGATACATAGTGGCACCCCTATATACAATATGACCCCTTTGCTCTGATACCTCTTAATAAAATCTAGTGCGAAGCAGAAACCAAAACATCTCTATGTATTTAAATGGCAGTATAAATGCAGCTGATCTTGTCAAATGAGACTAAAATTCAACTTCTTAAAGCAACATGTGTGTAGATATACATTCTGGAATATTTGTGGACAATTCCATCCGGTCTTTAAATGGCCTGTATTTGTATAGTGCTTTACTTTACTACATTCAGTCATTCACACACCTGTGTACCTTGTGATGGCAAGGTACATTGTAGCACTGGAGTGCACTAACAGAGCTGTCAAACACAGGGCCCTCTGATCCCCACCAGTAGGCAACAGCTTAAGTGTCTTGCCCAAGGACACAACAAGCAAGACAGTCAGAGCCAGGGCTCGAACCAGCAATCTTCCAATTACAAGACAAAGTCCCAGCTCCTGAGCCACGGTTGTCTTTTTTTTCAAATACGTCACTTTTTTACTGAAACATCCCCTTTCGGTTTTCACACAGCCAGAAATTTAAACCGGAATGGATCCTGATGAATGTCTAGTGGGGTTGTTGCGTATGACGTAACCATAGTGCTCGTCTTTGTGATGTGTGCAATTCTGCGCACATGAATACACTTCAGACATTGATGAAACTGAACAGAAAATAGAAGCAAAACAAAAGGAGTGTGAAGCAATGTGTGCACTCACAGCTTTCCCTTTCCACCACCCACTCTGTTCCTTGTCAATACCTTGACCTGACATTCTGAACACAAGCACTCTACAGTGACATGTCCGCTCTTTTATTAGGAGGTCAAGCGATAATAAACCGGCAAAGGTTAGCTGGACAGGGTCCGGAAGTTTCCTTTTAATCTTGAAAGTAAAAAGGATGAAGTTCGGGAAAATTACCATATTTCATGGCCTGTTTGAAAAGGGCTTACATGGCAGAAAACCAATCTATATGAACACATTACATCATCCCCCATCATGAAATATGGTAGACCTGAAAATGGGGACGGGTGCAGGCCAGCGACTCTAAACATATATAGCCAGATCAAAACATATTCATGTGTTAGAATGGACCAGTTAAACTCCAGGGGCCGTATTCACAAATAATCTTAGGGCTAAAAGTAGGTCCTAACTGCCGAATTTAGGAGTAATTCCTAAAAAATGTGGGCGTGTCACTCTTAAATTTAGGACTCCTAGTTTCTTAAGATAAAAGTAATTCACAACCACTTTTAGGCCTAAAAGTAGCTCCTAAGTCTGGGAGTCCTTAAAAGAAGTCAAGAGGACTCCTAACTCCCTAAGACCTATTCACAAAGACTCCCAAAATGGCTGCAGCCAGACGCAATGTGTTGGACACTCTGGATGATTCGGAATTACCAAACGATACCGACTAAATCGTTTATTGCAGATGTGGTGCGGGATGCAATCACGTCTCCAACTAAACGTGACAATCCGATCAGTCCAGAAATTAATTGTTTAGCAAAACTAAAATATTTAGCTACAGGGAAAATGCAACTTTGCAACGTGGACGACTTGGGTATTTCACAACCCTCTATCAGCCGATCAATCTACTAAACTCTTAAAGCGCTCTGTCAACTATACATTATCCAACAATTCATCCGTTCCCCATTAGACATCCAGCAACTGCATCGAATTAAAGCCAATTTCATGGCGATTGCAGGTATGCCGGGGGTGCACAAAGAAGAAAACGTACACATCTTCCAATTTATGCAACATGTAGGGATGCCTATATGACGGACATTGCCTACCTGTTGCAGCAGCATCCTTTTTATAAGCGGAAAACTCGAGCCGACACTGGGACTGTAGAGAATACCATCTCTTCTCACAGTCTTCTTCCGTTCGAGACACGGCTGGATAAGATGCATTTATGTTACTGCTAATTTCCAGGGTCACGTGGAGGGGGGGCTGGAGCTTATCCCAGCTATCAGCAGGCGTTAGGCAGAGTAATATGAAGCATTTCAGGTTTTTTCGTTTTTAAACTTCTCCGTCTCTGTAAGTAGGCTAATGTGTGGACGTTGTATGAAGTGTGAGTCTCGTGGCCGACACAAAGATGTCATCGTCCCCCAGGCTGTCGCTCTGATGAACTCTGAATAGTCACAGAGTGTGTGTCCACTCACATGAACAATAAACTAAAACTCTGCACTGCTGTATATACTTACTGTATATACTTACTGTACAATAACCCTGGTTTGGTGTATATATTATCCTTTATTTTTTATTTTTATTTATTTTTATTTTTATTTTATTTTTTCTGTTTTTTAATTTCACTTATTTAAGTTCTGTACTGGAGAGAAAAGTTGCCGGAGTCAAATTCCTTGTATGTGTCATACTTGCTGCAACAGACTGGCGTCCTGTTCAGGGTGTACCCTGCCTAACGCCTGATAATTGCTGGGATAGGCTCCAGCTGCCCCGTGACCCTGAATTGGATAAGCGGTTAAGAAGATGGATGGATGGATGGATGTCATACTTGGCCATTAAAGCTGATTCTGATTCTGATTCTGATTCTGATCGTGCATTATTTCTGCTATTTGCACTGTTCATAATTACGCTTTTATCGACATTTAAATTTTCCATTTCTTGGTTTCACACGTGTCATTCAACAACCAATTACACTGCTGTCCGTTTATTTACTCATGCATAGGAAATGACGTTTTCCATAGCAACGGGACGTCACTCTTACTTTTAGGGATTTGTCCTATGTAAAAGTAGCTCTTAGTGCGTTTGTGAATAGGTTCTAGACGACAACTCCTACGTAAGACCTTTTAGTGCGAGTTAGGAGTAACACCTAGCGGTAAGATAAGAGTCTTTGTGAATATGGCCCCTGACCTGGATCCATATAAGAATGTGTGGCAAGTGATTAAAATGGATTTTCACAAATGTTCTTCATTCATTCTTGATCTTGAGAAAATTTGCAAGGAAGAAGCTAAAATCACAGTCTCTAAATGTCTGAAACCTAGAAATGTCCCCCAAACAACTTTTAGCTGAACTTGCAGTGACGGTGATTTTACCAAATGCGGCTCAGGCAGGCTGAATACACATGCACGACACACGCTTAAGATTTGGGAAATATTTCATAAATGTCCCTCAACTTCACAAATATGGATAATGGATAAATGGAAGTCACAGGATAGGCTTAGTGTAAGCTGTGTGAGAAGTCACTTCAGTCATAGATGCACAAGCTCATTTTAAATGATGCTCTCAGCCTGAGTGGCATTTAGGTGACAGTAGAGATAGTAGTGATGGGTGACTTGTATGAGGGCATGACTGCCTGCAACGGTCTGTAATGAGCAGGCCTGACAAGTCTTCCGACAGTTGCAGCCAGAACTATGCTGGGGGTGGGGGCAAAAACTACAAGACGTCAACACAGATGGAGAAAAAGAATAAGTTCAAATGAGGAATGGAGCAGAGAGGTGAAAATGTGTAATTTGGACTCACTCTTAAGGCAGCAATAAATTCCAATTTAATGGGGCCCCACAAGCAGAAGCAAGCACTCAGCAGTCTGTTGTGTTTGATGCCAAATTGTGCAGAATAAACAGATTTGCTGTGCAGCTGGTCTAAAGACACAGTTCCCTCCCTACCACCTCTCTGACTCGCTCTGTTCCCATCTCTCCACAATATCTCCAAATTCCTCAATTCCTCCTCCTTCTATCCCTCCATCCATTCTCCTCCTCCACAGACACAGCAGACAAGAATTAGACAAATCATTACAAAAAGATGGATAGTGCTTTGATTTATTTTCCTCCACTTAGCTGAGTACTCATCTCCAGCTGTCACATATGTGTTCAAAGCTGAGAATTTTTCTTTTAACAGAGGAGGGGAAAAAAGTGAGCTGCGTGCCACTAATGAGAAACAACATGTCACATCTGGCTCATTTCCTTTTGCAAAGATTTTTCTCCGGTCATCCTGCTCGAGTTAATAGTAGACATTGGCTCTTTGTTCAAAATAACCCTCTCCACACTGACATTAAACGCTACAATCGTGCAACAGAGAGAAGTTGGACAAACCTTTTAATATATAATTAAGTAATATTTTGGAATATTGGGATGATTTTCTTAGTAGCTGCAACACACTATAACCAGTTTGACAAAAGTACCTATATGCAAACAGATAACTTTTGCCTCATGCTATTTCCACTGTTACTTTCATTAACATTATATTTTTACCAACTCCAAATTCACCTTTTAAAACAGAATAAAATCCCAGTGTGTATGAATTGACTTAATTGAATGTGAACATGTGTGCATGGTTGCATGACTTGGAGTCATGATAGAAAGGATGTAAGCCCCCCCCCCCCGCCCAGTGAATTTGTGCAAAAATCATGTGTGGAGGTATTTCATGTGTGTAGCTAAGGTTTGGGGATTGTTTTGCTGCATGGCTGGACAAAAGCAATAAATACTGTACAGCATAGCAGATATGCTCTTATCTTTCCAGACCACATTCACCAAACTCTTGTCCCATTATTTGTCGTGGTGTTATTCTTGTGAAAAAAATGTCTATTGCCATGTGAGTTTTGGGGTTAAGCCTAAATTGAATCTTAACAAATATTATATAATCTGCAAAAAATTAAAATGGGTCCTGTCTCGTAATAGTTACCTGTCTTCAACCATCTAAAGCATCTCAATGGTAATTTTTTCTCTAATTTGGAAAAGTATTCTCAGTCCTCAAACTTATACACATTTTGTCACATCACAACAGCAAACTTCTGTGTAATGCAGTACTATTTGATGCTATGTACTAATTTGAACACTAACTAGTTATATGAGCCAAAGCTAAGTCAGACTGACTAGTGTTCATCTATAAATGCTAATGATCAAGTCTTGTAATAGAATCTCAACTGGATTTAGGTATAGACTTTGACTGGACCATTTTAAAACCTCAATTTATTTCCATCTGAAACTTTGCATCGTGACTCGGGGTTTATTTTTACATTTTTTTTAGGATTGCCCCATTTTTATCTCCATCCATCATCCCATCCAGTTTGACCGCCTCTTCTGTCTCGGCTGAAGCATGACTTAGCCATCTCTATGTTTCAGGATAAGGATGGTTTGTTCAATGTGCTGTACAGTGTTAGTTTTGTATCACCTATAGGGTTTCACATGTAGACCAAAACGTTACATATATTTTTCATCTGACTATCCCACCTTCCTACATGTGTTTGTTGTGTCATCTACATGGCTTCGAAACTGCAAAAATTACTTATTATGGGCTTTTTGACTACTTGTCTAATGAATGCTCCCATTCAACAACTTGTTAATTTAGGTTTCCAACTTATTTTTCCTTTTCCAGATCATGGATTGAACCGTGCCCTGTAAGATATTCAATGCTTGAAATTCAAACCGATATGATACCGATATTTGGATCAGAGTACTTGCCAATACTGAGTACCAATGACGATACTTCTACGACACAAAAAATGCATCAATTGGAAGACAGGTTTTGTTTTCTTCTCTGCTTGTCAAAACAAATGATGGTGAATTAGATAAAAAAAAAAAAATATTGATAAAAATGACCACAAAACAAAAATTTCAAGTTAAAATTTGACATTTTCTGTGAAATTATTGCAGTTTCCACATTTCAAGTATTGGTTCATGGTATCGGATAACTTTAACCAGTACAAAAACGAGTACATTAGACGGTATTGGGGCTGATACTCGATACTAGTATTGGTATCGGTGCAATTCCACTTGAAATTCAGTTTAATAACTTCACCCTGCTTTAAACATGTCTAAAACTTGTCCTAGGCCTTCATGATGCTTAAGTTGTCTAACAGACCTCCTAGGCCTTTACTGAACATCTGTTTGTGTTCTCAGGTTTACCAACAAAATTGTTACTATTTTTCTTTAGGCGTATTAGAGAAAACTGAAAAAAACCAAAACAACTTGTACCTATGTTCTACTTAGTCTTTACAGTTCTAATTGTTCAACTAATAAAAGCACATTTCCTAAACATTCCCTGTGATTTTCCTGTCTGTCCTCTAGAATGCACTGTTGCCTCCTTTAATCCACCTCTGCACTTTGAAGCACTACCATTATCTCACCTACTTCCACATCTCTATCATGTATCATTTCCTTGTGGTTGTTAGGATATAGGAGTGGTGCACCATTGTCACCACTCTGTATTATTTGCACAGCATAGGCTTTGATTTGAAATGATAAAGTGTTTGCTTTGAATTTGACAGTGTGCTCAGGTGACATATTAATACTTTCCTCCTGTGGATTTCACCTCTGGGGGAAAAAATATTAAATTGGGCGGATCAGAGATCATACATAAATGTAAGATGAGCAGACACCGGTGTAAGAAGCAGCCTCAGGACATAGTAAATTCACATCTTCATTGTTTTATATTAATACTGAATCGGAAAGATGTTTTAACTTCCCGCAGATGCTTGAAGGTAATTATGGCTAAGTATTTGATTGAATATTGCATCAGGTAATAAAAGTGCAACTGAAAATAGAACTCTGAATGTGCCGTCCTTGTTTATAGTCTCTAATACATTCTGCCAATACGTTACAGAGAACCATCTTAACATGCTAAATCCAAACTGGATACAAGAATCTTATTAAAAGAAATAAATAGTAAATAATAAAAGATGGCAACATCAATTATTTTGAATACTCAATTTTCATGATCCATTTAAGATATGCTTAATCTAACTGTAGAACATTTTGAAAGAAACAAGCCAAACTAAGGGATGTTCTGCAGAAAAGTTATAAGGACAAAATTGCAGCCAATGGGATTCAGGACAGAAGTCTGTACTTGCCAAACAAATCAAATCAGACACGTCTGATCAGCTGACCAGATGGACTATAATCTATCTGAGTAAGCACAAACTCATCACAAGTATTTGTTGCCTGCAATCCAGCAAAAGGCATCATTATTTGAGTGTCTTTTCTGTTTTTATTTTCTATTTCATTGTTGATTAAGTTGTTGCTTTTCCATCACTGTATTGTCTATCATACACATGGACTGATCTGGTCGAAGTGTGTAAGTAAGGGTTGTACATCAATGTTTTTTGTGTGTGTATAAGAGCGACTGAGAGGGAGTAGTTAGTGGGTTTGGGTGTCAACTTGTTAACTGGTTTTAATATAATCACTGTAAATGGGCAACTTAATTCTGTTTTGTAATATAAAAGGGTAAACTTGTTTTTTTATCATTGACAGGCAGATTTGATAGGTTTTAAATGGAGTTAAAATATCTCAAGATTTACAAATCAGGTCTCACTCACTCTGTTACATATATTTCATGGGGTTTGGCGACTTAACCTATAGAAATCCTGAAGTATTTGACCAACATTGCTCTGAAAAACATTCAGGCGTAAAATTCTTTACGCCTGAATGTTTAGCAGAGTTTGATAAACTTTTTTTCTCTTTATTTCATCTTAACGAAAGAAACCTACACTCAAAAAATAAAACCTCAGATTTACGTGAAAATATTTTGTCAAGTGGTTCCACACAACTCTTTTAAGTAACTGTTAACCAAGTATTTTAAGTGACTGTGTGTAAAAAAACACACAGTTGCTAGTCATTTCCGTACAGTCCTTACACTGCTTAGAGAAGCTACAAAAAGCATAACAAGGTGTTAAATGCTTAATTTCATGATAATACAATTAAAACTGTAGGACAAAAAACGGCTTTACTCTAAAATTATTGCAGCATGACTTTGGTTTGCAAAGTTGCACACCACAAGACATGAAAAATTATTTGGACAGATGACTTAAAAAAGATGTTTCCCCATCTCTTCTTTGGTGTATTTGAAGAAAGTAAAAAAAAAAAAAAATCATTAACATTTTTTTATCATTAAGAAAATAACTTGGTACCGTAATGCTAACTTGCCAAGTTTAGACTGATTAAGTGTCAGGCAGTGAAAAAAAGTATTTTCATATAGTGTATGTGAAAATCTGGCTTCAGCTGTTAATAATCAATTCAGTTTAATGAAATGCAATTATAAATACATATTCAGACTCAAATACATACAATCCCCTTCAATACTAATAGCGCAGTAAAGTCACAATTCAGATTATAATGCCAATTAGTAAAATATGCACCAATCAGGTGTTTTCACAAAAGATTAAGCCATGTCAGCAAAGGGGTGTGTAAACTGTAAGAGTTTTTGCAAGAGTCTGTGATAAACAAACAAAAAAATAGCTGGACATAATTTTATCTAGATTGACACACCGCTCCTTACGGTCTTTTGCAAGCCACATTTTAAAGGTGGCAGTCCTTCACACTCCCTGTGAACTGTCTGGTGATCTGTTCTTCAGCTCTAAAAGCCAGAAGTTTCCCGACCTCTGCATCACTCCAGTTTGCTATTTCCCCTGATACAGTTTACAAATCCTAAATGAACTCCTGTCATGGGAATGCATGTACTGTCTGTGTCTTTAAGGCAGTACTGTTTGGAGAGGGATGCGTCAGCAGCAGAAGGGGGTCTTATATGAACTCTACTGAGCTGAAGCTGTGAACGCAGTTAAAAGATGTTGCCAACAGTTATTTATTATATGGGTCATGACATGAACATTCCCTATGTTTATTTGTATTGTACATACTTTTGCTGATCGGGGCTGAGCTTACATTTCACACATCATCATGACATCAACCACTGTGGCGCCAAGGTGTGATTTTTTTATTCATAAGATTTGTGTTGTAGTAATGTTACTATCAAGCTTGCTGGCCGCAATATTGTTGCATCACCATGTCGCTGTGGAGCATTCATAAGACACACAGTTTCTACAATATTACCCTAAAACTGTGGCATGGACTGAGACTACAGCACCCAAAATGAGTTGCAACCCTGAAGGATCAACGTTGCACATGATTTTTCAATAATCCAAGGGGCTTGTTTTGGAACTGAATAAAAATTTTCTGATTTAGCTTGTAAATACACTACTTCAAGATGCTGAGACTTTATAGCTCAGAAGGGGAAGAAATTGCTTTAACCATTTTCTAAATGTAGGGGTAGGGTGACTGTAGAAGTTCCGCAAAATCGACAGTTTACTTATTTAAGCCACCAACTTCCTTCCTTTTAGTGACATGTGAAGGAACATATGGAAGTGGTACGGCATCACACAGAGCACAGTCAACATTAAAGCTTTAACTTTCTTACTTTGGGTAAGTCATCATGACTGAAGAGTTGGAGCTCTCTGACTACATTAATACGTATGAGGGGTTCAAGGCGTCCGACACACATGTTGGTGGAGCTGAAAAATCAGGTGAGAACATGAGTGTATGTGAAATGAAAGAAGAAAATACAGTTTGTATATTTGTACATTTTACACTGTCAAC
The DNA here is from genome assembly GCA_028564705.1 of Apricaphanius iberus. Classification (NCBI taxonomy): domain Eukaryota; kingdom Metazoa; phylum Chordata; class Actinopteri; order Cyprinodontiformes; family Aphaniidae; genus Apricaphanius; species Apricaphanius iberus. Next base: position 148,136 of record JAPXFQ010000846.1, on the reverse strand, counting down.
ATTTGGTGCCAAAGTGTAGTTCAAGACAGGGCCGGACTGGGACGATAATTCAGCCCTGGCATTTTTGGGTTTGGACCAGCTCACCCATAGCTGGGAGCGGGGGGGGGAGGAAAAAACAAAAGAGAAAGACTGAGCTATGTCACTACTCATCCCCGAACGGCAGTCAGTACCAGCTTAGAACTCGACTTGCAAACTGATTCTGATACAAGCCCTTGTTAAATCAATACTGCAGCTTTATTAAAGATTCACTACACAAATCACTATTACAGACACATTTCAGGAACTTACTTGCATGATGCAAGGACACAGCAATATTTACAAAATTCTGAGCCCAATAATTTCCTTTCTGTAGTTATATGTAGTGAATCAACTAATGGAGCCTCATAACAGAGAAAATAAACAGATATATCCACCTGTTCTTGAAAAATGTCATTAATACTAAAAATACATATGTAGAAAATACAAATTTCTCATTTACAGTGTACCTTTATCTATAACCATATTAAAGCTACAACATTTTGAACTAGTGACATCAAAATTGAATATTTTATAGAAAAAACCCCGGCGCCTAAAGAGTTAACAAGGACCAGACTAGTTAGCTATATCTATTTCAATTTTATTTTTCTGAAATGATTTAAAAAATAAGTTGGACTATCAAAAAGCCCATACTGTACAGCCCCTCTGATACTTTGTTAGGGTGAGATATTGCTGTAATGTGAAGGAAAAAAAACAAGATATAAATGCATATTATATATTGTCGAAATGCCACCTGTTCTGTTATATTCCGCCTTCAACTCTTGGAAGATGTCAGCGGGAGCTAGTTCTGTGTAAGCCATTCTTTGCTTTGTTTATACGCAAAGTATCTTTGGTGGTGGGTTATGGACCCCTGTTGATAAGCTTGTAGCTTTTTGGGTGTCCATATTTCACAATGTAGCATTACTTGATGGTTTATAAGTGGAATTTCCTGATTGCATGTGCAAAATTGTGAAATAAACTAAGCTATCTAACTAAAGTTCCTCATAACATAACATTTCTGTTTTATTATCCTTTTTTGTGGTCTTGCGTAATAAGACAATTTTCTGAAAAACTGAAGATGAGGTTGATAATAGCTGTAAGCCGTGATCATCAAAATAATCAGATATAAACTCCTTTCACGTTGTGTGCAACAGGTCAATATAATTTATCAGCTTCATTTTTTAAATGTAATTTCCAAAATACTTTTATTTAATGAGATGTACACTACAGGCCAAAAGTTTGGACACATCTTCTCATTTAGTGTGTTTTCTTTATTTTCATGACTATTTACATTGTAGATACTCAATGAAAGCATCAAAACTGTGAATGAACACATATTGGGGCCAGCTGTCCAATACCTTGCAAAAGTTAATTACTCGTGTCTAGAACATTGAAACTTTGTGCAGAAAAAACCTCCACTTGACTCTGTTGTAAAATGATAACAAAACAAATGGCTGTTTATTCAGGTCCCACAGTGAAATCTTTTTACAGAAGTAACAAAATAAATGTTTCTTAAACAAAAACTAATCCTGTCTGTTATTTCCAAGACAATTTAAAGTTAATTGGCTACGGTAAGAAAACTATATCGCTCAGTAGGTAGTTCACAGCTGACTCCCAGCCTTTCCAGTCAGTTCTGAGCTTTGTTGTGGAAAGTTCCAGAGCAAATCTCTTAAAGGGGCAGTAGCCCAAAAGTCAACCTGTACAAAGATCTACATAAATAGGTCTCTTTGTTTCTAAATCACAACATAAACAGTACTTATAATTAAATTTAAATCAATGATCAATACTATTAACCTCCATAACATTTCTGAACGTAACTCAACCAAAATAGCCTTTTAAATTCAGCTATGTTTTACTACTACTATCAACAAACCATTAATGAAGTATTTTGGCTCCTACAACACATATGGAATTATGTAGTACTTTCACAAAAAAGTGTGAAATAAACTGGCCTCCAAAGTCCCCGGACCTGAACCAAATCGAGATCATTTGGGGTGAGCTGAAGGCAAAGGGGCCAACAAGTACTAAGCATCTCTTGGAACTCCTTCAAGACTGTTGGAAAACCATGTACTGTACTGTACCTCTATGTGTGTTTTGTTTTCACAGAAAGAAGACTCCTCAGATTGGGATTTTTAACTTTAGCATTGTTGTGTATTATACAAGCCACTCTCAACCTCTCTCTACGACTTGTCAGTAAGTTGTACCACAAAAAAAATTGATAGAACTTCAAGACACAATGACTGCACAATGTATTTTCCCAAAGAAACATTTTGTCACTCATGTTCCTCCAATTTCTCGTTTTGTTTCAGTTAACTCAAAAACTGATGTTGACCCGATTCCTTTCAACATCTCCTCGGTCGTAGGCTTGTGCCAGAATGAGCAGCTGCAGCAGAATTCAACCCAGCTCTCTCTCTGCTGCAACAACCTAATCATGAGGCTGCTGAGAGAGTATCAAGCACTGGAAAGAGAACGGGACCTCTTACAGGAGAAGATCCATAAGCTTTACAAGGATAAGACAATGGATAATGTGCATGAGTACTCTGGATCTGGGGCCAATGATGAATTCTAAACATCCAACTCTGAATTAGAGTCAAATAAATAAAAAAAATAGAGGTATTCATAATTTAAAAATATATATTTTTATCATCCAAACCTACTCGCTGACCTGTCTGCTTTGTTCCCTGCTCTTCATGATGCTGTTCTGTTCTCTAATGTTCTCCAACAAACTTCTTAGGCCTTCACAGAACAGCTGGATTTATGCTGAAATAAAATTACACACAAATGGACCTGATTATTATGTAGTTTCTGAGAGTCTTGGTTGTACATGACTTTTGTAGGGGTAAAAGAGTAAAGTTGGCAAAAGATGCCACACTTTTCAGATTTTTAAAACAACTAAGAAACAGGAGTCCTAACACTTTTCACGTTTATTCACTACTTTGTGGTGGTCCTTAAAAACTTCTTGTGAAGCTATACATTCAAAACTGAATCCCACATTGGAGCTTTGAGTTTTCTGATACTGTAAGGCTTGTGGCTTTTTCTTCCCAAACCCCTAGCCTCATCAGCTTTTACCACAGAGCCAAGAGAAGTGAAAGATATAAAACCCTGGGAAAGGCATTTTTCTGTTATTTCGGCTGCACTCACATCCTCTTAAGAGATCCTCATTGACAGCTCTCCGCCCAGAATGACATTGTTAGTCACACGAAGTGCTGTATGTGTAGCATTCGGAAGATGCAGTTGTATCATCAAAGACACAAAAGACTGAAGAAGTAAGCCGACCGAATCTGAGGCTATGGAACATTTTGTTTCCAACAAAGACCCTGCAAGCCTGTGAAATAAATCATAAATAAACTCTGTCTACGAATCATGGATGTATATTTACAATAATTTCTTTTTTACTTGTACATTGGGCCATCTGAAAACTTTGTAGCTAGTTTATTTTTTTCTTATTAAGGAGACAGTGCTTGTAAGTCAATTAATTATCTCTTTTTCTGATTTCGGAATCACCGGGTCTTTTGTTGATGGCTTCCTTTTATTTAACCACTGTGACTTGGACCAGTGTTCCTGTGGCAATATACACTGCTCACAAAAATTAAAGGAACACTTTAAAGAAACAAATTAGATACATCAGATCTCAATATGAAGTTGGATGTCTATACAAATAACGAATGGGCAATGTATTAGGAACAAAAGGATGCCAAGTCTTTGTTGAAAATAAAAGGTTTCAGCCGACAGAGGGCTCAATTGTGTAAACCCCCTAAAATCAGAGTGAAATGAAGATGTGGCAGGCTAGTCCAGTTTTTCAAAAACTTAATTTCTGCAACTCTAAATTCTTTTCAGTATCTTGTGTGGCCCCCACGAGCTTGTATGCATGCTTGACAACGTCGGGGCATGCTCCCAATGAGACGACAAATGGTGTTTTGTGGCATTTCCTCCCAGATGTGTGTGAGGGCATCCCTGAGCTGTTGTACAGTCTGAGGAGCAACCTGGCGGCGCCTAAAAGACCGAAACATAATGTCCCATAGATGTTCTATTGGGTTTAAGTCAGGGGATTGTGAAGGCCATTCAATTTTTTCAATTCCTTCATCCTGCAGGTACTGCCTGCATACTCTTGCCACATGAGTTTAGGCATTGTCGTGCATTAGGAGGAAACTAGGACCTACTGCACCAGCGTAGGGTCTGACAATGGGTTCAAGGTTTTCATCTCGATACCTTATAGCAGTCAGAGCACCATTTCCTAGGCAGTAGAGGTCTGTGCGTCCCTCCATGGATAGGCCTCCCCAGACCATCACTGACCCACCACCAAACCTGTCATGTTGAACGACGTTGCAGGCAGCATAACGTTCTCCTTGTCTTCTCCAGACTCTTTCACGTCTATCACAGGTGCTCAGGGTGAACCTGCTCTCGTCTGTAAAATGTACAGGGTGCCAGTGGCGGACTTACCAATTCTGGTGTTCTTGAGCAAATGCCAGTCGAGCTCCACAGTGCTGGGCAGTGAGCACAGGGGCCACTACAGGACGTCGGGCCCTCAGGCCATCTTCATGAAGTCTGTTCCGCATTGTTTGGGTAGAGACATTCACAACAGTGGCCTTCTGGAGGTCATTCTGTAGGAAACGAGCGGGCCCTGTCCAGCTCTCCGAGAATAACCACCAGTCTCCTGAAATCTCCTCCATTTTCTGGAGATTGTGTTGGGAGACACATTAAACCTTCTTGCTGCAGAACGTGTGGATGTGCCATCCTGGAGAAGTTGGACAACTTGTGCAACTTCTGTAGGGTTAAAGAATCGCCTCATACTGTTAGTAGTTTTTCTGTTTAAGTTCCTTTAAGGGCACGGAAAAAGCCTACAGATGGTCAAGTATTTTTTTAATGAAGCATTATTGTTCTTATTTAAATACTGACAGAAAATTAGATCCCACACACATGTGCTGCTCAACAAAGCTGCATGTCTGACATGTAAAATCTAGAAACTACAAAACTATCCAGACATTTTCATCCACCTAAATGAATAGTCTGGGCAAGGTAAGCATTTTTCTGAAAGCAGAAGCTTATTTTCAAAGCCTTTGCAAAACTAATGTGTGTACAGAAATACACGCAGTTTTGTTGTCATGGTATGACTTACCCAAAAATGTAGCCAATAAATCTATTGATATATTCTTAAAAAAATATACATTTTAGTAGTTCCTCATATGTTCATAGGTATGTATCAAAATCACCTTACTTTGTTCTATCTATTAAATCTATTAAACATCAGTCATTAAATAGTTATTAGTAGATCCAAATGTCACAAAAATCAAATCTAGACTTATTTGTTGAAATAGTGTTACAATTCATTCCAGCCTAGTAGACTGGGAGATTCCCCAACTGTACTTTAAAACGAACACCAAACACCGCAAGTTGAAGGTAAAAGGGTTTAACTCTTATTAAAAATGAAGATACAGGCAACTTTAGGTGTCCAGATTTAGTTTAATGGACACAGTAGATTACATTCAATTCAAAATGCAGCAAGAGCAGAAAATGTGAACATCGATGCTCTGTTTGGGTTTTACCCTTATAATTTGGAAACTACAGAATCTCCATATGGGGTAAAAACTATAATTTGAACTCCACAACATGTCAGTGTAATACATTTAATTGGCTGCCGAAGCACCAAGGTGTAACAGTTACAAAGGACCCATTTCCAGAGAGTCTATGTACTTTTATTTGTATATATATATATAGTGAAATATTAATTGGACCATTTGTGGCCTTGCCCGGCTTCTGATACTTGAGTAATTGTGAGCTGAAAAAGGCATAAAGTACACCATACCGACCGTAATGAACAAAATGAGTTGTCCCTGTTGAATAAGACTACAGCAGCAAGGGTCAAAGTTCAAATCTAGCCTTTCAGCTTCTAATTGGCTGAGCCTGTGATCTCTCCCAGAAGGTCTAGTCTCCAAAGCCTTCAATTTCTTCATGTTTTTAGGCTTCTTATTGTGACAGCTCAGAGCTGAAAGCTGACCCACAGCTACAATAATGTAGATCTGCTCACAACAGAATCCCACAGAACACATTTTCCTCTTATTAAAGCCTCACATTAGGGAACAGTCTTACCATACTGAGTACCAACACTACATTTGTTGGCCCCACTGGCAAAGATTAATTATTCATAATTTGTTACAGTAGCATAACATACACTCACACTGAAAACAAATGAAAACTCCAACCTCTAATTTAAGTATATTAATCCACTTTAGAAAACAAATATGTTTTTGAACTAAGTCCCTGGCTGCCCAAGGATTGACACATTTTCAGTTTTTTGCTAACAAATTGTATTTCATTTTGTGGTTTTTCAAGAGTACAGCATTAACACAATTTAATTTAATCTATTAAAGTCTTGTATGAGAAACAAGCCCACAGCATCATGAATCCTCCCCTATACTTTATAATGAAAATATGATGTTTTCCACAATATAAGTGCCTGGAGTAGTTGAAAAGATAAAACTAAGAGCCACATTTATAAATATTCCAAGTAAGCTTGCTGTCTTCTCAAATCCCCAGACGGTCTTGACATATGGCCACTCGTACTGAGACAGGTTCTGCTGGAGTTTTCTTCTTGTTAAAAGGTAGTTTTTCCTCTCCACTGTCACTACATGCTTGCTCTATATTAGGGATTATTGAGGTATTGCTGTGGTTGGAGTCTGCATGTTCAGGGCGCAACCTCACGTAAACGACTCAACACAATCTGCTGGGATTCCTCATACAGAAATTTTTTAACAGATTGGAATTTTTGTACAACTGTATTGAAATTAATTTTCTTGTAAAGTACCTTGAGATGACAATCTGTTGTGAATTTGTACTATATAAATAAATTTAACTGAACTGAAGCTCCTCACACTAACACACTCACCCTTCACAGGGCAGATGTAAGAAATAATTTATCATAGATTAGTCTTAATAAACAATAAAACCAATAATCAAGGTCCTTTTTAATTTCTTCATCCCATAATAACAGAACTCGTAGCATCTGCGGGCTTTTTAGAGAAGCATCTTCCATTTTCTATGCTCCTCTTATCTGGAGCAAACTTCCAGAAGACTCCAAAGCTGCTGAACCACAGTTCTTTTAAAGGTCTCCTTTACTGAAAAACTGTTTTATTCCCCAATAAAATCTGTCACACTAAGTTATATAAGCCTGCTGTGTGTGAACATTTTCTCCAAACTCAATTCCCTGCATCAGTTAGGGAAAGAAAATAGACCACAAAGCGCCTGAGTCTAAAAAAGCCTGTCCTTCAAGCATCATATTGCTTTGGACCGCCCACAGGAACACAGTATTGTTTTGGCCAGAGAGCAGAGCTGAGTTGTAGCTCTGAGAGGGTAACAGTTAGCCACTCTATAACACGGATTTCACTCAAAAAGAGACACAGCATTCTTTCATGTCAGAGAACATGGAAAAATTAATAAAAACACCAGTAAATGAGACCTGTAAATAAAATCTAAAAACTACCGTTATCTGCGGTAACATGCGTTGTTAACGTGATACTCTTATCGGGCGATAAAAAAAAAGTTACGTTGAGATCTGGGTCTATATTATGCAAGCATTGATTACTTTCACCTTTATATTTTAGCGCGGATGTATACCTAGCCGGATTGCATTGTAGGGGGCGAGAATGAGTCCTTTGACCTGCCAGCTGTGAAAGTGCCACAAACGTGACGAGCTGACATGGTTGCAGTTAAGCCGGCGGGTTTGCTAAAGGGAAAATCTATTTTTAAGAAGCGGCAGGTCCACGACAAACAAATGTAGTTTACCTTTCTCCGTCAGGTTCTTCGAGTGAAGAACGGAGGATGGCGGGAATCAGAGCGAGACAGATGGCAGGAGGAAGTGTGGAGGAAGGGGGATGCAGAAGTTAAGTTCGGTATTCTCATCATTCTCCACTTTTTTGACAATGATTGGCTGAAACTGCTTAACTGTGCTGCTTCACCGTGAACTGCACATTTAACACAGAGCTCAAATGTCCACGCAGCTTTTTTTTCCATAGAGGGGCGAGTCGTACTAGCGTGCTTAGATGTTAAATTACGTACTTGCTACACAAACTACATAGCCTATAGGTTGGCAGGTTTCCATTTTGTAGGCGTGGCGCTGAAATTACTGCCGCAGTGTAGGGCCATGGTAAAACATAAACTGTAAATACAATGTATGTAATACAATGTATGAAATGTATGATTTAAAAGGGAAACACTGCCCTGGTCTAATGCGCCACCTGGCTTGAGAAACCCAATCTCATAGACTTACTTTTAGTCATTCTTTGGGTAGCACACGTATTCTGGATGCATTCAGCAAGATTTCAAAAGAACCATTTTAATCTAGATTACTTTCAAGATTACAATGAGATTAATCTAGATTTAAAACAATGATCTATGCCCACCACTACTAAAAACGCAAAAAAAGTTTTTAGAGCTACCTTTGAGTAAGAGACTAATAATAGCTGGACTGTCTTATGCTTTAATATGTCATGTTTTATGTATCTATTGTCGTATTTTATACTTTTGTTGTTGTTCTCCCTAAATCATGTAAAGCAACTTGAATGGCCTTGTTTTTGAAGGTGTGTTTTACAAATAAACTTGCTTTGCTTTGTCTTTTGAACAGCCTCTGGATACTCGAATGGCATGACAAGGCAAGGCAATTTTATTTGTAGAGCACACTATCAACACAAGGCAATTCAATGTGTTTTACATGATTCGGTGGTAAAGAAACCCAACATATGATAATGGCATAGAGAGTGAAAACAGCAATAACATATGATAAAAGTATAAAAAGTAAAAACAGCAATTAGGAATAATGGCACATTCACACCGGTCAGCGCGTCCAGGCAGCAGGGCGGCTGGATTACATGCAAAATCGATGCAGTGACGTGACACACCAACCTTCGTCCGCACTGACCGGTGTGAACGCGGTATAAGACACAAAAACCAGCATAAAAGTATGAAAATTAAAAACAGCAATTAAGCATAAAACATGAAAATCAATAAAATAAAACATTAGATAGCAATTATAGTAGATTTAATCAAAGGCAGCTTTCGACAGATACGTTTTAAGTTTTGCTTTAAAGCAGCCCAGTGTTTGGGCAGCTTTGCAGTCATCAGGAAGTTTGTTCCAGATAAGGGGAGAATAGAAACTGAAAGCTGCTTCTCTATTGGAGGACCTGAGTGTCGGGGGGGGGGGGGGGGGTCAATATAAAGACAGCAGGTCTTCAACATATTTTGGCACAAAGCCATTCAATGATTTATAAACTAGTATGAGTAGTTTGAAATCTATTCTCTGTGGTACGGGTAGCCAGTGTAAGGACATTAGAACTGGGGTGATGTGCTCTGTCGTGAATAGCTGTTTAGATACCACATCAAACTAATGTGAAAAATTTGGCTGAATTTGTCAAGCTGCCCCGTGCTTGCACAAAGCTTATAATCTGATATCCAAAAAAAGAAAGAAAAACACTTTAAGGCTAAGTCAAAGCATCTGTCTGCATCTTTTTAAATACATCTAGATGAGAAAAAAAGAATATCTGGAAAGGTGTCAACAGATGGAAAGACTTCAGCCCTTGTCAAGAGTTTATTGAAAGCCAAATACATAGATTTTTATAACTCAGTCAAATACATAACAACTTTTCAGCCATCTGTAATTTTAAGTGTTTGAAAAGCACAACCTAAGAGTCGAACAGTTTCTTCAGTACAAAACTGTACATATTTCACTGATTTCAACTTTTGTAAGGTGTATGTGACTTTCACAGCTTGTTTATTTCAGTCTTTGCTTTTGGTCGAGTGATATCCCTAGCGTACCTTGTCAGATCCCCCCATTTTGTTTCTGTGTTGATTATCCATTTTCCCTCAGCTCCTCTGTTCGGGTACTGTGTGTAGAAACTACAAGTGAAATGTTTTTTATCTACATGAATGTTCTGCATTGTTTAAGTATTATTGCAGTTTCACCTGCAATGACAGTGCCAAGTAAAAAAATAAATAACTAAGAAAATCCTGTTTTATCCTATATTAACAACGTGTGAATACATTTCTTAAACTGAACAGGTTTTATGATTACAACCACAGCCCAAAAGACCTCTGGAAAAAAAACTGCAAGTCAACCTAGTACCCTCCTGGTTTGTGCTACTCTTTTCTGTCCTTAAAGAAGGAAAAATCAGGAGCTGACAGGAGTTAAGGAGCTAATCTTCCCACAGTCAGGTTGCACGGACAAGCTGGAGATAAGAAACGACTAATGATAAGGTTTGAGCACCCTGCAGCCCAAACACAAGCTGCAAGGGCCAAGATCCCTGAGCCTGATATCAAATAGAACGCAAGGGTATAAGGCCCAAGGCCCACAGAAAATTAATTTGTGATACCACAAGCATGATTTGCCCTTTTATTTTTTTTTTACCAAGCAGCTGGGTTGATGAACACAACAAGTTAGAGTCTACTGGCAGGGTTGAGTAGATCACGGCTGTGCAGAGACATTAAGAGGGGCAGGTGCTCAAAGTAAAAAAAGAGCAAACAGAGCAAGACTTTAATACGCCTTACAACAACACAACTTTTAAAACACACCTTCCTGATTAACAACAACAACAACAAAATATATTCATCAAGAATTTCATAAGTGATCACAAAATTACAGATCATTGTTTTCAAATGGGGATCACACAAAGCAAAAGTAGCCTATTATTTTTCTGATGTGCTACAATGTTGCTGTTGAGATGTTGCTGCTGGGCTGTTTTGATCAGACTTTAGACACCGAAAAGACCACAGGACAGCTGGTAGCTGATTAAATATGTACTGTAAAATACATCAGGGAATAATTTAACTTGCTGCTTTGTCTCACTAAATAAAGCCAGACACATAAATAAACACGATAGATTGGTACATCGTAACTCAGCTGCAGACTGGAAAACATATCAGAGGGGCTAACTTTACTTTTCTACAGTAGTGTTAGCACCTCTGACAAAGTTATATATATATATTCAGCCGACAGCCATGAGATAAATTTATTTAAGCAATTCAAATAATTTAAATATAGAATTATATATCTATTCATTAGGATAGTGATAGGTTAATTAAGAAAAATGCATTTCAAGTTTTATTAAAAATTTCACATGTGTAAAAATCAATTTCAAGACATTTTGATTTATTGAACTGTGACACATCTGGCTTTCCACACTGCTGCTGTCCAAATAGTTGGTACAATAGGCTATTTTCGGCGACTGTTCATGTGACATTTTTAGATGTGAGCTGCAAAGGCTATGGGCCGAACCTTGCAGCTGAAGGTCTACAGAAGTAACTTCATTTCATTAACAACCACTCACCTCCAACCCAAATCTATATTTTAAGGACTGAAAAAGACCTTGATGAAAAATACACTGCCACCTTTAACAACATCTTTCTATCACAAGCCAAATTTGTTACAGCATGAGAAATTATGTTATGCTGTGAATCCTTGGTGTAAGTCTTTCCAATAAGCCTGTTGTTTACAGTGAAATTCCATGTTCTACAAACAATGTGCTATTTATGTAATGTATTTTGATTTCAGAAACACCTGCATCCTAAAGTCTGCTTTACTTGTTGTTCCGAACCCCTTTCCTCGTTGCTGCTTCTGACTGTCCCTTTGCTAGCTGGACGAACAAGCAGCACAGCAATACATTAAAAGTGGGACAAAATCATATTAGACAAGTGTTAAAATTAAACAGGTCGAGAATAAAGCCTAATTGTGGATCATAATCACGAGTATTAACCACACTCAAAAAGACACATTTAATAGCAGTTAGTATTTCACTTTTAAATGGTTTGCATGTTTTTGAAAATTTACTCCAGAGGTCCCCCAGGAGACAACTCACCCTCCCTCTGTTACTCTATACTCATGTCACTCACGCTTCAAATTTATCTCTCCAGGAGCTGTGCAGCAGCGAGTTAAAGGGTCAGTCGCATGCTTTAAATTCTGTGTTCAGCCATTCCACACAGTACACCATTACACCTGCAGCTGCTATACACTTACTGTCAAATGCAATGTAAGGAGAAGGCCAACCTGTCACTGAAGCCAGGAGTCAAACTGCTGGCAAAATCTATCCCTGTCTTTAATGTGTGACAAGGAATTATTTGACAAATCACAGTAAAGATTAGCCACATAGGACTTGTTAAGTAAAGGTGAACATGTGACATGTCATGCAATGAAGAACCTACAACAGAGAGGACAAATATTTAAAAATGGAGAGACTGGCTGAAACTAATAGTGTTGTAAAATAACATAATGTGTCTAAAAGACCAAAAGGGAAAAAAGTGTCAAAGTGGAATGTTACCAGATACCAGAAAAAACAGTGTCAGAAGATAAGGACAAATGAGGAGACATCAATTAACAATACAAAACATATAAATTAGGAATGTTCGATATTGGCTTTTCTACCGATATCCGATATACCGTTATAGCTCAACTCATAATTTCCGATACCGATATAAACCGATACCGATATGTGGGGACCCTCCCTCATAAAAAACAAAAACTAGTAAACCCTTTTAGGTAACTACAATGAAATATCTTGTGTCATGCATACTTGAGTTTAAAAAAATTATAAAATGTAATAAGTACTACAATTTTAGTTAGGCAATTGAAAAAGGTGCCATTTTTATTTTGTCTTCAAAAGTAGCTGGAACATTTCCTCACACAGAGAATACTGACAAAGGCCCACCACTCAGGACAAATTTCTACTTTTAGAAAATGTAGACAACATTATACCTTTATAGCATTGAGGTAAAGTGGAAACAACTGAAACAAGAATAAAAAATAAAAAAACAGCAAATATTTAAGCATACTTTGGGTATTACAATCTTAAAAATAAAGTTGGCTTAAACACTGCATTAATTTAGCTCTACATGTATCTGGCCAGTGGCCATAATTTAATACAATCAAACAACAACATTGACTTAATTAGCCTTCTTTCAAGTAACCAAATGTGCAAATTAAAACAGTGTCACAATGGGAACAGTGACAGATTAGAGCCCAGTAAACAAAATTCAGTCCTTTGTTAAAGTTATCTTAAATTAAAAGTTGTCTCAAACAAATAATATCTCAAAAACTAAACCTCAAATCTGTCATATTTTTACATTATTAGAGAGAAAAGAAGTATCTGAAGAGTTTGATATATAATACGTGTATGGTGTGATAAACTAATCTTACTGAAAAAATAAAAACCGATACCGATAATAATAAACGATAATTTTGTGATGCGGGGTGGGGGGGTGAATGCCCTTTGTGCTCTGAGTACTTCAACATAAACATACACACAAGTGTGTCTTACTATCTTTGTGGGGAGTTCTCATCGACATAATGCTTTCCGTAGCCCCTTACCCTATCCCTAACCATCAAAAATGAATACCTAACGCTGACCCTCACCCTAACCATAACCTAATTGTAACCCTGACACTAGTCACTAGACACTGCCTTCAAAATTGTGGGGCCCGGGATTTTGGTCCCCACAACGGCTGTCGATACCCACGAGGATAGTAAATCCTGATTTTTGATCCCCATGAATATATTAAAACACACACACACACACACACACACACACACACACACACACACACACACACATATATATATATATATATATATATATATATATATTAGTAAGCTGCTGTCTGGGGCAGTTTCAGCATTCAAGAAAGTTTTCATCCACCTAGTGCCAGTCTCGATCTAGCTGGGTGCATCACCATGGCAACTAATTCCATAATCCATATGAAACAGATCACATCACAATGCAGCAGATGCAGCACTGAGTCATTAACACTTGGACAATATGTGAGAAAGAGATAGTTGATTTTAATCAAACCTGTCAAATGGACACAAAGAGATGTTACATTTACCAAAGAAAGAGTTTAATCCTTGGTATAATCTGAGGTGGAGAAGTCGGATCTATAATGATTATTGTTTGTAAGTTCTTTTTTCAGTTTTTCAGTTTATTAATTAATTTATTCTAGTATGTTAAACAAAGTCTAATTTGCAGGCCCAACATCTGATTGGGCTTGTAAATGTCATCTTAAACAACAATAACAAAGACTTTAACAAAGACTAAACATAGAAGTCATACAATGCTTCTGTCCTCCAGTTTTTCTTTCCTTTTTACGGCATTATCAATGATGTTCAGGGTCGCTCATATGAGAGTACTAATTGATCTATAATGTGTATGTCACTAGTTTGTTTTTCTCAACATTTGCTAATTTTCTGCATCTTTTGGCTAATGCAGCTAAAGTCACATTTATCTTCAAAGGTTAAAAAAGACCAGACGTCTCATAGGACGACTGGATTTGTCAGTAAACAGTACAATAAAACAAGGCAGCATTACATGTCCAACATGACACAGTGAAGCCAGTCATCAATAATTGAAGAGAATGTGGAACAACAGTGACATTATTAAAATTGGACATTATCCAATAAATAATGCAAAGACAAGAGACTGGCTGGGAAGGCCACTGACAGCCTGACAGTGACACTAAAGGAATCTATGTCCAGGAATTGTTGTGCTCCACATTAAAAAAATGTATTTTATTACTTTTGTCTCTAAGTCTGGTTAAAAATCCCAAGATCTTGTAGAAGAATGACTTTTGTTTCTGATAAAGCCAAATTTAGACCTTTGGCCATAAAATGGAAAAGTTAACCTTGGCACAGAAACAACTTAGTACCGGGATTCTCAAACTATGGTACGTGTACCACCAGTGGCACTCAAGCTCTCCCAAGTGGTACTTGGAGGAGAGTTCTAAATATTAAAAAAATAAATAAAATTAATTTAAAAATGTATAATTCATACACAGTGTGGCTGGCAACAATTCCCAATAAATAATCATTTTTAGGAGTATATAAGCCTCCTTTGTTAATTGTCTATAGTTAAAACGATAAGGCCACGTCCACACTAAGCCGGATAATGCCTTAAACGTATAATTATTTAGTCTACACCCCCCTATCGTCCACACTAAGCCGGCGTCGTTTAAGATCTGTGGCCGAATAACTATTAGCCGGGTAAGAGAGCCGTGTAAATCTTAATTCAACGGCTAAACAAGCTAGTGTGGACAGCTTCCCCGGATAATGAAAGGAAGTGGCGTCAATGAATGCTGCGTCAATAACAATACTACACTATAGACAAAGACAACAGCGAACAGTAATAAATCGATCTCGCGTCTGTCCACACCAAAAACTCTCTCTTCTTCTGAGCAGCTATTGTTCTCTTCGGTTAACGGGACAAGCAGATATGTACTGTGCTGTAGAGCTTCTTGTATATATTATGTAGGCGCTGTCGACACGTAGATTATACGCGTTTTTCGTGCGTCTTTTCGCAAATGCCCAGTATTTGCACAGGTCGGTATGGGATTGTGCAATCATGGGACCTTGAACGGGGCGTAAATGCTCGTGTTGAGTGGATAACATTAGGGGGTCTAACTCCCCGTATAACCTTATCGGCTTAGTGTGGACGTAGCCTAAGCCTTCTCTACTGTATGTTTAGGTTGGTCATGATGGTACTTGGAGAGCTCGTCATTTTCTCAGTTGGTTCCGACTGTAAAAAGTTTGAGAAATACTGCATTAGTAGATTAAAAAAACAGCATCATACCCCCATGGTGGTCATGGCATCATGCTCTGAGATAACTTGTCTTCAGATGGAGCTAGACTTGGTATCAAGGTGGATGTTATCATGAACAGCTCCAAATAGCAGTTTTGAGTTAAAAATGTAGGTGTCAATGGAGAGTTGAAGCTTAGGAATAGTTAGATTTTTCTGTTTAGCTGTTAGATCGAGCATACATCCAGATCAGCAAAACATGGCCTTACCAGAACAAAATGAGATTCTTAGAATACCCAAGCCAGAGTTATATCTGAAAGAAAAAGGGTCACCTAAAGAGTACAATAGATATCCCCACACTCTGATAGATTTGGAACGCTATGAAAAGGGAACAAATATTGTCATCACAAGAAATTGAATGTTTTAGTCAAATTTTACAGGATAGCCTACATGTCCTGTAAATACATTTTCAAACATTTTAGACATTTTATCATTATCCATCTGTTTCACATCACAGACACCTAGGGTGTGAACTGGTAATTGCATTAATTTTCAATATAAAGGAGATATAATCAGAAGCCATTGTGATCATTAGTACTTTTTATCCAATCTATAAATGCCTCTTTTATTCTGTCTCCTTTATTTACTTTCTTATCCTTTCTCAAAAAGCTTGGCATAACTAAAAAGGCAGATCGTGGGCATTTTGACAGCAAACTCTAAGATAGCTGAGAGTGTGGAAATAGTAGGGTTTAAATGGGATTTTCAGTTGTGTGCATTCTAGCTAAATGAACATCAAACACCACATGTATGTGAGAGATTAGACTTCTGAGAATGTCAGAATAGAGGAGACTAGGTATTTGCTCTCTATCTGATACTTTGTTCCAAATCTGAATTACTGGACAAGAAAAGCTCCTAATTTAATTTGTTCTTTTAATTTACAAGGGTGAGGGATTAACAGAAGTTCATCAGAGATGTTGCAGGATTATGTCATAACACTTTCCTGTTGGCAGGTTTTAGTTAAGAACAACCTCAGCTGATAAAACCTAGAGCTGGAGAAAGATTTGGAAGATGTCTTTTTTCGAAAATCAAAACTTGATAAGTGCCCAAAGTAAAGACTATTAGAAATTAGGTACACTAAAAAAAAATAACATTAATATGTTAATCACAATGTTTCAGGAATGCTGGAGTGAATCTGATCGTGCCATGGTATTTATGTCTAATTTTTGCATAGTCGTACTTGAAACAATTAAGTCCCTACAAAAAATTATCTTAATGAAATACACAAGCTAGCACTTTTCTCAGATAAGCATCATAAAAGAATAACTTAAATAGTACAACACAACTAATATTATTCACCCCTTCATAATAAGCATATTAGTACTTACTGTAGTAGAGCATCCTTTTTTTTTTTTTTACAAACCGCTGCAAGTGAGATTTATATCTAAAAACCAGCTTTCGGTAGCCCACCCAAGGAATCTTAGGCCACTCCTCCAGGGCAAAATTCCTCAGCTTCATTAATATTCTTAGGTTTAAATAATATTTTTTCAATCCCACCACAGATTTTCAGCAGAGCTCAAGTCACATCTATGACAGCCACAGTAGTATCTTCAAGGATATCTTCGGAGACCAAGCAAGTTTTGACTTCTGGGTCATTAAATAGACAATCACCAATTACAATAACTAGTATCCTTGTGTCCCTAGCAAATTTACATGGCCCTCTGATCAGGACTCAAGACTAAAGACTAAATTAAATAGTTGGCTTCATGCTCTGCAACTCTTTACCCAAGGTTAAGATCGGTAGGTTTCCAGTTTCAAATGAAGCAAAACAATCCCAGAGAATCATTGAGCCACACCCTTGCTTTCCTGGAGGCTGTTGCTTTCAGGTAGAAACCTTGTTTCTCTAAAAGTGTAACATCTCAATCATAAAATAAAGCTGAAATATAAATTCACACGTTTGAGTAAAAGTCACATGCCATAATGAATACTTTTTACTACTTATTTTTTACATAACCACATATATATGTGTTGCAAGACAAAAGAAAATGAGAAAAAAAAAAGATTACAGTTGTTTTTTTGTTTGAGTGCCACAGGAAGCTTCATTCTTTTTACCCAAGATATCCGCTTAAACACAGGCTTAAAGTTCTTCATGTTTTATTCATTGCTTCATAGAACAGAACCCCAAAATCTCCTTAGCTACTTTAAGTAGTTGTGTGCATGCTGGCCTTCTTGTTGTTTTGGAACAGTAAGAATGGAAGTCTTGGCGCTCAGTGGGCTCTACAGTAGAGGGTGACACGGGAATCAATTGTCAATCCCGTCCCATCCCGATCCCAAAAAAATACTCCCGCCACGTCCCGATCACGTGACAGCCCCCCCCAAAAAATCTTGTCCCGAAAAAATCCCGACCCGAATCCCGTAGATTAGTAATTTACCTCCTATGGCGCTCGCTCCCCCCCCCCCCCTTTAAACCATAGCCTAGAACAGTATCAAAGATCATCTATTTAGCTTTATCCGCCATCTTTAACCATATCCTGCATTCTCGTTGTTTGGCCACTTTACCACGTCATGAATGGACTCCATTCGTCTGACTACCAAACTATTAAGATACACGCATTTTCAGTCGGATATCATATGCTTACCAGTTTATCCAGGTGGTGTAGCAACAACGTAGCAGTTTCAGTTTTGGTGCGTGCAGTGTAGTAGACCCGATGGAATTCAACTAAAACTAGAAAAATTTGCATTTCCTGCGAAAATGCAGTGTGAATGCTGTAAGCTGATTTTTTTTGCTGAAAATTGCTGAAGAATTTGAAGAAAACTGCAGAATATTTGCTGAATTGTAAAAAGCTGAATAACTGAAAAATGTTTCAAAATTGTCCTACGTAGAAAAACTATTAGCTAAAATCTAAAAGTTGTAAAATTTTTATAACAAGCTCAAAATAGTATGTTGTGTAACTTTAAAAAGTAAAAATCAGCATAAAAAGGTGAGAGCCATGCAGTTATACTTAACTGCAAAACTTTTGAAAAGCTAAAAGACCAGCTTTAGCTAAATTAAGCTAAAATACCAATGTTAGCTAAATTAAGCTAAACTACCAATGTTAGCTAAAATGCAACCTTTAACATGTTGCTGAAATGTAGTAAGCAAAGTTTGCTGAAAGAGAAAACCTCTGCAAATGCTTATTCAGAGAAAAGTTGGTAAATTGTACTACAGCTAGAATTAGGAAAGATTGTGGTATTAGCTGAAATGCAAGTTGTAACCCGTTTGAAACTGATGATGTTAGCTAAAATGCTAACAGTAGAATTTTGGGAAATACTAATATATTGGATATTAATGACTTGATCAATTCAGTATAATAAAAATGGCTACAAAGCCAATTCTTGCTAAAATTAGCTAAAAAAACTCTTAGCTTAAATACTAGTTTGAATATAATGGATGTCAATATAAAGTTGTATAATAATATCATACTCCATGTACAATGCCCACAATAGCCTAAACATAAAAGTCTGCATAACTACCCTTTAAAAGTAATCACTGTTTCCCATTCATGGTAGCAGGCTACTTAATTGTAGACACTGCTTCCCTAGGTCACTGTGACAGGAGTGAGGCTAAAGGACACAGCAACACTGGGCCCTCTTAATACCAGCAAGTAATGTGGGTGAAGTTTACAGCCCAAAGACAATGAATGAGATGGAAGAATCTGGGATTTGAACCAGCAACCCATTGATTCGTGGATTCCTACTACCTAGGTCACAGCCACACTATGTAGTGTCCATAGCGCATTGTAATTATATTGTCCACCACAAGAGGTGACTCCAACTGTAGCAATAGAATGGCCTTCCCTTACTCAGCCAATCAGAGACAGGCTGGCCCTGCAGGAGAGAAGCTGACAGGAGGCCAGCTGCAGCACCTCACTTTTGTGTCTCAATTCCTCAGCCGTTTAAACAGGGAATCCTTCTTCCAAACTACTCTTAATAACTCGGGAACCGTAAGGCGTATCGACGTGATCCATGTATCGTTTTTATTGGAACGGATACGGGAACAGTCTTAAACCACTCAATTTTTTGAAAATATAATATAAAAGCTATAAATTGATGTCAAACATGAGTATATTTTGGTAAAACCAGAAATCTGACTTGACTTGGTTCCGAACGCGGTTATGTTATTCGGGAAGTATAAGGGCTATCGAAATAAGGATTTCACTTTGAGTATCAGGAGGCTTTGGTGATTAATACTTCTTTGTGTCATGTGTGTACCTTAATCTGTGTCCGCACAGCGATTTTGTAAAAATGGGCATAATTTTGAGATGCTGAAATTCGAGCAGGATCCACTCAGGGGTGGTTTTTCATGGCTTTGGGGCCATTTGTGGTCAATGTGTAAATGTCACTTCAATGAGGGTTACATTTCCTGAATCCCAACAATATTTCCTGCGTTTTAATATATATTTTAGTGATGTAATTTTGTGTTTTTGTTGAAAATTGTAATGAACTGTTAATATAATTTGTTGTGAAATTTCAAGAAAGGGCAAAAACGCCAGTTTTGCTAGTGTGGACAACGTCCTGTGCCAGTGAAGAATTCCGTCATATGAAATACATTATAAATTTGAAAACCTGAAAATTTTTAAATGATTTTTAAATCGCGATTTTATGAAAACCGTAAGAGATAGCAAACAGCTGAATCATACGAAGATAGTTTAAAGCCTTGTGACCCGTTTAAAGTTTGAATGGCGATTCTAGCTTAAATTTTGTGGAAGTAGTTAGCTGTGGAAAAGCGCAAAATGTTTCCGGAATTTTCATGAATTTCCATTCATTTCAATGTAAGCGAAAATCGCATAAAAAGCTGAATATTTTAAAAAGTATGAAAAGCAGAAATACCAAAAGTCATAGCCGGAAAGACCCGAAAAAGCTGAACGCGTGAATATTTGAATTGCTGAAATCGCATGAAAATTGCAGAAGTAGTTGAATTTCAAAAAACGTACGGAAACGAGGAGAATAATAATAATAACTAGAAAAATTTGCATTTTCTGCGAAAATGCAGTGTGAATGCTGTAAGCTGATTTTTTTTGCTGAAAATTGCTGAAGAATTTGAAGAAAACTGCAGAATATTTGCTGAATTGTAAAAAGCTGAATAACTGAAAAATGTTTCAAAATTGTCCTACGTAGAAAAACTATTAGATAAAATCTAAAAGTTGTCAAATTTTTATAACAAGCTCAAAATAGTATGTTGTGTAACTTTAAAAAGTAAAAATCAGCATAAAAAGGTGAGAGCCATGCAGTTATACTTAACTGCAAAACTATTGAAAAGCTAAAAGACCAGCTTTAGCTAAATTAAGCTAAAATACCAATGTTAGCTAAATTAAGCTAAACTACCAATGTTAGCTAAAATGCAACCTTTAACATGTTGCTGAAATGTAGTAAGCAAAGTTTGCTGAAAGAGAAAATCTCTGCAAATGCTTATTCAGAGAAAAGTTGGTAAATTGTACTACAGCTAGAATTAGGAAAGATTGTGGTATTAGCTGAAATGCAAGTTGTAACCCGTTTGAAACTGATGATGTTAGCTAAAATGCCTAATCTTGCTTATTTGCATGGTTGGCCATCAGGGAGTGGGTTCCTCAGGCTTGTACACACTGGTAACACCTATATGAGTTAGATCTGATCTTTGCTAAAATTATCTAAAAAAAAAAAAAAAACTCTTAGGCTTAAATACTAGTTTGAATATAATGGATGTCATATAAAGTTGTATAATAATACCATACTCCATGTAACAATGCACCCAATAGCCTAAACAAAAAGTCTGCTATAACTACCCTTTAAAAGTAAACACTGTTTCCCATTCATGGTAGCAGGCTACTTAATTGTAGACACTGCTTCCCTAGGTCACTGTGACAGGAGTGAGGCTAAAGGACACAGCAACACTGGGCCCTCTTAATCCCAGCAAGTAATGTGGGTGAAGTTTACAGCCCAAAGACAATGAATGAGATGGAAGAATCTGGGATTTGAACCAGCAACCCATTGATTCGTGGATTCCTACTACCTAGGTCACAGCCACACTATGTAGTGTCCATCGCGCATTGTAATTATATTGTCCACCACAAGAGGTGACTCCAACTGAAGCAAAAGATGGACCTTACCCTATACACAGCCAATCAGAGGACAGGCTGGCCCTGCAGGAGAGAAGCTGATACAGGAGGCCAGCTGCAGCGACCTGCACTTTTTGGTGTCTCCAATTCCCTCAGCCGTTTTTAAAACAGGGAATTCTTCTCCAAACACTCTTAATAACTCGGGAACGCGTAAGGGAGCGTACATCGACGTGATATCACAATGTATCGTTTTTATTGGAACGGATACGGGAACAGTCTTAAACCACTCAATTTTTTGAAAATATAATATACAAGCTATAAATTGATGTCAAACATGAGTATATTTTGGTAAAACCAGAAATCTGACTTGACTTGGTTCCGAACGATGTTATGTTATTCGGGAAGTATAAGGGCTATCGAAATAAGGATTTCACTTTGAGTATCAGGAGGCTTTGGTGATTAATACTTCTTTGTGTCATGTGTGTACCTTAATCTGTGTCCGCACAGCGATTTTGTAAAAATGGGCATAATTTTGAGATGCTGAAATTCGAGCAGGATCCACTCAGGGGTGGTTTTTCATCGCTTTGGGGCCATTTGTGGTAAATGTGTAAATGTCACTTCAATGAGGGTTACATTTCCTGAATCCCAACAATATTTCCTGCGTTTTAATATATAATATGTGTAGATTGTGTGAAATTTGTATGAACAGGAGTAATTTGTTTGTGAAAGTTCAGAAAAGGGCCAAAAACGGCAGTTGCTAGAGTGGACACTCTGCCAGTTGAAGAATTCCGTCATTGAAATACATTATAAATTTGAAAACCTGAAAATTTTTAAATGATTTTTAAATCGCGATTTTATGAAAACCGTAAGAGATATCAAAAAGCTGAATCATACGAACATAGTTTAAAGCCTTGTGACCCGTTTAAAGTTTGAATGGCGATTCTAGCTTAAATTTTGTGGAAGTAGTTAGCTGTGGAAAAGCGCAAAATGTTTCCGGAATTTTCATGAATTTCCATTCATTTCAATGTAAGCGAAAATCGCATAAAAAGCTGAATATTTTAAAAAGTATGAAAAGCAGAAATACCAAAAGTCATAGCCGGAAAGACCCGAAAAAGCTGAACGCGTGAATATTTGAATTGCTGAAATCGCATGAAAATTGCAGAAGTAGTTGAATTTCAAAAAACGTACGGAAACGAGGAGAATAATAATAATAAAGAATAAAGAGAAACAGGATCACAATAGTGTGAATGCCTACAGCATTCACACAATAATAATAAAGAATAAAGAGAAACAGGATCACAATAGTGTGAATGCCTACAGCATTCACACAAATAGCGATCTGTCAGATTGCATTTTGCAGCAGAGTTAATAACCACACACATTGGCACCGCATCGCAGCGTCATTTTTTAAAGCTAATTCCCTGATATCTGACAAGATAAGTACATGTAAAAAAAATGTCTAATTTCCGGTTTCCCTTCCGATCCCGTGGATTATTTCCTGTCCTGTCCAAGTTACCAACAGTGAAATCGACTCCTGTCCCGCGGGAATCCTGCAGGAATCAAGTGACCCATGGGAATCCCGAAAAATTGTCACCCTCTAGTCTACACGACACAACAGGCAGGGAAAGTTTACATGTTGCTAAAAAAGTTTGGCTTGTTTGATAAAATACAGTCTGAATGCAACCTTCACTAGTTAAAAGAAGCAGTCTACCAGACTATCAGATGTGAAAATGACCTTATTTAATTATGCAAATGCTTTCTGTGTGGTTTGTTTACTGTCAACATATAAACAGCGGTGTTGGAAAATAGATAGCACAGCATCAACTGTAAAAAATGCATGGTTACTGTGGTTTCATTCTAGATACCAACCTATACAAAGAAAAAAAAAAGAATCATTAAATGCAGCCTGCCCTCCATAGTGGAACATATGACTTCAGAATTTGTTGAAGTAACCTGGTAAGAGTCACACAGGTCTATTAGATGTTCCCTTTAAAAACCTCAGTGTTGCGTGGTGTAGACAGGCAAAATAGCTATAGTCATATTAGAGTTTTTCCCAAGTTTTCAACAATCATAATCCTTTTCTGTATCTCTACTTGACCAGCTTTCATGTGACAATAACAGTTTCAGTTCTCATTAATAGAGAAAAATAGCTGAACCAGCATGTCTTAAAGCAAGTAAAAGTATCTGGCAATTTTTCAAAAGAGTTGGTAAATATCATGACATTTTGGTTCTAAAAAGCCACCAGACCTTTTATTATACCAATATCTTACTTTTACAGCCAAGTATTAAAATAAATTTGCATTAAAATGACAAGTTTGTCATAAAAAGAAAAGACATCCCTTTTAATTTCTAGGGATTTAC
This sequence comes from Apricaphanius iberus, assembly GCA_028564705.1. Taxonomy (NCBI): domain Eukaryota; kingdom Metazoa; phylum Chordata; class Actinopteri; order Cyprinodontiformes; family Aphaniidae; genus Apricaphanius; species Apricaphanius iberus. The sequence continues at coordinate 124,147 of JAPXFQ010000846.1, read as the reverse complement.
AGATTTTGTAACTGTAGTATATTGCCAAAAATATTGGGTTACTTGTCTTTATATATATGAACCTTACTCACATTTTATTCTCAATCCAGATGGTTGAATAAAATGTCCTTTCCACAAGAAATTGTGCCTATTAAAATATTTAATTTGTAAGTCAGATTTGACACTGGACAAGTACGCCTAACTAACAGTCCCTGCTCTTACTCATTTCAAAAGTGTTTTGTGAGAATGTGGTATGGTCAGTAGAGTTCTCCCACACCAAACTTACTCATCTATGCTTTTATAGACTTTGCTTCATACACCGCAAGGAACTTTTCTCTTAATGCTGGAAGCCCGAAATTGTCCCAAAATGTCTTTTATGCTGACACATTGAGAGTTCCTTTGATTGGAGCTAAGGGGCTAAAGCCACCTCATTAACAACAACCCCACACCATAATCCCCACGTCCCCAAACTTTACATTTGACATAATGTAGTTAGGCACTAGAAAGAGCTTAGCCATGTAAGGCATGCTCTGTGGTTCAGCTCACCCCAAATCATCTTGATTGGGTTCAGGTCCGGTGACTTTGGAGGCCAGGTTATTTCACACTTTTTGGAAAAGTACTACATAATTCCATATGTGTTCATTCATAGTTTTGATGCCTTCAGGATCTGCCAATGCAGAAGCACGTTAAAGTCGGTGCTGCAGATAAAACCAAAGTGATTTGTAATGTGTGCAAAAGTCAAATCAGCAAAGGCAGAGATATCAAACATGTGGTATGCATAATCACATGCACTTAATACATCCTGTCCTGGTACCGTCTGCCAGTCCCCACAGCAGCAGCATACCCCCACCAGTACAGATTCATTATCACAACCATGTTTTGCCAAAAACCTCCATAAACACCAAGTCTAACCATGGATGAGGAAATGGCTGTTATGTTATTTTTTCTTTTCAGTGGTGTTCCGTGTTGCAAGTTTTACATTTACTTTCATTTTAAATTACTCTATGTCATTGTCAATGTAACAAGTACATGCAACATAACAAAACCGTACACATTTTGTGAAAAACAGCAACATTTGCTTTGGATATGAGTTTTGAGATGTAACACAACTTTAATGTTAGAATATAAAGATATTTAGAAGTGATCCAAAAACAATAGGAGTTCCCTTAGCTCTAACAGCAATAACATTATAATGAATACAACCTGATATAAATCTTGAAAACTGAAAAGGAAAGGCATTAATTTCCAAAACATTGTTTTCTTCCATTTCAAAGGAATATATTATAAGGGGAGGAAGAAGGGAGGAAATTTGAATAACGCATACACATATTACCACATTTTTAAAAAACTAATCACAAATAGTAAAGGGTTAAATTAAATACATATACATTTATATAATTTTACACAATTCACAGGAATACTGCCAGTACATATTTAACATTTTAGATCATTTAAAACTTTACAAATATACAAACAAAACCCGAGTGAACATATAATAGGAATGACTCAGTCCTTTTTTTGTTGTGGTTACAATTTCATCTTAGGATTTATGGAAACAATCATTGACAATATTACATATCTATAATTACTGTAGTGGATAATTAAATATAAGGTAAATTAGAAGTGTAAAGTATAAAAACTGGATTTTTTCAATTATTTTGAATTTTACTCAAATACAAATAGAAGTTATCCCCCCCCCAACAAATACAGATATAAATACTGACTGCTTTGCACACCCCTAAAATATTACATAAAGACAGCTTCTACCTTTGCCTATGGGTTTTCTTTGATCTATATAAACTGCTTTTATCAGATAATTTTTTTCTCAGTTTAATACTATGTGTGACAGTGCAGTGCATTTGCGATGGAAAAAATTTCCATGCCACAAATATTATGCTCTTAATTGGCCTTATTAGATGCTGATTGCAAAAACAACACTTGAAAGATTCACAACTTTTGTTAAATTCAACAGGACAAGAACAATCACTGCAGTCTGAACATCAGCCTTGGCTGACCTTGTAAAACACATCAAGGGTGATTCCTTCGAAGTCTTGAAAGGGCCTATATCATGGGAAATCATGTTTTAGGAGTTTTCAACCATCTGGTAATGTACTTTTCTCATAAAACCCCCACCAGAGTGGTTTTTGGCTTAATTCATGCATGTTTGAGTAATCCTCCTGACTTCTGCTCTCTGAGCAGCTGCCCCTCCCTCTCCTAGAAATCGACTGAGTGTTCAACTAGTGACATCACAGCTAACACCTGCTTCAGTTTTTGGCATCTTAAAACACGTTTTTGTTGGATTCTTTTACTTTCTCTGCGAAAACGCCTGTTTGGCAGCATGGAAGATGGCTGATGGACAGAGAAGTAAGTGGCTACATGCTAATGTGTGTTAGCCATTTATCAAGCAGCTTATGTGATCTTATAACAGCATTGTGTGGTTAATTAATTGATCTGCAGCTTCTCAGAATGTTTAATAAACAGATGCAAACTACTCCCATGGCTTTTTTATATACTGGGCTGGAAAGAAAGGCTTACTGGACTCAGCTTGTTGTTTTTGGCTCTGTCTAAAGCCTGGAGATTTATCAACTGAAATAGGCTTTATTGACTCTGTTTTTTACAAATAAATAAATAAATAAATAATTAAAAACAAAAAAACATGCGTCTGAGCCCTTAATATAACGGAGTTTCATTGTGGTATTTTGTGCTTTACAAATTCACTGTCAGAATACTGTTTGAGATCTACTGTTTGAGATCAGTCTGAACTGCTCCTGGCTCTGCACCGGAGCAGAGAGGAGGGGAGCGGAGCGGGGGTACAGGAGGTAGGTTTACAGAGAAACGAGTCGTTTTACTTCGTGGTCCAGCATTAACTACATGATACAAGTTACATTTTAGGACAAATTAATACTGTATACCACCAACAGTAACATTTTATCATATACATATGTCTATCCCAGAAGTTGAAAGCTGTAAAATAGCATGATATAGTCCCTTTAAAGCTTTCACTGTAATTTGTGATATTTATTTCCATTTATTGTTGACCCATTCATCTGTGGTCCCTATCTTAGGCGATCACTGGGCTAGAGCTAGGGTATACCATCAACTGGTCGCAGGACCATTGCAGGATAACATGGAGACACACAGAACAAACAATCATACATTCACACAATTTAGTGAAACAAATTAATCTAACAGAACTGTTTTTGGACTGTGGGAGGAAGTCAGAGTAACCAGAAGGAACCCACGGAAACTCCATGCAGAAAGATCCCAGGTTGGGATTTGAGCCCAGGACCTTCTTGCAGCAAGGCTACAGTGCTACCAACTGAATTACTAAGCAGCCCTTTATTTTTGACGATAAATTGAAATGGCAAATTAGTTATACCACAAAAAATTTTGTATCATAAATCTGTGCATTTTACTTTTTCCCTTATTAGGTTTACCTGCATGCAAAGTTGTGGTGTTTTTGTTTTTTTACCCAGGTTTTCATTTTAAACCTAGATGTTGAAGATGAAGAAATGCATGCACAAACAATGGCATTTTCTGTGGAAAATAGACTTTTTCTGTTGTATATGCTCTGTGGATTAGGTGTTCAAACTGGCTGTTTAAAAAGCACTTTTGGGGTATTCCAAAAATGTAATCATTATTTATTCATACCTCATTTGACTGTAAATTAGAAATTGACTGTTGATAAGGAATATGTTTAATTCATTTTTAAAAATGTCATTTATCAGTTTCAGTTACCAGGTTTTTATTGTACTGTATTTTTATGAAGACTTGTTTTTGTTGAATTACAGTAATAAATTACATTGTTCAAGATTTGCTTAATATGAGTGGGGGATAAAAGTAAATTTTAAATAATTGATAACCTTGCTTTACACAGGTTATCATAACTCTATATATTTAATTACATTTAAGTTAAAAAAGTAGTGTTCTAAATGTTCAAGGCAACTGGCTTCCTTGAATCATCTGCGTTGAACTTCAGGTTTTAGTGTAGTAGCCTGCTTCAATAGACAGACTGTGCAATCTGCCTTAAGATAGCATCAGTATTTAAAATGAAAAACAAAACAAAAAACATGGAGAGTTCATTTTGTATTTGTAAACAGTGTCATCTGATATGGAAAAACGAAATGATTGAGAGGCGCAGGAGCTTCTGGCCTTTGAAGCTGATCAGCCATCTTTTGAAGCGGCTGGGAAAAAAGATTTGAGGAGCAGGGGTTCAATTGGGATAAAAAAAAAAAGTAATGTCCAATCTATTTTGTCTGTTTACTACAGACTCTCCCATCTCACGTTTTATACCCAGCCCTGCCTGTTGACAGCTGGACATCATCCTCATAGTCCCCTTTATCGGGCAATCTTTTGTGAAAAACACCTGGCACAGGCCATACATTTCTTTTTTTTACTGCGGATCCTCCTGTGCTGCCCCTCCTGTGCCACCCATGAAAATCTGTGAATACTGGAGACGACAGTGTGAGATTCTCTGCATACACGTCTTGAAGACAACCAAAAAAAAAAAACATTTAAATTAAGTGCATAAGAACTGCTACATCGAGGAATGTATAAAGCCTTATGGCTTCTCTAGACATTTGATCAACATCATGTTGACTGTGTGAAAATATAATAAATAAAACCAGAATAACACTGGTCACAATTTATGATGGCCATCAGAAAATGTGACCTCGATGTAAATACAATTAAATGCTCAATTTTAGCACAAATGTTTTTTAATAGTTCTGTCTACTCCTTTATACATTCTGAACTTATTTAGAATAATATGTGACCCTCAAATAGCCAGAATCAATTGCAAACCAAATCAGATTGCAATTTATGATGGCTTTTAGAAAATCTGCCCAGTCTGATTCCGACTATTTCAAGGTTACATGTTATTCTAAAAAACTCAGATTTTAGTAAGGAGGTGATACAGCTACTATAAACGATATTCAACGCCTACCTTCCATTAAAGCACGTGAGATTAATTATTAAGTGTTTAAAGATTTAATAAACTGCTGCGTCGGGATTACACATTCAGACAACAGCACACAGACATTCAGTGCAACAGTTTGTCAAATACGGTTCAGCTTTAAATCCAAAAGAGACATTACAAATTGGTGCAGAAAAATACACACTGTTGTCGGCTGTAGCCACAGATTCTATTGGACACAGACTTTGGTGTAACACTGACGCTGATGACGACATTGTCTTTCGAAACAGGCTTGTACGCACAGCAGAAAGTTGGTGACTTCCCTAACAACGTAGTATACTTTGGTACTTACTCTGTTGTTCCTACTTGATAGTACCACAAAGAGTTGCCAATGGAATATTTAGTAGCAAAAGCTTCATGACTAAACTTCAATGGTACAATAGTGGAATTCACTGTGTGTGACCCATTCACTTACATACCTTTGTAGAAGCAGTCTGCATGCAAAGGTGCCTGATTTTATTCACCTGAGGAAATGGAAAATATAACTGTTTTAGAACTGTTTCTTAACTAGATTATGTAGAATAACCCCCCACACAAATGCACTATAATTACATCAATGCACTCCATTACCACTCATTTCTTTTATGTATTTTTCAAACAATATTAGACAGTCTCCTTACTTTGCCAACCCTTTCTTTAAAGGGTTTAAAGTTTTGCTTTTCTCATTTCGACAGGGCCCTATATCTCCATGTGAAAATGGGAGAGAAATAAACAGCAGCATGCTGCCTCTGTCAGCCTGTCAGATTTGAAGTTTATTAAGAACATCAAACCAGGACTGTCCCCCTAAGGGAACATTTTGCTATCCAAAGCTCTGCCTGCTTTTGCATCCACCAGCATCAAACTGTCACAAACAGTTCATTTAATTTCCAAAGTAGTGCACAGAGGGGAAGAGAGGGAGAAGAAAACAGAAAACAAGTGTCATTTTCTACCATGTGTGAGTACACCATTTGCATTTAAATCAAAGATATAGGATGAAAGGTTTACGTTTTTTGCTTTTGGGTAGAGATTAACACAGGGTTGTTAAAAGCAAAAGCTTCACAGTTTATTGTGCTGCATAAAGTTGCCAAAACATGAATTTTAGTTTCCGAAAAAATTAATTCAGTTCATGTCCAAAGAGAAACGATTAGGCTGTGAATGCTGGATTGTGAAAAACAAACTTGACTGGTTTTCCAAAGCTTGCAAATGTAAATAGATGAAAACTTTAATTGTAAATGTAAATGTATTGCGTGCATCTTGCTGTGGGTTTAACAGGCGCAATGCGCTCTGTGCCGTGTTGATAGATCAGCCAGAGCCTGTTTTTGTGATGCTGTGCGGTTTGCACGGGTTTTAACAAGTGCAAACCGTTGATAAATCGGGCCCTTATCCATCCATCCATCCATCATCTTCCGCTTATCCGGGGTCGGGTCGAGGGGGCAGTAGCCTAAGCAAAGAGGCCCAGACTTCCCTCTCCCCGGCTACTTGGGCCAGCTCCTCACCAGGGAGGTGTCCAGGAGGCATCCTGACCAGATGCCCGAGCCACCTCAACTGGCTCCTCTCGATGTGGAGGAGCAGCGGCTCTACTCTGAGCCCCCTCCGGATGACCGAGCTTCTCACCCTATCTCTAAGGGAGTCTAAGGGAGAGCCCAGCCACCCTACGGAGGAAACTCATTTCAGCCGCCTGTATCCGCGATCTCGTTCTTTCGGTCACCACCCAGCGTTCGTGACCATAGATGAGGGTAGGAACGTAGATCGACCGGTAAATTGAGAGCTTTGCCTTTCGGCTCAGCTCTCTCTTCACCACGACAGACCGGTACAGCGCGCGCATAACTACAGACGCCTTACCAATCCGTCCATCGATCTCCCGCTCCATTTTTCCCTCATTCGTGAACAAGACCCCCAGATACCTAAACTCCCCCACTTGAGGAAGGACCTCATCCCCGACCCAGAGAAGGCACTCTACCCTTTTCCGGCTCAAGACCATGGTCTCGGATTTGGAGGTGCTGATCCTCATACCAGCCGCTTCACACTCGGCTGCGAACCGCTCCAACGAGAGCTGTAGATCACGTTCAGATGAAGCCAACAAGACCACATCATCTGCGAAAAGCAGAGACCCGATCCTGAGGTCACCAAAACGGATCGCCTCAACACCTTGGCTGCGCCTAGAAATCCTGTCAATAAACATTATGAACAGGACCGGTGACAAAGGGCAACCTTGGCGGAGTCCAGCTCTCACCGGAAATGAGTCCGACTTACTGCCGGCAATGCGAACCAGACTCTGACACCGTTCATATAGGGACCTAACAGCCCGTATCAAAGGGTCTGGTACCCCATACTCCCGGAGTACCCCCCACAGGACACCCCAAGGGACACGTTCGAATGCCTTATCCAAGTCCACAAAGCACATGTAGACCGGTTGGGCGAACTCTCACGCACCCTCCAGGACCCTGCCGAGGGTGTAGAGCTGGTCCAGTGTTCCACGGCCAGGACGAAAACCGCATTGTTCCTCCTGAATCCGAGGTTCGACTATCCGTCGGACCCTCCTCTCCAGAACCCCCGAATAGACCTTACCAGGGAGGCTCAGAAGTGTGATCCCCCTATAGTTGGAACACACTCTGTGGTCCCCCTTTTTAAAGAGGGGGACCACCACCCCGGTCTGCCAATCCAAGGGAACTGCCCCCGATGTCCACGCACTATTGCAGAGCCGCATCAACCAACACAGCCCTACAACATCCAGAGCCTAGAGGAACTCCGGCCGAATCTCATCCACCCCCTGTGCCTTGCCACCAAGGAGCTTTTTAACAACCTCAGTGACTTCAGCACCAGAGATTGGAGAGCCCGTACCAGAGTCCTCAGAATCTGCTTCCAAACAGGAAGGCGTGTCGGTGGGATTGAGGAGGTCTTCGAAGTATTCCATCCACCGACCCAAAACGTACCGCAGCTCACCGCCCCCACTGTAAACAGTGTTGGTGGCAGACCGCTTCCCCCCCCTGAGATGCCGGATGGTGGACCAGAATCGCTTCGAAGCCATACGGAAGTCGTTCTCCATGGTCTCTCCAAACTCCTCCCACGCCCGAGTTTTTGCCTCAGCGACCATCCAAGTACCTATCAGCTGCTTCCGGAGTCCCACAGGCTAAAAAGACCCGATAGGACTCCTTCTTCAGCTTGACAGCATCCCTCACCGCTGGTGTCCACCATCGGGTTTGAGGGTTGCCGCCGCGACAGGCACCGGCTACCTTACGGCCACAACTACGGTCAGCCGCTTCGACAATGGAGGCACGGAACATGGCTCATTCAGACTCAATGTCCCCCACCTCCCCCGGGACGGGTTTGAAGTTCTGCCGGAGGTGAGAGTTGAAACCCCTTCTGACAGGAGACTCCGCCAGACGTTCCCAGCAGACCCTCACAACACGTTTGGGCCTACCAGGTCTGTCCGGCGTCCTCCCCCACCACCGGAGCCGACTCACCACCAGGTAGTGGTCGGTGGATAGCTCCGCCCCTCTCTTCACCCGAGTGTCCAAAACATGCGGCCGCAGGTCCGATGAAACGACATACGGCCTAGGGTGTCCTGGTGCCAAGTGCACACATGAACACCCTTATGCTTGTACATGGTGTTTGTTATGGACAATCCATGACGAGCACAGAAGTCCAACAACAAAACACCGCTCGGGTTCAGATCAGGGGGGGCCATACCGCCCAACCACGCCTCTCCAGGTCTCACTGTCACTGCCCATGTGAGCGTTGAAATCCCCCAGCAGAATGAGGGGGTCCCCAGAAGGAGCACTCTCCATCACCCCCTCCAAGGACTCCAAGAAGGCTGGGTAATCTGCACTACCGTTTGGTGCATAAGCACAAACAATAGCCAGAACCCGTCCCCCCACCCGCAGGCGGAGGGAGGCTACCCTCTCATTCACCGGGGTAAACCCCAACGTATAGGGGCCGAGATGGGGGGCAACAAGTATGCCCACCCCAGCTCGGCGCCTCTCACCGGGGGCAACGCCAGAGTGGAAGAGAGTCCAACCCCTCTCGAGGAGACGGGTTCCAGAGCCAGAGCCATGCGTCGAGGCAAGCCCGACGATGTCCAGTCGGAACCTTTCAACCTCGCACACCAGCTCCGGCTCGTTCCCCACCAGAGAAGTGACGTTCCACGTGCCAAGAGCCAGCTTCTGCAGTCGAGGATCGGACCGCCGAGGTCCCCGCCTTCGGCCACCGCCCATCTTGCATTGCACCCGACCCCTATGGCCCCTCCCACAGGTGGTGAGCTCATGGGAAGGGGGGCCCATGTTTCCTTTTCGGGCTAAGCCCGGCCGGGCCCCATAGGTAAAGGCCCGGCCACCAGGCGCTCGCCAACGTGCCCCACCTCCAGGCCTGGCTCCAGAGTGGGGCCCCGGTGACCCGCGTCCGGGCGAGGGAACACTTGGTCCAACGCTGTCATTCATCATAGGGGTTTTCGGGCCCTTAGTCTTGTGAATATGAGGAAGTTTGGCCTTACTTTACCAAAGTTACATGGGGGAACGGAATATTTCAGCTGCCTAAAATATACCGTTTCCCCTCATAACATGGGAACAAAATAACTCATAGGTCTATCATTTATAGTATTTAGTCATTCAGCTGCCTGAAATATTTGGGAAAAAGACTGTTCATTTTTATTAATTTATTTACTGGAAGATTAATAAAGTAACAACTTTAACTTGAATTGTCGTGACTCATATTTTTTGGGGCTACTTTATATAACAGTCTCGTATTAAATATGTTTATACAGTCTTTGGTTGGTGTTCAGAAAGTAAAAGTCTGTTTTAATTAGCTTGCATGATGGTAAAGGTATGTTTGTCAGTATTGTTTATGGGGCTAAGCTTTTAAGTCGTAAAACTTTTGGCTAAAGTTTATGGCATGTTGTAAAAGCAGGATGTTTAGATAAGAAACTGGGAGAAAAGTTTTAGAGAAGCAGATAGCCATTTAACCATAAATCTTTATAATGAACCTTTGACCCAGAACAGAGACGACCCATCTTCTGACTCCAGGATTCTCTGACAGCAAATCATGGCTCAGACACTGTTTGGAAATGATCGGATTGGAGTAAGATTTCGAGGAGAAGGAACGCCTACAACCCTGGCAGAATACCAAGTCTATAAAAGTTTTGACATAAAAATCATTCAAGGTTCAGATTTCTTTAAATCTGGACCACAGAGGAAATTACGGGGGCAAGTTCCTCTGTAAAACTGCAATTTGTTAATCTGTTCAAAATAAATGTTAAGAACTGGAAATTGGTTCCTTGTCTCTGTTTTGAACATGCACAGAATTATTTGATAACTTTTAATTCTACACTACCTATTGTCATTTTATCAAGAAATAGATCAGAAGTGGTGTGAAGACTGTCAGATCCGCCTTTCTGGCAGCAGTGCGTGCTCCTGACCTAAAACCTGTACTTCCGGTGTTGTAACAAATTAAAATAATTCCCGGATATTGCAGTTTGTTAAATATTACATTTTTATTTTTGGCTTTCAAAAGCTGAAAAACCAAAAACGATGCAGTTTATTGATTTTTTGGATTTTTTTTTGAAACGGAAAAACTAAAGAACGAACCATACACAGATTCAGCATGGATATATCTAAAACTGTTTCAAGAAAAAAAAAAGTTAATCAAGGAAAATACAGAAAAAAGCAAGTTAGAGAATTATTTTAAATATTATTTTTTTATTCACGTTTCTACACAGACAGTCCAGAGATTTAACTTCTAGAGACAATAAATGGGTAATAGTCATCCTTTGCTTTCCTTTGTTTACATAGGTCAGTTCCAACATTTTGTTCTTCCAAAGTTTTTTGCCATGTTATAATGTTGTTAAGAAAACTCCTGTTCTGGAGTTTTTCTGTTCTGGCTTTAGGTTGCCCTTTTGAAATGTTCTAGATTCACTTCTGTTTGGGAAAAAACAACAACAAGAAAGTGAGTTTTAAAGAATATATGCAGTACATTATGTTGACTGTGGAAGGAGTTCAAAAGGTTTTCTTTTAAAGAGAATAAAAAGATGACAGATGGTCAGTGAGATTATTTTGTTAGCTAGCTTTGTAAATCTTTTTAAGATTTGCAATCAGAACATTGGCCTTTAATTAGATTACAAGTTTTTTCTAAAATACTTTTCATTAGTTTTGTGGTGAGTGTGTAGATGTATAATTGCTATAGGATTAGGTTACAGTTCTGCTTCTGTGCTGAGGTCTATAGATTATTTGAACAACACACCATTAACCTGGAATAAATCTGCAGCAAGTAACTGAGTGAATTTTGAAGGGACATTTCCACAGCCAACACCAATAGCATCATATTATCCTACACTTTCTCCAACTGAGTGCCCCTGGGTAGAAAAATTTAAAGACACTCTCCGTTCTACCCACCCAGACCAGATATGCAATTTATCTGCTGGAAAACATGCAGGAGGGCTAAAGACGGAAAACCCTCCTATCTGGTTTCATGACATGAACCACTGCTCAGTATGCTTATTTCACCCTCCAGCAGACAGCAGTCTGTATAGGACCCTTGGTAGAAGACCTGAGGCAGAGTCCTTCAACCTATGCCCCTCTTGTGGCTCAGAGGGGAGCATTAGACTGACAGGGCCAGTAGGATGGGGAGTTATGATGCATCTGGCTTGTTTCTATAAGAGCGTGATTCTGTGACTGTTAATATCCATCTAAACCTCTCTGGTAAAGCAGAATTTAACAAAGCTTTGGGCACCACAGATACATTGCTCAACAAGCAAGCCTTATGTCAGCTCTAAGAGAGGATGTGCTACAGTGAGATACTAAAGTATAGCAGAAAAAAGGATTATTCTTGCTCCAGAATTAAGCAATTCATTACCACCATTCTTTTTATAACTACAGACTAATTACATTAGCCATGATGGCTGAATCATAAGTCTGTCGGGCTGCTTTTATAGTCAAATAAATTAACTCAACAGGAAGGATTTGAGCCGTTCTTAAATTGGTTCTGGGAACCTATAAGGCAAATGTATAAGCATAAGTTATTCTATGGCTGGAGGTCAAAGATCTGACTTGTTCTACTTTGAAACAGTGGTTAATATTTGACAGGCCCATTTCTACCTTATTTTATCAAATGTTAATTCAGACAGTTTTTCTTCTGTTTCTTTGGCAGATGTTAAGCTATTTTCAGTTATACTCTTGACCTTGAACATACAGTGCTTTGCTAAAATGTATAACTTTATACAGCAACACTATATTCTTTGCCAAAGCTGAAAAAAATTAGGCCCTGAACTTCTTCACACCTTATAACACTGCAACCTCAAATTTCTATGTATTTAATTGATTTAGGGGGACCAGAGTCCCTGCAGATATCCCCTTTTTACGTGTTATCTACGATGATTTCATAGATTGGTTCAAATGTCAGGGTTTTCATAGTTTATTAGGGGAAAGGGGGCCTATAAGCATGCTTAAAGTGACTGGTGCATGCAATGCCAAGCCTTGTCTCTCATCTGACGTCCTTGCTGAGCTGCTGTCTAAAGGATGGTTCTGTTCCATTCATAGAAAGAATGATGTGGTGCACCGCGTTGCCCTGCAAGCGCAGCACCAATGGCACTGCAGTTGATACAAGATATCAAAGCACAAGTGTAGCTTAAAAGATGAACACATCTGGCCACTCTGCTCATTTGTCCGGAAACAGAACAGCAACAAGGCCACCTGGGGTTCAATAAATCACAACTATCGGATCCCGCATTTGGTCCGTAAGTCTTTTCTTACGAAAGTGTTAAACTGTGGAACTCACTACCAACTGAAGTGAAAATCATACCTGAATTTACAATGTTCACCATTACGGTAAAATCTTGGCTGAAAGACAATTGAAAGTGTAACCATATTTAATTAGTACTAATTTTATGTATGAATGAGTGAATCTTTCATAGAAGTAGATAGTGTGTGTAAGTGTATTTTATTTGACACTTTTTATGTCCTTTTTTATGTTGTTTAGAAGCCCAACATAGACAAGAGTTGAAAATTAGCATTACCTATATACTATAAAGCATCACATGAGTTGCGACTTGTTCTGCACTATGTCAGATTGCAATGTCCCTGTTTAATAAACAAATAAAATAAAATAAAATAAATACGTGTTTCTGTGTGTGACAAAAGTGGCAAAGATCCAATAGGTTCACAAACTATAATAATTCTGTGCAGAATGAGAGTTCATCTAGGCTAAAACTTGACTGAGGAGGATGAAGATGAAAACTACAAGCCGAAGTTCACACTTTTTATTGTCCTTTTAAGACTGCTGCTTTTTATCTTTTTACATTAAAAGTAAAATAATTTTTTTTAGAATATTATTTGAGATTTGTGTTTCATTTTTGTCCATTATGACTGAAAAAGCGAACTATTATTTTTTATGGCAAATGTAATTCGGAAAAGTAATTGATTCTGTTATTAACTGATTTTAAAATATTTTAGTCAGTCATTTTTTTCCTAAAAGCCTCTTTGAAGTGTGTTATTTAACTGTTCATCCACTGTACACGAAGAATGCACACTTTAAATACATTAAAATCAAAACTCTTGACCCAGTTGTAAAGGTGTTTCAGGACTGAGCCAAGCATACTCTTTTTTTTGGAAATTAAATTATGGTCACACTATTTTATTCGGATTTCATATGACAGACCAACACAAACTATTAAATTATTGTGAAGTGAAAGCGAACCAATACATTGTTTTAAACAATTTTACAAGTAAAAATTGTGACTGTGTACATTCAGGTTCCTCTAGGCAGATGCCCCTACTTAAAAGAAGTGGCCTTCTTAGAAAATAGTATCCAACTGTCTGTAATTTTATCTATATTTAATAAAAATCCTCAGATGTTTGTTAGAGAAATAAATGTAAAGACATAAAGACAGAAGAGTACGGCTGACAAAATGATGATGAAGTTTCAGATATGTTTAAAGCAGGGTTCAGATCTCAATCCAATTATGACTCTGCGGCAAGACTTACAAAATACTGTTCTATACATATTAGTAGGCTTAACATTATAAACTACCCACTGAACCCGTTTTTTGGGGTTGCATCCTAACACACTGGGTTAATCAAAAACATGGGACCATTCTATTAGACCAGCTCAGGGCTTGAATAACAGAACATTCTGAATCGGATTCATGTAACCAACTGGTTTTACAACGCACATTAAGAAACAGTAGAAAGTGTCACTGAAAACCTTTTGCTTGTGCTTTTCCAGTCTAAATACTGACATTGTTCTAAAGAAATACATATAGTAGTTCAACTTCTTTATTTTCCTTTGGTTTAGTCTGGGTAATTTATAAACAAACAATTTCTTTAATATCAATTAATGTAAATAACAGCTCAGTTATTAATTTAACAGCATTCAATTGGGCTCAGAGAGGGTTATGAAAAAATCAGTTTACAGAACCAGATTTGTAAAGTTCAAGCACTTATCAGGAAGTACAAGGCTTTGGTCTTTCAAAGGAGCCTTTGGACGATTGATTCTTCTTTCATTGTGTTTTGCTCACACCTGTGAAACAGAACAATGTCATGCAAAGCTAAAAGTAACACTCAGAAGACGGACATGAGAATGTTTTTTTTTTTTTTAAAGACATGCTCGGCTTTGATCTCTCAATACAAATGCCTTCTCGGTGTGTCTCACAAGTATATGACCTTTAACCATGTTCAGAAAAACTCTCACAAAAGATTTACTTGTGGAAAGTGTGGAGAGTCTCATTGGAGCTGTCTGCATAATGGAGAAAGTGTGTCTGCCTGAAGCCACAGCCTACACTCAACAGGAAAGAGAAAAGAAATCATCGACTATACTAGATATCCCTTTAGTTTGTTTTTAAAATAAAATATTGAATGAAACAGAACAATGTGGGGAGCCTGTTATTTTCACAAAGGAGGCCTATGGAAATAGAAATGGCAAATGCATCAAAGTTTAAATATTGTGGTCAAAGGTGTATATATTCTCTTAAACTTTGATTATTCCTCTATGTGCACAAATAGTGACACATATTCTCGAATCATGTTCATCCCTTTAAATTCACAGAGTGTATGTGTACTGTTTATCTAGATAGGCTATTTACAAAAACTATGCATACCATCTAAGCAGATGCAAGTTGTGGACCATGCATTCCATTTTTTTTGCTGCCAAAGACAAACTACCCCCAGCAGGATTAAGCAAGCATATGAAGAATAAATCCTCTGAATCAAATAAAGGAGTTTCTTTAAAATTTTAACACCTCCGTCTATAACAACAGGCTGCATGCAGCAACGTGTGCTGAAGTGTTGATTGTGGAGCTCCATGGTTGGAGGATAAACTTAACACTGCTGGAGGTGGCAGAGGTTAATTAAGCTTCATGAGCAGCATTCTTTTGGAGCTGTGTTTATTTTTATATTTTCCACTGAAGTTAAAATGAGATAAGTTACTCATAATTGTTTGTATGTTTAATTTTTTCATCAATGGCTCCAATGAAGAGCTTCTAAAGTTTAAAAAGATGATTCATTAGACTATATAGGATGATGAGAAGCTGAAATTCCCTGTGCATGATTAAGTTTATTTGAATAATGGTATGTCCCTAACTTTAAGCTCAAAGCATAAATTATGCTGCAATGTTTTGAAAAAATTAAATGTAAAGAAAACATTGTTACTATTCGATATTAATAATCTTGGGTATCTTAGGTACAGTGCATGGTTTGTCTTGGGGCTCCAGGTACACTACTCCAGATATTTCTCTCTTATTCTGTTACTTCCTTTTTTTAAATGTCCTGTATCAGTATACAGTCTCAGAAACATATTCCAGTTTCTGTTCGGCTCCAGTAGATGGTGAGGATGTCACACTAAAATCCCAATTTTAAAGACAATACGTAGTATGGCTGAATAAGTGCTAGCTGAAGGATTTGAAATATTCTCAATAGAGAATAGAGACCCTTAAAATAATTCTGGGACCAAGGAGCATTCTAGGATCAGAGGTTTAGGGGTGCTGAGCACCCAGAGAACTGATTGTTGATTTACTAGTAGAAAAAAATAAATAAAGACCAATGCTGTGTTTTACAAAATATTCTGTAGGTATACAGTAACTAAAGCAACCAATATAAGCCAGCTGCATCCAATGGTGGCGAACATACTGTACCTTAACTCAAAGGGGCCATAAAAAAAAACAGGAACTCAAACATGTCCTGTTTTGTTTGAATACATTTTTACTTTTTTTGGACTTAGACACTTATAAATACTCATCTCTATATTATGAAAACATTTTTCTTTTATGTAAAATGTATCTGGTTAAATCAGCAAATATATTTTTGTAAAAAAAACTGTAAAAAATAAATACAGAAAAACGAGAGAGATTAGAGAGATGGGGTCCTTCCTCAAGTGGAGGAGTTCAAGTATCTGGGGGTCTTGTTCACAAATGAGGGAAAAATGGAGCGGGAGATCGATAGGCGGATTGGTAAGGCGTCTGCAGTTATGTGGGCGCTGTACCGGTCTGTCGTGGTAAAGAGAGAGCTGAGCCAAAAGGCAAATCTCTCGATTTACGGGTCGATCTACGTTCCTACTCTCATCTATGGTCACGAACTTTGGGTGGTGACTGAAAGAACGAGATCACAGATACAGTCGGCTGAAATGAGTTTCCTCTGCAGAGTGGCTGGGCTCTCCGTTAGAGATAGGGTGAGAAGCTCAGTCATCCGGAGGGGGCTCAGAGTAGAGTCGCTGCTCCTCCACATCGAAAGGAGCCAGTTTAGGTGGCTCAGGCATCTGGTTAGGATGCCTCCTGGGCGCCTCCCTGGCGAGGTGTTCCGGGCCCGTCCCACCGGTAGGAGGCCCAGAGGAAGACCCAGGACTCGCTGGAGGGACTATGTCTCCCGGCTGGCCTGGGAACGCCTCAGGATTCCTCCCGAGGAGCTGGCCCAAGTAGCCGGGGAGAGGGAAGTCTGGGTCTCTCTGCTACGGCTACTGCCCCCGCGACCCGACCTCGGATAAGCAGAGGAAGATGGATGGACGGATGGAGAGAGATTAGCTATTCTTTCTTCATAATTTTGTAAGATGCTTAAGTAGGATGTAACAGATAACAACAACTAGCTTAACACAATATATTCCCATGTATATTGTATATATTGTATATATTGTATATACATGTAAATATTGGCATGTATTAACTAGTAATTTAGCCAACATTATCTGCAGGCAATAGCACAACTACACTTACAGTGTGTTTGGTAAATAAGCAAAGTTTATTGCTCTTTGCTGGTGTGCTGAAGATGCAGCACTCTGCAGCAGAGTCCTGCTGGAGATTCATTAAATGCGCATATGTGCATGATGCGTTAATTTTTACATGTCGGAAAAAACACATAACCACATCAAAATAAATAGGAAAAAAAACTATTTGTTTTAATAGTTTTTTGAATATTTCATGTGTATGTTTCACGTGTATATTTCAAGTGTATGTTAATTTTTTATACTTTTCTAATTTCTTAATTGAAAAAAAAAACACAGGCCTACAGACATAAAAAAATGAAAACAGTAAACAGCATTCCAGTTAATGTAGTCAGAGAAGTTGCAATTTCAATATGTCGATGCTGATTGCCATTATTGTTTACATCGTTTAGATAGTGTAGATAGTTTACATGGTTTCAACCCATACGTTCTATGCAAACATAATTTTTATTTTAAGTTTAGAGTTGCAGACTCTGGATATACATTTATTTTAGACACACCCCTGCTAGTGTGTCTTGTAAAATAAACATGTTTTCACAACAACTTCTATTGTTAATGCAAGGGGCAGCCATATTGAACCTGGAAGACGGTAAAAAAAAAAAAAAGGATTCTGACTTTCCAAGCAGAATGTACGACTTCGGCGGTGTGTTCCAAATTATGTTTTTGACTTGGAAGTCAACATTTCCCTGTTCCAACCAAAAATAGAGCTCACCATGATTCACAAACATTCTCCAATTGAAATATCTGTTAAGATTATCTTAAGGGCTATCCTAATAATCAGGGCAGGCTTGCAATTGTTTGAAGGGGAGAATCGGGTCTGAAATTGGCTTGAAAATCTTATAATATTAACCAGGCTTTAAGATCACTTAGAGAAAATAACATTTGGCAAACATATTTTTTGTTTGTTTAACTGTGTTTAAATTAAAGTCAAAATTATGAGAAAAACACTGAAAAAGAACACTGAAATCTCAAAAATAAAGTTAATGTGTTAGATTATGGTAAACATTAAATAATGATCTTTTAGCATAAAAATATCTTATGGAGGCCGAGTTAGCACCCAGAATAAACCTGCTAAGTTAGAGCACAGTAATTTTAGCATCTTGCCTTTTCTTAAAGAAACTACAGTATTTTAGATTTTTCTTTGTATTTTGATTTTAATTATGAAATAGAATTTTTTCTCTTTATTCTTCAGCAGAAAAAATAAAAATCCATCTACAAACTATTGACCATTTTGTTTCCCTAAAGTCACTCTGATTATTCTTTCTACATTACAAAGGAAGAAGGGGAATTATAAAATGACTTTTGGCAACCAATTCTAAAGTATGTATGCAACTTAAATAAAGGACAAATCCAGATGCCGTAGCTTTTATGAAACATTTGGATATCATCAGTCTATTTTAAACATCACATAAATAAAATGTCACAATTTCTGATTTTCCCATAAGTAAAACTCAACAGATTCTCCGGTTTATCACATCAGGAAATCAATATTATTGTGAAGATTTACACAGCTACGTCCGCTAATTAGTTGGCACTAATTTGAGTCGTAAAAACATAATTTTAATGGAGTAATCAGCCTGTGCATATTCTCATTGAGTAATGTATATTTTTAACGCAGCGGTAACTTACTATGAAATGTACTGAAGCTATACAGTAAACCAACATGCATAGATCAACATAAATACGGTGCATGTATTCTCCGCACTGCAAACAGTGAGCTGACTTTCCAAGTGGATGGTAGAGAAAATTCCCACAGACAACTTATGGATTTATAATCCTATCAACCCAATACGGCAATAGTAATATACTCACATGTCATTTACGCACACACACATGCTGCTGTACAACAATCTGCAGTTTGGCTTGTTAGGAAGGAGAGCTGATGTGTTAGGGGCTGAATTCTAAACAGGGCAGTGTTCTGTGTATGTGTTAATTGCATAAAAAATGAGTTAATTATTGCATTAATTTTTTCAGCCCTAATTTTTTCCAGTTTTTTCCCCCCAAAAAGATAGCCATGTTAGCCTTTTCTGGTGATATAGCAAATCACTCTTGGCTGATGGCATGCCCTGAATCCATAGTGCTTGACATCTCCGGAAATAAAGCACTGCTTTTCGGTCTAGTTAACACCGTTTATGTCAGCACCAGATATTGGTACCCATTCCCTCGTTATATATTATATAAAACAAAAAAAGCTATGATCTTCGTAGTGTATAAAGCATGCTTTACTCATATTTACTGTATGTAAATTGTTGGTAGGATCCAACGATTGTAGCACTGATGTATTACTAAAACAAATAATCAAGGCATTTTAAAGTATCTTATTACTCAGTTGAGAATATGACCCAGATACATTTTCTCAGGCTGTAGTTTTGCAATTTACGGTATTTTTCA
The DNA here is from genome assembly GCA_028564705.1 of Apricaphanius iberus. Classification (NCBI taxonomy): domain Eukaryota; kingdom Metazoa; phylum Chordata; class Actinopteri; order Cyprinodontiformes; family Aphaniidae; genus Apricaphanius; species Apricaphanius iberus. The sequence continues at coordinate 104,631 of JAPXFQ010000846.1, read as the reverse complement.
AATGCATTGTTGCTTTGCACAAAATGGTTTATTTGAAAGAACTTGGTAGTTACCTCTGAGAAATCTTTTACACCTTGTTTGCTACAACACAGCATCACCAGTTTGACACGTGCCATCTTCCCCCTCTATGCAGCTCAGATAGGAAAGTCGAAGCCAGCAGCCTGAAACAGAGGCTTTGCCCTGCCAACGTCAACACCAGTATTAATGCACAACCATCACTCTCTCCCCTGCATCTAAATGTTTCATTACAGCCAAAGCGCAGACACAATTTCGCGGCCTATATGGGGCCACTTACAAGCAAGCGCGCTCTCTTAAGGGAAAAGCAAAGCATGACAAATTGAAATAAATGAGAGAGGGAGAGACTGGAAGAAATGTGTAGGAGGAGGATGACAACCACAAGGTCTCCATATAGCCTCACAGGTAAGAGAAGTCATGTATTCTCCTAATGTATTTAGTTTTTCTCCCATGGCTGTCAAAACTCTCTTATTATTTTCCCCTGTCATGTATCTGTAGATTTTAATGTTTACCAGGCTATTAGCTGACAATATAGCAACAGTTTTACTAACATACCATCATTTTCAGATTACATTGTGCTACTTTTTTCACATCCATTGAACCCTGTATCCTATAGAATGATACAGCTAATTTATAGTTTTTCTTTTGGCTAACTGCCTCTGGAGGGCACTATAGCAGGAAGAGCAAAAGTGAGACAGACGATTGGGAAAGATTATGTGCCAAAGCAGAACCTTCTGGTTGTTTTCCTGCACACAACCTCATCAGGGAAAACACACGAAAAATTGCATGCAGTTTTTAAGTTTAAGGCAATTGAGCTGGCAGTAAAAGAAGGAAATAACTACTGCACGGAACCTTGACATCAGTCAATGCCGAGACATTGAAGGAGTCAACTGGAAGATACAGATAAAGATATACCTTATTAATCCCAAATAAAATTTCTGAAAGAACTCAGTCAGTGTAAAGATGCTGTAGGCACTGAAGAAGACGACTTCAGAAGCAACTTGTGAGCTCTCTGACACGGGAGATGAGTGGAGGTTAGCAACACTGTTTCGTAATTCGAGTCACACTTCTTGTCGGATCTACCCCAAAATTGAATATGTTTTTCCTGGTCCCATTATAGACATTTCCTTAACATTTTTTCTAAATCAGTCCATAACTTATCGAGTATTTTGCTAACAGACAGACGGGAACTGAAGGATTACCTCATGGCAGACGAAATCAAAAAAATAATCCTCTGTGTAAATATCTTCAATATCTTTCTGTGTAAATATCTCATGTTACAGTTTGAAGACCTGTGTGGCTTATATTCAGATGTCCCTATATACATTATGTACAAAATTTATTTTCTTGTAAGATTCTTTTGTTTTCTTTCCCTATATGCTTAAAAAACGAATCGACTGTAAAACATCGGTTTTACATAATTTCTTTTATGGATGATTTTATGTTTAAAAAGTGCACATTGAATGCCATTTTACCAGCAGATTAAACTGAATGTACTTGGATGCAGACCAGACTGATACATGATATCCTTATCAGTTGGATTTACAAGTAGTATATGTCAGTACAGACCCTGGCATAGGTCTGTGCTTTTTATATTCTGCTAAAAGAGTTTGACAATTTAAACATCAAATAAATGACAACTCAATTTAGATAATCCTACCAATTACTCTGCAGACACAAGACAGTAAGAAAAAAAATATTTTCTGCCCTCGAGCCTTTCTATGGAGATGATCTCATAAAGTAAAACTCTGCGAGCATCTGTCTATGTGATATGGTGAGATATATCACACTGTTAAGTGCAAAACAACAACAAAACTGTCAACATCAAAGAATTAAAAGTTTAAAAAATATGTGAGAATGGAAATAGAATTTTACTCCAACCTTTCTTCTCTTTTAAGAATACAATGCCTTGCAAAAATACTAATTTCACTTGAACTTTTTCATGTTTGATAAATCAAAACCTCAAACAGCATATTTCATTAGGCCTTTATGAGATGGACTAATAATTCCTGGCATATAACTGCAAGGTAGGATATAAATTATAATTTCAAGAATTTTTCCAAATATAAATCTTAAAAGTGGGACTTGTATTTGTATTCAACTTCCCAGGAATAAATCACTTATGCTCACTGAATCTTCAGGCAGTGGTTTTCACCAGCACGCACCTCCTTATATGGCAGAATGCAACTTTCACTGTCTGAGAGCTCATTTTGGCTTCATACTTTTCCTTCTGGACCACGCCATGGCATAAAGGCTCTTGGGTTAGATATGTTACTGAGACATGAGATGCGATCTGTTTTCAGAAACCATAACAAAACTGTATGCTTGGGGTTGTCTGGAAGGTTGGATGGTAAAATGCTGCTGTCGTCTCATGTCTGGAACTTCAAGCAGGATTTATTTTAAGATTTTTACGCATTACCTTGGTTTGACTTCTTCACAACTTTGGCCCTGACCTGTCAGCTGTGTTCCCTGGACTTCATGATGCTGTGCTCTCACAAATCTGTGATTTCTTCACAGAACAGCTGGAGTTATACTAGGAGGAAGTTACAAGCAAAGAAGCTCCATTTACTAATAAGATGCACTCTAAAGGCTGTTGATTTCACTGAAATGTATTTTTGTTAATTAGAGTAACAGGCAAGATACAAGATACAAGATACTTTTCGGTTTTTAGAATTATTTTTTTTAAATTTGAAAAAAAAATTGTTTTCTTTTTGATTCACAACTGTATGATATTTCATGTTGGTCTATTGCCTACAATTCAAATAATAAACATTTATGTTTGTGGCAATAATATGAGAAAATGCAAAAAAAAAAGTAAAATTAAGAAGAGAAAGGAAAACCTATGCAGAACACAGTAATGCAACAGTCCTTGCTTACCCACACAAACACTCAAATAATTATGAAACCATTGACACCGTCATATCATAGAGCACAAACTGATATTCTACCACACCAGGTGTGCTGTCATGGAAACCAGGGCCCTTTCAACTACCAGCCTCTCATAGAGTATGCATATACTGTTTGTTACATAAAACCTCATCCATATACACACCACAATCTCAGAGCCCCAAACCCACCAAACAGCTCCTCCTCCAACACCAAGGCAGTCAATCACACTTCAGTCTCATCTCTCTTCTCTGATTGGCTTGTTCCTTGTCTTGACCTTCATGCACAGTTGACTCCTTGAATGACAATGAGAAGAGAATCACCTGTGTTGCTCTCACTCCGTGAGAAAAGCAGCAGCACAGAGAAGGTGAATTACAATAATGCCTGTTGCCTGCTCGAACGTTAAAATCAGGAAATTAATCCCAAAATAAATTCCTACATTGAGAATTAGGATCAGAGAATTATAACAGACCTAAAGATTTTCGTTTTTTATTACACTCCTTTCAAACCCTGCCAACCCATCCACAAAAAAAAGTCATTTTGATATTTAATTTCTTCCAATGAAAAGGAAACCATGTATTGGTATTAAACAATTCAAAGAATGATCACCTTTACATGCCTTCCAGGACATATGTTTTATGTTAGTTTTTTCTTTTTTCTTCTTTAGGAATTTAGGAACAGTCCGAAATATCCACTTATGCTTTGTTCTTCTTCTCATCTGTGAGCCCACATTGTCTGCTCCACTGAGCTCCAAAGATGAGTTGCAACACTGCATGTAAAGAAAGAGAAGGAAGTCCTCGTTATCTGGTAAGCTAGCTCCTCTTATGTTTCCGCTTGTCTCATCCCTGACTGATACTTTGGAATGTAGAGCTGTGTGGAATATACGTCAATTCTATCTACTACATATGCAATGTGTTTTAGTTAACCAGTAGAAAATTGGATATCATTTGGAAAGCAAATTTAGTCATGTTTGCATGGATACAAAAAATAACCTTATTTGCCATGTTTGATTAATGTTAAACATTTCACATGACTGCACAGATAAGCATCCCGGCATCATGATAGTGCCAGCATCATGTTTCAGCCTCTTTAGTTGTAGTTGTCAATCTCTACAGCTGCTTTAGTTTAAGCTCTCAACAGATGCACTCTTACTACGAGTCTTCTGAAGCCAAGTGGCTGCAATGTAATTTATTTTGGGGTAGCAGAGTAAAGGAGGGTAGCTTCAATTTCATACCATGCCTTTTAGATTTTGGTTTTACTTATAATTTACTGTTATACAACATAATGAAATATGGTATTTGTGAGAAATAAATTAATGTGAACAATAAGAAATACTTGTCATTTGTGTAAATTGCCCGACCTGTCCAGTGTACCCTGCCTCTTGCCCAGTGACCACTGGACATAGACCCCAGCCCCCCTGTGACCCTTTGAGGATAAGTGGAATAGAAAATTGATGGATGAATGTTTTATTTACAAGAGAGTTGTGATTATATTAAAAAATGGTCAATTTCTGCCTTCTCACATGCTAAAGTACATTGTCTGAAAACATATTTAGTTAATTTGTGTGTTGTCTTCTGGGTTTATTCTCTCGCTTCTGCAGTCTTACCACATCTGTGCAGAATTCAATTAGTTATCTGGATGCCTGCCTTGCCTTTGATATAAACTGTAATAGATGTTTTATTTACATCTCAAGTCAACACAATCTCATTTCTGATGTTTTACTGTTTGAACCCAGATTTTTCTCACATCTGTCTTCTTAAGCATTAACAACAGAGCTGCTATTTTCATCTCCATTCCCTTTATCGTCACCCAGCCCATTACCAAACGAGAGAGGAACCTCATGCACTTCTCCGTCTACTCAGCCTCCTTCCGACTCATCTGACTAAAGATGTGTCTGGGCTGCATCAGTCAGAGGAAAAAAACGGATTTGTTGGCATATTGGCTCTGGCATTTTGAGACAAGAGGCAAAGATACAGCAGTGATTAGAAGGGGAGCCTTGTTCTGTCCATCTTTATTCTGAATTATCTGATCACAAGTGCAAAACAGAGACAAGTCCGTCAATTCAAGATGTCTGAAATATGAGCCACAACAGGCTTCTTGGAGTTAAGTCAAATTTTTTTGTGTTAAAGGTGTGCATCTAAATTATCACAGCTAAAGTGTGTGAATGAAACAGGTATGGTAAAAAATGATTTTCTAAGGGATGATTGACACATTTTTAGCTTTAAATACAATTAAAGGTTAGTTTATATTTTTGTGCTTGTTTTCTCCCATCCTTCTTAACTACAATGTTGTTTTTGTTGAAGTATGAACCACTTTGTATAACTGCTAGTAAATCCTACTACCTTGCTTTAATATATACAGTATGTGATAGTCTTTCTTTTACCATTTCATTCATTGCAACAGTTTTTAGCTTCAAATGTCAATTTTCACACCTGTTTCATAAGTATTTATTATGGAATGCAACATGCAAATCCAAGTATCCAGAGGCTCGGTGAATGTGCATTTGTCACGGACCACAAGGAAGACCCAAAATTCAGCCACAACACAGGAGTGAGCAATAACTCAGGAGGAGGTTTTATTAAACAATAGATTATAAATGTGCAAAAGACTCTGCAGGCTGGAACTCTGGCTCTGAAGAGAGAAGGTTATTGGTTAGCGAATCGGGGGGGGAAGAATGTAGACGTTGATCTGTAGTTTTCACTAACCTGCGGCGGGGAGGATGACTGGGAATTCTCTGGGGCGGTGACGTCAGGAGCGGAGGCTGCTGCAGGGCTTAGAAAGCTCACAAGAGCGACAGGAAAGGTGCACCACGTGCTTCTCCTCCTGAGTGGGGATACTTAAACAACAGCTTGAAATATCCACCTTGTCACTTGGGCTGATCAGAATCAAAAACCGGAAAACAGGCGCAGGTCATACACGGGCAGGCGGGAGATCAGTTTATCCAGGGGAGGCCGAGATCGGTGGTCAGGGTCTTAAGCTGGGTTCGGCGTTGGGAGGTCAGAAAGGCAATCGAGGTCAGACGAGGGCTAGGCAAAGGCAGAAACTCAGAGAACATGAAACAGGTCGGTGGTGGAGATCAGTAACGAAAGGCTTGATATCTACTGGCGTGAGCGTTCGAAAATCTGGCAGGGAAGCAGAGGCAAGGGGCTGTTTAAATAGTGAGAGAGACAGGTGGAGTGGAGAAAGCAATCAGGCATGGCACAGGCGCATAAAATCAGACTGATAGGTGAGACCTGGCATGAGGAATGTTACAGTACCCCCCCCTCAAGGTCCGGCTCCCGACGGACCACCAGGTTGGTCAGGATGGGTACGATGGAAGTTCAGAATGAGGGACTTGTCCAGAATGTGTCGAGCGGGAACCCAGGAACGCTCCTCAGGACCATACCCCTCCCAGTCCACCAGTTATTGCAGCCCCCGGCCCCATCTTCTGGACCGGAGAAGGCGTCGCACAGTGAACGCTGGGCCACCAGCTATGAACCGGGTGGGTGGCGGGGGTCTGGAGGGGGGACAGAACCGAGATACAGATACAGGTTTAACCTTAGATACATGAAAGGTTGGGTTGACCCTGAGATTCCTTGGGAGGTGAAGACGAACAGCAACAGGATTGACCACTTTGGAGATAGGAAATGGGCCAATGAAGCGGGGAGCCAACTTGCGACAGTCTAAGCGAAGCGGAAGATCCTTCGTGGATAGCCACACCCTCTGCCCCTCCTGGTATGCAGGAGCAGGAGTTCGGCGACGGTTAGCAGCTCTGGTATAAACAACCGAAGAGGCAAGTAGGGCCCTACGAGCCCTCCTCCAAACCCTTTGACACCTCCTGGCTGCTGCATGAGCAGAGGGGACTCTGGCTGCAACCTCCTGTAGGGAAAACACTGGAGGTTGGAAGCCATAAACAATGTGAAAAGGGGACAAACCTGTGGCACATGAAGGAAGAGAGTTGAGGGCATATTCAACCCAGGGAAGATTCTGAGACCAGCTTGTGGGATCCTGCTCACACAGCATGCGAAGCTTAGTCTCTACCTCCTGATTAATACGTTCCGTCTGCCCATCGGACTGAGGATGAAATCCAGAGGAAAGGCTCAGTTGGATCCCTAGGAGGTTACAAAACTCTCTCCAGAATCGAGAGACAAACTGAGGACCACGGTCAGAGACTATGTCAACAGGGATGCCATGAAGACGGAAAACTTCACGGGTTAAAATCTCCCCGAGTTGCTTGGATGTGGGCAATTTGACCAAGGGAACCAAGTGGGTCATCTTAGAAAAACGATCAACGACCGTGAGGAGAGTGGTGAAGTTATTAGAGGAGGGCAGACCTGTAATAAAGTCCATTGAGAGGTGAGACCAAGGACGATGAGGGATTTGCAGTGGACGTAGTAATCCAGAGGGTGATCGACGGGAGGACTTAGCTTGGCAGCACACCCGGCATGAAGAAACAAGGTCCTTGACATCCTGGGACATGTTCTTCCACCAGAAGTTGTCCCGAGCCACTGACAAAGTCTTGTTTATCCCTGGGTGACAGTAGAGACGAGAACCATGGCAAAGAGTAAGTACCTCAGGCACTAGGTGGTCTGGAACGTAGAGGCGATCCTTGGGGCACCCTTCAGGGACTGGATGTTGCCGGTGGGCTTCTTTAATTCTTTCCTCCAGCTCGAGTCGAGACACTGCTAACCGTACAGGATGGGGCAGGATAAAGTCTGGCTCCTCCTGGACCTGATCCTCATGAATCCTAGAGAGGGCATCAGGCTTGGTGTTTTTCTCTCCAGGTCTGTAGGATAAGGAGAAGTTAAATCGACTAAAAAACAAAGCCCACCTGGCCTGTCTGGGGTTTAATCGCTTGGCAGACCGGAGGTACTGCAGGTTTTTATGGTCGGTCCAAACAATGAAGGGCTCCTTGACTCCTTCTAACCAATGCCTCCATTCCTCCAGGGCTAACTTGACAGCCAGCAGCTCTCGATCCCCCACGTCGTAGTTTCGTTCTGAAGCTGATAGACTTCTGGAAAAGAAGGTACATGGATGAATAGCTCCCATAGGTGTCCTTTGGCTTAACACCGCTCCTACTCCTGTATTAGAGGCATCGACCTCCACTATGAACTGACGGGTAGCATCTGGGGAGTGGAGTACTGGTGCTGAAGTGAACAGTGATTTTAGCTTGGTGAAGGCTTGATCTGCTCGATCGTTCCAGCTAAACTTGTTCTTGGGTGACGTAAGGGAAGTGAAGCTACAGCACTGTAGTTCCGAATAAACCGGCGGTAGAAGTTTGCAAAGCCTAGAAACCGCTGAAGCTGTTTCCGACTCTGAGGGATAGGCCAAACGGCATGACCAGGTACTCATAGTGCCCTGTTGGGGTGTTAAAAGCTGTTTTCCACTCATCCCCCTCCCTGATACAAACCAGATGGTAGGCGTTTCTGAGGTCTAATTTAGTGAAAATCCTGGCTCCTTGAATGAGATCAAATGCCGTGTTCATAAGGGGCAAAGGGTATCTGTTTTTGACTGTGACTTCGTTGAGCCCCCTGTAATCAATACAGGGTCTAAGTGAGCCATCCTTCTTTCCCATGAAGAAGAACCCAGCTCCGGCAGGGGACGAAGAAGGCCGGATGATGCCAGCACGTAAAGATTCCTCAATATACTTCTTCATGGCTTGATTCTCAGGTGCAGAGAGGGAATACAGACGTCCTCTAGGGGGAAATGTACCAGGAAGGAGGTCGATGGCACAGTCATAGGGCCTATGGGGGGGAAGAGAGGAAGCACGGTGCTTGTTAAAAACCTCCTTGAGGTCATGATACTCTGGTGGCACCTTGGACAGGTCAGGAAAAACTTCCTGAATCTCACCAGGGTTTTGACTAGGAACATGGGCCGACAGCAAACACGTACTAAGACACCCCGGTGACCAGGTCTGCACCACACCCTTGTTCCAATCTAAGTGTGGGTTGTGTTTCTTGAGCCAAGAAGCTCCAAAAATCACGGGAAGGTCAGGGGACTTGATGATTAGAAAGGACACCGTCTCATGATGGTTACCAATAATAACTCTCACTGGCATCGTCTCTAATGTTATGCGTTGAAGAACGTGACCGTCTATGGCGATCACATCTTGAGCCCTAGGGGTAGGTTGTAATTTGATCCCCAGACCGTTGGCCAAATCACAATCCATAAACTCCGTGTCAGCTCCAGAATCCACAAGGACAGAAACTTTCTTTGATGTCCCATTAACCATCAACTGAGCCTCGATTAAACTGACTGGAGAGGACTTACGGAGTGAATTATGGCTCAGTAGAAGCCTCTTTCTACCTACTGAGCCTGGCCTTTTAACGAGCACTGACGGATTTGATGATCCTCCCCTCCACAATAAAAGCATAACCCTTTGCGTAACCTTCGTTCCCGTTCTTGGGGTGACAGTCTAGACCGGCCAATCTGCATAGGTTCTGTAGAATCAGCAATGGGTGGCTCAGTTCTAGCCGAAGGCAAGGAGGGACCAGGGGAGGACCTGATGGCAGGCTGTGGGCGTCGTACCTGGTATGAGCGACTCCTCTCCTGTCTGCGATCATGGAGCCTCAGATCAATACGAGTGGCGAGTGACTCCAGTTCGACCAGGTCCACAGGGGCATCACGGGTGGCTAGCTCATCCTTTATTTCCTCGTTGAGGCCCTGGTAAAAAGCATCACACAAAGCCTCCTCATTCCAGTTACTTTCTGCAGAGAGGGAGTGAAAGTCAATAATATATTCAGTCACCCTCCCTCTGCCCTGTTTAACGGTCAGCAAACCTCGAGCAGCCTCCCGCTCAGGTAAAATGGGATTAAAAACCCTGATGAGCTCCTGAGAGAAGTTTCTGTACCTGTAGCAAATAGCAGCACCCCTCTGCCATTCAGCCGTTCCCCAGAGCTTAGCTTTACCAGACAGAAGGGAGATAACATACGCCACCTTTGAACGTTCTGTGGGGAAGGAGGAGGGTTGAAGTTCAAAGTGTATCTCACACTGGGTTAAAAACGCCCGACACTGACTTGGTTCCCCACTAAACACCTCAGGAGGAGTAAGACGTGGCTCATGGATTGGTGAGACATACTGCTGCTTAGTAGGAGAAGTCGTAGCCGACTGAGTGGGCGGGGCAGTCACAGCCGTCATCCTGCTTAACATAGACATCATCTGTTGCATATTTGTCTCCAGTTGGCCAACACTAGCCTCGACTTTTGCACGCCACTCCTGTGTGGGCGATGGGTCCATTATGGCCAGATTTTACTGTCACGGACCACAAGGAAGACCCAAAATTCAGCCACAACACAGGAGTGAGCAATAACTCAGGAGGAGGTTTTATTAAACAATAGATTATAAATGTGCAAAAGACTCTGCAGGCTGGAACTCTGGCTCTGAAGAGAGAAGGTTATTGGTTAGAGAATCGGGGGGGAAGAATGTAGACGTTGATCTGCAGTTTTCACTAACCTGCGGCGGGGAGGATGACTGGGAATTCTCTGGGGCGGTGACGTCAGGAGCGGAGGCTGCTGCGGGGATTAGAAAGCTCACAAGAGCGACAGGAAAGGTGCACCACGTGCTTCTCCTCCTGAGTGGGGATACTTAAACAACAGCTTGAAATATCCACCTTGTCACTTGGGCTGATCAGAATCAAAAACCGGAAAACAGGCGCAGGTCATACACGGGCAGGCGGGAGATGAGTTTATCCAGGGGAGGCAGAGATCGGTGGTCAGGGTCTTAAGCTGGGTTCGGCGTTGGGAGGTCAGAAAGGCAATCGAGGTCAGACGAGGGCTAGGCAAAGGCAGAAACTCAGAGAACATGAAACAGGTCAGTGGTGGAGATCAGTAACGAAAGGCTTGATATCTACTGGCGTGAGCGTTCGAAAATCTGGCAGGGAAGCAGAGGCAAGGGGCTGTTTAAATAGTGAGAGAGACAGGTGGAGTGGAGAAAGCAATCAGGCATGGCACAGGTGCATAAAATCAGACTGATAGGTGAGACCTGGCATGAGGAATGTTACAGTATTACTACAATTTGCCGGTATTATGCATCAATCTTGGATAGTCTGAGACTAATGTGATTGTTGTCTTCTCAATGTGTGATGCGGTGACACAGAAAAGATGACACAAACACACACTGGCGCTTCCGTTAGCATTCAGCATGAATATTTATTCTTCTTTTACACAAAAAACATACCTAAGCGAACATACTTCTTACAAAGTACTGCAGATATGACTGAACTAAGATAGATAATTATTAGATTAATTTATTCACAAAATGGCCATAATAGTCCTTTAAACTAAAAATATTTTTAAACATGCTTGATTTTACATTATATCTTTTAAAACTACAAAATATTTTGATAGATGGCTTTAATTCTCTAAATCAGGGGTGTCAAACTCATGTCCATTTTGGGCCACATCAGGATCATAAGAGCCAGTAGTGGCTAAAATGATCTTTAACAAAATGTGAAAACATGAATACATATCTGTCTCTGCATTCGAGAAGTACTTCTTAAAACTGAATTATACAAAAGAAAATTCACATCGATGTGGTTTAGGACTATTCAACTAAACACTGATTGGATTTGAATGATAAAATAGTATTTAGGTGCACATAAATAGAGCTTAAAGGTTCTAATTATATGGTCCTCTAGAGTTAAGAGGGCCACATAAATAGCTATGGTGGGCCGGATTTGGCCCGCGGGCCTTGAATTTGACATATGTCTTCTAAACCATATAAATGGCAAATTAGTAAATATTTCAATTTGTTGTCTCTTTGACTAACAGTGCTTACACACCGAACGCGATAGACGCGAACAAAAACCATGACACGCCCCTAGCTGGTCGCTTGCATATTTGCACCTGGAAGCGTGTCCAAAGCAAACTGGTCACACTTTAAAATATATATTTTTCACGCACGTGAAGCACAAATGTGGAAGGATCCTGACCGGGACCGCTCCACTGCCCTACTCCTCCTCCCTCCCTCCTTCTTCCGACCGTCTGGGAGCTCCTAGTGGACTCTGGTCTATGAGCTGACCACGTTAAATGTCAGGACCACTGCCTCGGGAGTAGACCCAGTCGAGCAGCGGGGGAAGGATCAGTAAACACCGCGGCTCCTTTCCCAGCTTGTACCGTGAATGTCCAAGCTTTGCCCGCAGACACACCAACTACAATGCTGAACGGATGTCCATCTGTGTGCTGTAAGTAAAAGTTTATATGTGAGCAGCGCGGGACGTGCTTTGGTGGAGACATTACCAGGCCTGGATGTCTGGGTGAGGAAGCTGTTTTGAAGCCAAAACAGCTCTTTTAAGAGCCACCCACAACCCTCTTAAGAGCATTCCTGTCTAAATAGTTGAACCTCTTTATAATGTTTATTTTTTTATTCCTGTCTCTGTATAGAAAACAGCTGGTGTCATGCAGCTCGGGGTGATTAGCCACGGTGTTTATCAGTTTTCATGTCCTGCTGATGCTGTGACTCCATACACTCAGTCCCAGCATCATTGACATCCGTCAGCTGATTGGTTGTGGTGGCACGATTTAAAGCTGTAGTTGAGATTTCTCCAACTTCTGCGGCAGACATAATATGGAGCGCGTATTTCCGGTCACGTCTGAAATGCACCAGCCGCATTAGTTGGTCGCTCAAATAAGGCAAAAAAGCTTTTTTGCGATGCAAATCTGCTTCTGACGCGTTGCGGGATCCCCAGTCGCGCTTCATCGCGCTCCTCCATTGACTTTACATGCAAACCTGTCTCTCTGGCAGCATCTATCGCATTCGGTGCGTAAGCACCGTAAGACTTCTTACATTTTTAATTGTCAACACAAAATACGAATCTATTTTTAGCTCTTTAAAAAGTTAAAAATAGTTTAAACTGTTTTAACATTCAATTTCCTTTAATACTAAGCAATTTATCTTTAACTGTTTCTAGTGTTTAAAGAAAATTAATAATATCTTGTTGCATGATACAACTGTCTACCTTTTAGCTTAAAAAAACAGAAAAAAATGGCATGCCTTTCTACCAAGCTTTATACTTACACACTGAATCACATTACCATATACTGTCTCAGTTTTTGGCAGTAAACCATAACTGCGACTTAGTGAATATTTTCTCTTTTTGTCAGTTGTATGTAAACCTGTTGGATGATTGTTTGCAAAAATCAGCAGTTTCAGAAATACTCAGCGCAGCTAATCCGATACGAAATACCATGCTAGTCCAAAAAGAGCAATCCAACTCTAAATCAACTTGTTTTTTTATGATAAGCTGCATTATTGAGCATTTAATATTGCTGTCTACATGTGTAGTCATTATTTGGTGTTTTAGTGCATTTTGTTTAAAATTTTAACTTTTGTGACTAAAACTTTCAGTGTGGTTCCCTCATTAGTTTAAGTCTGCATTACATTAGAATTTCAATCTGCCATTGCTATTAGCTAAGCAAAGGATAGCTCCATAGCGAGTTGAAGTTGGAATAGCAAGTGTTAAAGCACAGCCCTCTCCCAACGCCTTCAAGTACACCTGGGTCTAACAACTGACCCGACCCTGCTCCTATCTTCATTGTGCAAGCAGGTCCTTTTCCATCCATCGGTCCGCCAGACAGCTCATCCTTTTGGCACATTTTTTATACATCAAATTTGGGTGGAGTACGACTCTGACAGGAGGGTGACTTCTCTTTAAATCCCCTATCTTTTCTAAGTTTATGCATTGAGTTGCTGTCATGTGAGTGGCTGATTAAGTATTTGCGTTACCAAGCAACTTAACAGGTGGTTTTAGTAAAGATCAGATACCCACAAACACACACACACAAACACATGTACACACAGAAAAACCTGTAAAAAACAAATTGTCGGCATTTTGATAGGTTTTATTCACTTATTTATTTTTTCCTCTTAGTTTCATGCAGTGCTTTAATACAACAAACTATTTTGGCAAGCAGAGGTATAACAGGAAGTTATCATGTCATGCTGGATATGTAGGGTTAAAACGATGATCTTAAAATGAAACTGAACAAAAAGATTGACTTAAAAATATAACTAGACCTAAAAAATTTTACATTGACCGTGAAATACTCAAAAAGATTTTATTGAAAATGAAACAAATATAGATAGTGATTTTTTTTAAATTGAAAGTCTAATTGTATATAATAATAAACCACTTAAAACCAAGTTTTCACATGGAAAGATTTTTCTTTTTTCACTGTGTGAGAAAAGGTGGATGTTTCAAATGCTCTTTCATCCCCTTTGGTTAAGGTCCGTAGAACTTCCCACTGTTCTCTTTTTGAAACCTTTTTTTTCCTCCTGTGATAATTATGACGTTTAAAAACAGATTCAATGATGCAAAAAAAGGGATGCGAAATTTTAAACATTTGTCAACGCTTGATGTCATGGTTACAGTGTAGTTATAGCTTAATGTGTCTTTCATGTTTGGCTGCTGAATAGAAGGAGGAGTGCAGCACTGAAACGCTGCTCATTGCACAAAACAACACTAATAATCTGTCATCTTTCTTTCTCTTTTCTCTATCCTGTATCTTTCAAAGCCCCATGCACCCGGCTCGGCCCTATTCTCGCAACTTTGTAAAACGAGGGTCAAAGAGCAGCCTCATCAAAGGGTCATTTGTAAATCTCAATGGGGAAGCCAACCTGCTTTTTTCCCTTAATGGGCTTGGCTCAATGAAAGTGTTCTTAGGCGATAATGGAAATGGTTTTGCTCCTAAATGCAGCTTTATTAAAGCAAACTGTGAAATCAGGCAACTGTTTGTAGAGAATAAATCATGTACATCAGCAGAACAATTTGCTGGAAAGCTATTAGTATGGAAACAAATTTATGCAAAACCATGAAGCTTAACCTCAAAACCAGTCTTCCCAGCAAGAATTTCTCACAAATGAAAAAAAATGTGCATGCTTATCTAAATATTATTGATAATTTAAGCAAATCTTTTAAATCAAATTTGCAGTTACAACAGACCTAATTTTGAACTAAATTAAGCTAGCTTCAGTTCGCTGTATGTAAATGACCAATCATGGTCTCTAAACTAATACAAATTCTGCCTTAATAGCATAACTTTGAAGTAATCTACTAAATAAAAAAAAAAAACGAACATGCAGATCCTCATCCACACATGGGAGCTAGTCTTCGGGCAACAATAATCAATTAGGATATTCTGGCAAAGGCGGGCTGCACCATGTAAATGATTTGATACAAATGAGCCTTTCCTAATTAAACGGTCTAATTTGCTAAAAGGTGTGCATGTGTGTGAGAGAAAGCCTTGTGCTCGGGCCAGCTGAAACATGTAACGACTAAAAAGCCCAGGGTGCTGTAGAAGATTATAAATGTGAATGAAGAAGTAGCTTTTTTTGAAGGTGTTATAACAAACACAAAATCTACTTTTGTTTTGAGAACATTAAGACCTGTAATGGCGTTTACTGTATTTAACAAAAGAAGCAATCTTATTTTAATTCATTCAGGCATGATTAGAGATCAGAGCCGGAGTCACTCTGGACAGTCTGAGCCAAACTCTGGACCTAACCTCCAAGTTAAGAAGTGAAACCTTTACCAAAAATTTAGACTTGGAGTTTGAAACTGCACCTTGGATGTTTCGAGAAGGTGTCCTCTAAATCAATATTGTTAAAACCTTTTGTCACCAGATTTGGTTTTTCTTCATATTAACAATTGCTTGTGGATGGAAAAAGAAATTAGATTTAGGTTTCTATCAAAACAAAAAAGTGGTGAGGATATATATATATATATATATATATATATATATATATATATATATATATATATATATATATATATCAGCTATGTGTGTACATGACCTTAGACTTACATTGAAGGAGTAAATGCTATTAGGTGTTTCATTAGCTTAATTGCTCAATTATACCTTCTATGACTGGATTTATTCTTAAGAGCAAGTAAATTCTTATTTTTAAAAGTAAACAGTCACTTTTAGAACATTTCTTTTACTCTCTTATAAAGTACTACAACAGCTGTAAGCATGAAGAATAAATGCAGCACCTCTACTGCTATAGTTTACCTGCTCCTTTTTTTCAATCCATCAACCCATTTTTAGAAAAAAACATAATCTCTCAGTAGTAAACACATTAATACATTGTTTCTATAAAGATTAAGTTTAATTCACTTTTAACTAACAACTCATAAAACCTTGTCAGTACATAATATTCACATGAAACTCCAAACTATAGTAGATACCCCTAATTTCCACTGCATGCGCTCCGCTCTGCCAAGCACTCTGCAGCCTTTCGCTGCCGTCCTTAATTTACGCTGCATACGCTCCACATCCGCTCCACTCCGTAGCCCAGAGGTGCTCAAAGAAGAATGCGTGGGAATTGCGAGATCTCGCGATAAAGGACAGTAATAAATAGGAAGTCATACCAAAACTCTTCATTACGTGGAACACAAACAGAAAACAACAGATCAATCTACTTCTCTTTCCACTTCGAGAATGAGCTTCTCTTCATCCATGCTGTCCTGTTGGTTTTCTCTCGTATCTGAAGACGTATTTGTTGTGCTACATATAGCCTACCCCAGGAGGTGTGTGGGTCAGGAAATTACAAGGTAGCTTTCAGAATTAAATAAATGTTGGTTTTAATATGTGTGTCAATTATGTATAAACACGCATGACTAGGGAGCACGGTGGAGCAGCTGTTAGTGCAGCTCACATCACAGCTAGAATGTCCTGGGTTCGATTCCTGCCGGGGATGCTGTGGTTGCTGAGGGTGTGTTTGTTCCTCCATATCATCGGCACCCACACCCTGGGTGGGGTTGGTGAAAGGGCCTTTCCGTGTGGAGTTTGCATGTTCTCCCCCTGTTCCCTTGAGTAGCTAATGTGAGCTACTCCCACAAAAGTATGCACCAGTTCTGTTCTATACTGCCCCCTCCTGGCTGACTGGGGTGCCTGAAGGATTGGGGAGGATCTGGCTGGAATAACGTGATCCTTCCACGTGCTATGTCCAGCTGGGGAATCCCTGTGATTAACCCTTCTTTTCAGGTGAAAAGAAGGGTTCATCACTACTCAAAGCATGAATGAGGCTTGAGCTCAGTGTGGAGCCCTCCTGGGGTTTGCAGAGGGAGAGCAATGCCCAGGACTGGACTTAGGATCACTGGGTGATGAATAATGGAACAAACTGTGGGATAATTATTTTTTTTTTTTTATGATTATTAGACTATATATATATATATATATATATATAAATTAACATGAGATTATGTTAATATAGCTATGCATACAAAAAAAATCTAGTCTGGCATTACTGTTATATATTGAAAAACATGATATTGTGCTTGTTCGGTATCCTGTTCGGTAACCTTTGGGATTTGCATATTTTGACTACGAATATGTTCCAGTGTCCGGCAAAAATAGAATCAGAAACGGTGGCCGATGCCCTGCGTCGCTCGCGGGTGGCAGGGGAAATGCTTCCATTCACTACAATGGGAAAATTTTCCAGCAGAGTGCGTGGAGGAGCAGAGGGTATGCAGTGGAAATTGGGAGTTACACAGTTTAAACTTATGCTGGAGCCATATTTATTTAAAACAAACTCAGGGCCACCATCTTTACCCAATACACACCACTGGATAGGCCAGCTCACTCATGCAGAACTCAATTGTCCTTCTTTTTGCAACTCAAGGGCGTACTTTCAGCCATAAACGTGAACTTATTTTGCATAGAATTAGTTTTTCTAACTTTAAGAGTTATCAGAGTCCAAAATACCCATGCTACTAACCTGTAGTTTTGTCAGAAATTGGAATGATGATGTGGCCTGTCAGCAGACAGGCTCTAGCCTGAGCTTCCAACAAACTACCACACCCAACACTCACCTTGAGAGAAATTGCCTCAGGTGTTGAATGACGGGAACTACAACTACTACCCTAACGCAAATTGCTAACTTGCATTTAGGGCATTGATTATAATTTTAAGATACTTGTTGCATGTATAATGTTTCTGGGGAAGTAGTAGTAGTAGTTGCCTAGTCCTTGCTTTGGCTGTACAATGCTTTATGTTATCGCAATGTGTGTAATCTATAAATAGATTTTACCTACTTACTTGGTAAAATCCCTGCATCCAGAGTAACGGTGGGACACAGGAGCTCTGCAAAGTGCAAAGAATGCTGCATGGGGTGCAGCCAGCTTGGTGTTGGTGTGAATGAGTTGGTAAAGTCTTTTGTGGCCAGTTCAGCTTCAGGTTCTCCAATGTCCAAACCATGCAGATGTGCAATGGCTACATATTATTGACCACAACAAGTTCAAAATAAGCTTCTTTTTCTCTGACCAGATGTGATAAAATTGTTTTTGATGTCATGTCAATGACCTACATTTTACTGATTTGACCTATCAAGGGGAATTTGCATACATTCAAAATTCATAGTTTGATAGCGTTCAATAGAATCAGATTCAGAAATACTTTATTCATCCCTGAGGTGAAACTCAGTCTCAAATTAACAAATTACTGTATGCAACTTTAAAAGTCAACTTCTTACTACTCTCAAGTTTCAACAAAAGCTTATGCATATCACACCAACCACTCGTCACAGATTCTGTCTGATATGCTATAAAAGCCTGTTACCAGCTCCACACAATAAGGTCACACATCAGAGCGCCAGGATGAAGGTGTTTGCTTTTTATTTTGCTTAACTCATCCACCCCCATCATCTTTCTCCAGCTCCATGCACCCTGAAAGGCGCACCAACTGATGGGTAAATTATTTGGGGGCGTAGACTGTGTTTATAACAGATCTGGGTTGACTTCTTCTCATCCTCGTCTCTGGATCCCCTGTGTCTTCTCCTCTACAGGAGCAACAGGTGGTCTTCTTCGCTGTACCAACACTAACCATCTGTATGGCACATTAAACAAAGAGCCACATTCAAAAACACTCTTTTGGCTGTTTTACAATCTCTCCTCTCATTTCTGTCAAACATTTTCAGACACACCAAACTCTTCCTCACTCTGTGACTCTAGATATCTTCTGCATCACACTTTCTAATACAACCAACAAATTCCCCATTTCCACTAGGGCCAGTACGTTACAGTATTGAACAGGTCAGTACGGCCTGCAACGGGTAGGTTGTGTTTCCATTACCATAAAAAAAAAAAAACTGTAGTGGGAAGGGACGTGGGCGGGCTGAGCTTAACAAAAGCTCCAGCAAAATTCAATGACAGCAAAAGCTTCAGCAAGAAGCATCTCTCTTCTATTTTTGAAGATGTATTTTTTTAAGGAATTTTTTTTTTTTAACATATGTACTACTTAGACTTCCATAGCTCAGAGTAATGTCAATCTAGCCATCTTTTTTACAAGGATACTTGCAGCTTGTTTGTAGTTGGACATTAAATTCAAGTCAGCCCCAGGACAGGGTGATTGCAATAAAATCAGTTTTTTAAATTATATTTTTATGTAATTGTAATAAATTATGCAATTTCTTCTTACTGAAAAAAACTGGTAGGAAAAATTTGATTAAAATATAAAATCGGATTTGGTATGAAAATAATCTGAGATTTAATTTTTAAACCATATCGCCCAGCCCTACCTTCAAGTGTTTCTGTAAATATTCAAATATTCAATTTTAAAATAAGGGAGGTGTGGCCCTTGTTTAATAATGTTAGTCAGGGGAATCATATTTTGACACAAAAATACATAGAAGAAATACTACATTGAAAAATCTCAAATTATTAGTAGCCTACTGCTCTGCCATTAAAATTGTGTTTTTGGTTTCATTTATTGAAATACAAATTCTAAGGCATCCTGAAATACAAATCCTAAAGCATTCACCAAAGCATGTTCTCCTTTCAGAAAGAAGCCCTTTTGCATTTTGGAGGAGCAAATGAATCAACAGAATTATTATTCCTCCTATCTTCATTAATGTATTGACCATCCACACTGTTCAGCACTAAACATACAGAACTTTTAAAAAATAAAATATAAATAACATTTCTTTAAATCTAGTAAAATAATTTATTTCTGAAATCAGGAAGAATTTCTGCGTTTTTCACTGACAAGATCCTCATGTTGTTTAAAATTTATATAATTCGCGACTCACCCTGATTTTTATTTTTATTTTAGGCTGCTTGCAGTTAACTGCAGTGTTCCGCTTATTTGAAACTAAACTATAGCCTACTCTGAGACAAACAACTCCAGACCAATCAGTTCCTACCGCTGCTGGGTAGGAGTGAGAGGGATATCATATTACCGGACTAATCAGTCCATAGGTGGGCTTTTTGGGTTGTTTCGGCCATTTTGCAACCATAAGTAGTCCGAAAAAAAGGGTTGGCTGCGGTCGGCTAGGAACGGACACAGGTATGGAAACACGCCAAAGCGTCCCGTTCCATACCGTACTGGCACAAGTGGAAATGGAGCATAAGGATCCCCTAGCGTCAATAGATTATTCTTGAGCAGCTTCATCAGACTTAATCAGCAACTATGAAAATACAACTGTTAATCCATCATCAGACAGCTTTTCTTCCACTTCGTGATGCTCTCGACTTTATAAGTTGTAAGACGAGCAATGTCTTCATTTTTTTGCTGTCCAGAGCCTTTAGTAACCTACTGCTCTGAGAGAGAGAGAAAGAGAGAGAGACGTGTTAGATACAAAGTTCCAGGGGACACAGGCAAAAGATAGATTGTTGCTCTGTGAGTGTCATGGTACAGGAACTAAGGATCCACCACCCATCTATTATTTGTATGTTTTATGGTTCTTTATATCTTTGATGTGTTTTCAGTCTTTATTTTTATTTTATTGCTGCTCTAATTTCCCCCTAAGTACCCTTTTAGTGCCTTGTTGCTGAAAGTGTGCTATATAAATACAATTGCCTCACTTTAAAGGTACGGTGGAGGATCTTTTTCTTCCGAACTGATCATCTAGACCAGTTTTTCTCAAACTTTTTACAGTGGGTACCACTGAGAAATTGTCAAGTTGTCCAATTACCACTTTCATGACCAACCTAAACATACAGCAGAGAAGACTTACCCTTTTAAATATAGGCAATTAACAAAGGAGGCTTATTTGGGTCTAATAAGGATTATTTATTGGTAATTGTTGCCAGCCACAGTCAGTGTGTGTGTGAATGGTACATTTTTGAATTTATTTTATTACAAAAAATATTTTGAACCTCCAAGTTCCACTAGAGAGAGCTTGTGTACCAATGGTGGTACATGTACCACAGTTTGAGAATCATTGATCTAGACTATTGGTCCTCCTAACTGTCAATAATTCTGGATAGTATTCACTTTCTCCACATGTGCACTCTCAAGTGTTCATGTGTAGTGCGCTACTCCTTTATCCATTCATTCTATCTCACAGTTCTCAACGTGTCCTTTGAAAATGGCTCAGAGTTGCAAGAGAAGAAGTGTCTTCAAAGTGTATGAGATAAGTAGAAAGGCCCCAGAGGAGAGAAACAAGACAATAATGTTTTTAGGAGATTCTTTCCAAGAATGGTGTGTGCTGAAAGCCAAGGTTGGGATCATCACTGATGCCTCTGTCGCCAAGTTTCTACTTGACAGGTAGCGTAAAGTTTGGAATGCTATTCGGAGAAATGCCTTTCAGATTACTGCTAGAAGACGTTATCTACGTCTACGTTCCCTCCAGGGGGCAGTTAGCGTGTGCATATGACATGCGCATTTTTTCAAAAAGTTGGAGAGGGCGGTTCTTTCCTGAAATTCTCTAAATTCCACCACCATACCTTTAAGGTAATGTTGTTAAAAACTCATTGCACAGTGGGGTAGTTGGTAGCACTATTTCCATGCAACAAGAAGTTTCTGGAATTGGATCTCTGTTGGATTTCTGTTCCCCCTATGCATGCATGGGTTCTCTTTGGCTAGTCTAGTTTCATACCACAAACCAAAAAGATAACTGTTAGTATAATTGTTCTTAGTATATTTTTTTAGTATGTGTATGAGTTTGTGCGCTGTGTGTCCCTATGTTGCCCTGTGATGGACTGACAACCTGATCAGAGTGCACCCCGCCTATCGCCCAATTACCGCTGGAGATGGACACCAGGTCCGCTGCAGCCCTGCATGGACAAATGAGTATAGATGATGGATGTATGCTTTAAAACTACAGTTGACATGCCATGAATGGCTTTAAGGCATTATTATGCAAATGTATGCATTCTAATTAACTGACGTGTCATACATGTGTGAATAAATCAAGAGCAGAGAGGATAAAAAATGTATACTGATATGTTTAAAATACAAGCAAGCTGATAATGTTACACATTTTGATTCAAAATTTCTATTAATGCTCCTAAATAAAATTAAACTGTGGTATTTTTTTTATCTAATTTCTTATATAATCTTATGATACTGTAAAAATCTTGTAATGTGCTATGTTTAGTAGACGGTCGTGGAAACTGGGCTTTAAAGCTCCTTGATACCGTTTGCTCTTGAGAGTGTTCCCGAAAGTGGACTACGTGGCAGTTAGAGAAACTACAGTCAGCAAATTGTGCATTCCCGTGATGTTCAAGGTTGTACTTTTTAGTATGAGCTTTAAGATGCTCAGAGGTCATTTTTTATATTTTTGTAGCCGAGAACAAAATTCTTTTCTTCTTTGACTTTGTCTAAACTGGTTATCTTAGCTCATAATAATGGCTAGTAGACTGAGAATACCGCCTCCTTGTGAACGTGTATCGGTCTTTGCCATCTTGATTGTAAGCATCTCACGTTGTTAGGGGAACCTGAAGTAGTTCTACAGAAGAAGCCGAAGTTGAAGAAGCTAGTTTGAGTCACAAGGATGGATAAAAAGAAGAGGGACAAATACATCTCTAACAAGAATAAGCTTCTGAAGGAGGTTAGGGATAGATATTTTCAGAAATTGTTTACAATCAACAATGTAGATTCAAATAACCGTAAAGGAAACAAATGGAGCTCAGACGTTTCATTACTACCTCCAACTACCACATTAGACATAACAAACTATTTGTGTTTGGGATTAGTCCATATACATGTACACAGTCCAAAAAATTACATTTCACTGGAAGCATTCGGACATTTCACTCATGGCTGGGGATAAGATCTGCTCACATTTCGACCGGAGGACTACAACAACACGGTCATCTCTGTCAATGTAAGACAAGCTTGGTTCAAGTTGTTGTTGTTTTGTAGTTGGACATGTCCCCGGTTAGCTTTTTTGTATGATTTGCTTAACTTTTTTAACCATGGGCATGAACAAGACATATGCATCAAATTATTGGGTTCAAAAAACAACCTATTTATTACCAGCAGTACAGTCTTATTTTTAAAGTGACTGAAACTTTCTGAGACAGGTGCTAGTCACCACCAGTTTCAGGGACCCTTTTACTTGAGACCAAAAATAACCATGTGTAGGCCGCTGGATTATGGCAAGGGAAATTGATTTTCTCTAGGTTTATGAACTCCACACACAAAGCGATCAAAGCGCCCATTTTTTTAAACACTCTACTATCCCATCATAAAACGCGCCTACAGCACCTGATACATATTCTGACAAAAACCGATAATGTTAGGCCAACGAACTGTACATGCATCATCACGGCTCGCACTTTCTCAAGCACCCCTGTCTTTTTGAACCTGAACAACCTCAAAACAAATGGAATTGCAAACGTTACATGCAACTGCAGTAAAAGTACTAGAGTCAATCATATTGTCATGACATGAAAAAACAACGGACTATAGATTAAAAGAATCGTTTTATTTAATAAAGATGTTATAAAAAGCACTTTTAGCATGATTTGTGTAAAGAAAAGTATCAACACATAAAATGCTAAATTAAAATGAATGAAAAATCTAAAAGTTCATGGCTTTATTCATTTTCTATATGTCACTGGAGAAGATGTTGAATGAAAGTAACCATATTGGTATTGATCGGCTAAGATTAACATAGGGAATTTTGTAATCACATCATTCCTCTACCAGTCCAGTGATTTTTTTCATTCTCACTCTCCCAAGATAGCAACATTTCTTCCTGCAGGGCTTCCTAAGGCACTTATTGATTTTTCTGCAGGGTATACATTAACCAGGCCCACTGGACAATATCAGAGAACAACATAACATAAAGCTCAAAATAGATGATCTCACAGATTCTGAACTAACAAGACACTGTGGATCTGTCTCAGCTGCAATTTTACCATGTCCACAAAAAAAGAAACAACGCGTAAGCATTTAATATCATGGTGAATAAGAGTTAACATGACGAATCAGTGTGGAAATGCCAGAAAAAAGAGGGTCAGAGGACATTAGTCTAATTTTTGTTACGACCAATACTACAACATAATAAGGAGCGTGTCTAAATTAAAGGGGGATGCCAAGGTAGATTGCTGGCAATAAAGCATAGGAGAAGCAATTAAAATACAACAGCTTAATTTCCATGGTACTGTTCCTCAGCTGCCGCCTTTAAAAACATATTTTTGTCAAACAAAACCCAAACAATTGCAAATCTGATTGCACAGTGGATTCAGCAAGAGAGATAAAGGGAAGGAACAGAAATGAGAAGAGGGATACATGCTGTGACACAAAACTGAGTTCCATTAACATGACAGTAACCTCCTCTGAGAGATGCACCGCCTTGCAAATGTGACAACTATACTGTCATATTTTCAGGTCTTTTGTATTTTACTCCTCTTACAGTGTATTAGTTGTTATAAAAAAGGTAAAAGTACCAGCTATACTGCTTAGGGTAATAGGAACATAATTAATTTCGATTTGGTGTTATCCGAATATGAACTACCTCCCTCCAAGAGTTGTATGAGTACATATAGTACATGCACACAATGAAGCTGAATAAGAAATACATAAAAAAAAATCTGACTTGCAAAACTAGAGGTGATTATACTCATATTTTGCAAGTCAAAATAACAATTGGCAGCTGGTATAAAGGTGAAATTATATGTGTATCTGAATAATCTGAATGAATGGTAAATGTGAGATTCTACTGAGTTATATTGAGTTTGGTTCAGCTAAATTTCTTTGTACTCAAGAGCAGTGATTACACCAGGTTGTGGTTGTTATGGCAGTGAGAGGAGGTGCCCAACCCTCTGGGAAAATTTTGCCACCAAACTTTAATATACTTTAATAAAATACTGTGTTCACTCTGTCAGGTTTTTTTTATAGCTATGACCCTTTATGACTTACCCTCCCTGTGAAGGATATGAATTACTTTCTACTGATCAAATATCAAGTTGACAGTTTGATAATGTACAATTTTGTAATAAAAGTCCATCGTAGGGATTATACTTCCCACATACAAAAGTTCCATATAATCTAATAAAGTTTGATGCTATGTTTTTAATCTAAAAGGCAACAATGCAAAGAATTTCATATTGTTTTTTTAGATTAAATGAAATAAAATAAATATTCCAGAGCCTTTTATATCCCAAGGGTATCAATAAATGTGGGCAGACTTTTTTGGTTTTGGTTTTACTTCATTGCAATCTTGAAACTATACAGGGTGTACTCAGTAAGTTTCAGTCATTTGGATCAGAAGATCCCAAAGTTAGGGTAGCTACCCCGTTTGGGGTTTACGAATACGTAAGTGTAGGATCTCTTCAGAGAATGAGACATATACCCAAAATTGGTAATGACAAAGTATATGCAATCTAAAAATGAATACAGGACTTGAGTGAATAAAAGCAGGAGAGTGGTCAATACATTCACTCTTGACGTTGATTGTGTATCATTTTACCACTTTTTAACTGACACAATGAAAGTACTTTTAAGTTAAACTTTTAAGTTAAGGTCAAGCCTCTTAGTTTTATTTTTGAGGTCAGAAGCTGTAAAGTTTGGGAACCACTGGTTTTGATAATAGTAATAATAGGTTTAGATCGAGTAAAAAACAAACAAACTGTAAGACACAACCCTAGAGACAAAAATGTAAAAACCCATTATGTTATTGCTATTGTGTCTTACAATAATGATATAAGTGCACTGAGTTCTCACACTTACTGATATACATTAAAGGTTAAAGAGTCAAACGACCATATAGTTAAAAAACATCCCTTACTTGAGTGAATTATTCAGAAATGTACAAAGCAGGTTTGTTAGATATAACATGAAAATATGTGATGACTGAAACTATTTTTCTCTCAGATAAGAGGCAATTACTGTATTTACTTAGCTGTGCATGGAACCATGAAGCTCAATTTTAGCTGTTTACTGAATTTCTTTTTCCAAGTAAAATCAAATATAAAATGAGAATGACTGAAAGGCAGTGAAAACAGAAAGCTGGTTTATAAGAAAATGCAGGCTGTGTGTGTGTTTGTGTAAAAGAGAAGAGACAATGCGCGTATGCTAAAAGCAGCAGAGTGTGTTGCTGCTTTATGAAATTCTAACAAGAGGGCAAATGGATATCTCCCCTTTTCATTAGCTTACTGTTTTTGGTGCCCTCACATCTTCCTGGCTCTGTGCCAGTCCATACTCCCCCACTGTCTCAGACTCTAAATAACCAAATGCATTATTCAACGGGGCCGGGTGCCCTTGCTTCTCCTAAATATTAAAATCTAAAAACTGATTTATCTTTCAAAATCCATCCAAATCACACAAGTTCTTCCTGTGCAAACATTTGATTTTTCAAACAGATAAATGAGATGGTGACTGGGTGCTGAGAGCAAAAAGGGGAGATTTAGGACCTCATTTAACCACTAACATTATAACAGAGAATGGGTAATCACATATGATAACAGGTGTTTGAGTAAAATAGTCACTTCTATTACTGGGGAAAACTTTTTTTCCCTGCTCTTCTTTTAATTATTTTGACACTTTTGACATAATTATTTTGGAACCTCACTTACACGCAGGAACATTAAGTTGTGGGTATATTGCTGCTCAAAAATCACGGAATATGAAAAATAAACTAATCTTGTTGACAGCTGACAGCCTCCACAACTAAAGCTAACATTTATGCCTTTAGACTTCCAACGAATCAGTTAGACAAAACTATTATTGTTTTAGTCATTTGTTTGTAAGGTTTTACAAGTAGAACATTTCTTCAGCAGTTGCAAAAATTATTCAGGATGTCCTGGTCAACTTATTTTTTTTAATGATTGTATTAGAGTCCAAGTACAGTGTTATAGTCGACGATCCAAATGAATTCTGGGAAGCTTTTCTGTGGACTGATGAGACAAAAGTTGGTGATTTTATTTGTTTACCTTTGATACATAAAATAATCACTTGAATTATGTCTTTTATTGTAAGTAAGAATACATTTGCCTGATTTAAAAGAGTTGTTTGATGATCAGAAACATTTAATGATAACTTGTATGGAAAATTTCTGAAGGGCCTTTTTGTTCTTTACAGTCTGAATTTGTATTCACTTTGCAAATGTATGATTGACACATTTTAGTTGGTTCTTAAACTTCAGACCAGGGCATAATGTGTTGGTTTTTACCATCTTTTAGCCATTTCTCATTGTAAGACTGGTTCAGTTTACGTGATTTCTTAATTCTGCAGGTCTGAGACTAACCAGGCATGAGTTTGACATGTAAAATTGAAACAAAGACTTACTATATGACAGGTAATTTATGATTCAACCAGGGGGAAGGGGGTTATGGTAATGTTCACCATGAAAAATACACAGTATCGACTGCAACACCTGTCTGTTTGTTGGTAATATGACATGTGTTGTGCCAGAAAGCTATGCAAAGAGCAGCAAAAAGCCTTTAAACTGTTAGAAGGTCCCAAGGTTACAGTGGAGAAAACCTCTTCTGCAAGTTTTGCCTGTACACTTTTTACTAGAAAAACA
The DNA here is from genome assembly GCA_028564705.1 of Apricaphanius iberus. Lineage (NCBI taxonomy): Eukaryota > Metazoa > Chordata > Actinopteri > Cyprinodontiformes > Aphaniidae > Apricaphanius > Apricaphanius iberus. The sequence continues at coordinate 77,061 of JAPXFQ010000846.1, read as the reverse complement.
TCGAATTATGATATAAATCATCAAAAACAAAGAGTAATAAGATTGGTGTTAGCCTAGCACTACAGGCGCACATAAAACCACTGTCAGCAGGTGCAAGATTTGAGTTTGTGGGGGAGACAGTAGCTGCATATGTTGACTCAGTTGTGTTTAAAAAGAAAATAACAAAACTATGCATGCATCATGTTGGTGTAGATTTTCAGTCAACCAGGATATAGTAGCCTTGAGAGTTAGAAAATAAAGGTAACTGGGATTGTCTTATCTTGAAGACATTTTACCAGTCATCCAAATGGCTTCTTGAGTTCTGAAACTTGGTTAGGAGTATCAGTCTTATGAGGTCTAGTCAGGACAATAATGCTAATACTACATTAGAAACCACTAACAAGGACATTGTTAACTCTTAATAAGGCCGTGATCCCCTGGACCTACCTTCTATTCATTTCCTGAGAGGGTCATCGGCACTGGTTATGTTGGCTTTACGTTTTTTAAATCTGAAGACTATGAATGCATCAGGAAACATATTGTCAGGACACGTCAGTGTCTTACTTAACAAGTTAAGCCTGTGTTAAACCAATGTGTTATATATTGCTATCTTGGATGACTAATCTCGGTACTGGCAAATGACTTTGGTTTAAATAGTGTAATAGTTTAAGAGCAGAAAAAATATACACAGGAATTTTCTAGTGGCTAACTACTGTTTATGCATCTTGCAAAATGTTAAAAATACTAGTACTTCTTTCCAAATATTTGTTGTAGTTTGTCTCTTAGTTGTGAAGACTTTCATACAAGCTAACTTGTTTTTGTAGCAGTCTCTGATTTGTATTTTAGTTTTTACTAAAGAAATGTGGGTGTAGCTGACCGTTGATTTAATAATCTGTCTCACAATAAGACAACTGATTAAGACCTGAAGCTCAAAAGAAAACAAGGAATATTGACATAACCAGTTAAAACGTGTTCTGTCAATCAAAGATAATTCCATAGGCATGTTTTGAAGTACCATCATTGAAATTTCCATTCTATAAAACAAAATGTGGAATTATTGATAACGCTGGGAATCATGTTAAAGTTCCTTTCTGTTTGCATGTGATGTGCCGCTTGTAGCTGGCTGCAATACCACAGTTGGCCTGTATCTGTCTATGTAATGATGTGGTTTGTCTGTCTACTCTTGATTGGGCTGTACTGAAATTAATTCCCCCTCAAGGGACAATAAAGGATTATTCACTTTTTAGTTTGAGAACAATTTATTGAAAGGAAAAACTTTCAAATTAAGAAACAATTGCTTCTGACAAAAGCCAAGGTATCACAGTTATTTCCATGCCTTCAGGTAATACTTCGATTTCCTTTTCTAACAGGATTTTTTTTTACTCCTGCACCGTCATCCTCACTGAGCGTGGAGGCAAAAAAAAGGCTCCTTAATCAGCTTTGTTTATTTCAAATGATTATTCTTTCTGTAGATATTTAAACGTTTAAGAGAGTAGCAATTTTCTTGTGAAATTTACTGGATTTAGGAATATTAAAACCAAAATGCTTCAGTTGATTTTGTTTTCTTGTCTTTTGCATTTTGAAGAGTGGCTTTGGGAAAAAGGGGCTTTGTGTCTCTTTGTGTTTCTTTCTCAGAAAAACAGGAAATCATGCATTGCAAAAAGTGCACACTCACAAAAGTAAAGTATGAATTATGAAAAAAGATACAGCATATATGGAGTCAGAATTTCGGCAACAATTATTATTTATTATTGTAATTTAATTGCCAGTTTTTTTCAACCTCTGAATTACTACACCTAAATTAAAGGTTATTCAAAAGTATGGGGAGGGGGGGGAGTTGCTACTAAATATAAGATACAATTATTTTAAGACTTTTGACACATCAATACAAATAGTGCCAATAAATTAGAATTTTGTATTCTGGCAAATGGTTCACAGAGCAATATGATATTTCATCTTATAGTGAAAACACAAACAATAATATTGCAACTTACAAACTTAGAACAATGTGGGCTTTCTAACTCTGGTATTTACTCAAAAAGATAGTGAATGCAATCCAATGAAAGTGGAAGTGCAGCATTGTGCACACCAGCATATAGCCTTCCGGAAATACTTAAAAAAATAAGAATACTGTACTAAGTAAGTTTTTTGCTTTATACTTTTGTCTGACATTTTAAACTGAAGTTGACCTTTAATTCTTTGAGATTTAGATTTTATGGGATTTACAAAAATAATGGTACTGCTTTTTAATTAAGTTAATCTTATTAAAAAGTTAAGTAGGGTTACTTGCTAAACATACTAAAGGCAAAAGATCGGATCAGGACTCGAAACCGGATGGATTTTAGGTTAAAAGAACGGATCGGGATCGGAGGCCTAAAATGCTTATCCAGACATCCCTAATTAAATCTCTTCTTTTTGTAACATTATTATAACGACCCTATAGTTTGTCTATTGTTCTAATTATAAACCACAAACTATTATGTAAGATACCCGCAAAGGCTTCATCTTAAATAAATGTCTGAGTGGGAAGCTGTGTGGGTGGTGGAATCATAAAGAAGGCTCTCTAAAGTCTCAAATGATATTCCTAGTAGCCTTGTGAAAAATATTTCAAATCTTACAGAGCACAAGGGAATGATCTATTTAAGTTGCTGACAGCTGATAGTAACACTTTGTTTTAGTTGTAAACTTTAATCTGAAGCAAATGATCCTTTATGAACAAAAACAAATATAAGCACTTTCAATTATCATTGTGAAACAAAATTAAAGAGGTTTTCTACCTGTTTGCTTTTTTTCATTTGGTATTAGGATATAACCTGTTTTAATACACGTTTTGTGATGTTTTGGTTTTTTTTAAACGTGTCCTGTCTAGAAGTTTGCCACTCAGAATTGGTGTCTGAGTACCAAGTACAAGCCCAAAGATTTACTTTCCCAAGCAGAGTATTACAGCGAATCTGTAATACTCCACTTGATGTATATGTATGAAAAAATCTTTATTAGTGATTACTGAGGGTTCAATTTGCTGAAGTCATGGACACGAAACCGAGACAAGAAGGAAGAAAGGAAGAAGGTGAAGAAAAGAAACCGGACCAGCAGAGGCCCGAACCGACGACACAAGACAGGGAGGCAAACAAAGAACACAAGAAAACATCCCTGTCCTCCGCCTCTTCCGGATGGCAGAGAGCGGTAAAACAAAACAAACAAAAAAAACGAACTGAACAGACCCACACCAATAGTTCAGATGCAGTAATATGAACTAAGAATTACACATTCACTACACACAAGCATGGATTAATGAACACAATACTAATGTTTCTGGTAAGCTCCTGGTAAAAGCTAACTAATGACGATACCCTCAGCTCAAGATATGTCCGTACTCACCAATGACCCCACACCTATGTGTGTGTGCAAGCATGCAGGTCTGAATAAGGTTTCCCCATGCAAGTGATTGATAGCTGGTGTAAGGAACCGTCAATCCGTCCTACAGGAATCGACACAGCCATGAAGGAGACAGGAGACGCATGCATCCAGAGTCCCACAGAGCGCAGGAGCCGCAGGCGGACCAGCGCAGGGCCGATCACCCACCAAGAGAGGAACAGATGGAAGCCCCAGGGGAACACCAAGCTACCTGTTTGCTTTTTCATTTGGTATTAGGATATAACCTGTTTTAATACACATTTTTTTATGTTTAATGAGGGCTGTGCTCTGGTTGTTAGCACTGCCTAAAGCTTGGTTTATGCTTGCCGCGTCCGCGAGGTCCGCACGGCTCCACGCGGCCAAATTACGTAATTTCAGCAACCACGCCTCTCCGCGCGGCCGCCCTAAAATTTCCGCACCGCGCACCCAGGAAAATTTGTAACTACGCGGAAAAACATGGCGGACTGGCAAGAGCTCATATTGCCGGAGGTTCGTAAATAGACATCTTTATGATTCGGCCGATAGAGAGCACTGTGATGAACTGTGTTTAATGGAAGAGAGGACAGTCTCCTTTTTCATCTTTTTTCCTAAGTAAACAGCATAAAAGTTCTGCTTTGTTTAAGCTCACGGGTATCACCATCTTTTAAACAACAGTGATTACTACTTCTACTATGGTGTAGTGTTGTATGCATGCCGTAGAGCCCGACACCGCCCCCTTGTCAAGAATATTGGCTCTCAGCAGGGACAGGCCGCAAAAAAGTATAAACGCTGCTCGAAGGCGTCTCGGCCGGTTCCGCACGTCTCGTTGTGTTCCTGTTGGTTGCGTCAAGCATAAACCAAGCTTTAGGGTGCTTGGTTTGAATCTTAGCAGATGTTCTGTTTGGTGTTTTTGCACATTCTCAAAGCACAGCATCAGTTTTCTTTGGGGACTCTTTTCAAAGTCCAAAACCACATAAATGTAAGGAAACTTAAGGACATTTTTTTAAAAGTAAAATACCAGATTTTAGTACTATGCTTTATTTCGGTCAACAACAACAATCAGGAGGGGAGAACAGGATGCTGACGGCCGATCAGCTCTTGTAGAAAACTCTGCTGCAAACAGCTGTGATCCGCGGTGCGTGGCGGAGAAAGAGGCGTTTGACCCAGGCAGTTTTGAAGAGATCAAACGGTCCCGCCGCTAAGGTCCCAATGGGGGAAGGGAGAGAGAGCGCTCTAGCACGTTTTCAGCTGACTAGGATAGATTCTCCCTCAACCAAGAATGGTGTTGGAAAGAGGGGAAAAAGATTGCTAGCAGTTAATATCTTTTCAGCTGGAGAATTTTGAATTTCCCTCCGACAAGCAAGAGGCTTGGTGGACAAAAGAAGACGAACCGGCTGACCCAGTTAGCTTTATAAGCTCTGGCATATCAGAGGGTCGTACGTTCGATTCCAGCTTCCTTCAGTCATATGTTGATGTGTCCCTGGGAAAGGCACTAGACCCCAAAAATTCTACATCGTCCTACCGAGCCATGTTGGCTATCGGTGTATGAATGTGGGTGTGAATGGGTGAATGTGGCTTCAATGTAAAGCGCTTTGAGTGGTCAGTATGACTAGAAAAGCGCTATATACTGTAAGTTCAGTCCATTTACCATTTAAAGATCCTAGAGAGTACCTTCCCATATGACAGTTATCGAGACTTGTTGTGAAACAGAACAGCTGTCTGTCTGAGTCAATTTTCTCACACAGTACCGCAAAAATAAGGAATTTGACAGGTTAAGCTTTGGTGTAGTTAAGTGAGCCGACGAAGACTTATTGTATATAATTATATTATTAAATAATTCAACTCGGGACTCGACGATAAGCGGCAGTGCGTCACAATGTAAAATGAAGTGCGTATAGGGGACACGCACTTCATGAACGCTTGCAGAACTCCTGGTTTCCCAGTCATAGTCCTTGCCCCATCTGTATAGATCTTTACAAAGTCCTTATATGTCCTTTGAAATCTCAAAAATGTGTCTGCCGATGGTATTAATGGACAAAGAAATGACCTATAGGGCCCCATTTTTCAAAGTTTGCAATTATTAAAAATGTTTGGTGGCTATATTCAACACCTTTGAAAAGCATGTCTTAAATTCATATTCTAACCCAAAGTAAAGATTTCTCTGTTGCCATATTCCCCAGAGTTAGAAGGAAGAAAAAAAAAATTGTAACCAGCCCAGTCATTCTACCGAACTGGCACCAGTCAGTTTGCTTCAGCTTAGCGTAAACCATTGAAAAGAATGAATGAATGTGGGAAATACAAGCATGCTAGTAGTTTTCATTCACCTACGTTGGTTTTGGCAAACGGACTGCTGCTAGATCAGGGGAATGAATGAGCTTGTTACAACATGCTTTTTTTCACTTATCTAACTGAGATGAGGGGAAATATGACAAATGACAAATTTTCACTTAGAGGTGGAATATCGCTTTAACTTTGCGTCACTATCATTTGACTAGAGTTTATGAATGACAAAAGAAAAAGAACATTCACAGACAATTTAGCTTAATAGTGAATAATAGTCTGACGGTCATGAATCTGACTGTCATTGATTCTTTCACTTTTTTGTAAAAGAAACATCCTACCACCACTGTGCTCCCCTCTCCAGCGCATCTGTCTCACTTTAGGAAACAACTAACTATAACTATAGTGCAGGGAGGTATATAATCATCCTCAGTTGTGTGCTGTTTTTTACACTGTGCCTCTATGTTCAAATTTTCACATGAGCTCAGTTGAGCATTTGAAGGTGTTTGGTGTGACAAAACCAAAGACCAGATATTCTTCTTCATATTTTCCTCTTTGGTTTGGAAGAAAGTTGCTTTAGAAGATTATTCAGTGATGTTTTATCTTGTGCTTTGTAATTAAATCGGAACACTTTTTCACCTGTCTCTTACACTGGCATTTAATTTTTATCCGTTTAATTTCTTCGTCCATTTTATAAATTTTATCCATATTCATTCATTCATGGATGACTCTGCGCCACCATACTTTAGGAACCATTAAGTTAGTTGATGGTGTGAATGGAAAATATTTTGATTGGACTGATATTTTGCCCTTAAAACAAAATTGTTTACTTGTTAGAGATTATTTTCTGCTTCTTACTGAAGCTGAACATTTTTCCCATTTTCATTCAAATTATACTGAAGAGACCTTGAAGATAAACCACATATCTATCCATTGATAATTTGAACATTTACTCTGGATATAGTGCATTGGTTCTATTATTTAAGCGAATCCACTGCCTTCTGAGTGCATCTGACATAAAAGAGCAAAAAACTATGCATGGTCAGTCTAGCATGGCGGCATTCATCTCTCTCTGATTTGAATTGCTGTAAACAGAATAATAGTCTCTCTTCTTGATTTTCTCTGTCTCTCTCTCTTTCCTTCTGTCATGCCTATTTTGTTGATCTGATTCAATGCGTTGATGATGACAGTCAAATTAGCTTTCTCTTCGTCTACTTCCTTCCTCAGATAAATATGCTCATCAGCTCAGACCTTGAGGTCAAGCTCTCTATGCTGCCATTTATTAGGTGCATTGATTCCAGAGCTGCTGGTATTTAGAATACTTGGTAGAACTGAAAGACTACATTGTGATGAAAAACTTGGCATGAGGTCATTTGTCTGTGTCTTCTAGGGTAAATACTTGTACTGTGTCAAACTCACATCAGTGCCCCTTAATAACATCTCTAATAATGATAACTAAGTCAGCCTGGAATGATTGGCAAGAAAAGCAATTGTATTAATTTTTTTTAGAAATTTTCTATGGAGGTAAAAGAGGTGTTTATGTTTTATACGACAAGAAAACAGACCGGATATTAGGTGCAGAAATCAAAAAGTGCTTAGCATGCATACCACTTGAATTTCAGAGGTGCTAAAACCTTTGCATAGTATGTTGCAGATGCACAACTATGAGATTTTAAAATGGCTTTAGCATTTTATTTTTGTGATTGGCACCTTTAGCATTCCTAAAGCAGCATTCTTCCTGTGTTTTCCCTGGAGAATGTAGATTTTTACCTTAAGGAGCATTTTTTTTAAAACAATGCCAACGTTTCAAATAAATATGTTCCAAGTTAGAAAACGTCCAAGTTTGAAAACACTAAACACTTGTCTTGACATGTCTCTGCATGACGTCATTGTTAAACACCTCTCTGATATAGAAAATTGCAGGCTTTAAAGCTTTTTCACTCTATGTAAGTGCCTGCACTGTAACATGTCATTATTAGCGTGACCTGTTAGCACTAAAGTATGGTGTGTTTTTTTATTATAAAAATGTTTCTGTCAGGCTTGTCAGTGGTCAGAGCTGGGCAAGCTGGAAATTGTCAGATTCCAGTTAGCAGCTGGTTTCTCATAAATACCTCATAATTCAGTTCTATAGGACTGAAGCTGACAATTGAAAGGTTGGTATATACCAAGAGGGCAGCACAGTCCCTAAGATCAATGTTTTGCTGGAGCTATTTCTAACCAGGTAATTTAAACTGTGTATGTATATGTGTCACCTAAGGATGATTATGTTTCTGAATTCCTGTATCTTTTGCTCATGGTTGATGCTAAAATCAGATGTAGTCTGTTATCTTTGCCAAATTAACTTTCAAACAGAAATGTAAAAAAAACAACAACACAATATTACCCTGAACTCAACTTTTATGCCAAACTGTTGTTTGTACAGCATCAATTCACAACACATGATTTCCCAGGGAACTTGGAAAAAAAGGGCCAGATTTTAAATCAATTACATACAAAGTTAGTTTTTAAAATATGCTATCTAGTTAATTGTATTATTCAAATTGGTTTAAAACATTTTTAATCAAAGAAAACACAGATTGCATCAAGTCACTGACTTGCAGCATACACTTCTTTTGAACAGTGGCATGTTGCAAAAGGAAAATTACCCTGGCTCAGTGTGATCCACCATCTGCCTGAACCTACTTGGTGAAAAAAAAGACAAAGAATACTAAAACACAAAAATACAGAAGCGCTGATCGAGAACTACTTTCTATCCTGATGGAAAGTAAAGATGTGTGGCAGTTGCATTGACTTAAGTGGCCTCATCTTGGAGAGAAACACACCTAAGCAGATAGGCTCTCCAGTTTTCAAGTCTACGTTGAAAGAAGGTACGTACAGTGTAGCCTGGTTTATATTTCTCTGTTTGCAGAGGGACGGAAACATGAAGCACAACTATCTGCCGTCACCAGGGCTTTCTGACAGCTACACAAGGATGGACAGGGTAAAGCCCGATTTTTTAACAACCTATCAAACGCGATGAAGAGCGCATGTCTCTGATTGGCTAGTTCAACATCAGCCCCACATCATTTCACCAGAACAGGTCTCTATAGTCAATGTAAGTTGCAGTCAATACAGCTTGTGGGTACTGGATGCTTTATATAGCAAGGCCAGTTTATCTGATTTGCTCTTTTGGCAATTTTGAATACTAGGAGGTGTAGAGAACAACAAAACAGACTACTGTATCTTTGTTCACATGCATTTTTAGAGTAAACTAGGCTTATGTTAAACTAAAAGCATAGCCAATGGCCATGTCTGAGGGAGAGATAGGGCTAAACTCTAAAAGACAGGACATAGGTTGCCTTTGGCACAACTTCCAAAGCCAGCCTCCATCCCGGGGGGCAAAAAACTATTACCATAAAAATTTAGGAGTTTGTTTCTATAGTATCATAACTTGTGGTTTTCAAGACAGTGGAAAAAACCAATGAGAGTTTTTAATTATCATAAAAATAACATCAAATTAAAGCATGCAAAGCAGACATCTCTGCCTTTGCTTATCTCATTTTACATTTTCTCCCCCCATGAAAGAAAACACTCTGAGTCTTAATTAAAAGCAAAACCACCCAAATTATTGTTTTGGATTGCTGTACTAAAGAAATCAATAAATCGTTATTGCTTTTTGTTTAGAACACCTATAGTGGTCATCACAGACACCACAGAACAGCAAAGTGTTTCTTAAATACCTATTAACCTATGTTCAACTTTACCTCCCTATGGAAATATCAAACAAATTGCTTACATTACATAAACATAGCAACACTTTTATTTCTGAGACTTTTTGTAGTTCCTTCTTCCTCTCACTGCATTTTTATGGCTAAAGTGCCTCATTATGAATTTCAATGCAAACCATCTATAACAGTTAAGCTATGGCACATGAAGCATCCTGTCTAACTCATTAGAAAGAGGAGAATGACAAGGTCCGTGAAATATTTCAGCTTCCCACTAAAAAAGCTTTCTACGAGTTTTATGTTTGTGCAGTCAGTGTTTTGAGTTTTACTGCAGAGAATAAGAAGATCCAGCTATTTCTGCTGTGAGGGACCCTGACTAAAGCAAAACATACTTTTAAGAAAGAAATGAAAATAAAGTTCTTATGATAACCGAACTAGATACCATCAACATTTGTGAGATAAGCAATGACAGAATCAGGGATTTACCCTAAATTCTTGTCTTGCTAACCTATAGTTTTTAGCAAATGATGAATTGTGCAAAACTGCACAATCTTTCAAATCAGAACCAAAAACTTGATTGTCAGTACATCTTTCGAAACTTTGGAGAGAATTATTCTGACAGTTTATTTGATCATATCTTGCCATTTATTTGTTTTGAAGTAAAATTTAACTTTCATTCATCATTATTTTTCTACTATTATTAAAAGTTGGTTGCACATTTATTTCAGTACTTTTTTTTTCACTGGAGTCCACATTACAATCTGTTTGAATGCACAATTGGTATGTCCTACACCATTTGCCCACAGAAATATAGCAGTATTTCCCACTTTACAACTCCAGTGGATTAAGTCTCAAACTGGGATTCAGAACCAAGACTGTTCTTTGCAGCTGCAATTGATTCTGGTGAAAAGCAGATTTTCCTTGGAGAAATTTTTCTTTTCTTATGGAACAGCTTACTAGTCTTTGTAGAACAGCTTGGGCTGACTGTGTTTAGTACTTTGTAGATGTTTTTGGACTTCTTGCATGATTATGTTTAATTTCTTCAACAATAAGCTACCACAGATTCGTCTTGGGGAACGATGAAAAACTTTTAAGATCCAAAGTTTATAATTTTCTGTTTTTTGTAAAACTGCATGCTAAGCAAAAGTGATATAAGGCCATCAACAAGGCTCCACTATGATGATGTTTAACCTCTTCTTATACTCCAATTCATGCATTTACTTTAGATGAGATGATAAGGAGCAATCAGGCAGAAGCAAATAGATACATTGCTTGTCAACTAATTTTGCCACATTGTTTTATTTGTTTGATTATACTGGGAAAACTATTCTTCATACCATCACCAAAGTCATTGTTCACTCCACTCAATAATTTGCTGTAAGTTTCCTAAATGCCTTGTGATTAATTCCAAATCATCATGAGTGTGCTTTATGTACACAGTTTGATTGAAACACGCATTACATTTGCATAATTACAGCGCAGCAGAGTGGGGCTTATTGTTCAGATCCAATCTTAACCACTCAGACTCTGAGCTTTGTGTATTGAGGGGGTCTAATATGAAATCGCACAAATGTATTGTGTACAGTTTTCTCAATTATACACAATTATTAAATGGCCTTTTGCAGACACAGATGTATATTTCAGGCAAACAATGTTTTGTATAAAAAAAGTAAAATTGAAGCATAATAATTGGGATACATTGAACCATAAGGGAGCAAAGGGTACTGATGTATAGCAATCAGTTATTACATTTTATTTACTTCTTGATTTTACTTTGTTAATGTTTTGGGTACTTTTATGAACAAGTAAATGGTAAATACCTGTACTTGAGTAGCCTTGTAGCTAGCCATCTGACCCAAAAGTGTTTTACACTACTGATATGGGAGAATTTCTATAGAGATGGAGATACAGATAAGGTTGATTCAGTCTCCGTTGGAGTTTTAACATATTTATTTCAATCATACAGGAAGCCCTGTTAGACCAGCACTCTCTCCTGTTAACATACTGTATGTGTCTCTGCCTGCCTGTGTCTGTTGTCTGCCTGTGTGTGTGTGTGTGTGTGTGCGTGCGTGTGCGTGTGTGTGTGTGTGTGTCGGTGTGTGTGTGTGTTACGGTAGCCAAAACAAACAACCAGGGAGTCCTTGATTTACACCAGTGTAGGTAACAGTTCCAAAGATGTGGACTTGAGTAATATGACTTGGACTCAAGTCAGACTCGAGTCATTAATTTTGTGACTTGAGACTTGACTTTAACTTGACTTGGACTTCCACATCAATGGCTTTAGACTTGACTCTGACTATTTACTTATTATTCACCCATTTAAAAGAAAATACTTGTTATTTACATCAATTACAATACTTCACCTATCTTTTGTAAAATTTCTTTAATCCCTAACAGTAAACCTTTGAAATTATAGAAGTCTTTTCTTATTAGCTAAATTAGATTCAACTGTAAAACATGGAGGTTCGAGTTCACCTAAAAACTTTTCAAATTTCTCTTTGTTCAGTTTCACTTGTTTCATTGGGTGTTCAAATAAACAGTGATGCCGGGAACGCGTTACTTAGTAGCACGTTTCTCCTAATATGACCACATTTTCAGTAACAACTAATCTAAGGCTACGTCCAGACTAAGCCGATAAGGTTATACGGGGAGTTAGACGCCTAATGTTATCCACTCAACACGAGCATTTACGCCCCGTTTAAGGTCCCATGATTGCGCAATCCCATACCGACCTGTGTAAATACTTGGCATGCGCGAAAAGACGCACGGAAAACGCATATAATCTACGTGACGCCAGCGCCTACATAATATATACAAGAAGCTCTACAGCACAGTACATATCTGCTTGTCCCGTTAACCGAAGAGAACAATAGCTGCTCAGAAGAAGAGAGAGTTTTTGATGTGGACAGACGACGAGATCGATTTATTACTCTTCGCTGTTGTCTTTGTCTGTAGTGTCGTATTGTTATTGAGGCAGCATTCATTGACGCCACTTCCTTTCATTATCCGGGGAAGCTGTCCACACTAGCTCGTTTAGCTGTTGAATTAAGATTTACAACGCTCTCTTACCCGGCTACTGGTTATCCGGCCACAGACCTTAAACGACGCTGGCTTAATGTGGTCGATAGGGGGGTGAAGACTAAATAATTATACGCTTAAGGCATTACCCAGTTTAGTGTGGACGTGGCCTAAGGCAGTACTATTTTCCATACAGGTAATCAGATTAAAGTCAGTTAGTTGGAACTTAAGGAATACATAAGGAAAACAAACAAACAATGGCGGTAAATGTGGTCTCACATACCTTCAACAACACTGCTGCCATCTTTATCTGTCGCAATCCGAAACAGCTGATTAGCTCCTTTGCGGTCGCCATGTTTATTTTGACCCAAGTCTGAGGTCTGTACTCTGGAGGTCTACTCTTTACCCTAGTGGAACTCTCCAGTAGTACGTGCAGTGAGCAAGTAAGTACATCCCCAAGACGCAGTTTGTTGCTTGTGTCAACGTTAGGTGAGGTTAAAAAGCAAGTATATTCCCTTACTGTTAAAATGCACTTCCAATAAAGTGAGTAGTGGCAAAACTGGTTATTGTTTCTATATTGAGGCAGTGGTGACTGTTATTGGCAGCTGCTGAAAGTAATAATGAAGCAACTTTTAATTTAACGTAGTTGCTTTTAAAGTAAAGTAAATAGTAAAGTAACTAAGTTACTTTTGGAAGCAGTAATCAGATTGCTATTTCAAAGTATCTGTTGCAACACTGCAAATAAAAACGAACACATGGTTTGTGATTTGAATTTAAAAATAAGTTGCAGCATCATTTTTTTTTTTAAATGACTCGAAATGAGTTGAAATTCAATGTTTAAGACTTGGCACTTGAAACATGCCAGTCTTGACTTGAGACTTTAGGGTAATGACTTGAGACTTACTTGAGACTTGCAAAGTGATGACTTCGTTCCACCTCTGAAAAGGTCCATGATTCCCCAGCATAATTGAATGTTCCTTAGCTGCCTTTATTATTAGTTATCTTAAATAATTTTACCACTAAAGTCCTCCCCTTTTTACATACATAAAAAATGAGTTATTTCAAGATGTTAATACATTTCCTAATGGATGTGGGAGAGTGCCAACAAAAGAAAAGAAATTATGATCACAACATTAATTCATATTCAGACATTACTCATGCTGGCTATAGCAATTTTCTCATAGTAATCAGGAAATTATCCATTTAGATGACTTTTAGACGTAACTCGTTGTCAGAACCGAAAACACCCATCTGGAGTTTATTTTGTTAAAGCCACTTGTGCCCTTCGTTCTTTTTTTGACAACCTCCCCGCCCCTCGGGATGGCCAGACTAATGTCTTGTCAACTGACAGAAACTCTAAAAGAAATCCAACAGAGAGATGTCATGTAGCCTCTTTAGCATGTCTCGAAGAGATATTAAATGTCAACTTGATGTTGAACTGTGTACTCTTCCCTGGGTTCTTGGTTCTAGGCTGTCGTTGTGAAGCCCAAGGTCTGGTCCAAGCCCAGGGGCTGGTCCAACTCAGCCCCTGCCACTTCTGAGTTCCCACAGAAAGGGAGGCTCATCATCAGGAGACCTGCATTTTTGGAGGCCTCTGATGTGGTTCTCAACAGTTAGCATTAGTGTGAGTAATTAAGTGCTAGTACTAAATGCAAATGATGAGATCAGAGATTAGCAGACATGGGAGTCTGGTTTAAATTACCTTAATGTCTTTGCTGCATCAAGCAATCATAAACAAACTCCACAACTGAAGTTAATAAGCCAAGCTTCATTAACTTCTTTTATAAGAGAAAATTTGTTAAGATTTGTTAGGCCAAAGAAGTCCGAGAAACTTAACAAAAGAGTTTAGTGTGACAACTAAACTCAAAACTTCTTTTTAGGCAAAAAACAGAAAAAACCTAATCAAGGCATTACGTCCAAAAGACACCCCCTACCCCCCGCTGATAAACACCTATAAAAAAAAAAAAGTTAGGAAAAAGGCTAAAGGCTTGCTATCATCCAGCAACATTCAAAACTTCTTCCAGGTCCTAAGGGAACATTGTGTGGTCCTAACCACAATAGGTGTGAAGTCAATTTTATTTGAGAAACGCTATTTTACTGTAAAACATAGCCTTTGAACGTTAAAGCTCCAGGTTTAAAATATATGCAAGAAGGGTTTCTAGTATTTGATGATGTGATCTCAAGTAGTACAGAGTGACAACTTGGATGAGCTGTCTCATTGATCAGTGCCAGCACTAACAACAGAGGATTGTCACCAAAAAGACAGAGCAAGTGTTGATGACAGTAAATATATTCACAGATTTCTCACCAGTAACGATAGTTGGAAAGATGATTTTATTCAACAGTGAAAGCCATCATTTTCCTTTTATTGCTTCCAAGCTCCTAAAGGATTAGCCAAAATCACAACTCATGCATAAGAAAACCAAGCAAAAAAACAAATGTCACCCGAGACAGGAAATACACATATTTATCTTAGAGTGACTAAAAACTGACAAAAAAGAAGAGGATATCACCTTCAATTTTATTTAGAATTGAAAATCAAATTATGCTTACAATGTACCTTTTTATATCATACACTGTGTCCCTTGATCTCAATTCCAGCCTCAAATTCCTTACAAGTGAAGGTCAGAAACATTGAATGTACTACTTGAACAAATAAAATATGATCATGAAAAGTTATTAGGTGGCAACTGTAGACAGATACGCATGTTGCAACTCAAAAATTGCTATTTGTAACAGCCTATCTGCATAAAACATATGTCTATTTTCCCTTCTGCAATATGATACAAGGAGTTCTGTTTGTTTTAAATGGGGATAATGATACGCCTCAATGCACAATGAAACTCCAACTATTATGATCAATTTTTATGTATTCAACTATTTATGGATTTTTTAAGTAGAACATAACTCCAAATTATTTGCAAAAAATCTATTTCCTAAATAATTTTTAACTTAACTTTTTTTATTTATATATATTTAGGTATGTTGTGTATTTGAACTATTAAAGTAGACAGTTATACATCTCTTTTACATGGGGTCTTAAGTATTCATAGATTTGAACAATTATGATAGCAGTTGTTCCTAACTCCCCAAATACTAGTATGTTGTACTGCATGGAAGACAATACATGGGTTGGAGCAAAAGCTGATCAACTGCCAGAAGCAGGTGGCCAATATAAAATGGGACAAAGGCTACGAAGCAGAGCTGTTAACCTTGCAAAACTTACAACTGCATCATTGCTTTCTCTCAGTAATTTTATACCATGGGATAATTTGATAGATTGCACAAAGATTCACAACTGCAAGTAAACACATAATCTACACCTTTAAGTTAAAGACACACGTTTTTTTTTTATTTTTGACCTTGCTCAATGTAACATTGGAAAATCATCTGGAAGTAGCTTCTTAAGTCCTAACCCTAACACTCCTTATAATGTTTTGTTTGGAAACATTTACAATTCTGTACTTCTCTTTGTCACTGTTTTCCATCACACATTATGGTCCATCTCTCATTTGTCTCTTCAGTTTTTTCGAGATCAGATTCATTACCACAGTACATAGACGATTTCTTTAATTATTTAGAAACCAATCTCTGCAGTCCAATGTGATCCATTTAATTTCCTGTCCTTTTATTTTTCTTTTTTCTGTTACTTCTAATCTGTGTTCTCTCTTCATTTACTCCATGGCTGGTGAATAATAGAGAAGCTGCATGCAGTACTCATGCTGTCAATCAGCCAGCAAGAAGCAGGTTGCCTGCAGTGAATACATATGTGTGCGTCTGTTGTGTGTTCATCAGGCTGCATACTGACGATTAGCCTTGAAGGGATCCTCTCCTCAACCCTATGGCCCCACATATGTACATACACGGATCATTTAGACACAGAGAACACACACTCAGCTGGAAAACCCCTGCCTGCTCAGAGCATCATTTTTGCTTTCTTTAAAATCCAAAATACCAGAATTAGCCACCGTGCTTTTTCATTAAGCCACCAAATATGTTGGATTGACTCCAGTCTCATTAAATAACAATGCAAGTATTGAATATGGTTAAACCACAAGATCACAAATTAGGTCAACACAGGGGATGAAAACTGGAGCCACAAGCAGCAATCGGGAGGATGAAATCCAAGGCACTGCAGGGCAGACAAGCAATTATTTTGCATCTGATACTCCATACGCCATCCTTGTGGCAAGACTACTGGGGCCCCTGCTGCTACAAACAGCTGGTAGGTGGACTTGAGACATTCAATCCCAATCTTTAAACTGACAGACTGACAGAAATACATGCTGCAATAACCTCTCAAGGCCTCTCAACATGGTCCTCCTATTCAGCTGGCCAGATTGCTCGGTTGTTGATGGCATCTAGACATCCCTTTTAGCTCAGGGACAGTGATTTGGAAAATGTGTGATTTGAGGTTTACAACCATGTGTGGTGTGCAAACAGAAAAGAAACACTTTTCAAAAAAGGAGGAGAATATGAAGTGGCATTGATCTGGTTACAGTTCAGATAATATTATAAATAAAAAAGATTTCTCTCTTCTCTATTGCTCTTTTGCTCTTTTGCTCTTTATTTCTCTATCCTCTCTTTCCCCAGTCGAGTGCCCGTCACAGCTGGGAAGGAGCTTTTGCTTGCCTTTGCTCCAATTAGCCAGGGCTTAAAGCTCAAAGCATGTTGAGTGGAGGAGGTCCAAGCCTAGTTTAGTCTAGTTCAGCATGGCTTGGTTTGGGCTTGGCTTAAATCCCGACTTTGAGCTGCTATGCAATTATAATAAAGGTTGTCCTCTGACACACACAAAGGAATCATTCTGCCTACAAAAATCTTCGCATTCTGTCATTTAGCGTAGACTTTCTGTTTTGCTTGTTTTCCACACACACATACCCTGTTTGGGCTCAATGATTTGGCATTGCTTCACAAAGATACAAAAATTCCCAGAAGGAAAGAGAGGAACAATACCATGTCATTGTCTGTTGTATAGCTCCTTTCCTCTCTCCCAAAACCTATTGTGCTTCTCTCTCTCTACCCCTCTCTCTTACTTTTGGAATCTCACTTTTTCCTTGTTTTTCTCTCTTCTTTCCTTCCCTATCACAGTCACTTTGTTCTCTGAATTCATTAAGCTCTGCTCTTTATTGCCAGAGTCAAGGATCAATGGCTGCCATCGGAAAAGCTCCCTGCATACACCACTGTGCATGGCCATTTTTAATGAGGCATGCTTGCCTCTGCTCTATATAGGGAAAAAGATTCAATTTTCTGTTTTAAATTACTGCAGAGGTTGTAATCCTAATGATCCTTTGTGAGTCTACAATTGTAATGAATTGCATTTAATTCCATAAATAAGTGATTTTTCTGTTGATTAGCATTTGCTGTATGTTGTCGGGTGTCCAAGTAATTTTATGTTGAACTTTGGTAAATCAGGTCTTTTCAGAACATATAACGAATAGAATAATACCACAACCAAGTTTTAGGTCATACTATTTATAGAATGGGCTAATGATATAGAGAAATAGTCAATTACTAAAGTTTTCTCTGTATGTATGAAGCTTTGAGCATCCCCCCTCTTACAGCTGTCTGAAAGAACGCCCCTACACTTTTACCTTGCTAACAAGAAAGACAAATTCAGCTATTTGGACAAATTCTGATTCACACAAGACAGCCATGGTGTGGACACTGGAGTAGTACAACCCATCACTCCTATTAAGGCATTTTTAATAAAAAAAACCCAAAAGCAGTTGGCCTGGCTGACTGACCAGCTAAACTATACTAACTTTATGGTTTTGTTAATACTGAATCTGACTTTGCTTTGAATGTCAAAGCTCAATGCTGGGGATGATAGCACACCTGTTGCATGCAGAAAGTAGAGCTTTGCCATTTGTTTTGGTCTAAACCACTATTTGCAACTAAAATCATTTTATGTTGAATTCAACAATTGATTGATTTCTGTTGTTTTCTATATCAAGACAACATGTTCATGAATATTTCACAGATCTTTATGTGCTACTACTTTGATATGGTACAAACCAAAGTTGACGTAAGGCATTCATGTTGTTTTTCTGACTTGGAAGTGAGGAAATCTGAGGTATAAGTACAAAAAGATTGCACCAAATGAGCAGAATAGCAAAAGGTATAATATTAGCTATGTATACATATTCACATTTTAAATTAATCCATCCATCCATCCTCTTCTACTTATCAAGGATTGAGTCACAGAGGCAGCAGCAATTTAGATTTTTAAGATTATACATGGCATACATGCCTTAAAGGGATATTCCACCCTAGGTAAAACCTAGGTTTTGTCTGTTGCCATATTCCCCAGAGTTAGATGAGGGAGAAAAAAAGCATTTTGTGACCAACCCAGTCATTCTCCTGATTTGGCAATAGTCCTTTTGCTTTAGCTTAGCATAAACCAGTGTAAGTAAGTGAATGGGAACTACTAGCATGCTAGTAGATACCATTCACTTACATTGTTTTATTGGGCTGGTTACAAAAATGCTTTTTTCTCACTTATCTAACTCTATGGAATATGGCAACAAACACATTTTTACTTAAGGGTGGAATATCCCTTTAATTTTTCTTACGAACTGACAAAATCCTGGAGACCAAATAAAAACAACAGAAATTTTGAATTTTAGTTATTTTAAAAATATTAATATATTCTTGAATTGTTAATCCAACAACATGCATTTTTTCACACACAATTTGAGTTCATGTGCATATATGCCTCTGACCCCTGATTCCCAGCAGGGTTAGAACGGATGCGGCCGGGTGTCTTTACGGCTGCCGCACTGACTTCAATTCACACCGTCTGCAGTTTGTGTGTGGAACATCTCCACCAGTTATGTTCCAGCGAGCGTCTGTTAACGCGACTTCACATGATAAGAACTACGCAATAGAAGCTTGTAAACAAAAGCCACACTCATCTGCTCTTACAAGTTTTATTTTCAAATATACCAGATTAATTTGGCTGGCTCATCTCTTATTTCCTGTCTGGCTCATGTATTTATTTCACTTCACTAAAATACGCATCGGGGGTACGGGAAAAAATAGACTTCATCCAGAAAGTTAACAGAGCTCCGCATCTGCCCCTGGATCGCTTCACAGCTGGTGTCAATGCTGTGATTGGACTCCATGTTTTTTCTTCAATGTGGAAGCTTTATGGACACCAGGCCGCATCTCTTCTGCACCCCGGTGTGAATCAGGGCTAATGCTTTTGGTTGTTTTTGCACATGAGCACAGATAAACACTCTGTGACTCACAATAAGACACGTGCAGAAGTTAAATCAGAGACACACACCACGGGCAGATAATTGGACAGGAAACCTTCCTTTAGATCAAACATTTCTGTGCCAGCTGAATTCCTGCCTTGTCCACCAATGAGTCTCCAGATTGTGAAAAATGTAAGACTGAAAACAAGGCTGGGGGGGAGCCACAGTGACAAATCACCAGTGTTTGTTCCAGAGAGAGAATTTTTTTTTGGAGATGCAACATTATGCATAAAGAAAATAGATGCCTGTACGAAACCATTCTGGGCACGCTGTTGGTCTCCATTTAACATCAATCCTGTCAATGCATCATAAGTTATTTTGACAGGGAGCAAAAGGTACTTTAGGAAACAACAGTTTAATGATGTCTTTAACCCGCTGGTAATTGACCTCCAAATTGAAAGGAAGAAATCGCATTAAAAGCCCGGGGCAGGTGATTATAGTTCTCGGTTAGTTCTGCACACTATACATCATTTCTGATCAGGCCTGGGTCAGCATAAACCAAAAGGTTTTTCTTCCCTCTTGCAGAGAAAAAAACAGAGACTTGTGTACAGTGGTAAATTACTTTACTGGTTGTGGAACAGATTTGTGTTCCGTGTACTCTGTTGTCTTGTGCTTTTACGGCATGGCTGCATTAGAAAATATAAAGAAACAGGTACAGACAAAGCCGGAGTAACCTACTTATTTTGAAAGTTTACAGATAACTGTAGCACACAGTATAGTTTGAAAAGGAGAAATACATTACAGATGCTTTTAATGTAAAATAGACTTGCACTTACTCTCCAGCACAAAAGACAAGCTTACAACCAGATTCATACAGCAAAAAGGCAGCTTGAGAACACACCATCTGGCTGCATTAAAGAAACAAATGACATCCGATTTATGTGTGAGCTCAGGGAGTGAGACATTACTGGTATCAGTTTACTTTCACTTTGTCACGTTGCTCAAAATTTAAACCTCACATCTAATCCAATTCATTTGCTTCTGTTTTGTGGAAACCTGCCTGCGCATGACATTGCTCCATGTTTCAAGATGCCAGTTGTACCAACAACGCACAGCCTTGCACAGCCAGTGCCATACAGGCATCAGCTGCTTGTGTACCCCAACCACGGCCAGCAGCAGCTTGCAGCAACATGAGTGGTAGCCGCTGTCCACAGACGACAGGACCCGTTCCAATTTAATTAATACTAGAGCCACCCACCCAGGCATCCTTAACCACCCTTCCTTGCTTTCTTGTTTCTGCTGCTATCTTAACCCCACATATTTCTTTAAAACGGGTAAAAACAGTCTTGGATTCAGCCATGCCTCTATGAGAACACCTTATTTTCCACTTGAAAAGCACGATCCAGGAATTTAAAATAGTTATAACATTTATCTAAACTCCATTTGGCCTAGGGTAACCAAATGTTGATTTCTAAACGAGAGGACTTTTGGCCCGGTCCTGAAAATATGTCAGAAAACAGCATGTATGTCCATGATGTAAATATTTTTTTCTGGACTCTTAAATTGTGTTCTGTTCTTGCTTTGGGTGCTGTTACAACCAAATTTCCCTTGTGGGACAATTAAAGGATTATTCTATTCTATTCACCTTTGACTCACAAAGAGAATTAAAAAAACATTTTCTTTTTCATCGTCCAATTCAACATTGCCGATTCTGTCACCTAATTAAACCGATAAAGAAAAGGCTATTGCTTTTTCGTTTTCATGCCTGCCTCGCAGAAATTGTCACATAATTCAAATGGATTTGCATAACTAAACACTAAGCAGATTCTCTGGTTTATCACATCAGGAAATGGATACTCTTATGGTGAAGAAGTAAACAACTACTTCCGCTACTGAGTTAGCACTAATTGAAGTCCGAAAACATCACTTTAACTGAACTTTAAATGCAGTGGTAACTCACAACGGAAACAAAACTGAAGCTATACCTTAAACCAATATACATAGATCAACATAAATACGGCGCATTTATACTCTTCACCGTCCACAGCTAGCTGACATCTCAAGCGGATACCAAGGAAAATTCCCCAGAACAACAACTTATGAACTTATAATCATATCAACCCAATACGGCAATATAATATACTCACATGTCATTTACGCACACACATACTGCTTGCTCCACAGCAATCAGCAGTTTGGCAGGTTTTGAAGGAGAACTGATGTGTTGCGGGCTGAATTATAAACAGGACGGTGTTCTGTGTATGCATTAATTGCATTACGTTTAAAAATAATAATAATTCTAGGTATTAATCAACCCATGTTAATTTTGACAGACCTAACTTATAGCAGTTTTTTTGCAAAAAGATAATGCAGCTGTTTACATTTTCTGGTGATTTAGGGCATCACTCTAGGATGATGGCACGCCCAGAATCCAGAGTTTGACATCTGACCCAGAAAACAAGAAAACTAAAAATGAAATGACGCACCGAAATGTGAATTTCTTTTCGGTCTGGTTACTACCATTTATGTCAGAACCGGTGCCATTATGGCACCCGATATGGGTACCCATCACTACTCCCAGATACAGGCTACTATTCTGATAGAGCTTCGTATTGTTTTTAAATTTGCAAAGCAAGCTTAGGCTTGAGTGTGGTTTGAAGAATACTGAGTAGTTATTATTAATGATTTATATATAAGTTCCTTACTATATTTATCTGTTTCACTACAGATTGCATTTCCTTGTGTAGCCTATCTTTATTCAATCAGTAAAAGTGAAAAGCCAGGTTATATTGACACATTTTTCAGCACTGAAAGCTAGCATTTGTTGGCTAAGAAGAACAATTAAAATCCACAAAGAAGCACAAAGAATGATCCTGGCTGTATTATCATTATTATGATTGTCAGAATGTACAACTCGATGCTCAGACACGATCAGGCTGCTAACACTGTATGTAAGTTCTAGACACATTGCAGTCTTGAGTTTTTAATTATGAGGATGCATAAAAACCTTGAAGTGAGCAGACACTCGCCCGAGAAGAATGCTATATATATATTGTATTTATAACAGACGTGAGAGAGATGAACGAACCTTTTATAGGTTACCCAAGGAGAAATTATTGGGGACATTATATTTGTCTTTACATGGCTTAGAAGCTATCTGAAGTTCATAAAGTGCAATAGGCTTATTCAAATTTTTACTTGCATGTCTACTTTCAAGCAAGAAACATTTAATCATAATATTAATAAATTATTTTGGTAGGAGGATGTGCACACATACTGGAGTCAGAAATATGAGTTAGGAGCCAAAAATAGCTGCTAAATTTTGAAAATGAAAAAGCATTTCTGTTTGTCTATTTTATTTTGATTTATTTAACATACATGCTTCTATAGAAATCAATGCCACATGAACAGCAAGTTAAAATATGGATACAACAGTGTGTTGCTTTTGAAAAGGATATGGCAGAGGTGGCCTGCATGCCTGAATGTAATTGCAATCATGTTTTATGGCTTCCTAACACGTCACTGGGTGGAAGTAGGAGGGGTGATGGTGGTTTGACTGAAGATGAAGTAGATGAAGGATGACAGAATAGGCAGAGAGTGAACATGTGCGCATATGCTGCGGAGACAGTGGAAATCTCCAAAAGGAGATTTCACCCAGGCCAAGTCTCCCCTCTGCTTCATGATTGGGTCTAAAGTTGAGCAGAGTCTCAAAGGAACTAGAGAGAGAGAGAGAGAGAGAGAGAGAGAGAGAGAGAGAGAGAGAGAGAGAGAGAGAGAGAGAGAGAGAGAGAGAGAGAGAGAGAGAGAGAGAGAGAGAGAGAGAGAGAGAGAGGCCTTGTGAATGTCTGTTGCTTTCTGACAGAAACAAACTAAACAAATCAGGTAGGAGGAAAATATGTCTCATCCTAATCAACCACCCAAAGAACCTGGCTGCTGAGAAGTCAAGATGCAATTGCTCCTTTGTTTTTCTTTTATTCCCAATCAAATGTACGGACAGTATACAATGTAATGTAGCTGAAATCACTTATAGAATTACATTCCATATATCACATTTATGGATTGACAGTTGACTACTCTTTTTCTGTCTGTTGTGGAGCACCAACTATTCCATGATTAAAAACAAATAAAGGAATAAAAAAATGAATAACTTCATAAAATGAATACAATGCATCGAAGTTTGTGGTTGGAATGTCTTGTTATTATTTCATACTCTTCTCAAGACTTGTGCCTTTGTACAATGAGCTATTTTCGTCCTGTGTAACTCCTCTGTAGAGTTATGTCTTTAGCTAAAGTATGCTAATAAGTACATTTGAGGGAAAATCCTACTAGGACAAATGAGCTTTATCTACAGATAATTAGATCAATTATAACCATTTGCAGGTGTAAACGCTACAGAGTAGATGAATTTCCCAGGAACTTGTTTTTTCACGTAGCAAAATATTGCAATGTATTAGGAATCTGCACATTTTTAAAGCCACTGTAGATGCAGAAAATATATAATTATCGTTGCACATTGGACTGAAATAATGTCAGATGTAAACAAATATAAACCCAATTGTGTGGAAAATCCTGAAAATATAATTAATCTTTACATTACCCTGTTGATGGTAGTCCAGTCTGTTATTAATCCATGCTAAAAGGCATTCTAGCCATTCCCATCCCAGCTGGCCTGATATTGTACTAACACAGTCCTCCTGTCAGCAATGCTGAGAGTAACAGAAGGGACAACACTGGACAGGTGGTGACTACATGTGATTCATTGTTCCTGTAAGAAAACACAAGTCCCACTGGTCTTCAAACACTCCTCCTTATTTCTTTCCTCGTTACCCACTCTTATCTGTCCTTCCTCCTTTTCTTTCCCACATTAGGTGTGAAGAATAATTAGCAAGTACTGAGGAGTACTGGGTGGACTGGATACTCTCGGGAGCCTGGTCACTTTCCCACCAAATGTCCCTGGCAGCACAGATGACACTGCATCTGTAATGAGAGAGCTTTACTGTATCATGACTGAGTGCATCTCTGTTCTCTGAAATGTGGTCAAAAATTAGTATAAGATTTGTAGGCCAAGTCAGATCTGTTTTTTTCTTTTTTTGCTTTGTTTCTTTTACTTACCAAGATTTACAAGAAAGTTTTTTTTTCTTTCTAATTTTTTCTTTCTTTCTGTACTTTTTTGTTCTATGACATGATAGTTTTAATTTCATCACACACACTTTTGGGGGTTTGAGGAGTAGAAAGAGCTGATGAGATAATTTACATCTCTTCAGCTCTTTTTTAAACATCATTGTATTTAGTTGGGATTGTATATAGATTGCCAACATCAGGTAGGGATGCACAAATCCACTTTTTCGTTTCCGATACGATACAGATATCTGAGGTTCATAATCTGCCAATACCGATCTGATTCCAATCCAAACAGTACTGAATTACATAAACTGTGTGTCATGACTAGGGATGCAAGAATACCACTTTTTCAAACCGATATGAGACCAATACTTGGATCTGAGTGCCTGCAGATACCGAGTACCAATGCTGGTACTTCTACCACACACAAAGATGCAATACATTTGAAGACAGGTTTTTGTTTACTCTCTGTTTGTTACAAAAAAAATTGTGAATAAAAAAATAAAAAATGAAAGCAAAAGTAAACGTTCAAGTGAAAAATAAACATTTTCACTGAAATTATTACAATTTGCATATTATAAGCATCAGTTCATGGTATCGGGTTACTTTAACCGATACCGATACAGGACATAAGATCGGTATCTGCCCCGATACCTGATATTGGTATTGGTGCATCCTTAATGCAATGTAGTGTATAATTATTAGGTAAAAGATATATCAATTAATTACATCTGGTAGCTTAATAACATTAAGAAAATGTGTTATTTTTCACCAAGAAATGACATTCAAATATCATATTCAAAAAGGTTTCTCGGATTTCCTTATTTAATTTCTGGCACATTGATAAAATTAGGACAGTCCTGTCCATGAGTGATACTGGACAACTACTCACTGTATTTGTTACTTCAAGGCTAGACAACTATATTCCTTTACTATCAGGAAATAAATGCAATTAAAAGACTTTGGTTTATCCAGAGTGCTGCAGCAGCAGCTTTGATGAATATTAAAAAGAGAGATCACAGTTCTCCTGTTTTAGCTTCTCCCCAATGGCTTTCTTTTAAATCCAGAATAGAATTTAAGATCATCATTCTTGCATATAAAACACTTACTGTAATAATCAAGCTCTATCATACATCAGAGATCTGGTGTTCCATATGTTCCTAAGAGAGCACTTCATTCTCAGACTGCAGGCTTACTTACTAGAATGGGAGGCAGATATTTTAGTTATTGGAACCAGCTCACAGTTTTAATCCATGAATAAGACACTATTTTTAAGACCAGCCTTAACACCTTCCTTTTTGATAAAGCTTGTAGTTAAAACCGATGGATTTTAGCCAGTCGTTGGATAGTGGTGGAGTAGGGGAAGGGTAGTCGCTGACAGCCTACGGCAATTGGTGGGGGATGCAGTCCAGACAGATGGTTCTCCCTGGCTCTGCCTCTCTTATGTCTCATTCTAATGGGCTGGGTTAACCTGAGCTATCTCTGTAGTTATGCAGCTATAGGCTTACACTGTTGGAGGACAGGCAATCAGATTTCCTTCACTCTCCTGCTTTTCTCTTCTACTACTCTCCATTTGCATCATTTTCTGTTATTTTGACTTTTTTCTTTTTCTTGGTGTTTTACTCTCAATAGAAGCTACAGCTGGTCTGGCATCCTGCTCAGCTGTGATGCCTTGTTGAAGGAGGGCATTGAATGGGCTGATTTGCCAAGTAACTGAATGTCCTCTGTGTCCAGTTATTAACTTTTTACTTTATTTAACTTAGAAAGTACTAATCAATCAGTTCTGTTTTCTCAAACCCCAAGACAGTCTTGGCAGATGGCCGATCGCACTGAGCCTGGTTCTGCTGGGGGTTTCAGTGGAGAGTTTTTTCTCTCCACATTGGTTCCATGCTTGCTCAGTATGCAAGATTGCAGAGAAGTCAACGACACAGTGGAGGCGACTGTTTTCTGTCACTAATTGTTCATTCAGGTAGAGTGAATGTTGCAAGTCAATGACTCAACACAATCGGCTGTGTTTCCTTAAATAGAAAACCTTTAAACTAGTTCAAATAATAAATTGAACGATTAGAAATGTATGTACAATTGAATTGAAATCACTTTTCTTGTAAAGTGCTGTATAAATAAAATGAAACTGACTCGAATTAATCTAAATAGTGTGGTGTCAACTGGTATTCTCTTTCCAAAGTAATTACTTTGTGGAATTATTACCCTTGAAACCACAGCTGCAAACCCATTCCTTTTTGAAAAATAGCCTAAGCTGAAATGGAATGGATATAGAGACCCTGTGAAACTCAATTGTCAATATTTTCAACAGACTTTTTTAGGTCACTTCTGAATACATTTTTGATTTAAACCAGGGGGGCCAAAATGGAGGCCAATGATATTTTGATATTTTTAGTGTAATATAAATTATTTTAAAATTATTAAAGTAAGCATCATTATACATAGGTACATTTGGTTTAAGTTTTTTACTTTTATGGTCCCAACTACTATAAAAACAGACCTCACTCATGGTGCATAGATTACATTTGAAATATCAGAAATTAAGATTCAAATTGAAATACAAGCAACTGCAATGGTAATGTTGAGTATATTTGTGCACATATATATATTTCCATACTTAAAAGGATCATAAACAGTCATTTTAAGAATTTACTATCAATTTACTTCCCATGAGCCTTTGTTGCCATGAAACTGCATCAAACCTCTAAATTTGCAGCAAGTCACTACCTGGCTGCTAGCTATCAAGATGGAGCAGCATCATCGGTGGCACACAGACAAAAGACAAAATGCGGGCAGGAAGAATGCTGTTTTCACTGACATCAGTGCTAAAGTGGTCAGCCCTATTTGTAACCACTGTTGCACCACTGAAGTATAACATTTGTCATCACTATAAGACGAACCACGCAGCATTTTCACAGTTCAAATGTGATGCTCAAAAGAACAACACCAGGACGCTGCTGGCCAATCTTCAAATGCAGCAACGAACTTGGGATCACACGTTGCATTCTGTGACATGGTGGCCATGTTGATGGCCTCACAAATGTAAACAAAGTGTAGATTCACTATGGAAACAAACAGTACATCGTACAAGAAGAAGCAGAGTTGATAGAAAGACAGGCATAAATGTAATGTAGCAAGTCCATTTCAATAGGCCAATGCTTGTGAAGTGCTTTTTTTGGGATGAGGAATGAAACATACACAATAACAATTGTTTAGATATTTATTTTAAAGGTAAAGATGCAGACCTTCAAAAGAAAAGTGTGAGTATAAGTATTAATGATGTAAAAGATTAAAGTGATTGTTTATTTGGTCTTACCTGTTTCTCTGTGCTTCCTGAGGGGTTTCCCGGCTAAAAGAGTCCCTGGGAAGCCAGAGCACCTAAAGAAGGTTCCGGAGCATTCCGTTCAGGAACAATAGGAGGGATGACTTGTTAAATTGTTGAGGAACGCTGACTATTTTCAGTATGTAGATTTAGAATTTATGCAGGATATTTCTATTTTTGTACTGTAATTTATTGCAAGATATTATTAGGGATGAGCTAAGGATAATTTTAAGAATATTGTAATGTTGTATTTTTTGTACATCACTTTATCCTCCAGATCATCCAGTGTTATCCTGACACGTGCCTTAGGCACCACAATATACAACATGTTAAAATCCCAAAAAGGATCCTAATATTCAGGGATATGCTAAATACGTAAGCCAGGGATCAATATATGGAAAAATTGGCATTATAAATGGTTTGGGTCCATATGAAACACCCAATTAAGATTGGAGCACCAACGACGACTTGTTGTCACAGTTCTGAATAACAGACATCTTCAACTATCTTGTTTGTGGTGTGAGGATTTTCACTTCAGAATGCAGTTCTCAAGCTACACATTGACATTTTTCAACTGCAAACTGTGAGAACACAGTAATCCAGACAAAGATAAACTAAGCTGTGCTCCACCTATCTTAGTAACATTTAGTGCTAACAAAATTTAGACGTGTTTTTGTGTTTCAAAAGTGTTCAGATGTTATACACTACTGAAGTATATATAGATGTCATTTATATGCCATGTATACACACATTACTGATGTGAGGCCGACCTGTCAAATAATGGCAGGTTTCTCATATCGTTCAGTCTCTGTGGCCTTAAAATCAATTTTGGCCCAAGTGTAGCAATGGTGCCAAATCCGGATGAGGGGGTATACATTTTATTTTCTGCCTTTCCTAGTAACACAATTAAAAATGCCATCCCCACTCACAGTTGAAGGAAAGAAATGATCTATATAAAAAAACAAAAAAACGTGTGACATCTGTAACTTCCCAGAAAAAAAAAAAAATCTGAGAAAACATTTGAATCGACTCTGAGATACTCTGGAAAGCTACATTTGGTCACCTTACAGCTGCGATCCACGTGAGCCGACAACACTTTAAAATTTGGGATATTTAATTAATTTAATTAAGTCGCAAGACAACGCTCTGTTGTCCGAGCAACAAGTAAGGAGGCTTCCAACATGGTGGCCTCACCAGGTGATGATGACATGATCCCAAGCTTTACTGAAGCTATGCCTTCGGACATTAACAACCAACTGTTAAAGTGAAGCCTGCTGGATTTGTCGCCTTTTCTTTTGCGTGCGGTGAAAACCCAGACATTTCGACATAAAGGCCTTCAGGTTGAAGCTGCAGTTTAGCAGTTACTCTGTCGACATCTGTCAGCAGGTAGGTTAATACATTGCACACACACAGAGACACTCATACACTTTCAGTTTAAATTGTGATAGTGTCTATCATACTTTATTTTACAAAATAAACAATATGTCCTGTTCTTGTTTACTGTGTTGCGGAAGGACAGCGCTGTCCATGGTTCTTAAGCTTGTTCGACAGGCAGGTATGTGCTTTGTCTTTTTGAGACTGCACTTTTTTTTTAATTATAATTTATTATTAATCAAGGTATAAAAGAGAGCATTTACATTATTGGCAGCATGCACTTGTACCTCACGTAATAAAATCGCAATTATTAGGATTGAGTGCTTTTACTAACATATCCAGTAGAAGAGGATGGATGGATGTTATTTACATAGAAAGAAAAGTTCGATAATTATATGATAGATAAAAGTACTATACTTTACTGTTAGTGTTTGTATTTCATGTAAAATATTATATTTGGCCCATGGCACCCTGAAAGATTTTAGTTTTGGCCTTCCAAGGGAAAGTATTTGGGCACCCCTGATCTAAACCATTCAGCTCTGGCCATAGGTTTGGGCTGTTCTCTTGCTAAAAGGTATACCTCCACCCCAGTATCTAGTCTTTAGCAGTATCCTTTTCCTTTTTACTTGGAAATTAGGTTAAGTGGAACATAGGATAACATACAATGAAGTAAAACATAATAGCATACATTGAATTATTTTTTTTTATAATATAATTTTTATAATTATTATATAATTATTACAAATGTAATATAGTTGAACAGTAGATGTAATTTGATAAAGTGTAGAATAATAATAGAAGAACAGTTGAATCTTTAAAACTA
Source organism: Apricaphanius iberus (assembly GCA_028564705.1). Taxonomy (NCBI): domain Eukaryota; kingdom Metazoa; phylum Chordata; class Actinopteri; order Cyprinodontiformes; family Aphaniidae; genus Apricaphanius; species Apricaphanius iberus. The sequence goes on along the minus strand of JAPXFQ010000846.1, from coordinate 46,845 downwards.
ATTCTAGCCTTAAATGATAAAACATCTAATCTGATCATATTATACTTTCTTGAGTTTGAATGTAAATGGCGAATTTTTTGAAAAACACAAAGCAGTCAATAATGAAGGTCTTAAGCTGATGTGAATGACGTTCCATTGTACTGTTTAGCAGATCTGATAACATTTCGAGTGACATACTTCCTTTAAATGAAATATGAGCTTTCATTATCACTGTTGAATGCATTCTCAGTCTTCACTTCTCATTCATTCATTCATTCATTCATAAATTCATGCAGAATTTCAAATTATTCTATTCAGGATTTTATGATTTTATGATAGGTTTCTGAAAACCTACATCAGGTCTTGACTAAATGTGGAAATCCATACAACTAAAGCAATTTTTGGACTAAAAATCTTAGCCATGATATCACATCCTTATTTGAAGCCTGAAAGTGATATAAAATATATATAGAAGTACATAGATTTTACCAAGCTAGAGATATAATATAAAGGAAGTGACTGCATAAATTCATATCAAGCTGATGAGGAAACACTTGGCTCAATACCCAGATGGCATCAGAAAGTAGAAGAGATGGAGCTTCACAGAAGCACCCCTACAGATGAGAGGAAGCTGTGAGTCTGTATAAAATTGGTAGGGGGTGTTCCTGACACCCTGGCATTTTCCATAATCGGCTTTCCTCAATGACAGCAAGGAGTCCAAATGAGAGTCCTGTTTGACTGTCTTACAAATGCGCACACACACTCTTGTCACACTTCTCATGCAAACATACAAAAACACCTGGCTTGAAGAGCTGAAGAGCAGGATCCACACTAAGTAAAGCTCACAAAAACATTCTGCGAGTGCAGATTAAACCAGCAAGAAGCAACTTCTAGTCCAGAGAAGTAACATCATTACGTGTAGCATGTGTTTTTCAAAAACATGAACACAAAATAGAAACACATTAGAGTCGTATGTTTAAGAACTAAAACAATAAAAAACAGGTCCACTATCCTCAGTCTTTCCATTGTACTTATTAAACCATATATCCTGCTGGAACTGTGTAGCTTCTAGTTTGGGACCTCATGCTTACAAATGACTTGGTTTATGCAGCAGGATAATGTTTCAAAGCTAACATAAGAATAAGTTGGATGAAATGAAACATTTAGATGTGAAAAGCAATAACAGAAGGAATCTGAAAAGAGGCAAATACTTTTTATAGCACTGTATAGCACACAACTACATCATATGATACACTAAATGCAGGAAACATCATGGGTGCTACATCATGTCTCCATCTTAATCTAAACCCAGCATTAAAAGGTTCACTGGGACATGCTAAATGTTTGGCTAATGCTTTTGTGATATTTACAACACATGGCTCTAAAAGTGGTTGTTTCCAAATAGCTGCTTTGCTTTGAAATATTAATTAGCAGTTTAAAATCATATTAATTTAAAAGAATACGAAAGGATTAGAATTAATTATCAATAACAGCTGGCTGCATGTATCACTAAGAGCTTGTTGACAGTCTACACACAAACTTGCAACCATAAAAAGTCTGAAAGCAGAACATTGTTTAGCATGAAGCTTTGTTTTTCTTATTATCTTTTACTTTAATTAAAATAAATAAGTAAACAATAAAACCAATAGAAGACCAAGTTCATCAAGTAAATATTCTAGTAATGAGACAGCTGACTTAAAAAAACCTGTCTTATGGTGCTTAGATCCTTTAATATTAACAGAACAATGTGAAAATATAAAAAAGGCAACATTTAAATACATAATCCTAAAAGGAAAAGTATTTTTCTGTAATAGTGATATTTTTCAAGTTTATATTCAACATTTGAAGCATACTTTAAAGTGCCTTTAATCAAATTTGTTTCACCAGTTTTACTATATCTCATTCTTACAATAATTATGTACCGGTAAACACTTCTATAAGTTTCACAGTGCATGCAAACTTCGTACACTTTCACAGCTAAACTTAAGCCTCAACAAATAGTCTCTATAGATTGAGTCAAAACACTAGTTTGTCATTAGAAAATCTCTGCTGACTGGAAAACATGAAAAAAATCAATAGTCATGGTGAGTGTGTGAGCTTGCTGACTGTGTTTATACTGTATGAAGTGTGAACATGTTAAGCTCATCCATCCTGGAAGACTTCAAGCTGACAGGTCTGTATTCTTAATGAACCTAGGGGGGATAACACTGCGAGCACACGCTCACTCTCCACTCATCCTGTGTAAACGTCCTCTAGTGGCTGCTGCAAATGACTCACAGCAAAACCAAACCTAAACTGCCTAAAAGCTGATTTATATAGTGTATATCTGTTTGTGCATCTCCTAGAAGACTGTCGAGGGCCAGGTGGATGCACATGTATACCATCTAACACACAGAAAGTCTAATTGCCTTCCAGTTGGTGACACTGGTATCCCTCACTCCTGTGGTGATCAATCCTAACGAAAATGGTAAACAAAGCTGCGGCTACGTCCTTTAAGTCAGTCTGTCTGCCCTTGTTTAAGAGGTGTAGTTCCTCTAAAGTAGAAACAAAGACACAACTGACACACGAAATAGATTCTTACAGACTATGAGCAAAATTATATATTTTTAAGGATTGTCAGCCATCCACAGCTTAGCACCATATGATAGAAGCTTATCATATCAGAGTGGAGATTGTTTGTCAAAGATATAGCGGAGTTGAAGCATAGCCACATTAATTAGGGCCCCATCATAGAGAAACACAGCTGACTGAATCAGTTCAGACTCCTGTTTCTCTTCATGCCCACCTTTATGTCCTAAAATCCCAAGTGTGTTAGCACATGAGTTATAAAAAAAACCATCGACTTCTCGCCAAGTAACAGTCAGTATCCTGCATGTATGTTTGTGTGAACGCCGCAAGGAGAGAGAGATGACACATCAAGAGTAAAGCCATGACTGGTTAACAGTAAACACACCGCTGAGGGCTCATTAAAGTACCTCTTCCCGCTTCTTGTTGCACTGCTCCAGTGACAGGGCTTTGGTTCCAACCATATCTGGCATCCAGCAACAAGTTAATTAGCGGCTAGCACTCATTACAGTAAGGCTAGTGAGCTCAGCTCCTCTCCAGCACATCATCTGTAACCTGTCACAGAAGCAGCATGCATGTTCCGGTTGTGCCTCAAACAGGAAGACAGGATGGAAAAAGGTTTTTCTAAACAACCTGTTCTCTCCACATTCATACCAGGCTCAGCACAATTACTGTGCCTTTGGAAAATTATCATGCCAGTCAAAGTTTTCTATATTTGTGCTCCAACCACCGACTGTTATTGTATTTTATCGAGATTTTTCTGACAGACCAACACAAAATAGTACATAATTGTAAAGTCAAAGGAACATTTTCTGTGGTTCAAGTGTGCCGTGGGTTAAGCGACATCATCTTGACTACATATCTTAATAAAATCTTGCTGAACTAAGGGATGAATATAGTCCAGCTGTTTAATGAGGGCATCACATTCCAGATTCCAGATTAGATTTTAAATACTTGTCTTAAATCTGAGGGGAAGTTCAGAAAAAGACAGAACAAGAATATCTATAGTTCGGTCAGTTTTTCCTTTCATGAATTGTGTTTTTCCCAATTGCTTATATTTATTAACCTGGCATCAGTCAGATCTAATGTCATCCTATCATGATTTCATCAGATGTGGGCCACATTAACAGGAATGAAGACAGATTGTTCTATTTTTCAAAACCTTCAGTTTTTATCTTTCAGAGGGAGAGTTATATAACATCAGATTATACGAGCAGGTGATGTATACTGAAGTATACTGCATTAAAAGGAGACAACATCCCGTTTATTAACTTAGCTTACCATCATCAGTGTGTGAATGTGTGCGTGAATGGGTAAATTACTGAATGTAGTATGAAGCACATTTGAATCCTCTGGACAAGATAAAGCGCTATACAAGTATAGGCCATCAATCAGTTACATGTATTTATTGGTCAATAGGGTTTATAACGGGCAGAAAAGGTTTATTATTATAAATAGCATTACTTTAACACATATTGCTGGTACAATCACAAAACATCACATCTCAATATGGGCTCACCAATTGCGGGATTAAAGATTATTCCAAATCAATGCAAAGTGATAATGAAGGCGTTTTGCTCAACTCTTGTTTAAAGTGTATTTAATCTGCCAAAAAATAAAAATAAAATTACAGAAATAATAATCATTCTCCATACCCACTTATCCATGTAGGAGAGTAGAGGAGCTGGTTCCTTTCTCCAGTGGTCATTAGGACAGAGGTGGGATACCCTGAACAGGTTCCCAGTCCAACAAAGGGCAACATAGAGAGACACATGACAAACAACCACACACATACACACTTGTACTTTGGGACACTAGAAATAACAGCTGTGCTACCTATATAAATGCATGTTGCAAATTAATTTCTTAAAAGTATTTTTCAATAGGATAAGTTCTTATGCATATCACCTCCAAATTCCCCTCCAAACAGTGCTGGAGATTACGCCATTAAAACATTACACTGAAAGGGGTGCCGGCTAAAGTGCTGCTGCACAGACTAAACTAAGTCCATATGTTAACCAAAAGGAAGCTTGCATCCTTAATCAAAAAGGCTATTCATCATACAGGTTATATCCGCTATAATGATGCGTAAAGATAAGGAGATAATAAGGTAAATGAAAGGGAGAGTTACAACAATGCTGAAGTCAGAATGCTTCATGCACTGTTGCACTGCTGATGAATGGCTCTCCTTCTGCAGTTCGTCCCGCTTTTCTTCCTTTTTCCTCTGCCCAGTGTAATCCCCTTTGTTGTCAGGAAACAGCATCTAATGGTGATGACAAAGGTTATCAAACGCATACTGTTTTTGAAGCTGTCATATTTGTGGTACAGGTAGATGTACAAAACCTTAAGAAAGATGTTGGTAAATATACATGAACCTCCTGCAACTCACCTGTTGGAGCTGGCAGATGGTGGAGCCCCAGAGAGCTGGTAATAACGCAACAATGGCCAATTAAAGAGTGACGAATAAGCTCAGGAGGGCGAAGACAGTTTATGGAAAGATTCAGCCAATTAGTCAAATTTTCCATTAGGACCAGTGCCACATAGACACACTCACACACATAGTTTGATTGCTTTCTTTTACCCACATCACTGTTTTTATTCCCATCATACTATTGAATGTAAAACTAATAGTAGTACTCAAGTAAGTTGTCCAAAATACAGATTAAAAACTGAGAATCGAATGGAATTTATCCATAGGAATGAGTAAACTTGTAACTTAAGTCAGCATTGACTGCACACATACTGTGCAAACATCTTACAAAGAGATGAGAAAAGCGTGGAGTTAACGGTCTTGTTTTCTGAGAAACCGTTTGATGCTTATTGTTTTTGAAAGATTATTTGTCACTCTAAGTTGCATATGCATGCTGATTGTGAAATTTTTTTCAAACCCCCATTGCCTGCGTTAGTCCCCGAAAGGACATAAAAGACCAAAATTATTGAGTCGGAAACAGCCAGTCCCCTCTATATTGCAGAGAAAATACGTATTCATTGCTTTGCCCACCTTGGCTTGCAACCGCCCACAGGAAGGGTGTATAGAATCTGCTTGTAGAAGCTAACCATCATTTAGCAATTCAGCTAGTAGAAGCTGTTAGCATCTCCACAATGTGGTTGAAATAGTTTGAGCATGTGTTATTTCTGAAAATATCTCATCAGCGTTGCATTTTTTTACCCAAAAAAGAGGAGCAGAGGAAGAAATAGTTTGAATTTATCTTCAAACACCACCAGAGAAGTAAGTAAAGTTAGTCTTTCTTTGCAAAGGCAGCATAACAGTTACATTGCTGTTAACCAATCAGAGGCAATACGTTTGCATATCATGAATGATGATAAGTTATTATGCACTCTGACACACTGCAACTTCCTGAAACAGGAGTGAGAGCATTTTTTCCACAGGAAACACCTTACAATGCTAGAAACGACAAATTTAAAGTAGAAACCACAGCAAATTTATTGAAAAACGTGAGCAAATGAGACCTGCAAGGTGTTTCATATTTTTTTCATACACTGGGACATAACCCCAACTTTTTCATGTATTAAGTATTTACATGCATGCATGATAAACCACATAGACACATACAGCATGCTGATTCTTCTGTCATTCTCAACCGTGTATAATGCACATACACGCACACACACACACGCACACACACACACACATCCAAGATCCTTGCTTTCAGATGTGCTCCTCCCTTCTTCATGACCTTAAGCTGTCAGTGTTATCTGCTCCAGACACACTTAGACATGTTGAATGTGAAAACACTAACTCACTTTGCCTCAATACACACACACACATATGAATTCTAAGAAATGTGGAGGCAATTAAAGAGCTGAGCCCTTCATGTTGCTTCACTATCAAACGTATCCTACTTTCTAGCACAACGCTATTTTGTTTACCACACTCTCAGCTCTCTATTCTTAAACGTCATAACTGACTGGCAGAGGTCTAACAATTTGTTGTAGGATTTATTTAAGTTATTCTGGTGATTTGCAATAATTCTTACTCTTTTGATACTTATAATTTAATTTACTCTTGTTTATGTGCAGCCATGTCTCGAGTGTCTGGAGTGTTCAGATCAGTACAGTAGATTCTCACCCCTCTACTCTAGCATGCACAAGTAAAGAAACTTGCTGCTTTCTGTCACATAACCTAGTAACAGCAGCCATAGCAACCCATCGCAGCAGACACTTTGCATACAAATCCTTATGCATGGAGGAGGACATGCATCTGTGTTCATATGCATGGAAGGAGATGGTGCCAGTGAGCTGGTGGGTGGCACTGCAAATTTAGTTGTGTGTCAGCATGTTCTCACATGGACACTTGTAAATGTAAGAGGCAGAGAGGAGGAAGTAGAGAAAAAAGCTGAGACAGAGACTAATTATATATTTTACTCATCCTTTTGATAAAAGAGTACATTAAAAGTAAAGTGCAGGATTGTACAAAACTTCTCAAAAATATTTTCTTGCTTCTCTTTTACACATTTAGTTATGTCACAACTTTGAAGAGATTACTAAATGCAAAAGGAAAATCAAAATTCAGAAAACCAGCCAAGGGGCCTTAGGTACTTCTGAGGGAGTTACAGAAATCAACGGGTGAGGTGGGAGAAACTGTTAAAGGACTACAGGTGAAACTCGAAAAATTAGAATATAAAGTGATTGAATTTAAAAGTTGAAACTAATATATTATATAAACCCCTTTCAAACAGGCCATGAAAAACAGTTATTTTCCAGACTTCATCTGTTTTACTTTTGAGTCTGAAAGCAAACATCCGGACTTTATCCTGGTAACCTTTATTGATATCTGTGTGGCTGAAGACGTAGTTGTAAGAACGGACTTGTAGCAATAGAGTTATTTGCGTTCAAATTATCAGGTAAAATTCTGGAAAAGCTGAAGGGGTGTGGGAGCAGGGAAAGCTGTGAGCAAACATACTGATGGCATGTATATGTATACAGTAGTCCCAAGGGCTACGTTCTAAAAATAACCCGCACTAGGCAAAATGCATGATATAGTCATCTTTATTTTTTAATATTATGTATGTTTTAACGCTGTACAACCTGTCACCACACTATGCACTTTTCTCATACATTAACATTTACTCATATTTCTCACAATTTGTAATACTCTCATAGTTCAAACTGTCGTATATTGTAAAACATACAAGTATTAATATAATGGGGTGTCTCTGTCTGCGCCACTCGGTGGTGTCTTTTTCAACAGAAGGTGTCGGTGTTTCCAAGTAAGGAACAAAGTTATGGGTAGTTGTTTGTGCAGGTTTTTCTGCAGGAGACACGGCATGGAGGAAATTGTCGACAGCTCCAATCAATCAGGGAGCAGAACACAATGCGCTGTAGTACGCTGTAAAGAAAGTATGCAAAATTGTATTGCACTTTAAAAAAATGCACGCAAAAGCGAGGTTGCAAAGGGTGAACTGGATTATAATAAGGGACCACTGTATATCAAAGGCTGCGTCACACTCCTTTTTTTTTGCTTCTATTTTCCATTTAGCTTCATCTAAGAAGCTTATGTGTGCATAATTGGACACAAAGGACGAACACTGTGAGGAGTCCTCTGGCAAAAATGACTGGGGAAATGACATGTACATCCACCACACTGTTGCTTAGTGTCCAAAGTCCTGTTTTCCGATGAGAGAAAAAAATGCATCTCATTTGGAAACCAAGGTCCCAGAGTCTGGAGAAAGAATAGAGAGGCATACAATCCTAGATGCTTGAAGTCCAGTGTCAAGTTTCAATAGTCTCTGCTGATTTGGGGAGACATGACATATGCTGATTTTTGTCCACTTTACTTTATTAAGTACCATCTACCATAACATTTTGGAGCACATCATGCTTCTTTCCACAGACAAGTTTTATGGAGATGCTGACTTCATTTTCCAGCAGGACTTGGCACCTACCCACATTGCCAAAGGTACCAAAACTGGGTTCAATGACCGTGGGATTACTGGGGTTGATTGGACAGAAAACTAATCTGACCTGAACCCCATAGAGAATCTATGGAGCATTGTCAAGCGAAAGATGAGACACATGAGAGCAAAAAATGCAGAAGAGCTGAAGGCCTCTATTGAAACATCCTGGACTTCCATAACACCCCAGCAGTCCCACAGGCTGATGGCATCCATCCCACATGGCATTGAGGCAGTAACTGATGCAAAAGGGGCCTGACGTAGTACTATGCATGACTATACTTTTCAGTCACTTTTCAACACTTCCCTTTTTAAAATCCTCGTTTTATTGATTTCATGTAATATTCTAATTATTACAGAGTAAATGTGTTAACTTAGGTTTTGGAGCAGGACCATGGACCAAATTTACCACCCACTCTACAATCTACTTAAACTCAATCCTACTGCCGTCTTGCACCTGAAATGCATCTCTATTCACTAAGTGGTCCATTCTACCTGCCTTGCTCTCCTGGTCTGACTTGATCGTTTCACACCCCTCCCTTCCTGACCTTCTATTTGGTTTCACCCTATACACTCCCTCATCTCTTCATCCCCTCCTTTATACCGTCCATTGTCCACTCATCCCCACATCTCCTCATACCTTCATCTACTCATAGTCCTAGCCTTCTAACCTGTCTCTTTTAGGTTCCGTTTAGGGGAGTTCTGAGTAGGATCGGGAAAGATAAGTTCCTGACAACCACACCCCCACACAGAGTCTACATCCTATGCCTCCCCATCTCCCCAGACTCTTCATTCTTTCAATTCCTTCCCTCAATAAACGTTCATAATTCATATTTCTGTAAGTGTGCTCCTTGTTACTGAGTAAGATTTTTATGTTAGGGTTTTCATAAGCTGTAAACCATGATCATCAAAATGATAAAAAATAGGGATTCGAAATATCTCTCTTTGCATGTAATGAGTCTATATTATACATTAATTTCCTTTTTTTAGTTGAATTACAGAAATAAATTACCTTTTACACAATCTTCTAATTTTCCAAGTTTTACATATATGATAGTCTTTTTCAGTGGGGACAATAAAGTTGGTCACATTTGATGAGAAAATGGGTGGAAAAAAATCTGTTAGAGATTGTGAGGAATCTGAGTCTCTGTCAGATGTTCCGCTTTCATCAGTACAACCACCCTAAACATACTACCAGAGCTACAATGGAATGGTTTGGATCAATTCAAATTTATGAGATATAATGGACACTTGTCAAGTCCAGGCTTAAAATGTGTGGAGAATCTTTTCAAAACTTGAAAGCTGCTGGCCGCAGATGCTCACCATCCAGTTTCAATGTCTAGATGCGCTAAGTAAGCGACGGAGCAAAAAAACAAAACAAAAAACAACAACATGAACTTAAACTTAAAACTAGCAGATTTGTATTGATAAAAATAAAGATAGTTTTATGTTCTTGCATTTTCTTGGAACTTGACTTCTTGTGTTGGTCAATGACATTAAATTCTTACAAAATAAATTGAAATTTGTGGTCATAGTGGGACAAAGTTTAGCAAATATTTAAAGCAGCAAGGTCAAACTCAGTTCCATTTTGGGCCACAACAAGATGATGAATATCCTTAAAGGGCAGAAAGTATTGATAAAACTATAATAAACCATTAAAATCACTCTCTGCATTCCAAAGGTACGTCTTAAAACTAAATAATACTGAACATCTTTACATAATGATGTGATTTAGGACTGTTCAAATAAATACAGCTTTATATCACTGATAAAATTTAATTGGGGTGCACTAAAATAGAACTTACATTTCCCATTGAAAGGGATCTCTAGAGTTTAGAGGGTCACATAAATGGCCATGGAGGGCCAGATTTGCCCCCCAGGCCTTGGGTTTGACACGTGTGATTTAAAGAGTAACTAAACCCCTAAACAACTTTATTTTGCTTGTAAACTGTATAAATCTCACTTTACCAATGCAACCTTTCAGTTTCAGGGCATTTTTTTGACATTTTCATGTAAACTTGTTAAATTCTACATTTTTTTTATCTAAAAACATCTTAGTGCTGCCGCTCGTAGTCATTGTGTGGCTACTGCCTTTGAATGTTGTGGTTGGCTGAGACCGGTACATCTTTTCCATAGTCTACATCAATGTCATGGTCTCACAGAGACGCCCTCCATTTCTGAAACACTTGCCCCGCCCTGTGGCAACCTGGAATGTGTATCTTGTGTGCAATGTGAACACTGCTTAGAGAAACAGAGAAACTAAAATCTGTATATCGGACTTTGGAGGACCACAACGGCGAGGCGGTTTAAACCGAAAAACGTGGAAGTAGCTAGAGCAGATTGGATTTACAGCAGCCTATGGCTGGAGAACTATGGGGGGTGTTTTGAACATTAGCCTCTATTAGCATTACTACTCAGAGGCTGGACCGATCCTGTCTCCCTCTGCAGCAACTCTGGCTTCATTCAGCGCCCTGAGCCACTGGCTGGAACTGATTGCGTTTGGCCACTGAGCTCCACAAAGCCTCCCTTTACCTCTGGTGGACGGCAGAGAAGAGACATCATGATTTCTCCCTTTATACAGAGGTAAAGAGAGGCTTTATGGAGCTCAGCGGTCTCACGCTGTATTAGTTTGAGTTGGTTCAGCCATGACTGTGAGTTGTTTGTGCACAATGTCCTTGAATAAAGTTATGACGTAATAAATGTTCCAAAGTTTTGAAAATAATCTTACAAAAAATAACTATCCCTTAAAAAGGAAGACCTTTTTTAAAACTTTATTAATCTGGCTCATAAACCTTGAGCCAGTTTATTACAGCTTCTACTTATAATTATAAAACTTTTTTGAAGTTTGTTTAATGGTGTGCAAAAAAACAAAAAACGTGTATTCTATTTTGTACAACACATCTTTCTGTGCTTCTAAAGGTTTTGTTGATGACAGAAAACAGTGCTTGCTCGCTGTTTTTTGTTTGAGTTAATTAATAGCAGAAAGTGATCCTGCATTTTCACAGGGCAAACTAACAATAACAAATAAAGACCCATCTGTTGTTTCAAGCTCACACACATTGAGGATGAGCTGCATGGATGTATTTATATGTGCACCTACGGTAAGTGTTTTTATGCTTGTGGGTGTGTGTAATTTGCATCTGCCTGTGCATGTTCGGTTGTGTGCGTAATAGAGCAGGGAGGAGGTACCATTTGTTTAGCAGTGGGGGGAAATTGTTTGGATCATTTCTGCCTGGCAGCATGCCCAACATCTGCAGGCCTTTGTTGTAGCTCTGCCGCGATATCAGGGTGGGCACAACCCATGATGGATTACACTCATTGAACAGGTACCCATGCAAAACTAATGTGTCTATAAGCTGATCTTAACAGTTACATAGGTGTGTTTGTTTGCATTTGGAATATATGGGTTCAGTACTCGTGCACAGTTGAAAAAATATTTTTTTAAATGCTCATGGTTCTGAAAGGGACTAAAAAAATATGGGAAAATATTAGCTATAAACATTCACTCGAGGAACAATTTGTTTTTTATACCAATGTCAATTCAACATTAATTTATTAACAATTTAGTTGGGACACAAAAAAGTCCATTCTATGTGTTTCCAGACTAAGTAACTTTGTGAAGAATAATAGATACTATGAAAAATTACCGAACATTGCAGACATGGCCACAAATAAGTCATTTGATTGGTGGAAGTGGAATCTTGAAAGAACTCTGCGTTGCCATTCTGATCGGAAAACTGGGGAAGGATCGTTGAAGACCTATAAATGCAGTTAATTTAGAATTTCACATGCTGGTTTAAAATTTCCATGTAAAATATATTTTCCTCTTCATTTAGCATGTAGTTCACAACATTGCACTTTGGGATTTTAGATGTACGTTTGAAGTGTCTACAAACACTTTGGTATTCTTTAAATTTAAGTCAGATATTGGGCTCTTGAATTTTAAGATGGCCAGGAGTTGTGATGCAATCTTATTTCTCATGTACAGTACAAGAGAAAAACAGTAAGTCATTCAGTTGTTATAACTGGCATTCTATGACCAAACAAGGTTAGTCAAAATTCTAGCTTAACCTATAGAAGCTGCTTGTTGGCCAGAGTCAGATAATTTTCATCTTGATTGGCTGTAACTAGTAATTGGTTGGTTAGAAACGGAAAAAAAGAAGACGTTTTTTTAAAGTCAGTGAAGGCACCATGCTGACACATGAAAGCTCTTCTGTGTGGAGACTGTCACTGATTCAAGCAGACTCAATATTTACAATTTTCAATATTAGTGAGGTGTCTAAAAGAAGTCAGATAAAGCAAAAGGCTGTAAGGAGCTAATTGAAATAGATTTATGGTAGGGTTTCATTTAGGCTGCAAGAGACCCAGAGAGAGTGCTAGAATTTCAGTAATATGTAGGAAGGCTTTACAGAGAACAGCAAAATTGCTTTGTTTGATCTTTTTGAGCTTTTAACCTCTTATCTGTCAAAACACCACTTTTATGAAGAAATAAAGTAAGGACATAGATTATCTTGAACATATTCAGAGACGGCTATTTTAGTTGAGAAATCAGTGACAATAGTGCTAATTGCTAATATAAGTTACTAAAATGTCCTCTCTGTAAATATTTTGAAACATTAGTTTAAAAAGGAGTCCATTGAGACTGCTCATTAACACTTTCAGTGTGACCTAATCTTTAATCCTAATATAGATAAACAAACGCTCTTCACTGCGACTACAATTTATTTAATGAATGCTGTTCCTGAATCTGTATATTTGTGTATCATTGTTCCTAAGAAGAAATTAGCTAAAGTCAGTACTGGAGGTCAGGGCAATCACACGGTTCTTAGCAAAGCATCCCTCATACAAGGATACAATATGTTGCAGTGAAATCTAAATACAATCTAAAATCAAAAAGGAGCACACTGCTTGGAGACCGTCTTTTTTCAGTGTGTTCATTTTATAAATGTATGCTGTGCAAAAATGGACAAATTGTAAAAACAAAAAATATTTTAAAAAATCTGAACTGTGTTGGTAATTTTATTTTGGTACTCTGCCTTCCTATTTCGAGACAGTCTCTGTCACATAAATAATTACGCAATAAATTAAGCCATGTTCTGTTGTTCAGGTAATATTTGCCTCATTCTAAGACCAGATGGGAAACAAATGATTTGAAACACATCAGTGTCATAAAAAGAGACTGAAGCCATGGGCTTCTCGACTCAACGTCAGCTGCAAAACCCAGAGCAGTGTGCCAAACTAGGCAGCTGACAGTTGGAGCTTTATCTGTCAGATTTTGGCCATTTGAGTCTGTTTGGTTCTCCCATTGGCTCTACCCTCTCTTCATGATCTATACATCGGCCAAAAGGGAATGCCATTCTAAGAAAAAGGATTTCTCCCATTCTATATTGCTGTAGTTTATGCATAGTTTACCATCACTTGTGCTCCTTTACACTAGAAGACCCAGGATTTTTTGCTCTACCTATAAAGCCCACAGGTAAGCCGAAAGGCTGGATGGCCCCCTGTGAACCCTCCTTTTGTTATGTAAACGGGGCAATCACTGGGACACCACAGGAGGGGGGATATGCAGAGCCACTTCACTCAAAACACCTTGACATAAAATGGGGGAGGGGGACAATCAGGTAGGAGCAGGATTGCTAACTGACTGTCTGAGCAGAACATATGAGCTGAATCAAAATGTAATATATGTAGAAGGATGTAGACGTTATCAGAACCCTACAACACTGGGCTTCCAACATCCCCACCAGACACATAAGAAAAGTAATAGAACAGAACCACATCAAATAAAGCACTCAAAATCTGTGGTAGCCCCACTAGTCATTTACAGAATTGCTCATCAAGTTGATATCTGTACAAGATTTATTTTATGTAACATTTTTTTCAAACTGAGATACACCCGAAACACATTTGATTTGTTATATTTAAGAATTTGTACATTGTTTTTGTCTGTTTTGCTCTTTCCCTCTATTTTCTCTTTTCCTGTCTCTCCCTGTCTCAACTCATAAAAACCAGACTGACTGTTGCTGTTTGCCCACACTGTGATGTTATGTTATGTCAAAGATATGATATTATATGTCTGATTTCAAAATATCAGTTATGTATTTGAGCAGTGCCAGGTTCTGCTCAACTCCTCAGGTCACCTTTACGCAGAGGACAAAAGACATTCACACCTCAATTCTCACACATGCTCAGAGGACGCACCCAAGCGGCATTGCCATGCGAATGACCAATGTGGCTGATGTGACTGCAACCACCCCGACTAGTTTTGTGGCCGTTGACCCACCTGACTCCTTGACGACTCACTAATTACTGTTTATCACATTGTGGATAAATAGCTCACTGCAAAAAGCCTACCACTTCAGTACCCTCAAGAATTCTGTGGCGTACAAACCTCCTCTCCAAGGAACGAAGATGCAGAGAAGATTCAGCACTCAACAGACACTGGAAATGGTCCTGGAAGGAATAAACCCTTGTGACTCAGATGGAGAAGAGATAAACGTTCAGCCGGATTCGGACTCTGAGCTGTCTTCAGGTAAGATTCAATTTCATATTATTTGTTATTTTATATTTCATTTCAGGCAGGAAGGTGGAAATAGTGGTGCACATATCACCATGTGAATAGAGTTTTGGGGCTTCTTTCATCAGACAGCCTCCATTTTGTTTCTGAGTGCAGGCCTCCGTTTGTTTCTTTTGGTTCTTATCCTGAGGTCCTTGCACCTTAGCACATTAGCCAACCTATTTGAGATGTACTGGAATGATTATTATTATTATTATTAATTCATAATTTGAATTTGTTCCCATTGCAGATGAGGAGACTGCTCCTCAGCCAAAAAAGAGAGCTCGGGTGGGGACTGACCAGACAGAGACGGCGAAAGATGGCACAGTGTGGTGTGAAGAACAGGTGGGGAAAAGTCTCCATTTCACCCCTCCATCTCCATACGGCGCAGATGGAGAGCCAACGGCTAAGGCCAGGAGGTCCATCTTGAGTCGTCTTCAGAGCTTCCTGTGTTTTATCACTCTGGAAATGCTAAGTTCCATTCGACACTGTACTGTTGAACATGCACGGCAAATGGAGCATGTGGACTGGTTCATGGCCCTCCCTGAACTAATGGCATTTATTGCTATTGTTATCTTGCGGGGGCTGACCAAGGTTCCATCACTGCATGACTGCTGGTCAGCAAACCTGGGAAACCCCCAGATCATGGCAACTATGTCCCGAAATCGCTTCCAAGAAATCATGCAACACCTACGCTTTGACGACAAGGACACCCGCAGTGAGCGAGCAAAGACGGATAAGTTTGCTGCAATTTCCGGTGTGTGGGGTTCGTTTGTCACCAACTGCATCACATCCTACAACCCTGGTCGACACATCACCATTGATGAACAGCTTTTCCCGTCAAAGACTCGCTGCTGTTTCCTGCAATACATTTCAACAAAACCTGACAAGTTTGGGATCAAGTTTTGGGTGGCTTGTGACTTGAAATCCAAATACATCTGCAATGTCCTCCCATATCTTGGCAAGGACCCCAGTCGTTCCAGTGGAGAGAGACTGTCCGAAAATGTAGTGATGAGGCTGATGGAACCATTCCTGGACAAGGGCAGAAATGTTACCACGGACAATTTCTTTACATCGCTGTCACTGGCACAACGACTGCTTAGCCGGAAAACCACCATCCTCGGCACAGTCAACAGGATTCGGCGAGAAATTCCACAATCAACAAGACAGAGGGACCGTGATGAATTCACCACTCAGGTATTTTCAACCACTGGTGCCACGCTAACGGTGTATGCGTCCAAACGGAAGAAGACAGTATACATTCTCAGCAGCATGCACCGCGTCATTCAGACTGAGAATACCACCAAGGTGTTTTGAGTGAAGTGGCTCAGCATATCCCCCCCCTGTGGTGTCCGAGTGATTGCCCCGTTTACATAACAAAAGGAAGGTTCACAGGGGGCCATCCAGCCTTTCGGCTTACCTGTGGGCTTTATAGGTAGAAAAGCCAAATGGCTGCTCTCTGGTAGTTCTAGTGTTTAGGAATTTGTATCAAACTTGCTGCTGAGATGCAGAGGTACGGACAAGTGAGTGGAGGGTCTGATAATACTCAGAATCAGTTTATCTTTCTTCTTCTTCTTCTTCTTAGTATTATTATTATTTGATAATGCATCTAGAAATTTTGTACACTAATTTACACCTAAATAATAAAAATGACAGGGGGAGAACTGGGAAAACCATTAGAATTATTCTTTTCAGAAGAGAGAGCCACATTTCTACCAGCCATCGCATCGCATTTAACTTGAGGTCAAAAACAGAGTTTGCAAAAACTAGGGCAACATCATACTAAATTATGTAGATTGTGGGCTGAGTTTCAAACCCAAATAATTCATCTGACTTTTTTTTTCTTTATCGCTCAACAAAGATCCCAGGGATTCTAAATTTGCCACACACTTCAAACATTTTGACATCTCAACCTCCTATAACAAACAAAGACTGCAATTCTTTGTGGATATCTGCCAATCTATCGCGACAAGGCTGTGACATTCATCTTTTTATGAGCAGCACACTCACTCTCACTTGGAAGGATTTGGCAAGCCCTCATCTTACCTTTGAACATAACTCTGATTAGCACAGATATTTAAGATGCCTTGCATAAACAACCTGAGGTAATGTAGAGATGGAGCTTCATAAACAAGCATCTTAACAGAAAATGCAGAAACATCACAATATCTCCGTTTGTTACAGGGACTCAAAACGTCAACGACGCTTCAAAAAGTTCATGAGCCTTTTTTGATAATCACCGCTGTCACCTCATTGCTGCAAGTCAGGAGAAAAGGAAAAAGAACAGGAACTGCTTTTGATCAATGTTTCAAATGCATCCACTGCTGTCTAAAATGATTAATGAGACAGGTAGTTACTATTTTAGGCTTGGGTTTTAATGAGGCAGAGGCAAGACAGCAATTAATAGACACATTCGTTTGCACTTCTCTGTGATCTTTGAAGTACATATGCATGGATAGCAACTTCTGTAAATTGCAATTTGGCTTGGGGACCTATTATAAAATATTTCTCCTACTAATGGTCTTGCTGTACTATTTTTCTATCATACATTAGATGCTAGTTTTGAACCAACTCAGAGGTCTATCATAGCACTGCAAAATATTACAATCCCTTGAAAATGTTCACATTTGCCAGGTTACAACAACAAACTTCAATTATTGGCATGTGGATTAAAAATGTTCACAAAAGTCTGGCATTTTCATTAAACCATCCTGAGTTAATACTTTGTATAACCACCTTTCACCGCAGTTGTAGCTGGAAGCCTTTTGGGGTTTGTATAAGAGTTGCATATCTAAAGATTGATTTTTTTTCCTATTCCCCCATCAAAAATATCCTAAACTCAGTTAAACTGGATGGATGGAGTGTGTGAACAACATTTTTCAAGTCTTGCCAGAGGCTTGCAATTGGATCTAGACTTTGACTAACACATTCAAATTATTTCTTCTAAAACATCTATTCTAGCTCTAACGTAGGTTTAGGGTTATGCTCTTGCTGTGAGAGAAACCTCCACCCCGGTCTCAAGTCTTCTACATCCTCTGACAGTTTTTTCTTTTAATATGGTCCTGTATATAGCTCTGTCCACCTTCCCATTATTTTTGAACCTATGCAACCTGAGGACAATCAATGATTTTGGTCTCATCTGATTGGAACACCTTCTTCCCCATATTAACTGCTCCCCCGCAGCAGAGCTTTGGGCTCCTCAATAGCTACCTAGCACCTTTTTACTGCTTCTTATATTAACATTCACCAATATTCATCATCAATATTCATCAATATTTACCTTGCCCAGTCTGTTGGCCTAAGTGGACGGTAATAGGCTGGTAGCTTTATAGTTGGGTCACACTCTTTCCTTTTTCAGATGATAGATTCAAAAGTTCTGCATTATATGTTCAACATCTAAGATATTGTTTTATAATGGAACTTGGCTTTAAAATTCTCTAAAACGTTATCCCTGATCCAGTTGGTGTGTTCCTTGGTTTTGACAAATGGACAGACAGACAGATGGACGGACTGACGGAGACACACAGACAGGCAGCTTCACAGATAAACAATTTTAAAAAACAAATAAAAATTACTCAACTTCGTTCACAAAAGCAAATGCCAAAAATGCTACACTCAGAGAGTTTTAGCACTTACTATTTTATATTGTGATTTTGAAGTGTAAATTTATTATGGTTAAAACCTGGGGATAGAAACTTTTAAAAAGCTTGCTTGTTCACCAAGTCTTTGAAGTTAATTAGTTATGTGACTTTAGAATGGATTTAATTTTGTGGCATCAGAGTAAAGAGAGATGGTTACATAACTTTCCCACACTTTACTGGTTTTCATTCGTAAATGCAAGTAATCCAACCATACATCCCATTTTCTTCTACATTGTGCATGACTTTGTGTTGGAGTTTTATAGTAGATGTGATTAAATTACTTATTGTTTTTGAAAAAGGTTTGAGTGCTGCAATTACTTCTGAGGCACACGGTATACTTTACATTCAGGGTTTTTTAGTGGAGTGCATCTATGTAATTTATGAATGTATTCATGAATGGAGTGAGATGACCATAAGCTTCAGTCAAACAATTTGTTACCATTTCAGTCAGCCAGCTTCTGTCTTTCCAGCATATTTGGGTGCCTTGTCTCATAGGTATGATATTAAGATTCTGGATTATCCATCCATCCATTTTCTGAACCGCTTGTTCCTCATGGGGTCGCGGGGGGCTGGTGCCTATCTCCAGCTGTCAACGGGCGAGAGGCGGGCTACACCCTGGTAAGGTCGCCAGTCCATCACAGGGCCACACATAGAGACAGACAGGACAAACAACCATGCATGCACACAGCCACACCTAAGGACAATTTAGAGAGACCAATTAACCTGACAGTCATGTTTTTGGACTGTGGGAACCAACGCATGCACGGGGAGAACATGCAAACTCCATGCAGAAAGGCCCTGGGCCGGGATACAAACCCACAACCTTCTTGCTGCAAGGCAACAGTGCTAACAACTGTGCCACCGTGCAGCCAGAAGATCTCATTCCTATCTTTTATCATTTTCTGTCCAGGAAACTGTTTACTTCCCTTTCTTATGTCTTTTTTCTCACTCCATCCTAACAAATCGCTCCTCCTCTTTGTATTGCATTAGTCCTCCTTTCACCTGCATCCTCTCTTCTCGTCTTCCTCCTTCTTTGTTTCCCCCTTGCATCTGTTTGGTGTATTCCTGGGGGCAGCAAGAGGCCAGAAGGGTCCATGAATAAGTCATTAAGACCAGCCCCTCAGACTCTGTGATCATTGGCAACCTGTTCAAAAACATGGTTCCCCGTCACCTCTCATGCTCCCTCTGCATCCTTCACTCTGCATTCATAAGCAATGAAAACATAAATAAATAAATAACTTGCTATGAAGATTGAGTGTGTGTTTATGTGTGCACTTCTTTGTTTCTGTACTCTGAGTTTCAATGAGTTTATTGTCTGATTGAACTGACATGGGGATGATACTATACTGGGAAGTAACCAATAGAGAAAGAGTGGTGATTATTCAGGCAGATAAAGAAAACCTGAAGGTCATTCAAAATATAGAAAATATGGCACCAAGAAACTTTGTTCACCTCACCAAAACGTGGTATCACAATGCATAGCAAGAAACTAAAGCTGTTGATTAGATGATTAATAGCTTTAAATTTAATAGAGCTACACATTATAAGTTTTATTATTACATTT
The DNA here is from genome assembly GCA_028564705.1 of Apricaphanius iberus. Classification (NCBI taxonomy): domain Eukaryota; kingdom Metazoa; phylum Chordata; class Actinopteri; order Cyprinodontiformes; family Aphaniidae; genus Apricaphanius; species Apricaphanius iberus. The sequence goes on along the minus strand of JAPXFQ010000846.1, from coordinate 26,625 downwards.
TTCTATTTCTTTTGGTCCCTTTATCCATTTAGTTTAATACTGTTTAGTCTTACTGCTTCCACTTTCTTACACTTTTTTCCCTTCTACTGCTCTTTTTGATATTCAATATATTGTTGCCGTGCAGTGCCTTGGTGCAATGAGTTTGTTGAAATGTGCTATATAGCTAATGGACAGCTAAATAATTTCAGTTTTGTTCAGGCGTAAGAACAGCTGACTATAAATAAAGACAGTTGAGACAGTTCCTTGAGATATTCTTGCACACAAGAAGAGAGAACCGATCAGCATAATACATTGTACAAAAAAGAAAACCTTGCTGGGTTAACATAATAAAATTAGGAAAATCAAAATATATGACTTCATTTTCAGTGTAACCTAAAAATGATGATAATATAAAGACCTGCCAATTCTGTTTTTTCATGAAGAAAAGTGACAAAATTGTATTACTGAAATCATTAAAATCATGTTTAGTTAATACTGGAAATTAAGTAATGTCTGTTATTATGTACAAGTTTTCAGAGTTATTGTGTAGTAAAGTGGTTAGTGCAGATGTTCAGAAAACAGAGGTCCTTTTCTGAGTTTGAATCCCATCCCCTGCTGTTTATTTTTGTGCCTTATTTTAATTCATTATTTTTTAAGTTGATTTTTTTTTTTTAATTTATGCAACTGTGAAGCACTTTGAATTGCCTTGTGTATGAATTGTGCTCTACAAATAAACTTGCCTTGCCTTATGCCGGGTGGATTTTGCTGCTGCTACCAGAGAAACACTTAAACAAAATAATGAGAGAAGATTCTGTTAAAGTTTGGAGGATTTAATGCGACTTAGGTTGATCAAGCCAAGGAGGACAGACATTTACATTGGAACATGTAAAATACTGACCTGTCTCTGTCTAACTAACACAGCCTTTTATTAATTTAGTTAACCTTACAATTATCAGCCTCATATAGATAGACACTTCTTCAGGATAACTCTTGGAGACTCGGAGGTGCCTTCTGCTTTATTGGGAGGCCACAATCTTGTAGGATGTCAGGTCACTCACTCTGAGAGGGTCATCTCCACGGCAACGCAAACAGTAGGAATTTTAATATCAGTCCATTTGACCATGATTTAAGTCTCCAATGTCATTCATTAAGCCTCAACATAAATAATACAGGCTCCAGCACAGCAACTATGATCACAGTTGAATACACAAAACAGATGATTTTTAATATAAAATTTTCCACCACACTGTCATTCTCCCCTTCTAACATGCCCTGATTATTGGGATGGCTCTTAAAGCAATACTAACAGATACTACTGCAGTGTGATGAGTTTAAGGAGCTCTGGTCTGCTCAGAAAGATGTTGGGACTGCTCTGAAAGCAAAATGGGGATATTAAACATGTTGGATGGTCGTAGCCCGATATCACAGCATGTGTGGTGTGTTGTGAGGACAAATCAGCATGCAGCCTGTTGAATGTGAGCTGTAGACAATCAGAAAGAGAGCTGAAAGGCAGCAATACATCTTGGAAGCATCGGTTATCATTTCCAAGAGTAAGTTCACTTGACCACAATTCTCAAATGCAGATGTTATGCTGTTATGTGTTCCCGGCTCGAGATGTGTTCCAGCTCCACCCACATGTGAGGTGGCTGGTGCTTGTAAATGTCAAGCAGATGGATCACGTTTGGTTTAGGCACTGGTTCCCGAATAGTAACATTAGGAAAATAGTCAAGTTATGGTTAGGTAATGTTTGGATTAGAAATGTTAAGATAAGAAAATGACTTAGGGTTAGGCAATTATTATCGAATGTTAGGACTAGTAAGAAGTCAGCCGGACATCCAATCAGAAACAAAAAAGTTGGGACCTTGCCCCACGACAGATAAAATTGTGGTACTGTAGGTGGAGCCAAAACACATCTCGATGGGGGAACACATACTGACGTAACACATAGATACAGAAATCAGTATGAGCAAAGTATGTAATGACATTTACCATTTGAAAAATTATATAATTAATCTCATTATCTTTGTGTAGCAAGAAGAGCCCTTGCTCCTGCTGTGTCCTCTCCTTTATTCAACACCAGGATTTCTTTTTTCGTTCTCTGTTAAAACTATTTACATATATATATGCGCCAATTTACATTTTTGTCAGTGGGTGCTAACACCCTCCCCGAAAAAATACACTAGTTGCGGGCTGTAAAATTTCACCCCTAGTCCTTCAGTGATACCCTACTTAGTACAACCTAAATGAATAGACCTCATGATACCATTAAAAGACATCACGGCTCAAGAATCCATACAGGATCACACGTATGCATTACATCACCATTAATATAGGCTGGTCAAGTGACACCTTCTGGGGAGCATCACTAAACTCAAAATCTCTGAGAAACTAGGTAATTAAGATAATTAGCCCCCCAGACTGTCACAAAAAACTAAAGGTTCGGATTTGTAATACGTGCGCACGGTTTAGTAAACCAAGGGTACGGATTCCAGCCCCTCAAAAATAATTTCTGCACCTGCCCCCAAGTATCTCCTAAATATCACCTTCAGGAGATTCTAGCAAATGACACAAACAGGGTAATCTGACTGCAGCCTGCTGTGATCTGCTGAGTTCCCCCGTTTCCTTCTTGTTCTAATGTATAATGCCAAGGTTTTGTCAGCCAAGTACATTTTGTTTCACGTCCTGAACGCATTGGATTCGTATTATCTTCACACAAAAATACGTGTTGAATGAGTATTGTTTGCGCAATGTATACGTGTTGTATATGTGTGAAAGACACGAAATTTCACGTGATATTGTCCTATCTGGCTGTCCATACCAATCGGCTCTTATGAACTACTCGACAAACTATTGGCAATGCCTCATCCTAAGCAATCATATTAACTGTATTTGCTATTATGACTTAAGTCACATTTTATATCACAAGGTTATGTGAGATTTCCTGTTGAGCTTGGAAAGCTTGTGAGTAAAATCAGTCTGTGACACACCACACCCTGTAGGACCAAAACAGGAATGTCTGTGAATTGTTTATCTGCGTGTGTGTGCTGTCTGAAACAGTAGGAGAGTTTTTAAATCCTTCTGTGTGAACCATTCCTTGCAAACAAATTGTATATATAGTTAGGTGACATCCCACATTCCATATTAGATGGCTCTACTTTCCACTGAACCGAAATGTAGTGTAGGAAAAGAGATCCAAGATGAAGTTATTACACCCACACTCAAACTAGACCACAAACCAGAATCATTATCTGTCCCACAATCCTTGGGCTATAACTGCCCCTCTCCTCGAAATAAAATCTGCAGCTGTTTTTTCTCTACTCACAAATCATACGTTTTCACTCAGATCAAGAAAGTTAAACATACCTATAAACACTAATTTTCCTCCACAAAGTGGGAAAATTTTTGTCTCAGCAAATTGTTTGGTAACATCAAAATGTAGTGTAATAAGAAAATTTACTACCAGTGTGTAATACTTTATACTTAAAGGCATCACACGCATTTGAACACTGACCATGGCTGTAATCATCTCACCATTTCATCACGTACTCTGGATAAAAGTGCTGTTGTGCAAAGCCGGAAAAATTTTAACTAATCTAAATCCAATCAGAGAACAGATGCAAAGCATAATAATTGAATAACTTTGCTAGCCGAGGTGGCATTTAAACTTAATGATGTAGAGAGCCTCAAATGTTATGATCTGTTTTGTTTGTGTTTTGGTTTTTAACTTCTATTGTATTTCAAGCCTTTCCTTGTTGTTTAACATAATATTCATTATGTTTTGCCACATTCATTTATCTATATTTATTATGGTTTGTATGGATTTGTTTTCTTAAACCAGAGTTTCCTTTTTCCATTACTTTGCAGTTTATTTGTCTCTCTGTTCAGCTTCCTTTATGTTAATTACTCACCTTCCCTCAGCCTGCCAGTTTGCTCTATATCACAGATGTCCCAAATCACTTTATTTCCTTACCTGCATCTAATGTCAGTCTCCATCCAACCATCCATTATCTATGCCACTTATCCTTGGGGGGTTTAGGGAGGCAGGTGCCTACCTCCAGTGATCAGGGTACACCCTGGACAGGTTGCCAGTCCATCACAGGGCAACATAGAAACAGACAGGACAAACAACCGTGTACATACACACTCAAACCTAAGGATAATTTAGACAGACCAAATAACCTAACAGTTATGTTTTTGGACTGCGGGGAGAAGCAAGAGTACACTGAGGGAACCTATGCATGCACAGGAGGAACATGCAAACTCCATGCAGAAAGATTTGAGTGCTACCAACTGCACCACTCTGCAGCCATCATTCTCTCCATTCAGACAATTCTCCACTTCTTCCTCAGCATTTAAGCCCACTGGTTCACACTGTCTTTATTACGTTATTTTTTTACAGGGTTGGATACTTGTCTAGGGTTTATGTATAGCACACTCCGTGCGATTTACCTTGTTTTTCTTTTTGTTATTAAAGAACTCCATCTCTGTGCTTGGGTATTTTTATACTACACACAGGATAGTGAAACATAAAAGTTTTATGAGAATCAGATTATTTTACTTCCAGCAATAAACTTAAATTGATTGAGGCAGAACTTGGTTGAAAAATGTTAAAGCTATTTATATCAGATGCAACAAAATACTCCAAAGTTTCTGTCAAACCGTTTCCTATCCTGTCATGCATGTTTTTTTATCTAAAAAATGTTTTCTAAGCCTTAAAAGATCAAGTGCATTGTGTAAAATATATGTTTTTCTCATGTATACGAAGTACATGTATTTCTTATGATATGCTTCATTTTGCTCGGAGTACAAAATATAATGAAGGGGTTAAAACTAAAAGTATCTACTGTATAAGGACAGAGGAAGTTACTTCTTTATGACATTGTTAGTGAATCTTCATCAGAGTTTTCCAGTGAAATAAGACAGTATATATACAGCAGTCTTTCCACAGTTATGTGTTATTAATGTAAAGTCTGTAGCATTGGTGCATTAAGGGCACAAAATATTTGAATCTGTAAAAAAAAAGCCTGGCTTAGCTGGTCGGTATTTTACAGCATAGTGTTCAGTTAAAAAAATTAATGGGGGTGTTAGCATTCACTTAGCATTACTGTTCATTTAATTCTAGTGCTGGGGGGGTGCTTAAACCTAATTATATGAATATTTAAAAGAGCATGTTGAGGCTTGTTAGTGATTTTTATTTTATAATAAAAAAATGTCTAAAGTTAAGAGTGATCCATCCATCCATCCACCCACCCACCTATCCATCCATCCATCCAGTTCCAAGCGAGATACAAAATCTCTCCAGCGTGCCCTGGGTCTTCCTCTGGGCCTCTTCCGGATGGGACGTGCCCAGACCATCTCAACAGGGAGGCATCCAGGAGACATCCCAACCAGACCAGATGCCCTAGCCACAACAAGTCCTCAACAGACTCCTCTCAATGTGGAGGAGCAGCAGTTCTACTTTGAGCCGCCACCCAATGTTCAATAAATGAACTAAAATTACTGCAATATTTAATATTGTTGCAACTGACACGAACTCAACAGGCGCGTAGTATAGATGGAGCTAAAGCTGAGAAGTAAGCCCTCAACAGTGTACTTGAACCTCATACACCGCGTGACTACAAGTAGCTGATTAACTGACAGACATAATAAGCCAAACAGGGTTTACTTGTTTAACACCTTTATTAACCAGACCAGCTCCCGTTCTTATTCCTCCACACACCTATTTGGCACACGGTGCAACATGTCAAGCATGACAAAAAGATAACACATTTTCTATGACACTGAACTACATAATAGAAAGTAACACAAACCTCATAACAGAATAACAATGAACAAAGTAGAGATAACCAATTTAATAGCTAAATATTACCCACAATGCATCCTGCTCACTGACTGGCCCTACAGCAGCCAGGATCATTACATAGCTCCCCCCTCAGAGGGTTAAGTGTCCTCACAACCCTAAACATCATCCAACACAAAGTCTCTGAAATGGCCCGGCTGGCGCCATGCACGCACCGGCCTCCGCTGAGGTGCACCACCATTCCCAAGCCCAAGAGTGTCCCTGTCTACGTTCTCATTGGCTGCCGGAGAGCTCTCCATCGCCCCATCAAGCCATGGTGAAGGGGCCCTAGGGCGATAAGGGGCAAGTCGGTCTTTATGGAGGACAACCCGTCTTCCCCGACCAGGCAGTTGAACCCTAAACACCACCTCAGAGATCTGGTCCAAAATCTCCCCAGGGCCCTGCCAGTGGTGAGTGAGCTTGGGCGAATACCCTCGCTTTCTCACTGGGCAATACACCCAAACTTTGTCTCCAGGAGCCAGTGATGGTCCATGCGCCCTTGAGTCATACGCCCTCTTCTGCCGGGCGCCAGCCTTCTGCAAGGTTTCTCGTGCCAACTGGTGTATTCCCTCTAGTCGTTCCCTCAGCCGCCGTGCATAGTCCAGTTCAGGACCTCCCTCAATCTCTGGCTCTGGTGGCGACCCAAAGACCAGATCCACTGGCGTCCGTAATTCTCTCCCAAACATCAGAGCTGCTGGAGTACTCTGGCTGGACTCTTGGACGGCGGTGCGATAGGCCCACAGCACCAAAGGCAGGTGCTGGTCCCAGTCCCTTTGGTGCTGGCTAGTTGAGTATGGCAAGCTGGGTTGCCAGCGTGCGGTTAAAACGCTCCACCAGCCCATCACTTTGGGGGTGAAGGGGGGTGGTCCTGGTCTTCTTCACCCCCAGCCTCAGGCACACCTCTTTGAAAAGCCGACTCTCAAAGTTCCTCCCCTGATCACTGTGCAGCTCATTTGGGACTCCGAATCGGGAGAACATCTCATCCACCAACCGCTGAGCCGTTGACTCAGCGCTCTGGTCGGGCATGGCGTAGGCCTCCGGCCACTTGGTAAAATAATCCATGGCGACCAGGACATAGCGATTTCCCGCGTCAGTGGTGGGGAAAGGGCCCAAGATGTCCACCCCAATCCGCTCCATAGGTGCCCCCACCAGGTACTGCTGCAGTGGTCCCCGAGAGCACTGGTTGGGACCCTTCTGTGCAGTGCAGGTGTCACAACAGTGGACGTTTAGCTCCGCATCCTGGCGACATCCTGGCCAGTAGAACCTCTGTCGGAGCCGTCGCACTGTTTTGCTGTTCCCGAAGTGTCCAGCACCCACAGCGCCATGGACCCAATGGAGAACTTCCTGGCGAAGATTGGGGGGCACCAGGAGCTGAATGCGGTCAACACCTCTTCCTGGGGCCTGCCATCGTCTATAGACAACATCATTGTGGAGCTCCAAACTGCCCAACTGAGAGTGCAGGATCTTCAGCTCCGGCCCTTGAGAAGACACCTCCGACCACTCCGGCCGCCGCCCGGACTCCAACCAGTTCTTCACCTCTGCCAGCACCGGGTCAGCCTCCTGCTGCACTTTCAGTTGCTCGATGGAAAACAGCTCCCCCTCAGAGGCCCCGGCAGCTGGACTGGCTGCAGCTACCAAAGGTCCCTGCTCTCGCTCTTCCTGGCGACAGCAGTAGCGGCACCCATCCATCAGGCAGGGCCGTCGGGAGAGGGCATCTGCGTTCGCATGCTGGCGTCCCGGGCGATGTTGGACTTCAAAGTCGTCTCTTGCAAGATTTCCAGCCACCTCGCCACCTGGCCTTCAGGCTGCTTAAAGTTCAACAACCATGTGAGGCTGGCGTGGTCGGTACGAAGTTTGAACTTGATTCCCAGGAGGTAAGATCGGAAGTGTCGTATGGCAAGAACCACAGCCAGCAGCTCCCGCCTTGTGACACAGTAGTTCCGTTCCGTCCGGCTGAGGCTACGGCTGTAGTAAGCCACGACTCTTTCAGGGTCACCTTGCTGGGACAGCACCGCCCCCACTCCCACCTTACTAGCATCAGTGTCCAGGATGAAGGGCTGGCTGAGTTCAGGGTAGGCCAAAACTGGGGCCTCAACCAGCGCAGACTTGAGGTGCTGGAAGGCCGCCGCACACTCTTCAGACCACTCAAATCGTTTTGCCTTGTCACTCAGCCGGTGCAGAGGGTTAGCGATTGTGGCAAAGTCCTTAATGAAGCGGCGGTAGTATGATGCCAGGCCCAGGAAACTCCGCAGCTCAGAGAGGTTACCCGGTGTCGGCCAGTCCCTCACCGCTGTCACCTTGGCCGGGTCAGTTGCCACCCCCTCTTCGCTGATGACATGGCCTAGGAACTGCGTTTGGCGGGCGAGAAGGGTGCACTTTGCTGGGTTCAGCCGCAGCCCGGCCCGGCGAATGGCAGTGAGGACTTCACGGAGGTTCTGGACTGCTTGGGTGAAATCCTGAGCATGGACCAGCAAGTCGTCCAGGTACACCACACAACGGGTCCGGGGTATCTCCTGGAGTACTCGCTCCATGAGTCTTTCAAACGTGGCCGGGGCATTGCACAGTCCAAACGGCATCACCCTAAACTGCCACAATCCTTGGCCTATGGTGAAGGCTGTTTTGGGCCTGGCCTCTGGTGCCAGCTCCACCTGCCAGTAACCACTGCGCAGGTCCAGCGAACTGAACCAGCACGACCCCGCCACATAGTCCAGGGCATCGTCTATGCGTGGCAGGGGATAGGAGTCCTTGCGGGTCACCGCATTTAGGCGTCTGTAGTCCACACAAGGGCGCCACCCGCCTCCCTTCTTCCGCACCATCACTACAGGCGCAGCCCAGGGGCTGTCTGAGGGCTCAATGATGCCGTTAGCAAGCATGTCTTTTATTAAACCCTCCGCGGCCTGTCGCTTGCATAGAGGCAGCCGGTGGGGGCGCAGACGAATGGGGGGGGGGCATCCCCGGTGTTGATGTGGTGCTGAACCAGGCTGGTTCGGGTGCAATCTTCTTCCCGAGCAGCGAAGATGTCCCCGAACTCCTGTAGCAGGAGAACTAGCTGCTCCTTCTGTGCCTCATTGAGACCCCTGCTGCTGCGCTCCTCCAACGCCTTTAGGGCCGTTGCCGTTTCAGTTGATAGGAATGAGGTCATAGGAAGCGGAGTAGACTCGACCGTCTGCAACACAGGACTTTGCTGGCGACCTCGATTCCTACAACGTTGGTTGGGGGAATCACCCCCTTCTATCGGATGGACGATGGTGTCCCCTTGCCGCCCCCTCTGCTGGCTCTTCTTAGGAAGGAGTGGAATGGTCTCTTTGCCTAGGCAGAGTGCGGCCCCTGGGACGTTGACACAGGCTCCCCAGTGGGCTAGCAGGTCCAACCCAAGGATACAGTCGTCCTGAATGTCAGCCAGCCAGAACTCGTGTTTGTCCTGGCGTGTGCCTGCCACTATCTGCAACCGCTTCTTCCCTGGCATGTAAGTCTTTTTACCTGTCACAGTGAGTAGTGCAGTATTGGTGGGGACCCAACCCGTGGGCAGCGAACCTTCTGTCCCCAGCAGCAGCCCCTTCTTGACTAAGCAGATGGTAGTGCCGGTGTCCACTAAGGCACTGCAGGGCTGACCATCAATCAAACAGTCCAGATACAGTCCCCGTGGTGGTCCGCAGCGGCCCACAATTGGTGAGGCCGTTCCAAGGGGTGCCGTTGTCCGGGGTGGGAATCCCCTTACTGTCCCACCCCGCGTAGTTTCCCGGCGTAGGCTGCTGTCTAGGTCTGGGACTTGGGGCTGGACAGTCCCTAGCAAAGTGCCCCGGTTCTCCGCAGCGGTGGCAGTTGCCGGTGGATTGGCGACGTCGTGGAGGACGGGCAGCATAGGCTTGATTTGCTCCTTCTGGCATGTGGTCCTGTTCTACATCTGCGGCTCGGGACAATGGCGGACCTTCTGTTGGCCCAACGCCCAAGACTTCTTCTGCTTGTTCTGCCTTCCTCAATGCCTCTACCATACTGCCTGGGAGGGAGAGGCGCACATATTGTCGCAGCAGCTCTGGAGTTAGCCCCCGCAGGAAGGCGTGGAGGCTCAATTCTTCAACAGCCTCACTGCGGAAGGAGGGGTATCACCGCCGCGCATAGAGTTGGATATCTGCTGCAAACGCCCCCAGGCTTTCTCCACCGTGCCGCCGTCTTTTCATCAACTGGTCTCTGTTCTGTTCTTCGGACACCCGCTGTCCAAACCGTCGCTTCAGAGCCGGAGTGATAGCCTGCAGGTTGCGCCGTTCTTCCGGACCAAGGTCGATCAGGATTTGGAGAGCTGCTCCTTCGAGGGCCAGGGCTAAATGTAGAGCTGTCTCCTCTTGGCTCCAACCGTCATGAAGTGCTGCCAGGTCCACCTGAGCAAGGTAAGGTTCTAAAGGCGTGCTTCCATTGAACCTTGGCAGCTTTACAGGGGTTCGGATGGTGGCGGTCCTTGAGTCCATCATTTGTACTGCTGTTGGTGTTGATATAGGTTCACTCTGTCCATACACCAGCGGCTGGTGTGTTGGTTGCAGGGTGCTGGTGCCATCAGGCCGTCGGTATTCAGATGTCTTTGGTCTTGCCCCTTTTTGTAACTGCTCCCACAGCAGGCTATTTTCTTTTACCATAAGCTCTAAGTCACTGGTCAGCTGCTCCATCTTAGGGTCTTTCCAGGCAGTTATGGATCCCACTTCTGACACCATTGTTGCAACTGACATGAACTCGACAGGCGCGTAGTATAGATGGAGCTAAAGCTGAGAAGTAAGCCCTCAACAGTGAACTTGTGCCTCATACACCGCGTGACTACAAGTAGCTGATTAACTGACAGACATAATAAGCCAAAGAGGGTTTACTTGTTTAACACCTTTATCAACCAGACCAGCTCCCATTCTGATTCCTCCACACACCTATTTGGCACACGGTGCAACATGTCAAGCATGACAAAAAGATACATTTTCTATGACACTGAACTACATAATAGAAAGTAACACAAACCTCATAACAGAATAACAATGAACAAAGTAGAGATAACCAATTTAATAGCTAAATATTACCCACAATGCATCCTGCTCACTGACTGGCCCTACAGCAGCCAGGATCATTACAATATATTATTAACATAGTTTGTTTATGTCATATATGCTCAACTCACTATACTGTCAGAAACTTACATAAAAGTGTAAAACGCAAGAACAGCAGCAGTTTTTTAGCTCAGTGATTAAAACAAATCTGCGAATTTAATGAATGAAGTATGTAAAATAAAGGCAATCAAGATAAACATTGCCGTTTTGCAGTCCAAACATAATAAGCTGAAGCTGAATATACTTAAAATGTCACAAACTCTTCTTCTAACCCTAAGCTCTGAGCAGCTGAATGAAAAAGCAGCTCATGCAGTGGTGGAGAATTGTAAGGATTTTGGGGTTCATGTTGTCAGCAAAAATCATGAATTATAGATTTTTGTACCTATTTGTTGGCTGCATTACAAAGCAAAGTGAGTAGTTTTCAGAGGGCAGACAATCAAACTGAATAGCAGTGGAAGTCCCCATGAGATTTCAAAGGTTCAAAAAAAGGTTGCCCTCTATATTTATTCTGGAAATTTTACACTAAACTGAGGAGAAATAATTAGGACATCTCTTGTCCTTTCCCTGTTCACATACAGAGAAACAAGTGGACAAGCATTAATTTGAGTTGGCTGTGATAAGATAAAAATTTTGAGCATGCTGTAAACTTTGCCTAATTTGACTGAAAGTAGTTTTATAAATACTCACATGGGAGAACCTCCACTCTGTTGTCTGACACTCGCAGAGCAGATGGTCAGTCCAGGATCTGACTGGAGGACTCCTCTGTATATTTATGTGAACAGGATAATGATCCAAACTCTATCAAGAGGGAACATTCTTGTAGACTACCAGGGGCTCTCCTGCTGTTCCTGGCAGGGTGCTCATAGCACACAAGCCAGCTCATCAGAAGTTGCTCAAGGTGTTTTTCTTCTTCCTGCAGAGTTCAGCTTGTTTTTAATAGCTGTTGACTTTGTGTATATTCATCCATGCATAAAATTGTACAAGTGATCAATACCTCCTTTGTTGTGCATGTTAACAAGGTAATCAGAATGTGCATATAATCAAAGTTAGATTAAGATAACATTTTTGTATGCTATTTGCATTTATAATTTTGATTAGCTCTGTGTAGATGTGATGTGTAACTCAGATATGAAATCAAAGTTACATATCAGAACTGGAAGCTTTGCTGTTGTTGGGTTTTTTTCCCCCGTTTTCTTTCTGAGACAAATACATCCTCCTCAGGGTACGTTATATTATCAGAATCAGATCAAATGTTAGTGTTGTCTTTCTAAGTGTGCATTCACCTCAGTCTCGTTAAGTTAGTTTAAAACAAACTCCAATTAAACCCAGGGAATTCTGGTGCCCACCAAACAAGCAAACTGAGACCCAGGTGGTTCCGGAGCGGTTGCAAACAAAACCTGGTGCAGAGTATTAAGGTGTGAAAGCGACTGAACTTTACCTCACCCAGTAAACAGGGCAGTCCCAGGCCAGGTGAACGAGGCCAATGAATACTAATTTCACTGTGAAGTTTAATAGACTGGCTTTTTCAGACTCATCTGTTTTCTGGTCTATTTTCTTTCTGTAGCTGATGCAAGGAATAGAGTTTGAAGAAAATATTCACACGAAGCATGCTCATACAACTCAGAGTGACCGAATTTATTAACGAGTTTCTGCACAGTTTTAATTGGTATCTAATGGCGAAAAAAATTCATTCTAAAAACTCTGGCCAAAGTAAAGCTCTGCCATTTTTCTGTGTTAAGCAATTGCATGTGGACAGATGTAACCAGAGCTTTAGGCGTCATAATGTCACTATCCGCGACAAAAAATACTCCAACATCTCATGTGGGACTTATGTTTACACTCAGAAACAGTGTTTTTGCCCTCAGAACTGTATTGGCAACACCGTTTGTCCAAGTGCTTTTTGCTCGCTTGCTTTTACAATCTCATTTACTGCATTATAGAAGTCAGAGTAGAAAGTTACTGACTGGATAGGATCTAGAAGAACTACTGCCCCCTACAGGTTTGGCATGTTTATAAATCTGCTTAAAAACCTTAGTCTATGTTAAATAATCTGGTTATGTGTGGATGGTGATCTATTTAAAAAAAAAAAGATGAAGATAATAGTTTTTAGTTGTTTTTTTTAAACCTGGCTTTGCACATGACCTTAGTAACACTCAGAGAAAGAAAGCCTACAGATGATGATTGACAGTTTGACTTGCATCAACAACATAATGTCTTCTGTGTGTTTCTTATGTGTATCATATGTATCTGATTTTAAGCTACATCACAGCTGCCTCAAACACAACAATGAGCTGTGTAACTACAAATACTAATAAAATTGTTTCTTACATGTCACCAGAGCTGTAGATTGATTTTGGCCAGTAAGCTGCTTCAATTTAACTGAATCTGAACTACACATCACTTCTCCATCCTAGAACAGCTTAATGTTCCTTATCTCGCGCAGCAACCTGTGTATTAAGGGAATTGCAGAAACAAATGTGACTTTTGTACATTTTAAAACCCCTCAAGCTGAGCTTGCAATTCTGCAGTCCCCAGTCAGCAAAAGATAACAGCCAGGATTTCACAAAACTTAGAATAGCCTCATTACTGCAAAATTATGTAATATGTTATTGTTAAATTTCTAGACATGAATTCATTCATTTTTAGTCTGTTAATGTGGGCTGAGCAGTAATCTCCAAGGCAGCATTCTTAGCTATTTGTAAGTCCAGCTCTCCATAGACTGTGCTCCAACTAAAATGCAGAATAACATTTTCTATGCTGTTGTGTCATTCTGATAATTTGCTTCATTGCACTGAGGAAAAGATCTGGGGTTTTCAGTAACACAAAGATAAATTCAGACTGCATTATTTTTTATTTTAATGATTGCTGTCTTTGCTAAGACTTTCTGGGTCTTGCTAAAAAAAATGTTGGCTTAATTAATACTTTCCAGTCCAGTAACTGTCAGCTTAATAATGATCTATTTTGGTTTTAAAAAAGGTCCCCAAACTTGGGGAATAAAAATGTTAAAATGTTATATAAAAAAATAAGAAGTAAAGAAAAAATATAAATAAGCCAACAAAACTACTTTTTACCTTTCAGGGAAAGTATTAGTATAGAGCCATTTCAAATGATGTACAGTTATCTGTTATGGGTAGACAACCTTTCCTTGCCTACTGCTAACATGTTGCAGCCAAATAATAAAGCACACAGTCTAGTGGAGTACATAAATGACAACTAAAAGCAGTTTCGTCATAGAATCCTAATATTGCATTTTTTCTTCAGTCATCACTCAAAACCTTCATCTTCTTCATTAAAAATTCTTCTTCCCTCACTCTTAGTTGAAGATTTTTCAATATTTGATCTATTGGTGCCTACCATCATAAACGTTTCTTCAATCAAGGTTTTGTCCCCTTTTAGAAATAGTGTTAAGTCAAACACTGTTTCCATAATGGGTGAAGAAGTGGAGGTGGCTTAGGAGTATAAATACTTAGGAGTTTACCTGGACAACAGACTGGACTGGAGACTAAGAAGTGAAAACTAGTGTTTTACAAACACACATGACCATCGTCCAATATGTACAAAGCCCAACAAAGCTATGCTCTTAGCAAAATGCTCCTTTTTTATTTATAAAAAAAACAGTTGTCAAAGCCATGCTGCTTTTATCATACAGTTTAGCTCCTGAACGATCAGAGGAGGCTTCTGTGGCAGTTTTGAATGCAGAGGGAGGAGGGGGTCCCAGCAGGAAACTTTTTTTCACTAGTGTAGAAACCCAGGTTATGTCCTTCTCATAGCTAACAAACACAACAAATAAGAGTTGTTAGAAAGCTTAGAAAATTTACTACAGTATAAAAATGCTACAAAAATTAACAGAAATTCAGTTTGTCTTGTTCATTTTAGCCTCAGCTACGGAGACCAAAAATTAAAATGAAAACATAAACAAATGAGTTTTCTTTGTCACTATAAATCCAGATTACACCTAAACCGGCGGTTTGCACCATTATTCTGTTTAGTGTTTGAATTAATTTTATTTTATTTACTTAAAGAAACTTGAATCTGTTTTATTTTCTATTGTTCTGAAATCATTTGCACTCAGGTTACTTTTTTGAGTTTGTTTTTTGTAATGGCTTATATTTTAATTTTAATAAATATTTAAAGAGTTTTATTGACTTTTTAATTTATATTGCACACAGTGAGTGTTCAGTTGTCTTTCACAATCAATGTGCTGCTAAAAAGTATATATATCTGCCTTGGATATCACCCTTAATAATCGACTTTAGATACCAGCCGTCGGTGACCAAATTTTTTGAAAATCAGTATTGCATTTGCCTTTACAAAACCCATATCAGTCGGCCTCTAGTCAAAAGACCATAGAACATAACATTAACTTACTGATCACAGCGATATAGAGCATCCATGTAATCGGTTTTCAGCTTTCTGTTCTCTCAGCTGACATCATGGCGTAAACACAGCACCAATGCTCACCCTGCTCCTTTCTTGTTCCGCTCTTCATTAGTTTTTTTTGAGGGGGACATTGCCTTTGCATACACAATGTTAGATTTTCGACCCATTGTAGGCATATTTTCTGCCATAATTGTTAACATAATGCACCTATGTGAACATAGGCTACACCAATTTAATATGCAAGCAAAAATATATCTTACTAAGCTCTGGTATTGGCTTCACTTCCTGTTTACTGCTCCAAGCCAAGAACGCACAATGCATGCACAAAGAGGGGAACACGCAGCATGGGGATATGCCGTGACAGGGCAGTCTGAAGATTGGAGGAACCAATCCTCTTGAGCAACAAGACGATTGGATGAGTTTTTTCAAAGATTATATGCTTTAGAAGCAATTGTAATTATTTGTTAATTGACGAAACACCTAATGTACTGGTTGCTATTGGTATCTGAAAAGCATTTCAATTAACATTGCAAAAATTGTTTCAGAAAAAATCACCTATATATACCCTCCTTTAAGAAACATTTTTAATACCTGTCATGCCATCTAATATATGTAAAAAATGTTTTATGCTTTAAATTTTTTTCTTATAATTGTATTTTAATGGCCATATTATCAGAGTGGACAAAGCTTATATAAAACATTTAAAAATAATTCATAATGCTTTGCCAGGTTATTTAAAGAAGCGTCATAATATACCTCCTGTGTTCTTGTCATTAGCTTATTTTTAGTTCAGATTTCACTCTTAAATATTTGTCTTACCCTCAGAAGCCATGGATGGTCATTCACTGCTTAGCAAATTAACTTAAATGTTGAACGAACATGTCAAAAGCTGAAATACAGTTATCTGTTAAAGTAATTAACTGTTGAACAAGGACAAAAAAGCAGTTGGGAAACAAAAAATAAAAAATACGTGTTGCACACTGCAAATAGCTAACAGGATGCAGTTTCCATTGAATGAAGTAATGACAAACCGTGTGAATGTTTGGTTTCAGTTTGTGGGGTTGGGATTCTCAGCTCAGCAGCAGTCCCAGTTAGTTAGATTGATAAATTGTAAATTTCCACATTGAGTGTCCTGCCCAGTGCAGTTTTAGGCAAGGCAAGGCAAGGCAATTTTATTTCTATAGCACACTTTCAACACAAGGTAATTCAAGGTGCTTTACATGATTCAGTGATAATGAAACCACATGATTACAAAGCATATAAGTTTAACAGTAATCAATCAGTAAGAAAAGATATTGTAAGGAACAAATCCACGTAATTAATACACAATCACTTAAAAATAAAGCTAAAAGATAGAATAAAATATAGAAATTAAAACGACAACAATAAAATAATATAAAGATCAAATGTTTACAAAAAAAAAAAAAAGCAGTTACTCATAAGCAAGTTTAAATAGATACGTTTTAATTTTAGACTTAAAAGAGTTCAGTGTCTCTGCAGCTTTACATTCTCCTGGTAGTTTGTTCCAGAGATGAGGAGCATAGAAACTGAAAGCTGCTTCTCCATGTTTGGTTCTGGTTCTAGGGACGATCAGTAAATTAGAGCTGGAGGACCTGAGTGATCTGGATGGTTTGTACCATGATAGCAGATCTCTAATGTACTCAGGTGCTAAACCATTCAATGATTTATATACCAATAAAAGCACTTTGAAGTCTATTCTCTGAGCTACAGGGAGCCAGTGTAAGGACTTTAGAACTGGGGTGATGTGTTCTACTTTCCTGGTTCTAGTGAGAACACGAGCAGCAGCGTTCTGGATCAGCTGCAGCTGTCTGATTGATTTTTTAGGTAGACCTGTGAGGATACTGTTACAGTAATCAAGGCGGCTAGAGATAAATGCATGGATGAGTTTTTCTAGGTCTCCTTGTGTCATCATTCCTTTAATCCTAGAAATGTTCCTCAGGTGATAGAAAGCTGACCTTGTTATTGCCTTTATGTGACCCTGGAGGTTCTGGTCTGAGTCCATTATTACACCTAGATTTCTGGCCTGGTCAGTAGTTTCTAGTTGGACCAACTGAAGCTGTTTACTGATATTTAATCGATCTTTTTTGGGTCCAAAGAGAAGCACTTCAGTTTTGTTTTTGTTCAGTTGTAGGAAATTATGGGACATCCAGCTGTTAATTTGCTCAATGCATTTATTGAGGATTTGGATGGGTTCAACATCATCTGGTGACACTGAGATATAAAGCTGAGTGTCGTCAGCATAGTTGTGGTATTTAACATGGTTGGCGGTTATAATCTGGCTAAGCGGAAGCATATAGATGCTAAATAGGAGGGGCCCCAGGATGGAGCCCTGGGGGACCCCACATGTTATTTCTGTGTTTTGTGATGAGAACTGGCTAACTGATACAAAGAAGTTCCTGTTCTTGAGGTAGGATGTGAACCAGTCGATTACTGTACCAGAGAGTCCGACCCAGCTCTCTAGACGTTCCAGTAATATATCATGATCAACAGTGTCAAACGCCGCACTGAGGTCTAACAGTACCAGCACTGTTGTTTTTCCATGGTCAGTATTTGTACGGATGTCATTAAAAACTTTGACGAGGGCTGTCTCTGTGCTGTGGTATCTACGAAAACCAGACTGATAAACATCAAGGCGTTTGTTCATTGCTAGGAAGCTGTTTAGCTGCTGGAACACAACTTTTTCAATAATTTTACCGATAAATGGGAGATTAGAGATTGGTCTGTAGTTTTGCATCAAAGTGCTGTCTAGGTTCTTCTTCTTTAGTATTGGTTTGATAACTGCTGTTTTTAGGGCTTTGGGGAAAACACCTGATAGGAGCGATGAGTTAACTATTTTGATAAGATCCATTCTGATGGATGGGAGGACCTTTTTTAGAAAATTTGTTGGTAAGATATCTAAGCAGCAGGTGGCAGAGCTTAGTTTGTCAATAATTTCATCAAAGCTTGATTGATTTATTGTTTGGAAGTGAGTCATTTTCTCTGGGTGAGTGTTAGTTGGGCTCATAGTTGGTACTGGGGTTTGAACTGATGTACTGATTGATCTTCTGATGTTCAAGATCTTTTGAGTGAAGAAGGTGGCAAAATCATTACAGGCCCTGGTGGAGTTTAGTTCAGGGGGTATTGTCACTGGAGGGTTAGTTAGTCTCTCCACTGTAGCAAATAATGTCCTAGCGTTATTGCTGTTTCTGTGAATAATCTCAGAAAATGTGCTTAATGTGCTTATAGACAAGCTGGATGCAGATTTGAGGGTTCTTCTGGGAAATTCTCATGGAAGCAGAGTTATAACGCATAGCGAGTTGTTATGCAGCTGTGTGGCATGCAGGACAGAAGAGGAGGACAGCGAAAGGATAAAAGGAGGGAAGGCAGGTGGGGTGGACTGGGTGGGGAGCTACAGGCATCTGCCAAGGGGGCTGGCTTGGCTCTACATCGGAGAGAACAGAAGGAAGAAAGAAAGTCTCGGAGGCATTCTGCAATTTTCTTTACCCATTTATCAGTCTCTAGCTTTTCACTCTCCACCCTCTCCACCCCTTTTTCACACAGCATCTGGACTCACTCTTTAATTTTTTGTAAGCTCTGTTGGATTCCTCACATTGAATCTGTTTCTCCTTCCTGACCAGGCGTAATATGTCCCTGGCTCTTTTCATCGCTGCTCTCCATATATTTCTTTAGCGGCCCTCTATCTCTTTTCAGCACCTTCTTTCTACTTGTGTCTCTGCCTTTATTTTAAACATCTCCTCATTGCTTCATAAATTCAAAAATGGAAGAAAAGCTTGGCTCCAGATCTGTGCTGGTGCACCCTACCAAGAGAGTGGGTGTTAAACACAGACATCGACACAGTCTGCCAAAGAGATGGCACCACACTGACGCCGATGGCTGCAGAGAAACATGAATATATGTCTGGTGCCACCCACTCACCGAAGCGCATGTCTTTGGTTCACTTTTACCCAAATGGGGTTGCTGATATTCTGTCCCTAGTTTTCTCAATGTACAACTGTAGTCAGTCAAATACAATTTGCTAAAATATCTTGAACCTCTCTACATTCTTTCATTTACAGTTACAAACTTTAGAGTAATTTATTATGAATTTATGTACTACTCCAACAAAGACTGTTGTAAATGTTCAACAGTATGTGCTGGAAAATTACACAAGTTCACGAAAAATGACACAGTTTACATATTCTTTTCAATAATGCAACAATCAGTTTGAATAAAGATAAACATCTGTGAACATCAATTTTCAAGTGTTGCCAAATTGTATTATGGTCTGGACTTTGACTGGGTCCTCCTAACACATAAAGAGGCTGCGCTTTAAATGGTGCAGCCGTTGTCCTGCTGGAGGGCAAGCCTAATCACCAGTCTCAAATATATTGCACAATCCAACAGGTTTTTCTTTAAGGGTTGTCCTATATTGAACTCCATCCATCTTTAAGTAAAAAATGTGGGGGGAAGCCGAAGCAGAACTGTGCTCTGCAACATAAAATGACTCAAAACATTGCGGTAAACCCACTATGGACTGCCTGAGAACTGATGAATGCTATGCCCTAGGTGGATTCATTGCTTGATCCCGATCTTATTGAAATGCTGAGGAGGGACCTGAAACAGGCTTTATGTACAAGAAACCCTTCAGAAGTCTCACAGCTGAAAGTATGTCAAACTTTCTTCAGACTAATGTCAGAGACTGTGCCACAAGACATGTCTCTCTGAAGCTATGTCAACTAAAGGAGGTAACAAGGGTGAACGATATCCTAATCTTCTCCTCAGAATATACATATCATTGATATATTGTATTAAATGAGTAAAGCAAAAATAATTCCTTGGAGTTTACCTGTTATATCTAATTTCCTTACCACAGGTAAATGTAAAAAAAGATAATGTTACTGAAAGTTTTTCTTGAGTGTAGCTAATGCTGAAAGCAAATCAGCTGTGTAATTGGACAAAAAAAAAATTTTAATTTGCCAAATCAAAATAGTTTTGATATTTAATATTAGTATTTAATAACATTTACATTTTGCAGAATGTTGATCAGAATAGTAAAAATTACACGTGTTTCTCTTGCGATTTTGGCCTTCTTGTATGTGTTGAGTTTAAATCCCTGTCTCAAACTGTGTGTAGTTTGGCCAGCAGGACAGCCCAGTTCTCCCATTCTCATGCCAGCTGTGAGGGATTACACACAGTCTATCCTTTTGACAGTCATCCGCCATACAGGCCTCTAATGTAAGTGTCAATACATTGTGAAATGCTGTGTGCTGTCATGAAAATACTCTGGAATACTGTTTAGAAATGCTGGTGTTGACTTGCTTAGTTCTGTGGACTGCCCCTGCAGTGTGTGCACATATAATAAACATTTGCTGGTGTTACCAGATTTGAGAGATCACTAAAATTGGCCCAACAACATGCATTATGCAGAACTAACTCTCATTTTCTGAGCCTGTTTGTAGCACATCTTCAGTACTAAGGGATACTTGTGCCAATGTATTGTCTTTAAAGTTCACCAATAACATAACAGGACACTTTTTTAAACATAAATCTCAGCCTTATATTGAATGCTTCCAGTTTTGCTGGGTGTAAACCTAGTCTAAACATTCTCTGAATTATTTTAATAGAACACTGCAAGAAAAAAGAACTCAACAAATCACAATAAAACACATTACTGTTCAGTTTTGATGACAGCAATGACATTTTGATATTTTATAATAATTAATAAGGGGTGGGAGTAAAGTTTTTCTGCATTTTACTTATACTGTAGCAGTGGAGCTGACGTTAAAGAGGCCATCATACACTTACTTCAACAAGCCCACCATCACCTGGGCAAAGTTGGCAGCAATGTGAAGATTAGGTTCTCTGATTTCTCTAGTGCATTTAACACAATTCCATGTTATATGCTTTTTCAGAAATTCCAGAAGACACAGGTGGTGGCCCAACAATCACAATCTTTCATAAAATCATAAAAATGACAGACAAACACTGAGCTTCCTCCTTATGATATTATACAACAACAGAGTGTCTTCAGTGAGATACTTTTTTTTAAGATTCACTGTAATAACCGTTACAGGTGATTCTTCCTGTGCATACCATCAGCAACTCTGCAGAAGAAAACAACATTTAATTTCCCTCTGGGATTAGTGATGTATTTTTTTTATTTGGAATTAACTGAGTACTTCTACAAGGCACTATATCCGCTACATGTAGAGACATGGTCAGAACCATAGGAAATAAAAAGTCAGGCAGCATCGCATACAAAGCTAAACCAAACATCTGTCCCTAGTTCCTCTGCTTCTAGGATGTCACACTGGATGATGGCACATATGATTACTTCGGCATTTATTATTTAATAACATTAGAATTTTAATGTGCCGCACATTTTATTGTCATAAACATTTAGCTATGTTTATTTTAGCTTTTTTGCAAATAAACGAACATAGCATGGCTATTGCATCATCATGCTGTGGGGATGTGTTTTTTCCAGCAAGGACACAGATGCTGATAGACGCTGATGATGAAGATGGATAAATCTAACACAGGAAATTCCGAAAGGAAAAAGCTTTTAGTAGCTGCAACAGACTTGACACTGTGATAGAGGTTAACCAGTGGAACAATGACCCAAAAATAACTAGTACAATATTAATATTACAAATTATACTTTTAATAAACAATATTCACCTACTGCTTCCTGTACTTCCAGGCAATTGGTTAATAGATGTGTCTCAGTGTCCCCTTTTAAAAGAAAATCGAGTATTTGAAGAAAGAAAGCTAAACAAAAAAATCTAAATCTGTACGTAACAATAAAAAATGTGTTTGCCTTCATCCTCCTTAATACAACAGCTATATCTTTTGTTGAGTTCAACTATTTCGTGTCAGCCAATTATATCATCTAACAGATGGTGGGTTTGATTTCAGCAGTGATATAAGTATTTGGATCCACTGTTTTTTTTATTATGATATTTGACAATAAATAAGCTCCCTAACCCCCCCAGACTCTAGTTTGCCTTTCAATCTAGCAATACCTACAATGTTTTCTGGGTCAGTGCTGTTTTTTTTTTTAAACCTGTAATGAATCCAACCTGAGAACGGCTGCAAGTTTCTTTGCAAACCTTCTCAGAGGAACCACTTCAAACTCACAGCAAGTAGTTTATAATTGAAAGACAAATTTTGGTGAAATATTCAAAAGACATCTCCAGTGGTTCTGTTCAGACTCTGACGAGGTGCAGCAGTGTTTTTCTAAAGAGTTTTATTCATAGCTTGTGTTTTGATTCCATATCTAGCCGCATAGTGGAAAGGAAACAAATACCTTGCACAGAAAACAGTAGAATCACAAAGTTCCCTTCAGGTAACTCAACGAGAAAGCATAATTTACATTTAGCTTAGCTGTGAGCAAATTTAACAACACATTTGAAAGAGTGAAAGACCTGCATTTTGTTGGAACTCAGTATGTTGTTTGAGTATTATATAAAAATAAGAAGGAAAATATTTGTGAGAGACAACAGAGCAGTGCAGAGATACAGTGCCTTGCAAAAAGTATTCTTTTTTCTTTATTTTGGTACATTACAGCCTTAAATTCAGTGTTTATCTGAAATGTATGTGATGGATCAGAACACAATATTCTAAGTAGGTGAAGTGAACTTTAATTGGGTCATTCTTATACATACCCCTAACCCTAATCCTAATCCACATGCATATGTTTTCACCCTCTTTGTTAGGAAGCCCATAAAAAGGTCTGCTGCTTCCAGTTACCTCAAGAAGTCACATAATTAGCGACACATCTTTTTTGAAAGGCCCCAGAGGCTGCAACTCCTAAGAAAGAGGCATCACTAACCAAACACGGCCATTAGGGAAAAAGGAACTCTCCACGCTAGTAAGGGAAAATGTTGTTGAGAAGTACAAGTCAGGGTTAGGTTTTATAAAAATATCCATATCTTTGATGGTCCCCAGAAGCAGCATTAAATCTATTATAACCAAATGGAAACAACATGGCACAACAGCAAACCTGCCAAGAGAAAGCCACCCACCAAAGCTCGTGGACCGGGCAAGTAGGACAATAATCAAAGAAGCAGCACAGAAACCTAAAGTAACTAGAGTTCCACAGCAGAGACTGGAAAGTCTGTATATAGGATTACAATAAGCCATACGCTCAATAGAGTTGGGCTTTATGATGAAGGGCCAAAGGAAAACAATTACTTTCAGCTAAAACCTAAAAGGCAGATCTTTGTTTGCAAATTGGCATTTTTGGAGAATCCTAAAATATATGGAGGGAGGTGCTCTGGTCTGATGAGACTACAATGTAACTGTTAAGCCATCAAAGAAAATTCTGTGTCTGCTGTAAACCCAAAACGTCACCCAAAGCACACCATCCCAACTGTGAGAAAGGTCAGTGCTGGGAAGGATGTTGCTAAATATAGGGAGGACCTTGGACAAAACCTGTACCTCTCTGTGCGTGATTTGAGGCTAGGACAGAAAGTCACTATCCAGGATGACAATGAACGCCCCTAAACACACGGCTAAATCAATACTTGAGTTGTTTAAGGGGAAATGTGTAAATGTGTTGGAACAGCCTAGTCAATTCCCAGATCTTAATCCAACGAAAAAACACCGTTCACCGTTGTGCCGTTCACAAGCACAAACCCTCCAACTTAAAGGAGTTGGAGCAGGTTGAAAGGGGAAATGAGCAAAAATCCCAGTGGTGAGATGTGTCAAACTTATATGCCCCTTTTCCACTATAGTCAACTTGGCCCAAGCAGTGTAGCGTCAGTCTGGTAGTGTTTCCATTGCCATCGCACGAACGCGGAACTGGGTGAGGACTTGGATGGGCTCAGCGTAGCAAAAATTCCAGTAATCAATCATCATTTACCGTTTTCCAAAGTTACAGGTGCCGATGCTGGAGCTGGTACAGTATCTAGCTCTCTCTCTCTCCCATTGCTCACCGGGCTTTCTACATAAATGCTGTCAATTTCTGCAAGGCATATCCAACACTTGCAGACTGCAGCAATCATGTCATTTTGGTCCTTCACGGTGCAATATTCTCACTTTCATTTCTTTAGTTTCCCCCAGCAATGTTTTGAACTTGCTGGAAGCCATTTATCACTATTCTCAGTGACATTACGTCAAACAAAGACCACCAGGCCAATCAGTAACTACCGCTACTAGATAGGAGTGAGGGTGACATCACTTTACTGGACCAATCAGGCAATAAGTGGGCGTTTTGGGTCACATTGGCTTGCTTCGGACCAAGCCAGATGTAGTCCAGGATATGTAGAAGAAGAAGAACAACAATCTGTTATTCTCCGGTGACAGGAAATCCGGTTGTAACAGTAGCAAAGTGGCAAGAAACACTCAAATTAATCAAGAATCAGAGGAAGAAAGATATATATATATATATATATATATATATATATATATATATATATATATAAACAGAATTTAAGAGTTGAGAACAATATGTACATTATGGACAAGGTTTCTGTGCAGTCATTAAAAAAGTGGCACACCCAGGTTGGAATGTGCAACAGAGCAGGATACTTTAAAAAGATGCTAATGGCAGGATGGAGGGGTGCAGGATGAGCTGCTGAGTTCTCGCGAGAGCTGTGCATAGGTGAACATGGCGGTTATGTGGTAAAATATACAATCAGTCAGGTAAAATAAGAAAATCATTTTGAACCAAACGCAGCTTCTAAACTAACCATCAAGTTACTTTTTTTTTCCCTCTAAACAACCTGGACGAGGAAACATTGGATTCGCTGGAGTGCTACCTAGACGAGTGCTTTGATAACATCGTTATGGGTAAGTCACGAAAACCTGCTTCGGATACAACAACGAGCACACCGTCGCAGAAGCGCACTCGTTCCGAGGCTAGCACATCCACCGACTCGCCAGATAGAAGCTACGGCGACATCCTGGACTCAATAGACAAGAAGCTAACCAGCCTGGACGCCCGTCTCGCGCTGGTGGAGGTTCTGCATAAAGAATTTCAGGCTCTGAGGGAATCGCTGGAGTTCAGCCAACAACAGGTAGCTTCACTACTTACAGAAAATCAAACACTAAAAGAAGATGTTAAGAAACTCACCGAGGGGATGAAGCAGCTGTCGGGAGAAAACAAAAGCTTCAAGGAGTCTATTCTAGACATCCAGGCCCGATCAATGAGGGACAATCTTGTTTTTTCGGGGATACCAGAGCAGGCTGAGGAAGATGCTGAAGTAGCCGTGCGAAAGTTCATTCAACACCAGCTGAAACTGCCAGGCGACACGGTTAAAAACATAACCTTCCATCGGGTTCACCGGAGGTAAGAAGCCCAACAACACCCGCCCGCGACCAATTGTTGCAAAATTTGAACATTTTAAACAAAAAGAACATGTCAAAGGACGCGGGAGAGAGCTACGGGGGACGAATTACAGCGTTAATGATCAGTTTCCGAAAGAAATCCTGGGCAGAAGACGCTTGTTATTTCCAATTAGAAAAAAACATATTAGTGAGGGCAGTAGGGCTATGGTTAGTGTGGATAAACTGTATGTTAACGGTCAGCTGTTTAGGGACCCTCAGGTTACTCCTTGGCTTTATTAGTCATATTTAACAGAACCAAGACAGAATTAGCTTTCTAAAAAAAAGCACAGCTCAGCAGGCTGTTTTTGTTTGTAAATGTGGGTAGGGGCAGGGCTGTGCACTAGATTGCTTTTTCTTTTTTTTTCTTCTTTTTTCTTTTTCTCTATTTTCTTTCTCACATTTGTACCACCAAATCTCTTTATCACCTTTTTTCCTTTTTCTCTCTCACACACACACAGACTTTTATCATGGCATATTCATGTTTTTCCATCATACTTTCATTCTGTACACACCTGTATGGTGCATTATTTGCCTCGCTTTATCTCTGCTTCTGGTTTTTTTTCAATCTGGCAACCCCATGGACAAACCAAAATTACACCTATATTCATCCTTGGCGATAGTACATGTCTAAGGTTTATCTTAGCTCTATGAATCCTGTAAAATTAATAACATGGAATATTCGCGGCGCTAGCTCCAGAGATAAAACCATTAAGATTTTCAACCATCTTACAAGATTGAAAGCAGATGTCGTCTTACTACAGGAGACTCATAAATCAAGTTCAACAGCTAATGATTTAAAAACACCAGAGTATCCTAATATATTTTCTTCATGCTATAACTCTAGACAACGAGGAGTAGCAATATTAATAAATAGAAATACTAATTTTAAAGTAATAGACACAGCTACAGATCCAGAAGGTAGATTTATAATATTAAAACTATTTATAAATAACCATAACGCAGTTTTTAATCCAAAGACTTAGAATAGAAAACTTTGAACATAGTAATAAATCA